>JAQSUU010000636.1:25000000-26250000 GCA_038087645.1 Saccharum hybrid cultivar R570 | reverse complement strand
GCATCCATCCATATATGCATAGAAACAATGTCTCACTCTCACATAGCCATCCACAGCAATTCCATCCTGCTCCTGCTTGCTTTAATCTCCATCCACTTCCTTGCCTTGTGTCAATACACATCACCCGCCGCACTGAATGAATCCAGTGCTCTCCTCTGTCTCAAATCTCAGCTCCGTGACCCATCAGGTGCATTGGCCTCATGGAGAGACGACTCCCCTGTGCTCTGCAAGTGGCATGGGGTGACATGCGGCAGCAGACAGCTGGCATCTGGATCCCGAATCCGAGAACATCGCTGGCAACATATTCCCTTGTGTTGCCAACCTCAGCTTCCTTGAAAGGATCCACATGCCCAACAACCAGCTCGATGGCCAGATTTCTCCTGACATCGGCCAGTTGTACCTCAACCTCAGCATGAACTCCCTTCGTGGTGAGATACCCAAGGCAATATCCGCATGTTCCCACCTCGACACGATCGACCTTGATAGCAATTCCCTCCAGGGTGAGATCCCTCCAAGTCTTGTTCGGTGCTCATCCCTTCAGACTGTTATTCTTGGCTACAACAATCTTCAGGGAAGCATCCCTTCACAACTTGCCTTGCTTCCCCCAAGCTGTACACAATGTTTCTCCCTAGCAATAATCTCACTGGAAGCATTCCTGAATTTTTAGGGCAGAGCAAAAACCTGACGTGGGTGAATCTTCAGAACAATAGCCTTACTGGAGAGATACCCACTGCTGTGTTCAACAGCACATCTCTGTATTACATAGATCTCTCACACAATACTCTTTCTGGGTGTTAGAGTAAATAAGAATAGTACCACATTGTGTACCCACGTAAGTTGTTAGTCCTATGTACCCTATATAATCAGCCCATGAAGCCCAATGCAATAGATCTAATATTCCACCAATTATATTCTCCTTCATGGTATCATTCGCCTAGGTTTATAGATCCTAATCTAGCCGCCGCCGCTTCTGCTTCGCGCGCCCCCGGGGAGAGGTCGATCTCCGCCGGGGCAGCGCCCCTGTTTAGGCGCCCGATCCTAATTGATCCGGCTGACATCGTCGTCGTCGCGCAGCAGATCGGGACCTCCCCTACGTAATCGCCAGGCCGCCGCCGCCTCGTCCCCGGGCTCGTCGTTGGCTGTCGCCGTCAACACCTTCCTCATCTTCGTCGCATGGAGGTAAATGGATCTCGCCCCGTCCCGTGCCGCCGTGGTGGCGGCCAGGCCTGGCCACACGCCCCGACTTTGTGCTACCATGGAGGCAGCCGAATCTGGCGTGTCGCTGCTGTTGGGCGGATCCGCCCATCTTCACCACGTCGATCCGTGTCGACGCCTTCGACCCCGCGCATCACCCGATCGGGTCGCACCGCCGCTGTCATGCCATCTCGCTGGGTACATCCGATCTCCTGCTGTTGTATCTTTTTGGTTTGCCCGATCACTGATCGGGATTGAGTTGCCCATCGCCCGTCGACCTCGCGCGTACTACTCCGGCATCGGCATCGAATGGGCCATCGGCTGCCCCGGCACGCCATCGGCTGTGCATCTGCCGTCCCCGCACGACTGTACGCCCCACTGGCTCGTCATCAACACCATCGCCGGGTACTACGTGCATCTTCTCTGAGCAATAGTGCTGCAGCTGTGTTGCCTCATCGGGCCGCAGCACCGCCGCCCGTGTGTCTGCTTCGCCGTTGCATCTATATCGCCGTCACCTGTGCATCGACGACTGTGATGCGCAATCCCCGTTGTGCTATCCATCTGCACAAGGTCTTCGTCTTGCTGATTGGGTCTTCGTCATCGAGCTGCCCCTACCCGCACCGTCACTGAGCCCTGCTCGCCGGTCCGGCCGCCGCATCGCGTCGTCGCTGAGTCCTACTCACCGATGCGTCCTCTCCCGCATTGCTTCTTCTTCGTCCAGCACAACCTCACGGTTGGGGCCCTCTCCCTTGTACGCCTGGTATTGGCAACACCGTCGCGTGCTTTCGTCCCCGACGTGTTGCTGGATCTGGCAAATCTAGCCTCGCCTCGGCGCTCAGGCGGCTTGACTGCATCGACTTCGGCATCGACCCTCCCGTTCCCACCCCGTCTGCCTCGATTGCATCGTCGCCTTTCTTCTACGTCCACGACGGCCCTGACTGCGTCGACTTTGGCATCACCTCCTCCCACGACGATTGCCTCAACGCGTCTCCATCATCACCATGGCGCCCCTTGTGCGCCTGCAGCTCCATCGACATGGCAACCCGACCACAACTATGTCGACCTCGGCCATCTTCAGCACGGCTTCTTCAACCACGGCTACTGCGCCCTCACACTCGGCTACCTCGACATTGGCATAAAGGGCTACCGCCTTGCATGAGGAGTAATCAACTTTTCTCCAGCCACAGCATGCGCGATGCATTGACGGTTATGATTGCGGGGGGATGTTAGCTTTGTCAGCTTCTTCTCCAGTCTCACCGTCTGCAGCGCTCCTGCTGTGACTGCGGGGGGATGTTAGAGTAAATAGGAATAGTACCACATTGTGTATCCACGTGAGGTGTTAGTCCTATGTACCCTATATAATCAGCCCATGAGGCCCAATGCAATACATCTAATATTCCACCAATTATATTCTCCTTCACTGGGTCTGTCCCACCTTTCTCGCAGGCATCTTCCTCGGCACTGAACTACCTTAGCTTATACCAAAATAATCTCTCTGGAGAGATTCCTAGCTCACTTGGCAATCTTTCATCCCTAGCTTTCTTACTGCTATCCTATAACAGTTTACAAGGGAGGATTCCAGAGAGCTTAGGTAAGCTTAAAACCCTGCAAGCACTAGACCTCAGCTATAACAACTTGTCTGGCACCGTTGCACCTGCACTTTATAACATCTCCTCTCTTACTTTTCTTGGACTTGGGGCCAACCAACTTGTCGGTATGCTTCCCGCCAGTATCAGCAACACCCTTCCAAGCATCACAAAGTTGATATTGGAAGGGAGCAGGTTTGAAGGTCCAATTCCAGCTTCACTAGCCAATGCCACAAATTTGCAATATCTAGATCTCCGTAGCAACTCATTCACGGGCGTTATTCCTTCAATGGGATCCCTGACCTTGTTGAGTTACCTAGATCTGGGTGCAAATAGGCTTGAAGCTGGAGATTGGTCTTTCATGTCCTCTCTAGTCAACTGCACACAGTTAAACAATTTATGGTTAGATAGAAACAACCTCCAAGGTACAATATCTACTTATATCACCAATATCCCAAAAAGCTTAGAGATCATGGTTCTAAAACATAACCAATTCACAGGTTCTATACCATCAGAGATAGGAAAGTTCACGAATCTCATGGTAATTTAGTTAGATAATAATTTTCTTTCAGGGAAAATTCCAGACACGCTAGGGAACCTCCAAAACTTGTCCATTCTGACCATATCCAAAAACCAACTTTCTGGAGATATCCCAAGATCAATTGGGAAGTTAGAGCGGCTTAATGAACTTCATTTTGAGGAAAATAATTTGACCGGGCCCATACCTTCTAGTTTAGAGGACTGCAAACAACTGACAACACTCAATCTTTTTTCCAATAGCTTGTACAGAGGCATTCCACAGGGACTGTTTTCGATATCTACACTCTCTGTTGGCTTAGACTTGTCCAATAACAAACTCACTGGAGACAAACCGTTTGAGATTGGTGGATTGATCAATCTGAATTCACTTAGTCTTTCCAACAATCGATTATCTGGTGAGATCCCCTCCACACTTGGTCAGTGCCTTCTTCTGGAGTCACTCCACTTAGAAGCAAATAATCTGCAAGGAAGCATCCCAGATTCTTTCATCAACTTAAAAGGCATCACTGTGATGGATCTTTCCCAGAATAACTTGGTTGGTAGAATTCCTGAATTTTTGGAGTCACTTAGCTCTTTACATATTTTAAATCTATCCTTCAATGACCTTGAGGGCCCTATTCCTGGAGGCGGCATCTTCGCTAGACCAAATGATGTGTTCATCCAAGGAAACAATAAGTTGTGTGCAACATCTCCAGATCTACAAGTACCACAGTGCTTGACATCAAGACCCCAAAGAAAGAAGCATGCCTACATTTTAGCTGTTCTGGTTTCACTTGCTAGTGTAGCTGCAGTCACAATGGCATGTGTTCCTGTCATTATTTTGAAGAAGAGAAGGAAAGGAAAGCAACTAACCAACCAGTCATTAAAGGAGCTAAAGAATTTCTCGTATGGTGATTTATTCAAAGCAACAGATGGTTTCTCTCCTAACAGTCTTGTTGGATCCGGAAGATTTGGATTGGTGTACAAAGGTCAATTCAAGATTGAAGAATGTGCAGTTGCCATAAAGGTATTCAGGCTCGAACAATTTGGAGCACCAAGTAACTTCCTTTCTGAATGTGAGGCATTGAGAAATATTCGCCACCGGAATCTTATAAGAGTGATTAGTGTATGTTCAACGTTTGATCCAACTGGAAATGAATTGAAAGCACTCATTCTTGAGTACATGGTAAATGGTAACCTAGAAAGCTGGCTCCATCAGAAAGACTGCACAGAAAGCACGAAAAGACAATTGAGTTTAGGCACACGAATAGCAATAGCTGTGGATATTGCTGCTGCATTGGACTATCTTCATAATCGATGCACTCCTCCTTTGGTACATCGTGATCTGAAACCAAGCAATGTCCTTTTGAATGATGAAATGGTTGCATCTCTCAGTGATTTTGGTCTTGCAAAGTTTCTTTCTGTTGACTTTTCAACAGGATTCAATAATTCATCAAGTGCTTTAGGACCGAGAAGATCTATCGGATACATTGCACCAGGTGACCACGTGTTTCACTCTTTTTTTAATCAGAATGAATTGTACTTATGTATATATGATATTTGTCCTGTAAATGATGCTTTGGCGTGGCATCTTATCTATATTTTTCCCAATTGTCTGAAATAGCTAAGTGGAGGATTTTCTTATTAAGTTTTGCACAACATTGCAGAGTATGGCGTGGGGTGCAAAATCTCAGTTGAGAGTGACATCTACAGCTATGGAATTATTCTGCTGGAGATTATTACAGGAAGGCGACCAACTGATGACATGTTTAAGGATGGTGTAAACATCCACAACTTTGTGGAGTCATCACTTCCACTGAATATCCATAACATTTTAGAACCAAATCTCACTGGATATCATGAAGGTGAAGACTGAGGACAAGAAATTGTTGAAATGCAGCACTGTGCCATGCAACTCGCAAATCTTGGTCTAAACTGTTCTGAGATGTCACCCAAGGATCGGCCAAGAACAGAGGAGGTTTATGCTGAAATGTTGGCCATCAAAGAAGAATTTTCAACATTGTGCTCATTGGGAAGTGGATCTATGTTACTGTAATTCACATAGTACCTCTGTAGCAGTTGCACTTTGCGTATGGATAAATATTTGTACAAGGCAGTTGATCAAATAAGTATGTAGCCAGGGACAAATATGTATTAGCACTTTTCCTAGTATAAGAAACTGGTGCAGTACTTGGAATCCATACTAAGTGTCAACCCTGGCTATATTACTTAGTGTGGTACTGGGAAACAATACCAAGTGTCAATAACAGTACGCATGACCGCTTCTACTACCGCATGTTTAGTTCAAAATCACCACATGTTTTTATGTGACCCCTAACTCCCTAAGCATCATAATCCAATTGTGTGTTGACCTAAAAAATTCGAGCCCTTTTAGAACAACTTGAACTCCCAGTGAAACATTAGTGACTCATACAGTCAAACTAGCTGGGAAACAATACCAAGTGTCAATAACAGTACGCATGACCGCATCTACTACCGCATGTTAGTTCAGAATCACCACATGTTTTTATGTGATCCCTAACTCCCTAAGCATCATAATCCAATTGTGTGTTGACCTAAAAAATTCGAGCCCTTTTAGAACAATTTGAACTCCCAGTGAAACATTAGTGACTCACACAGTCAAACTAGTGATTTTATACTAGCTCATGGTGTCAAAATACAACACACTTCACCCCCATATGATATATAACCAAAGTCTTAGTGAAACTGCAAATCATATGATGCCCTTTTATTTTTTTTCGAGCAATAACTCCAAAGTATGATGATGAAATAAACTGAATACTCTAGGCATCTATATAACCTGCATTTCAATCATGTGTTCCTGGTCTCCCACTTTGCATTTCATATCACATTACCTATCTTTCAGTATGCAAAAAAGCAAGATGACCAACCTTCTCTGAATTTTAGAAATCTGAAGAATATAACAAAATTTCACATAACGGAACAACACCTTGCTGTTTTCACTAAACAACAGCCTCTGAACTACAAAGTCAATTCCAATAAATAACAAAAACATTCATATGATTGCTTATATCCTTTTAATTAAAACCCTATTTGCAAGACATGTAATGAAAATTAGTATGCGCATGGGGCGCCATAAAAAAATACTATGCTCCAATGTTGATCTTTGTAGACTGTTTTCTTTTCTATCTGTCTGACTTTACTTTCAATTCATCTCACTGTGAGTGTGGGGTATGGGCTCCTCTTTCTTTGAAAAGAAATGGCAAAGTAGTGGACAATCTCAAAATCTTTATAATGGTACTAGTGCTTAGACCTCTAGTTTTAACGACTGACAACACACAGCAGAAACCGTTTTACTGGGAATGGGCCATGTAAACAGCGTTCTGTAAACCTGAAGCAATGTGAACCCGTACACTCTCCTCACTCGACATGTCTGCCTGGCAGCTCCCCTCATACTGAAAGGTAGCAGCAGACCCTGTACACAGTAGGCATGGACCAGCCAACAACTTTCTCAACCAATATTACACCAAACAGAGAGGATTAAACATAAACATTGTCATCAAACAAAAAATAGAAATTGCAGGCCACTGACAAGACTAAAATGCTGAATACCACTCCTATCAACAAACCATGTCATGTCATCATTCTACTAGGAAAAAAGAGCAACAGGGCTAGTGTAAGATGTGAAACATCACTATCTCTATATGCACCTACTTTCTCTAGTGCTACAAGCCATACATTGATTTTAGATTGAAATATAACTAAAAAAGTTCAAAACTGTGTAGTATTGAACTTTTTATGAACACCTGCAGCCCTTGCTGCTTAGAAGCCAGCGGCCACACTTCTCAACATGAGTACATTCTCCCAAAAAAGCTAGTTTAATTGACTTTCCCTGTCAATTAAGCTGCATTCTCTTCTCAATGTAGCTTCAGAAACGAACAGTATGGTCCTAGCTAGTTCTCACAGAGCAAAGCGAATTCAACACAGCAAGCTAGCTAGTCGCCAGTTCAAATCTCAAAAGCAAAGGAAAATCTCAAGGCCGCTGACCTTGGGGCCGGCCGCCGGCGGCGTGTCGGAGGCACACACAGCAGGTGAGCCAGGGGATTCGTCAGGGCCACGGGCGCCTTCCTTTCCGGGCTCGGGTGCGCTCGCCTGTGGCCCCCCCCTCGGGGCGTGGGCTCCGGTTCTGCTCCAAGGAAGTCGGCCGGAACTCGGCCTTCTTCGCCGGCGCGGCTGTTGGTGGGCGGCGCGGAGCAGAACAGAGCTCTTTGTGGAGGGAGCGACTGCACGCGGCCTAGCCTATGTGCCATGGAGCCCTCCTGACTCTCGGCCTGCTACGCATGTGGCCCTCCCGTGCTCATATGCATGCAACCTTTTTTTCCTTATTCTTTTTAATTTATTTAGTTTTTATTTTATGTGATTTTTTAGTTTTCTTTTCATTTTTTAACCTTCTTTATTTTTTTATTCCTTTTGTTTTCATTGTTTTTTCTTTAGTTTTCATTTTCTATTTGTCATTTTCACTTTCATTTTCTGGTAATTTCAGTTTTTTTATTTTGTATTCTTTAGTTTTCAGTTTTGTTGTGTTTCTGGTTGTCAATTTCAGTTTTAGTATCTGGTAATTTCTATTTCATTTTTTTCAATTTTTCAATGTGTGTACTTTCGTTTTCAGTTTCTATTTGTCAATTTTAGTTTAATTTGTGGTTGTCACTTTTCTGTCTCCCGTAGCTATTTTTAGTGGTTCAATTTTCCGTTCAGGTTTGAATGACTTTCTAAATCCCGCATATTAACTATTCTTCAATATTTTCTTCTTTTAGATATTTCTTTTTTTCAATGTTTATTTTAATTTCAGATTAATGAGTTTGACTTTCATTATTTCTTTTTTCCTTTCAGGTTCGAATGCATTCCTAAATTCTACATATTAGCTGTATAATAACTTACCCTATAAATTAGCACCTTATGCAGTGCTTCTTCTAATAGTTTGCCTCTCGAGGTGTATTTTGGGCCACAACTACTGTCTTTTTAATAAATGTCAATCCATTTTGTCAACTCGTTATGTTTTCCAGCTCATATAGTGGGTTATATAATAACTTGCACCTCTAGTTGGTAGCTTATGCAATACGTGTTCTAATAATTTGCCTCCAGGTTGCAGCTTGTCTTGTTTTGTGCCGCTACCTTCATTTTTGAATAAATGCCCCCAGTTGGCAGCAAGTCATTCCTTTTTGTAATACCGTTTAAAAGTTATAGCTTTTTTTTAAAAATGTTTGTTTTATAGAAAGGAGGGCTGGAGCATCAGGGCGTAATCAGTCATTGTCCAAACGCTGGGGCACGGCCGGAGGCTTAAAGCCTCGTGAGCAGAGCAGGGTGGTGCAGGGAGAGGTGATGTGCACCATTGCAGTCTTCGGACACGTGTCAGATGCAGAGTGGGGTCGCATGCTTGACGTACACACGACGGGTCACGGGTTATCACAGTCCTTACTAGAAATGAGGTGGGTGGCCGTTTCCATGGAGCCAGGCTTGACTAAGTGCTCACCTCCCGCGCCAAGCACCGGCGCTGCCTCGCCTCCCGCCCCGCCAAGCTCTAATCAGGCCATTTTCGGAGGCCTCCGTTAATAAGGTAGAGCCCACCAGTGGCCCAATCCGACCCGGTTACTCTTCCACGTATATAACTGAGCAAACCTATAGTCACTCTATCTCTCTCATTCTCTTTCTCTTGGCCGCCACCCACCGCACTTTGACCCCTGAGACCGAGGCACACCCGCCTCCCTCACTCCTCCCTCTCCAGCCACGCCCCAGACTCCTCAACTCCGTCACTCCTCTCCCTCTCCAGTAGTAGCGTCGACCTCCTCCCCTCCCTCGATGACTCTTCCCCTTCTTCCACGGCTCCACCACAGCGCGGATTCGGCGGGGAGGTGGCCTCAGGCGGCAGATCCGGCAGGATGAAGCCCACTGGCAGTGGATCCAGCCCGCGCCCCAGCATCTTCTCCTCCCTCCCTCCTCCCCTCCCTCCATGGCTCCACCATGGCACGGATCCGGCGGGGAGGAGGCCTCCGGAGGCAGATTTGACCCACGCCCTGGCCTCCTCCCCTCCCTCCATGGCTCCACCACGGTGCGGATCTAGCGGGGAGGAGGCCTCCGGAGGTGGATCCGGTGGGTTGGAGCCCACTGGTGGCGGATCAGGCCCGCGCCCAGGCCTCCTCCCCTTCCTCCCTCACTCCTCCCCCTCCATGACTCCACCACTGTGCAGATCTGGCGGAGAGAAGGCCTCCAGCGGCAGATCCGATGGGTTGGAGCCCACCGGCGGCACATCCGCGGATCTGGCGGGGAGGAGCCCTCTAGCGGTGGCCTCCACAGCGAGCAAGGCGGTGGCGGTGGGCTCCAAGCAACATGGCGGCGGCTCCTCCCGGCTATTCCGACTCGTGGGCTAGGAATGGGCTCATTGGTGGGCTCGAGAATGGACTCACTGGCAGGCTCACAGATTTTTTTTGTTTTTTTGATCAATTAACCGAGGCTGGCAAAGTAACCACCTCCGTTAAGGTCCGATTAACCTTGACCTTTTCACAGAGGCGGATCAATTGCCCGCCTCAGTTAATCACTTTTGCCCACCACGGTCAAAATTATAGTAGTAGTGTAGTTTCTATATCAAAATAACTAGCCATGTAAGCAAACAATCTATGTAGCAAATAATACTCCCTCTGTCCCTGAAAGAATCAATTTCTAGGCCAAAAAATTGTTCACGAATAAATTGATTCCTGAGGTGGACGCTCCAACTGGCCCGCCTCGGAGTTCCCATGTCATTTAACCAAACCACGTATCCCCGTCTCTCTCTTATGCATTAACCACATCCTTCTCTCATACCCTCTCCTCTACCTCGTTTGACCGGAACTTTCCCGTCATTCTCCCCACCACCGCCACCCCAACTCTCCAATCCACGATCTCCGTAGCTCCCAAAATCTTCAATCCCATCATTGTCCCTCACCACCGCCACCGCCAACTCTCCAATCCATGATATGCAGCTTTGCAGTGGCCTTAGTGCCCAGGCTCAGAGCTCTCGGATTCAACATCATAGCCACCAGCGCGTGTTCCACAGCCGCGGCATTGGTGGTCATGGACGCGTTAGCCATATCCACAGCCGTTGCATCGGTGGTGGGGAGGTCCAGGCTGGGAGCGTCGATGGTGGCATCTGGGCTGAGAGCGGCGGCGGCATCTTGGATGGGAGCGACAGGAGAACTCTATGTCACCAACTCAGAGGATGAAGCCAGTAAGGTCGTGCCAAACCCGGAAGAAGAAGAAGAAGAAGAAGAAGAAGAAGAAGAAGAATGCGTTTATGTGCCAGGCTCAGAAGAAGAAGGCCATTAATGTTGCATCGGATGACCGTAGAACCCGAACAAACGTTTACCGCTAAACGTGCAATAGTAAATGGTGGAACTCAAAATAATGAAGGGTAGAATGGTCTTTTGTCAACCATACTAATTTGTCTGAAAAATACTATGATTAGATTCTTTCAGGGACAAAAGGACTATAATGAGGACATAGAAGAAGAAAAATTGAGAAACGGTTTCTCCCCTAAGAAACGAGGTCGACAGAGGTGAAGAAACGGCTCGTTCTACGTTGGATGTGAGACATTGTTTCCATCTATGCATACCTTCCACTCGCCCGCCGCGAGCTGCACTACCCATGCTCTACTACTCCTCACCACTTCATACGCTATGCCTTGTCGCCACGTTCGCATCGGCGAAGCTGTGACTCTCACTGCCTTGCACCTTGGCAGCTGCCCTCCCATCTATTGAGCAGTTGTCGGCCAGGAAACTCATGCCACAATTAATCTCTACTATAATGCACCAATCCAAATTATTTTAGGTACACCCAGGATTGCGTCCTCCGCTGAGAGAGTCCAACCATTGTGCATACAGAAAAATTCACCCAACAAAGTGTCTTCATTAAAATCGAGGGCTAAAACACTCCTCACATGTTTCAAACCCAAACCGGTGGCCACAATCGTTTCAGGCTTCAAACGCTCCACCCCCGCACCCACCCCCACACTACTCGACACTTGAGTAGCCAGGATTCGATTCCCATCTCGGCGTCCAATTTTCTTCTCTTTCGAAAAAAGAAACGTCGGGCACTCGAGCTGTCCGTCGATGCCACCAGCTCCATCTTACGCGTGGGCTCCTTCCCTGATGCGGGCTGCAGCGTCCGCCTGCCGCTGCGGCCCTCGACGCGTGCCACCGACGCCAGCACACGCAGCCTCACTGGCCACCGCAGTGGACGTGCACAAACAGTTGCGTCCGCCTACCGCCGCGGCCCTGGCCTCGTGCCACTGGAGCCCTATGGCCTCGTGGCCCCCGCGCGCCCTTCGACTCGTCCCCCACCCGCTGTTCCCGTCGGCCACCACCTCTCAGATCCACAAGCCCGAGCCTCACTGCGGCTCCCTTCTGAGGACCCCACACCGCCGATGTGGCATGCACGGAGTGCCGCGTCCGCTTGCCACCGCGGCCCTGGCCTCGTGCCACCGGCGCCTTGTGGCTGCGTGGCGCCCGCGCGCCCTCGGCCCTTTGACTCGGCCCCCACCCGCTGTTCCTTTGGTCGTGGCCTCACGGATCTACAAGCCCGAGCCTCGCCGCAGCTCCCTTCTAAGGACCCCACACCACCACTACCGGTGATGAGCATCACAGCCAACGCGGGGACACGGACACAGTGCCAAAGCTGTTGTGATCTCCAACGGCAGCGGGAGGAGTACGACGCCCACGCCGCCGCTGTCTCCCTGAACATGCGAAACCCTAGGTTTTGGGGCACGCGTGGTTTGTGGAAGTTGGAGGGATTTTTTTTGCTGTGATGGCGGTGGCGGCGATCTACGTGGATGACGAGGCCGCCTGCACCGCCGCAATGTGCGAGGATCGAGAAGCTAGATCCGGCTGCCAAGGGATGATGACCATGGCGGCGGCGGTGGCGATCTGCGTGGATGATGAGGCCACCTCCACTGCCGTGGAATGTGCGAGGATCAAGAAGCTGGACCCCGCTGCCTAGGAATGACGGCCATAGTGGCGGGCATCCGCCTCGTCCATCTCCTGCCGGTGCTGGAGCTGTGCCTGCGGTCCCGTGCACTTACCCTCCTCTCTTCCTCCTGGTACATCTCTACCCTAACTCCACGCTGCTAGACCCAATTCCTATTGATTTCTCTGCCCCAAATTCACAAACTTTTGATTCTTTTGCAGGGCATACAAATTTGTTTACATCTCACCGCATCCCTATGTGAGAGGAGAGAAAAAAGAGCTTCACCCACGAAGCTGTTTTGAAAAGGGTTGTTTGGCAAAAAAAAAAAAAAGAACAGCTCACAGTAGCTCGTGAAGCTGTGCGGGCCTTATAATTTTCAGCGTGAAAGGGACCAGCTGTAGCAATAGAGCCCTATAATTTGCACTCTCACATTGCCCAGGGTGGAGCTGAAAATTCAGAGCTTCCACCGGCTCCTTTGTCAGACCCACCATACAAGTACATCTTTGCTTTTTTAGTTCACAAGAAACTCACCTCAAACCTTACCTTTGTCAAACCCACCATACAAGTACATCTTTGCTTTTTTAGTTCACAAGAAACTCACCCCAAACCTTATCTGCTCGCTTGCGCTCATGAGTCTCAGGCTCTCGGCGCACGACCGGTACAGCTGCTCCGTCCTCCCTCCATGGATGCCTGTCCTCACTTGTGGAAGAGCACTTCCATGTCCTCCAAGCTCCGGCCCTTGGTCTCCGGCAACCGCGTGTACACAAACACAAATGCAGCCGCCGTCACCGCAGCGTAAAGGAAGAAGCACCCAGGCATGGTGATCCCATCGGCGAGCGAGATGAACGTCATGCTCACCACCCCGCAGGTGAGCCTGTTCACCGCCACGCCCAGGCTGGAACCCTGTGCGCGCAGCCGCAGCGGCAAGACCTCCGCGGTGTACGCCGACACCACCGACCCGTAGCCGACGGAGTACGTGGCCACGATGGCTAGCACCGACGCCAGGCACGCCGCGGCCGTCACCGGCGACGACGACGAAGACGTCAACGTCGTGCTCGTGCTCGTGCCTACGTACAGCGTCACGGCGAGGGCAGCCGCGGTCACCGCGACGCCCGCGGTGCTGGCGAGGAGGAGCGGGCGCCGGCCGAGGCGATCCGTGAAGAGCATGCCCACTAGGATGAAGCACGTCTTCACCGCTCCGATTGCCACGGTGGCGCCGAGGATGGCGGAGTTAGACGCCATGCCGACCGCCTTGAAAACCAGCGGGCTGTAGAGGAGGATGGCGTCGACGCCGGACGCCTGCACGAAGAACTGCAGGCCGAGGACGCACGCGAGGATCCGCCGCACGCTCGTCGATGGCTGCAAGAAAAGCTCCTTCCAGACGCCGCCACCGCCGCCGTGGCGTGCAGCAGCGGACGGCGACGACGCCTCGGCATCAGTGACGGCTCGCTTGATCTCCTCGAGCCGGAGGTCGGCGTCGGCTGGGGTGTCCGATGTGCGCAGGAGCACCGCGCGCGCGTCGCCGTGGCGCCCCCACATCACGAGCCACCGCGGCGACTCCGGCATAAACAGCACCCCGGCGGCGATGAACACGGGCGGGATGACGCCGATCCCGTACATGACGCGCCACCCGAGGTGCACCGGCAGGCCGGCGAACGCGTAGTTGGACACGTAGCTGAGCAGGATGCCGACGTTGATAAATATCTGCACGAATGAAAATCACTATATACACCTTGATTCGGTATCAGCCAGCGTGTGGATGAGAGGACGCCACGCAATGTATCCAAAAGGCACACGTACGTCAAGCATGGATGAGAGGACGCCGCGCGTGGACGCCGGCGAGATCTCGGCGTTGTACACGGGGGCGACGACGCGGGCGAACCCGGCGCCGACGCTGGTGACGAAGCGCGCCGCCATGAGAGCGGCGAAGCTGGCGCCCAGCGACATGGCGAGCGCGCCGGCCATGAGGAAGGCGTTGGCGAGCACGAGGGTGCGGCGGCGGCCCAGGTGGTCGGCCACCCAGCCGGCGGCGAGGATGGACGCGAGCATGAAGACGTTCATGGACCCCGACAGCACCTCGACCTCGGCGTCGGTGAGCCCCACGTCCTCCCGCATGAACAGCTCCGCGCCGCTCATGAGTGTCAGGTCTGCAACAAGCACGCACGGTTCGGAAGCTTCTCTCTCCATGGACGGTAAGTTACTGGGCAAACTTACGTACTGTAGCCATGTAGCATGGTGGTCATGGAGGCGAGCGTGGCGCAGACGAAGGCGAACCAGTTCCGTCGCGGTGCACCGGCAGGCGGCGGTGGCCCTGCCGCCGAGGAAGGCAGGAGCGGCGCCTCAGTGCCAGCGGCAGCCTGTGCCATGGCGACCGGCGGCGTACGTAGCTCCTCGGCTTGGTTTCTCGATCGTCGGCAAGTACTAGCTTGTATAGTGTCGGATGCTAGTAGTATGCGTAGTACAAGGTTGTGATCGTGGTCACTAGCTCGATCGATCGGTGATAAAGATCAAGTAGTTAGCAAATTGTATGGCTTGAAAGGGACCTGAGAAATATCAAGACACTCATAGTGTCGAGTGGGCAGTGAGCACGAGACAAACTACTTGCTGTTGTTGGACCAGTACAGCTAGTAACGCACAGCGCCAAGTGTTTATGCAGCGGTCCCAAATGAGGCAGAACCAGAGAAAAAAAAAGGAAGGGGGGCGGGGGGTGGGGGGGTGGCGCAAGATGAAGGAAAGACATAGAGATAGTACCTTCAACAACTCATTTCCTCGAAAATAACTACTACTACTATGGCTGAAGGAGGAGTATATAAAAGAGTGACCAAGCCCCCTGGTTCAGCGGGTCCAACTGAGTTGGGTTGAAGCAAACCCACTTTTGCTTGTGCTTGGTTAGCGGATTAAGTGGAATGGGTGGACCCAGAGTGGAATAACTAATCCAATCAGATGCGGGTTAACCCCATCCGGCCAAAACGAGCGGACCGCACCAACCCACATCTCGCAGGGGCAGAGGCGAAGGCAAGGCGTGAGTAGGCAGCTGTGTTGGTAGCGTTGAGAACGTGAGCACTGCGGCGCGATGGCGAGGGGCTGGCAAGCCGCGCGTGAGGCGGGGGTGGGTAGCGGCGTGGAGGTGGGGCTGGGTGGTGCAGGCCCTGGCGGCATGGAGGTACGTACGGCACGCCGAGCGGTGGTGCGGGGCGGGTGACCTAGCGTGGGCGGTGCGCCTAGGCGGGGCACGCCGAGCGGCCGCTGCCACCACGCCCAACGTCATTGGCGGCAAGGAGTGCGTGCACGGGTAGCCAGCGCTCCTCTCGCACCCAACGTAGTTGAGTTCTCTAGCCACCGTGTTGAATTGGGGTGCTGGGTCATGGATCCTGTCGCCAGTGCCACTGGCCGCGAATCTCCATGACCCCGTTGGACTAGGTCATCGGCTGTTTATCTACGTCTCGCCTCGACTGGGCCTCACGCTCGCTGAATCATGGTGTTGGTCCACGGATCCTGCCACCACCACCTTGGTCCACCAGGGGTGGAGCTAAAGCAAATTTAAAGGAGTACACTTGCCTTGTGGGTGTGTGGATTTTTATTGTAAGAGTGTGAATATTGTGAAAATTTACTCGTAATCACTTGTTTTCTATTTTTGTGTGGGTGCAGCCCCACCCACTAATCACTATGTAGATCCACCCATGTGGTCCACCACGCCCCACTAGATCGTTGTCACGCTGGCAAAGGGAGAGGCATATCGGAGGCAGCGACTACTAAGGGCATGCTTGGTTTCACCAGCTTGCTTACCTAGCCTAGCCCTGCCTCGCTAGCATGGAGCATAAGAACCTTGTCCAACTAGAAGAGCCAAATTGGCTCTCCCAAGCTAGTAAGAAAAAGCTTGCCTGTAGAAGCCCTAAGGTAGTTAGGCAACTCAACCAGGTAAGCAATGTTGTTCAATATCCTCTCTCGGCAAGGTCAAACAGTACTCGAAAACCAAGCAGCCCCTAGGGTGTCTGGGTTGGCGATTTTAGGCTTTGCATCGCCGCTTACATAGGGCTTAGAGCATCGCCAGTGTCAACATCGAACCGAGCCGCATGCGTCAGGCCACGAAGGCACCATTTAATTCGCATGCAAGCCAACCGAAGATTGCTCCAGTGTGGAGTTCGCTTTTTGTCTGCCAAACTCGTACAAAACAATAAACAAAATACAGATCAAAGCACTGCTCCTCCTTCTACATGGCAACAAGCGTGAAAACTATAGTATTTAATTGCTCTCTTGTCGAACCGTCTATAAGCGTCAAGCTGAAGAACTTTTTGCCACGGTTCGACCGCTCCAATGTGAAATCGACTTTTCACCACGTTTCTCCCTCCCCTCGGTTCACTTTCTGCATACATTGGTGCTGCCCTTAGGCTCTTATTAGCAAAGGTGGCATTTTTACGTGGCCCACGAGGTTTAAAAATGATTTTTTTCAGATATTAACCCTCTCTTCTTGTCCATTTGTAGAGGCGGTGATGCTTGACCGTCACTGGAAATAAAATAGTCTTCCAAAATCAGTTTTGAACCAGTGGAACGAGCTGCACGTGCCGTTGCAATGCTCAAAATGCTCAGATATGTTACTGTTATTTATATGATAAAAATTAGAACCCAACGCGAAACGAAAAACAACAAGATCGATACAAAACTCTTCACCAGTGATGAAGCCATCATCCTCTCGGTCGATTTTCATTTGGCGAAGAGCACGTCCATGTCCTCGAGGCTACGGCCCTTGGTCTCTGGCATCCGCGCGTACACGAACGCGCACGCGGCGGCACCCACGCCGGCGTACAGGAAGAAGCATCCGGGCATAGTGATCGCGTCTGCAAGTGAGATGAACGTCATGCTCACCAGCGCGGACGTCAGCCGGTTCACCGCCGTGCCAAGGCTGGCACCCTGCGCGCGCAGCCGCAGCGGCATGATCTCGGCGCTATATGTGCCCGCCAGCGGGCCGAACCCGATGGAGAACGCCGCCATGAAGGCCAGCACTGACAGGACGTTGGCCACCATGCTCGCTGCTGACGCCGCGCCGCCGACGCAGAGCATCACACCTAGCGACGCCATGGATGCGGTCACGCCCGCCGCGCTGGCGAGGAGGAGCGGCCGCCGGCCGAGGCGGTCTGAGAAGAGCGTGGCCACCAGGACAAAGCACATCTTGACGACGCCGGCGGCCATAGTGGCGCCGAGGATGGCTTTGTTGGACGACATGCCGGCCTTGCGGAACACGAGTGGGCTGTAGAGCACGAGGGCGTCGATGCCGGACGCTTGCTGGAAGAAGTTCACGCCGATCACGCAGACGAGGATCCGGCGCACGCTCGCCGACGGCCGGATGAGCAGCTCCTTCCAAACGTTGCCGCCTCTGTCGCTGTCACTAACCTGTGGCTCCCTGACGGCCTGCTTGATCTCCTCGAGGCGCAGGTCGGCCTCGGCCGGGTGTCCGAGGTGCGCACGAGCACCGCGCGCGCATCTGCGTGGCGCCCGCGCATCGCCAGCCACCGCGGCGACTCTGGCATGGCGAGCACGCCCACGGCGAGCAGCACCGGCGGAAGCACGCCCACGGCATACATGATACGCCAGCCGAGGTGCACAGGCAAGCCTGCGAAGGCGTAGTTGGATACGTAGCTCAGAAGTAAACCGAGGGTGATGAACATCTGCACGAGCAGAGCAACCACATTAAACTAAGTTTAGAACAAAAACCAGCAATAATGGACGCGTGCTGCGGGCATGCATATACATACGTCGAGAAAGGACGACAGGAAGCCGCGCATGGACGCCGGCGATATCTCGGCGTTGTAAACCGAGGTGACAACGACGGAGAACCCAGAGCCGACGCTGGTGATGCAGCGCGCGGCCATGAGCGCGGAGTAGCTGCTGCCCAGCGACATGGCGAGCGCGCCGGCCATGAGGAAGACGTTGGCCAGCACGAGCGTGCCGCGGCGGCCGAGAAGGTCGGCCGCCCAGCCGGCGGCGAGGATGGACATGAGCATGAACAAGTTGATGGACCCCGCGAGCACCTCGATCTGCGCGTCGGAGAGGCCCAGGTCCTCCCGGATGAACAGCTGCGCGCCGCTCATCAGGGCGAGATCTGCGAGCACACGAAGCACCAGCCAAGTCGGTCACCATGAAAACGAACACATGCATGCACGGTTGCTAACTTGCTACTACGAGATGGTTGAGTGATATGATGATGACGTACTGTAGCCCATGAGGATGGTGGTCATGGACGCGAGCGTGGCGCAGGCGAAGGCGTACATGTTCCAGCGTGGCTTGCCGGAGTTCGCGGACGACGCGAGCAGCGGCGCGGCGGCGCCATCATCGGCAATGTCGTCGTGCGCCATGGCGTCCTTGGTTCCTCGCTCGGTGCGTAGCCCGTGGCGGGCAGAGAACGAGCGAGGGCGGCGTAACAGCTAACTAGCTGTGATGATAAGTTATGTACCGTCCTGTTGCCTAATTTTATAGGCTTGCAAACAGATCTCTGCTCGTCGTGCTTGATTGATGGCGATCGAAAGTGAGATCTGGCCACTCGTGATTATTTGTGAAGAGACGATGAGCAAGTCAGCCTGCCAGAGTCCCTATGCTTCTGTGTCCATTAGCCCATGGAAACGACAAGTGACTGCTACCTAACACGAGAGCTGCCGTGGCCAAGATGCTTTGATTCTGGTAGTCGTAGATTCGAAGCACAGGACACGGGGAGGCTGTAGGAGTAGTAGCACATGTACCTTATATATATATATATATATATATATATATATATATATATATATATATATATATATATATATATATATATATATATATATATATATATATATATATATATATATTATAAAGTAAAATGTGAAAGATGTTCATACTCTCCTGTGAAATTCAATACATCCTGAAATCAAATTCTATACCATTGCTGGATGCGAGCTATTGTAAGTCATATGAGCCCTCCCACACTCTCGCATCTCATGTCCGCCGCCCACCTTGCCCTCGCGACGGCCACACTACACCGGCTCCCCTCATCTTGCGCCCCACACCGCTCCCGATGTTCACTCGATGTTTCGGCCCTCCTTTGACACCTCTAGACCTCCCCCTCGCCTCCGCCGCCGTGAACCAAATCCTAGCCTCTGATGTGGCAGCAGACGTGGCCATGGAGGGGATGAGTGACGTGAGTCTAACATAGGGGTATATTAAGTCGTCAGAAAAGAGGAAGCCGACCAACGGACCCACGGATTGATCCCATGGGTCACTCGAGGATATATCCATCGGGTACACTCGCGTGTACCCTCTGAGTGGAGTCAGGGCAAGGCTGAGCATACACGCAGCAACTGCTTGAGGCCTAGGGGCTCAACCAGCCCAGATGGCGACCGACGTCTCGAGCCACAGACCAAAAATTGGCTCAAAATATGTCACGCAGTCAGGGCCTGACAGTTATGGAGATGTTGCTCCGTTTGCTCATTCAACGACTACAAGGCCCTGTCGGCCACTTTCTCGGCAGAGTCACACAACGGGCATGACGCAATGGCCACTTTTTTAGCGACGACCCTGAGGGCAGAGGGCTTTGGGCCCGCTCGTTAGCCTCTCTAGGCAGGGGGAGGCTCCTTACGCACCAAGGAAGCCTCAAGAACACACACTCAGGGGAGGCCGCAGGTGATAGGTAGCCCCTAAAGGTCAAATGCCACAACGAAGGTAGTGGCGTCAGGGGGCGGTTGCGGCACTGTTGGTGAAAGCCCAAGTTTGATTTTGGTAATTAATGACACCAAGTTGCTAATGCCATGTGTTAAGTGTTTTGAGTTAGGCATAAGCAACACATGTGATGAAGGTGTACGTGGCAAGGAGTGGTGGCCACAAGATCACAAAGAAATGGTGCATGGACATGAAATGATGATCATGGTGGAGATGCACATAAAATGAAGGACGTGATGATCAAGTGAAGGAGAATGATCTAAGAGCGCAAGGCAAAGGTATAACCATATGGTTTTCCTTTTGCCGGTCTAAGATGAGTAGAGAAGTGATTGACCGGGTTTAGGATACATAGCCGACTATCAAGAGGGGCAATCACGGTTAGCTCGGGAATCAAGTGCCACTAGATCAATGTCTTGAGCATATGCATTAGGATCTAGTTGAGAGCTAACATAACGCCTTGAAAAATGTTTGTGAAATGCTAACACACTTGCACATGATGGTGTACACTTGGTGGTGTTAGCACATTTACGAAGGCGGTGGTGTTTGAGCGGTAGTAAGGGGTTTGGGGTTCGCTCTCCCTCCCACCGAGCTTGCGAGCGCGGGATTCAGGCGTTTTCGAGGAATTGAAATGCCTATTTTCTATTGCGCCGGAGGTGAGAAAAGGTGGCGAAAGTCCAAATTGATTATCACTGAAAAACAGTGACCGGACGCCGTGGTCGAAGTGACCGGACGCGGCTGGCGCGTCCGGTCAATTCAAACCACAGACAGACGTGTGCGTGAGAGGGTCGCGGACCGGCGCGTCCGGTCCCTCGCGGAACCGGAGCGTCCGGTCACGCACCCAGGAGTTCAGCACGAAGGGTAGATGCGATCGGACGCGGTGGCGCGTCCGGTCACGCTCGACCGGACGCGTCCGGTCGTGTGTGGACCGTTACTGGACTCCGATCGGACGCGGCTGGCGCGTCCGGTCACGTGCGATCGGACGCGTCCGGTCGCGATGGGAGCTTACTGGAACGCGACCGGACGCTGACACTGTCGCGTCCGGTCAAACGTTTGAGCGCGTCCGGTCACGGCAACGGCTAGTTCTGACGCGCACTGTTTCTTGCTGTCGTGTAGTGACCGGACGCGTCCGGTCACCCTAACCGGAGCGTCCGGTCAGCACGATTTTCGCTGCGTCGTCCGTAACGGCTAGCTGCGTACCCCTTCGTTATAAATAGACGTTGGCCGGGGTTTGAGGGAAACTCTTGCACATTTTGAGACCTAGAGACATCCTTTGAGCTAGAGAACAACCCCTCCACTCATCTCTTTGCTTGGTTGCACATCTTGAGTGAGATTGAGTGAGATTCAAGTGCATTGCTTGAGAGTTGCATTCTAGAGGCACTTGATCTTCGAGTTGCTGCGGATTTCTTGTTACTCTTCCGTGTTTCCCGACACGGTAGACGGTTTGGAGCAGCGGAGGTGATTGAGCTCGCAATTGGAGATTGTTGGAGCCCTCACCAAGTGTTGTAAGGGGTTCTTGATCCTTCCCCGCGGGAGTTCACAAATTGGATACTCTAGTGGAGCTCGTGGCTTGGAGGATCCCCATCTTGTGTGCGGTTGTGCGGCACCCGCCGAGGGCTCGACTCTTGATAGTCGATTAGCTCGCGAACCGATAAGTGGGTGTATCGCCACAACGAGGAGTAGCTTGCCGGGAAGCAAGTGAACCTCGGTAAAAAATATTATGTCATCTCTTTGCCGAGGATTTCTCTTGTGGTTGATCATTGTGATTGATTCTTTAAGTGCATTACTTCTCTACATCGTTGGTATAAGAATCAAGTCACTTGCTCTTTACTTTCTTGTATTAGTCCTAGTGTAGCTTTTATCACATAGGAGTAAGTAGCTTAGTGACTTAGTCTTGTTGGTGTGTATTAGAGATCATAGCCTTGCTTCACTAGAATTGTTTAGGTGGCTTGCATAGTGTAGTTGAGCTAGTGCTAGAATTAGCTTAGCCATCTTTTGTACTAACGTGGTTGTTTAGTGAAGCTTGTAGATTTTTAAATAGGCTATTCACCCCCCCTCTAGCCATTTGGACCTTACAAGTGGTATCAGAGCTGAGGCACCGTTTATTTGAGGCTTAACAACCTACGGTGAAAAAGAAATGGCTCAATTAAGCTTGCACATCAACAACACCAAGAAGGCACCTCACTTTGATGGGACAAATTATGCTTATTGGAAGGTTAAGATGACCGCACGCCTCAAGTCAATCAATAGAGAAGTGTGAAAAGTCACCGAAACAAAATTTGAGATTGCTAATCCGGAAGCACCTACACCGGTGGAAGAGAAGAAGCTCCAATGCAATGACATTGCCATTAGTGCTCTTCATAAGGCACTAGATGACAAGACCTTTGAGCAAGTGAAGAACATTGAGATCGCTCATGATGCTTGGGCCAAGGTAGAAGAAACATTTGAGGGCACCGAAGGCACAAAGACCGCTAAAGCATATATCTTGCAAGAAAAATTTTCAAGCTTCAAGATGCAAGATGATGAGAGTGTACCGGAGATGTTTCATAGATTGCAAGTCATTGTCAATGAGCTCAAGGCACTTGGTGAGGAAGTCAAGGACAACCAATTCTCTATGAAGTTCTTGAGAAGCTTGCCCAAGAGGTTTGATACATTAATCACCGTGGTAGTGAGGACTACATTGAAGGATTCAACTCCTCAACAAATTTTTCAAGAAGTGATGACCGATGATTCATATAGAGAAGATGATGAGAAGGATGAGTTGGTCAAGAAGAAGAAGAAGGAAAATGAGAAGAAGGATGATGAGAAGAAGAAAAGTGTGGCATTCAAAGCCACCACATCCAAGGGCAAATCCAAGATTGAATCATCAAGTGATGAAGACTCAAGCTCTTGTGATAGTGATGACATTGATGAGAAGATGGCTCTCTTTGTCAAGCAATTTGGCAAATTCATGAAGAAGAAAGGCTTTCGTGCAAGAAGGAGGAAGAACTCATCCAAGAAGAATGAGCATACCATGAGATGCTTTAGATGCCATAGCAAGGACCATCTCATTGCAAAGTGTCCTTATGATAGTGATGATGAAGATGCTATCAAGAAGGAGAGGAAGAAGCAAAAGAAGAAGCAAGAAAAGAAGGAGAGCTCTCACAAAAAGAAGAATGATTCTCATGTTGCTACATGGGATAGTGATGATTCCTCAAGTGATGATGAGGATGACAACAAGAGCAAGAAGAAGGGACATGCTAGCATTGCCATCCAAGAGAAGGTCTCCCTCTTTGACACTCCATCGTGTTTCATGGCTAAGGCCACTAAGGTATCATCCGACGATGAGAGTGATCATGATAATGCTAGTGATAGTGATAGTGATGAAGAAGAATTCACTAAAGATGAACTAATCATTATGCTAGAAGATTGCACTCAACACTTTAAAGAATCTAGGAAGGAGTGCAAGGGCTTGCTTAAGGAAAAGAAAAACCTTATGCAAGAACTTGATGAGTTTAGGGCATCTTATGAGAGTCTAAAGGTAGACCATAAGAAGCTCCAAAAGTCTCACACTAAGCTTGAAGAAGCCCATTACTCTCTAGTTGAAAAATGTGAAAACATGCCAACTAATGTTGAGAAAGCTAAAACTTGCAACATAGGCATATCTTGTGATATAATTGATGAATCTTGTCATAAGCCTATTATTGTTGCTACCACTAACCATTCATGTAGCGCATCTACATCATCCTCATCTAGTAGTGATGGTTTCACTTGTGACTCCACACTTATAGTTGAGAATGAAAATCTCAAGAAGGAGATAAAAGAGCTCAATCACACCTTAGCTAAGGCTTATGGTGGTGAGGACCGCTTGCTTATGTGCTTGGGTAGCCAAAGAGCTTCTCTCTACAAAGAGGGATTGGGCTATAACCCTAAGAAAGGCAAGGCCGCTTTTGCTCCTCACAAGACTCGTTTTGTGAAGAACAATGGTAGCTATTGCAAAAGTTGCAAGCAAGTTGGTCACATAGAGCAACATTGCATGAACAAGAAATCCAAAGCTAATGTATCCTCAATTAAGTTTGATTCTTTCTATTTACTTACCAAGGGTACAAATGGTGTTCATGCTAAGTTCATTGGTACACCATGGATGGGCTCAAAGAAGAAAGCCATTTGGGTATCAAAGAGCTTGGTCACTAACCTTGAAGGACCCAAACAAGTTTGGGTACCTAAAAAGAATTGATCTTATCTTGTAGGTCAATTACAAAGCCGGAGGAAGGCATTGGGTGCTTGATAGTGGGTGCACTCAACATATGACCGGGGATTCTTGTATGTTCAAATCAATTGATACAAGTCAAAATGGTGGTTTTGATGCTATCACTTTCGGCAACAACAAGAAAGGTAAGGTCAAGGGGCTTGGTAAAATTGCTATCTCAAATGACATGAGCATATCTAATGTGTTGCTAGTTGAGAGCTTGGATTTCAATCTTTTATCGGTAGCACAACTTTGTGATCTTGGCTTCAAGTGCATATTTGGTAGTGATGATGTTGAAGTCATAAGTGTTGATGGATCAAATTTGATATTCAAATGATTTAGACATGGTAGCTTATACTTGGTTGACTTCAATGATAGTGAGACACAATTGACATCATGCTTGCTTAGCAAATCTAGTATGGGTTGGTTATGGCATAGAAGGCTTGGTCATGTTGGAATGAAACAATTGAACAAACTTTTGAGGCATGACTTAGTTAGAGGCTTGAAAGATGTGACTTTTGAGAAGGATAAACCTTGTAGTGCTTGTCAAGCCAGCAAATAAGTTGGAAATACACATCCTAGTAAGAGTGAAATGAGCACATCAAAGGCATTTGAGCTATTGCACATGGACTTGTTTGGGCCAATAACATACCCTAGCATTGGTGGCAACAAGTATGGTTTTGTGATTGTTGATGACTACACTAGATACACTTGGGTGTTCTTTCTTTATGACAAGAGTGATGTTTATGATCTATTCAAGTCTTTTGTCAAAAGAGTGCAAAATGAGTTTGAGACTACCATCAAGAAGATTAGAAGTGATAATGGTAGTGAGTTCAAGAACACAAGAATTGAGGAATTGTGTGATGATCTTGGTATTGGACATCAATTCTCTCCAACCTACACTCCTCAATCCAATGGTGTAGTTGAAAGAAAGAATAGAACTTTGATTGACATGGCTAGATCAATGCTTAGTGAATACAATGTGAGTCATTCTTTTTGGAGTGAAGCTATCAACACGGCTTGCTATTGTAGCAACCGTCTCTATTGCCATGGGAAGCTTGGGAAGACACCATATGAGCTATTGAATGGAAGAAAGCCTAACATTGCATACTTTAGAGTGTTTGGTTGCAAATGCTATATTCTCAAGAAAGGCACTAGATTGAGCAAGTTTGAAAAGAAATGTGATGAAGGATTCTTACTTGGTTATTCTACCACAAGCAAAGCATATAGAGTTTGGAATCTCACAAATGGCACCTTGGAAGAAGTTCATGATGTTGAGTTTGATGAAACCCAAGGGTCTCAAAATGAAGCTCAAAACCTTGATGATGTGAGAGGAGATCAATTGTCAAATGCAATGAAGAACATGGACATTGGTGACATAAGGCCGAGGCAAGTTGATGATGATGATGATGATGATACTCATGTGATCAACCAAAGTGTGCAAATTGATATAAATCAAGCAAGCTCAAGTGGTACTCATGATGAAGCTCAATTTCAAGGTCAAACAAGTGGAAGCAATCAACTCCCAATACTCCAACCTACTAGTATTGCAAGAGATCATCCATTGGATCAAATCATTGGTGGAATTCAAAGTGGTGTTCAAACTAGATCAAGATTAGCATCCTTTTGTGAGCACTACTCATTTGTGTCACTTGAAGAACCTAAGAAAATAGAAGATGCATTGAAGGATTCCGTTTGGGTAAATGCCATGCATGAAGAACTAAACAACTTTGCTAGAAATCAAGTTTGGGAACTTGTTGAGAGGCCAAAGAACTACAATGTGATTGGAACTAAGTGGGTCTTTAGAAACAAGCAAGATCAAGATGGCATGGTTGTAAGGAACAAAGCAAGATTAGTAGCACAAGGATACACTCAAGTTGAGGGTCTTGACTTTGGAGAAACATATGCACCGGTTGCAAGATTGGAGACAATTAGAATCTTATTAGCATATGCTTGTGCACACAACATCAAGCTCTATCAAATGGATGTCAAGAGTGCATTTCTCAATGGCTACATCAATGAAGAAGTTTATGTTGAGCAACCTCCCGGTTTTGAAGATGACAAGAAGCCCAACCATGTTTACAAGCTCAAGAAGGCATTGTATGGTTTGAAGCAAGCACCTAGAGCATGGTATGAGAGGTTGAGGGACTTTCTTCTCTCTAAAGGGTTCAATATGGGAAAGGTTGACACCACTCTCTTCACCAAGAAAATTGGAAATGATTTGTTTGTGTTGCAAATCTATGTGGATGACATTATCTTTGGATCAACTAACCAAGACTTTTGTGAAGAGTTTGGAAAAATGATGGCAAATGAGTTTGAGATGTCTATGATTGGAGAGCTTAGTTACTTTCTTGGACTTCAAATTAAGCAAATGAAGAATGACACTTTTGTAAGTCAAGGCAAGTACATCAAGGACATGATCCAGAAGTTTGGATTGCAAGATGCTAAGCAAATGAGTACACCAATGGGGACAAATGATCAATTGAGTGTTGATGCTAGTGGCAACATGGTAGATCAAAAGCAATACCGGTCTATGATTGGAAGTTTGCTCTATGTCACCGCTTCTAGGCCGGATGTGATGTTTAGTGTGTGCAAGTGTGCAAGATATCAAGCTTCACCTAGAGAAAGTCACTTGAAAGCAACCAAGAGGATATTGAGATATTTTAAGGGCACTCATGATGTTGGATTATGGTTTCCAAAGCGGTCTAATTTTGAATTGATTGGATATTCGGACTCCGACTATGGTGGATGCAAGATTGATAGAATGAGCACAAGTGGCACTTGTCAATTGCTTGGAAGGTCTCTTGTTTCATGGTCATCAAAGAAACAAAATAGTGTTGCACTATCTACCGCCGAGGCCGAATATATTAGTGTCGGTAGTTGTTGTGCACAATTGCTTTGGATGAAAGCCACTTTGAATGACTTTGGAATCAAATTTAAGAATGTGCCATTGTTTTGTGACAATGAAAGTGCTATCAAGATGACTCAAAATCCGGTTCAACATTCAAGAACCAAGCACATTGACATAAGGCATCACTTCATAAGAGACCATCAACAAAAGGGTGATATTAGCATTGAAAGCATTGGCACCGAAAATCAACTAGCCGACATATTCACAAAGCCACTTGATGAGAAGAGATTTTACAAGTTGAAGAATGAATTGAACATACTTGATTTCTCCAACTTGAAATGAGTGCACCCCCACATTCTTATATGACATGCCTCTCCTCCGACATAGCAAGGTAAAATTGTTTGGCATATCATTCATACTTTGCTAAGTACATGTTTAGAACATATAGACATATTTGCATGTCAAATAGGCTCATTCATGAAAATCAAATGAGTTTAATGTATATATGGTACCACTATTGCTTCGATGTTTGATTGATCTAGTGGTAGCATATGACATGTTTGTGAGCTTGCAAACCTAGTGTTGAATCTAGAAAATGAGCTCATGATGTGTAATTCAACATGGTCAAGATAACCCTTATACTTTATGAGGTGTGAAGAAGCTTGTCCTTGGATCAAACCGAATTACATATTCTAGGCAAGTGATCTAGATTGAACCATAATTTGGACTCCCTCATATTGATTGACTTAACTCTCACTAAAATTGGCACCTTTTTGGTGATTGTTGACAAAGGGGGAGAGAAAAGTCACAAAGATTGAAAAGTCACAAAGATAAAAAAAAAGTTAAGTTGCAAAAGGGGAGAAAGATATAGTAAGGGGGAGAGAATGACATTGGAAAGGGATCAATTAAAATTTGAGCACACAGTAGGGGGAGCAAGCTCATGAATTATTTGTTGCATTTGTATGTGCATTAACATGATGAATTGTTGCAATGCAAAGCTTAAATTCATATTTATGATTGCATGGTGATTGCTAGAAATAGAACTTGAATGATGATTCATTGAGAGTAGCTTTACAAGTGCTATCTAGACACCTTTGCTTATAATGTTGATCTCACGGGGTACTTTAGTGTTTGTGATCTTTACAAGTGATGAATTACAAGTGGTGTCTAGCTACATCGATGCTAAGGATGGTATATAAAGGCAACTCCGATTGGTATCACGCTTCAAAGGTCCATTCTATATACCTTAGCATCAATTTGATAGTAGTAACCCTCCCAAAATTCAAATCCATACATATGTGCACAATTGAACCAAACTCATGGAAGCACATATGTAGGGGGAGCTAATACTATCGAAATTGAAAATTGTTTTTATTTCATATCTTTGTGATGGTTGTCATCAATTACCAAAAAGGGAGAGATTGAAAGCCCAAGTTTGGTTTTGGTAATTAATGACACCAAGTTGCTAATGCCATGTGTTAAGTTTGAGTTAGGCATAAGCAACACATGTGATGAAGGTGTACGTGGCAAGGAGTGGTGGCCACAAGATCACAAAGAAATGGTGCATGGACATGAAATGATGATCATGGTGGAGATGCACATAAAATGAAGGACGTGATGATCAAGTGAAGGAGAATGATCTAAGAGCGCAAGGCAAAGGTATAACCATATGGTTTTCCTTTTGCCGGTCTAAGATGAGTAGAGAAGTGATTGACCGGGTTTAGGATACATAGCCGACTATCAAGAGGGGCAATCACGGTTAGCTCGGGAATCAAGTGCCACTAGATCAATGTCTTGAGCATATGCATTAGGATCTAGTTGAGAGCTAACATAACGCCTTGAAAAATGTTTGTGAAATGCTAACACACTTGCACATGATGGTGTACACTTGGTGGTGTTAGCACATTTACGAAGGCGGTGGTGTTTGAGCGGTAGTAAGGGGTTTGGGGTTCGCTCTCCCTCCCACCGAGCTTGCGAGCGCAGGATTCAGGCGTTTTCGAGGAATTGAAATGCCTATTTTCTATTGCGTCGGAGGTGAGAAAAGGTGGCGAAAGTCCGAATTGATTATCACTGAAAAACAGTGACCGGACGCCGTGGTCGAAGTGACCGGACGCGGCTGGCGCGTCCGGTCAATTCAAACCACAGACAGACGCGTGCGTGAGAGGGTCACGGACCGGCGCGTCCGGTCCCTCGCGGAACCGGAGCGTCCGGTCCCTCGCGGAACCGGAGCGTCCGGTCACGCACCCAGGAGTTCAGCACGAAGGGTAGACGCGATCGGACGCGGTGGCGCGTCCGGTCACGCTCGACCGGACGCGTCCGGTCGTGTGTGGACCGTTACTGGACTCCGATCGGACGCGGCTGGCGCGTCCGGTCACGTGCGATCGGACGCGTCCGGTCGCGATGGGAGCTTACTGGAATGCGACCGGACGCTGACACTGTCGTGTCCGGTCAAACGTTTGAGCGCGTCCGGTCACGGCAACGGCTAGTTCTGACGCGCACTGTTTCTTGCTGTCGTGTAGTGACTGGACGCGTCCGGTCACCCTAACCGGAGCGTTCGGTCAGCACGATTTTCGCTGCGTCGTCCGTAACGGCTAGCTACGTACCCCTTCATTATAAATAGATGTTGGCCGGGGTTTGAGGGAAACTCTTGCACATTTTGAGACCTAGAGACATCCTTTGAGCTAGAGAACAACCCCTCCACTCATCTCTTTGCTTGGTTGCACATCTTGAGTGAGATTGAGTGAGATTCAAGTGCATTGCTTGAGAGTTGCATTCTAGAGGCACTTGATCTTCGAGTTGCTGCGGATTTCTTGTTACTCTTCCGTGTTTCCCGACACGGTAGACGGCTTGGAGCAGCGGAGGTGATTGTGCTCGCAATTGGAGATTGTTGGAGCCCTCACCAAGTGTTGTAAGGGGTTCTTGATCCTTCCCCGCGGGAGTTCACAAATTGGATACTCTAGTGGAGCTCGTGGCTTGGAGGATCCCCATCTTGTGTGCGGTTGTGCGGCACCCACCGATGGCTCGACTCTTGATAGTCGATTAGCTCGCGAACCAACAAGTGGGTGTATCGCCACAACGAGGAGTAGCTTGCCGGGAAGCAAGTGAACCTCGGTAAAAAATATTGTGTCATCTCTTTGCCGAGGATTTCTCTTGTGGTTGATCATTGTGATTGATTCTTTAAGTGCATTACTTCTCTACATCGTTGGTATAAGAATCAAGTCACTTGCTCTTTACTTTCTTGTATTAGTCCTAGTGTAGCTTTTATCACATAGGAGTAAGTAGCTTAGTGACTTAGTCTTGTTGGTGTGTATTAGAGATCATAGCCTTGCTTCACTAGAATTGTTTAGGTGGCTTGCATAGTGTAGTTGAGCTAGTGCTAGAATTAGCTTAGCCATCTTTTGTACTAACGTGGTTGTTTAGTGAAGCTTGTAGATTTTTAAATAGGCTATTCACCCCCCCTCTAGCCATTTGGACCTTACAGTTGGCTCCCCCTACACAGCAAGGCGACGTCTAGCAACACCGCAGCAGAGGATGTGTACACCCGGTGTATAGACCATAGACTAGAATAGGAACCGACTTGTACATCGTGCCCTCCTCGGAATAAAGGGGAGGCACGGTTTCCCAGAAGAGGAGATCCGTTTCGGCCCAACTCAGTTATTCGAGGAGAAGGGACCAAGGAGGAAGACACTGAAGAACTCTAGGATAGCATTGAGTGATCCTCTACCAATCTCTCTTGGTTTCCACCATTGTAAAACTCCGATTGGGCATTCGTAACACGAAGATCATTATACTGCTGGACGTAGGGCTCAGAAGCTTGAACTAGGATAAACCAATTTGTGTCCCTTCTGTGTTTTGAGTGTGTCTGAGCCACTGGAGACCCACACATCGACCTCCAATGAACAATTTCGTTGTTTGCCGCAGTTACGAACCCGTGACAACGAGCTCCAGCCTCCAACTGTTGCTAGTGCACACTAACGGTAAGTGGACCGTCGGTCGCATCACACATCAGGTTTGGCTCCATCAGTGCAACCCTGGACCCATCACCTTCATCATGTTTACTACCAAGTTACCAACCACATCATTATGGACTAGACGAGGTTAGATTCATGCAATCAAGTGTAGAGATCACCGGAAACAACGACAGTGCATCGCTAGCGAGCTCATCAACACACACAAATTGAAGTGATCAATAGACATGGGTGCAACATCATGGCGCCCTACTACAACCATGTCCTTGGCTGTCGCCATTACCACAACGATGCCAAGATGTGCGGCCCTTGTTCGGTTCATCTCCCCCTCTCGCTCTCCTTCCGTAGTACTTTCTTCTACCACTTTGGCTTCATCATATATACCAAACAAATGCCCTAGGTTTGTTGCGCATGTAGCCCTCTATGTCTGCAGAACTCACTCGAGGTTGACCCATAAGACCGGCACAATATTGCTCGACACGAAATCAACAAGGTCAGTTTTCCCTACTTAGCATCTTGTTTAGGGGCTGTTTGGGAGATATGATTCTACAAATGCAGGAATAGGAAAAACGTAGGAATAAAATGCCCTGACATCTTGAATCCAATGAATTGAGAAAACACAGGAAATAAATTGCAAGATGAGAATGTTTGGATAGAGCGTAGGAAAAACACAGGCGATGAGAGAGACTGACACACAGGAAATTTTCCATGAGGTTCAACCAGTCAACCACTTGGGTAAATTCCTCCAGATCTCTAGACATTCCATAAGAATTTCATAGGATTTATAGGAATCAAATCCTTTGTCCCAAAGGGGTTCATAGGAAATTTTCCTATAGAATTTCAGTCCTCTAGAATTCCTTTATTTTCCTTTGTTCCAACGGAACAACTAGCACCCGGACATTTTGTAACACCCCAGGTGTTTGCCTTGCATCTGTGCATCCATATGAGCATGATATGAGCATGTGCACCATCATTTCATGTGCATTGTTCTTGAAACATGACCCTGCAACAGTTGCAACCTCCATGACTGAATGCATGTGTTAGGTATATGCTTGTTTATTAATGCTAGCTTATGTGTGTACAACACTTGTAGTACTGTGATGTGTGACACAACACCTTGAAACATGATCATGAAATGTATGCAACATCTCTGTGTCACTAATGAAACATAGCTTGCACCTTGTGTTTCCATGTATTGCATGCTAGGATCATGTGTCACCAATGCAAGTACTTGTCATGTATGTTTGTAAATATCTTAGTGGTGCTTGAAACTAATGAAATAGTGCCATGCAACTAGTGAAACATAGTGATGAAACTTGTGAAACAATGCTTGTTATTCTATGTTTCTTTTATTTGTTGCTTAGGATCATGTGTAGATGATGCAAGTGGTGGTCTAACATACTCCTTAGTGCCTTAACTATGCTTAGGACACCTAATGGAATAAGGTCCATGTTGACCATGTTGCTTAATTACTCCCTCCATGTTGGTAAAAGAAGTCGTTTTGGACAAGGTTTGGGTCAAACATTGGGAATATAAATCATGAATAACTTTTAAGCTGTTGAGTTTGGAAATGTGAAAATAATATGAATAGATTTGTCTTGAAATACACTTTCATAAAAGTATACATATATCACTTTTGAATAAATATTTTTATAGAAAAATGAAGTCAAAGTTATGCTTTTGAGACCGTGTCGTTGTCTAAAACGACTTCTTTTACCAATATGGAGGGAGTATGCTCCTAAGCCTTTGTTTGACTTGTGATGACCTCTAGACCTTGTTCGTTTGACTGTTTAAAAAGTGCTACTAGGAGCGTTTGCATGTTTGTGCACCCTTAAGCAAAGTTGTAGTAAATTTTATAGGGAACAAAAGTTGTTTTATGACCTTGGGCTAGAAATGAGCAGAACCTGCTCAAAATTGGCTTGCTAGTCAGTTTTGGGGGCTGTTTTGGGCTCAGCAGATTTGGCCAAGTGTGGGAGCCTGACGAAACTGAATGTCAGTTTCAATGTTGGGTACTTTGGCGATTTGTAGTTTACAAACCAGGCGGAACCAGGCCAAACCCATATAAGGAAAGTTGGAGTACTCCTATAGCTCTACAATTTTTGTTAATGGAGTTTTTGTTAGAACCGAACGGTTTGGGAGTTACGAAGGGGAGAAAAAGGAGTTTCAGATGCGTTTTTGCAGTAGTATTGGTTAGCTTCTGAACTGATTGAGCTTGGAAGTGGCCGACTGGTTCAGCTCTCGCGTGGCGCATGTATGCTGTACACCGGCGTCGAGACAGTGCGTCAGGCCTGAGGGGGCTTTAAGGCCGAGCCAACCCGCCGCTGCTGCATCCCTACCCCATTCATTTGCCTTCTCCTCTGCCCGTTCGCCTCCATCAGCCAAGAACAGCAGCACGGCAGCAGGCAATAGCAGCGCCGCCGCCGTGAAATCCACCGCGCCATCGCCGTTTCCTCCCATTTGCAGCGTCGTCATGGTCTTCTCTCATTCACCAACCTAGCTGCATCGTCCGTCATCGCACGGTAAGGGTCCGCTTCGGTCACAGCACCGCCGCTACCATAAACGCCGAGCAGAGCTCGTGCATGTCACTGTAGCTGGCATCCCGGCCTGCTCTCCATCTCTTCCCTTTCTTAGTTGTCTGGGCTGCTGCTGCTAGCGCCTCTAACCTCCGGCCAAGGTTGCCGCCGTGCGTATGTCACAGCAGGCCACCGTCGAGCTGCCGTACCTACGTACAGAGCCACCAGAGACATCCCTTCCGCCGCCGTTGGCACGGAAGTCGAGAAATTCGTTCGCTAACCTATCCCAATAGATGCGTCTCAGAGAGAGGAGTCCGTTGATGGTGGTCCCGTCGCCGGAAAGTTCGCTGTCTGCGAGCTATGGCCGGTCAAAGTGGTGCCCTGTTTCTGTGCTTGTGACAGGTGGGTCCGAGTTGACCTCGGGTCCCAGCCGTCAGCTCCTGTGGATGCATAGCGCTGGGTGCGCGTAGCTATTTCTTGGGTTTGGTGTTTTCGTTTTAATCTTTTCCAGATTTGAGATCCAACTTTAGAAATTCATATAAAATTGTAGAAAAATCATAAAAAGGTAAATGAGGACTTTTTGGAATCCTCATGATGTGTACTATGTAGTTGTGTATTAAAATGTTACATGTTAGTTGATGTTTTCTGGAGTTTGAAATTACTTTTGTTAGGCACTTTATTTAATTGTGTGATTTTGGTAATTCGATATCTCACTGTACACTGATCCTTTTGCTATGAAAATTTTGTGGGGTGCTAATAATGATATGTAGATGCTACTATTAAATTTACGTCATGTTTGGATGAAATATGCTTCAATTATAAATACTTCTTTATATATGCCTTATATTGATTATCCATTTGTTTATTTTGATATCTCCATATTTGCTTATCAAAATGGGGTGAAATTTTTATGGTAACCTCCTCATAGCATGTAGTTACCTCTGTAATTTTATTAGAATTTTCTAGGTACATTTTATATGTGATGCCATTTATGCTTATGCACTCTAAATAAATAGAAAAGGGTGATTAGATAAATATTTATGCTAGTGCCATGACTTGATTGGGTGTTACTTAAACATGACCTAACTATTAGTAAGGTTGGGCAGGTCAATTGTGACGCTCTCAACATCACTTAATATTTAATTGTACAAATCTATCTTTTCTGGACAGATTTGGTGGTTAAGCAAATTAGGCTACGATAATGATGTTTTCATGCTTGGTGATCTATAGCAAAGTTGTTGAAAACTTCATGAACTAGTTGCTGGTAAATTTTGGTAGCATTTGGACTTATAGTTTAGAAATGGCAGCTGTTCCAAGCTGGGTTCAGTGTTGGAAGTGCTCTCTGTCTTTTAGAACAGATTCTGTATATGTGCTATTTTAACTTGGTAAATGATGAAATCATGCTTAGATGTTTATAAATGAAATATAGACAGTTTCATAATCTTTCCAGAATGTCCTCTTTCAAGTCATTTGGATTGGTAGAACTCCAGTTGTGAGTTTTCTTAGCTACTGTTGATAATATGTTGTAAATACTAAATTGCTGGAATCTTGTTATGTGTGTGTTTAGTCTTAACCTTGTGGCACTTAGTGGTTTCTTAGAGGTGTGCAAACGTGTTAATACCAGAGAGGAAATTTGCACCTAAGCTTGAAGTGATTTGAATAGAGCGCCACATAACTTGGTTTTGTGCTTATGATATTGCCATGTCATTACACCCATCTTCATATCATTCATACATGTTCATAAATCATCATGTCATCTTTGATGCATACATGAAATTCATTGGGTGCATGTACATGCAATAGGTGTACCGAGAATCGTGGTGACCGTGAAGTCCTGCTGGGCGTGGAACCCGAAGTTGAAGTCCGTTTGGGAGCTGGAGGTCCAGTCCGATGAAGTCGGAGAAGACGTGGGAATCGTTCTTGAAGCCGAACCTTGTTATCTCCTCTTTCGGTTAAGGCAAGCCCCGGAGCATTATAAGCCTCCTACTTTCAAAACATTTATCTATCTATACATGTTATATGTATGGTTGCATTACGTAATAGGAGTTGGTTGGAAACCCTTGCTGCATTGATAACACTCCTTGTCCAGCAATTCGAACCTTGAATCCTAAGTAGATAGGATCGTATCTATGCTTAGCCCTGCTAAATTAGACCGGTAGAAGTCGGGTGATTTCTTGTCACCTACGAGATATAGGGCTTTATCAGGTCACGGTTGGCTATATTTTGCTATCGTGGAAATGAACCATGTGTTAATGAAATGAAATGAGACCGGGCGGGATGACGATAGTGAAGCAGCAAGGCATGGAGGTCTTGGGTGTGGATCTATCCCCGTCTGTGTCGATTAAGGACCGAGACCTGGAGCCTTCTATGTCATTTTGAACGCATGCCGGACATTTAGCTGGCCGGCCTGAGGTTGCCGACCGCGAAGCCTAGTAGCTCAACTCAGGCTACGAAGTCGAAAAGTGAAAGTCGCCTCGGAAGGGAGCCAGAGGGTCCAAGGGCAGGTGAGTTAAAAGTCCTGAGCATCCTGGCCACTGGTATCCCTGAGAACGCGGCGCTGTTCGGGTCCACCCTGAGTTGTACCAAAGGTTATCTATGGCTGCCTTTAGCGAGGTTTGCCAGGTGAGTGTCAGGAATACCCCCTCAGCTGAATTAGAATTGATTCGAGTCGCCGTCTCTCCCGGATAGTGAGAAACTTGACTGGTTATCTCCAGCGTAGATACACTAATGATTAATGATGGTTCGGAATTGATGATAATAATGATGATAGCCTTATTATACCTGCTATGGTTAATATTGTTTGATCCTAATAAAGTGAGTGCTCTAGTATAGATGCTAATCTAGTTATCAGGTTAATGATGATCAACTTGATACTTAAGCATATATCGGTTACTTATCTGTATTAAGCTTTTCTACAAATGAGTCAAGCTAACCCACTTTATAAAGCCTTGCATAATCCTTGGTGTCACCTTTGTTTCTGGTTTTTGACGGGTAAGTCTAGCTGAGTACCTTCTCGTACTCAGGGTTTATTCCCTACCCCATTTATTTGCCTTCTCCTCTGCCCATTCGCCTCCATCAGCCAAGAACAGCAGCACGGCAGCAGGCAATAGCAGCGCCGCCGCCGTGAAATCCACCGCGCCATCGCCGTTTCCTCCCATTTGCAGCGTCGTCATGGTCTTCTCTCATTCACCAACCTAGCTGCATCGTCCGTCATCGCATGGTAAGGGTCCGCTTCGGTCACAGCACCGCCGCTGCCATAAACGCCGAGCAGAGCTCGTGCATGTCACTGTAGCTGGCATCCCGGCCTGCTCTCCATCTCTTCCCTTTCTTAGTTGTCTGGGCTGCTGCTTCTAGCGCCTCTATCCTCCGGCCAAGGTTGCCGCCGTGCGTATGTCACAGCAGGCCACCGTCGAGCTGCCGTACCTACGTACAGAGCCACCAGAGACATCCCTTCCGCCGCCGTTGGCACGGAAGTCGAGAAATTCGTTCGCTAACCTATCCCGATAGATGCGTCTCGGAGAGAGGAGTCCGTTGATGGTGGTCCCGTCGCCGGAATGTTCGCCGTCTGCGAGCTATGGCCGGTCAAAGTGGTGCCCTGTTTCTGTGCTTGTGACAGGTGGGTCCGAGTTGACCTCGGGTCCCAGCCGTCAGCTCCTGTGGATGCATAGCGCTGGGTGCGCGTAGCTATTTCTTGGGTTTGGTGTTTTCGTTTTAATCTTTTTCAGATTTGAGATCCAAATTTAGAAATTCATATAAAATTGTAGAAAAATAATAAAAAGGTAAATGAGGACTTTTTGGAATCCTCATGATGTGTACTATGCAGTTGTGTATTAAAATGTTACATGTTAGCTGATGTTTTCTGGAGTTTGAAATTACTTTTGTTAGGCACTTTATTTAATTGTGTGATTTTGGTAATTCGATACCTCACTGTACATTGATTCTTTTGCTATGAAAATTTTGTGGGGTGCTAATCATGATATGTAGATGCTACTATTAAATTTACATCATGTTTGGATGAAATATGCTTCAATTATAAATACTTCTTTATATATGCCTTATATTGATTATCCATTTGTTTATTTTGATATCTCCATATTTGCTTATCAAAATGGGGTGAAATTTTTATGGTAACCTCCTCATAGCATGTAGTTACCTCTGTAATTTTATTAGAATTTTCTAGGTACATTTTATATGTGATGCCATTTATGCTTATGCACTCTAAATAAATAGAAAAGGGTGATTAGATAAATATTTATGCTAGTGCCATGACTTGATTGGGTGTTACTTAAACATGACCTAACTATTAGTAAGGTTGGGCAGGTCAATTGTGACGCTCTCAACATCACTTAATATTTAATTGTACAAATCTATCTTTTCTGGACAGATTTGGTGGTTAAGCAAATTAGGCTACGATAATGATGTTTTCATGCTTGGTGATCTATAGCAAAGTTGTTGAAAACTTCATGAACTAGTTGCTGGTAAATTTTAGTAGCATTTGGACTTATAGTTTAGAAATGGCAGCTGTTCCAAGCTGGGTTCAGTTTTGGAAGTGCTCTCTGTCTTTTAGAACAGATTCTGTATATGTGCTATTTTAACTTGGTAAATGATGAAATCATGCTTAGATGTTTATAAATGAAATATAGACAGTTTCATAATCTTTCCAGAATGTCCTCTTTCAAGTCATTTGGATTGGTAGAACTCCAGTTGTGAGTTTTCTTAGCTACTGTTGATAATATGTTGTAAATACTAAATTGCTGGAATCTTGTTATGTGTGTGTTTAGTCTTAACCTTGTGGCACTTAGTGGTTTCTTAGAGGTGTGCAAACGTGTTAATACCAGAGAGGAAATTTGCACCTAAGCTTGAAGTGATTTGAATAGAGCGCCACATAACTTGGTTTTGTGCTTATGATATTGCCATGTCATTACACCCATCTTCATATCATTCATACATGTTCATAAATCATCATGTCATCTTTGATGCATACATGAAATTCATTGGGTGCATGTACATGCAATAGGTGTACCGAGAATCGTGGTGACCGTGAAGTCCTGCTGGGCGTGGAACCCGAAGTTGAAGTCCGTTTGGGAGCTGGAGGTCCAGTCCGATGAAGTCGGAGAAGACGTGGGAATCGTTCTTGAAGCCGAACCTTGTTATCTCCTCTTTCGGTTAAGGCAAGCCCCGGAGCATTATAAGCCTCCTACTTTCAAAACATTTATCTATCTATACATGTTATATGTATGGTTGCATTACGTAATAGGAGTTGGTTGGAAACCCTTGCTGCATTGATAACACTCCTTGTCCAGCAATTCGAACCTTGAATCCTAAGTAGATAGGATCATATCTATGCTTAGCCCTGCTAAATTAGACCGGTAGAAGTCGGGTGATTTCCTGTCACCTGCGAGATATAGGGCTTTATCAGGTCACGGTTGGCTATATTTTGCTATCGTGGAAATAAACTATGTGTTAATGAAATGAAATGAGACCGGGCGGGATGACGATAGTGAAGCAGCAAGGCATGGAGGTCTTGGGTGTGGATCTATCCCCGTCTGTGTCGATTAAGGACCGAGACCTGGAGCCTTCTATGTCATTTTGAACGCATGCCTGATATTTAGCTGGCCGGCCTGAGGTTGCCGACCGCGAAGCCTAGTAGCTCAACTCAGGCTGCGAAGTCGAAAAGTGAAAGTCGCCTCGGAAGGGAGTCAGAGGGTCCAAGGGCAGGTGAGTTAAAAGTCCTGAGCATCCTGGCCACTGGTATCCCTGAGAACGCGGCGCTGTTCGGGCCCACCCTGAGTTGTACCAAAGGTTATCTATGGCTGCCTTTAGCGAGGTTTGCCAGGTGAGTGTCAGGAATACCCCCTCAGCTGAATTAGAATTGATTCGAGTCGCCGTCTCTCCCGGATAGTGAGAAACTTGACTGGTTATCTCCAGCGTAGATACACTAATGATTAATGATGGTTCGGAATTGATGATAATAATGATGATAGCCTTATTATACCTGCTATGGTTAATATTGTTTGATCCTAATAAAGTGAGTGCTCTAGTATAGATGCTAATCTAGTTATCAGGTTAATGATGATCAACTTGATACTTAAGCATATATCGGTTACTTATCTGTATTAAGCTTTTCTACAAATGAGTCAAGCTAACCCACTTTATAAAGCCTTGCATAATCCTTGGTATCACCTTTGTTTCTGGTTTTTGACGGGTAAGTCTAGCTGAGTACCTTCTCGTACTCAGGGTTTATTCCCACCTGTTGCAGGTAGCAGATTCGTACTTGTTGCTACAAGTATTGTCTTCGCCTTGTGGGCGTGAAGACTATACCATATGGGCATGGTCTCTGTAGTATCTCTTCTGGTATGCTTTTGCAGGATGTGACTATGTACTGGCAGTATTTGACTTTAAATGGTTTCAGAAATTATGTTGCTTCCGCTAATTTTTACTTTGGTTTTGTAATAAATTATTTGTACTCCGATGTATGAGATTACTTTTGAACTGTTGTAACAAGTGTTGTGTTATGTTGAATCACTACGATCTGGTTGCTCTCGGTTTGGTTTGAAATCCCTCGCGTTTTCGTGGACTACCGGAGTTATATGGGCTCAAGTTTGAGAATTTCATCGTTTCGGCGATTGTTTTTGAACTTGTGCTCTTATAATTTGGACGGTTCCGTGACACATTTGGCGCAAGGACGCAATCGGACGGCTGCGCCCGCCCAGCCTGCTGCGCCCATCCCAACGGCCCTGCCTTTTTTTTAAAAAAAGCCTGCCCCACCTGCCCCGCATGCAACTGCTGCCCGCTTGCAACTCTGCGCTTGCACGGCTCGCATGCAACTGCTGCGCCTGCAAACTCGCCCCTACATGCTAGTGCACCTACGCATGCAGTTGTGCGCCTCATGCCTGCTAATGTCCACCTCCTGCCTGCTGATGCCTGCCTCGTGCCTGCTGATGCGCATGTAGGTGGGGCTACGCACGCGGGGACCGCTACGCATGCGTCCACTTCGTACGCCTGCTAATGTTGCAACATGAAAGCACTTCTACAACATACATATGAAACGAGTGAAACATTTACAAACATACGTTTGCAATATATGTGTATAGCAACTACAACATCCATATAAACACATTTGCAACATATGTCTGAAACAGATGAAACATTTTGAATATACGCTTGCAACATATGTCTGAAACATATGCAACATTGCAACATCTAGATGAAACACTTACAACATAGGTCCGAAACAGGTGAAACACTTACAACATACATGTATAGCCACGGCAACATATGTAATATCCAGATAAAAACCATATCAAACATTTATGGGGTATAAAAACCATATGAAACATTTATTTATCGAAAATTTTAACTGAAAAGGCATTAACACCTTCAACACCGTTCCAAACTAAGTAATTTGAACGGTTTTGAGATTTGGGAGTAAAAAATGTTTTAGTATTAAAGCGTGGGCTTTTTTCCTTGTTATAGGGCTACGAGGCGTATAGGGCCTTAGAAGTGTGGGCGGTCCACCAGCGCCAGATCCAGCCTCGCCAGAGGCCAAGACGCCGAACACGAAATCGACAGCCCGCCAAGTCAGTCAGTCCGCGGCCTGCGACCGCGCGCACGCAGAAACGGCCGGGGCGACAGGGAGCCCAACTCGAACACCGAAACTGGCACGAGCTCCCACGCGCGTTTTCCTCAAATAAAACCCCCCTCCCACGCGCTACGGGCCCCACGCGTCAGCGACAAGCCACCGCCACCGCCACCGCCGAACTGCAAACCGCATCGAACTCCCCCGGGCCCAGCGTCCAGGCACCGCCTTCCCCCGCTTCCGCCCCCGACCCGCGCGCGCCGTACCCGTATATAACCCGACCCGTTCCCCCCTCTTGTGCTCCTCCTTCCAAATCCGCCTCCGCCCCAAAGCACGCGGCCCAACCAACCTACCAAGCCAAACCCTAGCTAGCCAGATTTTCGGGGGAAAAAAAAATTGTCCCCAACCCGAACCGCCCCCGCCCCCGCCGCCGCCGCCACCGCCGAACTGCAAACCGCATCGAACTCCCCCGGGCCCAGCGTCCAGGCACCGCCTTCCCCCGCTTCCGCCCCCGACCCGCGCGCGCCGTACCCGTATATAACCCGACCCGTTCCCCCCTCTTGTGCTCCTCCTTCCAAATCCGCCTCCGCCCCAAAGCACGCGGCCCAACCAACCTACCAAGCCAAACCCTAGCTAGCCAGATTTTCGGGGGAAAAAAAAATTGTCCCCAACCCGAACCGCCCCCGCCGCCGCCGCCGTGAGATGGCCGAGTACGACGAGCGCTACCAGGGCAACGGCGACACGGCCACGGCCACAGCCGAGGGCGGCGGCTACGCGCAGGCTGAGTACGCCGCCGCTGCCGCCGCGCCTGCCGCTGGGGGTTCGCCGCCCGCCGGGTTCTCCGACCACGCCGACGGCCGCTCGTCCCAGCCCCAGGTTCGTTCGCGTGCCCCTAATCCGATGCCCTGTAGTTAGGTGCCGACCGCTCCGCGCGTGCCCCTGATCCGATGCCCTTTGGTGCCGACCGCTCGGTTGGAGGCGTGGGTGACGCGATCTGTGGCAGTTCGAGTTCGATGTGAGCCCTCGGGTGGATTTGTTCTGTTGGGCGAGTTGTGGTTTTGTTGTCTAGTGGGTGCAGCGGTTATTTATTGCTAGCCTGTGATTTTTCCTGGTGATTTGTTTCCTCATCAATAATTAATGCAAATAAAAGTAAAACCTGGGTGGTCAAGTGATAATTCTGTACGATTTATTGTGGGATAAGCCTTGTTGGTCTATATAGTGAGTTAGGTGCCCAGTGCTTGCGAATTATGATATGAAATCCTCTGTTTCTGCCAGTCTTGAGATTACCTGTACAACTTTTACTCTGCTTATTATAAATTTATATCATCTTATTCTTCTGCAATCTATGTTTATGTTTCATAGTTCGTGTTGTGCAGATTAGCATACGAAGTGAGCCGCATGTTGGCACTTGGTTGCTGGCCGGTTAAGACTTCTTTTGACTAAGTGCTAGGTGCATTTTCTTTTGACCTATAGTTGGATTAGTTTTTGCTACTTGTGGACTGATGGAGCTGTGTCAATCTTTGCCAACCTTTGTACCTGCTCAGTACCATGGTTTACAGTTATTACAGTTTTTGCTGTTTGCAATCATAATTACAGTCATCTGACTTATTAAATTATTTCTTTTTCTCTAGCACGAGACACAATCACATGACAGTGGTTCCTCCAAATCTCGAGAAAGGGACCGAGAACGTGATAAGGGCAAGGACAGGGAGCGTGACAGGGATCGCGGCCGAGAAAAGGAGAGGGACCGAGACAGGGATAAGGATCGTGAAAGAGGTGACAGAGACAGAGATCGTGATCGCCACCACAGGGACCGTCGTGAGCGCAGCGAGAGAAGGGAACACCGTGATCGTTCTGATGACCGTGACCGTGATCGTCACCGTGATGATCGTGACCGTCACAGGAGCCATGATTCTGAGAGGTACTGGGTTGTATGTGCAACTTACTTTTGCATATTTTTCTTCTGCTTTGATGATTTACCTTTTGCTAGTTTTAAACTAGTTACTGAATTGGGAATTTTGTAACAAGTAGCCACCTAACTTGATAAGCCACATTCAGGATATTTGGAAAACTGTGAGAACATGTTATTTGCATGCCCCCTAGTTGTCTAATAAATAATTTCTGAGTTTTGCAAGCTAGAAGCTCCAGCTCCAAGAAAGACACAGATTTGTTGGAGCTAGATATTTGTAGCTCCAAGAAATCTTCATCTGGAGCTGGAGTATGCCGAGATCATTTAGGTGAACCATTTTGCTTATATATATACTAGTTTATTAGGCATTTATAATATTTCTACAACTTAATTAGTCTGCAAACTAACACATCCAACCTTTATCTTGGAGTTAGATCAGTGCCAAAATCAGTCTGTTAGTGGTATTCCCTGATATTCCTAAGCTGCCTAATTTTTTGAAAAACTCTTAGTAACTAGAACTCTTTGCAGTTCCATAGTCATGCACCACTTGAGGTGTTTATTAGTGACTTTGTGTTGTATTTGTTGGCTCTCATCTGAGCATACCAAAACATGAATTATATTCTGATTCTGTCTTGGTAGTTTACTTCTGCTAGTTTCAAGGCATTCTGGAAATTGGTGCAATATATTTTACCTGTCTAATCTAGGTTTAAAAGTATATTTTTAAAAAAAATTTGCAGTGGTTTTCAGAAAAACTCTGACATGCTTCCATGGCACCTAATGTAATTAAAATCTCTTAGTCACTGGAACACTCTTCTGTTCCTAGTCACCTACTGCTTGAGTGTTTATTATTGGCTTTCTGATTTGTCTCTAATCTGAGAGACTGAAACAACAGAACAATATAGCATATGGCTAACTTTTAGCTAATTGTTTCACTTTCTTTAGTGAGCTTTGTTTTGAAAACTGCAAAGATTTTGTAGCAAAGCTATGATTTCAAAGTGTTCTATATTACGATGCTGAAACTATGAAGTTGAAAATAATACATTTAAAGGAAAGGAGACATGTGCCTTGATATTATTATATATCTATTGCAAAAAAATACTATTGTCTGATGTTAAGATACGATGATGTATTCTTTGCTAATGCAGGAGAAGAGATCGTGATCGTGACAGAGATGGCCATCGTAGGCATCGCTCCCGCTCCCGCTCCCCTTCTAAGAGTCGTGACCGTGACCGCAGATCTAGATCTCGTTCACGGTCTCGATCGAAGAGGTACATGCTATATACTTGTTTTAAGTTCACTTTTTTGTTGCTGATCCTACTTTTGGTTTACCTGGACCCAGTGAATACACAACTTGTCTTGTGATTTGATATCTTTGATGAAATGCATTTTCCATCACTAGTTATTATCTCCACTGTTTTACATGTTGGAAAACTGACTCTGCAGCGAGCATTTTTCAATTGCTATATATGTTTATTTGTTGCTTCAAAATTCAGACATGTATAAATGATGCATTGTATTGTTGATGCTATTCTTTCTGGGCACGATATATTCATTTCAAAACAATGGTTGTTCTTGTCTTATAGTACTATCTGTCAGCTGTATTGTGTTCTGTTGTTTATCTACTTGCTAACATTTGTTGTCTTGAACAGCAAGCACGTGAGTGGTTTTGACCAAGCACCTCCACAACAGGCACTTCCTATTGTTGCTGCTGGTGCTATCCCTGGTATGATGGAAATATCATAGTTCTTTACATATATTTATCCATAATTGGAATTACTCATCAATGAACTTGCTGATCAGTTAATATGCGTACAAGTTAATAAAAATGATATTTAAATTGTTCTTTAAGCTTTATATATCAATGTTAATATGTAAACTAGTGGTTCTGATAAGGTATTGAACTTTATTATGCCTAAGATTCTTTAGTGAGTTTGGCATTTGGCAACTCCGCTCTAATCTGAACTGTCTCCACAAAGAGTTATCCTTGTTAGGAATCAGATTTCTTCTGTATAGAACTGTCTAATTTCATTTTATTAAGCCTGATTACTGAATCTGAGTAAAATTTTTCTTGTTTGTTCTTCTTGGTGTTTGTTTTTTTTGTTGTGTATGTTTATGGGTTAGAAGGCAACCTTGGCCCACTTTGTCATCTGCTGCCAATGGATTGAGCTGACTGCTGTAGCTTTAATGTACGAGGACACTATCTGGTTTGATATCTTGTTCGTCTTCATAACAGCATGTGTTACATTTTTGGTAGTTTCATAGTTTGATTTTCTTGATACAATGTGCTACAGCTGATTGGAGTTTTGAGGGGGAAAAAGGTTTTCTATGTAGGCTTTTTAGCAATGGTGGTTTTCTATTATTTTGTTCTACAATATCTATTGCTAAGCAAGTTTCATCATCATTTTCATAAATTCTTCTGTTGGTGAATTGCAGGTCAGCTTCCTGGTGTCACTGCTCCTATTACTGGGGTTGGGGTGCTTCCAAACTTGTATAATTTGGCTGCTGGACAGGTAATCCATGTGTTTCCTTTTTGGGTTTTTTAATTTGAGCTTCAACCGTGAATGGTCATTCTGTCATGATCTGGCATCCAAATTTGATAATCAACTGTCCTTGTTTCTTGTACACACTTGTATCTTCTATTGTTTGATCATGTTTGTTGCTTTCTAATTTTGCTTGCCTTGCATCAGTTCAACCCCCTTGTTATTCAGCCACAAGCCATGACACAACAGGCTACACGACATGCTCGGCGTGTCTATGTGGGCGGACTTCCTCCAACTGCTAATGAGCAGGTAATTACTTGGGTAGCTTAATTTTTTTTCACTTGTTCCTATTTGATCTTCTATATCCTTACCAGTTCATTATTTCATACAGACCGTTGCCATATTCTTCAATGGAGTTATGGCTGCTATTGGAGGAAACACAGCTGGTCCAGGTGATGCTGTTCTTAATGTCTACATAAACCATGACAAGAAATTTGCTTTTGTGGAGATGAGATCTGTGGAGGAAGCAAGCAATGCAATGGCCTTAGATGGTATAATGTTTGAGGGAGCACCCGTCAAGGTTAGAAGGCCAACGGACTACAATCCTTCCCTAGCAGCTGCTCTGGGTCCGAGCCAGCCAAATCCGAATCTCAATCTTGCTGCTGTTGGCTTAACACCTGGCTCTGCTGGAGGATTGGAAGGCCCAGACCGGATCTTTGTAGGTGGTCTACCATATTACTTCACTGAGGCCCAAGTGCGGGAGTTGCTCGAGTCCTTTGGACCTCTGCGTGGATTTGATCTTGTGAAGGATAGAGAAACTGGTAATTCGAAGGGATATGCCTTCTGTGTGTACCAGGATCTTAATGTTACCGACATTGCCTGTGCTGCTCTTAATGGCATCAAGATGGGAGACAAGACTCTTACTGTTAGGCGGGCAAACCAAGGAGCTTCCCAGCCTAGGCCAGAGCAAGAAAGCATCCTGTTGCAGGCACAGCAGCAGGTGCAAATGCAGGTACAAGCAAGCACTTTTAGATTGATTTTAGAAGAATAATGACAATGTCTATATTATTATTGTTTCAATTCTGACTTGAATCTTTGTGAACAGAAACTCGTATACCAAGTCGGAGGTGCCCTGCCAACAAAAGTTGTATGCCTGACACAGGTAGTGACAGCAGATGAACTGAGAGATGATGTGGAATACGATGACATTGTGGAGGACATGAGGGAAGAAGGACGCAAATATGGTAAACTGCACGAGACCCATCGACTTCTCTTACTCTCTTTGTTTTAAAAGCTTTTACATTCTGCTGTTATGATTATGATTGCCTACCCTCAGTTACTGAATTGGTTTCCTTTTGTGTTTTTGTCTTTTGTGTGTCTTTTTTGTAGTCCCACATAATGCCATTGCAGAGTGTTTTATAGTCCGACCCTATGCAATATTGGCAATCGGGCCTTAACCCACAGAAGACACTATTCTTTTGAGTTTGATTAATCATTATATTATTAGCCTCTTGTCTATATATGTACTCACTAACACTTGGACAGGTAACTTGGTGAAAGTTGTAATTCCACGGCCTGACCCCAGCGGTGCTCCTGTTGCTGGTGTTGGAAAGGTAGTGTTTTCATTTTCCTTTGATCTTTTATTTTAACAGCATTTGGATTACTACACATCCTGATTCATGAGCTTTTGCTGCACTGCAGGTGTTTTTGGAATATGCAGATGTGGAGGGCTCAACCAAAGCGAAGACGGGGATGCATGGGCGGAAATTCGGCGGGAATCAGGTGGTGGCCGTGTTCTACCCTGAGGACAAGTTCGCCGCTGAGCAGTACGACTGAAAGTTGTAGAACCTATTCTAGAGTTGCAGTTGCACTACACAATGTGGTTTTTTTTTAAAAAAAATCTTTGATAGAACGAGAGCAGTTATTCCTATTGGATTTGAATCTTATCTAGTTGAGTTTCGTGCAGAACAGTTAGTCGGATGATGTGTACTGCTAGGACAGCTAAGATGAATTCAGTTGCTGTTTATCCTTGGTGCGCTGTTTGCTCAAATTAACAGGTGCCATTGTGGTGCTGTGCTGAGATGGAAAGACGTGAGGGGGGACGGTATGGCTCCTAGTTTAAAATGTGCTGCTGCTGCTGCTGCTGCTGAGGAAATATGGAATATCTGTATGCTGGATTGGGCGTTTTATCTGGAGTTTGTACATTCGTAGTTCGGAAAAATAAAATAGAGAACATCAGTGTACATTCATTCATGAAAGAGTATCAGTAAGGCTGGGGCATGCTGGTTTGGGTTTGTCAAACTTCTGGAAGTGTCTACATTCTTGAATGTAAATGTGAACTTTTAAGGGCAGCTCTGACAATCGTCTTAAGCTAGCCCTAAGTATTTTTTTTTCTCATTTTAATAGAACAGAGAAAAAAAGCTAGCTCGTAATTAAAAGCTAAGGTTATGTAAGAGTGTTATATGGAGCTATCCAAGTTAAAAAGCTACTTCCTCCGTCCCAAAAAACATGTGATGCCATGGTTTAAATTTTGTCTCAAAAAAACATGTAAACCTGAGTTGGATATCAGCGTTTAAGTGGAGCCCACAAAAAAAAGCATGTAGTTGACAGATCACCACACGCATGACCCTATCCATCCATCTGTCCTCCCACCAAACCCTCCCTCCCTCCCTCACCAGTCACCAAGGGAAAAAAATGACGGATCCAAAGAATCCAGAAATGCGTTATGAAACAAAAAGGTGGGGCACATGAGTAATTTTGCGTTTATGCTAATCCCATCTTGAAACTCGAGATTTCCACTTTGTGGGACGGAGGGAGTACGTGCTAAAAGTTAACAATTGACTGGCTGTGGGCTTGTTGCACATGTCGTCATGAACCACATGTCGTGAAAATTGTCCTGTTCATAACACTTTCCAGGAGCTGTGGTTCTTTTGTTAATGAAAATGTATTGTGCCACTGATACTGACCCAAAATCATATCTTCATGGTCCGTTAACGGAAGTCGGAAGTGTGGTCCAAACCTTTGTCTTGCACTGTCTGTGGTCTAGAAAATGCATTGTTTTTCCCTAGCAACAGATGACCAAGAACTTGCAGCTAGGAGATCACAAAGTCTTCAAAATTCTATTTTAACTTTCAGCAGGACTAGATCAGGCTGCCAGTACCCGTGACATTGCCATTGTCAACGAGCACTGAAGCTACAACAATACACAGAGGTTGCTGCGTTATCAGCAGGTACCACCAAGTGTGGCCGTACCCACTACACAGTCACAAAGACAGTCTCGAGGTGGCAACAAAGATGAGAAGATGACAAAATTGTTTGAAGCACACACAGAACCAGAAACGCCCTTTGTTTCAAAGAGACGTTAGAGCTGGACAGAGTTGTGCCACAAACATCCACGGCATCGTGTCCAGCGGATTGCTCTTCTCCCGATACCACTCGTTCCCACTGTAAAGCTGCTCTGCAGCATCACAAATTCATATATTGCATAAGTTACAGGCAAGTCGAACACTTGCTCCTTCACCTTTTGATGCTTGAAAATTGGATAATTTCAAAATTATTTCAAGGACATAAATCATGACGATCACACCTACTAGCCTGTAAATCTCTAACATAATAGTCAAGTAATTAAACAACACGGGTAACAACACTCACAAACAGCTGACATGATTAAGTAGAAGGAGAAACACGATGTAAATAATAGATTGGATCACAGCGTATGGACTTCTCCTTTGCGGATGGAGATGCCATGGACAATGGTGGAGTGATGATATTGTTGACGATGTTGGCGAAGATGGGTCGATGTAGCCGATAGTGGAGATAACGGTACACAATGTCCCTGGGTACAACCACACAATTGAATGTCATGTTCCTTCTGTCTAACTGGTGGCATGAAAGAAATAATATCGGAAGGAGAGACAAGGAGAGCATCCAGGGAATTGTCTATTTTGCCGTGTCGGAAAGCGGAAGAGATAAGGGAGATGCATGAGAAGCAAAGAACCCCCGGGTACGCAGCCACAACACCAAAATGGGAAAAGCCACAACCGGACTTTCTTAAAATTAATGTCGACAGAGGATTTGATCCTACAACCAAGAAAGGGAGTTGGGGCTATATATTATTCGGGATGAGGATGGGGACATTATCAGAGCTGGAGCTGGGAGTTTTGACTGCGCTTCTGATGCTATTCATTCAGAATTAATGGCATGTATACAAGGAAAAAAGGCTGCTCGTGAACAAGGTATAGGAAGAATCATCTTGGAAACTGATGCATTACAAGTGAAGCTGTCGCTGTTATCAGCTGATTATCGCCTGACATACTTAGGTGGAATTATACATGACCTGAAGGTCTGTCTGTAGGAGGACTTTATTTCTGCACGAGTGGTGCATGTTTCTAGAGTTTGTAACAAAGTAGCTCATGAACTTGAAAGATTGGGTGCCACCAATCAAGTAGATCAGGTCTATGCATCACATGATGTACCCAGGTGTATCGTGGTACTGGTGGCCAGCGATCTTGCTGCGTCACAGGGTTAATGGAATGGAATCCATGTGGTTCCTTTAAAAAAACGCTGCTCGGCTGGGCATGGTACACATTATTGTGGAAATTAATGCTGTCAACGTGGTTAAATTGATGCTGCTGATACGTTAGTAGCAATTGGCCTAAATTGTAACAATGGACCTGTATTCTGGTAGGACCATTTACCTGAGGGTGTATTCACTTCACATGCAAACCCAAAATATTTCCTCTTTCACCCATCACATCGAATCTTTGGACGCATGCATGAAGCATTAAATATAGGTAAAAAAGATAACTAATTGCATAGTTTGTCTGTAAATATCGAGACGAATCTTTTGAGCCTAGTTAGTCCATGGTTGGATAAATTCTGCCAAATAACAACGAAAGATGCTACAATAACTTTTCACCCACTTTTCACCAACTGAACACACCTATATGTTGCTGTTCTACTGTCCAGTGAGTTGGCTGGACAAAGTGATTAAATGGATATTGGACTTAAAAAAAATGCGTTTGTGTTTGTCTATCACCGTGTGTGGTCTAGAAAATGCATTTTTTTCTAGCAACAGGCGGTCAATTAAGAACTTGTAGTTAGGAGATCCTTGTTCCATTTGGTTGTTTTTTTAAGTTTTAATATGAGCAGATCTAGTGTGCAGGGAAACCGAAGCATGTGCATAGAAGATTGAACATTACACATTGTACCAATTAAACTGTGTGTTAGAGCTCGAACCGGGATGAGTAAGCAAACTGTTTGACCAGCTGCCGCTTTAGAGCTTCACGGATGAGGTGAGCGAGGACGTGACGCGTACAGAGAAAGATAATATATTTTTTAAATTGCTCTGTCCTTTACAGGTCTTGTGAATCGAATCTTACACTGTAAGCCTCAAAGCATTTTAACATGCATTGTATTTCGCCATACAAAATCGTTGAAGACACTGGAGCTGCCCTAACTTCCAGCAGTACCAGTTCTTAACTAAAGCCAAGGCTGACAAGCCAGCACCAGAGACATTGCCATTGTCGAGGAGCACTGAAGCCAGAACAATACACAAATGGTGCTTACTTGTCTCTAGGTACCACTAAGTGTGGCCACACCACACAGTCATGAAGACAATCTTGAGATGGGTACAAAGATGAGAAGAGATAGAACCTCTAGAGAGCTGGATAGAATTATGCCACAAACATCCTGCAGCTTGCTGTTCTGCGAAATGCTCTTAGATACCACTCATTCTCACTGTAAAGCTGCTCTGCAGCATCGCAAATTCATATGGATCTTGGAGAAGACTACATCGCTAGAGAGACAAGTGGGCTTAATAAGCTACCTGGGAGGCTTGAGGAGATATATATATATATATATATATATATATATATATATATATATATATATATATATATAGGGAGAGTATACTCTATAGCTAGCTACAAAATAAGTTATTTTGTAGCCACCTCTATTTACGATAATTTTATATACTAATTTACGATAATGTCAGTATATATTTACGATAGTTGAATTAATATAGCACATGGGGATATTTACCATAATGTTATAGTAAATCACATAGTAAGGAGTTACTATAATCTCATAAATTAGCATAACAATTATCGTAACTCAAAGTGGCTATAGAATAAGTTATTTTATAGCCAGCTGTAGGGTAATAGCTCTCTCTCTCTCTATATATATATATATATATATATATATTTCTCTGTAACTAGCTACAAAATACCATATTCTGTAGCCGGATCGAAACTCGTGAGACCAGCGCACCATATTCCTCCCAACCTGGTCCATCGACTCACCCACCACTCACGCCATGCATGGCTTTGACTCGATGTGGTCCCCTTCATTAATGTAATTAATACACCCGTGCATACAATGATTCAATTCAGAATATGGTATGATAATGTGGTTACGATTTTGTTAGTTTATTTGCATGTTAATGTTGCTCACTTTGGTAAATCAGCCTCGCTAGGAAACGAAGGACGTCAAATTATGGTAACTCATCTTTTATAGTAACTACGCAAATTATAGTAAACTACACAGTACCATGATGCCAAATTATAGTAACTCGATCTGATTCATGTGTACGCTAATTCACTTGTATACATGTATACGCTAATTCATGTATTCTTGTAACCACTCGTTCCAATATCTTGCATGCACACACACGGCAGATCCGAAATCACAGTGATCACAGTGCACTAATTATGTGAATTAAATTTAATTACCATTAATGATTGTGGCTGTCGGGGCTCATAACTGCTCGGCTCAGATAGTTCACCTGCGTCTTTTACGAGCCAGAGATGCCCTGAATCATTGCATGCGGAGGCCGGACTAGGGCGGGTCAGATGACTCGGCTACAGAATGGGTCGCCTCCTCCCGCACTGGTGGCCGTGGCTGCTTCTCCCCCACGGGGTCGTAACCGGCAGCCACGGCTGCTCCTACCCCGTGCACCCCCCGCCTCGCTCGGATGCAGTTCGGCGTCGGCGTGGCTCCACCCGCGTGCACGGGGCTCCCCGACGGTGACGCGGCCCGCCTCGCTCGGAAGGCGGCTGCGGCTGCTTCTCCCCCACCATGGCGTAAACGGTGGCCGCGGTTGCTCCTCCCCTGTGCGGCCCTGCCTCGCGCGGATGCGGTCCGGCGTCGGCTCGGCTCGACTCTCGTGCATGGGGCTCCCCGGCGGCGACGCAGCCCGCCTCGCTCGGATGGCGGCCCCGGCGGAGGAGCGACCGCGTCGTGTCGCGGACGAAGAGGACATGGCCGCTGTTGCTGCTGTGCGCGACGCCTCTGCGCGCCACAGGTCGCCTCTAGCCACCACCGAGCTTTCCACGTCGTTCGTCCTGCTGTCTTATGTCGCCGTCGCCGACTGGTTGATGCTCCCCTGCGCCTGCGCAAACCTCCCAGAGGAGCCGAGGGAGTCATCGCTGCCGCCGTTGTGGCCCCGTCCTTGTTGACCTCGGCCGACGCTCCGGCCACCGATCTCCCGCTCCCACCATTCTTCCACCCGGCGGCGCTGCTTTGGCATGCCGCCACCGGAGTAGAAGGTGTCGTCGATGCGGAGGCAGCAGAAGACGTCGCCCGCCGCGCAGCCCAGGCGCCCCCCGGCGTTAAGCACGGCGGCGGCCACACCGGAGAGCTGCTGCTTCTGCGGCAGCGGCAGGAGCGGGACAGGGAGGAACGCGGCGAAGCGGCGCACGAGGTCATCGGACGCTGCGGTCATAATGTAGAATTCTTGTAAATATTATTGGTGAAAATTCTAGTAAATATTGTTAGTATTGTTGTAAACAGAATTCTCATAAACATGGTGTAACTTATGCCGATGTTATGGTAATACTTTCTATCATTCTTGTTAGTTTTTTTCATCAGCCATAATAAAAAATTCTCGTATATACTTAAATTTATAGTACCCGTTTTATCGTTATGTCAATGAAGAATTCATAATATAGAATTGTCGTAAATATTATTTTTAGAGTTCAAATTGTCGTAAATATTATTAGTGCATGCATGTTCTCGTAAATATTATTGGTAAAAAGAAGTATAAGGAAAGCAGTCTCGTAAAAGAAATATCAAATCTAGCAACAAAAATACTACACGTTCACCCTGTATGGAAAGGAGTAACTACGACATGCATGCATGTCCGGAGTTAATTACGACGTGCATGCATATGCGTTAATTACCGCATGGGCCTAATGCCGCATGCAAGGCAGGCTCGGCCAGGTGCACCGCTTGCGTGAATGCTGGTGCGCCCGATGCCTGGCTACAAAATAAGGTATTCTGTAGCTGGCTACAGAGTATATATATATATAAAACAGTGTGCGCAGAGGTGATTTCTTATTACATTTACAGCTACGTGGTCCAGCACTTTTGCTCAAACATGGTGCCCTTAAAAGTTGACCCACAAAATGAAAAGAGTGAATTCGAAAAGAAATGAACAGATACTATGTACTTTGACATTTTTCTTAAACCGAACTAAGTGAGCCACATATAGCATATTGCACATGCCATTCAATGGACGACACAAGACAGAGTCAATTTATAGGTAAACATGAGCGATATTTGTAGAGAACAAAATGCAACTAAAATACATGCATGCAACCTAGCTACTACATGATATATATTGTAAAAGTTCGAGGCAAGTCGAACACTTGCTCATTGAACTTGATGTTGGAAAATTAGGAAAAATTCATAATTAATTCAAGGACATAAATCAAGATGATCACACATACTAGCATGTAAATAATGCTAACTAGTGTTTTAATTGTTTGTTCTCCTTCGTAATGGTCTCTAATGGCATCCATATGATCTAGGATTAGTCTTTCTATTATCTTTCTCCTTTCTTTTATTCTCTCTATGGTATAATTCTAGCTAGCTAGTTAATAAATGTAATTAGTGTTTTGCTTGTTCGTTGAACCTCCGTATTGATCTCCTACCCCATGTATATTATTTAGGATTAGTCTTCGTGTTATCTTTCTCATCTCCTTTGTTATTTTTATTATTTTCTTGTTTTTTTCTAGCCTAAGAATATAATTGATCAAGTGGACATTAGAGACTTAGGGATAAATATTGTTCCTTTTCCTTGTAATATTAAGTTTTTTTAGTTTTTTACCTTGAAAAATATTTATTTGGTTCTTATCTATATCACCGCTATGTATGTACTTTATCATGTATGATTTTCGTCGGCTTAAATGCCCCCCTATGTGTCTAAATCCTGGTTCCAGCGAAATTGAATTGAATCCTATGAAATTCCTGGGTGATTCTAACTAAATTCTTGTTTTCCAAACATGCCCTGAACCTCTACTTCATCATCCAAAGTGTTTGCAGTGCCACCACCAAACCAAATGTCACTAATATATCCGCATCGCACCAACACCAATTGGTATGATTGTATAATAGCACAAGTGTCACAATTATTTATATCAAGCTATGCTAATCACAAGTTTACAACACATACATCTGGTTTTAGCACTGCCCTTTACTTTTAGTTCCATATTTATTTAATATATTTCACCTGGTTTCAAGTGAGCCAACGAGAAACCAATTGATAACCCCATAAAAGTGAAGAAACAACAATGGAAAAATGTTTCAGGAGTTGAGCCCTATCGACATACTGTGCGGTCAGTTCGTCAGTGTGTTGTATTGTATCGCGTCATCCTCTCGTCAACACTCGGCAAGTCGTAAGTTGCAACTCGCGAGTTTTGAATCAGGGTTGATGGAGTGGCGCTAGGGGTAGTTCGCCTGACCTGTTGATCGTTACGATCGGAAAGTTCGGAACACAAAACATTGCTGCGTGCGCGGCTCGCCGCCGTCGGGAAAATGAACCAGTGGTGAATTTGCGATCGGAAGTTCGGAACTGCAGCTGATGGGTCATGTCACGGCCTGTGGCGGATCCAGAAACGGACCAAGGGGGGCTAAATAATAGAGGCCAAAACACTTTTGCTCGCTGTACATAGTACACTAATAGATATAGCAAAGATCGATATCGATTCAAAGTGCACAAAGATACATAGAACTAAGAACTATGATGAGGATAGAAAAGTACAAAATACAAAGAGCCTTCCATAATAAAAAATCCATGTCTGATGTCTTCCATCTTCACGAATTCAAACCACTTGAACCACCACGCTCAATGCCACATAATTTTTAAAATGTCATACTTCTTCATATATCAAGATAACATTATAAAATGAAATGTACTAAAACAATACGCACCTTGGGCCCTTGCGTGGCAAATTTATCTTACGGTTTCTTAAGCCTTGAAAGCGCTTCAAAAATTTTTCATCTTCAATGGATGCAAACAAATCCCGCTCAATATAGCATATCATGCTATTATTCATCCAATCATCATTCATTTTATTCCTCAGTTCGGTGTTGATAATATTCATAGCGGAGAAGACTCTTTCAACTATTGCTGTTGCCACCGGCAAAATAAATGCAAGTTCAATGAGACGATACACCAAAGGGAAATGTGTATGTCTATCACTTTGAACCATCTTCTCAACAAGGTTACCAAGATCAGTACAAATGCCAAAATCTTTATCATTTTTGACTTCATCAATGAATACAAGAAGGTTACTCTTAGCTTTACACAATCATAATCACTAAAGTCATCTTTGTAGATCTTAGCAAGCTCAACTAATTTCTCTATCTCAAAGTTGGCAAAAGAACCATTTAGATCAAGACAAGCAACACATCTCAAGAGTTCAGTTGATCTTTCTAGAAACTGATTGTTTAGCTCACAAAGAATCTGATCAACCACAACAATGAAAATCCCATGATGAAAATGATGGTAGTGTGTCACTAATTTGGCATCACGGAATTTAGAACAACCTCTAACTGGCATCATATCTTTCGTATTAGGAATGTCTGTCTTCTTTTCGACACAGAAGCTTTTTACCTCTTTAAAAAGATCATCCCAACTATTTTCCCTCATGGCATTCATGTTTCTCATCACAGAACCAATCAATCCTATTGCATGAACAATGTTCTGATTTTTCTTTTGCAAACACTGTGACAGTTCTTGAGTCACCCCAATACTCTAATCATAAAATGTAATATGAACACAAATTCAAATGATTCTATTCTTGTTATCTATCTAGATGCAATAGTTTTCTTTTCCCCATCAGTTCCATCTTCACTAATATTCTCTAATGTAAAAGGCAAATGGGTTTTCATTCAATACCAATCTTTGTAATTCATGAAACTGTCCTCTCATGTTTGAAGCTCCATCATATCCTTGTCCTCTAATCTTGGAAATAGATAGACAATACCTCCTAAACATAGTATCCAATGCTTCTTTTAGTGAATGTGATGTGGTGTCAGAAACATGTTCTATGCCAAGGAACCTCTCAATGACATTTCCTTTATCATTGACAAACCTACAAGAGAAAAGGAAAAATATAGTTACTTGAAAACAAAAAAAAGATCAATGAAATACACAAATTAATTAAGAGATGATATATACCTTACAACCACAGCCATTTGTTCCTTAATAGATGCATCACGAGCCTCATCAACAAAGCACCACAAAGCAATGATCTCCTATTTGATTTTTAATTAACTCACTTGTCTCCTCTGCACAAGCCCTAACCAAATCTTTTTGAACTATTGGGCAACTCATTTGATTATTGCCTGGAGCATTTTCACCAGTCACAAGTGCAGCCTTCGGATCCTTCTTTCTATACCATTCAAGCATCTCCAGAAAGTTCCCTTTGTTTCTTGATGTTTTAGACTCATCATGTCCATGAAAGGCTAGAGCTTGTAAAAGGAGAAATCTAGCAATGACTAACATAATAGTTAAACGAGCTTTATATGCCTCTTCTTCTGCTGTGCTTGTCACAGTCCACATATGTTCAGCACTTTGTCTCTGATTTTTGAAATCAAGTGCACGCTTCCTTGCATTACTATGAAAGCCGTCAATTGATTGAGCATGCTCCTTGAAAGAATCCTTTGCATTCTTCCAATTTCTGAACCCAACTCTAGTGAATGTATCATTACTATGAAACCCAATTTGTTGTGGATTAAAGAGATAGCAATAAAAACAATAGGCTGCATCCTTGGCTACACTGTACTCTAACCAATCAAATTGATCAAACCATGATCCAACAAATCCTCTTGCTTGACCTTTACCATTGACTTTTGCTTTTGGAAACTTATGACCAGCCAGCCTATGTGGACCTATTTGTAGATATGCTCTCCTAGCCTCATCCCTAATGTCATGATGAAACTCATCAATTGGCTTCCTATTCCCTGGATCATCAGCTATATCTCTCAAATCAAGTTCAATCCTTGGTCTTTTCTGCTCAAGCCGACTCTCTTTATTTACGGTATTACTGTTTGATGCATCTTTCTTAGCATAGTACCTTTCCATCCTAAGACACATTGGATATGAATTAAGAAATAAGAATTATCAAATGTTGTAGATAGTACAGAGAATTAGGTATTTGGATCTCGCTTCTCACCTGCAGGGGCAGCCGGAGGTTAGATTGTGGACTAGACGAGGTTAGATTCATGCAATCAAGTGTAGAGATCACCGGAAACAACGACAGTGCATCGCTAGCGAGCTCATCAACACACACAAATTGAAGTGATCAATAGACATGGGTGCAACATCATGGCGCCCTACTACAACCATGTCCTTGGCTATCGCCATTACCACAACGATGCCAAGATGTGCGGCCCTTGTTCGGTTCATCTCCCCCTCTCGCTCTCCTTCCGTAGTACTTTCTTCTACCACTTTGGCTTCATCATATATACCAAACAAATGCCCTAGGTTTGTTGCGCATGTAGCCCTCTATGTCTGCAGAACTCACTCGAGGTTGACCCATAAGACCGGCACAATATTGCTCGACACGAAATCAACAAGGTCAGTTTTCCCTACTTAGCATCTTGTTTAGGGGCTGTTTGGGAGATATGATTCTACAAATGCAGGAATAGGAAAAACGTAGGAATAAAATGCCCTGACATCTTGAATCCAATGAATTGAGAAAACACAGGAAATAAATTGCAAGATGAGAATGTTTGGATAGAGCGTAGGAAAAACACAGGCGATGAGAGAGACTGACACACAGGAAATTTTCCATGAGGTTCAACCAGTCAACCACTTGGGTAAATTCCTCCAGATCTCTAGACATTCCATAAGAATTTCATAGGATTTATAGGAATCAAATCCTTTGTCCCAAAGGGGTTCATAGGAAATTTTCCTATAGAATTTCAGTCCTCTAGAATTCCTTTATTTTCCTTTGTTCCAACGGAACAACTAGCACCCGGACATTTTGTAACACCCCAGGTGTTTGCCTTGCATCTGTGCATCCATATGAGCATGATATGAGCATGTGCACCATCATTTCATGTGCATTGTTCTTGAAACATGACCCTGCAACAGTTGCAACCTCCATGACTGAATGCATGTGTTAGGTATATGCTTGTTTATTAATGCTAGCTTATGTGTGTACAACACTTGTAGTACTGTGATGTGTGACACAACACCTTGAAACATGATCATGAAATGTATGCAACATCTCTGTGTCACTAATGAAACATAGCTTGCACCTTGTGTTTCCATGTATTGCATGCTAGGATCATGTGTCACCAATGCAAGTACTTGTCATGTATGTTTGTAAATATCTTAGTGGTGCTTGAAACTAATGAAATAGTGCCATGCAACTAGTGAAACATAGTGATGAAACTTGTGAAACAATGCTTGTTATTCTATGTTTCTTTTATTTGTTGCTTAGGATCATGTGTAGATGATGCAAGTGGTGGTCTAACATACTCCTTAGTGCCTTAACTATGCTTAGGACACCTAATGGAATAAGGTCCATGTTGACCATGTTGCTTAATTACTCCCTCCATGTTGGTAAAAGAAGTCGTTTTGGACAAGGTTTGGGTCAAACATTGGGAATATAAATCATGAATAACTTTTAAGCTGTTGAGTTTGGAAATGTGAAAATAATATGAATAGATTTGTCTTGAAATACACTTTCATAAAAGTATACATATATCACTTTTGAATAAATATTTTTATAGAAAAATGAAGTCAAAGTTATGCTTTTGAGACCGTGTCGTTGTCTAAAACGACTTCTTTTACCAATATGGAGGGAGTATGCTCCTAAGCCTTTGTTTGACTTGTGATGACCTCTAGACCTTGTTCGTTTGACTGTTTAAAAAGTGCTACTAGGAGCGTTTGCATGTTTGTGCACCCTTAAGCAAAGTTGTAGTAAATTTTATAGGGAACAAAAGTTGTTTTATGACCTTGGGCTAGAAATGAGCAGAACCTGCTCAAAATTGGCTTGCTAGTCAGTTTTGGGGGCTGTTTTGGGCTCAGCAGATTTGGCCAAGTGTGGGAGCCTGACGAAACTGAATGTCAGTTTCAATGTTGGGTACTTTGGCGATTTGTAGTTTACAAACCAGGCGGAACCAGGCCAAACCCATATAAGGAAAGTTGGAGTACTCCTATAGCTCTACAATTTTTGTTAATGGAGTTTTTGTTAGAACCGAACGGTTTGGGAGTTACGAAGGGGAGAAAAAGGAGTTTCAGATGCGTTTTTGCAGTAGTATTGGTTAGCTTCTGAACTGATTGAGCTTGGAAGTGGCCGACTGGTTCAGCTCTCGCGTGGCGCATGTATGCTGTACACCGGCGTCGAGACAGTGCGTCAGGCCTGAGGGGGCTTTAAGGCCGAGCCAACCCGCCGCTGCTGCATCCCTACCCCATTCATTTGCCTTCTCCTCTGCCCGTTCGCCTCCATCAGCCAAGAACAGCAGCACGGCAGCAGGCAATAGCAGCGCCGCCGCCGTGAAATCCACCGCGCCATCGCCGTTTCCTCCCATTTGCAGCGTCGTCATGGTCTTCTCTCATTCACCAACCTAGCTGCATCGTCCGTCATCGCATGGTAAGGGTCCGCTTCGGTCACAGCACCGCCGCTGCCATAAACGCCGAGCAGAGCTCGTGCATGTCACTGTAGCTGGCATCCCGGCCTGCTCTCCATCTCTTCCCTTTCTTAGTTGTCTGGGCTGCTGCTGCTAGCGCCTCTAACCTCCGGCCAAGGTTGCCGTCGTGCGTATGTCACAGCAGGCCACCGTCGAGCTGCCGTACCTACGTACAGAGCCACCAGAGACATCCCTTCTGCCGCCGTTGGCACGGAAGTCGAGAAATTCGTTCGCTAACCTATCCCGATAGATGCGTCTCAGAGAGAGGAGTCCGTTGATGGTGGTCCCGTCGCCGGAAAGTTTGCTGTCTGCGAGCTATGGCCAGTCAAAGTGGTGCCCTGTTTCTGTGCTTGTGACAGGTGGGTCCGAGTTGACCTCGGGTCCCAGCCGTCAGCTCCTGTGGATGCATAGCGCTGGGTGCGCGTAGCTATTTCTTGGGTTTGGTGTTTTCGTTTTAATCTTTTCCAGATTTGAGATCCAACTTTAGAAATTCATATAAAATTGTAGAAAAATCATAAAAAGGTAAATGAGGACTTTTTGGAATCCTCATGATGTGTACTATGTAGTTGTGTATTAAAATGTTACATGTTAGTTGATGTTTTCTGGAGTTTGAAATTACTTTTGTTAGGCACTTTATTTAATTGTGTGATTTTGGTAATTCGATATCTCACTGTACATTGATCCTTTTGCTATGAAAATTTTGTGGGGTGCTAATAATGATATGTAGATGCTACTATTAAATTTACGTCATGTTTGGATGAAATATGCTTCAATTATAAATACTTCTTTATATATGCCTTATATTGATTATCCATTTGTTTATTTTGATATCTCCATATTTGCTTATCAAAATGGGGTGAAATTTTTATGGTAACCTCCTCATAGCATGTAGTTACCTCTGTAATTTTATTAGAATTTTCTAGGTACATTTTATATGTGATGCCATTTATGCTTATGCACTCTAAATAAATAGAAAAGGGTGATTAGATAAATATTTATGCTAGTGCCATGACTTGATTGGGTGTTACTTAAACATGACCTAACTATTAGTAAGGTTGGGCAGGTCAATTGTGACGCTCTCAACATCACTTAATATTTAATTGTACAAATCTATCTTTTCTGGACAGATTTGGTGGTTAAGCAAATTAGGCTACGATAATGCTGTTTTCATGTTTGGTGATCTATAGCAAAGTTGTTGAAAACTTCATGAACTAGTTGCTGGTAAATTTTGGTAGCATTTGGACTTATAGTTTAGAAATGGCAGCTGTTCCAAGCTGGGTTCAGTTTTGGAAGTGCTCTCTGTCTTTTAGAACAGATTCTGTATCTGTGCTATTTTAACTTGGTAAATGATGAAATCATGCTTAGATGTTTATAAATGAAATATAGACAGTTTCATAATCTTTCCAGAATGTCCTCTTTCAAGTCATTTGGATTGGTAGAACTCCAGTTGTGAGTTTTCTTAGCTACTGTTGATAATATGTTGTAAATACTAAATTGCTGGAATCTTGTTATGTGTGTGTTTAGTCTTAACCTTGTGGCACTTAGTGGTTTCTTAGAGGTGTGCAAACGTGTTAATACCAGAGAGGAAATTTGCACCTAAGCTTGAAGTGATTTGAATAGAGCGCCACATAACTTGGTTTTGTGCTTATGATATTGTCATGTCATTACACCCATCTTCATATCATTCATACATGTTCATAAATCATCATGTCATCTTTGATGCATACATGAAATTCATTGGGTGCATGTACATGCAATAGGTGTACCGAGAATCGTGGTGACCGTGAAGTCCTGCTGGGCGTGGAACCCGAAGTTGAAGTCCGTTTGGGAGCTGGAGGTCCAGTCCGATGAAGTCGGAGAAGACGTGGGAATCGTTCTTGAAGCCGAACCTTGTTATCTCCTCTTTCGGTTAAGGCAAGCCCCGGAGCATTATAAACCTCCTACTTTCAAAATATTTATCTATCTATACATGTTATATGTATGGTTGCATTACGTAATAGGAGTTGGTTGGAAACCCTTGCTGCATTGATAACACTCCTTGTCCAGCAATTCGAACCTTGAATCCTAAGTAGATAGGATCGTATATATGCTTAGCCCTGCTAAATTAGACCGGTAGAAGTCGGGTGATTTCCTGTCACCTGCGAGATATAGGGCTTTATCAGGTCACGGTTGGCTATATTTTGCTATCGTGGAAATGAACCATGTGTTAATGAAATGAAATGAGACCGGGCGGGATGACGATAGTGAAGCAGCAAGGCATGGAGGTCTTGGGTGTGGATCTATCCCCGTCTGTGTCGATTAAGTACCGAGACCTGGAGCCTTCTATGTCATTTTGAACGCATGCCTGACATTTAGCTGGCCGGCCTGAGGTTGCCGACCGCGAAGCCTAGTAGCTCAACTCAGGCTGCGAAGTCGAAAAGTGAAAGTCGCCTCGGAAGGGAGCCAGAGGGTCCAAGGGCAGGTGAGTTAAAAGTCCTGAGCATCCTGGCCACTGGTATCCCTGAGAACGCGGCGCTGTTCGGGCCCACCCTGAGTTGTACCAAAGGTTATCTATGGCTGCCTTTAGCGATGTTTGCCAGGTGAGTGTCAGGAATACCCCCTCAGCTGAATTAGAATTGATTCGAGTCGCCGTCTCTCCCGGATAGTGAGAAACTTGACTGGTTATCTCCAGCGTAGATACACTAATGATTAATGATGGTTCGGAATTGATGATAATAATGATGATAGCCTTATTATACCTGCTATGGTTAATATTGTTTGATCCTAATAAAGTGAGTGCTCTAGTATAGATGCTAATCTAGTTATCAGGTTAATGATGATCAACTTGATACTTAAGCATATATCGGTTACTTATCTGTATTAAGCTTTTCTACAAATGAGTCAAGCTAACCCACTTTATAAAGCCTTGCATAATCCTTGGTGTCACCTTTGTTTCTGGTTTTTGACGGGTAAGTCTAGCTGAGTACCTTCTCGTACTCAGGGTTTATTCCCTACCCCATTCATTTGCCTTCTCCTCTGCCCGTTCGCCTCCATCAGCCAAGAACAGCAGCACGGCAGCAGGCAATAGCAGCGCCGCCGCCGTGAAATCCACCGCGCCATCGCCGTTTCCTCCCATTTGCAGCGTCGTCATGGTCTTCTCTCATTCACCAACCTAGCTGCATCGTCCGTCATCGCATGGTAAGGGTCCGCTTCGGTCACAGCACCGCCGCTGCCATAAACGCCGAGCAGAGCTCGTGCATGTCACTGTAGCTGGCATCCCGGCCTGCTCTCCATCTCTTCCCTTTCTTAGTTGTCTGGGCTGCTGCTTCTAGCGCCTCTATCCTCCGGCCAAGGTTGCCGCCGTGCGTATGTCACAGCAGGCCACCGTCGAGCTGCCGTACCTACGTACAGAGCCACCAGAGACATCCCTTCCGCCGCCGTTGGCACGGAAGTCGAGAAATTCGTTCGCTAACCTATCCCGATAGATGCGTCTCGGAGAGAGGAGTCCGTTGATGGTGGTCCCGTCGCTGGAATGTTCGCCGTCTGCGAGCTATGGCCGGTCAAAGTGGTGCCCTGTTTTTGTGCTTGTGACAGGTGGGTCCGAGTTGACCTCGGGTCCCAGCCGTCAGCTCCTGTGGATGCATAGCGCTGGGTGCGCGTAGCTATTTCTTGGGTTTGGTGTTTTCGTTTTAATCTTTTTCAGATTTGAGATCCAACTTTAGAAATTCATATAAAATTGTAGAAAAATCATAAAAAGGTAAATGAGGACTTTTTGGAATCCTCATGATGTGTACTATGCAGTTGTGTATTAAAATGTTACATGTTAGTTGATGTTTTCTGGAGTTTGAAATTACTTTTGTTAGGCACTTTATTTAATTGTGTGATTTTGGTAATTCGATACCTCACTGTACATTGATCCTTTTGCTATGAAAATTTTGTGGGGTGCTAATCATGATATGTAGATGCTACTATTAAATTTACGTCATGTTTGGATGAAATATGCTTCAATTATAAATACTTCTTTATATATGCCTTATATTGATTATCCATTTGTTTATTTTGATATCTCCATATTTGCTTATCAAAATGGGGTGAAATTTTTATGGTAACCTCCTAATAGCATGTAGTTACCTCTGTAATTTTATTAGAATTTTCTAGGTACATTTTATATGTGATGCCATTTATGCTTATGCACTCTAAATAAATAGAAAAGGGTGATTAGATAAATATTTATGCTAGTGCCATGACTTGATTGGGTGTTACTTAAACATGACCTAACTATTAGTAAGGTTGGGCAGGTCAATTGTGACGCTCTCAACATCACTTAATATTTAATTGTACAAATCTATCTTTTCTGGACAGATTTGGTGGTTAAGCAAATTAGGCTACGATAATGATGTTTTCATGCTTGGTGATCTATAGCAAAGTTGTTGAAAACTTCATGAACTAGTTGCTGGTAAATTTTGGTAGCATTTGGACTTATAGTTTAGAAATGGCAGCTGTTCCAAGCTGGGTTCAGTTTTGGAAGTGCTCTCCGTCTTTTAGAACAGATTCTGTATATGTGCTATTTTAACTTGGTAAATGATGAAATCATGCTTAGATGTTTATAAATGAAATATAGACAGTTTCATAATCTTTCCAGAATGTCCTCTTTCAAGTCATTTGGATTGGTAGAACTCCAGTTGTGAGTTTTCTTAGCTACTGTTGATAATATGTTGTAAATACTAAATTGCTGGAATCTTGTTATGTGTGTGTTTAGTCTTAACCTTGTGGCACTTAGTGGTTTCTTAGAGGTGTGCAAACGTGTTAATACCAGAGAGGAAATTTGCACCTAAGCTTGAAGTGATTTGAATAGAGCGCCACATAACTTGGATTTGTGCTTATGATATTGCCATGTCATTACACCCATCTTCATATCATTCATACATGTTCATAAATCATCATGTCATCTTTGATGCATACATGAAATTCATTGGGTGCATGTACATGCAATAGGTGTACCGAGAATCGTGGTGACCGTGAAGTCCTGCTGGGCGTGGAACCCGAAGTTGAAGTCCGTTTGGGAGCTGGAGGTCCAGTCCGATGAAGTCGGAGAAGACATGGGAATCGTTCTTGAAGCCGAACCTTGTTATCTCCTCTTTCGGTTAAGGCAAGCCCCGGAGCATTATAAGCCTCCTACTTTCAAAACATTTATCTATCTATACATGTTATATGTATGGTTGCATTACGTAATAGGAGTTGGTTGGAAACCCTTGCTGCATTGATAACACTCCTTGTCCAGCAATTCGAACCTTGAATCCTAAGTAGATAGGATCGTATATATGCTTAGCCCTGCTAAATTAGACCGGTAGAAGTCAGGTGATTTCCTGTCACCTGCGAGATATAGGGCTTTATCAGGTCACGGTTGGCTATATTTTGCTATCGTGGAAATGAACCATGTGTTAATGAAATGAAATGAGACCGGGCGGGATGACGATAGTGAAGCAGCAAGGCATGGAGGTCTTGGGTGTGGATCTATCCCCGTCTGTGTCGATTAAGTACCGAGACCTGGAGCCTTCTATGTCATTTTGAACGCATGCCTGACATTTAGCTGGCCGGCCTGAGGTTGCCGACCGCGAAGCCTAGTAGCTCAACTCAGGCTGCGAAGTCGAAAAGTGAAAGTCGCCTCGGAAGGGAGCCAGAGGGTCCAAGGGCAGGTGAGTTAAAAGTCCTGAGCATCCTGGCCACTGGTATCCCTGAGAACGCGGCGCTGTTCGGGCCCACCCTGAGTTGTACCAAAGGTTATCTGTGGCTGCCTTTAGCGATGTTTGCCAGGTGAGTGTCAGGAATACCCCCTCAGCTGAATTAGAATTGATTCGAGTCGCCGTCTCTCCCGGATAGTGAGAAACTTGACTGGTTATCTCCAGCGTAGATACACTAATGATTAATGATGGTTCGGAATTGATGATAATAATGATGATAGCCTTATTATACCTGCTATGGTTAATATTGTTTGATCCTAATAAAGTGAGTGCTCTAGTATAGATGCTAATCTAGTTATCAGGTTAATGATGATCAACTTGATACTTAAGCATATATCGGTTACTTATCTGTATTAAGCTTTTCTACAAATGAGTCAAGCTAACCCACTTTATAAAGCCTTGCATAATCCTTGGTGTCACCTTTGTTTCTGGTTTTTGACGGGTAAGTCTAGCTGAGTACCTTCTCGTACTCAGGGTTTATTCCCTACCCCATTCATTTGCCTTCTCCTCTGCCCGTTCGCCTCCATCAGCCAAGAACAGCAGCACGGCAGCAGGCAATAGCAGCGCCGCCGCCGTGAAATCCACCGCGCCATCGCCGTTTCCTCCCATTTGCAGCGTCGTCATGGTCTTCTCTCATTCACCAACCTAGCTGCATCGTCCGTCATCGCATGGTAAGGGTCCGCTTCGGTCACAGCACCGCCGCTGCCATAAACGCCGAGCAGAGCTCGTGCATGTCACTGTAGCTGGCATCCCGGCCTGCTCTCCATCTCTTCCCTTTCTTAGTTGTCTGGGCTGCTGCTTCTAGCGCCTCTATCCTCCGGCCAAGGTTGCCGCCGTGCGTATGTCACAGCAGGCCACCGTCGAGCTGCCGTACCTACGTACAGAGCCACCAGAGACATCCCTTCCGCCGCCGTTGGCACGGAAGTCGAGAAATTCGTTCGCTAACCTATCCCGATAGATGCGTCTCGGAGAGAGGAGTCCGTTGATGGTGGTCCCGTCGCTGGAATGTTCGCCGTCTGCGAGCTATGGCCGGTCAAAGTGGTGCCCTGTTTTTGTGCTTGTGACAGGTGGGTCCGAGTTGACCTCGGGTCCCAGCCGTCAGCTCCTGTGGATGCATAGCGCTGGGTGCGCGTAGCTATTTCTTGGGTTTGGTGTTTTCGTTTTAATCTTTTTCAGATTTGAGATCCAACTTTAGAAATTCATATAAAATTGTAGAAAAATCATAAAAAGGTAAATGAGGACTTTTTGGAATCCTCATGATGTGTACTATGCAGTTGTGTATTAAAATGTTACATGTTAGTTGATGTTTTCTGGAGTTTGAAATTACTTTTGTTAGGCACTTTATTTAATTGTGTGATTTTGGTAATTCGATACCTCACTGTACATTGATCCTTTTGCTATGAAAATTTTGTGGGGTGCTAATCATGATATGTAGATGCTACTATTAAATTTACGTCATGTTTGGATGAAATATGCTTCAATTATAAATACTTCTTTATATATGCCTTATATTGATTATCCATTTGTTTATTTTGATATCTCCATATTTGCTTATCAAAATGGGGTGAAATTTTTATGGTAACCTCCTAATAGCATGTAGTTACCTCTGTAATTTTATTAGAATTTTCTAGGTACATTTTATATGTGATGCCATTTATGCTTATGCACTCTAAATAAATAGAAAAGGGTGATTAGATAAATATTTATGCTAGTGCCATGACTTGATTGGGTGTTACTTAAACATGACCTAACTATTAGTAAGGTTGGGCAGGTCAATTGTGACGCTCTCAACATCACTTAATATTTAATTGTACAAATCTATCTTTTCTGGACAGATTTGGTGGTTAAGCAAATTAGGCTACGATAATGATGTTTTCATGCTTGGTGATCTATAGCAAAGTTGTTGAAAACTTCATGAACTAGTTGCTGGTAAATTTTGGTAGCATTTGGACTTATAGTTTAGAAATGGCAGCTGTTCCAAGCTGGGTTCAGTTTTGGAAGTGCTCTCCGTCTTTTAGAACAGATTCTGTATATGTGCTATTTTAACTTGGTAAATGATGAAATCATGCTTAGATGTTTATAAATGAAATATAGACAGTTTCATAATCTTTCCAGAATGTCCTCTTTCAAGTCATTTGGATTGGTAGAACTCCAGTTGTGAGTTTTCTTAGCTACTGTTGATAATATGTTGTAAATACTAAATTGCTGGAATCTTGTTATGTGTGTGTTTAGTCTTAACCTTGTGGCACTTAGTGGTTTCTTAGAGGTGTGCAAACGTGTTAATACCAGAGAGGAAATTTGCACCTAAGCTTGAAGTGATTTGAATAGAGCGCCACATAACTTGGATTTGTGCTTATGATATTGCCATGTCATTACACCCATCTTCATATCATTCATACATGTTCATAAATCATCATGTCATCTTTGATGCATACATGAAATTCATTGGGTGCATGTACATGCAATAGGTGTACCGAGAATCGTGGTGACCGTGAAGTCCTGCTGGGCGTGGAACCCGAAGTTGAAGTCCGTTTGGGAGCTGGAGGTCCAGTCCGATGAAGTCGGAGAAGACATGGGAATCGTTCTTGAAGCCGAACCTTGTTATCTCCTCTTTCGGTTAAGGCAAGCCCCGGAGCATTATAAGCCTCCTACTTTCAAAACATTTATCTATCTATACATGTTATATGTATGGTTGCATTACGTAATAGGAGTTGGTTGGAAACCCTTGCTGCATTGATAACACTCCTTGTCCAGCAATTCGAACCTTGAATCCTAAGTAGATAGGATCGTATATATGCTTAGCCCTGCTAAATTAGACCGGTAGAAGTCAGGTGATTTCCTGTCACCTGCGAGATATAGGGCTTTATCAGGTCACGGTTGGCTATATTTTGCTATCGTGGAAATGAACCATGTGTTAATGAAATGAAATGAGACCGGGCGGGATGACGATAGTGAAGCAGCAAGGCATGGAGGTCTTGGGTGTGGATCTATCCCCGTCTGTGTCGATTAAGTACCGAGACCTGGAGCCTTCTATGTCATTTTGAACGCATGCCTGACATTTAGCTGGCCGGCCTGAGGTTGCCGACCGCGAAGCCTAGTAGCTCAACTCAGGCTGCGAAGTCGAAAAGTGAAAGTCGCCTCGGAAGGGAGCCAGAGGGTCCAAGGGCAGGTGAGTTAAAAGTCCTGAGCATCCTGGCCACTGGTATCCCTGAGAACGCGGCGCTGTTCGGGCCCACCCTGAGTTGTACCAAAGGTTATCTATGGCTGCCTTTAGCGATGTTTGCCAGGTGAGTGTCAGGAATACCCCCTCAGCTGAATTAGAATTGATTCGAGTCGCCGTCTCTCCCGGATAGTGAGAAACTTGACTGGTTATCTCCAGCGTAGATACACTAATGATTAATGATGGTTCGGAATTGATGATAATAATGATGATAGCCTTATTATACCTGCTATGGTTAATATTGTTTGATCCTAATAAAGTGAGTGCTCTAGTATAGATGCTAATCTAGTTATCAGGTTAATGATGATCAACTTGATACTTAAGCATATATCGGTTACTTATCTGTATTAAGCTTTTCTACAAATGAGTCAAGCTAACCCACTTTATAAAGCCTTGCATAATCCTTGGTGTCACCTTTGTTTCTGGTTTTTGACGGGTAAGTCTAGCTGAGTACCTTCTCGTACTCAGGGTTTATTCCCACCTGTTGCAGGTAGCAGATTCGTACTTGTTGCTACAAGTATTGTCTTCGCCTTGTGGGCGTGAAGACTATACCATATGGGCATGGTCTCTGTAGTATCTCTTCTGGTATGCTTTTGCAGGATGTGACTATGTACTGGCAGTATTTGACTTTAAATGGTTTCAGAAATTATGTTGCTTCCGCTAATTTTTACTTTGGTTTTGTAATAAATTATTTGTACTCCGATGTATGAGATTACTTTTGAACTGTTGTAACAAGTGTTGTGTTATGTTGAATCACTACGATCTGGTTGCTCTCGGTTTGGTTTGAAATCCCTCGCGTTTTCGTGGACAAACGGAGTTATATGGGCTCAAGTTTGAGAATTTCATCGTTTCGGCGATTGTTTTTGAACTTGTGCTCTTATAATTTGGACGGTTCCGTGACACATTTGGCGCAAGGTCGCAATCGGACGGCTGCGCCCGCCCAGCCTGCTGCGCCCATCCCAACGGCCCTGCCTTTTTTTTAAAAAAAGCCTGCCCCACCTGCCCCGCATGCAACTGCTGCCCGCTTGCAACTCTGCGCTTGCACGGCTCGCATGCAACTGCTGCGCCTGCAAACTCGCCCCTACATGCTAGTGCACCTACGCATGCAGTTGTGCGCCTCATGCCTGCTAATGTCCACCTCCTGCCTGCTGATGCCTGCCTCGTGCCTGCTGATGCGCATGTAGGTGGGGCTACGCACGCGGGGACCGCTACGCATGCGTCCACTTCGTACGCCTGCTAATGTTGCAACATGAAAGCACTTCTACAACATACATATGAAACGAGTGAAACATTTACAAACATACGTTTGCAATACATGTGTATAGCAACTACAACATCCATATAAACACATTTGCAACATATGTCTGAAACAGATGAAACATTTTGAATATACGCTTGCAACATATGTCTGAAACATATGCAACATTGCAACATCTAGATGAAACACTTACAACATAGGTCCGAAACAGGTGAAACACTTACAACATACATGTATAGCCACGGCAACATATGTAATATCCAGATAAAAACCATATCAAACATTTATGGGGTATAAAAACCATATGAAACATTTATTTATCGAAAATTTTAACTGAAAAGGCATTAACACCTTCAACACCGTTCCAAACTAAGTAATTTGAACGGTTTTGAGATTTGGGAGTAAAAAATGTTTTAGTATTAAAGCGTGGGCTTTTTTCCTTGTTTATAGGGCTACCAGGCATATAGGGCCTTATAAAAGTGTGGGCGGCCTGCCAGCGCCAGATCCAGCCTCGCCAGAGCCCAAGACACCGAACACGAAACCGAAAGCCCGCCAAGTCAGTCAGTCCGCGGCCTGCGACCGCGCGCACGCAGAAACGGCCGGGGCGACAGGGAGCCCAACTCGAACACCGAAACTGGCACGAGCTCCCACGCGCGTTTTCCTCAAATAAAACCCCCCTCCCACGCGCTACGGGCCCCACGCGTCAGCGACAAGCCACCGCCACCGCCACCGCCGAACTGCAAACCGCATCGAACTCCCCCGGGCCCAGCGTCCAGGCACCGCCTTCCCCCGCTTCCGCCCCCGACCCGCGCGCGCCGTACCCGTATATAACCCGACCCGTTCCCCCCTCTTGTGCTCCTCCTTCCAAATCCGCCTCCGCCCCAAAGCACGCGGCCCAACCAACCTACCAAGCCAAACCCTAGCTAGCCAGATTTTCGGGGGAAAAAAAAATTGTCCCCAACCCGAACCGCCCCCGCCGCCGCCGCCACCGCCGAACTGCAAACCGCATCGAACTCCCCCGGGCCCAGCGTCCAGGCACCGCCTTCCCCCGCTTCCGCCCCCGACCCGCGCGCGCCGTACCCGTATATAACCCGACCCGTTCCCCCCTCTTGTGCTCCTCCTTCCAAATCCGCCTCCGCCCCAAAGCACGCGGCCCAACCAACCTACCAAGCCAAACCCTAGCTAGCCAGATTTTCGGGGGAAAAAAAAATTGTCCCCAACCCGAACCGCCCCCGCCGCCGCCGCCGTGAGATGGCCGAGTACGACGAGCGCTACCAGGGCAACGGCGACACGGCCACGGCCACAGCCGAGGGCGGCGGCTACGCGCAGGCTGAGTACGCCGCCGCTGCCGCCGCGCCTGCCGCTGGGGGTTCGCCGCCCGCCGGGTTCTCCGACCACGCCGACGGCCGCTCGTCCCAGCCCCAGGTTCGTTCGCGTGCCCCTAATCCGATGCCCTGTAGTTAGGTGCCGACCGCTCCGCGCGTGCCCCTGATCCGATGCCCTTTGGTGCCGACCGCTCGGTTGGAGGCGTGGGTGACGCGATCTGTGGCAGTTCGAGTTCGATGTGAGCCCTCGGGTGGATTTGTTCTGTTGGGCGAGTTGTGGTTTTGTTGTCTAGTGGGTGCAGCGGTTATTTATTGCTAGCCTGTGATTTTTCCTGGTGATTTGTTTCCTCATCAATAATTAATGCAAATAAAAGTAAAACCTGGGTGGTCAAGTGATAATTCTGTACGATTTATTGTGGGATAAGCCTTGTTGGTCTATATAGTGAGTTAGGTGCCCAGTGCTTGCGAATTATGATATGAAATCCTCTGTTTCTGCCAGTCTTGAGATTACCTGTACAACTTTTACTCTGCTTATTATAAATTTATATCATCTTATTCTTCTGCAATCTATGTTTATGTTTCATAGTTCGTGTTGTGCAGATTAGCATACGAAGTGAGCCGCATGTTGGCACTTGGTTGCTGGCCGGTTAAGACTTCTTTTGACTAAGTGCTAGGTGCATTTTCTTTTGACCTATAGTTGGATTAGTTTTTGCTACTTGTGGACTGATGGAGCTGTGTCAATCTTTGCCAACCTTTGTACCTGCTCAGTACCATGGTTTACAGTTATTACAGTTTTTGCTGTTTGCAATCATAATTACAGTCATCTGACTTATTAAATTATTTCTTTTTCTCTAGCACGAGACACAATCACATGACAGTGGTTCCTCCAAATCTCGAGAAAGGGACCGAGAACGTGATAAGGGCAAGGACAGGGAGCGTGACAGGGATCGCGGCCGAGAAAAGGAGAGGGACCGAGACAGGGATAAGGATCGTGAAAGAGGTGACAGAGACAGAGATCGTGATCGCCACCACAGGGACCGTCGTGAGCGCAGCGAGAGAAGGGAACACCGTGATCGTTCTGATGACCGTGACCGTGATCGTCACCGTGATGATCGTGACCGTCACAGGAGCCATGATTCTGAGAGGTACTGGGTTGTATGTGCAACTTACTTTTGCATATTTTTCTTCTGCTTTGATGATTTACCTTTTGCTAGTTTTAAACTAGTTACTGAATTGGGAATTTTGTAACAAGTAGCCACCTAACTTGATAAGCCACATTCAGGATATTTGGAAAACTGTGAGAACATGTTATTTGCATGCCCCCTAGTTGTCTAATAAATAATTTCTGAGTTTTGCAAGCTAGAAGCTCCAGCTCCAAGAAAGACACAGATTTGTTGGAGCTAGATATTTGTAGCTCCAAGAAATCTTCATCTGGAGCTGGAGTATGCCGAGATCATTTAGGTGAACCATTTTGCTTATATATATACTAGTTTATTAGGCATTTATAATATTTCTACAACTTAATTAGTCTGCAAACTAACACATCCAACCTTTATCTTGGAGTTAGATCAGTGCCAAAATCAGTCTGTTAGTGGTATTCCCTGATATTCCTAAGCTGCCTAATTTTTTGAAAAACTCTTAGTAACTAGAACTCTTTGCAGTTCCATAGTCATGCACCACTTGAGGTGTTTATTAGTGACTTTGTGTTGTATTTGTTGGCTCTCATCTGAGCATACCAAAACATGAATTATATTCTGATTCTGTCTTGGTAGTTTACTTCTGCTAGTTTCAAGGCATTCTGGAAATTGGTGCAATATATTTTACCTGTCTAATCTAGGTTTAAAAGTATATTTTTAAAAAAAATTTGCAGTGGTTTTCAGAAAAACTCTGACATGCTTCCATGGCACCTAATGTAATTAAAATCTCTTAGTCACTGGAACACTCTTCTGTTCCTAGTCACCTACTGCTTGAGTGTTTATTATTGGCTTTCTGATTTGTCTCTAATCTGAGAGACTGAAACAACAGAACAATATAGCATATGGCTAACTTTTAGCTAATTGTTTCACTTTCTTTAGTGAGCTTTGTTTTGAAAACTGCAAAGATTTTGTAGCAAAGCTATGATTTCAAAGTGTTCTATATTACGATGCTGAAACTATGAAGTTGAAAATAATACATTTAAAGGAAAGGAGACATGTGCCTTGATATTATTATATATCTATTGCAAAAAAATACTATTGTCTGATGTTAAGATACGATGATGTATTCTTTGCTAATGCAGGAGAAGAGATCGTGATCGTGACAGAGATGGCCATCGTAGGCATCGCTCCCGCTCCCGCTCCCCTTCTAAGAGTCGTGACCGTGACCGCAGATCTAGATCTCGTTCACGGTCTCGATCGAAGAGGTACATGCTATATACTTGTTTTAAGTTCACTTTTTTGTTGCTGATCCTACTTTTGGTTTACCTGGACCCAGTGAATACACAACTTGTCTTGTGATTTGATATCTTTGATGAAATGCATTTTCCATCACTAGTTATTATCTCCACTGTTTTACATGTTGGAAAACTGACTCTGCAGCGAGCATTTTTCAATTGCTATATATGTTTATTTGTTGCTTCAAAATTCAGACATGTATAAATGATGCATTGTATTGTTGATGCTATTCTTTCTGGGCACGATATATTCATTTCAAAACAATGGTTGTTCTTGTCTTATAGTACTATCTGTCAGCTGTATTGTGTTCTGTTGTTTATCTACTTGCTAACATTTGTTGTCTTGAACAGCAAGCGCGTGAGTGGTTTTGACCAAGCACCTCCACAACAGGCACTTCCTATTGTTGCTGCTGGTGCTATCCCTGGTATGATGGAAATATCATAGTTCTTTACATATATTTATCCATAATTGGAATTACTCATCAATGAACTTGCTGATCAGTTAATATGCGTACAAGTTAATAAAAATGATATTTAAATTGTTCTTTAAGCTTTATATATCAATGTTAATATGTAAACTAGTGGTTCTGATAAGGTATTGAACTTTATTATGCCTAAGATTCTTTAGTGAGTTTGGCATTTGGCAACTCCGCTCTAATCTGAACTGTCTCCACAAAGAGTTATCCTTGTTAGGAATCAGATTTCTTCTGTATAGAACTGTCTAATTTCATTTTATTAAGCCTGATTACTGAATCTGAGTAAAATTTTTCTTGTTTGTTCTTCTTGGTGTTTGTTTTTTTTGTTGTGTATGTTTATGGGTTAGAAGGCAACCTTGGCCCACTTTGTCATCTGCTGCCAATGGATTGAGCTGACTGCTGTAGCTTTAATGTACGAGGACACTATCTGGTTTGATATCTTGTTCGTCTTCATAACAGCATGTGTTACATTTTTGGTAGTTTCATAGTTTGATTTTCTTGATACAATGTGCTACAGCTGATTGGAGTTTTGAGGGGGAAAAAGGTTTTCTATGTAGGCTTTTTAGCAATGGTGGTTTTCTATTATTTTGTTCTACAATATCTATTGCTAAGCAAGTTTCATCATCATTTTCATAAATTCTTCTGTTGGTGAATTGCAGGTCAGCTTCCTGGTGTCACTGCTCCTATTACTGGGGTTGGGGTGCTTCCAAACTTGTATAATTTGGCTGCTGGACAGGTAATCCATGTGTTTCCTTTTTGGGTTTTTTAATTTGAGCTTCAACCGTGAATGGTCATTCTGTCATGATCTGGCATCCAAATTTGATAATCAACTGTCCTTGTTTCTTGTACACACTTGTATCTTCTATTGTTTGATCATGTTTGTTGCTTTCTAATTTTGCTTGCCTTGCATCAGTTCAACCCCCTTGTTATTCAGCCACAAGCCATGACACAACAGGCTACACGACATGCTCGGCGTGTCTATGTGGGCGGACTTCCTCCAACTGCTAATGAGCAGGTAATTACTTGGGTAGCTTAATTTTTTTTCACTTGTTCCTATTTGATCTTCTATATCCTTACCAGTTCATTATTTCATACAGACCGTTGCCATATTCTTCAATGGAGTTATGGCTGCTATTGGAGGAAACACAGCTGGTCCAGGTGATGCTGTTCTTAATGTCTACATAAACCATGACAAGAAATTTGCTTTTGTGGAGATGAGATCTGTGGAGGAAGCAAGCAATGCAATGGCCTTAGATGGTATAATGTTTGAGGGAGCACCCGTCAAGGTTAGAAGGCCAACGGACTACAATCCTTCCCTAGCAGCTGCTCTGGGTCCGAGCCAGCCAAATCCGAATCTCAATCTTGCTGCTGTTGGCTTAACACCTGGCTCTGCTGGAGGATTGGAAGGCCCAGACCGGATCTTTGTAGGTGGTCTACCATATTACTTCACTGAGGCCCAAGTGCGGGAGTTGCTCGAGTCCTTTGGACCTCTGCGTGGATTTGATCTTGTGAAGGATAGAGAAACTGGTAATTCGAAGGGATATGCCTTCTGTGTGTACCAGGATCTTAATGTTACCGACATTGCCTGTGCTGCTCTTAATGGCATCAAGATGGGAGACAAGACTCTTACTGTTAGGCGGGCAAACCAAGGAGCTTCCCAGCCTAGGCCAGAGCAAGAAAGCATCCTGTTGCAGGCACAGCAGCAGGTGCAAATGCAGGTACAAGCAAGCACTTTTAGATTGATTTTAGAAGAATAATGACAATGTCTATATTATTATTGTTTCAATTCTGACTTGAATCTTTGTGAACAGAAACTCGTATACCAAGTCGGAGGTGCCCTGCCAACAAAAGTTGTATGCCTGACACAGGTAGTGACAGCAGATGAACTGAGAGATGATGTGGAATACGATGACATTGTGGAGGACATGAGGGAAGAAGGACGCAAATATGGTAAACTGCACGAGACCCATCGACTTCTCTTACTCTCTTTGTTTTAAAAGCTTTTACATTCTGCTGTTATGATTATGATTGCCTACCCTCAGTTACTGAATTGGTTTCCTTTTGTGTTTTTGTCTTTTGTGTGTCTTTTTTGTAGTCCCACATAATGCCATTGCAGAGTGTTTTATAGTCCGACCCTATGCAATATTGGCAATCGGGCCTTAACCCACAGAAGACACTATTCTTTTGAGTTTGATTAATCATTATATTATTAGCCTCTTGTCTATATATGTACTCACTAACACTTGGACAGGTAACTTGGTGAAAGTTGTAATTCCACGGCCTGACCCCAGCGGTGCTCCTGTTGCTGGTGTTGGAAAGGTAGTGTTTTCATTTTCCTTTGATCTTTTATTTTAACAGCATTTGGATTACTACACATCCTGATTCATGAGCTTTTGCTGCACTGCAGGTGTTTTTGGAATATGCAGATGTGGAGGGCTCAACCAAAGCGAAGACGGGGATGCATGGGCGGAAATTCGGCGGGAATCAGGTGGTGGCCGTGTTCTACCCTGAGGACAAGTTCGCCGCTGAGCAGTACGACTGAAAGTTGTAGAACCTATTCTAGAGTTGCAGTTGCACTACACAATGTGGTTTTTTTTTAAAAAAAATCTTTGATAGAACGAGAGCAGTTATTCCTATTGGATTTGAATCTTATCTAGTTGAGTTTCGTGCAGAACAGTTAGTCGGATGATGTGTACTGCTAGGACAGCTAAGATGAATTCAGTTGCTGTTTATCCTTGGTGCGCTGTTTGCTCAAATTAACAGGTGCCATTGTGGTGCTGTGCTGAGATGGAAAGACGTGAGGGGGGACGGTATGGCTCCTAGTTTAAAATGTGCTGCTGCTGCTGCTGCTGCTGAGGAAATATGGAATATCTGTATGCTGGATTGGGCGTTTTATCTGGAGTTTGTACATTCGTAGTTCGGAAAAATAAAATAGAGAACATCAGTGTACATTCATTCATGAAAGAGTATCAGTAAGGCTGGGGCATGCTGGTTTGGGTTTGTCAAACTTCTGGAAGTGTCTACATTCTTGAATGTAAATGTGAACTTTTAAGGGCAGCTCTGACAATCGTCTTAAGCTAGCCCTAAGTATTTTTTTTTCTCATTTTAATAGAACAGAGAAAAAAAGCTAGCTCGTAATTAAAAGCTAAGGTTATGTAAGAGTGTTATATGGAGCTATCCAAGTTAAAAAGCTACTTCCTCCGTCTCAAAAAACATGTGATGCCATGGTTTAAATTTTGTCTCAAAAAAACATGTAAACCTGAGTTGGATATCAGCGTTTAAGTGGAGCCCACAAAAAAAAGCATGTAGTTGACAGATCACCACACGCATGACCCTATCCATCCATCTGTCCTCCCACCAAACCCTCCCTCCCTCCCTCCCTCACCAGTCACCAAGGGAAAAAAATGACGGATCCAAAGAATCCAGAAATGCGTTATGAAACAAAAAGGTGGGGCACATGAGTAATTTTGCGTTTATGCTAATCCCATCTTGAAACTCGAGATTTCCACTTTGTGGGACGGAGGGAGTACGTGCTAAAAGTTAACAATTGACTGGCTGTGGGCTTGTTGCACATGTCGTCATGAACCACATGTCGTGAAAATTGTCCTGTTCATAACACTTTCCAGGAGCTGTGGTTCTTTTGTTAATGAAAATGTATTGTGCCACTGATACTGACCCAAAATCATATCTTCATGGTCCGTTAACGGAAGTCGGAAGTGTGGTCCAAACCTTTGTCTTGCACTGTCTGTGGTCTAGAAAATGCATTGTTTTTCCCTAGCAACAGATGACCAAGAACTTGCAGCTAGGAGATCACAAAGTCTTCAAAATTCTATTTTAACTTTCAGCAGGACTAGATCAGGCTGCCAGTACCCGTGACATTGCCATTGTCAACGAGCACTGAAGCTACAACAATACACAGAGGTTGCTGCGTTATCAGCAGGTACCACCAAGTGTGGCCGTACCCACTACACAGTCACAAAGACAGTCTCGAGGTGGCAACAAAGATGAGAAGATGACAAAATTGTTTGAAGCACACACAGAACCAGAAACGCCCTTTGTTTCAAAGAGACGTTAGAGCTGGACAGAGTTGTGCCACAAACATCCACGGCATCGTGTCCAGCGGATTGCTCTTCTCCCGATACCACTCGTTCCCACTGTAAAGCTGCTCTGCAGCATCACAAATTCATATATTGCATAAGTTACAGGCAAGTCGAACACTTGCTCCTTCACCTTTTGATGCTTGAAAATTGGATAATTTCAAAATTATTTCAAGGACATAAATCATGACGATCACACCTACTAGCCTGTAAATCTCTAACATAATAGTCAAGTAATTAAACAACACGGGTAACAACACTCACAAACAGCTGACATGATTAAGTAGAAGGAGAAACACGATGTAAATAATAGATTGGATCACAGCGTATGGACTTCTCCTTTGCGGATGGAGATGCCATGGACAATGGTGGAGTGATGATATTGTTGACGATGTTGGCGAAGATGGGTCGATGTAGCCGATAGTGGAGATAACGGTACACAATGTCCCTGGGTACAACCACACAATTGAATGTCATGTTCCTTCTGTCTAACTGGTGGCATGAAAGAAATAATATCGGAAGGAGAGACAAGGAGAGCATCCAGGGAATTGTCTATTTTGCCGTGTCGGAAAGCGGAAGAGATAAGGGAGATGCATGAGAAGCAAAGAACCCCCGGGTACGCAGCCACAACACCAAAATGGGAAAAGCCACAACCGGACTTTCTTAAAATTAATGTCGACAGAGGATTTGATCCTACAACCAAGAAAGGGAGTTGGGGCTATATATTATTCGGGATGAGGATGGGGACATTATCAGAGCTGGAGCTGGGAGTTTTGACTGCGCTTCTGATGCTATTCATTCAGAATTAATGGCATGTATACAAGGAAAAAAGGCTGCTCGTGAACAAGGTATAGGAAGAATCATCTTGGAAACTGATGCATTACAAGTGAAGCTGTCGCTGTTATCAGCTGATTATCGCCTGACATACTTAGGTGGAATTATACATGACCTGAAGGTCTGTCTGTAGGAGGACTTTATTTCTGCACGAGTGGTGCATGTTTCTAGAGTTTGTAACAAAGTAGCTCATGAACTTGAAAGATTGGGTGCCACCAATCAAGTAGATCAGGTCTATGCATCACATGATGTACCCAGGTGTATCGTGGTACTGGTGGCCAGCGATCTTGCTGCGTCACAGGGTTAATGGAATGGAATCCATGTGGTTCCTTTAAAAAAACGCTGCTCGGCTGGGCATGGTACACATTATTGTGGAAATTAATGCTGTCAACGTGGTTAAATTGATGCTGCTGATACGTTAGTAGCAATTGGCCTAAATTGTAACAATGGACCTGTATTCTGGTAGGACCATTTACCTGAGGGTGTATTCACTTCACATGCAAACCCAAAATATTTCCTCTTTCACCCATCACATCGAATCTTTGGACGCATGCATGAAGCATTAAATATAGGTAAAAAAGATAACTAATTGCATAGTTTGTCTGTAAATATCGAGACGAATCTTTTGAGCCTAGTTAGTCCATGGTTGGATAAATTTTGCCAAATAACAACGAAAGATGCTACAATAACTTTCCACCTACTTTTCACCAACTGAACACACCTATATGTTGCTGTTCTACTGTCCAGTGAGTTGGCTGGACAAAGTGATTAAATGGATATTGGACTTAAAAAAAATGCGTTTGTGTTTGTCTATCACCGTGTGTGGTCTAGAAAATGCATTTTTTTCTAGCAACAGGCGGTCAATTAAGAACTTGTAGTTAGGAGATCCTTGTTCCATTTGGTTGTTTTTTTAAGTTTTAATATGAGCAGATCTAGTGTGCAGGGAAACCGAAGCATGTGCATAGAAGATTGAACATTACACATTGTACCAATTAAACTGTGTGTTAGAGCTCGAACCGGGATGAGTAAGCAAACTGTTTGACCAGCTGCCGCTTTAGAGCTTCACGGATGAGGTGAGCGAGGACGTGACGCGTACAGAGAAAGATAATATATTTTTTAAATTGCTCTGTCCTTTACAGGTCTTGTGAATCGAATCTTACACTGTAAGCCTCAAAGCATTTTAACATGCATTGTATTTCGCCATACAAAATCGTTGAAGACACTGGAGCTGCCCTAACTTCCAGCAGTACCAGTTCTTAACTAAAGCCAAGGCTGACAAGCCAGCACCAGAGACATTGCCATTGTCGAGGAGCACTGAAGCCAGAACAATACACAAATGGTGCTTACTTGTCTCTAGGTACCACTAAGTGTGGCCACACCACACAGTCATGAAGACAATCTTGAGATGGGTACAAAGATGAGAAGAGATAGAACCTCTAGAGAGCTGGATAGAATTATGCCACAAACATCCTGCAGCTTGCTGTTCTGCGAAATGCTCTTAGATACCACTCATTCTCACTGTAAAGCTGCTCTGCAGCATCGCAAATTCATATGGATCTTGGAGAAGACTACATCGCTAGAGAGACAAGTGGGCTTAATAAGCTACCTGGGAGGCTTGAGGAGATATATATATATATATATATATATATATATATATATATATATATATATATATATATATATATATATATATATATAGGGAGAGTATACTCTATAGCTAGCTACAAAATAAGTTATTTTGTAGCCACCTCTATTTACGATAATTTTATATACTAATTTACGATAATGTCAGTATATATTTACGATAGTTGAATTAATATAGCACATGGGGATATTTACCATAATGTTATAGTAAATCACATAGTAAGGAGTTACTATAATCTCATAAATTAGCATAACAATTATCGTAACTCAAAGTGGCTATAGAATAAGTTATTTTATAGCCAGCTGTAGGGTAATAGCTCTCTCTCTCTCTCTCTATATATATATATATATATTTCTCTGTAACTAGCTACAGAATACCATATTCTGTAGCCGGATCGAAACTCGTGAGACCAGCGCACCATATTCCTCCCAACCTGGTCCATCGACTCACCCACCACTCACGCCATGCATGGCTTTGACTCGATGTGGTCCCCTTCATTAATGTAATTAATACACCCGTGCATACAATGATTCAATTCAGAATATGGTATGATAATGTGGTTACGATTTTGTTAGTTTATTTGCATGTTAATGTTGCTCACTTTGGTAAATCAGCCTCGCTAGGAAACGAAGGACGTCAAATTATGGTAACTCATCTTTTATAGTAACTACGCAAATTATAGTAAACTACACAGTACCATGATGCCAAATTATAGTAACTCGATCTGATTCATGTGTACGCTAATTCACTTGTATACATGTATACGCTAATTCATGTATTCTTGTAACCACTCGTTCCAATATCTTGCATGCACACACACGGCAGATCCGAAATCACAGTGATCACAGTGCACTAATTATGTGAATTAAATTTAATTACCATTAATGATTGTGGCTGTCGGGGCTCATAACTGCTCGGCTCAGATAGTTCACCTGCGTCTTTTACGAGCCAGAGATGCCCTGAATCATTGCATGCGGAGGCCGGACTAGGGCGGGTCAGATGACTCGGCTACAGAATGGGTCGCCTCCTCCCGCACTGGTGGCCGTGGCTGCTTCTCCCCCACGGGGTCGTAACCGGCAGCCGCGGCTGCTCCTACCCCGTGCACCCCCCCGCCTCGCTCGGATGCAGTTCGGCGTCGGCGTGGCTCCACCCGCGTGCACGGGGCTCCCCGACGGTGACGCGGCCCGCCTCGCTCGGAAGGCGGCTGCGGCTGCTTCTCCCCCACCATGGCGTAAACGGTGGCCGCGGTTGCTCCTCCCCTGTGCGGCCCTGCCTCGCGCGGATGCGGTCCGGCGTCGGCTCGGCTCGACTCTCGTGCATGGGGCTCCCCGGCGGCGACGCAGCCCGCCTCGCTCGGATGGCGGCCCCGGCGGAGGAGCGACCGCGTCGTGTCGCGGACGAAGAGGACATGGCCGCTGTTGCTGCTGTGCGCGATGCCTCTGCGCGCCACAGGTCGCCTCTAGCCACCACCGAGCTTTCCACGTCGTTCGTCCTGCTGTCTTATGTCGCCGTCGCCGACTGGTTGATGCTCCCCTGCGCCTGCGCAAACCTCCCAGAGGAGCCGAGGGAGTCATCGCTGCCGCCGTTGTGGCCCCGTCCTTGTTGACCTCGGCCGACGCTCCGGCCACCGATCTCCCGCTCCCACCATTCTTCCACCCGGCGGCGCTGCTTTGGCATGCCGCCACCGGAGTAGAAGGTGTCGTCGATGCGGAGGCAGCAGAAGACGTCGCCCGCCGCGCAGCCCAGGCGCCCCCCCGGCGTTAAGCACGGCGGCGGCCACACCGGAGAGCTGCTGCTTCTGCGGCAGCGGCAGGAGCGGGACAGGGAGGAACGCGGCGAAGCGGCGCACGAGGTCATTGGACGCTGCGGTCATAATGTAGAATTCTTGTAAATATTATTGGTGAAAATTCTAGTAAATATTGTTAGTATTGTTGTAAACAGAATTCTCATAAACATGGTGTAACTTATGCCGATGTTATGGTAATACTTTCTATCATTCTTGTTAGTTTTTTTCATCAGCCATAATAAAAAATTCTCGTATATACTTAAATTTATAGTACCCATTTTATCGTTATGTCAATGAAGAATTCATAATATAGAATTGTCGTAAATATTATTTTTAGAGTTCAAATTGTCGTAAATATTATTAGTGCATGCATGTTCTCGTAAATATTATTGGTAAAAAGAAGTATAAGGAAAGCAGTCTCGTAAAAGAAATATCAAATATAGCAACAAAAATACTACACGTTCACCCTGTATGGAAAGGAGTAACTACGACATGCATGCATGTCCGGAGTTAATTACGACGTGCATGCATATGCGTTAATTACCGCATGGGCCTAATGCCGCATGCAAGGCAGGCTCGGCCAGGTGCACCGCTTGCGTGAATGCTGGTGCGCCCGATGCCTGGCTACAAAATAAGGTATTTTGTAGCTGGCTACAGAGTATATATATATATAAAACAGTGGTCCAGCACTTTTGCTCAAACATGGTGCCCTTAAAAGTTGACCCACAAAATGAAAAGAGTGAATTCGAAAAGAAATGAACAGATACTATGTACTTTGACATTTTTCTTAAACCGAACTAAGTGAGCCACATATAGCATATTGCACATGCCATTCAATGGACGACACAAGACAGAGTCAATTTATAGGTAAACATGAGCGATATTTGTAGAGAACAAAATGCAACTAAAATACATGCATGCAACCTAGCTACTACATGATATATATTGTAAAAGTTCGAGGCAAGTCGAACACTTGCTCATTGAACTTGATGTTGGAAAATTAGGAAAAATTCATAATTAATTCAAGGACATAAATCAAGATGATCACACATACTAGCATGTAAATAATGCTAACTAGTGTTTTAATTGTTTGTTCTCCTTCGTAATGGTCTCTAATGGCATCCATATGATCTAGGATTAGTCTTTCTATTATCTTTCTCCTTTCTTTTATTCTCTCTATGGTATAATTCTAGCTAGCTAGTTAATAAATGTAATTAGTGTTTTGCTTGTTCGTTGAACCTCCGTATTGATCTCCTACCCCATGTATATTATTTAGGATTAGTCTTCGTGTTATCTTTCTCATCTCCTTTGTTATTTTTATTATTTTCTTGTTTTTTTCTAGCCTAAGAATATAATTGATCAAGTGGACATTAGAGACTTAGGGATAAATATTGTTCCTTTTCCTTGTAATATTAAGTTTTTTTAGTTTTTTACCTTGAAAAATATTTATTTGGTTCTTATCTATATCACCGCTATGTATGTACTTTATCATGTATGATTTTCGTCGGCTTAAATGCCCCCCTATGTGTCTAAATCCTGGTTCCAGCGAAATTGAATTGAATCCTATGAAATTCCTGGGTGATTCTAACTAAATTCTTGTTTTCCAAACATGCCCTGAACCTCTACTTCATCATCCAAAGTGTTTGCAGTGCCACCACCAAACCAAATGTCACTAATATATCCGCATCGCACCAACACCAATTGGTATGATTGTATAATAGCACAAGTGTCACAATTATTTATATCAAGCTATGCTAATCACAAGTTTACAACACATACATCTGGTTTTAGCACTGCCCTTTACTTTTAGTTCCATATTTATTTAATATATTTCACCTGGTTTCAAGTGAGCCAACGAGAAACCAATTGATAACCCCATAAAAGTGAAGAAACAACAATGGAAAAATGTTTCAGGAGTTGAGCCCTATCGACATACTGTGCGGTCAGTTCGTCAGTGTGTTGTATTGTATCGCGTCATCCTCTCGTCAACACTCGGCAAGTCGTAAGTTGCAACTCGCGAGTTTTGAATCAGGGTTGATGGAGTGGCGCTAGGGGTAGTTCGCCTGACCTGTTGATCGTTACGATCGGAAAGTTCGGAACACAAAACATTGCTGCGTGCGCGGCTCGCCGCCGTCGGGAAAATGAACCAGTGGTGAATTTGCGATCGGAAGTTCGGAACTGCAGCTGATGGGTCATGTCACGGCCTGTGGCGGATCCAGAAACGGACCAAGGGGGGCTAAATAATAGAGGCCAAAACACTTTTGCTCGCTGTACATAGTACACTAATAGATATAGCAAAGATCGATATCGATTCAAAGTGCACAAAGATACATAGAACTAAGAACTATGATGAGGATAGAAAAGTACAAAATACAAAGAGCCTTCCATAATAAAAAATCCATGTCTGATGTCTTCCATCTTCACGAATTCAAACCACTTGAACCACCACGCTCAATGCCACATAATTTTTAAAATGTCATACTTCTTCATATATCAAGATAACATTATAAAATGAAATGTACTAAAACAATACGCACCTCGGGCCCTTGCGTGGCAAATTTATCTTACGGTTTCTTAAGCCTTGAAAGCGCTTCAAAAATTTTTCATCTTCAATGGATGCAAACAAATCCCGCTCAATATAGCATATCATGCTATTATTCATCCAATCATCATTCATTTTATTCCTCAGTTCGGTGTTGATAATATTCATAGCGGAGAAGACTCTTTCAACTATTGCTGTTGCCACCGGCAAAATCAATGCAAGTTTAATGAGACGATACACCAAAGGGAAATGTGTATGTCTATCACTTTGAACCATCTTCTCAACAAGGTTACCAAGATCAGTACAAATGCCAAAATCTTTATCATTTTTTACTTCATCAATGAATACAAGAAGGTTACTCTTAGCTTTACACAATCATAATCACTAAAGTCATCTTTGTAGATCTTAGCAAGCTCAACTAATTTCTCTATCTCAAAGTTGGCAAAAGAACCATTTAGATCAAGACAAGCAACACATCTCAAGAGTTCAGTTGATCTTTCTAGAAACTGATTGTTTAGCTCACAAAGAATCTGATCAACCACAACAATGAAAATCCCATGATGAAAATGATGGTAGTGTGTCACTAATTTGGCATCACGGAATTTAGAACAACCTCTAACTGGCATCATATCTTTCGTATTAGGAATGTCTATCTTCTTTTCGACACAGAAGCTTTTTACCTCTTTAAAAAGATCATCCCAACTATTTTCCCTCATGGCATTCATGTTTCTCATCACAGAACCAATCAATCCTATTGCATGAACAATGTTCTGATTTTTCTTTTGCAAACACTGTGACAGTTCTTGAGTCACCCCAATACTCTAATCATAAAATGTAATATGAACACAAATTCAAATGATTCTATTCTTGTTATCTATCTAGATGCAATAGTTTTCTTTTCCCCATCAGTTCCATCTTCACTAATATTCTCTAATGTAAAAGGCAAATGGGTTTTCATTCAATACCAATCTTTGTAATTCATGAAACTGTCCTCTCATGTTTGAAGCTCCATCATATCCTTGTCCTCTAATCTTGGAAATAGATAGACAATACCTCCTAAACATAGTATCCAATGCTTCTTTTAGTGAATGTGATGTGGTGTCAGAAACATGTTCTATGCCAAGGAACCTCTCAATGACATTTCCTTTATCATTGACAAACCTACAAGAGAAAAGGAAAAATATAGTTACTTGAAAACAAAAAAAAGATCAATGAAATACACAAATTAATTAAGAGATGATATATACCTTACAACCACAGCCATTTGTTCCTTAATAGATGCATCACGAGCCTCATCAACAAAGCACCACAAAGCAATGATCTCCTATTTGATTTTTAATTAACTCACTTGTCTCCTCTGCACAAGCCCTAACCAAATCTTTTTGAACTATTGGGCAACTCATTTGATTATTGCCTGGAGCATTTTCACCAGTCACAAGTGCAGCCTTCGGATCCTTCTTTCTATACCATTCAAGCATCTCCAGAAAGTTCCCTTTGTTTCTTGATGTTTTAGACTCATCATGTCCATGAAAGGCTAGAGCTTGTAAAAGGAGAAATCTAGCAATGACTAACATAATAGTTAAACGAGCTTTATATGCCTCTTCTTCTGCTGTGCTTGTCACAGTCCACATATGTTCAACACTTTGTCTCTGATTTTTGAAATCAAGTGCACGCTTCCTTGCATTACTATGAAAGCCGTCAATTGATTGAGCATGCTCCTTGAAAGAATCCTTTGCATTCTTCCAATTTCTGAACCCAACTCTAGTGAATGTATCATTACTATGAAACCCAATTTGTTGTGGATTAAAGAGATAGCAATAAAAACAATAGGCTGCATCCTTGGCTACACTGTACTCTAACCAATCAAATTGATCAAACCATGATCCAACAAATCCTCTTGCTTGACCTTTACCATTGACTTTTGCTTTTGGAAACTTATGACCAGCCAGCCTATGTGGACCTATTTGTAGATATGCTCTCCTAGCCTCATCCCTAATGTCATGATGAAACTCATCAATTGGCTTCCTATTCCCTGGATCATCAGCTATATCTCTCAAATCAAGTTCAATCCTTGGTCTTTTCTGCTCAAGCCGACTCTCTTTATTTACGGTATTACTGTTTGATGCATCTTTCTTAGCATAGTACCTTTCCATCCTAAGACACATTGGATATGAATTAAGAAATAAGAATTATCAAATGTTGTAGATAGTACAGAGAATTAGGTATTTGGATCTCGCTTCTCACCTGCAGGGGCAGCCGGGTGGCTGGCAGGACCACGGGAGGGGGAGAGGGGCTGCAGCCAGCGGGGAGACGGGGGAAGGTCAATGAGGCTGGAGTCGGAGATTCTCCGGGCGCCGTCGCACAGTGCCTTCGCCGCATCGTGGCTTCCCTGTTCGTGACTCACGATTGCGAGGGACGGAGGGAGTTGATGAGTTGGGGCAGGGAGCGAGGCGCGAAAGTAAAGAGCCGAGCAGGCCAAGGGTCGCGTTGCTCACTTGCTGCGGGCTGTGGCCAGGGCTGGGGAAAAGGCTAGCTGGGCTGTATTCCAGTCCGGGGGGGGGGGGGGGGGGGGGGGGGGGGCTATTGGGCTGCCAGCCCTTTTTACGTGTTTTTGTGAAACTTGTTTCTGGAGCTATTGGGCCTCGCCCTGGGCTGCAGCCTGGGCAGTCCGGGTCCCAAATCCGCCCCTCATGGCGCTGCAGTCTATGGCAGCCGTAAAGTCCATGTGCCAGCACACAAGCATCAAAGACCAAAGGCTGAACAACTTTTCTTCGCATCAGCATTGTGGGCTGAGAATCAAGGGCAACGTCTTGAACTTCTGAGGCTCCCAGAGTGCGACACAGGTGGGTATGTGTCTGCGGAAGAGCAAGGTATGGTGAGTGCCGTACCTTTCCATACTGGGCCCTCCGCCCCTACACACAGTCTGTCACCGGCTGTGTGCTTGTGCCGGGCCAGGACGATCAAGCTTCTCCATGTCTCAGCCTTGGTAAATGGTAATCCTTGCCTTGGTCGTTCCGTCCCTGATTCTCTACATTATGAATATGAATGAATGGATCCAAAGGTGTTGGTGGTTAGGCTACGATTGGTGTCCAATTTTCAGTCTGTGTTGATTGGGTGTCGTGGTGAAACAAAGGAAGTTGTGGGCTGAGGTATCAAATCGTCTTCTGCCAGCTGGCATGACTATGTACTAGCAAGATACTATAATAATAGTTGTGATGCGTCATTCAAAGTTGTCTGAAACACGTACAAACTGATTGCATTTTGTCTTTCCGAACGAGTAAGAAAAACACATTGATTTTCTCTAGCAACACATGGATCAAATCCATCTCGCTAGGGGATAACAAAGTCCATGTATCTTTTACATATAACATCAGGATTGATAGTTGCCAGCTAAAGCCAAATTTGACATTGCCATAGTCGAGGTGCATCGAGGCTACACAATCCACAAAGAGTGCTGCACTATAGCCATGTACCACTATGTGTGACTGCATGTCGATGAAATGTGGTCGGCAGTCTACCGAGGGGTATGCTCATGGTAGTAGATTATCGGTGGAGGTGCGCAAGACAATGAACTAGATGGTGACGCAAGATGAACACGAGGTTTATCCAGGTTCGGGCCGCGCAGCGTAATACCCTACATCCTGCGTCTCTGTGGATTGTATTGATGTATGATGAGATGTTTTTTGAGGGGGTCCTTGCCCGCCTTATATAGTATGGGGGCAAGGTTACAGATCTAAGGAATCTAATCCCAGTCGATTACAACTACTATACCGCAGAGGATACGACATCTATCCTAACCGACTAGGTTTCCTTGATTGTCAAGTAGTCTTTGCTTGCTCCGCACGATTCGCCGAGCAGTTTGGAGATCCGCGCGGCCCTTTCTAGCGAGTTGGGCCACCTTATTTGGCGCGGCCCATGTGGAGCCATGAGGGTATACAAGTCTATACCCTCACAGCTAGTCCCCGAGCACTATGTATTTTAATGCGACACGCCGTCTTGACCTTCTCCAACCAGTGAGGCTTGAAGTCCTAAAGCATCCGACTAGAAGGGTTGTCTACCGAAGAATGTTTCCACCCTTCCGACCAGCTCAGCTGATAACCGACCACCGCACTTGTCGAAAAATGCATGGTGCTCCGAGAAAAAAGAAAAACAATTCATTTTTGATGAAGTGTCCCCACTAAAGTTTTATTGTGGAAAGTTAACGATGCTTGGCACCATTGGCTCTGCCATAATGTCAAGAGATGTGATCCTCAGGATCTAGTCGTGTTAAGGTACGGGTCGCGCCTCTGGCACTATTCAGCAATTCCTGTTTGCAAAAAAGTTAAGCACATTCAACGTAAGGTGAAGTGTGCCCACTTAGTCCCCGAGCCTGATAGTAGGTGGCTTGATCACGTGGTGCCAAGGTCCAAAAGAAATATAATCAAAAACTAAATAAACACATTCATCGCAAGGTGAAGTGTGCCCACTTAGTCCCTGAGCCTGACAGTAGGTGACTCTGTCACATGGTGCTAGGGTCTAAAGAGCAACAACCCCAACTCAGTTGAGAAATAAGCACCGTGGCTCTGTCACGGCATAGTCCCCAGCTCTGTTGTGGGCCTAGTCCCCAGTTCTGCTGTGGATAAGAACCCATGGCTCCGCCATGTGGCAACTCCTAGCTCTGCTGCGAGATGTCCCCAACTCAGTTATGGGCCCTAAAACAAAAACAGCCCATGGCTTTGCCACATGGCAGCTACTAGCTCCGCTGCGAGGCGACCCCCAACTCAGTTGCGGGCCAGTCCGCAGCTTTGCTACAGATTCAGTCCCTAGCTCAGCTGTGGACAAAAGGGCATCACACTGATGCATATGGATGGCTCTACCACGTAGCAGTCCCTAGCTCTGCTGTGGGGCCACAAAATGCATTGGCGCGCAAAAATTGGACCGTACAGAAAAATGGCAAAACAGGTCCACTATGGGGTCCTCCACTGCAATCGAGGCCCACGTAAAGGCCCACTTGGAGACAATGATTGAGGGAGTAGGAGCGGCGCATGGGGCAAGGTTACCCTAAAACCCTGAAAGTCAAAGGGTCACTCTGTCTCTTATAAATACTCGTGCGGCGACACCCCACTTCTCCCACTTCATTCACTTCATGTCAGTTCATCTTCCATCTTGATCGCTCTACCATCTCCGCCATTTCCATCGCCACTGTAGCCGTAAAATCTAGCCATTGGCAGCAGTTGCAGGCATCACATCTCTGCTAGATCTAGCCGCTCCAATGCCGCACTGCACACCACAGTCGCATCCGTAGCCGCATTCCGCAGCCAGAGGAGAGGAATAGGATGGTGTGCGGGGGCCATGGAGCAAGAGCACAGCTGATGATAGTGGAGTGGACCAAATCGGTGAGCACGGTGGCCACCCTCACGAGGCTCGTCACCGCCGGCGTGATGGCCGAGGCCGCAATCAGTGGATGGAGGGTATCACCTAGTGAGAACTATCCAGACCTCCGTCCTAGCAAGATTGAAGTTTTCGAGGATTTCTATTGCATTGGCACGGATTTGGAAATCCTTGCCATCCCTTTCTACGCAAACTTTACGATTACTATAAAGTTAGCATCTGCAATCTCCACCCCAACTCCGTTCTTACTGTGTCCATCTTCGTTACCCTCTCGAATCATATCTTGGCATCCAGCCCTACTTCAATCTGTGGCGGCACTTTTTCTGCCTCAAGAAGAAAGGGGGTGCGGGAGGATCAAAGATAGCCAGAGGGGCGTACCTGTACCTCCGTGACGGGATGAAAGCCGAGTACCTGAATGTGCCCCTGAGTTAATCCACAAGTGATTGGTACAAGAAATGGTTTTACATGCAGCAAGAATAGGAGCCATTTGTGGCTTATGATGTCGCTCAGATCCCAGAGCAGCCGGAGAGCTGGTCAGCGAGGCCGTCCAGCGTCGAAATGGTGTAGATTGAAGAGTTGCTCGAGATGTTTGACAGGAACCGGATTGATGGTCCGACGGTGGTGTTGAACTTCATGTGCAGGTGAGTGCAACCCTGCAAGGAGCGGGTGCATCCGCTGTATGAGTACTCTGGGTCGGATGACCCCACTAGGGAGTCAGTAAGGAACCTCACGCGCGATGGGTTGACTAGTGGTTGGCGTAGCTGTTTGATATGGCATCGTACAAAGGTTTGGCCAAGGTGATGCGGGCATACAAGTTGTCCTTGCCTCCACCGTAGGTATGTGCAAAGTCGCCCACAATTTTAATTTCTTATATGATAGTTGCTGGTCTGCAACCGTTACACTAAATTTGATCCTTGCAAGATCCGTGGCTAGGACCGGGCAGCAGTATACATCTCTGATGTGCCCACCAACGATTGGCCGACCGGCGTGGATGCCCGGGAGCCCCGCGTGATGAGGAAGGCGGCCGGGAAGTGCCCCGCGGTAGAGGGGCCTTCCCAAAAGAAAAAGTTCGCTGGCCCCCTAGGCATGGAGTGCCGCTTGAATATTGACGACAAAGAGAGCAACTGGAAATGATGTAAGGTCATTGCCGGCTTGACCGATGATGAGGAGGAGACGCCACTAACGTGCCGGCAGAGGGCGTAGACACCGCCTCGTGCACCGACGCCACCAAGGGTGCCCACACCTTCCCAAGCAGCAACACCTCCCCGAGCAGCGACGCCTCCCCGAGCAGCTACGCCGCCGTGGGAGGCTACGCCACCAAGAGTTCCAACGTGCCCCGGGTGGTGACTCCGGCCCAGACGACCACACCGAGCACGGGGCGGACTGGCTCAGCAGTCCCCATGCATCTTCAAGCCGGGATGGAGTAGGCGAGTAGCAGCCAGGAGGCTGGTACCCGCGCTATGGGGAGCATGAGCCGGAGCGATCACCCATTCAGAGCCATGTTCAGACGCTCAGATTTGTAAGTAATTTTTTAATCCCTTGTTGTTGCCCTAAAGCATTGGCTTATTAGGCTGATGTAGGTCGGAGTCTACAGAAAATGTGGAGCACCCTGTTGGCAGCCAGCAGCTGACGGTTGGGGAGAGTAGCCACGCTGCAGAGGAGCACGCCGGGTCTAGCGATGTCACCCATCAGCACGCCACGGAGCAGGAGCACGACAAAGAGACTACGCCCGCTGCTATTGACGGTAGTTATCTGTCATATTTAAAGGTCAATTAAACATAGAAAGGGCATGGATATGATTATCAATAGAGGTTTAGGGTTTAAACTAACAAGATTCCATGAGCTTTGGTGAATTATAATTTTGCAGGGATTAAATAGGGAAAACAGGGCTAAATACAGAGAGAATCCAACCACAACATGACTACTTGCGCAAACGGATCGAAAAATGGCACTAGAAGGACGTGGAAGACTTCAAAAGACACCAGGACGAAGCGGGAGCTTGGCGGCTGCTAGGTGGGGCTGGCCGGCCCCACCCCTAGGCTGGCCGGCTGGGCTCACTTGCCATTGGCCCCTCCTTCATATGGCGGTGCTCCACCGACCTAAGGATCGCATCTCAACCATTGTTCAATGTCGGTTTGATCCAAGGGCTGCGGTTCATCCCACCGGACTATATAACTAGATCTAGACCCCCTTGGGGCATCAATTCAATCTCTCTTGAAGGCGAAGTTCCAGTCAGAAACCCTAATCTCTTTAGAGGTCCACCAATTCTAGGGCAGAGCTAGATAGAACTAGAATTAGAGGAGACAAGCATCGCTTGGATTCCAGATCATGTCACGAGGAGGCTCAGTAATAGCCTTGTACTTCTCTCTTGTATCAATATTATTGATTATTTATTTCATTGTGTTCTTGTTCTAGTTCATCGTGTTCATCTTCTAGTTCATCTAGTTCTTGTTCTACTTCATCTAGTTCTTAATCTAGTTCTTATTGTTCTTGTCAATATTGTCTTTGATCTACATATGACTTCGATCTTAATTGTTTGTGTGTTCTTAATTATAATGTTTATGGGCTACTTTGATTATATGTTTAGCATAGCTAGATTATCTTTGTATTCAAGCACATATTCGTATAGCGCTCATCCTAACGATCGAGGGGTGAGTGGTCGACAGTGTGTAAGCGTGGTGTTTATACTTTGTTTACCTGTGGACGCACCCTATATTCCGGGCTAGCAAGTGGTAGATCGCGGGAGTGACAGTCCTGTTGAGTCCTCTGTAGTCCACTCCCCAAATATAGGCCTAGTAGGACCCGGTTTCAAGGCTAGATCTTGCTCTGTTCCTGATCTGCCTTAGAAATGTCCCTTGTGTGTAGATATGGAGTTGTCTAACCATGATTGCTAGACGTAATTGCACTAATCACTGTATTCTATGACCTATAATTAGAATGACCTAGGAGTTGTTTCTCTATTTTCTTTTTCTAATCAATGCTAGTGATATAGATTTGGAATGCTCTAAAGACTATCATAGACTGAACTCTTATCAATTATCCTGTTACCTTTATCTTGAGAATTGATCCCTGTTATGAGTAAACATAATGATCTAGTTACTCTCTTATCATATGTGTGCATGTAAAAGTTATAGCTCTCATTATTTTCTCCCCCCTATCCTTCCCAGTGGTAAAGTATAAATAACGATACCTGGAACATTCCTAGGTGAAATGCTACAACAGGTGTATTTTATCTGTGCGCATGCAGATAACCTATAGTATATTTTTTAGAGTAAATGTCATGATCATAAGTACAACCACACTCCTGGCGTCGTGTTAGGGATGACAACCTAGCTTAAGCAACACTAAGGAGTGCCAACAGCTGCCAAGGAGCCCACTGCCACCTCAGGCGGTATAATGGGCTTCGTACTAGTCGACAGGAGCAGCACCGAGAACCCTACCGTAGAGGCTCTGGCAAGCAAAGCCTCTACGGTTGAGGAGGAGCTGGAGATTGAAGAAATCGTCCACCCTGAAGAAGAAAATGTGTCACCTCAATGCGTCCGTGTTGTGAGGAAGCGGGGTGGCGAGTGGGTGTTCCACGAAGAAGAACACTCAGACCGGGCCATCCACAAACTGCAGAGGATTGTTGATGACTTGATGGGCCAAATCAAGGTAAGAGCGCTGGAAGCCCTATGCATCCTCAGTAGGCTTTTGTAGAGATTGCTATCACTAGTCCTTCGTTGTATTCCAGAGCATTGAGAAGACATCGGAGTACTAGAAATGATGCTTCGACACTATTGCCCCAACCGTGGAAGAGAACGGTGTCCTGAAAGAGGACATAGTGCGTCTGTAGGAAATGCTACAGTAGGCTTGGAATGAGCGAGACGCGCTGCAGGCCACCATGGATGAGCAGCACCGCCGCCTCAACCAGGAAAAGAAAGGTATGTGACAAGATCTTCGCGCTTTGTTCTCCTTATGACTTGTTGACAAACCACGCTCTGCTCGGCAGGCATAGAGGCAGAGAAGATGCTTCTTGTTGACAAACTCACTCGGCTATCAGAAACCAGCAAGGAGCTTATGGAGAAAAACAACCAGCTCGACATGGAGCTCACAGATGAGGTTGCTCGCCTGACCAGTGAGAAAACCAAGTTAAAGGAGTGGGTGACCAAGCTAGACAAGAACTTCTTGAGTAAGTAACCGACAACTCAGTTGTTGATTTTCTTCAATGTTATTCATCATGCTCAGCATGGTCTTGTGCTTGAGTGCAGTCATATGATAGAACACAAAGACACATATGGAGGTGCTGATCATGGAGAAGAACCACTGGGTGTCCAAGTGCAAGGCGATGGAGCAAGGAATCAAGCCAGTGCTAGACCTGATCGGCGTGGAACCTAAAGAAACGCCAAGCGACCGGCCAGCCCAACCAGAAGCCATCATCGAGAAGTGCCCGAGCTCTTGGACTTGGTTCAAGTAGTACATCTGCAACACTGGCGAGTATGTGGCCACCCACGTGTTAGGTGTGGTGCGGTCACACTACCCTAGAGTGGACATAAAAAGGCTCGAGGCCGGCGTATCCAGCAACACCGACCAGAGCAAGTTTGAAGAGCTCAGGACTACCTCCATGGCAACAGCGTCGAAGATGGTAGCTGATGTGGACCTATATGGCAAGACTGGACAAAGCAGTCAGTAGGTTAGAGCTATAAAAAACTTCTGTTTGCAGTTTAAGTTGTGATGGAGCACTTGGTGCTTTTGTAGAAACATTAAGTTAGTTATGGTGGAGCACTCAGTTCCCACGTGAACCAGACATTATATCTCTATATAATATGCAGTCGTGGTTTTAGTTAGGAAAACTCTGTTTTTTATCATGTTTTATGGTAAGCACGAATAGTTATTCCGTCCTAAAGTCGCTCCAGCCCTGGTCCGACCAGTAGCCCGGAGCATGAGGCGCGGAGCCTAGCCACGCGTAAGACTGCTGACCTTACCAGGGAGCTACTGCCGACCACCCGTAACGTAGTGAACGGATCTCATGTATGTGTGGGGAGGAGTCGGAGATAGTGCTAGCTCTGGGAAACTCAAGTAGGAGGAAAAACTGGTTGGCAAACCACTTAATAGAAATTTAGGAGACATTACGATGCACAAAAAAGATGGCAGCAAAAGCACGATGAAACTTTTATTGAATACTTGAAGTACAAAAAGAGTACATATCTTTTTTAGTAGCGGATCAAGCGTAGAAGCGCCTAAGGTGGTCGATATGCCACGAATTTGGGACGTCGACTCCGTTGAGATCACAAAGCCTATAAGAGGTAGGCCTAGTGACCGTCTTAACCATATAAGGTCCCTCCCAATGCGACTCTAACTTGTGCAATCCTTCTGTCTTCTATTTCCTGCGCAGAACCAAATTGCCAACCATGAAGAACCTGTCCTTGACGTTGCAGTTATAGTACCTGCAGAAGCCTTCCAAATATTTAGCTGCACGCGCGCAGGTGTCAAGGCAATGTTCCTCGATGCAATTAACTTCGAGCTCTCTAGGTTCATTCGACCTCTCCTCGTCATGGTTCTCGACCCTTGTGACTGGAAAGCAATGTCAGCTGGTAGCACAACCTCAGAGCTGAAGACCATGAAGTATGGGGAAACGACGGTATTGCGACTGGGCTAGGTTCTTAGCCCCCAGACCATGTTCGGTAGCTCCTTCAATCATCTCCTAGGATGCTTATCATTTTCCCTGTACAATCTTTTTTTAATGCATCAAGGATCATATCGTTCGCCCGTTCAGCCTGCCCGTTAGCCCTTGGGTGTGCTATCAAAACATACTAGATAACTATGCCTCTGTCATCGCAAAAGTTCTAGAAGTCGTTACTGGTGAGCGTGGACCCCAGGTCAGTGATGATACTGTTAGGCAGACTGAAGCGGTGAATAATTTCGTCGAGCAGCTCAGCTGCCTTCTTTGCAGTCTCCGATACTAAGGGCTTGTACTCAATCCATTTGGAAAATTTATCGATAATGATATAAACCCAGCAGAAACCTCCTAGAGCCGGCTTGAAAGGCCCGATCATATGTAGTCCCCAGTATGTGAAAGGCCAGGATGCTAGAATGGTTTGGAGTTTGTGGGCTAAAACGTGAGTCTGCTTGATAAAGAATTGGCACCCCTCACAATGATGAACCAGCTTCTCTGCATCAGCGATGGCTGAGAGCCAATAGAAACCTGCTCGGAAAGCCTTGCTAACCGGTGTGCGTGAAGCAGCATGGTTGTCACAAGTGCCAGCATGGATCTCCCCTAAAATCTTCATGTCTTGTTCCTAGGACATGCATTTTTGTAACAATTCTTCCTTCGTGTTCTTGTGCATAAGCTTCCCCTCGACCAGCACATAATGCTTGCTACGCCGTATGAGGCATTCCATCTCAGTCTTGTCTTGGGGAACCTATACAGAGGTGAGATACCTGATGAATGACTCTCTCCAGTCGGTGCCAGTGGTCAGAACCATAGCGACCAACTGGTCTGCAGATGGCTGTTCAGCTACAGGCTTCTCTTCTTCCTCGATGGATGGCTTGAGAAGGTCCTGAATGAAAACTCCATGGGGGATCTCTTCCTGAGTTGATCCTAGCTTCGACAACTTATTAGCTGCCTCATTGTAAGCCCGGACCACGTGATGAAACTCCAGGACATAGAATTTGTTCTCTAACTTTCTGATCCATGCACAGTAAGCATCCATCTTTTCGCTAGTATAGTCCAGTCCTTGTTTACCTGGTTTATGACAAGAGCAGAATCATTGAACACCATGAGCCATTTTATGCCAAGCTCGATGGCGATACGGAGGCCGTGTAGAGCCGCCTCGTACTCAGCGGTGTTATTGGAGGCCTTGAAGTGGATCCGGAGAACATAGCTCAGCTTGTCCCTAGATGACGAGATGATGTACACACCTGCCCCGACACCGTCGATATTGAGGGAGCCGTCAAAATACATCTTCCAATGCTCGGGGGAGTTGTCAGAGACAGGCTTGTTCATATCTGTCCATTCAATAATGAAGTCGACCAGCACCTTTGACTTGATAGTCGTGCGGCTTCGAAATTCCAGTGAGTATAGGCTAAACTCCAATGCCCACTTGATGATGCGCCCTTGGCATCTTTGTTGCGCAAGATGTCCCCCAGCGGAAACTCGGTGACCACTTCAATGGGGTAAGTGTCAAAATAATAGCGCAGTTTGCGAGAGGTGATCAGGACGGCGTACAACAGCTTCTAGACCTACGGGTAATGGGTCTTGGACTCATTGAGTACCTCGCTGATGAAGTATACTAGTCGCTGGACCTTGTACACATGCTCGACCTCCTTGTGCTCGACGACAATGGCCGTGCTGACTACTCGTTTGGTTGCGCGATGCAGAGCAGCAAAGTTTCGTCTTCCTTGGGCATCATTAGGACCGGGGGATGTGAGAAACTATTTGAGCTCTGCAAAAGTAGTGTCAGCTTCCTCTGACCACTCGAACTGCTCCTTCGCCTTGAGGAGCTTGAAGAATGGCAAACCCTTCTCTCTGAGCCACGATATGAATCGACTCAAAGCGTCCATGCACCCGGTTAGCTTCTGGATGTCCTTGACACACTTGGGCAGTTTCATCTTCATGATAACTATGATTTTTTTGGGTTAGGCTTTATACCATCATGGCTAACTATGTTGCCGAGCAGTATGCCGGATAGCACACCAAATATGCACTTCTTGGGATTCAGCTTCCATTAAAACTTATTGAGTGCCTTGAAGGTCTGGTCGAGGTCGTCGACCAGGGTAAAGGCCACTTTGGTCTTCACCACTACATCATCAACATATGGCTCAATGAGCTGATGTCTGATCTAGTCCTTGAGGCACTACTGGATGGCTTGTTGATAGGTTTCACCAGCATTTTTGAGCCCAAACGACATTGTCATGTAGCAGTAAGCACCAAAAAGAGTGATGAACGACGTCTTCATCTGGTCCTCCTCTCTTAGAGAGATCTGATGGTAGCCACGGTAGCAATCTAGAAAAGATAAGAGCTTGCAGCCAGCAGTAGAATCTACGACCTTGTCTATATGAGGCAAGCGGAAGGGGTCCTTAGGGCAGTGTTTGTTGAGATCAGTGTAATCAACGCACATCCTCCATTCATTATTTTTTTTCTTACAAGAACCGGGTTGGCAAGCTACTCCGGGTGATACACCTCTCTGATAAAGCCAGCAGCTAAGAGCCAGTTTACTTCTACCCTAATCACCTCCTTTTTGTCCAGTGCAAATCGTCATAACTTCTGCTTGATTGGTTTGGCGGTCTTCGAAACATCCAAGGAGTGCTCGATCAACTCCCGAGGTATTCCGAGCATGTCTGTAGGTTTCCATGCAAACACATTGACGTTCTTCGTCAGGAAGTTGATGAGCGCGTCTTCCTATTTGGGCTCCAGGTCGGCCCCGTTGCGGGCCGTCTTGGTCTCGTCACCCGAGACCAGCTCCACCTCCTTGGTCTCCTTGGACTTCACAGCAGCGCGGGTGGCTTCCTTGCTCAGAATCTCCAGGTCAGTGGGAGGGATCTTCTTGGCGTCAGCGATGGACTCTTGCATGCGAATCGAGAGCTCGAGGGCTTCAGCAGTCTCATGACCCTCCTTCTCGCATGTGTAAGCAATGAGCACATTGCCTCTGAGGCTGAGTACACCCTTCTCGATCAACATCTTCAGGAGTAGGTAGACTATGACACTACCATGAACTTGGCCAGAGCTGGTCGGCCAAGTATGGCGTGGTATGTTCCTTTGAAGTCTACAACAATGAAGTTGACATAGTTGATACGGAAGTGGTCGGCGGTGCTTAACTGGACTGGCAGCATGATCTGACCCAGGGGCTGAGAGGTCTGCCCCAGGTGTACTCCCTAGAAAGGCACATCATAAGGCTCGAGGTCTTCCGGCTTGATGCCTAACTCAGTTAGGGCATTGCAGAAGAGGATGTCGAGGGCGCTGCCTTCGTCGACGAGTACCTTCTCGAACCATACGTTCCTAATGATGGGATCCAGAACGAGAGAGAAGCACCCTAGCTCTGGGATATTGGTCCACTAGTTAGCTATGCTGAATGTGATGAAGCACCCTAGCTCCAGAATATTGGCCCACTGGTTAGCTATGCTGAATGTGATGGGCTGGTGCGACCAGTTTTGGTACTTGGGGTCGGCAACCCTCTCGTCGGAGTTGTTAAGGGCCATGACAGCTCGGGCGGTAAGCTTCCTCTGTCGCCCGTTCTCTAAGGCAACCTTGCCACCAAAGATGCTACGGACACTTCTGTCAGGATCCTTGTAGGCATGATGAGGGTCCTTGTCACGTTCTTCTTCGGTCTTGTCCTCCTCATCAGGCCTCTTGTCGTCCCGACAGTCATCTTTGTTGCCGTCATTGTCAACGCCACACTGCCTCTTGCGGGCGTCCGAGCAGTAGATGGACTTCAGGCCCCTGCAGTTCCCCATTGTATGGCCGGAGTCTAGGTGAGTCAGGCAGGGACCCTGAAGGACCTTGGAGTAGGCATCCTTGTAGCTGCGCTTGGCCCCTGGCTTGATGGCGTTGACGGCATTGTCAGCTGGTCGGTTATGGCTCTGTCGCCCCCTAAAGTCATCCTACCGATGCCGATCACGATTATCATTGCGGCAGTCGTGGTTGTCGTTGCGGCGATCATTGCGGCACCGATCATCGCGCTAGTCGTCGGAGCGGTGATTCTACTGGTCGGGGCAAGGAGCCTGGCCAACATCTTCCTTGATCTGCTGGTCAGCCTCGTCAGCGTCTGCCCACTTCTTCGCCACCGTGAGTAGGTCCTGTATTGAGTCAGGTCTCTTGCAGAGTAGCTTAGTCCTGAGGGCATCATGGTGGCGGAGGCCTCTGATGAACACGAAGATAGCTTCATCGTTGTTGATGTTAGGGATGGATATCCGTGTTTCCGAGAAGCAGCGGATGTAGTCGCACAACGGTTCGTTTGGATAGTCTCTGACTTTCTCCAAATCGTACTTATTGCCAGGGTGATGACAAGTGGCCTTGTAGTTGTCGATGGAAGCCCTCCTGAGCTAAGCCTAGGTGTTGATGGAGCCTTCCCTTAGGCTAAGGAGCCACTGGTTCACAGACTGGTTGATGACCATAGGCAAGTAATTGGCCATCACGTCTTCATCGCCGTGCGCTGCTCGGATAGCGATTTTGTACAGTGTTATCCTCTGTTCGGGATTGGCCTTCCCGTCGTAAGTGTCCAAGTCATGGAGCTTGATATTTCTTGGCCAAACAACAGCACGAAGCCGATCGATGGATGGTCGGAGGCTGGGGATGTAGCTAGCACGTGGTGCGTGGCCACGGCCGGGTACGCCGTGTGCTTCATCATATTCATGCCTGCACTACATCTCAGATGCATGTCGCTCTTCTCGGTTGTTCTCGATGCAATCCCTCAAATTCATGTTGGCACTGAGGTGGTCCTGGAGGTCACCTCCAAGCTGCTCCACTTCCTGGTCGGCACCGCGTTGTCTACCATGACCGCCGCCGTGGTTTGCAGCATGCTCGCCTCCATGACGTGTGCCACCACTTTGCTAGTGGTGTCTGCCCCCTTGATCAGCATCATGTTCGCCTCGCTGATCGGCATCGCGTCTTCTGCCTTGATCTCGGGGATGGTGCACCTCATAGTTTACATCGTGGCCCTAAAAAGATAGGGACCTCCCTGTTGCTCGATCTCGCAAGGAACCTCATTGGTGATGACTTCGGGTGGTGGACGCTGATGGAGCGGGTGTACGCCTCTCGTTCACCTAGACTGTGGCAGCCTTCAGATAGGCCTTGACAGCATCGAGTGCTGGGGACTCGGGGAACTTATTTAGTTCGTTCATGGCGACAACAATGTTGGTGCTCGGCGTCTTGAAAACTTGCTGGTTGTCGCACATGTCGAATGCGTTGGCTAGGTCATGGCAGATGTCGTGCTGGCCATCCGTGCCTGCATCTATCGCATCCTCTTCGATATTCTCCAGGTCCACCCTCCGACCCCTGTGGTCGGCGTTTCTTTTCTCCTGAGCGGCCCTCTCTTGATTAGTCTCCCCATCGCGAGGGGTTTCATTGTTGCTCACGGCGAAGATAGCACCTCCGAAGCCAGGTGGAAAAGCTGGGAAGTCCTCCCCATAAGGATCAATGAGGGTGCGGGTATAGTTAGTCCCATGAGATCCAGTAGATCCGGTACTTTCCTCTGGGATTGTAGAAAGCGAGTCCTCTCCGATCTGCTTGATCTGTACCACGTTAACAGTAGGCGCGGGGTGGTCGGGTTTAGGCAGATCTAACAAATATAGATCTAAAACGTGGTCGTGCTTGGCGGGATCCACGAACAGATGTGGTATGCGGGCCGTGTACTCAGACGCTGCGTTCACTAGCCCGTATGGGTAGGTGTTGGATGAGTGCTCCATTAGGGCTTCGTAATCCCTGACCTCAGGCCGGTAGTGGGTACTAGTCGATAGCGAACCGTCTGCCCCTCTGGAGTCGCCGTGATCACCAGATCGGAGTCAAGACGCCTCTGGCGGCCAGCCCGAGCAGGTTGAGAACGGCAGATGGGTCCATAGCCGTCCTTAGCAGATCGATCTCTGATCGAATCTACTAAGGTTAGGGTTTCCGCCAGGCCCATGGTGACCCGATCGATAGACTCGATCAGATCGGTGTTTGTCGAGATGCGTCCCTTGATAGCGGGGAAGCGGACGGTGGGTGGTCGGAGAAGACGATCCCGAGAGCAGTCCCGGGATCGAATCCACCGATGTTGATGTAGATGCGGTTAGTGCAGCAGGAGCCTGCACCGCCTCCACGACTTCAGCGGGACCGTCAACACCGGTGGTCCAGGTGAACGTCCCGATCGTGAACGTTAGGCCCACCGGAAGGACCATGGAAGCAGGGAAGTTGACCATCTGGCTTGCCATGGAGTTTGCACGCACACCTCCTACTTGGCGCACCACTATCGATGAGATGTGGTCGGCAGTCTACCGAGGGGTATGCCCACGGTAGTAGATTATCGCTGGAGGTGCGCAAGACAACGAACTAAATGGTGACACAAGATGAACACGGGGTTTATCTTGGTTCGGGTCGCGAACAACGTAATACCATACGTCCTGCGTCTCTGTGGATTGTATTGATGTGTGATGAGATGTTTTTTTGAGGGGGGTCCTTGCCCGCCTTATATAGTATGGGGGGTAAGGTTACAGATCTAAGGAATCTAATCCCAGCCGATTACAACTGCTATATCCGCGGAGGACATGATATCTATCCTAACCGACTAGGTTTCCTTGATCGTCAAGTAATCTCTGCTTGCTCCGCACGGTTCGCCGAGCAGTTCGGAGATTCACGCGACCCTTTCTGGCGAGTTGGGCCACCTTGTCTGGCGCGGCCCATGTGGAGCCATGAGAGTATATGGGTCTATATCCCCACACCGCACCACATGGAGACAAAGATGGATCTTGAGATGGATGCAAAGATGAAAACCGATTGACCTACTACCCCTGGGCAGAGTTGTGCAACGGACAACCTTGCCCATCCCTTTCACAGAAATGCTCTTCTCCTGATACCACTCATTCACATGGTAAAACTGCTCCGAAGACTGCAGCATTTCAAATTCATATGGACGTTGCAGAAGAATATATACATTGAGAGACTAGAGGGCTGAATAAGCTGAGAGGCTTGAGGCTATATATATTAACGGTGTGCGCAGAATGGTGGGTGGTGATTTCTTATTACATTTACAGCTAAGTGGGGTCAGAACTTTAGCTCGCACATGCTGCCCTTAAAAGTTGACCCACAAATTGAAAAGAGTGACTTTGAAAAGAAATTAACAGATACTACGCCTTGACATTTTGATAAGCCGAACAGAGTGAACCACATGCAGCATCTTTGCTCGCACTTGCACATGCAGCGGCTAACACACAAGCAAAGTCCATTTACAAGTCAACAAGAGCGAGCTTTGTCGAGCAAAATGCAACTAAAATACGCGCAGTCTAGTACATGATGTTTTATAAGTTATAGGCATGTCAAACATTTGATTGCTCATTTCCTTAACCTTGAGATCGAACAACTTAGAACCATCCATTTTTGTGCGACATGTGATGCTTCGTTATCTTTTCTGTAGGTACAGTAGAGGTGCTATGATCTATTACTATTTAGAGGATTTTTGATTTGAAGACTAACACACTGACTTGTGATGGCCTGGAATCCTACATTACGTACTCCCAGCATTTTCCTAACTAATAAAAAATTCATGAATAAATTTAGTATGTACAACTAGACCAATTCTTTACTGTCTCCATTTAGTTTTAATATTGTAGCATATGTTGTCATGCTTTGCATTGCATCTCTTTGGGTTTTTTAATACATATATCGTTGAAATGTTAGTTTTAGTTATATATAGCAGTTCTTGTTGCATCTTTTTTTATGATATATTGATAATTGAATCTATATTTTGGCCATATTAGTTACCACAATTTTTATGCATGTTAGGTTTAAGGAAGGAGTATTACTTAACCCCCTAACTATTTGTGGTTGTCTTCTTGATTCCTTCACCAATAAAACCAGGTTTCCCAATATAGCTAGTATTGAAAACCATCTAAATACCCATCTTGAGGCAATTTTGCCGATGTGGCACGTGGGTGCTGACATTAGCGATAAGTCAACAAATAGTAGGAAAAATTCTACATAACCCCTTATATATAAATGGATGACTACACGACCCCCTCAACAATAAAATGTGGTATATAAAAACTTTAAAACATCTGATAATGTTCAAATGAGCCCGAATGGTTTTGTATGGTCATTTTGACACCATATCCCTCCACATTGGTCTGTTGCCTCCCTTCCCTACTCTTTCTCCTACTCCACCTTAAGGAACTCCTTGATGGCATTGTGCTCATGCACCGCACCTCTCCTGCACCCTTCTCATATGGTACCTCCATCATCCTCCATCCCTCTTGCTTTCTCATCCTATGGTTACTGCAAAAACTAAAGGACCGAACTATTGTACATGCATGCCTTGATATTCATCAGATCGATTTGTGCAATGTCTTGGTGTATTTTTGTTAGTAGTAAAGGTGAGCAATTTAGTTACAAAATTAAAGCGATCACTTTATGCTATATTTCATAACGAAATATATGGGTAATTTAGAAGCAAATTTAAGGACTGAACTCTTGTGCATGCCTTGATATTCAGATAGATTTGTGCAATGTCTTGGTGTATTTTTGTTAGTAGTAGAGGTGAGTAATAATTTAGTTACAAATTAAAGTGGTCACTTTATGCTACATTTCGTAATGCAATATATGGGTAACTTAGAAGCAAATTTAGATGTTCTATACATTATCATCCATAATGAGAGAGGTGGATAGTTTAGCTGCAAATTTATGATATTTATAATAAATTATCTTTCACATAGCATAGATGGGTAGTTTAATTAGATGCAACTAGGGATATTTTAAGTTATGTTTCATAATGGTAGAGCTGGGTAATTTTGATCCGAATTTGTGTGGTTACTTTTTATACTTTTCATAGTGATAGATGTCATTAATGTTTTATAAATGAAAATAGATCAAATGTCTATTATTTACAATGATGCTTAGAGGAAAAAGGAAAGGGTTCAAATGTCTATTATTTTACAATGACGCTAACAAATTTAGATGTCATTAATTTAGTATCATCACAAGCTCATGTAGATGAAAAAGGAAGGGGTTTAAATCAAAGTAAAAGAATATTGAAGCAAACCGGGTAAACATTCAAACAGAAACATAACCCGCCATTGCAGCAAATTATAAGGCACACGAGGCTTATGCACATAACTACTAAGTTATAAAAGAGGACCAAACATAGTACCTACAGTTTTATAGACACTGCCCCAGAACTTAATTTATTGGCTTCTGAGAAACTGACAAGATACCCTGTTTGGTTGTTTCGGAAAAACCTCACTCTACAAACAGCAATACCAGTGAGATAATGGCTAGGACATGTTCAAGCAGCTGGGACAATGGGTCATTCCTACCGCAATAGAACTAAGTATACATAACTGGCTGGACTCAATGCAAAGCTAAAATAATCAAATTGTTTGCAGATCACCACAGTGTCCAGTGCTCGCAACTTTTTTTAATTTTCTTCGTAGTCAAGTTGGCATTCTTAATTTGGGGAACAACAAAATGGTTTAATTAGAAGATACATGTAACCACCGTATGATTGTCACAAAATTGTCGCCTTGAAGCGAGTTCACTTAGAGGATTATGTAACCATATGGTTCACTCAGGTTCACCAATGGTTTACATACCACTGCAAGCAGTGCTTTATAATCATTGTGTTCTTCATCTTCAATAGGAGTGAGTTTTCTTTGCTAGCACCAAATGATGTATCCGCTCACCTTAGTTTTATCAGGCAACGTGAGCAGGAGAATAATATATCCCGACACCTCCCAAGCTCAACTGCTTTTCTGCTAATCTTCACAAAGTAGCAGCATCGTCAAGAATACAAAATACACAGTGGAGACATGGCAGAATAACTAAAGGGAAAAAGTGCTCATGTAGAAGAAGCCACAATGTGTTGTTGAGGTGAGGAGAGTATATATGAGAGATGGAAGATGACTACCAAACAAAGTGTGTTCTCAGTGTAATTGATACTAATAGCACTACTGAGTCCATATGCATTTTGGTGTTAATAGACAGCTGCACTGTCGCAGGTTGAAGTCTTTAGTACTCTGACTAATTTTAAATCAGTTCAGTTGGGTGGTCCCACAGGGCTGTTTTCAGTGTGGACTCTAGCCCTTGGTATATATACAAGATTGAGATGGCATGCTGAGTTCTTATGTTGCAACAGAAGTGAGGTTCTGAGCTCATCATAACTAGTCTTCTAGCCCTTCTATCTCATTGTAGTTTTAATAGTTGCATAGTGGTTATTGCAACATCGTTACATATACTCCAAGATGATTAGCCAGGCTTTTGCTTGTATGTATATCCATGACATCAAAAGCTGCAGATCATATAATCAAAATAGATAAGAATGACTGGCATCCGGAAAACAGAGTAGATAAGACGATGTTTTCCTAAGAAGATGATGGTTCAAGACTGGTTGTCCTGAAGGGTATTCAAAGGGACTATGCCAGCATGTTATCTGCATGCCTTCATATCAATATTTGCTTACCACGTTAGGATGGGAGGTCAACGGGCTCAACCAGCCTGCTGACCATGGTTACCAGGGAAAAAGAGCTGAACATGTGAATTCAATGATCTGGAACCCAACGCACTCACTACTATGTAAAATCTTTTGAGAGGCGTTTCCAAATTGGCCTCCGAGGCGGTTTGGCCGGTTGCCCGCCTCGGTTATTCGTGGCAGGGCAGCCGGCCCAGCAACCGCCTCGGTTAATTATTAACCAAGGCAGGCAACCTAATAGGCCTGCCTCGGTTAATATATAAACCAAGGCGGGCATCCTAACGCAACCGCCACGATTAATACATTAACCCAGACAGTTATAAGGCCCGCCTCCTAAAATCTGGCCCAACCCACTACCATTTCTAAGCCCAATACCAGTGTCGAGTATATAAACACAATGAAAACCCTAACCTCACTCCTAGCCCACTCTCCTTGTCTTCTGGGTGCCACTGCTCTCTTTCTCCCAGCGTGAGGATGAGCGGTTCCCTCCCTCTGGTCCCTCTTTCTCTCTCCGGTCCCTCTCTCTCCACCACCTCCCTCTCTCTCTAGAAAATGGATGATGCCGTGTGGCGTGCAGCCGGGTGGCACGCAGCGCGGGGCCATGGTGGCGCTGGTTCATGGGGCTGGGCGGCGCGAGGCACGCGGGGGTGCAGGGCTGGGCAGCACGGGTCTGAGGCACGACGATGGGGCTACAGTGGCGCGGGTCCGAGGTAGGTCAACTCTTCCCATCTCCCTCTCTTTTCCTCTCTTCATCTCCCTCACTCTTTGCAGATCTGCAGCAGTGGCGCCTCAGCTCTCTCCCTCTCCCTCCAGCGGCGTGCGGAAGAGCCTCTCCCTCTCCCTCGCCTAGATCTGGCGGCCGGTGGTCAGATCCGGTAAGCGGGTGCCTGGATCTGGTTGCGGGTGCCCGAATCCGGCGAGCAGGTGCCTGGATTCGGCGAGTGGACGGCAGCTGCGCGGGCACGGGCGCGATGGTGGCAACGGCCCGTGGATGGGCTCGGCGGGTCCATGAGTGGGCTCGCTAGGCTTTGTCCACGGGTTTTCCTTTTTTTTGTTTTTTTATTTGATTTACCTAGGCTGGCATTTCAACCGCCTCGGTAAAGATCGATTAACTGTAAAGATCGATTAACTGTGACCTTTGGTTCGACGCATTTGTGATGCCCGCCTCGGTAAATAAAAAATGCCCTCCTCGGTTAAGTTTTTTGTAGCAGCGACTGCACTCTGGTATGTGACACTGAGTCAGAGCAATCATCAATGATTAGTGTGTAAACACTGCTTTCAAGAGATCATCCTAGAGCTTGCATTCTTTGTCCGGCAATGACATTGACCAAGTTTTGACGCTTGTATTCTTTGTTCCTGTGATAGCACCGATGAATAATGGTCGTGGAACAGGCACCTCTCGTGTATAATTTTGTGGGGGATAAACATACAGAGGTGGGTGTTCTTGGTATGGACCAGATGCAACTGCAACAAAAATAATTTAAAATGATGGTTAAGGGCATGTGTACATTTGAATCTTATCTAGTTATAAGTTTTGTGCTGGGTGCAGAAACAGTTAGTTGGAGGATTGCACGGCTAATTAATTTGCTATTTATATCCATTGTTTACTCAAATAAACAGGTACCATTGTGGTTCATTTTCTGTTTATATCCTTGGTCCATTGTTTGCTCAAATTGACAGGGGCCATTGTGGTGCTGACATGGAAAGACTTGGGGACGTGTGGCTCCTAGTTTAAAGTATGCTGCTGCTGCTGCTGCTGAGGAAATATGGAATATCCATATGCTCTCGACTGGGCGGTTTATCAAACTTGTGTTCACAGCTTGTTTATAAAACTTCAGAAGTGTATTCGTTCCTGAATGTAAATGTAAACTTTATTTAGGACAGTCACTGGCACCCGACTGACCTGTGGGCTTCTTGCACTGTGAGTGATGTGATCTTTAAGACGAATATGCAATGTGCAATCTCGTCATTAAATGTCTTGTTTGTGACCTTTTCTAGGAGCTGGTTCGTCTTAATAATGAAAATGTATTGTCTCACTAATAGTTACCCAAAACCACTCATCCTTAAGTCCATTAACAAAAACGTGGTCCAAACATTTGTGTTTGTCTTTCACCGTCTGTGGTCTAGAAAATGCATTGTTTTTTCTCTAGCAACAGATGACAAGGAACTTCCAGCTAGCAGATATAGGTCCGTGTTCCCCCTTTGGTGTGGGTTCTTCAAAAATTTTATAAACTTTCGGCAGTACTAGTTCTTAACTAACGCCAAGGTAAGTCATCCATAACAATGGTAACTAGGTGGTCCCCAACGCTTTGCCGTGGCACGATTTTCACTCTGCCTGATACACACGCTTATAGTACATAGTTGCTTCATGAGATAAGAGAACACCAGGGTATACAAATCGCACAAGACAGTCTAAAAATATAAGATGGATTGTTGTAACAAAGAAGAGAATACTCAACGAAAATCTGAGAACAAAGTTATACAAACTCAGAACCGGAGGTGGGAACAAAAGGCAAACTGCACAGGACCATGCTGCAGAAGTCCAGTATGTCAAAGAAGGTAAAAAAATAGAGAATATACACCACAATCGGGATATGCTACATTGCTACATAGATATACAGTGGGTCCTATTGTGGGCACTACATTTTCTTGTAGGAAGCAGAGCCTTGGAACTAACTGGAGCATAGTTTTCGCACGGGACTATTACTGCCAAAGTTACGGTCCGGTAGGTAACCTACAAACACATATAGGTAAAAAAAAAGTGAGGAAAGAAGGCAAGTCAATTATTTGATTTGAGATCTCATGTTTCAAAATAAAAATGCGGTCTCAAGATATTATGGCACATATTTCACAAAAGGTCACTATAATTCCGAAAAGAAGAGGATCAAATGTTATAACCTTCTTTTCCCTAGTATTTGCAAACAATTGCCGCCTGTAGGTACTGTTTCTTTTTGTACACAAAACATAGTGGTAGGTAGGAAGCAACTACAGGAGCCTATTGAACCTTACATGAACCCAAAAATATCACTGTTCTTTTTATGTAAGGCAAAACAATATTGCAATTTTTCTATAGGAACAGAAAAATATGGAACTAACAAAATCAAAGTATCATCTGTATGCACCTTAGTATTGGAAGTCCAATTAAGAAATTAAAAGGATAATCAATGGTAACAAAAGCAGCACATAGAGTATTGGAATTTTTAATAAGAATTGTATGGTAGTATAGCTTATCTGGAGAGCCTTTTTAAGTAACTACTATACAGTGAAGCCAAGTTTATTATTGTATATATCAGGATAACAAATTATGAAATCAAGTGTATTGTACAATGTGTTTAGTTGCATTGGCAATGCAAGTACCATTGGTAAAATGTAACTGTCATGCCTGTACAATTTGGTTAACATGGAATGTTCATAAATCCGCAACTTTTAGAAGGCCAGTTGAAGAAAATGAACCTGAAATTTTAGAAATCTTGAGCTGAAGAAAGCAGACCACATGGCTGCAAGAAAACAAAGAAATCATTCAGATTAGCTTCCTATACCACTGTAAAGGTGGATTGAATTGGTGCTTTGAGGAACTGCATGTGGATTGCATGACAAAAACTTAAAAGGAAGAAATGTATGGAAGTCATACAGTATACACAGTGCCCCATTAAATTGGCAGGTGTAAAATTATAATAAACTGAAATGCAAAATAATCTTTTATCTGAAATTATAATAAACCAAAATGCACTAAAGGATTGCTGTGCTTACAGTGCCCCATTAAAGTGGCAGGTGTAAAAGTATAATAAACTGAAATGCAAAATAATCTTTGATATGAAATTATAATAGACCAAAATGCATTAAAGGATGGCTGTGCTTGATCTATCGGTGCCTGTTTATGGTCATCAGAAACTAAAAAGGAGTACAGTACAGCAACAACCCTAAGTATGGTCTTAAATCATTGATACAGTTCGAACATTGTCCAAATGGGAATAGCCACAGTGATATCACAAGATATCTAATGAATCCACTGGAGCCAACAGAACACCAGGGCCAAGTGTACGAAGAAATGGGCACAGAATTGTTACCAGGCACATCAAGCAGGTGGACCAACTGTTTCACCAAAAACGAAGATGCTTATAATCAAATTAAAGATATTGAATTACCCTGTAAAAATCAAGAGATAGGCACAAGGAGAAGAGAGCGCTACTACTGCGATATCTGCAGCGTAAAAGTTTTGATCACTTCATTTACAAACTACAATGAAACAGATCATGACAATTCTATATATTGTAAGGGTTCGACCATCCATGACAAACAACTCTCTTTTGTTCCTAGAAAGAATGTCTATCTATAGAGTGAGCAAAGCTGAGCAGTGATCGGCAAGCAGTGTACTATCTAAGAGAAAACCAAAAGGAAATGAGAACGTCCCCATATAGACCAAGGCTGTTCACGTCCCAACCTTTGAACTAACCAAGCGCTAATCCACCAAAGCTAAAAAAAACATGCAAATTGCCTTATTCCCCTTAGAGTAGGAAATTTAACCCTAATACCACACCGCAGATAGAAAACAATCTGGGTCGAATATAGACAGTCACATGAGCAATTCGCATGAGCAAGAGGGATATGAACAGGTGGCTCACCATGGAGGTGATGTAGTCATCGAATGACTCCAGGTACCGTGGTAGAGCGAGTAGTCGTGCGGCGGCTTCTGCGTGCACTTGTTGTATATCATCCTGCGACAAGGGGACCAAAACTGTAGATGAGAACAGGATCTAAGCGGATCGAGGTGGAAACCCTAGCGCCACCGTGAAGGAGATGGCAGCGGCGGTGGCGGAGGCGGCGAGGAGATGTCGCCTGATACACCGAGGATGCCACTAGCGTGCGTGTCGAGCTCCACAAGGAGAGATATTTGGGAGGGAGAGGGCACGGAGTAGGCGATGCAGCGGTGGGGTGGGCAGAGGAGTCGACGTGGCTGTGGGGCGAGCGGCCACTGCCATCCGTGTTGAGCACGGCGAGGGCCACGAGCCTCCACGAGGAGAGAGATTTGGGAGAGAGAGGACGCAGAGGAGACGATGTGGCGGTGGGGCAAGCGGAGGGGGCGGCGTGGCGGGGGTGCGAGCGGAGTAGCGGACAGAGGCTGGTGGTCGAGGAGGATTCCAGAGAAGTCGCCCTTATTAAACGGCTGCTGGTAGAACAGTGAAACAGTACCAACAGTGACCGTTGGATGGCCAGATCGGACGGCAAGCCTGCGACCTGACACTGTAGGACTATGCAGTTTCAGCTTCTAAGATCTCTTATATGATATTGCCATTGCCGAGGAGCATTGGTGGAGCATTGAAGCTACACAATCCGCAGAGTGTTGCATTACAACCAGGTACCACTAACTTTATCCACACCTCAAAAGTCGCGCGCAAGAGACAAACTTGTACAAAGATAGAAACTGATGGAGACACTAGAGCTGGAAAGAATTGTGCCACAAACATCCATTGCCATCATCTTGAGCGAAATGCTCCTCATGACACCACTCATTCCCATCGTATAGCTGCTCTGTAGCATCGCAAATTCATATGGGTGTTGTAGAAGACTACATAGCTAGAGAGACAAGAGGGCTTAATAAGCTACCTGGGAGGCTTGAGGCGATATATGTAACAGTGCGCGCAGAATAGTGGGTGGGTGATTTTACATTACATTTACAGCTACCAGGACCAGCACTTTTAATCACACGTGATGCTGTTAAAAGTTGAGCCACAAATTTAAAAGAGTGACATCGAGAAGAAATGAACTATGACTTGACATTTTTCTTACGGCGAACTGAATGAACCGCATGTAGCATTATTGCACGTGCCATACAACGGATAACATACAAGGCAGTCGATTTACAGGTAAACATGAGTGATGTTTGTAGAGAATAAAATGCAACTAATTAAAATATGTGCAGTCTAGTACATGATACTGTGTAAGTTAGAGGCAAGTCAAACGCTTGCTCCTTGGCCTTGATGCTCGAAAATTAGATGATTTCAAAATTAATTCAAGGGCATAAACCATGATGATCAGCATGCTAGCATGTAAATCTCTAACATACCAGTAGAGTTAAACAGCTCGGGTAACAACATTCACAAACAGCTGACATGATTAAGTAGCAGTGAAACACGACGCAAATAATTGATCAGATCATGGCCTATGGACTTCTCCTTTGTAGGTGGAGATGCTGCAGATAATTGTTGAAGTAGCCGATACTGGAGATAACAGTGTATGGACTACTCCTTTGTTGACGATGTTGGCGAAGACAGGTCGAAGTAGCCGATAGTGGAGATTACAGTACAACACCACCAGACTCTGATGGAAGATGATCTGTCATGTAGATCCTGAGTAGTCGCGTGAAGGCGTTTCTCAAAATCCTACCCTCACTCAGTGCAGGATAGCAAGGGGGAGCGGTTCTGGAAATTAGTTCTGCAAATCGCTGATGTACGCAGGTGCTTGGGATGGAGAGACTCCACCATGGCACAACAACGGAAAGAGAGGCAAAAGTCTAGTTCAAATAGATATTTTTAAGATATGGAAAGAAAATTCCGGCTTCATACTCTTGGGACAGGAATCAAAACAACTTAGTACAAACACCATACGATAATGACCCAAAAGAGTTTATTAAACAAAACTGACTCATGGCTTGATGAACAGATATGTTTTCTGGCAGTGGCCAATAGGTCGTATATATAGGGAAGATCTGCGCGATTAGGTGTTTCACCTTGCTATATGTGTCGTATTGACTGCCTAAGCACACATATAGTCAGTGCTTTGATTTATTCATAAAATCGGGTGTGACAGATCTGCATCTAAGTAGAAGATAGGACAAAACACTTTATCGTGTTGGTTCCAGATCTGGCATTAGTAATTACATATATTTCATACTCAAGGATATATGGTAACTCTTATCACGCATAGATTCCACGCCCTCTAAATGCCTCTGCAACTTCTCGGTAGTTTTAAACAACATGTTGCTATCCTTGAAACATGTTACTCTAGTTTTGAGTGGTAACTAGCATACCACCTCGCACCATGCATAGAATGAAATTAAGGAGAAAAACCCAGCAGTCTCGCTTTCTACAATCCACTCCACCCAATTTGAGTTATCGAGGCGTCTGGATGCTCTATTGTGCCTGGACCTCTGTGTCCCCACCACTGTACTTCTCAGCCTCCACTTGTTCACTTCTAAGAAAGGCGAAGTCTATGCCTGCCCTGCCGCCCAAAGTGAAGGTGTCCTTCCATAGTCCTGTAGGGTCTCCACTCCTAAACCAGACACGCGACACCATGCTCAGAGTGGTACAAAAATGGGATGTCCTCGAGATGGGTGCAAACATGGAAGGAGATGAAACCACCAGGGATGGACAGAGTTGTGGCACAAACGTCCTTCATCTTCTTTTTCAGGGAAATGCTCTTCTCCCGATACCACTCATTCCCATTGTAAAGCTGCTCTGCAGCATCCCAAATTCATGTGGATGTTGTAGAACAATACATGCATATATAGCTAGAGAGACAAGAGGGCTTGGGAGGCTTGAGGTGATATATAACGGTGTGTGCAGAATTGTGGGTGGATGATTTCTTATTACAGTTACAGCAAAGTGGACCAGAACTTCTGCCCACACATGCTGCCCTTGAAAGTTGAGTGACAAAATGAAAAGAGTGACTTTGAAATGAAATGAACATATTCTACTATGGCTTGGCACTTTTCTTGAATCGAACTGAATGGACCGCATATAATATATTGCACATGTCACACAGCAGATAACACAAGCCAGAGTCAATTTACAGGTAAAAATGAGCGATGTTTGTAGAGAATAAAATGCAACTAAAATGTTTGTAGTATAGTACATGATATTGTATAAGTTAGAGGCAAGTCGAACACTTGCTCCTTGACCTTGATGGAGTGGTGTGGTTAGGTCGGGTCGGTTGGGTGCAGGAGTGCACCGCACAATCGTGTGCAAGGCACAGCGGCTGTAACACCCTAAAATTTGACTTAGTTTAAAAATCACTAAAAATTTGAACTTTTTAAAACTTTGCATAGGAACTAGAATATATAACCAACATAGGTAATATTTATAAATAAATCAACATAGGAAATAAACACTAGTACAGAAAATTATTTTTGCAGATGCCTCCCATTTCTATTAGAGGCGGACAACATAAGAAACTGCTTCTAACTGTGATGGAGAGCACTATGGCTCATGAATCGCCTCTGAAAATCTATCTTCAGAGGCAGCTCTGTTAAGAAAACCGCCTCTGAAAATACATCTATTTTTAGAAACGGTTGCATTAAGACAACCGCCTTTAAAATATGATTTTGAAAGGTGGCTGCGTTACATCCGCTTCTAAAGATGTGTGAAAAAAGACCGTGTGTGGTCAAAAACTTTAGACCGCCTGCGTAGTTTGAATACATTTCGCAGTTCCACTTGCATGTGCATGGACCAACGTTATCTCTGCCGGCCAGAGCATTCTTATGTTGATTGTTTCTCTCTCGTTCGTGCTTCTCTCTCACTTCCTCTCCCTTGCTTCTCCCCCACTTGTTTGCACTTCTTATCAAGGCAGTGGCAGCTGCTCGTCGCAGTGGCCAAATAATGCCACAACGCATGGGCATGGCTCCGTCTTGCAGGCAAGTTAAGGCAGCGACGGCGCAGCAGCAACGGCACGGTCGCGACGACGGCCGGTGTGGCTGCGACGGCGCGGCCGCAACAACAGTGTGGCAGCGACGGCGCGGCAGCAACAGCACGCCCACGACGACGGCCGGTGTGGCTGCGACAGCGCGGCCACAACGATGGTGTGGCAGCGACGGCACGACAGCAATGGCACACCCGTGATGATGCGGCCGCAACGACGATGTGGCAGTGACGGCATGCCCGTGACGACGGCCGGTGTGGCTGCAACGGCGCGGCTGCAATGACGGTGTGGCAGTGACGGTGCGGTAGCAACGGCATCCCCACAACAACTGCCGGTGTGGCTGCGACGGTGCGGCTGCAACGACAGTGTGGCTGCGATGGCGGCGACGGCGACGCAGCCGTGATGACAGAGACGATGGTGCGGATGTGGCAACGGCAACAATGACGATGGCGTGGCCAGATGCACAACGAGCAGCACCAACTCGTAGACTCGTAGCCAAGGCACAACTAGCAGCACGTGGCTGGCTGCCTAGCATGGCCTGCGTGACTGTATAGAACCGATGTGCGGCACGGCGTGACAGGACCGGCGAGCTGGCCATGCGTGGTGGCTCACCGCCGGTGAAGTTTTTTTATTCTCAAAATTCATTTTCACAAGCGGTTTTTAAGACCGTCCGACTCTGAAGATCGATTTTCAGTATCGGTTCCCGCAACAAAACTGTCCCTAGAAAGATTTTCAGTATCGGTTGGCTTAACACAACCGCTTTTAGAAATGCTACTTCAGAGTCGGTCATTGATCCGCCCCTAGAAATGAACTATTTTTACAATCGGTGGTATAGTAGCGTTTTTTTAAAACCGCCTCTGAAGATTGATTTTAACCGCCTCTAAAATCTTTTCTGTACTAGTGAAAACAATATGTGTGAAACCTTGTGTGTGAATGTTTGCTTGACTTGCTGGATGTATGGTGGTACTCATTGCATGCTTGCATTTCATATTTGAATTTAAAAACTAACTTGAATAATGCATTTGAAAGCTGGGAAAAAGAAAAGGAAATAGAAATGAATAAAAGCCCCACGGGCTCGCTCATTCCCTCCCCCTCTCCCCTTTCAGCCCACAGCAGCCAGCTCCACCCTCCCTTCTTCCCTCCCCTTCTCCTGCGTGGGCCGGCCCAGTCAGCGCCGCAGTGACAACAGCCCAGCACCGTCCTGGCCTCACCCGCGCCCTTCCCTTCTCCCCCCTCTCTCTCTCACCGACGCCGGGGCCCTGCTCGTTAGCTTCGTCGCCTACCTCGCGGCTGGCAGCCGTACGCGGCACAGCCACGCGTCAACGCCCTGCCAGCTCCACCTTGGAGCCAGTGAAGGCAAATGGTGGCACGACGAGACCTCAGGACCCCACGGCGCCCCTCTTTTCTCCTCTTCTCCCCTCTCTCTCACTGTGAGCTCGTCAACATCGACGCCATGGTCACCTCCGCGCCAAGCCACCGGAGTAGCCGCCAAGGCACTTCGCCGTGCGCGTGGGCAAGCACCAGCAGTGGGGAAGTGACCTGACAAGGTCAACCATGAGCGCGCGTGGTGGATAAGAGCGGCCGCAGGAAAATATCTCGCCGCCGGGAACTGACCTAGCCAGCCTATAAATAGGCCTCGCTGGCAAAGCTCTCACCTCGCCCTCTCCACCATCTGCTCTGCCGAGGGCGGGAACACACCATCTCCCCCTCTGTTTCCCATCTCCCCTCCTCCTCTCCACCCTTTTCCGATTTCCCCCAAATCGGAGTTCGCCGGCGCCATTGGTGCCTCTTCTCCTCTTCTCCTTCCCCGCTGCGTCCTTGGCCGATTGGAGCGACCGGTGAGTTCCAGAGCCCCTCCTCTATATCCTTTGCTAGCTAGTTAGTCGTTTCTCTCTCTGTGCTGCGCTGTCACCACGCGCCCTGCTCTACCGAGCCGCCATGGTCGTCTGCCATCACCTGCAAGGCCACCCAGGGCACCGCACCACCCTCACCACACTCACCACTCACCCGCACCTGCATCACAGGAGAAACAATGCAAGCTCAACGGATGATCTAACGAAAGCAGTGTTTACACACCAATCATTGATGGTTTCTCTAACTAGGTGTCGTTGTAGTAGAGGGCACTAGGATCGAGATCATTCAATTCATGGCTTCACCTCATTTCTTTCCCTTGTAACCATGGTGAGAATGGTGGTCGAGTCCGTTGATATTCCCGTCCTTGCTGGATTAGCAAATAGGTATGAAGGCAAATGACATGTTAATATAGTCCATGTTCATCATTCAGTATGCACATGGGAGATCAATTTGAGGCCCAGAAATATGTCAGGCACTGCCAGTCTAGAACCATATCATCTTCTGCCAGAAAAGCATGGTCTTGTCTACTCTGTTTTTCAGATGCCACTCATTCTTATCTATTTGGGCTATGTGATCTGCAGTGTTTGATGTCATGGATATAAGCAAAAGCATGGCTAATCACCTAGGAGTTACAATAACAACTATGCAAACGATCAAAACTACAATTAGACAAAAGGCCTAGAAGACTAGTTATGATGAGCTCAGATCCTCAATTCTCTTGCCATATGAGAACTCAACATGACATCTCAACGGTTTATATATACCAAGGGTGAAGGATTCAGCTGGACAAACCCGTACAAATATACACTGGCTGAGTCCACACTGAAAACAACCCTGTGGTACCATCCGACTAGAGTGATTTAAATGTAGTCACATAAATATGCTACTAAAGACTTCAACCAGCCACAGTGCAGCTGTCTATTTACACCAAAAATACATATGGACTCAGTAGTGCTATTAATGTGAATTACATTCTCAACAAACTTTTTGTTGGGTGGTCATCTTCCATCTGTCATATATACTCTCCTCACCTCAACAACACATTGTGGGTTCTTCTACATGAGCACTTCTCCCTTCACTATTCTTCCAAATCTCCACTGTATTTTTGTATTCTTGATGCTGCTACATTGTGAAGATTAGCAGAAAAGCAGTTGAGCTTGGGCCGTGTTAGAATATATTATGCTCATGTTCACATGTTGCCTGATAAAACTGAGGTTGGCGGATACTTCATTTGGTGCTAGCATAGAAAACTTGATCCTGTTCGAGACGAAGAACACAATGACTATCGAGCACTGCTTGCAGTTGTGTGTAAACAATCGGTGAACCAGATCCCATGGGTGCATGCGTCGAAGCGACAATTTTCTGACAATCATCTTGTTACCTGTAATCTTCTAGGTGAACCAACTTGACTAAGAAGAAAAAAAAAGTTGCAAGCATTGGACATTGTGGTGATCCTCATAACGATTTAATTCTTTAGCTTTGCATTGAGGGAGTCATTTATGGATACTTAGTTCTGTTGGGATAGGAATGGCTCATTATCCCAGCTGCTTGCACATGTCCTAGCCATTATCTCACTGGTATTGTTGTTTGCACAGTGAGGTTTTCCAAAGAACCAAACAGGATGGCCTACCAGTTTCTCAGCAGCTAATAAAATAAGTTCTGGCGCAGTGTCTATATAACAATTTTGGGTACTATATGTTTGGTACTCTTTAATAAATTTTTAGTTATGTGCATAAGCCTCATGTGCCTATAGTTTGCTGCAATGACTGGTTAAGTTTCTGTTTTGATGTTTACTCTGTTTGCTTCTATATTCTTTTATTTGATTTAAACCCTATCCTTTTTTCATCTAAAACATGGGATTGTGATTAAGCTATTTTCTTTTGACTACCCACAGGTAGGATGCACTATCACAATTTAAAATGCTTTTGAAAATTTAATGAAAGCTTACCATATATGAAAATGGTGTAAAGACTAAGGTCTTCGATCTGGCATTGGCTAACAGCAGGGGTGGGGCCAGGATTTAAACATAGGGGCCATTCAAGCCAATGAAAATCATACATAATGAAGTACATACATGGCAATGGTATTGATAACTAGAAAATAAATATTTTTTCAAGGTAAAAAACTAAAAAAAACTGAATATTGCAAAATAAAAGGAAAATAATAATTATCCCAAAGTCTCTAATGTCTACTCGATCAAATTAGGGCAGAAAAAAAAATCAGGATAACAATAAAAGAACAAAGGAGATGACAAAGATAACACAAAAACTAATCCTGAATAATATAGATGTGGTAGGAGATCAATATGGAGGTTCAATGAGCAAGGGAAATACTAATTATATTTCTTAACTAGCTAACTAGAATTACTCTCACTCAGTTCAGTTTAAGAAAAATGTCAGGTGTAGTAGTATCTGTTCATTTCTTTTCGAAGTCACTCTTTTCAATTTGGGGCTCAACTTTTAAGAGCAGCATCTGTAAGCAAAAAGTGCTGGTCCACTTACCTGTAAATGTAATAAGAAATCACCCACCCACTATTCTGCGCACTATATATATATATATATATATATATATATATATATATATATATATATATATATATATATATATATATATATATATAAGCCTCCCATGTAGCTTATTATGCCCTCTTGTCTCTCTAGCTATGTATTCTTCTCCAACATCCATATGAATTTGCGACAATGCAGAGCAGCTATACAATGGGAATGAGTGGTATCAGGAAAAAGAGCATTTCGCAGCAGAGAATGAGGATGAATGTTCGCTGCACAACTCTGTCCAGCTTTTGCAGTTCAATCTCTTCTCATCTTTGAACCCATCTCAAGACTGTCTTTGTGACTGTGCGGTGCGGCCACGCTTAGTGCTACCTGCTGATAACGCAGCACCCTTTTCTGTTTTGTCACTGGTGTTTGCTTGTCAGACTTGGCTTTAGTGAAGAACTGGTACTGCTGGAAATTAGAGCAGCTCAGCGTCTTCAACGATTTTGCATGGCGAGATACAATGCATGTCAAAATGCTTTGAGGCTTGCAGTGTAGAATTCGATTTGTGAGACCTGTAAAGAAGAAAGCCAACTAAAAAATCTATTCTCTTTCTCTCTACGCGTCGATATGCTTTGTTTACTCATCTCTGTTCGAGCTCTGACACACAAAGTTTGATCAGTACAATGCAATGTGTAAGGTTCAATCTTCTATGCTTACGGTTCGGTTTCCCTGCACACTAGAGCTGCTCTTATATTAAACTTTGCCAACGGACACTGAAAGTTTATTGAAAATGAAGTCACTTTGCCAATCAACACCAACAATAGTCGTTTTGCTAGTGGACACCCTATTTTATGACAAATTTATTAGAAGACATCGAATACATTACAAGATTCATTTTCTCTTGGAAATGAGAAAACAGAAGTGAAATGTGGTTTTTGCTCTGGCCTTTTCTTTTTCCTCCCTCCCTTTCCTATTCTTTCTCCATTAAAGACCTTAATTCAAGTTCTTTGTCCTGGCTGTCCCAACCCATAGCTTGGTCGCCGCTCTTGCCGGTGACCAGCGCGTCAAGCCTTGTCCTTTCCCCGCCACCCACCGCCACGCTGCCATGCACTGCCTGCCACCTTGTCACCCCTCCCTGACCCCAGCCCATGAAGCCCGGGGACGTCGCCACCTTGCACGTGACCATGTGGCGACTTTAATGAAAGCTTACTTTATACGAAAATGGTGTAAAGACTAAGGTCTTCGATCTGGCATTGGCTAACAGCAGGGGCGGGGCCAGGATTTAGACATAGGAGGCATTCAAGCCAACGACAATCATACGTAATGATGCACATACATGCCAATGGTATTGATAACTAGCAAATAAATATATTTTCAAGGTAAAAGAATATTACAAAGTAAAAGGAAAAAAATTTAATTATCCCAAAGTCTCTAACATCCACTCGATCAAATTAGGGCAGGAAAAAAATCAGGACAACAATAAAAGAACAAAGGAGATGAGAACGATAACACCAAAACTAATCCTGAATAATATAGATGTGGTAGGAGATCAATACGGAGGTTCAATGAGTAAGCAAAACATGTAACGCCTAGTTTTCCAAAGAAAACCAAACTTGTTATATGTGTGCCTAGGAAGTCCACACATACAACAACAGAATGGATAGTATCAGAAATAATATTATTAAATAACATATACATAGCTATATTAACACTTACATCACAGTATCGCGGAACAGTAACTAATCTTCAAGCTCCATTCTTCACAAGGACGGTTAACTGGGGGTAATGTATGCCTAGCACTTCCGTTAATCTTATAGGAACTCCTCCATGTCTTCTTAAATCTTCTAAGCAAGCTTCTTCTAGAGACTGGGGCTATGGGGTGAAATAGCAAGGGTGAGCACAAGTCGTACTCAGCAAATATAACATGAGGTTCGCCGCCGTCACTCTCCTAGTCCTCCTCCCTCCTCCTCATCATCATTCGTGGTGGGCAGCTGCAGCTAGTGGCGACAGAGAGGACAGACGGCGTTAAGACGGAGCCACTGGAAGATGCAGTGCTGGTGGAAGACGTGGGAGCAGTGCATGGCCCGGAGCGTCGACATGGTTGGCTCTGCGCTAGCTGCTCCGTCGATGTCGACGTTATCCTCCTGATATCTGTCAGCCAACGCATTGAGGCAGATGGCACAACCATCGTCCTTGGTGAGCACCACCTCTTTGAGATCCATGATGGCCTTGCTGGAGGCGGCGATGGCGCAAGCAGGCGGGGATCGGGGCGCGGGGGGTGGAGATGGGGAATGGATTTCGGCGGGTTCAGATGATGGTAGTCTTCACCGCTACCAGAGGCAGCTGTCCATGTATGGGCCTCGCCTGTGTCATGTGTGGCGCACTTCTTCCATCTCTGCTCACGCTGGATCGGCCGGATCCACCGGTGGCAGTTGTAGCGACTGGTGGCGTGGTGCGTGCGCACACTAGGGATGAATGAGGAATATAGGCGTAGGAAACTATAAAACGATATTCTAAATATTTAGAGTATGAATATAGAGTAAAAACTGCTACACTGGATACTCTAAAACGATACTCTATCCTTTCTCTCACTCTATATTTAGAGTAGTACAGTGCTTACTCTATACTCTATAGTGGCGGGTCCCACTAGCTAAACAAAGAGAAAAATGCTATAACTCACAAACCAAAAATCCAAATTAAATTTCGATTGCACCATTAAATTCGTCTCAATAAATTCTTCAAAACTAGATCACACATGGATATATTTAGATAAAGTGACAAGTGGGTCCCACAATGGATAGAATGGATAGAGAATGATATAGAGGATGGATGAGTGCGGGAGAATTAAGTATAGAGGAGAGAATCTTGCTGACTAGGACATATAGAGGATGAATATAGAGGTCTATGAGTGCGGGTAGTCTGACTCTCGGCCTGCTACGCATGTGGCCCTCCCGTGCTCATATGCATGCAACCTTTTTTCCTTATTCTTTTTAATTTATTTAGTTTTTATTTTATGTGATTTTTTAGTTTTCTTTTCATTTTTTAACCTTCTTTATTTTTTATTCCTTTTGTTTTCATTGTTTTTTCTTTAGTTTTCATTTTCTATTTGTCATTTTCACTTTCATTTTCTGGTAATTTTGGTTTTTTTATTTTGTATTCTTTAGTTTTCAGTTTTGTTGTTTTTCTGGTTGTCAATTTCAGTTTTAGTATCTGGTAATTTCTATTTCATTTTTTTTCAATTTTTCAATGTGTGTACTTTCGTTTTCAGTTTCTATTTGTCAATTTTAGTTTAATTTGTGGTTGTCACTTTTCTGTCTCTCGTAGCTATTTTTAGTGGTTCAATTTTCCATTCAGGTTTGAATGACTTTCTAAATCCCGCATATTAACTATTCTTCAATATTTTCTTCTTTTAGATATTTCTTTTTTTTCAATGTTTATTTTAATTTCAGATTAATGAGTTTGACTTTCATTATTTCTTTTTTTCTTTCAGGTTCGAATGCATTCCTAAATTCTACATATTAGCTGTATAATAACTTACCCTATAAATTAGCACCTTATGCGGTGCTTCTCCTAATAGTTTGCCTCTTGGAGTGTATTTTGGGCCACAACTACTGTCTTTTTAATAAATGTCCCTCCATTTTGTCAGCTCGTTATGTTTTCCGGCTCATATAGTGGGTTATATAATAACTTGCACTTCTAGTTGGTAGCTTATGCAATACGTGTTCTAATAATTTGCCTCCAGGTTGCAGCTTATCTTGTTTTGTGCCGCTACCTTCATTTTTGAATAAATGCCCCCAGTTGGTAGCAAGTCATATTTCCATGCCTTTTTGTAATATATTTATAATAACTTGCCCCTTAATTGGCAACTTATGCAATGCTTATTTTAATAATCTACCCCTCCAGGTTCCAGCTTGTCTTGTTTTGGTCCGCTACTCTCTTTAGATGTTAATACCTTTATCTAAATACTACATACCAAATTTATTATATTCCATGTAAAAACTTTAGCTTATATTTGGAGTAGCAAGTTTAGTATTATATGGTAGCAACTTCTTTCGTAAATCACCTAGTACCTTTTTACACAAAAATTGCTACTAACATAAAATTCATCGAAACATAGGTAAATAGGGTCTAGTTTTGTTCGCCTAGTCACATGGAACATACTGGTGCAAACGGAATTGAAAATGGATACACCGTTTAAAAGTTATAGCTTTTTTTTAAAAAATATTTGTTTTATAGAAAGCGTGCAAAGGAGAGCTGGAGCATCAGGGTGTAATCAGTCATTGTCCAAACGCTGGGGCACGGCCGAAGGCTTAAAGCCTAATGAGCGGAGCGGGGTGGTGCGGGGAGAGGTGATGTGCACCATTGCAGTCTTCGGACACGTGTCAGATGCAGAGTGGGGTCGCATGCTTGACGTACGCGCGACGGGTCACGGGTTATCACAGTCCTTACTAGAAATGAGGTGGGTGGCCGTTTCCATGGAGCTAGGCTTGGCTAAGCGCTCACCTCCCGCACCAAGCACCGGCGCTGCCTCGCCTCCCGCCCCGCCGAGCTCTAATCAAGCCATTTTCGGAGGCCTCCGTTAATAAGGTAGAGCCCACCAGTGGCCCAATCCGGCCCGGTTACTCTTCCACGTATATAACTGAGCAAACCTATAGTCACTCTGTCTCTCTCATTCTCTTTCTCTTGGCTGCCACCCACCGCACTTTGACCCCCGAGACCGAGGCACACCCGCCTCCCTCACTCCTCCCTCTCCAGCCGTGCACCGGACTCCTCAACTCCGTCACTCCTCTCCCTCTCCAGTAGCGGTGTCGACCTCCTCCCCTCCCTCGATGGCTCCTCCCCTTCCTCCATGGCTCCACCACGGCGCGGATTCGGCGGGGAGGTGGCCTCAGGCGACAGATCCGGCAGGATGAAGCCCACCGGCGGTGGATCCGGCCCGCGCACCGGCCTCTTCTCCTCCCTCCCTCCTCCCCTCCCTCCATGGCTCCACCATGGCATGGATCCAATGGGGAGGAGGCCTCCGGAGGCAGATTCGACCCGTGCCCTGGCCTCCTCCCCTCCCTCCATGGCTCCACCACGATGCGGATCCAGCGGGGAGGAGGCCTCCGGAGGTGGATCCGGTGGGTTGGAGCCCGCTAGCGGCGGATCTGGCCCATGCCCAGGCCTCCTCCCCTTCCTCCCTCACTCCTCCCCCCTCCATAACTCCACCACTATGCGGATCTGGCGGAGAGAAGGCCGCGACAGATCCGATGGGTTGGAGCCCACCGGCGACAGATCCACGGATCTGGCGGGGAGGAGCCCTCTGGCGGTGGGCTCCACAGCAAGCAAGGCGGTGGCGGCGGCCTCCAAGCAACACGGCGGCGGCTCCTCCCGGCTATTCCGGCTCGTGGGCTAGGAACGGGCTCATTGGTGGGCTCGAGAATGGGCTCACTGGCAGGCTCACGGATTTTTTTGTTTTTTTAATCAATTAACCGAGGCTAGCAAAGTAACCGCCTCCTTTAAGGTCCGATTAACCTTAACCTTTTCACAGAGGCGGATCAATTGCCCATCTCAGTTAATCACTTTTGCCCACCTCGGTCAAAATTACAGTAGTAGTGTAGTTTCTATATCAAAATAACTAGCCATGTAAGCAAGCAATCTATGTAGCAAATAATACTCCCTCTGTCCTTGAAAGAATCAATTTCTAGGCCAAAAAATTGTTCACAAATAAATCGATTCCTGAGGTGGATGCTCCAACTGGCCCGCCTCGGAGTTCCCATGTCATTTAACCAAACCACGTATCCCTGTCTCTCTCTTATGCATTAACCACATCCTTCTCTCGTACCCTCTCCTCTACCTCGTTTGACCAGAACTTTCCCGTCATTCTCCCCACCACCGCCACCCCAACTCTCCAATCCACGATCTTAGTAGCTCCCAAAATCTTCAATCCCATCATTCTCCCTCACCACCGCCACCAGCGCCAGCACATGCAGCCTCACCGGCCGCCGCCGTGGGCGTGCACGAACAGTCGCGTCCGCCTACCGCCGCGGCCCTGGCCTCGAGCCACCGGAGCCCTATGGCCTCGTGGCCCCCGCGCGCCCTTTGACTCGTCCCCCACCCGCTGTTCCCGTCGGCCACCACCTCTCGGATCCACAAGCCCGAGCCTCGTCACGGTTCCCTTCTGAGGACCCCACACCGCCGATGTGGCATGCATGGAGTGCCGCGTCCGCTTGCCACCGCGGCCCTGGCCTCGTGCCACCGGCGCCCTGTGGCTGCGTGGCGTCCGCGCGCCCTCGGCCCTTTGACTCGGCCCCCACCCGCTGTTCCTTTGGTCGTGGCCTCACGGATCTACAAGCCCGAGCCTCGCCGCAGCTCCCTTCTAAGGACCCCACACCACCACTACCGGCAATGAGCATCATAGCCAATGCGGGGACACGGACACAGTGCCAAAGCTGTTGTGATCTCCAACGGCAGCGGGAGGAGTACGACGCCCACGCCACCGCGGTCTCCCTGAACATGCGAAACCCTAGGTTTTGGGGCACGCGTGGTTTGTGGAAGTTGGAGGGATTTTTTTTGCTGTGATGGTGGTGGCGGCGATCTACGTGGATGACGAGGCCGCCTACGCCGCCGCAATGTGCGAGGATCGAGAAGCTAGATCCGGCTGCCAAGGGATGATGACCATGGTGGCGGCGGTGGCGATCTGCGTGGATGATGAGGCCACCTCCACTGCCGTGGAATGTGCGAGGATCAAGAAGCTGGACCCCGCTGCCTAGGGATGACGGCCATGGTGGCGGGCATCCGCCTTGTCCATCTCCTGCCGGTGCTGGAGCTGTGCCTGCGGTCCCATGCACTTACCCTCCTCTCCTCCTCCTGGTACATCTCTACCCTAACTCCACGCTGCTAGACCCAATTCCTATTGATTTCTCTACCCCAAATTCACAAACTTTTGATTCTTTTGCAGGGCATACAAATTTGTTTACATCTCACCGCATCCCTATGTGAGAGGAGAGAAAAAAGAGCTTCACCCACGAAGCTGTTTTGAAAAGGGTTGTTTGGCAAAAAAAAAAAGAACAGCTCACAGTAGCTCGTGAAGCTGTGCGGGCCTTATAATTTTCAGCGTGAAAGGGACCAGATGTAGCAATAGAGCCCTATAATTTGCACTCTCACATTGCCCAGGGTGGAGCTGAAAATTCAGAGCTTCCACCGGCTCCTTTGTCAGACCCACCATACAAGTACATCTTTGCTTTTTTAGTTCACAAGAAACTCACCTCAAACCTTACCTTTGTCAGACCCACCATACAAGTACATCTTTGCTTTTTTAGTTCACAAGAAACTCACCCCAAACCTTATCTGCTCGCTTGCGCTCATGAGTCTCAGGCTCTCGGCGCACGACCGGTACAGCTGCTCCGTCCTCCCTCCATGGATGCCTGTCCTCACTTGTGGAAGAGCACTTCCATGTCCTCCAAGCTCCGGCCCTTGGTCTCCGGCAACCGCGTGTACACAAACACAAATGCAGCCGCCGTCACCGCAGCGTAAAGGAAGAAGCACCCAGGCATGGTGATCCCATCGGCGAGCGAGATGAACGTCATGCTCACCACCCCGCAGGTGAGCCTGTTCACCGCCACGCCCAGGCTGGAGCCCTGTGCGCGCAGCCGCAGCGGCAAGACCTCCGCGGTGTACGCCGACACCACCGACCCGTAGCCGACGGAGTACGTGGCCACGACGGCTAGCACCGACGCCAGGCACGCCGCGGCCGTCGCCGGCGACGACGACGAAGACGTCAACGTCGTGCTCGTGCTCGTGCCTACGTACAGCGTCACGGCGAGGGCGGCCGCGGTCACCGCGACGCCCGCGGTGCTGGCGAGGAGGAGCGGGCGCCGGCCGAGGCGATCCGTGAAGAGCATGCCCACTAGGATGAAGCACGTCTTCACCGCTCCGATTGCCACGGTGGCGCCGAGGATGGCGGAGTTGGACGCCATGCCGACCGCCTTGAAAACCAGCGGGCTGTAGAGGAGGATGGCGTCGACGCCGGACGCCTGCACGAAGAACTGCAGGCCGAGGACGCACGTGAGGATCCGCCGCACGCTCGTCGACGGCCGCAAGAAAAGCTCCTTCCAAACGCCGCCACCGCCGCCGTGGCGTGCAGCAGCGGACGGCGACGACGCCTCGGCATCAGTGACGGCTCGCTTGATCTCCTCGAGCCGGAGGTCGGCGTCGGCTGGGGTGTCCGATGTGCGCAGGAGCACCGCACGCACGTCGCCGTGGTGCCCCCACATCGCGAGCCACCGCGGCGACTCCGGCATAAACAGCACCCCGGCGGCGATGAACACGGGCGGGATGACGCCGATCCCGTACATGACGCGCCACCCGAGGTGCACCGGCAGGCCGGCGAACGCGTAGTTGGACACGTAGCTGAGCAGGATGCCGACGTTGATAAATATCTGCACGAATGAAAATCACTATATACACCTTGATTCGGTATCAGCCAGCGTGTGGATGAGAGGACGCCACGCAATGTATCCAAAAGGCATACGTACGTCAAGCATGGATGAGAGGACGCCGCGCGTGGACGCCGGCGAGATCTCGGCGTTGTACACGGGGGCGACGACGCGGGCGAACCCGGCGCCGACGCTGGTGACGAAGCGCGCCGCCATGAGAGCGGCGAAGCTGGCGCCCAGCGACATGGCGAGCGCGCCGGCCATGAGGAAGGCGTTGGCGAGCACGAGGGTGCGGCGGCGGCCCAGGTGGTCGGCCACCCAGCCGGCGGCGAGGATGGACGCGAGCATGAAGACGTTCATGGACCCCGACAGCACCTCGACCTCGGCGTCGGTGAGCCCCACGTCCTCCCGCATGAACAGCTCCGAGCCGCTCATGAGTGTCAGGTCTGCAACAAGCACGCACGGTTCGGAAGCTTCTCTCTCCATGGACGGTAAGTTACTGGGCAAACTTACGTACTGTAGCCATGTAGCATGGTGGTCATGGAGGCGAGCGTGGCGCAGACGAAGGCGAACCAGTTCCATCGCGGTGCACCGGCAGGCGGCGGTGGCCCTGCCGCCGAGGAAGGCAGGAGCGGCGCCTCAGTGCCAGCGGCAGCCTGTGCCATGGCGACCGGCGGCGTACGTAGCTCCTCGGCTTGGTTTCTCGATCGTCGGCAAGTACTAGCTTGTATAGTGTCGGATGCTAGTAGTATGCGTAGTACAAGGTTGTGATCGTGGTCACTAGCTCGATCGATCGGTGATAAAGATCAAGTAGTTAGCAAATTGTATGGCTTGAAAGGGACCTGAGAAATATCAAGACACTCATAGTGTCGAGTGGGCAGTGAGCACGAGACAAACTACTTGCTGTTCTTGGACCAGTACAGCTAGTAACGCACAGCGCCAAGTGCTTATGCAGCGGTCCCAAATGAGGCAGAACCAGAGAAAAAAAAAGGAAGGGGGGGGGGGGGGGGCGCAAGATGAAGGAAAGACATAGAGATAGTACCTTCAACAACTCATTTCCTCGAAAATAACTGCTACTACCATGGCTGAAGGAGGAGTATATAAAAGAGTGACCATAGCCCCCTGGTTCAGCGGGTCCAACTGAGTTGGGTCGAAGCAAACCCACTTTTGCTTGTGTTTCGTTAGCGGATTAAGTGGAATGGGTGGACCCAGAGTGGAATAACTAATCCAATCAGATGCGGGTCAACCCCATCCGGCCAAAACGAGCGGACCGCACCAACCCACATCTCGCACGGGCAGAGGCGAAGGCAAGGCGTGAGTAGGCGGCTGTGTTGGTAGCGTTGGGAACGTGAGCACTGCGGCGCGATGGCGAGGGGCTGGCAAGCCGCGCGTGAGGCGGGGGTGGGTAGCGGCGCGGAGGTGGGGCTGGGTGGTGCAGGCCCTGGCGGCATGGAGGTACGTACGGCACGTTGAGCGGTGGTGCGGGGCGGGTGACCTAGCGTGGGCGGTGCGCCTGGGCGGGGCATGGGCCCTAGCAGGTGCGGGGCACACGGTCTGGCGCCAACGTGGAGGTGCAGCAAGCCATGTCTGGCGGAAGAGCTGCAGGGCACACGCAGGAGCAGGCCGCGCCGAGGGAGTCATCCCCAGCAGCAGCGACAAAGGAACGGCCATGGGAAAGAGAGAACAGAGAAAAAGCCGAAGGAGAGAACAAGCGGAGAGGATGACATGTTGGCCCCACACGTCAACTACCTCATCCCATATCTATTTGCTCTCAAACCAAACAAGGAACCGGGCAACACGCCCTAATTTGTTCACGAAATATGAGGACGTACTCTTTACGGAGGGCACGGTCACGCTCATGGTGTGTCTTGATCATGTAGTCACATCATCGCCTTGAGACGCATACAATGATACACAGTGGCGGACCTCCCCATCACGCTGGGTGGGGCGGCTGCCCCAGCTACTGCCGCGCTCGAGAGAGGAGATGCCTCCTGCGGCCTGCCGGCGCGCCGCTCGGCGCTCGCCGCAGCTGCCCCACGCCGCTCCGGCGCCCCACCTAAAATCTTGGGCGAGCTCCGCCACTGATGATACAAATGTTACAAAAAAAACTCATGGGTAAGATTTGGGACTTGCCGAGCTTTCGCTCTTTTTTTCAAAAAATTTACAGTAGGGTCCTCAACCCCTCCTGTTTCACTTAAAAAAATTTGGGACTTGCTCGTTGGAGTCATAAATAAAGACCGAGTATTTATGAGCAAAGAGAAAGAAAGAAAGACTGAATTATTACTGCCTACTAGTATAAAACTCTACGGAGTACTAGGTTTGGAATCCTTCCACGATGCACCTGTGTAAGCATCTTCGCCACGACAGTCGACAGCTAGGCCTCGTGGTAGTAGCAATCAATCTGTCGTTTTCTTCACAGGCTAATTGCAGACTGAGATACTGATGATAGCCTGACTTTCTCGTCGTCTTCTGCCGCGCGTTGCCTCTGTGCATCGCCGGATCTCACTTCTCTAGTTCCCCCATCCGTCATAAAATATATCCGGAGAAGTCAAAATTTCAAAATTTAATTAAATATACAAAGAACATAATATTAATATATTTCACTAACAATTTAAGGATATTTATTAGTTATTACACATCGTAAATATGAGTATTTTTTTATACATACAATTGGTCAAATTTTAAAAATTTGATTGATTGCTGTGGAAACGAGAGAAGCACTGAGGCCTCGTTTATTTCCAGGGTGTAAAATTTTGGGATGTCACATCGGGTGTTCGGATACTAATAAAAAAAACAAATTACAGAATCTGTCAGTAAATCCTGAGACAAATTTATTAAGCCTAATTAATCCATCATTAACACATGTGTTACTGTAGCACTTTATTGTCAAATCATGGACTAATTCGGCTTAAAAGGTTCGTTTCGCAAAGTAGTCGCAATCTGTGTAATTAGTTATTTTTTAATCTATATTTAATACTCCATGCATATATCCAAATATTCAATGAAATAGGGTGTAAACTTTTAGAGGAGGAACTAAACAAGACCATTTGATTTTGAGGCAAAGAGAGTACATCAATCATACACGCGTCCCCATCGATCTGTGTCCCAGTACTGTACATCAGTACTTAGTGCTCGTTCTGAGCCTCGGAGCGTCAAATTAAATAAAAGGCAGTTAAATTCATACTACCTCTGTCCTGAAAAGATACAATTCAGATTATGTGTCTAGTTAGATGACGTGTTTATTAGTTAGTACCACAGCAAATAGATATACTATGAAAAATCTATTGCAAACTTAATAACACTTAGAGTGAAAATTCATTTCAGGTACCTGAACTTGGTTCATAGGTGTTATTAATGCCCCTAAAGTCTTAAAATGCATTTTTTTTCAATGAAGTTAGTTCAGGTCTAATTCAGATCCAAATGGGTGTTTACCCGACCCGATAGATGACGTGGTATGCTGACTCAGCGCCTACATGGATCTGATAGATAGCACCTATGGAATTTCATATCATAAATTTCAATGTCTTACTAAATTTTAGTGATAGTTTAATTTGAGCCCCTAGGTGTTTAATTTTGAACTAGACACCAATTCAAACCTCCATCATGGGTGTGCACGGGACCTTTCAGCAATTCAGCCGGCCACTGCCACCACACCCAACGTCATTGGCGGCAAGGAGTGCGTGCACGGGTAGCCAGCGCTCCTCTCGCACCCAACGTAATTGAGTTCTCTAGCCACCGTGTTGAATTGGGGTGCTGGGTCATGGATCCTGTCGCCACTGGCCTCAAATCTCCATGACCCCGTTGGACTAGGTCATCGGCTGTTTATCTACGTCTCGCCTCGACTGGGCCTCATGCTCGCTGAATCATGGCGTTGGTCCACGGATCCTGCCACCACCACCTTGGTCCACCAGGGGTGGAGCTAAAGCAAATTTAAAGGAGTACGCTTGCCTCGTGGGTGTGTAGATTTTTATTGTAAGAGTGTGAATATTGTGAAAATTTACTCGTAATCACTTGTTTTCTATTTTTGTGTGGGTGCAGCCGCACCCACTAATCACTATGGTGTGATTGGTTCTCTTCCGTGGGCAGCCAGGCCAGCTTCCGAGAGCCAGGCTCTCTCAGACCAGGCTCGTTGCATGCAGAGCATTTTGTTTGGTTAGCGTTTCTACCCAGCATGTCCCAGCGCTGAAGTTGTTTGGTTGGACAACTTTCCTATCTATCTCCTGCATGCGCTAGAGAGCACCGGGCCAGCGAGTTGCACCGAGCCAGCCAGGCTGAGGAGGAACGGACCTCAGCTGCGTTCCTGGGGAGCCAGGCTCCGGGCGTCCTTTTGCACGAGCACAACCAGGCCGAGCTCGAGTTCCAGGAAACCAAACACCCTGTACGCGTACGAGGGCATGCAAGGCTGGCCGCGTGCAGGATACCAATCACGCCCTATGTAGATCCACCCATGTGGTCTACCACGCCCCACTAGATCGTTGTCACGCTGGCCAAGGGAGAGGCATATTGGAGGCAGCGACTACTAGGGGCATGCTTGGTTTCACCAGCTTGCTTACCTAGCCTAGCCCTGCCTTGCTAGCAGGGAGCATAAGAACCTTGTCCAACTAGGAGAGCCAAATTGTCTCTCCCAAGCTAGCAAGGCAAAGCTTGCCTGTAGAAGCCCTAAGGTAGTTAGGCAACTCAACCAGATAAGCAATGTTGTTCGATATCCTCTCTCAGCAAGGTCAAACAGTACTCAGAGCCTGTTTAGTTGGCAAACAATTTTGCCTTGGGCCAAAAAGCTGCCAGGCAGTAGGTGGACCCACACTTGTGGCAGCCCAAACTTTTTTGGGTGGTGTTTAGATGCCAACTTTTTTTGGCCCAATCAGCCATGCTCTTTATGACCACAGTACCCTGCACTGCATGCATGTCATGAGCCCAATCAGCAATCACCACAACAGCAATATCTGCTCATCTCAAACATGCTCTGGTTCCACACAAAACTGACATTTATGCAAATCATACAGTAATTACTGTTCCGCACACAATCAATTCTCAACAATACACATGATCCGGACACAAATCAATGGCAAACAACAGATTGTCGGACAAACGCCGTTCAACAAACCTTTTAAGTACGATTAAAAAAATGATGCGCAAGCGAATCACGAAACAAATTCATGTCATCAGCTTCATCTTCGACTTCTTCTGTGTCCGGCTGATCCTCGTACGCTTGACGAGGCACATAGTCCTCATCACGGTCACAACGACCAAAGTGTCTATCTTCTAACCCACTACCCCTGACGAAATTATGCAATGCACAAGCTGCCTGAATGATTTTGCTTTGCTTATTAGGTTCATACCTAGGTATCTCCTTTAACATCCTCCACTTCATTTTTAACACACCAATTGACCTCTCCACCACATTCCTTAGAGATGAATGTGCATAGTTGAAGGTCTCTTCCATACCTTGTGGAGGTGCGGCACCTCGATACTCCTGCAGATGGTACTTCGTACCCTTGTAAGGTGCTAGGTACCCCATCTGGTTGCGATAACCGGAGTCCACTAGGTAATACTTCCCTGCACCACAATAGATGAGCTAGTCAGATCACATGCAACTAATTTTGACAAATCGGAAAGCACATACCAAGTTTACCTTTTGGTGGATGAGGAAACACATGGCTATATGTTGTCATTGCATCATTGAATGGTCTCATATCATGAACAGACCCCGGCCACCCACTAAGCACAAATGTAAACCTCATGTTAAAGTCACATGCAACCATAACATTCTGGGTAGTCATACCCTTTCGGCACAAATGCTGCATGAACAGATTATTCGGCACCACACAGGGTACATGAGTCCCATCTATGGCCCCTATGCAATCCTTGAAGTATGGATAGAACCTACTATTCCCTAGTACAGGATGCATTTCCCTAAATTGAGGGTCCTCCGGTTTTATTATATCCACAGATAGCTTCACTACACTTTTTAGGACTTTGCTAAACATGCTGCTAACAGTCCCCAAAGACCTCTCAAATCTGTCTTCAGCCTGCCTAACTGATTGAGGGGCCCAAGCATCCAAAGAAACATGCCTAAAGCCTCCTTCAAGGTTGATTTGCCAGTAGATTTGAGGCCATAATATTGGATCAGCAACGAATGCAGCCTACGAAACAAATCTGGGCTCATTCTAAACATGGCGTAACATGCCTTTGGATCCCCCAACTTCTGTTCTACCCATTCCAAGCCAGGAAATTTAGGTTTTGCATCGCCTGGTGCCTGGGTTGGCGATTTTAGGCTTTGCATCGCCTCTTACATAGGGCTTAGAGCATTGCCAGTGTCAGCGTCGAACCGAGCTGCATGCGTCAGGCCATGAAGGCACCATTTAATTCGCATGCAAGCGAACCGAAGACTGCTCCAGTGTGGAGTTCACTTTTTGTCTGCCAAACTCATACAAAACAATAAACAAAATACAGATCAAAGCGCTGCTCCTCCTTCTACATGGCAACATGCGTGAAAACTATAGTATTTAATTGCTCTCTCGTCGAACCGTCTATAAGCGTCAAGCTGAAGAACTTTTTGCCACGGTTCGACCGCTCCAATGTGAAATCTACTTTTCACCACGTTTCTCCCTCCCCTCGGTTCACTTTCTGCATACATTGGAGCTGCCCTTAGGCCCTTATTAGCAAAGGTGGCATTTTTACGTGGCCCACGAGGTTTAAAAATGATTTTTTTTCAGATATTAACCCTCTCTTCTTGTCCATTTGTAGAGGCGGTGATGCTTACCGTCTCTGGAAATAAAATAGTCTTCCAAAATCAGTTTTGAACCAGTGGAACGAGCTGCACGTGCCGTTGCAATGCTCAAAATGCTCAGATATGTTACTGTTATTTATATGATAAAAATTAGAACCCAACGCGAAACGAAAAACAACAAGATCGATACAAAACTCTTCACCAGTGATGAAGCCGTCATCCTCTCGGTCGATTTTCATTTGGCGAAGAGCACGTCCATGTCCTCGAGGCTACGGCCCTTAGTCTCTGGCATCCGCGCGTACACGAACGCGCACGCGGCGGCACCCACACCGGCGTACAGGAAGAAGCATCCGGGTATAGTGATCACGTCCGCGAGTGAGATGAACGTCATGCTCACCAGCGCGGATGTCAGCCGGTTCACCGCCGTGCCAAGGCTGGCGCCCTGCGCGCGCAGCCGCAGCGGCATGATCTCGGCGCTATACGTGCCCGCCAGCGGGCCGAACCCGATGGAGAACGCCGCCATGAAAGCCAGCACCGCTGGCCACCATGCTCGCTGCCGACGCCACGCCGCCGACGCAGAGCGTCACGCCCAGCGACGCCATAGATGCGGCCACGCCCGCCGTGCTGGCGAGGAGGAGCGGCCGCCGGCCGAGGCGGTCCGAGAAGAGCGTGGCCACCAGGACAAAGCACATCTTGACGACGCCGGCGGCCACAGAGGATGGCTTTGTTGGACGACATGCCGGCCTTGCGGAACACGAGTGGGCTATAGAGCACGAGGGCGTCGATGCCGGACGCTTGCTGGAAGAAGTTCACGCCGATCAGACGAGGATCCGGCGCACGCTCGCTGACGGCTGGATGAGCAGCTCCTTCTAGACATTGCCGCCTCCGCCGCTGTCACTAACCTGTGGCTCCCTGACGGCCTGCTTGATCTCCTTGAGGCGCAGGTCGGCCTCGGCCGGGGTGTCCGAGGTGCGCACGAGCACCGCGCGCACATCGGCATGGCGCCCGCGCATCGCCAGCCACCGCGGCGACTCTGGCATGGCGAGCACGCCCACGGCGAGCAGCACTGGCGGAAGCACGCCCACGGCATACATGATACGCCAGCCAAGGTGCACCGGCAAGCCGGCGAAGGCATAGTTGGATACGTAGCTCAGAAGTAAACCGAGGCTGATGAACATCTGCACGAGCAGAGCAACCACATTAAACTAAGTTTAGAACAAAAACCAGCAATAATGGACGCGTGCTGCGGGCATGCATATACATACGTCGAGAAAGGACGACAGGAAGCCGCGCATGGACGCCGGCGATATCTCGGCGTTGTAAACCGAGGTGACAACGACGGAGAACCCAGAGCCGACGCTGGTGATGCAGCGCGCGGCCATGAGCGCGGAGTAGCTGCTGCCCAGCGACATGGCGAGCGCGCCGGCCATGAGGAAGACGTTGGCCAGCACGAGCGTGCCGCGGCGGCCGAGAAGGTCGGCCGCCCAGCCGGCGGCGAGGATGGACATGAGCATGAACACGTTGATGGACCCCGCGAGCACCTCGATCTGCGCGTCGGAGAGGCCCAGGTCCTCGCGGATGAACAGCTGCGCGCCGCTCATCAGGGCGAGATCTGCGAGCACACGAAGCACCAGCCAAGTCGGTCACCATGAAAACGAACACATGCATGCACGGTTGCTAACTTGCTACTACGAGATGGTTGAGTGGTATGATGATGACGTACTGTAGCCCATGAGGATGGTGGTCATGGACGCGAGCGTAGCGTAGGCGAAGGCGTACATGTTCCAGCGTGGCTTGCCGGAGTTCGCGGACGACGCGAGCAGCGGCGCGGCGGCGCCATCATCGGCAATGCCGTCGTGCGCCATGGCGTCCTTGGTTCCTCGCTCGGTGCGTAGCCCGTGGCGGGCAGAGAACGAGCGAGGGCGGCGTAACAGCTAACTAGCTGTGATGATAAGTTATGTACCGTCCTGTTGCCTAATTTTATAGGCTTGAAACAGATCTATGCTCCTCGTCCATGATTGATGGCGATCGAAAGTGAGATCTGGCCACTCGTGAAGACGATGAGCAAGAGCAAGTCAGCCTGCCAGAGTCCGATCCCTGTGCTTCTGTGTCTGTTAGCTCATGGAAACGACAAGTGACTGCTACCTAACACGAGAGCTGCCGTGGCCAAGATGCTCTGATTCTCGTAGATCACAGAACTTAGGGAGGCCGTAGTAGTAGCACATGTACCTTATATATAAGTAATGTGAAAGATGTTCATACTCTGCTATGAAATTCAATACGTCTAATGAACTCTATACTATTGCCGGATGCGAGCTATTGTAAGTCGTATGAGCCCTCCCACTCTCGCATCTCGTGTTCGCCGCTACCGCCACCCACCCTGCCCTCGCGACGGCCGCACTACACCGGCTCCCCCTCCTCTTGCGCTGCCCAAACCCCCTCCTGATGTTCACTCGTTATCTAAGCCCTCCTTTGACACCTCTAGGCCTCCCCCTCGTCTTCGCCACCGTGAGCCTAATCCTAGCCTCCGATGTGGCGGCAGACGTGACCATGGAGGAGGATGAGTGATGTGAGTCTAACGTAAGGGTATGTTATGTCCTCAGAAAAGAGGAAGCCGACTGACGGACCCACGAATCGATCCCATGGTCGCTCTCGGGGGGCTATGCCTATCGGGTACGCTCGCGTGTACCCTCTGAGTCGAGTCAGGGCAAGCCTGAGCATGCACGTAGCAACTGGTTGAGGCCCAGGGGCTCAACCAGCCCGGACGGCAACCGATGTCTTGAGCCACATTTCGAAAGTTCGGTCTCGGTCTTCGGTCATTTCGAAAGTTCGGTCATCTAAAAATAGAGACCGATCGGTTAGTTTCAAAACTCAGGACCGACAAGTTCGGTCTCGATCATGACCGAATTAACCGAACTTCACAAAACAACTACTAAATATTGTAATTTGTAGCAAATTTTACCAATATCAAGGCAAAAATACAATACAAAATATAGATTAAACATAGTGATAAGAGTGATGATGGATATAAACCCACTAGAATAAATATTATATCACTAATAATAGTCTAAATTACATATTATGTCAACAAAATTCAAATGTTCGGTTAATTCGGTTAGTTCGGTTACCCGAGGGTAATGACCGAACTAAGTCCGGTTAGTTCGGTTACTTCAAACTAAAGACCGAACTTGTGACCGAAATTTTCAGTCTCGGTCACTTCAGTCTCGGTCTCGGTTAGTTCGGTTCGGTCTTCGGTCTTCGGTTAATTATGCCCAGGGCTAGTCACGACATCCTCTTAGGTGAGTCACGTTCCATTGTCTTTCGGGACGGCGTCCTGCCATGTTCCCCCGGCTGCTAAGGTGTCACCCCATTTTAGACTAAAACATGCCATATGCCATGATGGACTGTAGCCCAGAGCACACGCTCTGATGTTGGAAGAAGTCGTGCTCCATTGGTGGAAGAAGTCTGTTGTGCACTTGTGCTTCGATGTTGGTGCTCTATCAACCTTGCATCGTGCGTAATCCGAATCAAAATATCCAACAAGCTCAAATTGTGTACCTCTAGGATACCACACTCCAACATTGGATATATGCTTCAAATACCTCAAAACTCTTTTTCACCGTGGTCAACTAATATTTTTTGGGAGAGGCTTGAAATCTAGCACATGCATACACTAGACATGATGTCTGGTTTTGATGCGGTTAAGTAGTGTAAACTTTCAGTCATTATCTATAAGAAAGTTTTGGATTTTTTCTAGATCTGTTCAGATATTTTTTTCCATTTTCCTACAGCTGAATTTGATTTTCTAAGCATTCAGAGATATTTTCATGAGCTGTAAATATTTTATTTGGATTTGGTATTATCATTATCTATCTTTAGTTTTTTCTTTATGGGGGTATAAAAACCTTATCAAACATTTACTGAAACTTTTAACTGAAAAAGGCATTAAAGCATCTCCAGCAGTCCCCTTACCTAACCCCTGATGAGAAAAACTATTGTTTTGGAGATCTCGTAGCTCCGGTAGTTCCCCAAACCCAACCCCAATGAGAGTTTTTTTCTCAATCCCTCAAATCATAGCCTCCCACCCCTCAAATAAAGAGGAGACTCCTCCTCCCCCAATCCACTATTTTCTCATTAAGGTTTGGATTTTCTCGTTCTGCGGGAGGAAGACCTTCAAAATCCCAAAACACGTTTTGTATCTCCCCAATAACTAGTTTTTGGGGTTGGAGTTTTCTCCTACCTTGGAGATGCTCTTAACACCTTCAACCCCATTCCAAACTAAGTAATTTGAACGTTTTGAGAGTTGGGAGTAAAATGTTTAGTTTTTTTAGCCTTTTGCCTTGTTTATAGGGCTACCAGGCATATAGGGCCTTATAAAAGTGTGGGCGGCCTGCCAGCGCCAGATCCAGCCTCGCCAGAGCCCAAGACACCGAACACGAAACCGAAAGCCCGCCAAGTCAGTCAGTCCGCGGCCTGCGACCGCGCGCACGCAGAAACGGCCGGGGCGACAGGGAGCCCAACTCGAACACCGAAACTGGCACGAGCTCCCACGCGCGTTTTCCTCAAATAAAACCCCCCTCCCACGCGCTACGGGCCCCACGCGTCAGCGACAAGCCACCGCCACCGCCACCGCCGAACTGCAAACCGCATCGAACTCCCCCGGGCCCAGCGTCCAGGCACCGCCTTCCCCCGCTTCCGCCCCCGACCCGCGCGCGCCGTACCCGTATATAACCCGACCCGTTCCCCCCTCTTGTGCTCCTCCTTCCAAATCCGCCTCCGCCCCAAAGCACGCGGCCCAACCAACCTACCAAGCCAAACCCTAGCTAGCCAGATTTTCGGGGGAAAAAAAAATTGTCCCCAACCCGAACCGCCCCCGCCGCCGCCGCCACCGCCGAACTGCAAACCGCATCGAACTCCCCCGGGCCCAGCGTCCAGGCACCGCCTTCCCCCGCTTCCGCCCCCGACCCGCGCGCGCCGTACCCGTATATAACCCGACCCGTTCCCCCCTCTTGTGCTCCTCCTTCCAAATCCGCCTCCGCCCCAAAGCACGCGGCCCAACCAACCTACCAAGCCAAACCCTAGCTAGCCAGATTTTCGGGGGAAAAAAAAATTGTCCCCAACCCGAACCGCCCCCGCCGCCGCCGCCGTGAGATGGCCGAGTACGACGAGCGCTACCAGGGCAACGGCGACACGGCCACGGCCACAGCCGAGGGCGGCGGCTACGCGCAGGCTGAGTACGCCGCCGCTGCCGCCGCGCCTGCCGCTGGGGGTTCGCCGCCCGCCGGGTTCTCCGACCACGCCGACGGCCGCTCGTCCCAGCCCCAGGTTCGTTCGCGTGCCCCTAATCCGATGCCCTGTAGTTAGGTGCCGACCGCTCCGCGCGTGCCCCTGATCCGATGCCCTTTGGTGCCGACCGCTCGGTTGGAGGCGTGGGTGACGCGATCTGTGGCAGTTCGAGTTCGATGTGAGCCCTCGGGTGGATTTGTTCTGTTGGGCGAGTTGTGGTTTTGTTGTCTAGTGGGTGCAGCGGTTATTTATTGCTAGCCTGTGATTTTTCCTGGTGATTTGTTTCCTCATCAATAATTAATGCAAATAAAAGTAAAACCTGGGTGGTCAAGTGATAATTCTGTACGATTTATTGTGGGATAAGCCTTGTTGGTCTATATAGTGAGTTAGGTGCCCAGTGCTTGCGAATTATGATATGAAATCCTCTGTTTCTGCCAGTCTTGAGATTACCTGTACAACTTTTACTCTGCTTATTATAAATTTATATCATCTTATTCTTCTGCAATCTATGTTTATGTTTCATAGTTCGTGTTGTGCAGATTAGCATACGAAGTGAGCCGCATGTTGGCACTTGGTTGCTGGCCGGTTAAGACTTCTTTTGACTAAGTGCTAGGTGCATTTTCTTTTGACCTATAGTTGGATTAGTTTTTGCTACTTGTGGACTGATGGAGCTGTGTCAATCTTTGCCAACCTTTGTACCTGCTTAGTGTTTACGGTTATTACAGTTTTTGCTGTCTGTGTTCATAATTAGTCATCTGACTTACAGAATTATTTCTTTTTTTTTTCTAGCATGAGACACAGTCACATGACAGTGGTTCCTCCAAATCTTGAGAAAGGGACCGAGAACGTGATAAGGGCAAGGACAGGGAGCGTGACAAGGATCGTGGCCGAGAAAAGGAGAGGGACAGAGACAGGGATAAGGATCGTGAAAGAGGTGACAGGGACAGAGATCGTGATCGCCACCACAGGGACCGTCGCGAGCGCAGCGAGAGAAGGGAACACCGTGATCGTTCTGATGACCGTGACCGTCACCGTGATGATCGTGACCGCCACAGGAGCCATGATTCTGAGAGGTACTGGGTTGTATAGTTTACTTTTGCATATTCTTCGGCTTTGATGATTTACTTTTTCTAGTTTTAATCCTGTTACTGAATTGGTTATTTTGTAATAAGTAGCCACCTAAAATGATGGGACACATCCAGGATATTTAGAAAAATTGTGAGAACATATTATTTGCATGCCCTCTAGAGCTCCAGCTCCATGGAAGACCCAGATTTGTTGGAGCTAGATATTTGTAGCTCCAAGAAATCTTGATCTGGAGCTGGAGTATGCCGAGATCATTTAGGTGAACCATTTTGCTTATATATACTAGTTTATTAGGCATTTATAATATTTCTACAAGTTAATTTAGTCTGCAAACTAACACATCCAACCTGAATCTTGGAGTTAGATCAGTGCCAAAATCTACTGTCCTTAGTGGTATTCCTTGATATTCAGCTGCCTAATTTTTTGAAAAACTCTTAGTAACTAGAACTCTTTGCAGTTCCATAGTCATGCACCTCTTGATGTGTTTATTAGTGATTTTGTGTTGTATTTGTTGCCTCTCATCTGAGCATACCAAAAAATGAATTATGTTCTGATTCCTTCTTGGTGGTTTACTTCTTCTGCTAGTTTCAAGGGATTATGGAAATTGGTGCAATATATTTACCTGTCTAATCTAGGTTTAAAAGTATATTTTTTTAAAAAATTTGCAGTGATTTTCAGAAATTCTGTGGTATGCTAATGCACTACTGGTATTTCCATGGCACCTAATGTAATTAAAATCTCTTAGTCACTGGAACACTCTTCTGTTCCTTCTCACCCACTGCTTGAGTGTTTATTATTGGCTTTCTGATTTGTCTCTTATCTGAGACAACAGAACAATATAGTATATGGATAACTTTTAGCTAATTGTTTCACTTTCTTTAGTCAGCTTTGTTTTTAAAATTGCACAGATTTTGTAGCAAGCTATGATTTCAAAATGTTTTATTCTACGATGCCGAAACTATGAAGTTGAAAATAATATATTTAAAGGAGACGTGTGCTTTGATATTATATATCTATTGCAAAAAAAAATACTATTGTCTGCTGTTAAAAGGTATGATGATGTATTCTTTGCTAATGCAGGAGAAGAGATCGTGACAGAGATGGCCATCGTAGGCATCGCTCCCGCTCCCGCTCCCGCTCCCCATCTAAGAGTCGTGACCGTGACCGCAGATCTAGATCTCGTTCACGCTCTCGATCGAAGAGGTATATGCTATATACTTGTTTAAAGTTCACTTTTTTTGTTGCTGATCCTACTTTTAGTTTACCTGGACCCAGTAAATAGACAACTTGTCTTGTGATTTGATATCTTTAATGAAATGCATTTTCCATCACTAGTTAATTTCTCCACTGCTTTACATGTTGGAAAACTGATTGTGCAGAGAGCATTTTTCAATTGCTATATATGTTTATTTGTTGCTTCAAAATTCAGACATGTATAAATGATGCATTGTATTGCTGATGCTATTCTTTCTGGGCATGATATATTCATTTCAAAAGAATGACTGTCCTAGTCTTATTGTACTATCTACTATCAGCTGTGCTATGTTCTTCTGTTGTTTATCTATTTGCTAACATCTGTTGTCTTGAACAGCAAGCGCGTGAGTGGTTTTGACCAAGCACCTCCACAACAGGCACTTCCTATTGTTGCTGCTGGTGCTATCCCTGGTATGATGGAAATATCATAGTTCTTTATATGATGGAAATATCATAGTTCTTTATATATATTTATCCATAATTGGAATTACTCGTGAATGAACTTGCTGATCAGTTAATATGTGTACAAGTTAATGAAAATGATATTTAAATTGTTCTTTAAGCTTTATATATCAGTGTTAATATATAAACAAGTGGTTCTGATAAGGTATTGAACTTTAGTATGCCTAAGATTCTTTATTGAGTTTGGCATTTGGCAACTTTGCTCTGATCTGAACTGTCTCCACAAAGATCCTTGTTAAATCAGATTTCTTCTGTATAGAAGAACTGTCTATTTTCATTTTATTAAGGATGATGACTGAATCTGAGTAAATTTTTTCTTGTTTGTTCTTCTTGGTGTTTGTTTTTTTTGTGTTGTTGTATGTATATGGGTTAGAAGGCAACCTTGGCCCCACTTTGTCATCTGCTGGCAATGGATTGATCTGACTGCTGTAGCTTTAATTTACGAGGACACTATCTGGTTTGATATCTTGTTCGTCTTCATATCAGCATGTGTTGCATTTTTGGTAGTTTCATAGTTTAATTTTCTTGAGACAATATGCTACAGCTGATTGGAGTTTTGAGGGGTAAAATGGTGGTTTTCTATTATTTTGTTCTATAATATCATTTGCTAAGCAAGTTTCATCATCATTTTCATAATTCTTCTTTTGATGAATTGCAGGTCAGCTTCCTGGCGTCACTGCTCCTATTACCGGGGTTGGTGTGCTTCCAAACTTGTATAATTTGGCTGCTGGACAGGTAATCCATGTGTTTCCTTTTTGGGTTTTTTAATTTGAGCTTCCACCGTGAATGGTCATTCTGTCATGATCTGGCATCCAAATTTGATAATCAACTGTCCTTGTTTCTTGGACAGACTTGTATCTTCTATTATTTGATCATGTTTGTTGCTTTCTAATTTTGCTTGCCTTGCATCAGTTCAACCCCCTTGTTATTCAGCCACAAGCCATGACACAACAGGCTACGCGACATGCTCGGCGTGTCTATGTGGGTGGACTTCCTCCAACTGCTAATGAGCAGGTAATTACTTGGATAGCTTAATTTCTTTTCACTTGTTCCTATTTGATCTTCTATATCCTTACCAGTTCATTATTTTGTACAGACCGTTGCCATATTCTTCAATGGAGTTATGGCTGCTATTGGAGGAAACACAGCTGGTCCAGGTGATGCTGTTCTTAATGTCTACATAAACCATGACAAGAAATTTGCTTTTGTGGAGATGAGATCTGTGGAGGAAGCAAGCAATGCAATGGCCTTAGATGGCATAATGTTTGAGGGAGCACCAGTCAAGGTTAGAAGGCCAACTGACTATAATCCTTCCCTAGCAGCTGCTCTGGGCCCAAGCCAGCCAAATCCGAATCTCAATCTTGCTGCTGTTGGCTTAACACCTGGCTCTGCTGGAGGATTAGAAGGTCCAGACCGGATCTTTGTAGGTGGTCTACCATATTACTTCACTGAGGCCCAAGTGCGGGAGCTGCTTGAGTCCTTTGGACCTCTGCGTGGATTTGATCTTGTGAAGGATAGAGAAACTGGTAATTCGAAGGGATATGCCTTCTGTGTGTACCAGGATCTTAATGTTACCGACATTGCTTGTGCTGCTCTTAATGGCATCAAGATGGGAGACAAGACTCTTACTGTTAGGCGGGCAAACCAAGGAGCTTCTCAGCCTAGGCCAGAGCAAGAAAGCATCCTGTTGCAGGCACAGCAGCAGGTGCAAATGCAGGTACATGCAAGCACTTTTAGACTGATTTTCGAAGAATAAAGAGATATGTTTTATGTAAATAACAGTGTCTATATTATTATTGTTTCAATTCTGACTTGAATCTTTGTGAACAGAAACTTGTATACCAAGTCGGAGGTGCCCTGCCAACAAAAGTTGTATGCCTGACACAGGTAGTGACAGCAGATGAACTTAGAGATGATGAGGAATACAATGACATTGTGGAGGACATGAGGGAAGAAGGACACAAATATGGTAAACTTCACGAGACGCATCAACTTCTCTTACCCTCTTTGTTTTAAAAGCTTTTAAATTCTGCTGTTATGATTATGATTGCCTACCCTCGGTTACTGAATTGGTTTCCTTTTGTGTTTTTGTCTTTTGTGTGTCTTTTTTGTAGTCCCACATAATGCCATTGCAGAGTGTTTTATAGTCCGACCCTATGCAATATTGGCAATCGGGCCTTAACCCACAGAAGACACTATTCTTTTGAGTTTGATTAATCATTATATTATTAGCCTCTTGTCTATATATGTACTCACTAACACTTGGACGGTAACTTGGTGAAAGTTGTAATTCCACGGCCTGACCCCAGCGGTGCTCCTGTTGCTGGTGTTGGAAAGGTGAGTTTTCATTCACCTTCCTTTGATCTTTTATTCTAACAGCATTTGGAAAATGCTGGCATGGTATGTATCCTAATTCATGAGCTTTTGCTGCACTGCAGGTGTTTTTGGAATATGCAGATGTGGAGGGCTCAACCAAAGCGAAGACGGGGATGCATGGGCGGAAATTCGGCGGGAACCAGGTGGTGGCCGTGTTCTACCCTGAGGACAAGTTCGCCGCTGAGCAGTACGACTGAAAGTTGTAGAACCTATTCTAGAGTTGGTGTTGCACCACACAATGTGGTATTTTTTTTAAAAAAAATCTTTGATAGAACGAGAGCAGTTATTCCTATTGGATTTGAATCTTATCTAGTTGAGTTTCGTGCTGAACCAGTCTATATATAAGTGATAAGTTTCGTGCAGAACAGTTAGTCGGATGATGTGTACTGCTAGGACAGCTAAGATGAATTCAGTTGCTGTTTATCCTTGGTGCGCTGTTTGCTCAAATTAACAGGTGCCATTGTGGTGCTGTGCTGAGATGGAAAGACGTGAGGGGGGATGGTATGGCTCCTAGTTTAAAATGTGCTGCTGCTGCTGAGGAAATATGGAATATCTGTATGCTGGATTGGGCGTTTTATCTGGAGTTTGTACATTCGTAGTTCGGAAAAATAAAATAGAGAACATCAGTGTACATTCATTCATGAAAGAGTATCAGTAAGGCTGGGGCATGCTGGTTTGGGTTTGTCAAACTTCTGGAAGTGTCTACATTCTTGAATGTAAATGTGAACTTTTAAGGGCAGCTCTGACAATCGTCTTAAGCTAGCTCTAAGTATTTTTTTCTCATTTTAACAGAACAGAGAAAAAAGCTAGCTCGTAATTAAAAGCTAAGGTTATGTAAGAGTGTTATATGGAGCTATCTAGGTTAAAAGCTACTTCCTCTGTCCCAAAAAACATGTGACGCCGTGGTTTAAATTTTGTCTAAAAAAAACATGTAAACCTGAGTTGGATATCAGCGTTTAAGTGGAGCCCACAAAAAAAAAGCATGTAGTTGACAGATCACACGCATGACCCTATCCATCCATCTTTCCTCCCACCAAACCCTCCCTCCCTCACCAGTCACCAAGGGAAAAAAAATGACGGATCCAAAGAATCCAGAAATGCGTTATGAAACAAAAAGGCGGGGCACATGAGTAATATTGCGTTTATGCTAATCCCATCTTGAAACTCGAGATTTCCATGCTTTGTGGGACGGAGGGAGTACGAGCTAAAAGTTAACAATTGACTGGCCGTGGGCTTGTTGCACATGTCGTCATGAACCACATGTGAAAATTGTCCTGTTCATAACACTTTCCAGGAGCTGTGGTTCTTTTGTTAATGAAAATGTATTGTGCCACTGATACTGACCCAAAATCATATCTTCATGGTCCGTTAACGGAAGTCGGAAGTGTGGTCCAAACCTTTGTCTTGCACTGTCTGTGGTCTCGAAAATGCATTGTTTTTCCCTAGCAACAGATGACCAAGAACTTGCAGCTAGGAGATCACAGTCTTCAAAATTCTATTTTAACTTTCAGCAGGACTAGATCAGGCTGTCAGTACACGTGACATTGCCATTGTCAACGAGCACTGAAGCTACAACAATACACAGAGGTTGCACTAAGTGTGGCCGCACCCACCACACAGTCACAAAGACACAGCCTGTTCGCTTGAGCTTTCAGCCGCTTATTTTCAACCAGCCAACAGTATTTTTCTTTCACAATAAATCAGCCAACAGTACTTTCAGCCCAAGCGAACATGCTGATAGTCTCGAGACGGCAACAAAGATGAGAAGAGATACAACCCTTAGAGCTGGACAGAGTTGTGCCACAAACATCCACGGCGTCATCTTCAGCGAATTGCTCTTCTCCTGGTACCACTCGTTCCCACAGTAAAGCCGCTCTGCACCATCGCAAATTCATATATGGATGTTGGAGAAGAACACAATAACTAGAGAGACAAGACGGCTTACTAAGCTACCAGGGAGGCTTGAGGCGATATATATAACGGTGCGTGCAGAAAAGTGGGTGGCTGATTTCTTATTACATTTACAGCTACTAAGTGGACCAGCACTTTTACTCACACATGCTGCCCTTAAAAGTTGACCCACAAATTGAAAAGAGTTGACTTCCAAAAGGAATGAACAGATACTACTACGGCATGACATTTTTCTTAAACCGAACAGAGTGAGCTATTGCACATGCCACACAACGGATGGCACACAAGCAGAGTCAATTTACAGGTAAACACGGGCGATGTTTGTAGAGAACAAAATGCAACTAAAATATGTGCAATATGGTACATGATATTGTATTAAGCTAGAGACAAGTCGAACACTTGCTCCTTGACCTTGATGTTGGAAAATTAGGCAAGTTCCATAATTAAGTTTAGGACATAAATCATGATGATCAAGGATCAAGGAGATGTCGTGTCCGTTACGTTTGAAGTCTGATGTGTGAGAATAACTTAGGGTTACAACTTAATAGGATCGCTAGTTCTAATTAGGATACCTACTTAGACTTTGGTTAGATCTCTAGGGTATTGCCTTAATTAGTAGAGGAGGAAGCCATTAGGCTTTTAGGTGCGAGGACCCGTGCCTGCGTGATGTAGGGGCTGATGCTGTTAGGTTGGTGGAGTTAATCCCGTAGTCGTACCCATCGCCAGCGTCCTCCGGGCGGCGGCGACTCCCTCCTTGGTAGGGTTGGTGAACCTGCCGCTGGTGGTGATGGTCTTGCTGACGAGGACAACGAGGAGACGTAAAGGCAACGGCCTTCCGTTTACTCCAGTGGTCAGTTAGATCTTCGCATTGGCTACCGAGAGGATCAGGCAGCCCTATTTTATAAGCGCTGTGTAATGGGGGGCCGCAATCGGGGTTCGGTATTTCGACTCTGATCAAGTCGTACATGGGGTTTTCCCCTGCAGACTTGCTCTTTCGACTGTTCCCTTGAGATCAATTCTAAGTTATTCTTCCCCTTGATTGAAAGGCATCCATTCATCAATAGAAATAATACCCGAAGGCAAAGCATTGTGATTGGCTATAGCATACCATTAAAATTTCCGAATGAATATTTCCTTAGTCTCTTGGGGAGAAAGTTGCTTTAATGGCCCCTTAATTCTAGAATCATAATCAGTTGCCTCACAGGAAAATACTTAAGCCGGCAAATAATAAAATTTTGTAATAGGCTTTTACTGAGCGACTGCAAGCATACAATAATATGTTGGTCTTAGCTTATATGCTGTTAGGTTGAACATATGTAGTAGCATCATCAATAAGTGAATAACTATTTCATCAATTTTCTAGGTCACCCGTGTCCGTGGACATGGCTGTGATAACAGTTTATTAAACTCTGCGCAGAGGTGTACACTTTCACTGTGAGTCGTGATTTACCCTTTTGCCCGAGGTGATCGGCCTCTTGACCCACTACTAAGGAAGGCCGGCAGGATTCACTATGGAGCCTTTCAAAAGTTCGTCTAACATGTTAGGGCCGCTAGGTTTCGGTGTCAAGCAGGTGTAGGTCCCCCCTTCCCAAATGACACAATGACACGCAACCTATACACATAGGGACAGGAGCTGAACTATACCCGAGTTGGCAGACCCCTTTAGCGTCCTTTCGGGTAACCTCTAACATGCTAGAAAAGGTCTTCATAGTTGACTAAAGCCAGAGCCATGTAGCCCTTATAGTTGTACTGTATGTCCCAGCTTTTGCCAATGAATAAGTCCTTACGGAGGGCCAGAGCATCATGATAAAGCAGGAGCTCTCTCGCCCTAAGTTCAGTTGCTAGAAGCAAATTTTAACAGTTGCTACATATAATCATTAATCAATGTCCTGGTCAAGTATATAATTAGTTGGAGCGCTAGCATTTACCCATATGCACAATTAACCCATCGGTGATAAGATCACAGCATAACAAAGGCTAGGATATCCTTACGGTTATCAAATTGACACATGCACATGACCTTTAATTACAAGGTGAATAGGACAACAAGGAATTTCCCATATTATACTTGTCTTGCTCGTACTGCTCCTGCTGCTCCAGGTTAACACAGTAGTACTCTTGGTCACAGGCGTAGTACTCACCGTCTATACTCGACCAACAGGCAACAACACGCATTCCAAGATCAATCATGCAAAGCAAACAAGGGCTACAGATTAGAACAGTACACCAACAGAGACAAATCAATATAAAAGATTTATAAAGTGAATCTACATCTCTCTATGATCACACAGGCGCGAAGATCACGCAAATCGGAGCAAAATCGTGCAAGTTACGAATTAATTAAGATTTCCTATAGCATTTTTAATAGATTTAATCTAACCATGAAATTAATAGTGAGTAACATGACTAACAGTATGATAAACATGTAGATTACTTCGCTACGATCCTAACACAACTTGAATTGATCGATTTGGATTTAAAACGAGGAAGATATTTTGAAAATATGAACTGGATGGCACAAATGTAATATATTGCGAACTATTTACGAATTAAAATAAATCACAAAAATCGGATTTTTGAATCCTGCCGAGGATGGCGGGTTCAATTTCACAGGACTCGGGGGTCTCTTTCGCAAAATGACCCGCGAGGGTACGGGGCGCCCTGGGCCGTCGGATCCAAGATGGACGACCCAGATTAGAAGATGGAGGAGGAGAGGCGGCGTCCGGCCGGAGAAGACGATCGGCAGAGCAGTCCTCCACTGCTGGCGGCGACTGAGCTCGCTGACGCAAGCGAAATAGGCCCTAGAGGCCACGGTTTGACCAACCGAAGGCATGGTGATGATGCGGGGGCGATGGTGACCTCGCCCGTGCCATTTTCGCGACCAGGAAGAAACCCGCGGGGTGCTTGCCATTGCCGGCGGTGAGGAGAGATCGCCGACGCGCGTGGAAACGGCCCTAGCGTCCTCGGTTCGATGCGGTAAGTGCATGGGAAGAAAGAGGATGACGAGGGGGTCTCACCACAGATGAAAACAGAGGCGGCGGAACCCGAGCTTGGAGGCTTGAGCTAGGGTTTGCGATGGCTGTGAGCTCGGTTGACAGGCGAGAGATGGGAAAGAAGTGAGCCCAAGGGTGCGGCGGGCTTTATAGAGTAGCTTGGCGGTGAAATCGCGCCGAATCGTGAAGAAAATGGAGGCGGGTGCGCGGTTTTGGTTCGGAGGCGGCAGGATGAGGACGGCTCCGCCCGATTCGGCGGGAGGTTGGGGACAACCCTGTTGCCACGGGTCCCACATGTTAGCGATGGAGTGCGGGGCCCAGACGTCAGCGGGCCGGAGTGGGAGAGCGGGCGCGCAACCGCGGTGGACCGCGGCTTCCGCTGCAGCTGGGCCGGCCCAAGAAGGGGCGAATGCGGGCCTGCGGAAGAGGAAATGTGGAGGGGGGGCGGCTGCTGGATGGGCCAACAGGTCGAGCAGGCCAGAAACCGAGAGAAAGGAGGGAGATTAAAGAGAATTCTTTTTTTTATAAAGCTATTTTGAAATTCCATTTCCAAAAGATTTTGAATTCCTTTTCATTTTCAGTCAAAACCACTCACCACAAAAATAAATATGCAGCAGCATGAATGCATCAACATGTAGCTAGCCTTATATTTGATTTTAATTTCACAAAAATATTAATTCCTTATGTTCAATGCTCACCAAAAATACATAAACAAATCAATTTCATCTATTTTTAAAAGATGCAAAAATTTCGGGTGTTACATACTACTATAAATCTGCAACCGAGCAATTTAATAAATTATTGAAAACTCAGGGAGCAACAAACAAAAAGTAGTGGTCTTTCCTAGGAGGTACTTATACATATGTAAAATTTAAGCCATGTCGGTACCATTGGTAAGTACCAGTACAGCACAAATTTCTGTTTTTTATTATATTTTATATTTTTATAGATAGAGTTTCAAATAGAAAAGATACAAGAACTTAAGTTTGTACCAGAAGTCCTCTCATATGGTGAGAACTCACCAACTTACTCAAGCATGTTATCTGCCGCTCCTAGTTTTATTATTTAACCACCGTAGATGTAATTACATAAGATATTCACATCATTCAGTAGAACTAAAAACATATTTGGGACCAAGTGATGAAGTTAACTTTTTACATATACATTGCAATGGAATTACCTTGTTCCAAACAAGCCAAAGATGTCTTAAGAATTTGTCATGATTCTAGTGAGTTAACATATAAATATGTCAATTTGTTGTTGTATCTGTGATGCTACTTTTTCTTTGTATGAGTGTTTTAACTTCTGAAGCTATTATAACATATTTGAGTAGGGAAGTGGAAAAACAATATTAATAAATCTAAATTAGCAGGTTATACACTGTCATAATTCATAAGAAACTATCTATTCTCCAATTTTTTGTGTTATTTTGTTAATACTCTAGATATTACATATTTGCATAGTAAGTACAGTTATACAAAAAGAATTCTTTGTGTTTGAAGACATTGAGGAAGTTTGATTGTTAATGTTAGTGTTAATTTTAAGCAATTTATAAAAGCTATGGTGATAAATAATTTATAATTTATACACTGTATTTAGAGACCTAGATGACTTCAAATAAAATTGTTGTGAACTACAAAATTTTATATATCTTCAGAGAACTATAACTGACATGAACATTTTATTAATTTACCTATGTTTCATCCATACCGATCCTTGTCTGCTCAGTGCTGAACATTTAAATTGAAGTTAAGCATTTGATTTGTTGTCACTAGATTATACCATATTCTAGCTAAATGCTGGAAGGGACCAGTCCACAGATTAAAGAATATGGGCTATGAGAAGTGCTGCATGAGCTGGAGCAGCAACCGCCAGAAGCAAAAACAGCTGGGGCACTGGGTGTGCAAGAGTGACCGGAGCTGCTGCAGTTAACGCGAGACAGGAAGTGATACCTTGCGCTAACACATATCACCCCACACCATCCGTAAACCAAATGCAACAAAACATTACTATGACACAGCAACTGAAGCAATGAGGCTAATTAGTTTTCCTATATTCCACTCATTCCCATGGTGTGCTTCTCCCAGGTTTAGCATGGGAGCAAGCATTTTTTTTCCCTTTCAGTCATTAAATATAAGTCTCCTACCTGATAACAGTTTTCCGCCCTCTCCTCACTTGAAGAGAGAAAATAAGATGCAATGAAGGTAGCCAGTAGTATATATAGAAGAAAATAAGCTACATATAAAGTACATTGCACTTAATAAAAAGTAGGAACCATGGTTTTCCTTTTTAAAAGAATGTTGGAACAACGGTGTAATATAAGGTGAATGTCACTGGGAGCTGCATGGAAATAGTATTAATCTGGCAACATCTAATAATAAATATAGGTCATGATTGGTCATTTTTATATAGGGATTTTCTGAAATCGGCCTTTCGGGAGGTTCAAACGTATTTAAGTGTCGGGAAAGCTACATGTAGCTAGTTTGGTGAAAGTATTTTCATGGAGATCATGGAAATTAAAAACCAAAGAAAATATTTGTCCCATATGAATGAACACCTACAATAATTTTTGTCAAGCACAGACGGTTAAGCAACTCTGACAGGCTGCACTCTTTCTTCGACACAGTCATTTCTTGTTTCGTGTTAAAAGGCAATGACACAACCATCATACTATGCATTGCATCACAAGAAGCAAGTCAGGTACACATCACCCTGTACATATGTGCAATCTATGACCGGTACAAACAAGTTCTTGATAATTGATTAACCAACTTATTGATCTGACTTAAGAAACCAGATAAAGCATTCATCGGGTACAGGTAACCTTGGCAGTGCCACGCTAATTTCTGCTATATACAAGATGTGTTGCGTTGCATATACATCCATGTCTAGTCATGGACGAAACCATTCGTTTTAAGATATGACACAACTTGATCAGCCATTGATTTAGGTGAAGGGCATTCTATCCCAACTGTACACTGGGTCACTATCTGCAAACACAGAGTTCATCTTTCATTAGGCTAGAGGACTGAAAAGTCATTATATTATCCTTGAACTGTTAAACTTTAATTCTTCAGTGCAGATGACAGTACTAACATCTTTTTAATGTACAGACACTGAATAAATTCTGCTACTAGATGATTTCTGCTAACCTCACAATCAGATGGTGGTTCATATGGATCATCAATGCCAGTAAACCCAGTAGGTGATTTCTCTTGGTTATTGGTAAGCTTTGCAAGTAACCAGGCCACGACAGTCAGTTGGTTCCTTTATTACCTTTGATTTTGCCAGCACGTGCTAGCTTGTACAGGCCTTTCGGATCCCTCGCTTCACATACTTCAAGCGGCGCATTTAGGAACATCTATCGAACCAAATGTAACTCTCTGAGTTATATATATCTCTCTTACTGAAATTCTGAAATAGAATAGATACCATATGGAAGAAGGCAGAGATCTCCAACTTGAAATGACGACATGGAACACTGGAAGTGGATCATGCATACCTCTTTAAACGAAGACTTTGGCAGTAAACTGCGACAAGTGCTTCGATCACTTCTGTAAGGTGATATCAAGCTAGCAATGCAGATCAGGCCAGCATCAAAGAGCTTTGCTACTTCCCCTGAAAAGAACAACACAAACAGTAATCAATAGTAAATCTCAGTTGGAAGGATACTGATGATCAAGTGCATAGAGATTTCAGGACTGAACGTACTGCGTATGTTTTCAGCACAATCCTCTGCTTTGAAGCTGAGGTCCCGGCTCAACCCATGCCTGAGATTATCGCCATCAAGGATGTATGTCAGATGGCCTCTAATGTGCAACTCATGGCTCAGCACACAAGCTAGCGTGCTTTTTCCTGTGATAGATGTAAGGATCTTCTTAAATTTCAAAGGCTCAGCAAATTCTGTTTGTAAACAAGTAGATAGGATATGATCAGCAAATGCAGACCTGAACCGCTTATACCAGTGATCCACACGACGCAACCCTTCTGATTCAGCAAATTCTGTCTCTCGTTCTGCCCAATGGGGCAGTCATGCCACAGGATATTTGTCGATTTGCCAACAGTCGAAGTCAAGAGCGTGCTGATCCCTGTCAAATCCATGAACCTCTCAGAATGTTCAACATTTTTTTTTGAAAATCAGAATGTTGAACATAGTATGAATAAAATATTGATATATATTTATGACTAGCGGTTTCAGGAATGGCAAGTCAATTATGTCAAGCTTAACAGACTCATCCTAAATAATCAGGTATATTGTCCCTAGTAAACTTTTGCAACCATGCTGATTCCTAGCCTTCACTAACATTTTCCTCAGAAGTAGGGTACTAACAAAGCGAGCAAAAAACAATTTCAGTAAAAATCAGTTCTCCATCCTTCGAGCCCCAAACAAAAAATTGCTCCATTTTAGAAAAAATAATCTTTTTTTTGGTGATGGGCAAACCATGAAGAAAACTGGCAAATCATAATTTGCCTAAATAAAGTAGTGATGGATGAGTCATGTAGCCATTGCAATTTATTAAGTGGACGTGACATACGACAACTCAGTACTACTGCCCAACTGAATTTATTAAATTGATGAGTACTCTGAAACCGCTCGCCACCCCTTTGTTATCCTAAAACAGTTTACATAAAAAAAGAGAAACACAGCTAAGAAAATGGCAAGTTTGCCTGAACTAAATCGTGCAGTTCTTTTCAGTCTTGTATGACACCGAAAGTGATTGAGATCGAAGGTACAAGGACTATAATGATGAGTATTATGATAGAACTACTGCATAGACAGCGACTTGCATCGGCAGTTCATACCCTTGCCTACTGACACCGAAACTCTGTATTGCAGAGCCTTCCTTGATTCATAGCTGATTTCTGCATTTCAGTCATAGTAAATACATGTGGAGGCAAGTTATTGTGTAGATGTAGACATGGGATACATTCTGCAAAGCGTATTCAGAAACATCTCCCCAAAACTACTGGATTTTTCTAGAATTTTCAGATGTTTTGTGCTGCTCATGGTGTGTCTGTATGTACTCTGTACCAACCCTGCCGTGGTTTCAGGAAACAGAGGACAGTGTGTGGTGGTGAGTGAGTGGTAGCAATAACAGCCGGGCACTTAATATAAATGGAACTACTACATCAAACCAAACAGCGCAACTCCTCCACATCCAGCCCTATCCTCTTCCAATTCCACTACTACATAATTGATTTTTAGGAACTCCATTTTTAGTAGAGACAGCTCTATCTGAAACTTCCTCAAAAATAGTTTCTGGAATGCCATGTTGCTAGAAATCCATTTTTAGAGGCGCAGCTGGTATTTTGAGCTGCCTCTAGAAATACCCCTATCTTTAGAAGCAGCTGGATCTAGAGCCATTTGTAGAGGCAGATGGATCTAAAACCATACCAAAAAATAGGTGCAGTATTGTAAAACTCATAACTTTTTCACATGACGTCAGATGAAGAAAAACGTTATATGAAAGTTGTATATCTAGTAGAGATCTAAAACTTTGTCGCTTGTTTCATTTAAAACCATTCAGATCCTGCAAATTCTGTTTTATGTTCTAAAAAATTCAAACTTTCTAAATATTTCAAGCGACTTCGGATGCATAAAACATCAAAACCAACGCTATAGGTCTCGAAAAGATATTGAACATAGGAGTTGATAACATTTTCATTTGAAATAATCCATGATCCTAAAATTCAGTTTCAAGTCGTCACGTTTTGAAATTCAACTTTTTTTGAACTACCTCCAATGAAGAAACGACAAAAAACAAACTTGTAGATCTCGAAGAGCTTTTTTTTTTAGAAAAGGAGATCTCGAAGAGCTAAACAACTTTGTAGTTGATAACTGTTTTTTACTCAAAATCATTTATCGAAGGAAAATTCTAGTTGAACTTCTCGTATTTTGAATTTCAATATTTTCAAACGACCTCGGTTGGAAAAATGACCAAAACCAAAATTGTAGTACTCATTTCAATTCATTTAGCATCCTAAATATTCCTTAGTAAAGTGAATATAAATGAATATATTTACTCATTAGTCACAGGTGACTTTGGGATACAGTGACCACTAAAGGTACACGCGAGGCTTGATGTTTCTGTAATCAGTTCGTCACATGTCCAATACTCCATAGTATACATCTCATGCTTAAAGCTATGCCACCATTCTGTCGATGCAAACCAAAAGGTAGTAGCACCATTTAACATGCAGAAATAGACAAACTTCATTCCTGTCCATCTAAGTACTGGACTGTCCCTCACGTCAAAAACAAAAGGTATCTCTGTTTCTTCCTCGCTTGGGAAATGTTCATTAAGAAAAAAAAACAGCAACCAGGGAAATATGATTTCTAGAAACGATGTACATGAAAGGATTCCAGAAATGAATAAGCATGAAATGAAAAAATATTACCAAATGGATGGTATTAATATTATAGCTTTCTCTGAAATTTCGTGCCAACATATCCATACATTTTAATACACTCTATTGTTCCTAAATCAGATGTGCCTAGAATAAATATGATATTACTGGTGTTGGTTCATGGACTGAAAATTCTTTTAACTCCTTTTGCTTACTTGGATGTGAGTAAGAAAATATGAAAATAGTTTTCCCATATAAGGCGTACATATATTATTTATATCAATCACTCATACAAAGCATAGAAAATGCATGGCACCGAAAGCACCAGGCAACATCCAATGAAGGAATACCAGGACGGCTCCTGCCACAAAAGCCTTGTGGGGCTGCCTGCTGCAAGCCTGCAAAACATTGTCCTGGGTAGGCCAGAGCCGGGGCCACCTGAAGGAGAGTGAAGCCGTGTGAACCAAAACTAGGCGGACACACGGACTAAGTTGGCCATTGAGGCTAATGACTGCCGCGCGTGCCGCTGCAGCCGTGACAAAATCACCTGCTACAGAAATATGAGATGCAACAATAGGTATGACCCCGCTCCATCCCCAAACCTAAAACAACAGGAGATTACACTTTGGACACAGTAATCGAAGCATTGAGGCTAATAGGTTTTGTGTATGTGCTTCTCTTCACCAGATTTAGCATTCCTTTTAGTCACTACCAAATATGAGTTTCTTACTACACCTAATAGTTTATGGCCCTTCCCCCCTCCCACCTCACGCTAATATATACAAAGGCAGCTACTAGTATATATATAGAAGAAAATAAGCTATAGATAAAGTGCAATGCACTTAATAAAAGTACAAACCATGTTTTCCATTCTAAAAGAATGTAGTCATGATGATGTAAACGAAATAAGGTGAATGTTATTTGGAGCTGCATAGAAATAGTGTTACTCTGTCGACATCTAGTAAATATAGGTCATGGTCTGTCGTTATTCTATATGGATTTTTTGAGATAGACATTTTGGAAGCTTCATACGTATTTAAGTGTCTATAAAGCTAAATATTGCTTGCTTGGTGAAAGTAATGTCTATGGGAATCCTGAATGAAAAGTTAAAAACAAAAGAAAGTACTGGTCCTACAAGAATGAACACAGTGCCTACAATACATTATGTCAAGCACGGTTAATTAAGCAACCCTGTCAGGCTGGACTCTTTCCTTTACGCTGTCATTTCTTGTTTGGTTTTAAACTGCAGCACAACCATCATATTACACTTCCAGAAGTGTCCAAAACAAATCATCCTCCACACGTTTGCATTGAATTACAAGCAGCAGCACATCACCATGTACATGTGTGCAATCTAAAACCCGTACAAACAAGTTCTTGGTAACTCATTGAGGAACCAAATTATCAATCTGACTTAGTTAACCAGGAGTACATCATTGGCATTCATCAGGTATTCAGAAATGTAGCGAGGAAACTGATCTGTTGTAATCACACAAACAGTAATAATCAGTTGTGAAACTAAGTTGCGAGGAAACAGATTAAGTGGAGAGAGATTTCAGAACAGAATGAACCTACTCTGCGTAAGTTTTCAGCACGATCCTCTGCTCTGAAGCTGAGGTCCCAGTTCAACCCATGCCTGAGATTATCACTGTCGAGAAGACAGGTACAAATGACCTTCTTAAACATCAGAGGCTCAGCATATTCAGTTTGTAAATATGATATGAAATTACGAGTGCTGCTTTCAGTTTCAGGATGAGCAAGGCAGTGCCATCATTAACATACTTGGAAACTCCATCCAAAACAGTCAGGTTTACTATCCGAGGTAATCTTTGCAGGCATATTGATTCCTAGTCTTCGCTATTATTTTCATCAACTAAATAAAGATTGTAAAAGAGGAGTTCAGTAAAAATCTATGTGCTCCATTCTAGAAAGAATGCCACTTTCATCCAAGGACATGTTGATTCATATTAGCAAAATTCACAGCGCCACCACCCCCCCCCCCCCCCCCCCCCCCCCGGATATTTTTGCAAGGACATGTTGAAGTTGCACACACCTAACGGCGACGGCTCCAAATGCTGACATGCATTGATTTCCAAATGCCATTCGTCTACAAAGTATTGTGCTCACACTGTTGTTGGGAAGACTGAACACTGGTAGCTGCACACAAACACAGTCACTAAAAGCATTTTTACTGGTGCCACATGCAGGGTTTTTTTTATCGGCCGAAAGTCACTGATATTTTTGAAATTTCCTTTCTATCCCCGGGGTCCGATAAAATTTGATATCAGCCAAATTTTTCCCTTCTTTCCTGTTTCTACACAGACAATCCAAAATCAGCCACGCGACGGTCCGACACTTATAATGATTTATTCTTGTTTTGATTTGTGAACAAGTGATGTTTAATATCTTAGGAATAGTTTCAAGTCAAATTCTACAAATTTTTTGAAAAAAAAATTAATTTTTTTTTGAATTTGGTCCGATATTTCCGATATATCTTGCTTATCCTCTTTATCCATGGCGTCCGATAAATTTTAATTTCCGATAATGAAAACCTTGGCCACATGTACCCTCAAACCAGGCTCTTAACCACTATGCGTGCTAGTTTATAAGCAGCATAGGAAGAGTGATGGAGCACGTGAAAGAGTAATCATTGATGCAAGAAAAAAAGAGAGAAATCGAAAACAATGAATATATAAATATATCATTTTTGATAAAATATAGAAGAAGCTATACCAAGAAATAGAAAACAACAGCATCGAGCCAGCAAGCATGAGAGATGAAACCTTAGGCCCCGGCACCATGCTAGCTGCAGCTGGCTAGTCGATCTGGGCCGCTCCGTGAATGCAGCAGGCGACCTGCGCCACAAAATGTAGGACTTTAGCCACTCCCATTGCCTCTTGCATGGATAATCCAAAATAAAGTAAATGTCCTTTCTGGCTAACATTGCTATGCACATTTCGTGTTTTTCTCATCCAACCATCAGATGAATGGGTGCATGCAAGCGGAACGGATACATACATATAGCTAGGCATGAACGCATGCTTTATAGATCAATTTATTTGAATGTTCACGATGCAACTCAACCTCAGTTTACCAATTAAAATATCATTGTCTGATGCAACATATTGTCCAATCGTGATTGGTATAGGATTGTTATCAGCATCACCTTACTAGGTTGTTGCATAGAGGTGCCATCCAAGCCAGTATCCTTTCTGAATGGTTGTGAGGCCTCCATAGACATTCGTGTTCCTCGTTTCCTCTTCTTTCCTGCAATGCGAGTCTGCAGTCACATGCTAGTAGGATTTTCCTTTATGCCACCTATTCCCAAATTGTTATTCACTCCCCCAATACCATTCTCGGTCGACACTATATTTCATATTTTCATTCCAAACTAATAATTTGAAACAGCCACCTGTGAAATAGCTGTGTACATATAAAGGGAGCTGGCTAGCATGGATAACTGGCTATAATTTAATGAGTAATTATAGACAATGGATAATTAATAGCCCAACTATTGACGTGTCACGTGTCAGGGTCAATTAAGAGAACCATAGTGATGCATGCATGACACCATGTGGGTTGCATATGGCAAGAGCATTGTTATTATAGACTCGAAGGGACCGTCACTGCTGCAGGGACGCATCATCAGTTGCATTGGTAACTGAAGACATACGTCTTTATCCCTTTTCATAATGATGTTTGTTCGCATCACAAATGCCTACATCATAAAAGGCAGGTACCAAGCCTTTAAGATCTTCTTCCTCCAGGCCAGTGTAGTTTTGGAGTTATGAGCTGGGCAATTCCACCAGTGGCAATCAGCTTCAGGTGTTGTCTCTGCATGACTTCTATGTTGGGGGCGAGAAGCCTTGTCCCCTCGGATCTCAACATTAGAACTGGGCCAGAATATGATTAGGATTATGAGTGCATCTTTTCCTGATGTCACCTATTCTTAATCTCTATTAATTTCACTCATTGTCCAGGCTATGAATAGATGACCAGCACTGGCTAGCTAGCTGCAGCAGCAGTGATAATTACAGCCGGACAGGGACCAAAGCCATCACTAATGCTAATACAGCTTTCAGACATATATATAGTAGCTGTACGTGGAAAACAATATTGTCAGTGGCTAATGGTGATTCAGGAAACTCCAGCATGGTGTAGTGGTATATAAATAGGGAGAGGACTTTGAGCAGCTGTTACGCCAAATCTGGAACAGAGCAGTATAACAAATTATTGAAAATTCAGGGTGCAGCAAAAAATTGTAGTGCTCTTTGTTAGGAGTATACTAGCTATAAAACTTTGTGGTGAGAAGAGAACATAAGTTGATATCAAAAGTTTTCCCGTATATCTGGTGAGAAGTGACTGACATGTTACAGACCTCTCTTAGTTTGATTAGTTAACCACCGTAGACATCAGAGGACTGGTAGACATATAAGATATTCATATAATCAAGACAAATGAACATAAGTCCGGAACCAAGGGAACTTTGTGGTGCAATGATGCTATGAGATTACTTTATCCTAAACAAGCCAAGATGTATCTAAGGAATTGCCATGATGGTAGTGAGTTAATATAATGTGTAAAAATCACAGTCCATTGTTATATACTTTTCCTTGGTAATATGGCTGAGTTTAGAAACTAAGGTCCTACAATGCATTTGCTTAAAGCGGAAAACCCAATATTTTTGTAACTTAGACTTGGCCTTATGAGATGCTCTGTCATATCATATGTAATTATTTTGTCCTCCAGAAATGATTAAGCATATTTGACAAGAGGAGAAATGATACAACACAGGTCGCAAATGCCAATTAGTTTAGCCAACCATGCCGCCATAGCTTCCCCTGTACCCCTCGCATGCGTCCGTCAGCTCACTGTGGCTGTCGACCTTTCACATCCATGCTCTCTAGTGCACTGCACAACAAGTGGCACTTCAGCCAACGATATCCAATAGGCTGGTGCAGTACAGTACTAGAAGCTAGAGCCTGGCAATTTAACAAGACAAGACATTTGTATGTGGGGAAGAAACCTCATTCTCTAAGATCTCAAATCAAGCATTAGACTCCATTGTCTCATTGAGGCTTTCAGTGCATTTTTCCAGGTGTCACCCAGTCCTACTCCTCGGCCGTCAACAACTAAACAACACTTAGAGGCAGCAGCCAGACACTGACCAAAATTAAGCATCTCCTCATCGTAGTCGTGCACTGATATCAATGGCGATGCATGCAGTAAGCTGCAGTCGTATATATGGGGGGGTGCCTACATATAAAATTCAAGTCATTTAGGTACCAGAGGTATGCAAGTACAACATTATTAAAAAAAAGTACAAGTACAGCACAAACTTCTGATTAATGCATGTTATCGGCCTCTCCTACTTCTCTAGTGTTTAACCACCATAGATATAATTGAGGAGGAGCTGCCGCTAGAGTTAGTGATGGTGAGGACTGCTTATGTGTTATGGATGGCTTCGGCATGGTCGAGGGCAATGCAATCCAGGTGACAAGATCACCACCAGCCTGACACACGCCATGAAAGCATGTAACAGCAAGGCTAATAATTTAGCTAGCTGTATGCTTATGTCATGTCACTTAAATCCAACATTAGCTTAATGAGCTGGCTGTTTAGATTGGTTACATGGAAATGATGAGTATTTAATGCTTGTTTGTACATCATCAGATGAGATCCATAGCAAGTCACAACTCTATTGCCATTTCAAACATACAAAGTATCTGGTATGAATGAAATATTTGTAAGATGTCACCTGATTCACTTGCAAAAAAAATGTCATCTGATTCAAAGGGAGACAACCACGCCTAGCCAAGATGATTTACGTGGAGGTGCAGTCGTTAAGGAATGGGTTGGGGAATTCCACCAATGGCAATCAAGTTTGGGGCTCATGTCTACCAGATATTCCTCGTATCTCAAATTGAGTACTAAGCCCCTAAAATCTGACTCAGGGATTTCAGTTCATTTTTCCTGATGCACCCAGTCCTGATCTGCATTTCACTCGCTCTATGGGCCACTCAAACAACATGGGTTGGCAGAGCAGAGTGGAGCGGATAGGTACAGCCAGACAGAGACCAAAAGCATCACCTCACGTGAGTGTATCTTCTCATCCCATCTCATTCTCATCAACAAAGGCACTATCTTCGTGTGTAGACTGATGCAAAAATCATTCTATTCTTTAAAATGAACATCTAACATGAACAAATCTCCATGTTTTATGTCCCAAATTACACATATTCTGCTATATATTTTCAATCTAATCTGACGAATAGAAATAATTTTACCTGCAGACATAATTTGCTGAAAAGAATGTCGAACCAAATGATTCTCCCACTGAAATTATAAGTGTCTAGTAAGAATTTGGCGCATCATCAGCTGGTAACTGAAGAGTGAAGAAAGATGTGTTTATCCCTCCTCGATAGTCATTTTTGTTCGTGTCACAAATACCCAGCTCAGAAAAAGGAAGCTACCTGATCAGTCATAAAAGCCTGCACTGTACCCTGTTCTAGGCTGATTATAGGAGAGTTAAGAACCATTATTTTAGTTGTAGAAGGTAAAACGAACACTATGTTTCGGATCGTATTTTTTTAGTATATGGAATGATATGCCTCATCTGCATAATGAGCTACTAGCACCTCTCCAAAATAATTCAACACGGTAAAAATAGATGAACAAAACTACAAGTCATCTGCATAATGGGTGACACTTTGATTCTCTAGGCAGTCTTAGGTAGTCCTGTGTTCAAAGATTTTGGCTGATTAGAGGTGGTTCGCACGGATCATCTATCCATTATACCTTAAGTTGATTTATTTCCATACAGATTGCAACTAGTAAGCATAAGGATATGCAATGACTTGTAGTTTTGTTCATCTAGATTTTATTTTGGAGGCACATGGTTAGGGTAATCCTATACTGGCTCTCCGGCTCCCTACCTGCACGTACTTCAAGTAGGATATTCAGAAAAATATTGAGAAACCTACATCTCCAGATAAACGAGATACTGACATATCATGCTGTTACATTTTGTTCTGTTACAGGTTATTACACAAAGATTTTGTCAGACATAGCTTTCCATCAGAGAGGAACCAAGCATGCAGTATATTACGTAGTGCTGGTGCGACGTGCCACCTTGCCTCATGTGCACGCTGGACAACCACGCCACGCCATCCTTGCTTCTTTATGACTGGTCGCTTGCGTCAGCTAGCTCGTACCTCCGTCCCAGAAAAAGTGTCGTTTTAGGTTTTTCAGACATCGTGTTTGACCGTTCGTCTTATTCAAAAATTTTGTGCAAATTATAAAATAAATAAATCATTATTGAAGTATCTCTAATGATAAAATAAGTCATAACAAAATAAATAATATTTATTAAAAAATTTTGAATAAGACGAACAGTCAAACACGATGTCTAAAAAATTTAAAACGACACTTTTTCTGGGACGGAGGGAGTAGTCACCAAGCTTGCGCCACAGATTTCTCTTGGGGCGATCGGAACTACTGGCATCTAGTTGCAATCAAGCCCAGCCCAGCTGATCTATGTTGGGGTGCAATGCTTGAAGAACGGGTAGGGCGATTCCACCAATGGGAATCATGATCGGGGCTCCTGTATACCAGATATTCCTGTGCCAGGAAGATGCTTAATCCCCTCATATCTCAAATTGAGCACTAAGCCCCCAAATTGAGTACCAGATATTCCTGAAGCCACCCTGTCCTGATATGCACTTCATTCGTCTGGGCCACTCCAACAGCACCGGCTAACAGAGCAGCAGGAAATCTAGGATAGGTACAAGCTAGGATCTTATTCTGAAAAACGAGATGGAGCCGTTGCCTCCCCACCCGACCCCGGCACCCCCCGCCGCCCCTGCGTTGGCGGAGCCCAGATCCACCACCGTCGTCCACCCCCACCACTGCGAACCCACAGATCATGGCTCCCTCCACCCTGGTCCACCACCTTCAACCACAGATAGCAGCAAAAGCTTCGCCCAGGCGCAGATCGAGCGCCCCAAGAGCCCTGCCGTCCGCGGGTCAGCGCCGGTCTCCACCCACCCGGGCCTGAAGTCCATCGTCGTGGGGTCTGTCGTCCTTGCTGATGCTGATTCGGTGAAGGTTGTTCAGCCCCAGGCCAGAAAGCGTGTCCACTTCGCCTCGCGCCCGCTCCACACCAACCGAATTTACTCCCCCAATGGTGCCCAACCGGCCAAATCCTGCTTGAAATCCGCCTCTGCTGCTTCGTTTGCCGGCATCCTGAGTAGCTGCCCGGCTACGGAGCGAACTAGGCATTCAAGGCGCCCCCCTATTGTTCCTTCCCAAGAGGAGAGCAAGCTGGATGAGGAAGGAGAGTGGACGCCAGTGCGACCGAAGTACTGGTGGTGCAGCGCCGATTCAAGCCACCTGCGCCTTCGTGCCGCCCAACCACCAGGGTCACTTCATCCTGCTCCATCACCATTGAGGGCATCCCCGAGCGTCTGAGAGGTAAGTGCTTCCGCTGCCTCGCCCGGGGCCATTCTGCCTCCACCTGCAGGGACCCAGTGAGATGTCTTCTCTGCAATTCTTGGGGGCACAAAGCTCGTCACTGCAAGCAGCCCCAGAAGCCCAGCGTCCCCCCTCCTGCGCCCCTGCCTCCAACACTCGACATCCACAACTTCCCCCACCTCGCTCCGCCCGGGATGGCACAGCCAGGGGACCCTGCAGAGCGGCCAGAGGTTACCTCGGCTATGGCCTCCAACAACAGCGACATGGAGGACGAGCTAGTGCGCCTATCGTCCCACGCGGCGGTCGCGTGGATCGGCCGGAACTGTCCAAAGGTCGAGCCCGGGGTAGTCAAGAAGGCCATCTTCTCCAAGCTTAGGGTGCTGCCGGAGGACGTCTCCGTCGTCAAGCACCACCCAGAAGACTTCTACATCGACTTCACCCATCACCACCACCGCGACGAGGCGGTGAACCTGGAGATGCTCCCCCATGGCAACCTGGACATCCACATCAGGCCATGGCGGCTGCTCACTCACGGCGACTTCTGCAGCCTCCAATACCACGTCAAGCTCTGCTTGGAGGGCATTCCCTTGCACGCCTGGAATGAGAGCATCGCCAAGAGAGCCGTCGCTCGCGCCTGCGTCCTGGACTACGTTGAGAAGTCGTCGCTGGACAGAAAGGATACCAGGGCCCTCAGTCTCTGGGCTTGGACGCACAACCCTTCGGCGATCCCCAAGGTAACGTGGCTCACATTGTCTGGCAGGAGAGCAGAGTCCTTCGACGGGGTTGCACCGCCGCCTGCCCGAGGAGACCACGCCCTCACTTGCAGGGTGCTTGTGCACCTGGACCGGGTGGAGGACCCACCGGGGAGAGATGGCCGCGTCACGCCTCGTCGCTACACGTGGTACCATGGCGTCGTCGACGGCGAAAGGGTGCCACGGGACCGCCACGACCGGCTATCCACAAACCGCTCCAACTCTCGCTGCGACGACGACCACCACCACCGCCGTGACCGCTGTGACAATGAAGACGACCGACGCGGCCGCCGTGAGCGAAAGGATGATAGTTGGAGCTCGCGACTCTTCCGCAGTATCTCGCGGGCTCCCAGGGAGAGGGAGCGCGAGCGGTTCGAGTCGTGACACAGACGCCGTCGCGACGGCACCTCCGCCCACGGGTCTCGAGTTCGACACCGTCAACACAACGACAGCGTGGCTGCCATGGAGGATACGCCGCGCCAATCAGATGCAACGCCCCCATGCTCTAGCGATTCCGAGCCTGTCCAGGGCCCTTCACCGACACGGGAGGCCCTGGTGGACACGCACGGGCCTCGAGGACATCCACGAGGCAGTAGCCTGGCCCGAGAACGCGGCAGAAGCAGAGAGTGCGCCTCGCACCGTCGCGGGTCCAGGAGGGCACGCTCGGAGCAGATGCAAAGATCGCTGCGCCCGGTGTCGCCCGCTCCGCGTGCGCGCTGCAGTTCGACCAGCCCCAAGCATGGCAGCGGCAACAATCATCGCCAGTCATCAAACCCTCCTGAGGAAAATGCCGCAACAGCACCGGAGCCACTGCAGGTCGTTCATGGAAGCGTGCATCACCGCTTCATCCCGGGGCGGGTCTACTCCAGGCGACCCCGCCACGACAGCGAGCCCCCTGCTGCAGATGCAGTGCAGCCACCAGCGGACGAGGCTGCACAACGCTTCAAGCCCGGCCTCGTGTACTCCAGGCGCAGGGCCCGTGGACCAGGCAACGGCAGGGCACGACAGGGCTGCGCGTCCTCCAGTTCGGCAGCCACGTCTCCAACTCAGATGGCCGCTGCAGCAACAACCGTCGACGAGCAGGGGGGAGCGTGTGACGTGGACCATGCGGCGTCTGCATTCATCGACACCGTCTCACGCACGCTGCCCCCACCCCTGCTCCAGCCACCCCGGCGCAAGAACAAGCAGCCGCAGCGGCGCAAGAGGTGTCCAGCCCACCCAATGCGGAAGAGTGTCCGCATTGCAGCCAGGAACTGGCCCGATGGCGACACCCACACTCGAGCCCGCCAAGTCCTCATGAAGAAGCTCGGCATCATGGAGGAAGAGGGTCTCACCCCTGATGATCATTTCCTGCGCTACATCGACCTCTTCAGGGGCCCGCTCGACGGTCCGGCAGTCATGGCCTTAACGGCCCTGTCCGGCCTCGACACTGCTATACCAGCGGCCGCTGCCAAGGACTAGATGCACAGCGTCCACCCTTCAGGGATTCAGCTTCTGACCAAATGTTAGCCTTCATGCATCTTAATTTCCATTGTGTCGTGTTCGTCATGTATAGGCGCTGCCCACTGGTTTCCTCGATGGGTGGGATGACAACCAGGGGCCTCAAGTCATCGCCCCAACCATCCAGTGAACCAGAACGCCTATCCGTCCGTTGTCGTCATCCTAGGATCCTTGCTCCCCTGCATATGGTCACCATACCGGCAGCCTTTGGCCTTCAGTCTAGCCGGCAATGGGTACCTGCACCAATGTTACAAGCTCCTGAATGTAAGGCTGTCGTGCTGCTGTGTGTTTTGAACTCTGTTGCTTTCTTCCATCAGGAAGTTTACTCCTCCAGGCTGCTTGTCCTGCTGTTTCAAAGGGTTGGCAGATTGTTTCTAAATGGCCCAGCATAATTGTCGCTTGCTAAATTAGAATGTGAGGGGGCTAAATGATGGCGCCAGACAGGATGCTGTAAACGAGCTTGTGAGAGACACAGGTGCCACAATTGTTTGTCTTCAGGAGACCAAACTACAAATCATGGACCAGAGCGCCGTCAGTCGAACAGCAGGTCCAAAATTCGCTAACTCCTTCGCTGTGCTACCTGCAACACATACCAGAGGTGGTATCCTGCTAGCTGTAAATGAGGATTTCTTCGATTTATCAGATATCCAACTATCCACAAATGCTATCACCGCGACAATTACCATGAGGGCAGACAGGATACAATGGCAAATTACTGTGGTCTATGGACCACAAAGGGATGATGAAAAGATTCAGTTCCTCCAAGAACTAAAAAACATCCCAGTTCCCGCTCACGACAGATGGCTCATTTTGGGAGATTTCAACCTTATATACCAGGCGGAAGACAAAAATAATTCAAACCTCAACCGACGTCTGATGAATTCCTTCAAGGCGGCCTTAGATGTTATGCGGCTCAAAGAAATCAAATTAAATGGTCGTCGCTTTACCTGGAGCAACGAACAGACGAACCCAACGCTAACCAGAATTGATAGGCTCTTCTGCACCCCCGAATGGGAATTATTGTTTCCGGCTTGCTTCCTTCACTCCTTGCCGTCTCTTATGTCTGACCACACACCGCTCCTACTTCAAGGAGACCTTGACCATCGCCCCAACCCAACTTTCTGGTTTGAGAATTTCTGGACCACCATGCCGGGATTCCAAGACATGGTCCAAGCCACTTGGGTCCGGCCGGTTAGCTCCCAGCTACCCCTCAAACGCCTCCACATCAAAATGGCAAGGGTAGCAAGAAGTATCAAAAGATGGCGTAGAGACAAGATAGGGGACACCAAGCTGCAGCTAGCCATAATCAAAGAAATCTTGCTGCAATTGGAAATGGCACAGGAATCCAGGACACTCACGGACCAAGAGTTGGACCTACGATGACGTCTCAAAATTCGCAGCACCGGTCTTGCGGCCATTGAAAAATCAAGGATAAGGAAAAGATCGAGGCTCACATATATCCGTTGCGGAGACGCCAACACAAAATTCTTCCACATAAGAGCAAGCGCCAGACGGAGAAAAAATTACATTACATCCACTGCCTGCAAACAAATGAGGGGATGGCTTTCAGCCATGAGGAAAAGGAAAATGTGGTAGGAGAATATTTCAGGAACCACCTGGGCACGTCCATCCAAAGGACCAGGACCATAGATTGGTAGGCACTGGGATACACCCCACGAGATCTCTCAGAACTAGAAGTGCCATTCTCACAAGAGGAGATCAAGGACACGATAACTTCGATGCCGTCAGATAAGGTCCCGGACCCTGACGGGTTCACCGGCGCCTTCTTCAAATCATGCTGGGAAATCATCAAAGACAATGTCACGGCAGCCATAAATAATTTGTTCCATCTGAACTCCCAGGGTTTCGAACTCATGAACTCGGCGAACATTGTCCTACTCCCAAAAAAGGAGGATGCACTGTGGATCACATATTACAGACCCATCAGTCTCATACATAGCTTTGCAAAGATCTTCTCAAAGCTCCTGGCGAACAGGCTCGCCCCCATTCTCAACTCGCTGGTCTCCAATTGTCAAAGTGCCTTCATAAAGAAGAGAAGCATCCATGATAACTTCTTATATGTCCAGACCATAATACAAAAGTTACACAAACAAAAAAACCCGGCCCTCTTCATGAAACTAGACATCCACAAAGCTTTTGACACGATCAACTGGAGTTACTTGCTCAAGGTGCTCGAGGCACTGGGCTTTGGGCCACGTAGGCGCGAATGGGTATCCATCCTTTTCCGCACGGCCACTTCGTCGATGTTGCTGAACGGTCAGCGAGGGCCTAATTTCAACCACGGCAAGGGGGTCCGCCAAGGTGACCCTCTATCGCCCATGCTCTTCATCCTCGCCATAGATCCCTTACAACGGCTGCTGGAGCTGGCCACGCAACAAGGAATCCTCTCTCCTGTACCATCGGCTACAGCAAGGTGGAGGACCTCCATGTATGCAGATGATGCGGCCATCTTCATAAACCCCATAAAAGAAGACCTGGAAGCTACCAAAATGGTCCTGCAAGCATTTGGGAATTTCTCAGGCCTGCACATAAATTTGCAGAAAAGCTCAATTCACCCAATCAGGTGTGAAGAAGTGGACCTGGACCACATTCTGTCTTCTTTTGCGGGAACCAGAGGTGCTTTCCCTTGCCGATATCTAGGACTACAGCTGCACGTCCGTAAGCTTCGGAAAATTCATGTCCAACCGCTTATAGAGCGCATTGGCCAAAGACCGCCTGGGTGGAAAGGAAGATGGCTCAACAGAGCTGGTCGCCTCACTCTTGTCTCCTCGGTCCTCTCATCCATGCCGACCTACCACCTAACAGTGTTTCCCCTTGCGGCTTGGGCTAGGAAGAAAATCGACAAAATCAGGAGATCCTTCCTTTGGAAAGGTGAAGAAAATGCAAATGATGGTCACTGTCTAGTGAACTGGCCAACAGTTGCTAGACCCAAAGACCTTGGCGGTTTGGGGATACCGGATCTAGAAAAATTTGGCAGGGCGCTTCGCCTACGTTGGCTTTGGCAGGATTGGGTGGATGAATCCAAACTTTGGGCGGGCGCGGAACTGCCTTGCAACGAAGCCGACCGGCTGCTCTTCAACTCATCAACCAAGGTCACGATTGGCGATGGCGCAAAGGCCCGTTTCTGGCACAACAATTGGCTGGACGGTGAAGCACCCAAATATTTAGCACCACACTTGTTCGACTTGGTTAGAAGGAAAAACAAATCGGTCCAACAGGAACTTCGAAACTATGGTTGGATCCGATCGCTAAGAGGCAGGATCACCTCCGCAGTCCAAGTCGAGGAGTTTGTCTCCCTTTGGATAAGGCTTCAAAACATCCAGTTGGCACCAGGTGTTCGCGACTCCATAGTCTGGAGGTGGACAGCCGATGCTTCTTACTCCACCCGTTCAGCGTACAGGACCCAGTTCGAAGGTTCCTATGGCGGATTCCGAAATGACCTCATTTGGAGAGCACATGCTGAGAATAAAGGAAAAGTGTTTGTTTGGATCCTGGTGCAAGAAAAAGTCTTGACGGCGGATAATCTTCAGAAGAGAGGTTGGCCTCATCAGGACCAATGCACCCTATGTAACGGACCTTTGGAAACATGCCTTCACCTATCACTCCTTTGCCCTTTCGCCAAGGCAGTGTGGAGCCAAGTTCTTTCATGCGAGCATTTCGATGTACAATTGATCCACCCCACTCAAGACCCACATCACCTGAAGTCTTGGTGGGAAGAGGCCGCAGCCAAGATAGCGAAACAAGAAAAATGGCGCTTCAACGGGATGGTCATCTACACGCTATGGAACATATGGAAGGAAAGGAACAAAAGAACTTTTGACAACACCCACGAGTCGGCAATGCAAGTGGCATTAAGGGTAAAAGAGGATATCGAGCAAAGAAAGAGGGCTTTAGCTTGGGGAGGGGGCAATATCGCGGAAGGCATCGTGTAATCATAATGGGGGCAATGCCCCTTTTGATCTGTACATAAACCTCTTTACCCTTCTTAATTGAAAGGCAGAGCTCCTGCCATTACGTTCAAAAAAAAAAAAGGTACAAGCTAGACACAGACCAAAAGCATCTCCTCTTCTTACACTGTAAGTCAGGCTAATGGTGATGCATACAGGAACTGTTGTATGCTGATACAGTGGTATATATGGTCAGGGGACTCTGCCAAGCTGCTACTAGAAATGTGCAACATAGCAATATGATAAATTATTGAAAAAATCTGGGTGCAGTAAATAAAAAGATAGTGTCCTTAATTTTCTAGGGGCTCACTAGATATAACATTACTAAAGGCATTTAGCTAGGCACAAAAGGTAGGTACTACAGAAGAAAATTACATTAATTTACATTAGAAAGGAGTACAAAGATAGACAAAACAACCAGGCCAGTCTAGAGACTTTGAAGAACATGGCGAAAAATAAAACCGGACGCCATTCATAAAAAAGGACTATCTCTTGAATCATTAAACTATTAGTGTACTAAAATGGCATCCAAAGCAACATTTGTATGAAATAATTTTATAATTCAATATATAGGAATTGAAAACTAGCAAAAAACCCGCATGAGTAGCACGGCGTCCGTGTTCGCAGCCTCGGTCAAGAACATTGCCGCCAACTAATTGTTGCGGTTGGAAGTCCTCTTGTGCCTCGAGCGTAGGGAGTACTGTACAGGTTGCAGTGCTATATCTATCGGGTGGCACCCTGATCCATTAGGGAGGGGTGGTTATGGTGTCGTCGTGGGCCTAGACGATGATGCCACAACGAGGAGCGAGGCTCCTTGGTTCTGGTGGCGAATCTCGTAGGGCACCTGGACTTGGGGCATGAGTGAGACCACCCATAGGCTATGGCCACGAAGTGAATGATTCAATCCACCATGCACGCATGGCATATCTTCATTCTTCTGGCAGTTACACATCCTCTACCCGTACATCGAACAAATGCAAAACTTCAAATCTGTTTCGGATCCTCAATGTATTTCTCCCTGATGTCACCTATTCTTAATCTCTATTTCACTTGTCCTGGGTCTCCATAGATCAACAGCACCATCTAGCTGCAGCACCAGTGATAAATAAAGCCAGACAAAGACCAAATCCATGGTTTAATGGTGATACTGCTTTGATACATATAGTAGCAGTACGTGGCAAATAATATCGTCAGTGACTAATTGTGATGCTGGAAACTGCAGTAAGGCGGAGTGGTATATATAGGGAGAGGACTTTGACAAGTTGTTAGTACAATTCTTCAATAGAACAGTATAATAGATTGTTGTAAATTCAGGGTTCAGCAAACAAAATGTACTCTTTGCTAGGAGTTCACTGGCTATAAAACTGAATGCTTGGAGGCATCACAGGTAAATACAAGTACAGCATAACTTCATATAGAAAAATGGTTTAACCAAGGCAAAAGAACCTAAATTGGTATCAGGATTTTTTCTTCATATATATGGTGTGAAGCAACTTAATATTATAGACGTCTCTTAGTTTGGTTGGTTAATCACTATAGATATAAGATATTCAAATAATCCTCCAAAAGCCAACGAGGAAATTTGTGCTTGACAGAACTAGCTAAGACCTGTCTAGCACAAATCAAAGGAAACTTCGTAGTGCAATGTTGCTATGAGATGACTTTGTTGTAAGCAAGCCTAAAGATATGTCAAAGGAATTGCAATGATGACAGTGAGTTAATATAACGTGTAAAAATCCCAATTCATTGCAAAATCTGCAATGCTACTTTTCCTTGGTAACAATGGTTGAGTTCAAAAGTTAAGCTACATTGTTACAGTAATCAATTTCAGAGATGGCCAAAACCAATTAACAGTGGTGGCCACTATGTTGGCCTCCACGAAAACGTCACTATTAATCACAGTTTTGACAAGTGGGCTACAGTGCCCACCTTTGCAAATAAAAAAAAACAGCACTGCCCAGCATCCGAGCCCATGCCGAGCCTGTTGTCATGCCCACACCAGGACAATTGCTGAGCCCAAGCCGAACCTATGGCCGAACTGGTCGTGCCAGTCCTCTGCTCGGCGCTAGCCGGTACATACTGTGCTCTCTGCTTGACGGTGATGCCTACGGTATAGATGGGCAACGAGCAGGCCCGGCACGGCACGGCATAGGCCTGTGCCAGGCACGGCCCGATGCCATCAGGCTGGCATGGCATGTTGTGCCCTATGGGCCGTGCCTCTCAGGCATGCAGGCCTGACCTTCGGCCCAGGCACGACACTATGGGCCACTTTTCGTGCCAGGCCGACCTGATGAGCATGGCCTTTTTAGCAGGCCGGGCCGGCTTGAGGCCCACCAAATGCCAGCACAGAGAGAGAGAGGGGGGAGGGGGCACAGCCACCGCGGGGAGGTGGCGGCGGCCGCCCCGCCAGCGCGCTCGCAGCTCACCCCAAGGCGCCCAATGCTAGATCCGCAGCGACGGACAACGAGCTCAAGGATGCCGCACTCGCCGGAGATCTGGTCGCAGGGGGCGGAATGGAGCGTGGAGGAGGTGGAGTGGAGGTCAACGCCGCCGTGGAGGAGGCCAAGGGCGTGGGGGCGTGGAGGTGAGAGGGGAGCCGCCACCTTCCACGACGGAGTGAGGCAGGGAGCCGAGGGAGGAGGCGCAGAGGATGGCTATGGAGGCGGCCGACGCCGTTGCGCTCGAAGCTGGTGGATGCGCGGGCCGAGGGGGCGTGGGGTTGGGATCGCATCGTCACGAACGCGAAGGTAGGCGTGCTCCGTGCGGCAGCTCGTGGGGCTAGGGCTGCGCATGCGGTGCGGTGCTCCTGCGGCTGCGAAGTGAGCAGGAGGAGTGCAGGCGCGGTGGGGAGGTAGAGGGCTTCTGGTTAGGGTTTGGGGTGAGGGAGAGAGGGGTGCCGCGGCGCGCGGGCGCCTGGTTATATATGGAGAGGGGGGTGCAGCGGATTTCATGGGCTGGGCCAAATGCGGCCTGCTAGGGGGAGGCGAAGAGCTGATGGGGCACTGCGCCGCCACTGGGCCAGCCGTTGAGGAGCAGGCCGTGCTGTGCCAGCCCACGAGCCTGGGGTGCGGCACTGCCAGCCCGGGCCCGCTGGCCACCAGGCAGGCCAAAATACCGGGCCTCGTGCCGGGCTCATGGACCCGGGCTGGATGCCAAACTATAGCCTCCGGTGAGGGTAGAAAGGCCGTCGGCACCTCTTGGCCTCGTCCGCTGTGCTTGACCGCTACCCTCGACTATGCCGCAACATCCTTCACCGCTGCTACTGCACACGACTACGCACGGCGCTACACATGTACCAGCACATGGATCTGTGCCCCACTGCCACATACGGGCCAGCATGCAGGTCGGTGCCAGAGCCCTCATCGTGCCGCCGCCTATGGGGATCTTCCATCGTCTAAGGTGCTGTAACCGCCACCACTAGGAGGGGGGGGGGGGGGGGAGTTCATGCGCAATGCCAGGAAGGGGTAGGGAGTTCATGGCACTAAGACAGATGATGGCAGATAGGTCCGCTGTTGGATAACCGGGAACATTTGGATTAAATGAGAGCTTTCAAGGGTTCAGATTTCAGGTGGGTATAAATTATTTGGGTGTACAATATTTTTTAATTTTTTTGCTCTTTTATAGTATAGATTATAATATAGATATAGATATAGACTTAGATGTAAGAAATATAAAATTAATTTTCACGTCTAAGGCATATATATATAGACTTAGATATAAAATTAATTTACACTCGGTCGTTCTACCCAGTTCCGTTGTTGCAAGCGTCGCCAAGGTTCTTAGGAAGAGCCGCTCCGCACACGACCGCGTGTCGGCGCTGTCTTGGCTTGTGGTGCCAGGAACAACGCTGGCATTGGAATGGCTTAGCCTGCGAGAGGGAGGAACCCGCACTGTGCTCATGTGGCACATCGCCACCTGCCTCTGCGAGATGGACATGGAGCACGAGGCAGGGACTGGGCCTGCGACTGCGTGCAGTGGTGCCTATGTTGCCTCGACGACGCTGTCCAGGTACTGCGCATACCTCATGGCGTTCCACCCGGAGCTGCTCCCCGATCACGACATCGACACCCGGGCAGTCTTCTGCGAGGCCTTGCAGGAGGTGAAGCTAAACCTGGCAGAGGTAGCGACCACGCGGGAGAGGTTCCAGGTGCTGAGGCGGAGCGATGTACAGAAACATATGGGGACGATATTGAAGAACGGCATCACGCTCGGTGAACTGCTGCTCGAGAAGATCCCTGAGCCCACCCAGCGGTGGATGGCTCTCAAGAACATCTGGGCGCTGATTGTCATCTCAGTAGCGCCATCGAGTGATGCTAAGCATCATGTTGAGCGCTTGGCGCGGGGAGGGGAGTTTATCACACATCTGTGGGCTCTGCTCTCGCATGCTGGAGTGATGGACCAGCAATCGTGGACTCTGTTCTGAACAGGGATCCCCAACACAAAAAAATATGTATGTTTGTTATGAACTCTGTATCCGGAGTGGACTAGGAGTATCTTCTAGTCCGATACATATACCGCTTCTCAAGGTTGTTAATAGATATATATATCGTAGACAAACCCAAATGTAAGGCATAATTTGGGTAAGCGTTTTTAAATTTCACAGGGACAAATGATATAAACAATGAACATGTCAATGGAACTACCTAGAATATTTCCCTGAATTATTTATTAGAAACTACATTTCTCTTGAATATTCAAATATACGGCATTTCTACATATAGAAGACCACTGGAAGTTTCCTCTTATTAGGGGGCGCTTGGTTCCCTAGAATTGAATCAGTTTCCATGAATCAGATTCTAGTCTTTGCTTTGTCCAAAATTGAATCAGCTGGAAACTGATTCATTTCCATTATTCTTGTTTGGATGCAAACATAATTGAATTCCTGGAATTAAAATCAAAATGTTGTTTGACTAACTTAGATCAAGAACTGAACCCAGTTAATGCAGTTGGGGTACATCTCCATAAACAGCAGAATGTATGTATGTATGTATGTATGTATGTATGTATGTATGTATGTATGTATGTATGTATGTATGTATGTATGTATGTATGTATGTAATCACCACAAATACAAGACACATAAACAACCCAATATAAGTTAAAACACCTCATAATCAAAAGTTAAACAAGTACATCAGTGAAGCGATAGGTAGAATCACGTACGCGATACAAGAGCCAAAACAGCACGTGCTGATTACACATCAAAATTAAAACCATTTGATAAGAGACACATACGACTAGGTAGAAGCATTACACAATAATATGCTTAGCAGTACTCTAATCACTTCTTAAGTTGCTTTAGTAGCCACCTCTTTCTCCTTTATACTGCTAGGGCTATCATGGCTCAAACTTGCAAGCATCAGATGTAAGGATGTCATACAAGTCAAGCTCGGTATCAGAGTCAAGTCCTTCGACGTCCTATAGTGCTGCAAGTACTTCAGATGAAGGGGGAAGCTTTGGTGCATTGTCCTTGAGCACTGCAGCAAACATATCCAATTTCTTAGACCACATTGAGTTGAATGAGTCATTTGGTCTTTGCCTCTTTGAACTGCCTGATGTTGTTGTTGTCACCCCACTCCATCCTAGAACAAAATCGCAAAGTCTAACATGCGACGGTCACGATGGAAAATGACCGCGCAAACCTGCACCCGCTCCCCGCACTCCCAATGATCCCACACTCGCGGGCGACCCCGTGTCCGCGGTGAGCTCCTCCCTCCCTCCCCTCCGACGGTGGCGGCGGCAGAGGGTTCTGGCAGCGACGGTGCCAGCGAGGTAGGCCTCCTCCTCCTCCTCCTCCTCCTCCTCCTGGATATATCCACGCTGGAGACGAAGAAGATGGTGGCGTTAGGGTTCTGGTGACCTTCCTCTCCGACTCCAACTCCGGCGGGCTATAGAAAGGGCCTATCGGGGGGGGGGGGGGGGGGCAGGCCAGCCAGGTGGTGGGAAAGGAGGCCGGACGGTTTAGGGGGCCATGGCAAGCATGGCCATGGCGGAGCTCCGGCGTGAGGGGGCAGGGGAAGAAGGTGGGCGACGGTGGGGCGAGGACGACGAGGAGGGCAGGGTCAACGGCGATGGCGAGGGAGGGGGCGGAGGAGGAGGGGCACAGGGAGGGAGAAGGGGGCAGGGAAGTAGGCCGGGCACAAGGTAGATGATGGGGTCGTACGCTCCGTCGTGCGTTAACCTTCCCCGAACAAAATACAACATAAGATTACTTAGTGAACACAGTAAGTGAAGCAATGAGGCTAATGGGTTTTCCTACATGCCACTCATTCTCCCAGGTTTAGCATGGGAGCAAGCATTTTTTCCCTTTCGGTCACTACATATAAGTCTCCTACCTGATAGTAGTTTTTGGCCCTCTCTCCTGCGGATATATATGAAGGTAGTCACTAGTATATATATAGACGAAAATAAGCTATATATAAAGTACAATGCACTTAATAAAAGTAGGAACCATATGTTTTCCCTTTTTAGAATGTAAGGCACAATGATGTAATATAAGGTGAATGTCATTGGGTGCTCCATGGAAAGAGTGTTACTCTGGCAACATCTAATAATAAATAGAGGTCATGATTGGTGATTGTTATATATGGATTGTTTCGAATCGGCCTTTCAGAAGGTTCATACGTATTTAAGTGTCGGTAAAGTTACATGTATCTTGTATGGTGAAAGTACTTTCATGGAGACCATGGGAAGTTAAAAACCAAAGACAATATTGGTCCCATATGAATGAATGCCTACATTAAATTTTGTCAAGCACGGACGGTTAAGCATCCGGTCAGTCTGCATACAGCCATTTCTTGTTTCGTGTTAAAGGGCAACAGTCCAACCATCATATTACGCTGCCAACAGTGTCTAAAACAAATCATCATCCACACTTTGCATTGCATCACAAGCAGCAACACATCAGCCTGTACATGTGTGCAATCTAAGACCAGTATAAACAAGTTCTTGGTAACTGATGAACCAAATTATCTATCTGACTAAAGAAACCAGATAAATCATTAGCATTCATCAGGTACTCAGATAGGTAACCTTGGCAGTGCCACCCCAATTGCTGCTATATACAAGATGTGTAGCGTTGCATATACATCCATGTCTAGTCATTGAGGAAACCATTTGTTTCAAGATATGACACAACTTGATCAGCCATTGATTTAGGTGAAGGACAGTCCCCAACTTTACACTGGATCACTATCTGCAAAGGTCGCATTATTCATCTTTCATTAGATTAGCGGACTGAAAAGTCATTATATTATCCTTGAACTCGGAAACTTTAATTCTTCAGTGTAGCTAACAGTACTAACATCATTTTAATGTGCAGAGACACTGAATAAATTCTGGAAGAAGATGGTTTTTGCTAACCTCACAATCAGATGGTGGTTCATAAGGATCATCAATGCCAGTAAAACCTGTTGGTGATTTCCCTTGGTTATTGGTAAGCTTTGCAAGTATCCAGATAACGACAGTAAGTTGGTTCCTTTACTACCTTTGATTTTGCCAGCACGTGCAAGCTTGTAGAGGCCTTTGGGATCCCTTGCTTCGCATACTTCAAGCGGCGCATTTAGGAACACCTACCGAACGAAATGTACTTCTCTGAGCTATATATATCTCTCTTACTGAAAATCTGAAAGTAGAATAGATACCATATGGAAGAAGCCAAGAAGGCAGAAATCGCCAAATTGACTTGCCAGCATAGAACACCGGAAGTGGATCGTGCATACCTCTATAAACGAAGACTTTGGCAGTAAACTGCGACAAGCGCTTCGATCACTTCTGTAAGGTGATATCAAGCTAGTAATGCAGATCAGGCCAGCATCTGCGAATAGCTTTGCCACTTCCCCTGAAAAAAAAACACAATCAGTACTAAAGCTCAGGTGCAAGGAAACTAATGATCAAGTATAGAGAGATTTCAGGACAGAACGTACCTACTCTGCGTATGTTTTCAGCACGATCCTCTGCTTTGAAGCTGAGGTCCCGGTTCAACCCATGCCTTAGATTATCGCCGTCGAGGATGTATGTCAGATGGCCTCGAATGTGCAACTCACGGCTCAGCGCACATGCGAGCGTGCTTTTTCCTGTGATAGATGTAAGGATCTTCTTAAATTTCAAAGGCTCAGCAAATTCTGTTTGTAAACATGTAGATAGGATATGATCAGCTGATGCAGACCTGAACCGCTTAGACCAGTGATCCACACGACACAGCCCTTCTGATTCAGCAAATTCTGTCTCTCGTTCTGCCCAATGGGGCAGTCATGCCACAGGATATTTGTTGATTTGCCAACAGTGGGAGTCAAGAGGGTGCTGATCCCTGTCAAACCAATGAAACTCTCGGTGTTGATTTTTTTATTTAAAAATCAGAATGTTGAACAAAGCATGAAGAAAATATTGATATATAAGCAAGTCAATTATGTCATGCGTAACATACTCATCCTAAATAGTCAAATTTATTGTCCCTCGTAAAGTTTTGCAACTGATTCCTAGCCTTCACTATCATTTCCATCAAAAGTAGGGTACTAAACATAACTAGTAAAAAACAAGTTCAGTGAAAATCAATTCTCCATCTTTGGCGCCCCAAAATAAAACAGTGCTCCATTCTAGAAAACAAAGTGTTTTTCTGTGATGGGACTATTGGAGCAGAACTGACAGCACAATCAACCTCAATTTCACGAGCAACCTCAATTGAATCCGGCAAGTGGTCCATTCAGTAATCAGGCTGGAGAATGCTCTGAACATACTATCATCTATAGATGAACGCCTATAGTGATCACGAAACGAACAACAGTTTCCAGATACTGAAGCTTCTTTTCCGATGTAAGAGGAGAAGCAATAATGTATAAGACACAATTTGTCAGTTTGCACAAGAAGAGCAAAACCATGCAAAAAGCGTGGTTTTTCAGATCACTCTGAAACCGCTCGCCACCCCTTTGCTATCCAAGAAACAGTTCACATAAAAGAGAGAAACACAGCTAAAAAAATGGCAAATTAGCCTGAACTGAATCGTGCAGTTCTTTTCAGTCTTGTAGGACACCGAAAGCAATTGACATCGAAGGTACAAAGACGACGATGATGAGTATCATGATATAGAACTACTGCCCAGACAGCGACTTGCATTGGCAGTTCATACCCTTGCTGACTGATACTGAAACTCTGTATTGCAGAGCCTTCCTTGATTCCAAACTGATTTCTGCGTTTTAGTCATAGTAAATACATGCAGAGGCAAGTCATTGTGTAGAGACCTGGGAGGCTGGGACCCATTCTGCAAAGTGTATTCAGCAATATGTCCCCAGAACTACAGTATATTTTCTGAATTTTTCAGATACACTGCTAATGGTGCGTCTGTATGTATTCTGTACCAGCCCGGGTTTCAAGGAACAGAGGACCTGTGTGCGGTGGTGAGTGAGTGGTGGCAATATAAGCTCAGCTCACTGTCAGCGTCACACGGACTCTACTAATAAATTGGAATCATTTTCGTCCTGTACATTCAGTGTGATACTCTGATTGGTTTGTTGCAATCGCAATCGAATGCGATGCGTAGTATCAGGGATTGAGGGCTGTACAAATCTTATACTATAACAGGTCATGTGTTCCGCATGCATGGGTCATCCGGTATGTCTGAACATGACTGAAAAATCTGCTTCACCTACCATACGGCGGTGTCGCTATGAGTACCACTTTTGGTTTGAGGAGGAGCGAGTCCGTTATGCCATCCTTAACATACCTGGGATACTGCATCCTAAACAGTAGGGTGCTAACCCAAGCTAGTAAAACAGAAGTACACTAACAATCTGTGCTCCATTCTAGAAAGGAAAAAAACAAAATGCCACTTTCAGCCATGAAGAAAATTGGCAAATCTTAATTTGTGTAAAAAAAATAGTGATGGATGAGTCATATGGTTATTGCAATTTATTAAGGGAACCTGACATGACAACTCAGTACTACCGCCCAACCAATCACACCAACTTTCTCAGTCGTTGGTAAACGTACAATCAATCGAAGGACTGAGGAGACCCTACCAATGGCAGTGTATATTATTCGCGTTAATGTCAAGGTTAATTACACATTGGACTATTGGAGCAGAACTGACAGCATAACCAACCTGAAGATGACTGAAAACTCTGCTCCACCTAGGTGCATGATTTCAGTATGGCTGTGTCGTGTTCCTGCGGTCTTGCCAGATTGGAGAAACTGTAGAAAATCAAATGTCTTGGCTGGTAGAAAACATTTAACCTAGGTGCATGATTTCAGTATTTCACATTACAAGACGGGAAGGAGCATTGCAAAAGTACATACATGGTTTCTGCAGGAACAGTATTAATTGCCTTTGTAAATGTAACTGTTGTAAGATTAATTAGTACGTGGTACAGTAGGTTAGCTTCTTTATTTGCACTGTCGTTTTTAAAATTTTAATTGGCGGTTTGTAAGGTGAGTCAAATTATATTATACTGCTGCAGTGAATGAGCGGAATAAACGATTCAATAATCTCGGTTTCCATTTCCTGCTACCACCTAACAGAACAAACAGATTATCTCTTTTGCAAAAAGGAAATTGGGATCGGTTGCTACCAATACCGTACCTGCAACAGCCGACCCATTAGCTGCCTCCGCCGTCGCCGGCTCCGGCTCCGGCCCCGGCCCCGCCGTCCGCCTCTCGCCGGCAGCCGCCGCCACGACCGTGGTCGACATCCCCGGCCTCGCCGCGACAAGCTTGATGCCAGCGGCTCTTGGTTGCCCCGGCCACCTCGCTCCTCCTTGTGCAAGGCCAGCGCCGCCGCTCTGCACCCCGCCGGCAACGGCGCCGGCGGTGGAGCACGGCCGGGGAGGAGCCCTCGCGAGCATGGTGGCCGGCCGGCGGGCGCGATAGAAACGTGGCGGGGTTTGGTGGCCGTCGAGCTCGATCGAATGCCTATATATATACACGAACGGACGGACAGACACGGGGTCGACGAAGGGCGTACCGTGTACAGATGTGTGTGCCACCGTGGCAACGTGGCACGCGAGAGTGATCGATCCAAGTTACTTATGGGGGAAACCATGTCACATGCAAACACCAGCTTCTGTGGAGTTTCATGTCACCGTGTCAGAACACGATGGCTTTCTTTGGTTGCTTCAAGCTCGAGGCCTGGTTCAGATGGTAAGTTTTCGCAACTTTTGTTACTGTAGCACTTTCATATGTATTTAATAATTAGTGTCCAATTATAGACTAATTAGACTCAAAAGATTCGTCTCGCAAATTACAGATAAACTGTGCAATTAGTTATTTCTTTTACCTACATTTAGTGTTCCATGCATGCGTCTAAAGATTCGATGTGATAAAGAGAGTGTAAAAATTTGGAATTTGAAAAGAACTAAACAAGGCCCAGTTTGAAAACACGGCGTTTAATTTGTTGATAGATTCTACTACTGGGATTTAATTCATCTGTAAGATTTCTGCACATCCAGTTTGTAGAGAAGTTTCTTGTGGAAGCTCCGTGTCGCGAGAAAAAAATGCGCTTCAGTTGAATTTAAGCCACAGCCCACAGCGGCTGTTTGCACAGTGAAGCACCGAGAACAACTACAGTGAAACACTGCAGCCACAGCACTTATTTTGGGGTGTTTGATGCAGGGACTAAAGTTTAATTGGTGTCATATCATATGTTACATGGGGTGTCGTATGGGGTGTTCGGATACTAATAAAGAAACAAATTACAGATTCCGTCAGTAAACCACGAGACGAATTTATTAAGCCTAATTAATCCATCATTAGCACATGTTTACTGTAGCACAACAGTGTCAAATCATGGACTAATTAGGCTTAAAAAATTCATCTCGCACATTAGTCGCAATCTGTGCAATTAGTTATTTTTTAAGTCTACATTTAATATTCTATGCATATATCAAACATCCGATGTAATAGGGACTAAACTTTAGTTGTGGGAACCAAACACCCCGAACACGGCCGAAAATCTTTATGTTAAGTTTTCGTACCATTTGAAGAAAAAAGGGACTAGTCCAGGAATTAACAATTCTTGTAGGTACAATTTGATAGTCGGAAGCCGTTCCATTAGAAATTCTTGTGCTCTATGCAGACTCTTACTACATGACGAAGAATTTTGTACAGCACGAAGCAATAATGCAATTACGTACGCCTTTATTATTAGGGCGTACAGTACTTGCCAATTTCAAGTCAGACAAGCCTTAAAGATGCGTTTTGGAGAAGCTCTAGAAACGGAAAACAGCCATTTGAAGTGGACGGAAAACAGCCATTTGAAGAAACGGAAAACAGCCATTTTGGAGAAGCTCTAGAAACGCCCTGTTCTAGTTTAGTTACCTGGACTCCAGTCGTGCCGCCCGTTGGTTAAAAATTGTGGGCAGGTTCAGTGAACCTGAATTCCTGTCGAGATAAGTTGCATGCATGCATGGACTCTTCTTTGGATTCATTCATTCGCATCTTAGGCCCCGTTCACTTTCCATGCAAACCCAAAATATTTCCTCTTCCACCCATCATATCAAATATTTGGACGCATGCATAGAGTATTAAATATAGGTAAAAAAATAACTAATTACTAAGTTTGTCTGGTTTTTACGAGACGAATCTTTTAAGCATAGTTACTTCATGGTTGAATAATATTTGTCAAATAAAAACGAAAGGTGCTATAATAACTTTTCACCCACTAAACACACCCTTAATAACGAGATGCTTTTCCAAGTTCGTTCAGCAGGAGCGAAAAGAAAAAAAAAGGTGATGCTTTTTCTTGCTGGAATCAACGAGCTAAAGGCACGCAAAATGCTTGCGTCACTGCTCACGGAACCTACTAGCTGCTTACTGAGGGCAGCAGCAACGCAAGCAATAGTTTGAGGACAGATCAAGGCGACAAACCACTCAATGCAGGTTATTACTTCTGGACTTACCACTGAAGCTTGCTTTTTCCAACTTAGGCCGTATTTAGTTGCACTTGTAAAGTTTTTGGAAGGACCGTAACACTTTCGTTTGTATTTGACAATTAGTGTCCAATTATGAGCTAATTAGGTTCAAAAGATTCGCCTCGTGATTTACAACCAAACTGTATAATTAATTATTTTTTACCTATATTTAATGCTCAATGCATACGTCCAAAGATTCGATGTGACGAAAAATCCTGTAAACTTTTAGAAGTTTGAAGGGAACCGCCTTAGCATCTCTTCGTGTTCTTTTTTTTTTGAATCTATCTCTCGCAGCATTCTGAAGTCTCTCTCTTTCCATGGACAAGCTACTGTTCTACCCAAGCCACCGATTTTTCTGCGCGTCTCTCTGAGCCACCGCTTTCTCCTTTCTCTTCTCCACGTCGCGTCCGAACCTACAATTAGTAAAGGCCTGAGGAGAGAGCTATAGTTGCAAACTACTTTACTAGCTAATTAAATGCTTTAGACTTTAATTAATCAGTTTGGAAAAATTAGTAAAAAACCTTTTTTTACTCATAGTGAAAGCATCTAGGCCCCGAGAGTTGGTTTCGGCAATTGATGACAACGCTTTATTACCATAACTACTGTGTATTTTGCAGAAACTTTGGTAAGTTAGGTCATGGAGGTGTTAACTGCTTTGGGCACTATGGTGTTCATGCCCCTTGATGGAAATCGTTTCGGTTTTTAAAGGATTGATGTCAAGATTAAGGACGGTTAGTTCCGGATGTCAAGGTATTGAGTTACATTCGGAATAGTCGTTAGGATCTTCGTTTTTTCCTTTGGCCGTACTATAAAGGGGGGCATGAGCGAGTAGCTTGACCTAGGTGAGTCTTATGTTTAGGTGTGGTGCACACTTGTTAAACTTAGCACTAGGAAGCTCTAGAATAGCTCAAAGTTCAGTTGGAAGCAACTTGGTTCAAGTTGCGTCGCGTTTCAGAGAGTTTAGAGGAGTTTTCCCTTGACCGGACGCGGTGCCTGGCTTGACCGGACGCGTCTGGTCAGTTCTAACCGCTAACTGTGTTTCAGCGCTGACGACCGGACGCGGCCCTTGCGAGGACCGGACGCGGTGGTCAGGCTGACACGTGTCACTTAAGGGAAACCACCAAATCGGACGCGACTGGAGTGTGATCGGCGCGTCCGGTCACGTTCCAGTAAGGTCCTCTGACGACCGGACGCGGTCGCGCGTCAGGTCAGAGTACAGTAAGCTCCCTGCACGACCGGACGCGTCCGGTCACCCCTGATCGGCGCGTCCGGTCACTCAGCCGAAGTTTCAGAATTTCGACCATTACGAGCGACCGGCGCGTCCGGTCACTTCGACCGGCGCGTCTGGTCACCTCGTATTTTGCTGAGTTGGCAGGTAACGGTTGGATTTGACTGTGAGGTGTATAAATACATCCCCACCACCTCTTTTAGAGGTCTCTTGCTCATTTATTCAGCTGAGAAACACCTTTGGAGTGCAAGGGAGTGCAAGAGCTCTAGTGAGAAGTGTGGTTTGAGAATCAAAGCTTGAGAGTTCCTCACTAGTGATTAGAGAGTAGCAAGTGTGCATCCACCTTCTCATTAGGCTCGTTGTGGTCAAGTGAGAGTTCTAGCTTGTTACTCTTGGTGATCGCCATCACCTAGACGGCTTGGTGGTGATTGGGAGTTTGGTGATCATCCGGCGGAGCTTGTGGATGACCCAACTCATCTTGTGAGCGGTTTTGGGCGATTCACCGCGACGGAGTGTCGAAGAATCAGCCCGTAGAGAGCACTTGATCCTTACGCGGATCAAGGGGGAGCTACACCCTTGTGCGGGTGCTCCAACGAGGACTAGTGGGGAGCGGCGACTCTCCGATACCTCGGAAAAACATCGCCGTGTTCCTTGCCCTTACTTTCAAGCATTTACTTTCGCGTATTTACATTCATTGCTTGATTTACTTTCCTAGAATTGCCATGCTAGACTAGGATTGGAAACTAGGGTGTAAAACTTTTACCGGTAGAATCTCTAGGAACACAAGTAGGCACTAGGGGTGAATTTCGGCTTGTAGGATTTAATTCTTGCAATTAATTTTTAGAAAAGCCCAATTCACCCCCCCTCTTGGGCATCTTGATCCTTTCAATTGGTATCGGAGCCGAGTTGCTCCTAATTTAGGCTTCACCGCCTAGAGCAAGATGTCTAACGGGGAAGGACCACCTCCCATCTTTGAGGGAGATGATTTTCCATATTAGAAAATCCGAATGGAGGCGTACCTCGAAGCCATAGATGTTGGGTGTCTTAGAGCTGCTACCCAAGGGCTTCCCGCTATCAAGGATCCCGCCAACCCAAGTGGTGACGAGGAGAAGTACGACCGGTGGAATGCAAAGGCCAAAAATACACTCTACCGGGGCTTAGGCAAGGATATCTTCAATCGTGTGCGTAATGCAAAGAACGCTCATGAATTGTGGGAAAACCTTTGTGCTCTCCATGAGGGAACTAAGAGTGAGCGTGAGAAACGCTATCATATTGCTTTAAAGAAAATCAATTCTTTTGAGATGCTTCCCAAAGAAAGTGCTAATGACATGTACACTCGTTTGAATGTTCTTGTAGAGGACCTCAATGCTCTTGGGCTCACCCAAATGAGTCAATCGGATGTTGCAAGGAAGATCTTGAGTGTTCTTCCCGTTGAGAAGTATGGTCACATTGTCACCGTGCTTCACCAAAGTGATCTCTCCACCGCAACACCGACTCAAGTATTGGGGAAGATCAATGCACATGAGATGTACATGCACATCACTCCGGAAGAGGGCTCATCATCTTCCAAGAAGAAAGACTTGGCCTTCAAAGCTAGCCATGACAAGAAGAAGAAGAAGGGCCAAGCCATGATGGTGCAAGAGAGCTCAAGTGAAAGTGACATTGATGATGCATCACTTGCACTCATGGTGAGGAAGACCACCAAGATGCTAAAGAAGCTCAACAAGAGTGGCATCAAGTTCGATGGCAAGAAAAAGAAATTCTTCACAAGTAGCAAAAGGAAGCCAATCTCGGAGATGGATTGCTACAATTATGGTGAACTTGGCCACTTAGCTCATCAATGCCCTAGACCTCCAAAAGACAAGTACAAGAACAAGAACAAGGGCAAGAAGAATGATTCAAGTGATGAAGAAGAAGAGAAAAAGAAAAACAAGCCATACAAGAAGAAGGATGGCAAGAAGAAGGAGTTCCACAAGAAGAAGAAGGGAGGAAAGGCATACATTGTTGGTGATTGGCTCACCGACATTGAATCATCTTGTGAGTCCTCCGGTGATGAGAGCGATGATGAGAAAGAGAAGGTTGCCTCATTTGTGATGGGGCCATCATCTTCACCGACATCTTCATCACCACCTTCACCGCCACCTTCACCATCATCATCCACAACTCACCTATGCCTTATGGCCAAGGGTGAACGAAAGGTACAAAACCATGATAGTGATGATGATGATGATAGTGATAGTGATGATGAATATGACGCACCTTCTTATGATGAACTTGTAAAATTATTGAACAAATACACTAAAGTCATAAGAAGGACTAGAAATGAAAATGATGAACTTCAAAATAAAAATGAATCACTCTCATCCAAGCTTGAAAGTGTACAAAAGGCTAGTGGTGAGCTCAAAGATCAAAATAAAATTATGTCTTCCACTCTCAAGGAGCTCAAAACTTCTAACAAAGAGCTTAGAGATCAACATGATAAACTTGAGAAGAAGCATGATGAGCTCATCACTAGGCATAACTCTCTAAAAGACAAATATACAACATTGAAAATTGACTATGATAGTCTTGTGGTTGCTAATGAACTTTCTCTTGAGACACATGATGCTACTAACAAAGTTGTTAAGTTTGATATAGCTACATCATGTGATGACTTGATCATTGAAAGCATTGAGCAAGGTTCTAGTAGCAAAGGCAAGAGTGTGGTTGAGTCAATCAACTATGATGATTATGCCAAGATCAAGAGTGAAAATGAGAAGCTTGCAAATGAGAACAAGAAGCTAAAAGGTTTGATGGCTCTTGAGAAGCAAACAACAAATGAGTCACTCATTGAAGAAAACAAAAAGCTCAAGCAAGAGAAAGAGCATCTCAAGACCGGCCTAAGCAAGTTCACAAGAGGCCAATATTTGCAAAGTGAGCTACTCATGAACACCGTAATGAAGATGGATAGAAGTGGCATTGGTTATTTGGCAAATCAAGAGAAGAAGGCAAAAGCTCAACAACAACAAAGCAAGTCAAAGCCCAAGCCAAAGAGATGTGTTGAGTGTGGACAAGAAGGTCATTTTGCTCATGAGTGCAAAACTCCACCACCACAACCCTTGCCCAAGCATGCTAGACCCTTTGCCTTCAATGCTCATTACATGCTAAGAAAAGATTCAAATGGAAAGATAAAAGTTATGTTCTTGGGTCCCCCAAACAAGAATAGGCCTAAGAAAATATGGGTTGCCAAGTCACTAGTTGAGAAAGTCAAGGGTCCCTCTCAAGTGTGGGTCTCTAAACAAAAAGCTTGATCTCTTGTGTGTAGGTGAACTACAAGACCGGTGGATCTCATTGGGTTATTGATAGTGGTTGCACTCAACATATGACCGGTGATCCTCGTATGTTCACCTCCATTAAAGAGAATGGGATATGTCAAGAGAAGATCACATTTGGGGATAATTCAAAGAGCAAAGTCAAGGGTATAGGCAAGATTGCAATATCAAATGATCACTCACTCTCAAATGTGCTCTATGTTGCTTCATTGAGTTTCAACCTATTATCCGTTGGGCAACTTTGTGACCTTAGCTTCCAATGCTTGTTCACACCTAATGAAGTGGTAGTTTTAAAGATAGATGACAAGCAAGTGATATTCAAAGGCTTTAGATACAATAATCTTTATCTTGTTGACTTCACCTCCGAAGATGCAAACTTGATGACATGTTTGTTCACCAAGACCTCACTTGGTTGGCTTTGGCATAGGAGGCTTGCTCATGTTGGAATGAACACTCTCAACAAGCTATTGAAGAAAGAACTAGTGAGAGGATTGAAGGATGTAAAGTTTGAAAAGGACAAACCTTGTAGTGCATGTCAAGCGGGTAAACAAGTTGCAAACACTCATCCAACCAAAGCTTTCATGTCAACTTCAAGAGTGCTAGAACTTCTACACATGGATTTGTTTGGGCCTACAACCTACAAGAGCTTGGGTGGAAATCTCTATTGTCTTGTGATAGTGGATGACTACTCAAGGTACACATGGACCTTCTTCCTTCATGACAAATCCGAAGTGGCAAATTGCTTCAAGAAGTTTGCAAAGAGAGCTCAAAATGAATTTGAAGTCAAGATAAAGAAGATTAGAAGTGACAATGGGAAAGAGTTTGACAACACAAACATTGAAGCTTATTGTGATGAAATTGGAATCAAGCATGAAGTCTCTTCAACCTATACTCCTCAACAAAATGGTGTAGTTGAGAGAAAGAACCGGACTTTGATCACCCTTGCAAGAACAATGTTAGATGAGTACAACACTCCGGAGAAGTTGTGGGCCGAGGCAATCAACACCGCATGCTATGCTTCAAATCGCCTCTTCCTACAAAAGTTTCTTGGCAAAACCCCCTATGAGTTGCTAAATGGGAAAAAGCCGGACGTCTCATTCTTCCGGGTGTTTGGTTGCAAATGCTACATCTACAAGAAGCGTCAACACCTAGGGAAGTTTCAAAGACGTTATGATATTGATTTTCTTGTTGGTTACTCATCAAAGTCCAAAGCATATAGAGTATTTAACCATGCCACCGGTTTGGTTGAAGAAACATATGATGTGGAATTTGATGAATCTAATGGCTCCCAAGGAGCAATTGAGAATTGTGATGATGTAGGTGATGATCCCTTGAGGGAGGCAATGAAGAACATGCCGGTGGGAGACATCAAGCCAAAAGATGATGAAGACGATGTACAAATTGTTGATCCACCATCTTCATCACATGTGCCTCAAGATGATGACAAGAATGAGAGAGTTGAAAATGAAGACACTCATGTCTCTCATGAACAAGCCGAGGCACAAGCTCAAGATGTTGATGCTCCCCATCCTCCTCCTCAAGTGGTTGATAGAAGAAACTCACCTCTACTTCAAGCACATCCACAAGATCTCATCATAGGGAGTCCTACTAAGGGAGTAATGACTCGATCTCAAAAGCTTGCTTCTTTTGTTGAACATCACTCTTTTGTCTCTTGTGTTGAACCTAAAAATGTAGAAGAAACTCTTCAAGATCTGGATTGGGTGAATGCTATGTATGAAGAATTGAACAACTTCACCCGCAATCAAGTGTGGACACTTGAAGAGCATCCAAAAGGTGCAAGAGTCATTGGAACCAAGTGGGTGTTCCACAACAAGCAAGATGACCAAGGCATAGTAGTGAGGAACAAGGCAAGACTAGTTGCAAAGGGGTTCTCTCAAGTTGAAGGTCTTGATTTTGGAGAGACCTTTGCACCCGTTGCAAGACTTGAAGCCATTCGTATCCTCCTTGCATATGCATCACATCATGATATGAAACTATATCAAATGGATGTAAAAAGTGCATTCTTAAATGGCTTCATAAATGAACTAGTCTATGTTAATCAACCTCATGGGTTTGAAGACCCTAGATATCCTAATCATGTTTATAGGTTGTCCAAGGCGCTATATGGGCTCAAGCAAACCCCTAGAGCGTGGTATGAGCGTCTCCGAGACTTCCTCATTGAGAAGGGCTTCACCATTGGGAAGGTCGACACCACACTATTCACCAAGAAGCTTAATGGAGAGATCTTCATTTGTCAAGTTTATGTTGATGATATCATCTTCGGGTCAACAAATGAAGAATATTGCAAGGAATTTGGTGAATTGATGTCGAAGGAGTTCGAGATGTCTATGATTGGTGAGCTCACATTCTTCCTTGGTTTTCAAGTCAAGCAAATGAGAGAAGGGATTTTCATCTCTCAAGAAAAGTATACCAAGGATCTTCTCAAGAGATTCAAGATGGAAGAATGCAAACCAATCAAGACCCCAATGCCATCTAATGGACATCTCGACCTAGATGAGGGAGGTAAACCGGTTGATCAAACTCTCTACCGTTCTATGATTGGTAGTTTGTTGTACCTTACCGCATCTAGGCCCGATATCATGTTTAGTGTGTGCATGTGTGCTCGCTTTCAAGCGTGCCCTAAAGAACCTCACTTGAGTGCCGTAAAAAGAATCTTAAGATATCTTAAGCACACCCCAAGCATTGGTCTTTGGTATCCCAAAGGAGCTAGATTCCAACTAGTTGGCTATTCCGATTCGGATTATGCCGGTTGCAAAATTGATAGAAAAAGCACATCCGGAGGGTGCCATTTGCTTGGGAGGTCTTTAGTATCTTGGTCATCTAAAAAGCAAAATAGTGTGGCTTTGTCCACCGCCGAGGCGGAATACATTGCCGCGGGGAGCTTGTTGTGCACAAATCTTATACATGAAACAAACCCTCCTAAACTATGGAATTGTTCTTGAAAAGGTGCCACTTTTATGTGACAATGAAAGTGCCGTTAAAATTGCTAATAATCCGGTACAACACTCTCGCACCAAGCACATTGATATCCGCCACCACTTTCTAAGAGATCATGTTGCTAAAAATGATATATCACTAGAAGGTGTAAGAAGTGAAAATCAATTAGCGGATATCTTCACTAAACCCTTAGATGAGGCTACCTTTTGTAGGTTGAGAAGTGAACTTAATGTGCTTGACTCTAGTAACTTTAAAAAATGAGCTTGTATTGTCCCTTGCATTGCATTGTATTATATGTCTTGTCTAAATTTCTCGCAATGCATCTAGGGCTTGTCTAACACGGTTACGATAACCCTCCTTTGGAGGAGTGAAGAAGTCTAACCGTTGATCAAACTTGACAAGCAACCTAGCTTTACTTACTTGTATTGCATTGCATATGCATGGTTGTTGCTTTGTCGTTTCTTTTCGGTTTGGCTTTGAGCAACCTCTGTGTTCGTCCATGAATAGAGAGAGCATTTGACGCTCCTAATGGTTCACAAACTCTATTGCATGGCCATACGTTGCTCCTCGGGTGTTTATTGCCTATTTTCCTAAAAATAATACTAGCCTAAGGCAAACTATTTTGAAAAACTTGAGGGTTTGAGTGAGGTCACTCATATCAGGTTCCAATTGGTGTTTATTTGAGTCTCTTTGAATTAGAACTTGATTGGGAGAAGTCGCGTCAAAGATCGGATTGAAGAAAGGCGAAAAACAGTGACCGGACGCTGGACCGGACGCTGCGCCGGACGCAGTGATGCTTCACCACCGCGTCCGGTCCCGGCGACCACCAGCGCGTCCGGTCATCCAGAAGACCATCTCCTAACCTTGTGACCGGACGCTGCACCGGACGCGCAGCTGTTGACCACCGCGTCCGGTCCCGGTAACCACCACCGCGTCCGGTCATTCGCGATGACTTTCCCGGATAACCCTCGACCGGACTCTGTTCGCGTCCGGTCAGTCCTAACCGGACGCGTCCGGTCGCTCCAGGAGCTTACTGGAGTGTGACCGGACGCTGCACCACCGCGTCCGGTCATTCGACCACCGCGTCCGGTCAGTGTGTGCCAAGCGGATCTGATCCCCCATATAACCTTTCGTCTTCGTCTTTTTTTTTCATCCGCTGCTCGATTCCGCGCTCGAACTCGCCGATTTCTAGCCCTAGCTCGCCAGAGCGCCGCCGCACCGCCCTCCTCCACCGCGTGCTCCCTCCTCCTCCGGTGAGCCGTGCCGCCGTCCCTGCCCGCACAGCGCCGCCCTAGCCCGCGCCATCCGCGCCTTGCTCGCTGTGCCGCGCCACCGCCGCTCTACCGCGCCTGGCCGCGCCGCCGCCGCTGCCCACTGCCCGCTGTGTCACCTCTAGTCGTTGCTTGCCTCGCCTTGTGCTTTGCCGAGCAACCCTAGCATCCTCTTCACCGCTTTGACCGTCTCCGTTCTAGGGTTTGCCCTAACCCTTGTCCGAAGGTGAAAAACTCGTTTCTTTTCGCTTTCAATCATTCAATTCCTTCGTTAGGGCTTACCTTGACCGTCAAATTCCATCGCACTTATCATCGTCACTTGACTCGGTCCCTTCAGCGCTCGTCCGGCGTTCTCGGGGAACTCTCGCGAAACAAGGTCATCTTACCTCATCACCGGTTTCTCGTCGATCCGAGGTAGCTATCGCGTTTCGATTCACATCGTATCTTATGTGCTTGCTATCTCTAGGGTTTCATACCTTTTAGACTATATATGTTGCTTATAGTAGATCCATCTATTCCGTCTTTTCAGCGGGTTTGTCGGTGTGTCGGGGTGACTGCAGTTCTGTGCTTGAATCCGAGGCCAAGCCTGCGGATACGGATTGAGGCCAAGCCTCTAGAGTGACAGTACATCATCTTTCAGAGGTTCCCGACAGTTTGTTAGCATGGTTCGTTGCAAGAACGCCGGGGGTGCTCCTAGTGACGGGGACGATAGTCCTCCTCGTCTGACAGAGATTGCGCGTGGTAAGCGCATAAAAACTATGGCCAGAAAGAAGAAGACCCTTACAGATGCAGAGATCACTCAGGCAGTAGCAGATGCAGCAGAGCAGGCAGAGAGGGGAGGCAGGAGCAGTGGTATTCGCATTGGCGAGCGTCGCTTTCATCTTGAAGGTCGACAGCTCGGTACAGAGGCCACAGAGGGCACAGAGGGGACAGAGGATGTAGATGCTATGTCAGTTGATCCACCAGCAGAGGCTCCAGAGGAGACAGAGGAGCAGCCAGTCCAGACTCCACCGCGTCATCGCTCTACACGTACGCAAGTGCAGGTGACTCCTAGGCCAGAGGGCCAGCGTCGTGGAGGATGTCCACCTCCCAGGGCTCGAGGTTCGCCCCTAGTTGAGCACTTTGACTTGAGGGGAGCTATAGCACGTCAGGTGCAGGCCCTGAGGTTCGTTGAGGTCAGCCGGTGGTTCCCACCTGTGAGGGATTCTAGAGCTTCAGAGGGATTCTATACACCTCTACAGGAGGATTTCTACAGAGCATATGTTGAAAGTGGGATCGCTTTTCGACTACAGAGGGTCTGTCGTATTGAGTCACTTGTTGAGGTAGTGGGTGAGCAGCTTCGTCCGCACCTGTCCTTTCTCCCAGGCCTATCAGATTTTCTTGGACGGACAGGAGCGTACTGTGGCACTTGGGTCAGGGAGTTCTATGCCTCACTATGGATTGATCCGGCACATGAGTTCATACACTTTGCATTCCGAGGCTGTGACCGCAGGGTGTACAGCACCAGAGTGCGGGAGATTCTCAGACTCCCAGCTTCAGACACGAAGATACATCAGCTTTGCTTTAGTCAGACAGCTCCACCTAGACGCCCTCACGGCAGGACAGTGCCTCCTACTGATATGATCCGACCCTGCTTTCGCGAGCCTTTTGGCGAAGGGTCCCGTCGCACACCCGCCAGCTTGACACCTCTTGCCAGAGTCCTGGATGCTATTGTCAGGCATACACTTCTTCCTAGGCTGGGCTACAGAGAGGGATTGACCAGGATGTAGTTGTGGGTTGTACACCACCTTCTCTCACAGACACCGTTTGATATATGGGATCTTATGCTATGTGAGATGGAGGACACCTTGGCAGAAGGCTTCAAGGGACATCGTCAGCTGCCCTATGCTCATTGGATATGCTTCATCATCAGATCTTCACTTGAGCTGCCTTCAGAGATTAGAGCTGAGATATCAGATACTACCACTGCCTTTCCAGAGTATGATATCCGTCAGCTATGGGCTTCTGTCACCAGAGAGCAGGCCCCAGTGCCAGGACAGCGAGAGAGACCTGAGGTGCCAGAGACAGCGGCTGAGCAGGACGCGACCGTTGAGGGTCTTGTTGAGGCAGAGCTTGCAGATCTAGACGCTTAGCCTGCTGATCTAGCTGAGGATGAGGCCTCTGACAGCACTGATGAGGATTATCAGCCCATCCCCAGGTATCGGTCTCCTCGGCCTCACGACTATGAGGCCGGTGGCTCTGGTTCAGCCTCCCGCTCAGACCCAGCCATGGTGGCTATTCTTGAGAGGCTGACCCAGGCACAGGAGCGACAGGAGCTTCAACTACAAAGACAGGCTCAGGACACAGCTGCCGCTTTTGCTCAGATACAGGCTCGACAGGATGAGTTCCAGAGACAGCAGCTTGAGATACAGCGTCAGCAGGTCGAGATGCAGCGTTAGCAGTACGAGATGCAGCGACAGAGTGCAGCAAGCCAGCAGCAGTACTTAGAGCTTCTGCGTCACTTGGTCATAGTTGGGGTTCCTCCACCTGCATCTGTCTTGACTCCAGCTTTACAGTCTAGTGGCCCTTCGAGTCAGGGACAGCCGAGCTTTCAGTTCACCTCTCCACAGCAGCAGGTTCCTCAGTCGTTCCAGTCCCCGAGTTACATGCCTATTCAGACGGGGTTCACTCCTTCAGACCAGCCTCGCCCTCACCTACTGACAGGCACACCGTTTGCTGATTTTAGTGCCACCTACAGCGAGTTGACTGGTCAGCCGACGCCCTCGCACACTACTCTAGCTACTTCTTCAGGGTTGTCCGCTTCAGAGGCAGCTGTTCCACCTGTGACAGGGACGGGCACTACAGAGACTATACCTTCATCAGTTGCCTCGACAGATCCCCCAGCTGTTGGCTCACTTCAGGCTCAGGTCACAGAGACTGCTCCACTAGTTGCTACTTCGTCAGCACCTGTTCCTGTTGTTCAGACCCAGACCGCTTCATAGCCGTGTGCTTCTTCAGAGGGTCAGCCTGACAGCTCCGAGTCCGAGGAAGACACTTCTCAGTTTGTGATCACTCCACGCTCCTCGGCACCTGACTCGACTCCGTCTGTTCCCCCGTCAGATCCTTAGATTAGTTTTTGGCGGTTGATGCCAAAGGGGGAGAAAGAGAGTAGATTCAGGGGGAGTTTTGATAGGGGTTTTCGTTCTTCTTTTGTGTGCTACATTTATGCATCATGTTTACATTCCAGTACTTGTATTCTTGTGACATGTGGTTGTGTGAGTTACTTTGAGTCTATATGGTTTATCTAGTCACCGTTTTAAATCATGTCACTTGGTTGGTTATAGCTCTTAAGGTTGTGCTTCCGTGCCTTACTCCGATTTCTTTTGAGCTATATCTTTATGTGTACTAATGCTTCATGTTTTAGCTTATGAGTACACTCTGTTGGCTTGGGGCACATAAGCAATTCCTAATCCCTTGTGCTTATTGCTTTTAGCTTATGAGCTATATCTTTATGTGTACTAATGCTTCGTGAACCAAGCATGTTCGAAAACCTCAACTCCTATCTTCTGAATCTTAGTGTTGTCATCAATCACCAAAAAGGGGAAGATTGAAAGCATCTAGGCCCCGAGAGCTGGTTTCGGCAATTGATGACAACGCTTTATTACCATGACTAACGTGTGTTTTGCAAAAACTTTGGTAAGTTAGGTCATGGAGGTGTTAACTGCTTTGGGCACTATGGTGTTCATGCCCCTTGATGGAAATCATTTCGGTTTTCAAAGGATTGACGTCAAGATTAAGGACGGTTAGTTCCGGATGTCAAGGTGTTGAGTTACATTTGGAATAGTCGTTAGGATCTTCGTTTTTCCTTTGGCCGTACTATAAAGGGGGGCATGAGCGAGTAGCTTGACCTAGGTGAGTCTTATGTTTAGGTGTGGTGCACACTTGTTAAACTTAGCACTAGGAAGCTCTAGAATAGCTCAAAGTTCAGTTGGAAGCAACTTGGTTCAAGTTGCGTCGCGTTTCGGAGAGTTTAGAGGGGTTTTCCCTTGACCGGACGCGGTGCCTGGCTTGACCGGACGCGTCTGGTCAGTTCTAACCGCTAACTGTGTTTCAGCGCTGACGACCGGACGCGGCCCTTGCGAGGACCGGACGCGGTGGTCAGGCTGACACGTGTCACTTAAGGGAAACCACCTAATCGGACGCGACTGGAGTGTGATCGGCGCGTCCGGTCACGTTCCAGTAAGGTCCTCTGATGACCGGACGCGTCCGGTCATCACCGATCGGACGCGGTTGCGCGTCAGGTCAGAGTACAGCAAGCTCCCTGCACGACCGGACGCGTTCGGTCACCCCTGATCGGCGCGTCCGGTCACTCAGCCGAAGTTTCAGAATTTCGACCGTTACGAGCGACCGGCGCGTCCGGTCATCTCGTATTTTGCTGAGTTGGCAGGTAACGGTTGGATTTGACTGTGGGGTGTATAAATACATCCTCACCACCTCTTTTAGAGGTCTCTTGCTCATTTGTTCAGCTGAGAAACACCTTTGGAGTGCAAGAGCTCTAGTGAGGAGTGTGGTTTGAGAATCAAAGCTTGAGAGTTCCTCACTAGTGATTAGAGAGTAGCAAGTGTGCATCCACCTTCTCATTAGGCTCGTTGTGGTCAAGTGAGAGTTCTAGCTTGTTACTCTTGGTGATCGCCATCACCTAGACAGCTTGGTGGTGATTGGGAGTTTGGTGATCATCCGGCGGAGCTTATGGATGACCCAACTCATCTTGTGAGCGGTTTTGGGCGATTCACCGCGACGGAGTGTCGAAGAATCAGCCCGTAGAGAGCACTTGATCCTTGCGCGGATCAAGGGGGAGCTACACCCTTGCGCGGGTGCTCCAACGAGGACTAGTGGGGAGTGACGACTCTCCGATACCTCGGAAAAACATCGCCGTGTTCCTTGCCCTTACTTTCAAGCATTTACTTTCGCGTATTTACATTCATTGCTTGATTTACTTTCCTAGAATTGCCATGCTAGACTAGGATTGGAAACTAGGGTGCAAAACTTTTACCGGTAGAATCTCTAGGAACACAAGTAGACACTAGGGGTGAATTTTGGCTTGTAGGATTTAATTCTTGCAATTAATTTTTAGAAAAGCCCAATTCACCCCCCCTCTTGGGCATCTTGATCCTTTCACATAGGTGTGCTTTGACAGACATATTACATGAACAACATATTTATGCAAGAAAGATAGAAAACAAAATATATGCAATTAGTACAACTAGTCAGTGGTGGAACCAAAAAAATAATAATGGGCCAGGCCAGTACTAAGGTACAACATTTTCATTGTACAAATAGGTATAAAAATAAATACAAAGATGGACCATTGTGAGTTGTGACACAACGCTCATCTCTAGTTCTAACTGACAATCATTGTCGGACTATCACTACCAGTCTATGGCTTTAACTGGCAGTGATAGGACAACCGGCATTAATAAGTGGACTATCACTAGCGGTTCGTAGCTTCAACCGGTAGTGATAGGCATAGTACTATCACTGCCGATTCAAGACATGAACCGATAGTGATAAATATGAACCGGCAATGATACTTTATCACTGCTGGTTCAAAAACAACCGACAGTGAATGTTAGGTCTATAGTAGTGGTGGTGATCAAAACAGTGAAAACTAGCATCAAAGGGGTGCGGTGGCCAAGTATTTCCGGTTTACATAGTTGAATGACCAATGATTTCTGATTATTGTAATTAATAATGATTATAGTCTACTAGATTGACGTTCACATCTATCTGATTTTTCAGAGAATTTTAAGGATTTATCTTCTTTCTAGTGTGTTCTGTGAGGATTAATGTAGATGCTCATTTATTGTCCCTAATTAATAATAGTAAGTTTCCTTGAAAACGCCTACTTAATGACCGTGTGAACCTCATATTAAATTATAGTTGTAAGAAACTAACGTTAGCCTCAACTCACAAAAAAATGTTTATCATTTCCATGCAAAGTTCGCAATGTGATAATCTTTATGTAACGGGTCTACTACCTAAGCGGACTTTTAGGTCAGTCAGTTTATTCTTATTAAATCAGCGCTACACAAGAACATTTGAAGACATAGCAAAGGGATGAGTTTCATCTTTGTGAAACTAGGTGTACACTTTTTCCAAAACTTGAAAATTGTTCCAAGCTAGCACTGAGTGAAAAAATAATCGTCCAAACGCGCATCACATATTAAAAGCTTTGAGTAGCTTATTGTGAAACAACAAAAGTAAAACTGTACATTAGAGACTAGTGGTTTATTTATGCAAATATATGGAATATTTGAAGAAAAAAGGCGCATAAAAATTGAAGTATGGAAGTCAGAAAAAAGGCCACGAGTGACGCGTTAGGCAATCAGAGGTCCCCTTTGTGAGGAAACACTCATCAGCCACATAGCCGTGTACACCCTTGTCTAGTGCATGCCAAATGTTGCTCAACTAAAAGAAAAAAGTTTCATGGTGATCGCTGGACAGCTCAGCACCAATTAGATAAGATTTTGGTCCCTTAACAAAGAAGTTATCTTTAGATAATACAAAGCAGTTACCTTTGTGAGATCAATAATATATACTACTACTGTTTTCATAAAAATAATATATACTGCAACTGGCAATTTTAGTTACTCTGCATGAACCTCCTATGTAACACTGCAAGAGCTGTGTAAAACTGGCCTTGCTAGAAGTCTACAAGAGGAAATGTGGTGCCCCAAATAAGTAGTGAAACCATGTCTTTTCTAGCAGGGACCCATGTAACAAACATAGACCACTTCTATGTGGCAAACAAACATGCATGGCACAATGGCAAATGATTGGTGCAACTTTGCTGATCCATTGCTCCCAAACAAGTCACAAGTCATGATCCACTATCATCGTGCCGATAGCACTAGTCCCTTGTCCTGACACTTTCTGGTTTCAGTTGCTCTTCTTATACAGGAGACTTTTTTTTTTAAGTTTGATCCATGATAAAAAAAATTAAAAGTTTTATCCATGATAAAAAAATGCACCCTAGAAAATTTTCCATTTCCGTAAGGAATCCCAATCTCCCCTGACCCACACGTTTGCAATTACCAAGATTTTGAGGGCGCCCAGAAGGGATTATGCAAGTTCCCTGAGATAGACACATGTAACTAAATGAATTTCACCACTTTCAGCTTCGGCGTTTTAAGTCTCAGAGTAGAGGGCACATGATCTCATCATCGTAAACTGTAGTTATCTCATATGACAACAGAACCGATGGTCCAATTTTTATTTCAAAAGAATTGTTGCTCATACTTGCAAGAAGCAACTGAAGAATGCAAAGTCAGGGTTAATTACAGATTTAAGAACAGATGGACCGTGTAATGTGTTCTGCTTCGCAGCAACCCCAGCTCTAGCTCCCATCTGATCAGTTCAGACAATTCTTTTTGGACGGTCATGATTGGTTCACAGCAACATTTGGACTGAGGTCCATGCTCATGTGGTTATAGGCAAGAGGTGCGTACATCCATGTATCTTCAGAGCTCAGGAGCTTTTAAAGAAAAAAGGGAGGATAAATGAGAGGCATGCTCCTGCACATGGAATTAGTATTTTTAAAACCAGAGTATACAATGCTCTGTTCTCCGAAACCTAATCTGTAACAATGCTCTGTACAGGTTGATGCTGCACAAGATGGAGAACTAGAATTGTGAACTAAAGTTTCTTCCAATGTTGATCTGACTTAACTCGGACACAAAAATACTACCTTTATTTGCAGCTGCAGGAACTTGACATACTGAACTGCTTTGTCCAGCATAGTGCTCATGTCAACCTGCAAATGCAAGAGAACAACTTATCTTCAGCGTTCACACAAAAGTTTGCGCAAATTGCTGGGCCTTGAAAACACAATTTGATAGAAAAAAAGTTGAGGGTCACTAAATACAAAAGAAAAGAACTTACTTTGGTGCCATTAGGAATTAGCTGCTGCAGCGTCCTTAGTCTTTCGTTGATCCTCTCTCTTCTCCTCTGTTATATAGTATGACTAAGCCATCAGAAAACAAAAACTGCAGATTCAGTGATCATTGCGAAATTAGCATGGAGTACTTCTGACCTTTGCGTAAAGGCTCTGTAAATCCTTTGACGACCGACTACGACCTCTTAAACTGGTACTTTGTTTCAGAACAACAGATTCTTCACATGCAACAATTGAATCATCTTCAGAGTTGCAGCCCCAGGAACAGCTCTGATTGACAAGCTCAGTGTTAATCTCATCAGCAGGAGCAATTGAACTTGTCCTCGATACCTACAAAAATTGCACCAAAGGGTCAGAAACTCAGAACAGCCTTTTTCTATTCGACAACGCATAATGTCATAAAAGTTGAAGTACGAAATCAAACTTCACTTACCAGGGCAATGGTCCGGGGTTTCTTAGAATTTTTACTCTTCTTATTCTCATCCATAAGACATGCCCTCTTGTTACTTGTAACTCCATTAATAATTGGAGTGAAGGCCTGACTCTGGTGATCAAAGCACCAAACCGCAACAGTGTTCTGGCATTGCTCTTTGTCGCAGCAGTCATTTCCATCTAGTAGAAGGAACAAGGTAGTAGGCAATGTGCTAGGTTCAACACAAGAACTAGTGCTGTTAGGAGAAGAAAGGCAGGAATCAGCATTGCTGCTGCTCCAGAACATGGACTGCAGGTGAGCAATCATCTCAGATTCCTCGCTCCAAATGGATGCACAATTTGCTTCCATTCTGCTGGTATTCAATTCTATACTCTAGTACTCCTAAGCTCTGTGGCAAGTGCTGCTGGTTATGCCTGAAAACACAGTACACGTAAGGGCACATTTATACCACACTATTGGGGAATATTTTCAGATATAAATTTGACTCGAGTTCCATGCTAATCTTAATAAGAGCAGTATGACAACTAAGCGACAATTATGCCTGATGCACCACAACCCCATCTCTCATGATCTTCCTGTTTGGATACTAGAAAGATCACATATGAAATCATTTGCCTGTTGTGTTAAATTAAGAGGCAGCACTATCTCATTGTGTCCCCAAGGATCCAAGAGAATCATGGTGTCATAAATTCTTCAGTTGAAAAGAGGCGCCCTTTAAATGATCCACATGATATGCAACTGGACTAACAAAAGACAAGACAAGGAGCTGGACTGAATAAGAAAAAATGGAAGTGTAGATGATCATGGAGAAGTTCTAGGAGTTCATTAAAAAATGGCAAACTCAGCTCAGTTTGCAATCCTGAACATCTTTTCTTGTGGTTTCTCACTTGTTAGAAACATTCACGATGTGCAACATGCCTGCTGCAGGGCTGAAGCTTTTCAACTGAAGTCTAAGCCTTGTGCAAGATTGAAAACACTTGAGAATAACAGAAGATTATCAACAGGATAAATGCAAAGGCTACGTAAGCAGATAACATCAAGTCATTAAGTCAGTCACTATGTATAGGATAGCTCGAGACGTGCTCCATTTTTTGTATTAAGCATGACAAAATTGGGTTCTGGGGTAGTATCCTGGTATTAACAAGGGGGCGGCAGAAACATATTGGCAATTTGACCCACAGATCACGACATATAGAACTATGAATGCACAAGCAATCAATTAAGAAAATTGTCCAAGTTGATAATCGTCTTCAGCCCTGCATCACAAAAAACCTAGCAAGCTGTCCAGTCAGGTGCTGCACTGCTGCCTTGAAAGGATCATCCGGACATTAATGACCCACGAGCAATCAGTTTTATTCCACCTAATTACAGATGGATCAAGAATACTAAATCAGCAGAATATTCCGGAGTGCAAAGATGCATTGATGGCAAATGGGACTCAAGACTTTTTTATGAATTGACAAGAGAGGCGTAAGTCCTAGTAAGGGAAGTTTTGCTGAATAGGAGAACTAATAATGCTATGCCAGATATCATGAGAACACAAGATTACTATGACACACAATTAAGTAATGAGGTATACAGACACATATGGCAACTGGATTATGCAGACATTAATTAAGAAGCAACATCCACATCATTTTGCCAAATTGCCTATATTCAACTGAATTATGCACATATATGCAACTGAATCATGCAGGAGTTTATAAGGATATAATGCCAGCTTCACAACGAGGACCCAGAATTCATGTAGCTTTTAAACTAGGGGTTTAGAATCACAACAAAACATTATTCATTACAAAGGCGATCTTAAACACTACATTTTTTATAAGCTCATGACTGAGTAAACAATCACATCACAGCAACACAACCCCCACTTCATGAACCAAACATTGTCCCCATACTCACATGGAACACTGAATACTAAGAATTTTAGAACAAAGCTGCAGGCAGCCTTGGAAAATCATGTTAACCTTTCACAAGCCAGTGCAACAACGCTTTTGGTCTATTCAGAAAAAAAAAGAGAGAGAACATAATTGAAACCTTATTCAAACAAAAACCGAATCCAAGCATATCAAGGTTAAGTTACAATAATATTCTCATCTCAACTCTATCTAGGGTATAAGCTGCACAGCTCAGCAGCAAGAAAACTGAGCTTGCCAGACTGCCAACCAGCAGAAGTAATTCAGATGGCCAGTGTCAATCAGCAGAAATGATTCAGCTGGCCAGTGCCAATACCCAAGAAGCATCGAAAGGGTAACCAATGCTGGTTTGTACAAACAGTATGCTCCCATACATTTCGAGCACAGCTTCAACTGTGTATTGATCCATTGGACAAGACATTCGATCACACAACCATGGCTCACCAAACAATAGTATAGTAATATAAAACAAATCTAAAAGTTCTCAAATTAATCCATAAAGGAAATTCTAAAATAACAATACCCAATAAATTCCACCTAAGCTGCACATCACAGTATCATGCACTGTACCAGCAACTATTTGTCAGCAAATACAGGATATAGAATAAAACAAACCAGAAGCTATTACATTCATACTTCAATATCCTTGAGTGCAATAGTCATCATTCACCTTTAGCAAGATCATCCATGAAGCAAGAAACAAGAGCCCAGGTAATACAATAACACATGAAAGCACCAATACAAGCAGGATAAGAGCACAAAGTATCACGCGTGACAAAATATTTCAATCTTCTGATTGTAGCTGGTCCAACAGGCACATGGTACCCATCAAAACTTTAACAAGTCAAGTTTACTAGCACATCAGTTTCAAGTTCTGAACAAAAAGCTAAAGCACATAGTTTAGGCCTTCTAATGAAGGACCCATTTCTTTGATGCAGGAAGTTCCCCACAGCAGCAGAGTGGATTATTCAACAGTACTGCAAGTACAAGAACAAAATATATCAGATAAGTGGGGCAGGCTAATGTAGTCAAAACGACAGCTAGCTTGACAGCTCTAGATGGATAATGTTGAAACAATACCAATTAATCTCAATAACTTGTTACTGCACAAGCATGTATACCTTGATAAAGCCAATGTCCTTGGCATTGCTGCGGAAGCACTGCCTGCAGCACATCAGCCCATACTTCCTGATGAGACCATGAGGGTTCGCACAGACCCGGCTGCAAAAACACAAACATGTTCTAGAGTTACCAAGGCTATTTTGTTGTATTATGTAAAATATGCTCTTTGGACATAGGATTATAGGTAAAAAAAATGATCCATTTTCCACATTTTTTTAACAAATCACAATCCTTTAGAAACAGGAGCCCTTTTGTGTTGCATAGGCCATCACAATCAGGCAGAAATGCACAATCCAACACAACAAACATATATTCCTTTATAAAACAGTAAGTCATGGTATAGATCAGGAAAAAGTGAACCAGGTTATCAAACAACTAGCCTGCCATGAGTAGGATCACCAACCGGCAGATCAAAGCTGCACCTAGACATAACCAGCTGAAATTACAATACTTACATCGAACTGAGATACAAAACTGAAAGAAACAAACATTTTCAACAAGGTAACAGGGGTTATATGAGTTGCATATCATGTCTTAGTTGTAACACGCTAATCCAAGAAACCTACTTCAAGAATCATTTCGCAAGCCTTTAACGTACACCAGCTGTCAGCAATAACGCCAAGACACAGCTACAGAACTCATTTTCAGCAGCGAAAATAACCAAGCACATAGGATCCTAACCCCAAAACTTAAGGTGGCTAAGCAAACCATCAAAACTAGACAGAACCCCAACAGATCCATGGAGTCTACTTATCCCAAAACTTGAGGTGGCTAAGCAAACCATCAAAACTAGACAGAATCCCAACCGATCCATGGAGTCTACTTATCGCAAGCAGGTCATTCAGATCCTATACAGAGAAGAAGGGAGCGTCGCGGGAAAGTTACCAGACGCGGGAGCCAGGGCCGTAGTTCTTAGGGTGGGAGTTCCAGACGTTGGAGTGGCCCATCGCGTCGCGCTCTTTGCTCCTCCTCCTCCTCTTCCTTCCTTCACGGCGGCGGCGGCGTGCGAGGAACAGAGAGATGGGGAAGCGTGGAAGGCGGCGGCGGAGGGTGGAGAGGAGACCATATAGCGGGGTGGGAGGCGCGGAACCCTAGTTCTGTGACCCGGGCCTTGGGCCGGGCCCTTGCTGATTAGAAACGTGGGCCTCGCTGGGCTATGTCAAGTGGTGGTTCTCCCGTTCGGCCCGAGCCGTCGCTCTGACAAGACCCATACTGGGCTTAGATTTGAGTGTATCTACAATGAAATTCTTCGATGGCCCAATTGGTTAGACTACAGGTTGAGCCTTTTTCCTTCAAAATCACCCATTATCAGACGTGTTTGGGTTGGGGTCTTTGTTGGCCAAGCCAAAAGTTGGCCTGCCAAGGGATTTTTGTCGTCATTTGGTTGGAGGAATCTTCCCTATCCGCGATCAGCTCGGCGGGTTTAGCTTTTAATAATGCATAATATAATGTTTTTCATAAAAAAATAGCAGTATAAATCTTTTGGTAAAGTCTATCTACCCTCTAAACTATCAACAACTGTCCACTTTTTTCCTTAGGTCTGACATGGTGTCACGTAGGATTAAACACAGCCAAAATCGATTAGGATGTGATTTGGACGGTATTAGACAAGTTAGAATCCAATAGTACTTTTCCGTGAAACGAGCTCCAATAGTACTTTTTAGGAAGCCCGATGAAAATGGTAGTACAAGGCCTCTTCTTTTTTGGACAATAAATAAAGTATATCCATGTGCCCACAATCAAGAACTATAAACATGTTCGCTTGGGCTGAAATCAGGCTAATCTACCTGGTTTTTTATGAGAGAAAAACACTGCTGAATGGCTCGCTGATCTGACTAATAATCTCAAGCGAACAGGCTTTATATGCTTCAATTGAAACAGCGGAGATACCGTGGGTAGGGCGTCCGTTTCGTCTGGATGCGTTTGGTGGGTCTTGACACCCGCCTCAATGGTCCAACACGGCCATACGTATGGACGCACCCATCTTACGTTGCTCAAAATAAAAAAAATGTCACTTTCCTCTTGAATCGCCGCTACGGCCGTATCCATGCTCGAACCTACTCTCAAATTGCCGCCATGCCCGACCGTGGCGTGCTCCACCACGACCGCGCTGCCAGCGGCCGAAACATGACGGTGTGCTGCACCGCGCCCGAGCACCATTGCCTGCCTTCCTATCTCCCCACAGCCACTCACCACTTGCCGTCGAATTCTACGAGTCAACGTAGCATGGTCCATGGTGCCTGCTTTGGTGTGGCGTTCTTCACCGCACCCAACCACTTGCCTGCTGCCATCCTCTCTCTCCACTACACCCGAACGCCACTTGTTGGCTACTGCAGTTTCCCACCCAGTAGGCTGTGGCTACTGGCGACACCGCGTTTTAAGTGTTTTTAGGTGTTTCAGAAGTATGTTTTCATGTGTTTCACCTGGATATTGCCTATGTTGCAATGACTATATACACATGTTGCAAGTTGTCGGGTACCACAATTAGGGGTACCCAAATCAAGATGAAAAACCACCCGACCTCCCCATTTAAGAGAAAAATCAACAAAAGAGAGACGAGCTAAAATCCTCATTTGTTGGGCCTCCAGCAAGACATGTGAGCAAACCAGCCCATCTCCCCGCTTCATCCGAGGCCTCACTCAGGGGGTCTCGGAACACCTTCGATTCGCCCAAGGCCTCAGCCCTGGGTCTTGAACACAGGCCAATCTACGACGGCATCGCCACCTCGTCCGAGCCTAGGAAACAACATCATCCGTCTCCGCCTCGCTCGAGACCGGCCTCTGACGCCGGTCCCCCATTGGGGCGTTCGAGACCCCCTGTGACGTCACCCACGTTCTTGCGTCTGCCCAACCGGACAAGCCAGGAATGACCGGGGTCAAATCACCACGCCGTTGTCCATAACCGGCATGGGGAAGAGCTGTTGACCACTATGCCACCCATACTGGCACTATACGCACAATTCGTGCCTGCGCGGTGTACGAAACAACCGCCCTAGGCCACTATTCCCACGACCGGGATAAGATCGCACCACAATTCCCACCTCTAAGGCCTCGACCCTCTACGCCAGTCAAACTACAAGGACGAACACGCCACGCCAGCTATAGAATCAGATATGACAGGGCACGTCGCTACAACACCAAAGGACAAAAACCACTCCTTCAACAGTGGCGCACATGCCTGGACATGTAGCAGCAGTGCCAGAAGTACCGACGCCATGCCTCCACAGTGCAGACCACGTCGCCACCGGATAAGGCCCTCCCGAGGCCTCTGGGAAGGGTCACACCACATGCCAACATTTTGTAATATTGCACCTCCTTGAGACTATAAAAGGAGCATGCAGGGATCATTCCAAGGGACCAGAAGAAAAAGAACAACCATCACAACAACACAAAGCGAGACACGAGCAGATAACTCCCCTGAACCTTGCGAGGGAGCCAGGAGATTCGCACACACCCCCCATTCTCTTCTCTCACCTTGAGACTTGGGAGCTCCTCCCTCTCTCACATCCGCTTGTAACCCCTACTATGAGCACTTTGGTGCAAGATAATACAGAACTCACCTCCCCCACTGGACGTAGGGCACTTCTCGGCCCGAACCAGTATAAATCGCCTGTGTTCTTCTTGTACACCATCTGGACCCCCGACGCGCAGACACTCATTACTCGTTGGTGCTAGGACCGCCGTTTCTTACACCGACACAAGTGTTTCAGTTGTTTTAGACGCATGTTTCCAATGTTTTATCTGGATGTTGCATAACATGCATGTTGCAAGCATATGTTTCAAGTATTTCTGGTGTTTCATACGTGTTTTATCCGGATGTTGCATGTGTTTGTAGTGGCTTTTCAAGTGTTTTCGGCTGTTTTGCAAGTGTTTCAGATGTATGTTGCAAATGTATCAACTGTTTCGGACGCATGTTGCAAGTGTTTCATCTGGATGTTGCCAAAGTAGATCTGGTGTTGCACATGTTACAATAAGACCACCCGCCGCAGCCGCTTGCTGGGCACCGCTGAGCGGGCGCAGAATGTCCCCGCCTGCATGTGTGTGGAAAGCGTACAAGGCACGAGTGGTCTCCGCGTGTTGTAGGTCGGGTGGGTAGCGTGTGCTATCCAGGTGGCGCAGGCCCCACGTGGGCGCACCGGGGTGCTGGCACCGGCGTCCAGACACAAGCGTCCTTCCGGTCGTCCGAGCGCTAGCAATCCTCTTGAAACATGCATCTGTTGATTCCATATGTTCCTTAGTGCTATACATGTGTTGACAACTAAAATTGTCCAAAGGAGGCTGATCCTGTTTTTCTAAGAAAATAGGCTAGGCCAGGTTCCAAAACCAACTATGCCGGGTTTAAGGCCGGCCAGGCTGGATTTTATGATTCAGTTCGAGATTAAGTTATATTTTGACGTGTTTTGTAAGAGATTTTGATTCCTCAAAGGGTAAGACCATCCTATCCTTATTTAAATATAAGAGGCACGACCCACTAAGATATCTAAGACACACAGATGATAAAAAACAAGTCTAATGGCTTGCCCTAATCTCTTCCGAAACCATATTGTTATCGTTTGATTTGATGACTAAGGATGTTGTCGTTGACTTGCTGGTTAATCTAGGGCAACCCGGTGACATCATTGCCCCGACATGGCCTCTCTTGGGCGAGAGCTTCGACGATTCGTTTGCTACAACAAGCATGAACGAACGGACGAAATTGTTAGTCTCTATCCAATAATGTAGGGATGCGCCGGGTTTAATCTATATTCTAGTAGTACTCTGTCTAGTATGGAGAATATAGGATGAGATTTTCTGAACGTGAGAAGCTCGTTCTGAACTCTGCAGTACTATATATCGCATTCCACTTTTTGTCTCTTTTCTGAAAGTGAGTGCCATGTGATACTGGTTCTTTGCATTGGTAACATATGCACGCATAAATTCCGCGTTGCATTCCATGCATGATTGTAACGAAAACGAGACGATGCAGCAGAATCGGATCCTATTTTTTGTGTGTGCATGAATTAGTAGTGGCCGGATCTTTCAGTGCAAATTTTTCAACGGACGAGACGCAGCTGAAGGGGATCTAGAGAACAAGACCTTTTTACCTTTTTCGTTTTTGGTAGGAAATCATGCATGCATGCACTCTCGCTTTAGAAAACAACTTGTGGCAGCTTTGCTACTTTGGAGATGGTCAACTAAATTAAGCCACATATATTCGTTTGTCTTGTTAGGCGCCCAGCTAGACGGTCGACAGGTGTACCCTATCTCTTTTCTTTGTAAAAATGCAGAGAATTGTGATGTGAAACGACAGTGAGAAAAGTGTGAAAAGACAGCGAGAAAAGTCCCAAGTTTTCAGCTGTTATGGAACAGGAACAGGCAGAGGAGTAGCTAGTATGTGTGGCTTCTGGTCCCGTCGCCAATCTGCTTTGTCTTGTTGCCCACAAGAGGAGGACCGGACCACCACTAGAACTTATCCCTTTGCTTGCACTCTATCTTCAGGTCCCTACCGTAACCTTGAGAGTTGCAATGATGAGTAGCATTAAAAAAAACCATGTTTCTTGAACTCATTTCTGAAGCATTGAGTTAGTTTGGGATTTGTTCCGGTTAAGTTTCACTAGAAAGCAACGCGCGACGTTGCCGCGCGCCTGCGTGGAGTGCCTACCATTTTGAGCTAGTTTGGTCATTCGTTTATGTTGGCACGAGCTGTTCGTTGCTTCTTTTTTTTTATGAAGGAATGATGTATAATTTGAGGGTTTTGCTACTGTAGTTTTGGGTGATTGTCCATAGGATATATGTACCATGTGTAGTGGAAGTAAATTATTTTGTTTGTGTATATTCATTTCAAGTTTTTATGTATGAGACATGATGTGCTCGCGTATGCGAATGTACGGAATATCCTATTCCATATGTATTTAAATTTTTTTTATGTTTAAGCATGTATGCAGTATTTATATTTCGGGTTAGTGTTAAATTAATTGGCCACCAAAGATCATGAGAAAGGGTTTATGATATTGGATTTAAGGCAGTGGAGATATTTTTAGTTTACATGTGGTGAAAACTATAAATTAATCAATCATGAAAAAGCATAGAACTACTATTATACCAAATAAAATACACTAAAACATATGTTATTTTAAGTTTAATTCATAGATCTGGTCATAATGAACTCAACTAAACTGGTTTGATTTTTTTTTTGATTTTTCTATGATTTTTGAGAGGTCTCTGATTTTAAAAGAAAAGATTAAACCCTTGAAAAGGAAAAGAGGCTTACGGGCCGATTTTGGCCCATTTAGGCAGGCTGGCCCATTGAGAAGATTGGACTGCGGGTTTGTTTTCTTAAAGTCTTAGGGTTTTTTTTGTAAAATTTTCTGTGAGAGGACGTCGGACTGCGGGTTGATTTCACTAAATATGAAGGGTTTTTTTTTGTAAAATAATCGAGAGTCGCCTGATTCTGGCCGTCCGCCCGGCCGATCGGACGGCCAGGAACGGCCAGCGACGTGGCACGCTCTGGTGCCTGAGCTTGGCTCAGGATTAGAGTTATAGAGATCCTCTAGCTGGAATCAAGATCCCAAAGGCCAAGTTGAGCACCGTGAGAGTGACAAACTGGGCGAAAAATTCGTTGCATCTGCAAAAGTTTGGTTGGCACCAAGTAGCAATCGGCCGGTTCAAGTGCTCCATAGCGGCCGCCGGGGGATAAATGCTGACATGGGCGTTGTCCCCCTGATTGAGATGCTCTATTCTCTCTCGCATGCATGCTTGGCTTTGTTTCCTTTGGCGATGGATGGCGACCGCCTGATTGCAAGAGATTTGCCAATTGCCTAACCGTTGTCTGCCCAGGGTGTCCAATCATGCTATACTGGGATTCTTGTAAGTATCCCTTCTGTCACTGTCACTTGGTCCATACTGTTTGTTTGTTTGGAGTGCTCTTGCGTGTGCGAATCGGGGCGTGACATGTGTGTGCTCCTGGGTTTGTAGTGGAAGCCTCAATCTTCCCCAAATTCTCTCAGTTCCATCACAGTGGGAATGGCCAAATAATTGGTGCCCAAGTCCTTGTGAGGACCTGCACCCTGCACGTATGAGCGACAGCACAATAATGGAGAAAAGGAAATCTTTGAAACAAGCATGTAGTAGTCAATTCAATAATACAAGTTCAAGAAACTGACGATTTCTCGCATGGTTACTAGATTCAGAAAACTTGGAAATCCTTGTTCATTTGGTAAGTCTACATTTCAAGGCTAATTAAGTTCTCTAACTAGTCATAGTTGTACTCTGGCATTAAAAGGTTGAGTGCTTAGTTCAACTACAAGGTACTGTTCCGATTGGATTTAGTTTCTCCCATGATGTAGAACAAGTTGTTGAAACAGAATAAGTCTAGGTTCATCCACCTCACTCCAAGAAATTTGGAAATAATGGCCAAAATATCCATATACCCATCTTTAACAATGTAACCAAACAATCCTTGTACCCGTCGTCTACCATACCCAATCAATCCATGTACCCGTCTTCGAATATCTTGCTATCGAGTTTGGTACATCCGCTGATGAATAAAACAAAAACATTTGCCACGGGTGCACAAAAAGACGATCCCAATAAGCGGAGGCATGCATGGAATTGTTCATTGCATGAGCTGTCTCAGGAAGCCCGGTGTCCAGTCGGTCTCAAAGGTGTAATGTAGTTTTTTTTTTGAACCGGGGCACAGTGTCCCCATTCCCACTCACTGAGCAGAAATACCGTGGGCACCGGGCTTCGAACCCGGGGTTGCCGAGCCGCACGGCCTTTGGCCTTGTGCGTGCTGACCAACTGAGCCACCGCTTCGGCTCTGTGTAATGTAGTTTTTAGTTTTATGACGAGGTCAGATGAAGCATCTGATCATCAGGACAAGGAATACTTCAGAATGTATTCTTTCGAAAAGTGCGCTTCATCTGCAGCTAGGGTGTCAACATATTTGCCAATGATAAAAAGGTTTGATTCCTGTATCTACCAGTTTTCAGTGATTTTGGGAGGTGCCTATCAGAGATTGTGTCACAGCCCAAATTAAGTTGAAACAAGGTATAAAATAGTATTGTAGAAATGGACGGATCAGTTGGTTAACTACTTAACCTTGGTATCTATGCTAACATTAAACAACCGTATGGTCACAATATTTAATAATCGTACATATTTAGACACAGGACGTCTAGTTTTAGATTAGTTGGCAATCCACCAATTAGTGGGGAATCTAACGTGCTGACATATATATGACAAGGTAGCCCATAACTATGGAATATTTATATACCTAGTTACCATATTAAATTACACAATCATACTTTAGTAACATTCTATCTATCTAAATGAAGGGCTACCAGAACTTAGCATGGGACACATTACTCACACCATTAAGTTTTGCTAGATGGGCTTAACAAATGGATTGTAGGTAAGTGATGTGATCATCTTATAATTGATCTGACGATTAGTTTATTGTTTAATGAATCTTTGACAAATGAAGTACTACTAGGCACTAATTTATTTGACGACATTTAGATCAAAAGTATTCTTTTCCACTATAGTAGATAATAAAGAGTTTCAAGAGACATATTAACATAATGTATCATGTCATAGTGTATTCTAAGGCGGAATCTTTTTTTATCCTGTTGGACACTAATAACATTGAACATTGGCATGGTTGAGAACTCACTAAACTAATATAATGATGTGTCGTCACCAATCGATATAATTTGCGTGCCCTCTTTGAAACACTTGTGGATCCCAACAATGGATAATCATTGTTTTGCACGGACGGTATTGGTGGGTGGCGGGTCGATGGATCAACAAGAAAACAATATGTATCTCTTATTGTTTATTTGATACATTTGTTCATTTGGGTTGGAGGAATATAGGCAATATCATTTATATATGTAAGAGTGTCCTTGTTGTATTCATGATTTGCACCCAATGCCCAAGTATTGATAACCTATAAACTACATGTATATCTATGTAGAAGGACACCTTTTTTAATGTGGCATTGTGCTATCAAGGGCTGTCCTAGTTAAGATTTAACAATGATGGGACCTGCCCACCATCTACTTTGATCGCTTCTAGTTTTTTTTCCCCTTAGGTGGACATGTCATGTGAACTGCAGTGGACTCACTCAATTCAATGGACTCATAATATGTCAACACCAAATTGAAGGTGTAGTGTACGTTTTGGACTTATAGAAATAGTGACATTCTGTACTAGAGAATGCTGATTTGATCGAAGCGTTTGCGTAGTAAATAAAGCAGTGTCAAAGATAACGTCGCAACCAATGCTGGGCAACAACACAGCCGCCGAACTAAATCACGGCCAACTTTTTTTTTTGAAACTAAATCATGGCCAACTTTTGACTAGACACGTTCGTGTACTCATTCCTTGCTTGGCTAAACTTACTTTTGCGAAACACAATGATTCCAGTTTTAGGAATATCCAGTTTACTTTACTTATTATATCCTGTGATGAGTTCATTCAGTGGCACATGTACATCTGATCCAACCTAACAGCTGGTCCCTCTCTCTTGGCTGGGCTAGATACATTGGACCAACTGATCATATCATGCACTGAGATGCAACCATCACAATCCCTGCCCCCACACAATGAATAATGAGACTGTCTGTTCCTCCCTACTCGGGCAATGTGTGCTGTATACTGTTTCTATGTTGTGTGGGCCTAGCTTAATTTGCCCTCCACGTGTAACTTCTTCCTGTATATATAATAACACGAGAGAGATGAGCTCCCTCTGTCCTGAAGTGTAAGGCATCCTGCAGATTTTAGCACATGTTGTGGGTAAAATAAACGCGTATAACACTCCCTTAGAGAGATCTTGTGCTTATTATATTTGAGACTAGTGGTAGACACTAATAATTGGTAATATGATTGATAATTCTGGATAGTTAATTCATCTAGAATATTACCCTTATAATTTGAGAAAAAATTTGAATCCTTGCATCCTTTTATATTAATGTATTAGGACCAAGGGAGTAGCAACTACTATAGTTTTCCCTTTCTTTTATAGTAGCACAGTGTTCAATATGCTAGAATCTCTGCCTTTACAACAAGTTGTTTTTTTTTTCTGCCAGAAAAGAGGCCTAAGCTTATTTGTTGCACGATTAAAGTATGGCATTTCAGCTACAGTGTATATAATCCAGATAGACTTGATCGCATTTATCAAACATATCTACGTCACCACTTTTATGGCCCACTTGATGGTTATCAGTCCAAACCTTGCCAAACATTGTACAGATAAACATCAGGTGCACACACAGACTAGACTTTGCTTTGATGGCACGTTTGAGCTTCCTATATATAATGATTATGCAGAGCTGACCACGCCACAAGGAGGTATAGTATGTTATTAAGAGATTTGAACACATGCATACATGCATGTATCAGGAATCCAAGCATGTGCTATCACACAGTAGTAGTAGTTGTGCTAGCTAGTAGAGTAGGTAGATTAGATGTACATGATGTCAAATTTCTGCTTTGCGCCAAATCAGGATGGGTTGAACACTTTAAAATAGAAACTTGTGTGTGCTGAGAGATGATGATGGCAAAGGAACAACAATCATATGTATTAGCAATGGAACAAGCAGAGTGAAAGGTCCTACTATGGCTAGAGGTGGGGGGTTGAATAGCCTATTAAAATTCTACAAAACACTAGAGCAACTCGATTAGTAATGGCGAAATGCAGGTTTTGCTCTAGCTCTACAAGGGTTGCAAGGCACTTATCCAATCAATTCTAGTCACTATGATCTCTAGGCACACAAATAGCTATGTCACTACTTGCTACACTAGGTGAACAAGGCTAGCAAGAAAAGCTACACTAACTAACTACACAAGAGAGCTAAATACCCTACTTTGCGGGAAAGTAAATGAGAGGTCAAGATTGTTATACCGCCGCGTAGGGGATGAATCAATCACCAAGATGATAACCAATCAATACACTAGGAGAATACCAAAAGGCAAGAGACCCAAGAATTTTTCTCCCGAGGTTCACGTGCTTGCCGGCACGTTACGTCCCCATTGTGTCGACCAACACTTGGTGATTCAGCGGCTGAGAGGTGTAGCACGAACCTATTCCAACCCATGGACACCGCAAGAACGTAACCACAAGTGAGGTAGCTCAATGACACGCGCAATTCACTAGAGTTGCCTTTAGCGCTTCGCCGGGAAGGCACAAGAACCCCTCACAATCACTAGGAGGTGGCTAAGAACAATCACCAACTCTTGCCACAACTCCTCCGCTGCTAAGCCGTCTAGGTGGTGGAAACCACCAAGAGTAACAAGAATCCTGCAGCTCAAACGATCCCCAAGTGCCACTAGATGCAAACTCACAAGCAAATGCACTTGGAATCACTCAATCTCACTTTAAATTAGCAATCAAGCAAGAGAGATGAGTAGGAGAGAGTATGCTCAGCTCAAGAGGATGTCAAGATGATTAAAAATGCTAAGAGAGGTCCCTTGGAGCCGGTAACCAACTATTTATAAGTCCCCCAAAAGAATAGAGCCGTTGGCTCACTGATTTGGGATCACTACACGCTGACCGGACGTGCAGGTGGGGGTGACTAGACGCAGCCCCAGCGTCCGGTCAGTGCCTGCACGCTTCACCGATGGTCACCACGTGTCCACGTTCAAATATTGAGCGTCAATCTTCAACGATCATTGACCAAGTCAGCACGCGGTAAAAGTTAGCATCGGATGCACAGGTGAAACAACCTGACGCTGCACCATGTGGAGTCCAGTCGTTTCTAGAGAGCTCCGAGAGCATGTTTTATGTGACCGGACGCGTCCGATCAAGGTCAACCTGACACGCCCGGTGTCCGGTCAGCACACCACACTCTCCTCGTGTTTCTCAATTGCTGATGTCACCATGGCAATTGACGATGAACAGTGAACCGGCGGCGTCCGATCAGCAGCGTCTGCGTACCTTCAACAAACGACTAGATGCTGTTAACACTGGATTTTGGTCAACATTGAGAAGATGACAGGTGGACCCAGCACATGGCAGGAAGAGTATTCGGCAAACGACTGAGCGGTCGGCTAATTTTCGGCGCTTCAGCAAATGCTCATGCGGTCGGCTATCTCGGAAGGCGGTGATTCCAATCGGGAAAAGGAAGATGGCGTGAAAAGACGATTCAAAGAAGAAAAGACGTATTAACAGAGGACTCCAAGGAGAATTAGAGCTAAGAGTTGTAGTTTCCAAATTTTGTTTAGTATTTCGTAGTCTTTTAGGACTCGTATTCTGCACAGGGTATAAATATACACCCTGGCTATTGTAATAGACACACAATCAATTCAACACAACCGGCCCCGTGCCAAGTTTCGAGTCTTTTTTTCGTCATGTCGTCGAGTTCTTCAAGAGGAACCATCGATCCATCGACCTCCATAAGTACCGACAACCTTGCTATCATGTCTAGGATCATGCGGTGGATTTAGATCATGGTGCAAGTAGTCTTGTTTGTCTCGACTGGATGGCCGTGCGGCAGGTGTCTGCTTGACGATCAGGAAGTCTTTGCTTATGCTTTGTTTATCTCGACTAGATGGCCGTGCGGCAGGCGTCCGCTTGATAGCTCAGCGAAGCAAGATAGTTATCGGCTCTATTAGATTTGGCAAGATCTAGTAGATTCATCAAGTTATCATGTGTTACATTGATTTAAATGTTTTATATATTTGTAACACTCTTCCGCCCAATTTAGATTGATACAATTCGGCTTTGTGCTCGTATAGCCGAATTAGATCAATCTAGAATGCTACATGTTGCGGGTTCATTCATGTTAAAGTGTGTCTAACCCTAAGAAAACTAGGTATCGTGCGGCAGATGCAGGTGTTGATAGGTTTAGATCATGTTAGCTTGTCTGTTCCTTCTTCATGGATCCCAATTCGGCAATCTTGCCGAATATGGTTGTGCTTACATGAGTAACGAGTATTTATAGATCTATTTGATTATATGCATGCTTTTAGCCTCTTATGATTAGATTGTATCATGCGGTGGATTAATCTGGTCGTAAGAAGTGGTGTAGATTCATAGCGAGCAGTATCATGCGGTGGATTAACTTGCTTGGGTTTATGCTTGATGGGTATATGAAGGCTAGACGTGCGGCAGACTAGTTGAATTAGCCTATGCATGTGTAATTTAAATAAGATTTGTATCTACGAATTACCTATTTAATTTTTATCATGCCCTGATTGATGTTATTGATCTAAAACTTATGCCCTTACATGATATATGAGGATTAATCTAGGCTTGTTCAAACATGTCTTCTCATACATACACATTCGGCAATCAAATGTTTTATACTTCTCACTTCATATTTGCCGAATGATCTGTAAACATGCTTTGGCAGACAACTTCTATAGTTGTATGTCGTCATAAGTGGCTTCAGGGCCTTAAATATGGAACTGTCTGGTCTCACCCGGCATGTTCCAGTTTTTTGATCTTACAGTTTTATCCCTTGTCGGCTTTCAGGTCTAACCGACTGGCACGTCTTCGGATTCCAAACCGTCCAGGCACCCGATTGAAGCCACGCTTTTTGGCTTGCTGTGTGTGAGGCACAGTGCACCACATTTTGTGCCAACACACTTTTTGGCACGCCCAGTGGGACAACATTAATTCGAGATGGCTGACATCAGCAATAGTCACGTTCTGGATGTGACCATGGAAGAGTTGCCAGAAAACTTCAAGGAATTGGTGCAGCAGGCATGCGAGCAATTCCAACAGAAGTGTTTGATGTCCTTTCCAAAGAACAAGAGCAACAAGGTGATCCAAAAGCAGTCACTGCCGAGGGTTCTTCCACATCAAACCAATTACACTGAAGAAGAGGATGCTCATAAAATGGCAGCACTGGTCTACAAGGCTATGGGAGAAACCATGACAAACCATCATATAGCTTTTCTTAATACTTTTCGGGCAATCATGGTCAATACTTTCGGTCCAACGGCCGATAAATACTTTGAAGAAAATGCTAGTCCAATCAGCGGATCAACGCTGTTCAATGTACCTAAGCATCAAAAGAAGCTTGCTGAAGGAGAAATAGCGTCTGCCTTAAACAAAGGTGGACCGGTTCCTAATGAGAGACAACCGCATCCTACCTATGGCCAGGTTACATTTGGTACAACAGGAGAAGTGCCATCATCAGCCCTCAAAGTATCTCCAGCAGCAAACAGGTTGCAAAAGAACATGTATGGAGATGGGTATCAGTAGTTTACTGATTACAGTGCTCTCAATGCTATGCCAAATCTGGGATATAAGAGTGCTTCAGGATTGTCTTCTATGGGACAGATGCAAGGAACTCAAGATTCAAGCATTGACATATTGATGCATAGGATGGCCGATATGATGCAGAATCAGTTTGGTTTGAAACCCAAAAAACAATCCTATTCGTACCAATCTCCTTACCCAGAGTGGTATAACAGGGTGGCACTTCCTCCTAGAGTAAAGCCTCCTACAGATTTGACCAAGTTTTCTGGTTAAGATGATACCAGCACTGTAGAGCACATCAGTCGATACTTGATGCAGCTTGGGGAAGCTGCTGCGGATGAAGCTTGGAGAATTCGATATTTTCCTCTGTCTCTTACAGGACCGGCTTTCACGTGGTTCACATCTTTGCTGGCTCATTCCATTGGTACATGGGCGAATTTAGAGCAGAAGTTTCATTCATATTTCTACACGGGAACCAATGAGAAAAAGATGGTTGATCTAATGACTCTGAGGATGAGAGCAAATGAGACACTGCTAGAATATCTTCGCAGGTTCAGGGAGACCAAGAACTTGTGCTATTCCCTGAATATACCAGATGATCAGTTACCAAGAATGGTTGTAGCAGGTATGTTGCCAAATATCAAAGAAAAACTATTCGGCATGGAGTTTGATGACCTTGGCCAACTGTCACAGCGATTGGCAGCTATGAGTAATCAAGCTCAAGGATTCAGAAGAGATGGTCGCTTTCAGAAGAACAATGCCACCAATGAGGTGTATCAAGGCTTTCTAGAAGAAGCAACTGAGTATGTTGATGAAGATGAGATAGCTGCAGCTGAGCTGAATTGGGCAAAGGAGCCTACTCAAGTTAATCAGCGCTGGTTGAGGCAACAAAAGGGAGCTTATGATTTTGATGTTACTAAGGCAGATAAACTTTTCGCACTATTGGTGAAGGAAGGTCGCATCAAGTTGCCAGAAGGACATCCCATGTTATGTCCTGAAGGTGTAAAAGACAAAAAGTATTGTGGCTACCATAACACTAATTCTCACTCCATCAATGATTGCCGAGTGTTCAGAGTGCGGATCCAGAAAGCTATCCAAGAAGGACATATAAGGTTTGATGGCAAGATGAAAGTTGATGATCAACCTTTTCCACAAAATATGATTTCTTTCTGCAAATAATCCCAAAGGAAAAGGCAAAATGAAGGTATTAACTTCTGACAGAGCAAAGAAAAGTGGTGCTGTTGATCCTGATCGGCAAGTCTCCAGTGAAGAGCTGCAGCAGCGGGTTCGGTTCCAGAATAGCCGAACCGAAAGGGGAGAAACTTCCAGGCCCAGGGTTACATCGCGCATCTTGCTAAATAAATGGCAGAGGGAGCAAGAGAGAGAATATTATGAAGAGCAACAATTTATGGAAGAAGAGCGATGGTTTATGGAAGAACGCTAGAGGTATGAAGAGGAGGTATACCGAAGGGAACAAGAAGAATACATAAAAGAACAGGAGTAGTCTCATTAGGGTTGTTCATTCTTTAAGCATTGTTGGAATGAAGGTTTGAAGCTGCCTGCTAAGAACAATTGTCCTGAATGCAGTGCCCAATATTCAGAGTATAGGCAGTCTCGAGCCAACCGCCGTCCCGTCCATGAAAGGCTTGGAATACATTTTTCTGAGAACGATCGGCGCTTAAAAATAGATAGCTTTGAGAGTCGGCGAAGGAAGAGATTTGCAGATCAAGGTTGGATTCATAATAGGATGTGTGACAGGGAAGAAGACTCCTATGAATATGTATGGCAGAAAGGACAGTGGTGTCCTCTAGGTCTGAGGAAAAGCCAGAAAAGGAGAGTTCAACGCTTGAGGAATCAAGAACTGAAAGAAGCAGCTGCTAGAAAGAAGCAAATATGGCGCCCTAAGGAGAAGCCCGATGAACACGATCCTTCGGCTGACGCTTGCATGACTTTCTTCCTCCCTTCAGAGTTTATAGCTCCCAAAAGCCAAGAGATCCAAGAAGAGGTGTACTCTGATCTTGATGAAAGTGAATATCAAGATTTGATGGCTCAACTTGTGTTGACACAACGAGCAGTTTTTGACAAGCCGGCCAAACATCGTCACTTAAAGCCACTCTATTTGAAAGGGTATGTCAATGGCAAGCCTCTAACCAAGATGTTTGTTGATGGAGGAGCTGCTATCAATATCATGCCATATACGACCTTAAGAAAGCTTGGGATGACAAGTGAGGACCTGCTGAAGACTGACATGATTCTCAGAGATTTGGCTGGCAATCCCTCTAACACTCGTGGAGCTGTACATATTGAGTTGATGATTGGCCCAAAAACTTTGATTACTCCATTCTTTGTCATCGATGGCAAGGGGGCATATAGTCTGCTTCTAGGGAGAGATTGGATTCATGCCAATTGTTGCATCCCTTCAACCATGCACCAAATTCTTATCCAGTGGATTGGAGATGACATAGAGGTTGTTCATGCTGATGATTCGGTAAGCGTTGCTGCTTCAGAACCTACTTACTGGGAATATGATGGTTTTGACTGTTTCTCTGGTAAAAAGAGGGAAGAAGGTCCTGTGAATGTTTTCAACAGAGGCCAACAGCCGATCCAAGCAGTCGGCTCTCACAGTATTTTTTAATGAATAATCCAATCGATGGCAACAAAAGAAAGTTGGGTCGTGGTTTTATGTCGGCCGATTAGTTGGAAGATATAGATATTGGTGATGGTTCTAAGCCAAGGCCGATGTATATTAATGCAAATTTAGACCCAGAGTACAAATCAAAGTTAGTAGAATTGTTGAAAGAATTCAAAGATTGTTTTGCTTGGGATTATACAGAGATGCCTGGATTGGATCGTACTATTGTTGAGCATCGATTACCCATTAAACTTGGATATCATCCTTACAAACAACCTCCGCGGAAAATCTACAAAGAGGAGGTATTGGCCGATGTGAAGAAGGAAATTGAAAGATTAATAGAGGCAAACTTCATTCGGCCATGTAGGTATGCAGAGTGGATTTCAAACATAGTACCAGTGTACAAGAAAAATGGAAAGATGAGGGTCTGTATAGACTTCAGGGATCTTAATAAAGCCACTCCTATGGATAGATACCCGATGCCAGTTGCCGATTTACTAGTAGATGCAGCAGCAGGTTACGAGGTTATCAGTTTTATGGATGGAAACGCTGGTTATAATCAAATCTTTATGGCAATAGAAGATATCTCAAAAACAACCTTCAGATGTCCTGGTCATATTGGTTTGTTTGAGTGGATAGTCATGACATTTGGGTTAAAGAATGCCGGTGCAACTTATCAAAGAGCTATGAATTATATCTTTCATGAGTTGATCGGCAAAATCGTGGAAATCTACATTGATGATGTGGTGGTCAAGTCTAGGAACCATGAAGAGCATTTAGATGATTTAAGAAAGACTTTGGAGTGCACAAGAAAGCATGGTTTGAAAATGAATCCAAACAAATGTGCCTTTGGAGTCTCGGCTGGTGAGTTTTTGGGATTTTTGGTTCATAAAGGAGGAATTGAAGTCGGAAAAAAGAGCATGGAGGCAATAGACAAAGTTGTACCTCCAACTAATCTCATAGAGTTACAGTTATTGCTGGGCAAAATCAATTTTGTAAGGAGATTCATATCCAATTTATCAGGAAGAGTTTTGCCTTTTTCTCCACTTTTGAAGCTCAAGAAAGATCAAAAATTTGTATGGGGTGACATACAGCAGAAGGCTTTTGATGAGATCAAGCAATATATGAAGGCACCACCTGTGCTGGTACCTCCGCAACTTGATAAGCCTTTTAAGTTGTATGTGGCGGCTGATAGCCTAACAATAGGATCGGCCCTCATGCAGGAATTTGAGGGAAAGGAAAGAGTGATAGCTTATCTTAGCCGAAAATTGCTAGATCCAGAAACAAGGTATTCGGCTACAGAGAAACTTTGCCTGTGTATGTATTACTCATGTACCAAATTTTGGCACTATTTGTTGAATGCCGAATGCCGGGTGGTTTCTAGTTTTGATGTAATCAAACATATGTTATCAATGCCAATTTTGAATGGAAGAATTGGCAAATGGATTTTAGCGTTGTCAGAATTTAATTTGAGATATGAATCGGCAAGAGCGGTAAAGGGTCAGATTATTGCCGATTTTATTACCCAGCATTGGGGTCTTTCTGTTGAGGCGATAAGCGTTGTACCTTGGGCTTTGTTCTTCGATGGTTCATCTTGTAACAAAGGTGGTGGTGCTGGTATTCTCTTAATTTCTCCGCGAGGAGTAACTCTTGAGTATGCATCTCCCATTGAGTTTCATGTTACTAACAATCAGGCGGAATATGAGGCACTGCTTAGAGGGCTTCGGCTTCTTATGGAGGTAAAAGCCGCTGCTGTTGAAATCTTTGGGGATTCTGAGCTGGTGATTAATCAATTGACTGGTCAGTATGAATGCAAAAACAACATATTAAGGGAATATTATGAGGAATGTCAAGAAATCTTGAAGAATTTTCTGATAGTAACCTTGCATCATATCCCTAGAGAGCACAATGAAGAAGCAAATAAGTTAGCTCAAACTGCTTCTAGATATCGCGAGGATCGGGAAATTTTTGCTATAGAAGAAAATGTTTCCAATACTGATCAAGTAGATGGTGATTGGAGGTATGATATTACTAATTATCTGAAGGATCCATCTCAAAATGTTTCCCGAAAGCTCAGGTACAAAGCCCTAAAATTTGTACTTCTTGATGATCAACTATACTACAAATCTATCGATGGAGTGTTACTCAAATGTTTGAGTCAAGAAGAGGCCAGAAAGGTTATGTTTGAGGTTCATGAGGGCTTATGTGGTGCACACCAGTCAGCTTATCGGATGAAGTGGATAATTAGGAGAACTGGTTATTTTTGGCCAACTATGTTGGAAGATTGTTTTGAATATTACAAAGGGTGTCACAATTGTCAAAGATTCGGTAATATTCAAAAGGTTCCGGCATCTGCTATGAACCCCATAATTAAACCTTGGCCATTCAGAGGATGGGGTATAGATTTGATTGGTCAGATTAACCCTCCTTCTAGCAAGGGACACAAATTTGTGCTATTGGCCATAGATTATTTTACCAAATGGATGGAAGCCACTACTAACTTCTGACCCTTATGCCACGCTTTTTTGTCGCAACGGCAAGATTTGGTTGCAATAAGGGGTGTTATCGCAACCTTTCGCACTTTCGGTTGCGATAGGCGGAATTTTTGCCACGCAAATTATTTCGTGGCCGTGAGCCCAAAGATCGTTGCAATAAGTAAGTGCTATCGCAACCAACTGTAAACCAGTTGCAATAAGTGGTCACTGTTGCCACGATTTGATTTGCGTTGCGGGTGGTTTTATTGGCGTTGCAATACTGAGATGATATTGCAACTCTTTAGTTGATGGTTGCGAAAGCGCATCTATGTTGCAACGAATATGATTCATTGTATGTAATAGTCGCTTGTGTTGCAAAAGAGTTGTACATATAGCAACGAAAAAAATAAATTGTTGCAATAAGTAAGGTTCGGGAGCACGCCACTTTTAGGAAAAAAAATAAAAAAAAGATGTGTAACCAGGTTTCGATCCTAAGATCTTTAACTCTAAGGGAAAGCTACTAACCACTACACCATAATTATGTTCTTGTCATTAGTAGCCACAAAAGCGTATACAAATTAATAACATGTCTATATTGCAGCGATTATGTTTTGTTGTATGTAATAGTCTCTTGCGTTGCAAAAACATTGTACATATAACAACAAAAGATTAAATCGTTGCAATACCTAAGGTTCTCGAGCAAAATGGTTAAGTAAAAAAAACACTACAAGAAACTTGCTTATCTGTGACGGATTCTCAGGACGAATTTATTTCCGTCATGGATGTGCACCAATGGATATTCCCGGCCCGCTAACTCATGATGGTTTTATCCAGATCGTCACATTGTATGATTTTAAATTCATCATACTCTAGTTAGCTCAAAACAATAGGCCCGCTATCAATATTTAGTGCAAAGAAAAATAAAAAATATGATTGCAAAAAGAATCAAACTTAAAAGATGATTTGTTAAATTATTTGAACTAAAAGTGAATTGGAAAAGGAAATATATGAAATAAATATTTTACGTTTGGCTATTTCAACATTTTATTCCTGGGTTCTCTAAATAAAATAAAAATTAAATTGAAAAAAGAAAAAAATATGAAAAAATAGGATTGAACCCAGAACCTCATATATACAAAAGAAACACACGTCTTACCGCTGCACCACCCCCGCTATTGTGCAACCCTTGGTTATTTAATATGTTTTATTCTTGGTTTCTCTAAATTAATAAGAAATATGAAAATAGCAAAAGTTATGCTGCAGGTTGGTTCGAACTCAAGACCTTGCAATGGAGAAAAACAAAACTTACCACTGCAGTTGCTGGGAGTCTGGGACTTCGTGACCAAACTAGATCCTTTACTCCTTTATTAGTATATATACACGTACATGTTCCTCACGTTGTGGGCAGAGTTCAGTCACGTAGAAACAAAGTCACGATGACATCATAAACGTAAACTTTGTTTAAAAAAAGTAAAAAACACCAAAACACCATATATATACTAATGCTCAGACCATACATATCATTCGGGCATGACCTTTTCATATGAGTTTTCAGTAGGAAAATAAATTGCTTAAATACTGGAAAATTAAGAATATGAACACACACTTTTCTCTTTTTAATCTGTAGTAAAAATTTGTAACAAGTTTTTCTCCCTCATGCTAACTCTAAATGAGTTGATTCTTTTTCCTAAAATTTTCTAAAATCATGCTCTATCAAATTATTGTGTCCTTACAACTATTATTTTTGTTAAACTTTCATGTGACTTTGTTTTATCAATTGAAAATTTAAATTTAAAAAAAATGGTAACTTCAAATAACATTTTGAAGTAGTAAATGATTTCGTCTGAAAAAGTCATGAACATAAAAGTTGTAAAACTGATCATAAAATTTACGTATCTCTCTTATAGTTTATGAAACCATATTAGAGAGAGGTAAAGTTTGTGAACAATATTACTATCGCTTTATCGGATGAACAAATGACCAAAATAAAAGTTGTAGATCTTGATGGCTTCTACAACTTTGTTGTTGATGACTTTTTTAGATGAAATCATTTACTCTTTTCAAAATTTTGTTTGAAGTAGTCATTTTTTAAAATTCAAATTTGAATTGTTCAAACAAAGTCACATGAAAAGATGACCAAAATAAAAGTGGTAGATCTTGAAAAGTTATAGAAGTTTGTAGTTGACAACTTTTTCATTTGAGATTATTTTGTCAAGTCAAACTACGTTTGAATTTCTCAAATTTGAAATTTGAATTTTTCAAATGACCTCGGATGGAGAAACAACCAAAATAAAAGTTGCAGATCTTGAAAAGTTATAGAACTTTGTAGATGACAACTTTTTCATTTGAAATTATTTTGTCAAGGAAAATTACATTTGAATTTCCTAAATTTGAAATTTCAAATTTTCAAACAACCTCGAATGGAGAAACAACTAAAATGAAAGTTGTAGATCTCGAAAAGTTATATAACTTTGCACTTGACAATTTTTTGATTTGAAATCATCTTATCAAAGAAAACTAAGTTCACGAATGTGTGTAAAAACTGATGGCCGAGCGACATCGATCCGAACATGACTTGCTCATTTAAAATATAAAAAAAATAGTGAATCACTTCTGTTGGAAGATTATTTTCTAAATTTATTTTATACTTTTCTGTTTTCTGAAAATGAAATCAATTTTCCCTTTTCTTCCCGTTTATATATAGTGTCAAAAATTTCAACTAAAATTAGCTTCCCGCTTTGATGTGAAAAAATTCAACCTAAATCAGTTTCCCGCGTACCCAGCCCAAATTCTGCCGGGCCAGCTGTGGTTCATATAGCACTTAGGTTTCAGCAGGCGGGCTCTCCATTTTTTCCTCAGCCACCTAGTCTCACCCAAGGGCGCGGCGGCGGCGGCTGCGGGGCCGAGGGCGCGGCGGCTGCGGGGCAAGGGCGCGGAGGCGGCTATCCGTCTTCGCCGACGACAACCACTACATCCGCTTCGATGCCGACAGCACCCACCTCCTCAACGAGATCTATCGTGGATGACGAGATCCCCTTCCTCCTCTCGATGAGATCAGGTGGCAGTGGCCTCGGATCCATTTATAAAATGCTGCTGTCTCGCATCCTTGGTTCTGACCTGACGGCCGTGTCCTATTCACTGTGCAGAGTATGGCGCCGCCGACAATGACGAGTGGACGACAGCGGCGTGCCGGTTTTCACTGAGTACAACCTCGACGACCTCTGGGAAGCCACCGACGGCTTTTCCCCCCACCGCATCCTGTCATAGCACGGCGAGTATGCGGGCAACGAGGGCACGCTCTTCAGCTCTGACCGCATCATGGCCATCAAGCGCTTCAGACGCTTGGCCTGGCCGGACTCGCCAGTTCCTGATCCGTGTCCCTTGCTCCGTGTGATGAATGTATCATTTCTTTTGTTCGTCTTGCTTCTGTGGCGTCTGATTGAATGGCTGTGTATCCGTGGGTGCAGGAGGAGGCGAGTGCTGTTGGGCAGCTCAGATGCGCAGTGGCCGGATTGTGCCAAATTCACCATTTGGTAAAGCAGGTGAAAAGCATATTGTACTTATTGTGCTTCTTATTCAGTTCATGCTTCGATTCTGCTAATTAAAAAGCTGCTGCAGAATCCCTCTGCAAACAAATATGTTTTTTTTACTAATCACTACTTCCATCCATACTTGGGGCTTATTAGTTATGACTTAACACAGAATACCGTACTGTATTGTGCTGCTCATAGAGCCAATCATCACAGCCAGGGTGCCACACCACTCTATTAAAATGAGCAATAGAACAAAAGTTGCAGAACTGACATGGATCTTTTTTCCTAAGGATGTGTGTTTGTTATTTGCAGTTAGCTCGTCTGGGTTTGTTAGAGTTGATTCTGATTTGGTACTAGTCCGAATGTAGCGTCAAGTTGATGATATTGGGACCCATTTTTAACGATGTGTGTTTGTCACCTGTATCCACTCTAAGTGTCGCCTTCAATTGTAGAGGGTTCAAGTTAGTTTCTGCTGCATAACTCTTTAGCTGTTTGCTTTATCTAGTGCTATTTCTGTACTTTAGACTAACTGGAAATCGACACTGGTCTTATATAATTAATTTTGATCGTTTCTTACGGATTCAGTAATAATCTGCACGGCATTAGTGCTTATTTCGCTGAGATTTCCCATGTCCGAAACTGAATGCTCACTGATGCACGTGATTTCGGCCTAACCTAATATGTGACTAAGGTCTAAGGCAGGCTATCCTTGGATAGCAATCCATTTTAATTCACTTATTTATCATCTTAGGATTTAATGGACCATTAAAATATTACTAAGCATTTAACATAATTGGGTTTTACGGGCTGCCGCAGGATCTGAAGGAGAAAGAAGACGGCATGCAACGCCTTTGCTTCAAAGTGGGCGCCACAGAAGCAGAAGGTTCCTGCTGGCCATGATCTGAAACGGCAGCTCCTGAAGTCTTCTGGAGCTAGAGCCATTGGAACGCACAGTTGGTCTCCGTGTTCCCCACTTCACCTGCTGCTGCCAGCTCGGTGTACGCACTTATTTCCACTCTACCCATTGGCGAACTGCAACTTTTGTTATGTGTTTAGATCAGTATAAGATTCATCACGTGATGCCTAGGGTATATCTTTTTTGTGTAGTATTTTAGTATTATCTATTTTGAGATTAATTATGAGTACACGGATCAGTACAAGATTGATCACGTATGTATGCACTTTTTTGAGATTTATATATCTGTTAGAATTATTTATGAGTACATATAAAAAATATCATCTCTTAATATCTGTTGTCACGTCTTAGTAGTAAATTGCTTTTGCACAGGTGTATTTAGACATTTCTTTGTAACTTTTATATTTAAAAACTGCCCATATAAAATTGTTGACATGAATTTGATCGTGAGTATATGGCTATGGATACTTGGCTAAGTATCGAACTCGCAGAGAATTTATGAAAGAGAACCTTGAAGTACATGCACGTGTTGAAGCTGCAGCCAAGGAGAAGAGAATTGCTTATGAAGTAGAGGTTGAAAAGTTGAAAGAAAATGCGCACGAAGTTGCAGAAAGGGAAAGGAAGAAAGAAGAAAATAGGAGAAAGATGCAGGAGGATCTGGAAAATGCTAAAATAGCACTAAAAGAAGAAATTTATGATTATGATGTCTAATTTAAGATAGCAAGAATTCCTTAATATGCTAGCGCAGCACAAAGAAGGAACTATGAATTAGGTAATATTTTAGAATAATTTTTTTTATCATTCGTCCTTTTAATAAATTTATGATTATGATGTCTAATCTTTTACCTCAATATTTCTATGTAGAGTATCCCGCAAAACAATGACAGCATACAAATTGCACCAACTACACAAGAGGACAATGAGACTGGAGAATATGCAAATTATGAGAATGAAGATGCGTTACAGCAGGTAATGATATTATTACACTATGTTCCAAGTAATCTTGAGCTATGTAAATAATTAGTTAAGGACTTAATTCTATTTCACCATTCCTAGTTAGTAACTCAGTTAGATGTCATGCACTCTTGCATCAACTGCTGAAAGTTTATCAAATGTGACCTTTCTCGTAGAACTAGGAAATGTAGGAAATACATTTATCATACGTGCTGAAAACTGCAGCTTGTGCAGTTCTGATTGGGTGAATTATTCCATGTAGTAAATTCCCATTTCTGTGATACTTGATAATACCAAAGTTGTAGAAAGTTTAGAGATGTTTGTCGTTGTGAAAGTTCATGATTTTAGCCCTGGAGAATTGGGAGTTATGAATTTTAGATGTAGCCTGTTAGGTTTTGACCTTGCTCTGCACAGCAGTGGACCTTTTTGATTTTCGACCTTGATAACTGCAGAATCTGATTTTACAAATAACTAGAAAGATGTAGAGAATTTCATGGGCTTTCCGTATTGTTAAAGAATATAATTTTTCATTGTCTAGAACTTTTGTTATGATTTTTCTAAGCAACTGTACTGCTGCTGCCTTAACAATTAAGATACTTTGACAGCAAAATGGTTGTACGTATAACATTTCTTAATTTTTAGTTCTACTTTTGCTTAATTAAATTGACAGCACTCCTTTTATAGTTTTGATTAATTCTTCTTTTGCTTAATTACAACCATGTTCTATCTGAATCTCTTTACATTTTGTGCATGATGTAGTAAATCTAATATTTTTCTAATATCCCAATCTTATTCTTTTGGTCAGTAGGTGGACAAGGTTTGAGTGGGATGCTCCTAATCAAACGAGGACATAGCCGAGCTGATGACGTGTTGCTGCTAGAAAAATCTCGAGGGGCTGCATAGATGCTAGGAAGTCTTGTACTGCTGCAAGTTTTAAAAAGTTATGAAATAATGAGTGAACTGTCCACTCGTTTATGATTTTAGGTACTATTTCAATGCTTTGACAACTTATTGAATCATTGATTATAATTAATATATGTGAGTGCAATTGCTTTTGTTATGATTTCTTGTTTTTTTGCAATTACGATTTATTAAACCACAAATCAAATGCTACTAGTGTTGCAATACAAACTATGCCAACGAGCTACTATGCGTGGCAATATGATATATGACAACGAACTCACTTGCGTGGCAATATGATATATGACAACGAATGGAATTGCGTGGCAAATGGTACTATTGCCACAACATGACAACCGTGGCAATAACATGATCTCTCGCAACAAATAAAATTACGTGGCAAATGATACTATTGCCATGGCACAACGATCGTGGCAATAACGTATGATCTCTCGCAACGAATAAGATTATGTGGCAAATGGTGTACTTGCAACGACGCTGTTCGTGGCAAATGTCTTTATTGCTACGTTATTGATCGTTGCATGTACCACCTCTTGCTACGAAGACGTGCGTGGCAAATGCTTATATTGCCACGACCGTGAACGTTGCGACAACGTCCTATTGCCATGCTTGGCAACGGACAGGTATGGTTGCAGGAAACCCCAACAGTTGCAACGTCAAACTAGCAACGGTTGCAATACCTTATTGCAACGTGACTTTTTGCAACCATTGGCAACGAACGTGATTTGGTTGCAACATCTACCTTTTGCAACCAAATTGGGCCTATTGCAACGTTTTTTTGTCGTTGCGCAAAGGTTAGAAGTTAGTAGTGAGCTATCCCTCTAAAGAAGGTTACATCAGAAAACATGATCAGTTTCGTCAAAGAGCATATAATTCACAGATTTGGGATCCCTCAGACTATAACAACTGATCAAGGAACTCATTTCACTTCTTTAGAATTTTGCAATTTTGCCGAAGACATGGGAATTAAGTTGTTAAATTCCTCTCCATATTATGCATAAGCCAATGGCCAAGCAGAGGCATCAAATAAGATTATGATTAAAATCATCCAGAAGAAAATTGATGAAAAACCAAGGAGATGGCATTTGGTCCTCAATGAAGCGTTATGGGCTTACCGAATGGCTTGTCATGGGTCTACTCAAGCATCTCCTTATGAGCTGGTTTATGGGCATCATGCTGTATTACCATGGGAATTACAGTCAGGTTCAAGATGAGTTATGTTGCAGAAAGATTTGATAGAAAAAAATTACAAGAATCTGATGATGGACGAGTTGGAAGATTTGCATTTGATTCGTCTCAAGGCATTGGAAAATATTGAGAAAAACAAGATGCGTGTTGCCAAATATTATAACAAGAAGGTTAAAGTGAAGCAATTCGTAGAAGGAGACTTGGTTTGGAAAACTATATTACCGATTGGGACAAAGGATAGAGCATTCGGCAAATGGTCTCCAAATTGGGAAGGGCCTTATCGGATAGTAAAGTGTGTACCTGGCAACGCATATATATTGAAGACCTTATTTGGAGAGGAGTTTACTAGAGCGATCAATGGAAGATTTCTAAAAAAATATTATCCCAGTGTTGAAGTTGGTTCATGAAATGAGATCAGAATTTGAATATGAATAGCCGATGAAGGGGAAATCGCCTTTAGCCTAAAAAAATGAAGCACAAAATAGCCGATACAGTTTGTGTCGCCTTTAGTACAGAGGATATCTGTGCATAGCTCGGGTGACTTCAGCATTTTTTCAGCTGGTAGGTTTATCGGGAGAAGAGAAAGGCGGAAGTACAGTAAATAGAATGCTGAACGACGCGTGATGACAATTACAACGCAAGGCCGAGATCCAATCGGTTAAGATGACGTCATGCATTCAGGAAAGCTATCCTTCGAGGGATTGTCGCAATCAAAATTCTACTGAAGGCAATTAAGAAACATGAACGAACTTTCTCCAAAAGATAGTTTAATTACATCAGATCCGTCCTAATACAAACTACTCCTCAAATAGCTTGTTGAGGACGGATTGGGGGTTGGTGGATTCGGCAAGGGCAGCAGCGTGATCATCATAAGCCTCCAGACGCTCGTCGATGTCGTCGATCTCATCTGGATGCCCGTCGAGGAAGCCAACTGGCTGGGTGGAGTAGTCCTCATTGGTCCGGGACGACATCGCTGCCAGCCCGAGGGAAACGCCAAGGTGCACACCTTGGATGATGACCTGATCCACACGACCATGCACAGCATCAAGGCGTGCTTCGGCTGTCTCCCCGCGGGCATTCACCTTGTCAGCAACCTCCTTCGCCGCCGCCTTCAGATGATCGACCTCTGCAGAGAGTGCTGAACGGAAAAACGAAGTGAGTCGACAAGCAGATGAAAACAGGATGAAGAAATCTAGACAGAAAAATATCAAACCAGTGATGGCGTCGCAGAGTTGCTTCCTCTGGTCCTCCCATTCGGCTTGTTCAATGCCGAACTTTTTGGAGACGTCACTGAGCTCCTCCTGAGCTTCATCTCTCTCCCGGCGAAAGACGAGTGCGTCCGCATGAGAATACGGATTCGGATACCCTTCATACGGATCCTCATCCGATTCTACCGGGCCCCAAGAGTTGGAGTGATATGAGTCACCGGACTCAGAAGAGCTCGGCGAGCCACCAGCAAGAGCAGGCTAGTTGGAGACGCCCGGCTGGGTCGCCGTTGCCGGAGGAGGGCATTGGTGTTGGCTGGAAATAGCCCTTACTTCCCTAAGAAGATCAGCGGAAGAATCAAGATCAAAGAAGATGAACAGGAGAAATAACCGCAAGGGGGCAAGAAACCGATTCTCACCCAAGGTGCCGGCGGTTCCGTGCTCGGCTTCCTTCTGCCTCTTCTTTAGCAGGGCGCTTGCCATGAGTGCTGCCGCTTGCCATTGATGAACTAGAAGCTATTTGCCCTCTGGTTTGATTTGGGTAGGGAGATGAAGAGATGGCAATGGAAAATGTTCGATTGTGAGTGATGATGGAAGACGGAGCGGGGTCGTATTTATGGATACTGAGAGCATACCCCGGGAAAGCCAAGCGACGAAATAGGGTTTTCACATTCTTGGGCCATTGCTGGACCGGGCCGGATCTGAATATATTAAAAAAAATCATTGCTCCAGAAAAGGGATTTTTGTTGCAATCAGGAAGTCAATGATTGAAGTCAATGGTTCGGGAAGTCAATCGGGAAGTCAATGATTCGGCTATATTCGGTTTCAATCGAGTGCAGGCAGTCAAAGGTACAAATTGTTCAGAAGAACACAGTTTTACATCTAGTCACAAGCCGATGATTCACTCATTCAAGAAGAGGTTGATTACATCCATAGCGTCAGTCCTAATTCGACTAACGTCATCAAGCACCTTTTGATCATCTTCTTCGGAGCTGTGAATTTTGATTAGCCTATTCTTGATCTGCTGATTCTCTTTAATAACAGATGTTATTTTGGCTTTGGCTGCTTCTATGGAGCCTGGCAGATCGGCAACTTTGGCTTTGTGAGATTGAATTTTGGCGTTTAACCGAGCCAATTGAGCTTCCAATTTGGTTTTCTCTTCCTCCATGACTTTCAGTTCTGGCTCCAGAGTTTCCAGGGAGTGTTTAGCCGACTGAATCTCAGAATGCAATTCCTTGACCTGTTGTTCTTTCACCAGTTTGTCATTCTTCAAGGTGGCTCTAACAGTTATACTTTTGCTCGCTCTCTTGACTATGGCAAAGTGATCATCAAGATGAGCTATAGATTCCAAGGAAGCCCTAAGATTAGGAGGAACCTCTTGATCAATAAGTTCAATGATGTCCCTTATCTAGTCTGCATCTTGAACCAAGGTGGTGATGTCTTTATTAAGAAGAAGAATTATATCCCTAAGCCGAGCTTGGTTTTCTGCTGACAATTGCTGCTGCGATGAAGCTTCTTCATCTCTCTCTCCGATATATTCTTCAACAATAAGGGAGTAGCTGGCTATCGGCTGAATATTATCCTTTTGAAAAAGAAAGGGGAACTTTTAGCCGAATAAGTTAGTTCGCCACAGGATAATTGAGGAGCAAGATACTACCTCTTGTGTAAGAGCTTCGTCAGGATGAGCTGTATCTGGGCTTGCTTGGGGATTCTATGTATCTGAAGATGGACTTGGAGCCTGATGATAAGAATGTCCTTCTTCTGCTTCTTTTATGGGATCATCCAAATAGAAGATGATAATAGATAAGAACAGAAAATAAATCTGATAGAGGATAAAGAGGTGATACGTTGAGAGTAATTACCAGTATGGCCAGTAACTTCATGGCGCGTTGTATTGTCAGTAGGATGTTCAAGAGAATGCATCACATTTATTGGAATATTGGCTGACCCTTGAAGGTTAACCTGTGGCTGTTACAAAATGATGAGTACAGCAGAATCAAGGTTATTTAATGAAAATTGAAGAATTCATACCTTGGGTGGTGATTTGGCTTTCTTGGACCTTGACTTCTTAGGTGTGGTGGTATCATTGTTTGATCTGGCAAGGGTCTTCCTTTTGTATTCCTTTAAAGGCGCAGACTCCATGGCAGGGATCTTGTTGAAAGCTGTCAAGGTTGGAGCATTGAATCCTAGAGCAGGAATAGGTCTAGCTCGGTAATATTGTACTTCTTGAGGGAGGATAGGGTCACTGTCCTATCAAAGACAAGTATTTAGAATAAGAGAGAAGATCCAATGAGGAGGAGGTCATAAGAAAATTACCTCACTGTCTGAAGCAAACTGAGGATGCAGATCTTGGCATAAAGGATGCACTAGCGTATTGAAAATGTGAACGTGCCATTCTTGCCACCAGGAGACAAACAAGGGATGAGCAGCTTCTATCAGTCCAAGTGAAGATGGTTCATATGTTGGTAGGTCCCATCCAAGCTCAAAAACTTTGATGGCCTCTATTCTGTCTAATATTTTTTCTCTGAGCCTTATAATGTTGGAAAAGAATAGTCTTGGGGGCAACTGGCCACATCCTAATTGCCTAGCTGACATATTTGGATTATAGAATTCATAAGTGGGATGCAACAATCTTCCATGATGAAATTCTACTAGCAGAGTGCAAGGTTTAATGAAAGAGTTGAAGATCTCTGTAGATACTTGATCTGAACAACCAGATTCATAACTGAATTTACATGGCAGAGTCAAATTTTCATTTTCCCTATAAGGAAGCCAGGTCACATTGCTGAAACCTCTGAAAAAGAGTTTGAAAAGATGGCCAATGTCTATGTTAATAATGATGGACGATGCTGCTTCACCATATGTTTGGCAAGCTTTTTCTGTTGCTTCATCATTTTCAGCATAGTTGACTGAAGGGAAGCCTAAGCTGTAAAGGTCCACAGAAACTATCTGATGCATATACAGTTGCAGCCACATTTGAACCAGCCACCAAGGGCCATTAACACAGTGTATCTCTCCATGATGACGCATCTGGACAGTGATTTGATTCATCATGTGGTAAACAGCCCCTAAGAGGTATTTACCCAAGGGGATTAAAGTTCCTGCAGCTAGGTCTTCAGCCATTACCATGTGATTCAAAGTTGGTTCATTGGATTTACTACAAAAGATAAATCTGCACAACCACATGTTCATGAAAGCTCTATATTCTTTGTCAGAGACAACACCAGATGACATGTAGGTCTGAATGTATTTTGTCCACCCACCTCCTGATTTGACTGCTTTCTGGCTGCTGTTGTTCTTATACTTGAATGGGTGCACTAGTTTTGTGATATTCAAACCAGTCATCATGAATACATCAGCAAGGGTCATAGATATTGGGCCATGGCCAAAAATGAAAGCGTTGACAGCATCGGACCAAAAGTGAGAAGCTGCTATTAGGAGAGGTTCATTCCTAGGCATTTTGGCTAAAGATAATTTTAAGCAGTGATGGATATCTTGGGATTCCCACAGACTGCTATTCTTGACTAGCATCCTACGGTACCAATTTCGCCATCCTGAGATTGCAGGGAGCGGCCAGGTCTTGAAGGTGCTCGGCCATCTGCTCGGCGGAGCAATTCCGGATTTGAACAGAATCCTCAAAGTTTCCTTCTCGATAAATTTCATCGGATTGGGGTCTCCCATCGGACCGAGAAAGTAAGAGTCAGGATTTGCAACATAGGGAATCAAAATCTCATTCTTGTATTCCTTCAGAAAGAAAATAGAACGGGGTAAGAGATGAATCAAGAAATAGCCAAGAATTGATTTGGAAATTGCCGAATGAGTGAAATGAGTGGGATTACCTTTGGAATTTTCTCCTGGGTCACCATTGAAGGAGCGGAGTGAGTTGAGACAGTGCGGATTTCTTGAGCGGCGGCTGCGACTGTGGGCAATGTCGACCTAGGCGAAGAGGACTTGTGGCCAATTTCAGAATAAAATCACTTTTATCCTAAAATTGAGGGGGCATGTGTTAACACTGGATTTTGGTCAACATTGAGAAGATGACAGGTGGACCCAGCACATGGCAGGAAGAGTATTCGGCAAATGACTGAGCGGTCGGCTAATTTTCGGCGCTTCAGCAAATGCTCATGCGGTCGTCTATCTCGGAAGGCGGTGATTCCAATCGGGAAAAGGAAGATGGCGTGAAAAGACGATTCAAAGAAGAAAAGACGTATTAACAGAGGACTCCAAGGAGAATTAGAGCTAAGAGTTGTAGTTTCCAAATTTTGTTTAGTATTTCGTACTCTTTTAGGACTCGTATTCTGCACAGGGTATAAATATACACCCTGGCTATTGTAAAAGACACACAATCAATTCAACACAATCGTCCCCGTGCCAAGTTTCGAGTCTTTTTTCATCGTGTCGTCGAGTTCTTCGAGAGGAACCATCGATCCGTCGACCTCCGTAAGTACCGACAACCTTGCTATCATGTCTAGGATCATGCGGTGGATTTAGATCATGGTGCAAGTAGTCTTGTTTGTCTCGACTGGATGGCCGTGCGGCAGGCGTCTGCTTGACAATCAGGAAGTCTTTGCTTATGCTTTGTTTATCTCGACTAGATGGCCGTGCGGCAGGCATCCGCTTGATAGCTCAGCGAAGCAAGATAGTTATCGGCTCTATTAGATTTGGCAAGATCTAGTAGATTCATCAAGTTATCATGTGTTACATTGATTTAAATGTTTTATATATTTGTAACACTCTTCCGCCCAATTTAGATTGATACAATTCGGCTTTGTGCTCGTATAGCCGAATTAGATCAATCTAGATTGCTACATGTTGCGGGTTCATTCATGTTAAAGTGTGTCTAACCCTAAGAAAACTAGGTATCGTGCGGCAGATGCAGGTGTTGATAGGTTTAGATCATGTTAGCTTGTCTGTTCCTTCTTCATGGATCCCAATTCGACAATCTTGCCGAATATGGTTGTGCTTACACGAGTAACGAGTATTTATAGATCTATTTGATTATATGCATGCTTTTAGCCTCTTATGATTAGATTGTATCATGCGGTGGATTAATCTGGTCGTAAGAAGTGGTGTAGATTCATAGCGAGCAGTATCATGAGGTGGATTAACTTGCTTGGGTTTATGCTTGATGGGTATATGAAGGCTAGACGTGCGGCAGACTAGTTGAATTAGCCTATGCATGTGTAATTTAAATAAGATTTGTATCTACGAATTACCTGTTTAATTTTTATCATGCCCTAATTGATGTTATTGATCTAAAACTTATGCCCTTACATGATATATGAGGATTAATCTAGGCTTGTTCAAACATGTCTTCTCATACATACACATTCGGCAATCAAATGTTTTATACTTCTCACTTCATATTTGCCGAATGATCTGTAAACATGCTTTGGCAGACAGCTTCTATAGCTGTATGTCGTCGTAAGTGGCTTCAGGGCCGTAAATATGGAACTGTCTGGTCTCACTCGGCATGTTCCAGTTTTTTGATCTTACAGTTTTATCCCTTGTCGGCTTTCAGGTCTAACCGACTAGCACGTCTTCGGATTCCAAACCGTCCGGGCACCCGATTGAAGCCACGCTTTTCGGCTTGCTGTGTGTAAGACACAGTGCACCACATTTTATGCCAACAGATGCGTAGGTGCATAGCGGCCCTGCATCCGATGAGAAACCATAGCCTCGCGCGCTTGTGTGTTGCTCGGCCAACAGTGACCAGACGCTGATGTCAGTGTTCGATCAGTGTTTCTCAGCAAAAAAACACTTTCGCAACTTCGTCTCCTTCTCAACCCTTGCTCAAACGTGCTAACCACCAAATATATCACCTAGTGCATGTGTGTTAGCATATTTTCACAAATATTTTCAAGGGTTATGTTAGCACACTAGGTTCCTAAATGCAATGCATGAATTATGTCACCTAATGGCACTTGATAGCCGATTCAACCATGAAATTCCCCTCTTAATAGTACGACTATCGATCTTAAGTCACTTACACCCTCTATGGTGTCTTGAGTGCAAAAAAACCTATTGATATCTTTTCCTTGGTCAACTTTTTTTGTCTTTCTCTTTCTTCTTTTCAAGTTGAGCCCTTGATCATCTTGTGGTCAACACCATCATCACCATGATCCTTCTCTAGGCTCCACCACTTGGCAAGTACCAACCTTATCTAATCCATACACTCAACATGGAGGTTAGTACTAGGGTTTCATCAATTATCCAAAACCAAATTAGGGACTTTCACAGACTTAGTACATCGCTCTTCTAACTGTTTTTCTTTTGAATGTGTAGAGTAAATTTAAATTTAATTAGGGCCATTATTATTGCAAAAATCAAGCTATCTTTTTTTCTCTTTTGATGGAATAGTAGTCTAGGTAAATGACTTTGTATGTTGTTTGGTCTACCAAGTGTTGGGCTGAACGGATACTTACTAAGACATGTTGTGTGTGTCAAGTCGTCTCAAGTGTCTGGAATTTCTTTCTGGAGTTCTAGAAACTATCTTTGCGAGTTTTGCATCACGTATTGTAGACTTATGGAAATGAAAACTACTTAGAATTAGTAATTTTATTATGGTCAGCGAAACAATAAATGAAGAAAGCAATATGTCAACACTAATAGGGAATCTTAACTTGTAAGTGACATGTTGCTATTTTATTATATCATGCACCACTACCGGACAAAACAACTTTGCCAAGTGCAAAATGCTTTGCCGAGTGTCAAATATCGGGCACTCGGCAAAGAAAAGCACTTGGCAAAGGCTTCTCTTTGCCGAGTGTCACGCACTCGGCAAAGAAAGACACTCGGCAAAGCCACTATTTGCCGAGTGCCGAGCTCTCGGCAAAGCCTGATGCTCGGCAAAGATGGCCGTAGGTGACGGCGGTCACCCACTGTCACTCTTTACCGAGTGCTAAACGTTTGACACTCGATAAAGAAAATTTTCTTTTTTTTGTAATTTCTTTACCAAGTGTCGTTGTTCTGACGCTCGGCAAAGACATTCTTTGTCGAGTGCCAGGCATGGCACTCGGCAAAGATTTTTATTTTTTTTCTTTTTGCATCCAAAATTTTTCTGTAGCCCTCCTACAGTACATGCAACTACATGTTCAATATTGGTACATTTTGAGGTTTTTTGCTATTTTTAGTTAATTTATTTCATTGAATTAAATTTTTTCAGGAAAAACAAATTTAAACTGCAAGTGCATGGAATAATGGAATTTAGTGATTCAAAAAATGATATTCCTATTGGTGAGTGTATTTCGAGACCGTATCCAGGGATAGACCCGAAATTTCGAACGTCTTATTTAGGAAATATGGCCACCAACTTGCGGGCGAATGGTTTTTAAATTATATAAAATGCAAATGAAGTCGGAAAATCATGAAACTTGTCGAGATGTCATCTTATCACATGTGGAGGCTGTGATAAAAATTTAAGAAGGTTTCGCGGATGTTGACACGTACGATGCTTACAATCCAGACATCTCCACACGTGATGGGTATGCAGCGAATCTGAGGAGGGAAGTAAACTTATCTACTCTGCGAGTCAACGGGATGAAGAGTCATGACTACCACATATGGATTGAGCGGCTTCTTCTGGCGATGGTTCGAGGCTATGTCCCTGAGCATGTGTGGCTAGCACTAACAGAGTTAAGCTACTTCTTCCGCCAGCTTTGTGCCAAGGAGTTATCTCAGACCGTGATTGATGACTTGGAAAACGTGACGCCTGTGTTACTCTATAAGTTAGAGAAGATCTTTCCACCAGGCTTCTTCAATCCGATGCAACATTTGATATTGCACCTCCCGTATGAGGCATGAATGGGGGGGCCGTGCAGGCCTGTTGGTGCTATCCAATTGAGAGATGTCTAATGACTCTTCGCAAAAAATGTAGAAATAAAGGCAAAATTGAGACTTCTATTGCAGAGGCATACATTATGGAGGTGGTGTCAAACTTCACAGAAAAATACTACGCCGAGAACCTTCCTAGCGTGCATAATCCACCCCCTTGTTACAATGCTAGCGAAAATGAATCGTACCTTAGCCTTTTACGAGGGCAACTCGGAAGCGCAAGTGCATCGACCACTAAGACCTTGACACATGAAGAGTGGCGCTGCATCGTGCTATATATGTTGAACAATGTTGATGAGGTGGCATTGTACATTGGGTAAGTTTTCAACGAACTTGTTTCAATATGCCATCACTGTTCCTCATCTAACCCCTTGTTTCATGTTGGTACAGGGAATTTCTTCATCACTTCTGGAATCAATCAAGGGATCCTACCCTGCAGGAAGCTGATACCCTTCTTCCAAAGGGTGCGGGACCAGGGAGGCCCGATTTCATTTCTTGGTTTAAAAACAAGATACTTTCTAATTTAGCTCGTACTTAGTTCGACCTTCCAAGTTGCTCGTACGTTCAAATAATATAATGATCTGTCCTGCTCGAGCTTGCAAGCTCAAACCGATGAGCCTATAAGTGGCGAGTTGAGACAGGTTGCAAACGGTTGTGCCTATAGGGCCAAGTCATTTACCGGTTATGACATGAATGGATATCGCTTTCACACAGCAAGCTATGAGCAGAGTCGGCCCAACCAAAGAACCATAAATAGTGGAGTTTTTACCCTCGGCACTGATAGCCTCGACTATTATGGAAGAATTGAAGGAATATACGAACTTTCATTTGCAAATGCCATCGGTTGCAAACCTCTTAGTCCTGTCATATTCAAATGACATTAGTTTGATCCTGAAGTAATGAGACGGACCCCTCATCTTGGGCTAGTCGAAATTCGACAGGATTTCATCTATCCAGGAGATGATGTCTATATTGTGGCTCAACAGGCCACGTAGGTTTATTATACCTCATACGCATGCCAAACCAAAGAGCATCTTAAGGGTTGGGCTATTGTGCACAAGGTATCGCCACACGGTAAACTATCTGCCCCAAACGATGAAGATTACAATTTCTACACAAACACATATGATGGAGAGTTTTATCAAAAAGAGGGGCTACAAAGGAGGTTCGAGATAGACTTAACCGAAGTGATAGGAATGGATGTAGACAATAATTGGGTTGATGATGAGGACGATGGGGATGACGTGCAAGATGTGAAGGACATACAAATGCTTGAGCGATTACGTTTAGGCAATGACAATGAAGACAACATTCCTCCTTCGGATAGTGTTGATTATTTCGACATGGTTGATAGTGATGATGAGACTTATGATCCAGTTAATCCCGATCATGCAGATTATTTCTAATACATGTAATACTATGTTATTTTGTAATTATATTTTGTTTATTTTGCATCTATTTCTAATTATTTTTTGTTTATTCTTTGTAATTTCTAATTAGCTTTTGTTTATTCTTTCCAATTGCAGGTGATTGAACAAAGATGGTGGGCAACCATAAGAGGAACGTGTTCTCGATTTACCGAATGACACACCCTACGCCGGCTGCAGAAGAGGAGCCGTCGGATAGGAGGAGGAGGAGGAGCAGCAGGAGGCAGGCTCATCCTCCCACGCCGGTGGAGGACGAGGTGGAGGAGGAGGTGGTGGCTAGGGACAGGGATGGGGACGGGGACGGAGACGAGGAGGAGTAGGCTCGGTAGACGGACGAGGAGGGGGGGTGGGGACTCGGACGACGAGGAGGCGGCGGTAGGTATGAGTTCCGCTTCCTCTAGTTCATCGAGTGTCTACTTGCGAGATCCCGCGAGCCTTCGTCCTCCGCCGGCAACTCATCGACGCCCGGTGATTCACCCAAAGGGCAAAAGTAAGTAACTTAAGATGTTATCAATACTTCTTCATATGATATGTTGAAAATTGAAGTAGAAACTAATATTTTTTTCTTAATCACTTATGTAGGAACTGGACTGTTGTGTCGGGTGGTGGTATCGCACGCCATGTCAATGGCATCATGGGTCTTCTGTGCAAGACCCACTTCCTGGCCTGGTTGACTACACCGGGAAGAGGGAGCCGGCCTACACCTTTGACCACTACGCTAATGCCCCCGACATGGAGGTTGAGAACAAGATGGTGCGGGTGAAGCGGGACTTTTGGGTAAGTCTTTATCGCACCGCATTGCTCAATACATCATATTCATTGGACCTTTCTTGAAATAATGATTGGATACATCGTATCTGTATGCAGCTTTATTATAGATGCGAGGAAGGATTTGAGGCCAGGGCGGAGGCGGTGCTTACCAAAGCCTACAAAAAGCTCGTCGTAGACATCCATTATGAGGCGCACGTCTAGACCATCGTCACTTACCACAAGTCGATCCTTGGAGAGGATGTTAAGAAGCCACAAGCAAGAAGCATGACACTGACCCGGGACCAGTACATATAGGTAGATAAAGAACATTAATATTGATTCCTTTTGAGACTAAGTAGTCTTAATTTGTTCCTCTTATATGTCAAATATTTGATGACGTGCAGATGTGTCCCTGGTGGTGCGCCGCGTATCCTGAGTGCTAGGAGATGATAGTGGACAGGTGGTGTGGCCCCGAGTGGGCCAAAGCGCACAACGCTGCCCGAGAGCGGCGATTGCTGATGCTAGGTGTACCGCACCATCAAGGCAGCCGCAACCTCACCGCATACGGACAAGCATAGGTACTCGAATTCATTTATCTATTCTAATGCTTAATTCTACCTGATTTCTAATCATTTTGCTGTCTTTCTTGCAGTCGGCGTCACATGCGGGCTAGGAGTGCACCACATTCATGGCATATGCTATGGCCCACAAGGGCAAGGCAACGTCCGACGTCTCCTATAACCCGGAGGACCCGCCCGAGGCGTACAACAACCCGATGGTCTACACCTGCATCAATCAGTACACGTCGGTGGCAAGGTCTCTCCATGGAGATGACTACGACCCGAGCTCCCAGGACTTTGATCCAGAGGTTGTCATGAGGATTAGAGAAGGCAAGAAGCATGGGCAGTACTATCTTGGCGACGGCGTCATCGACGTGACCTCTACTCCCTCCCTCTCCCAGATCCAAGCACGGAGCACGGACGCAAGCATTCCCATATGCCCATGGCCAGACACTTCGCAACAGTGGATTCTGTCACTCAAGTGATTACTGTTTTATTCGTCGTACATTAATATTTACATACCTTATTTTTACATTATTCAAACATTGTGGTGAAATGTTGAAGGGCCAGGTCCAGCAATTGGAGGCCCTGCAGGAGGCTGATCGGCAAAGGGTGGAGGCTTTGGAGGCCCAGCGCGTGGTGATGGAGCAGAGGCAACATCAGTAGATGGCGGAGGTTCTCCAGTATATGCAAGCTCTTGGGCAAAAGACGGGTGTAGCTCCGCCAGCTTCGCTATTCGTTACACCGACACCTCCACCTCTCGGGCACGCTACTCCTGTAAGTATGAGTATGATTGTTTAAGTTTGTATGTTCAAGCTTAGGGTCAAACCACAACATTACTTGTAGCCTAGTGGATTTATTGTCTGACACATGTAATGTCTTCTCCTTTGTGCAGCCTCAATCGGCGGGTTCGAATAATCCACCTCCCGGGTCCTCGAATGATCCAGTTCATGGTACACCACAGTCTCAGTGGGGAGCTTGGAGATTCGGGTAGTTGTCTTTGTATTTGTTGTTCACTTGGTGATGGACTTGTGATGCACTTGTGTTAGTTATTTGGACTTGTGATGGACTTATGGACTTGTGTTAGCTATTTGGACTTGTGATGCACTAATGGTTATATATGTGATATATATTGTGATGCATCTAATCTATGTGAGATATATGTGATGTGTGTGATATATATATGTGATATATATGTGAAATATTATTTTTGTCGTGATGGAATGTAAAATTCAAAAAAAAAGGTTGGTTATGGTCACTTTGCTGAGTGCAACACTCGGCAAAGACAGCCTTTGCCGAGTGCAATGCCAAAAACACTCGGCAAAGCTGGGAAAACAAAGCCAATTTTAGTCAGTTTTCCAGCTTTGCCGAGTGCCGGGGAAGCAGGCACTCGGCAAAGAAGTTTAAAAAATGTTTTTTCTTTGCCAAGTGCTCTACAGCGGGGCACTCGGCAAAGAATTTTTTAAAAAAATCTTTTTTCTTTACCGAGTGCCATGTGAGGGGCACTGGGCAAACAAATTTTCAAAAAAAAACTTTTTTCTTTGCCGAGTGCAGGATGGTGAGCACTCGGCAAAGAATTTTTCAAAAAAATATTTTCTTTGCCGAGTGCCATGCAGAGGGACACTCGGCAAAGAAATTTTCAAAAAAAATTTTTTTTGACGAGTGCCAGGATGGTGAGCACTCGGCAAAGAATTTTTCAAATTTTTTTTTCTTTGCGAGTGCCAGACAGAGGGACACTTGGCAAAGTTTTAAAAAAAATTAAAAAAATTCTTTGCCGAGTGCCCAGCAGAGGGGCACTCGGCAAAACATCCATTAACGTGTCGTGCGCCGTCACGACAACTTTTCTTTGCCGAGTGCCGTCATGGCACTCGGAGGTCTTTGCCGACGAAATTTTTGCCGTGTACCCTTTGCCGAGTGCGGCACTCGGCAAAGCCTTTGCCGAGGGTAAAATGGCCAAAGCATGCGTTTCTAGTAGTGCACATACAGTCCATCACATAACTTTCAGTGAAATAATATACACCTTTGGTTTGCTTAGCACCCTATGTGTTAGCAAAACATCAAACCATATCAAATCTTTGACACAGTACTTCATGGTGTCATGTTGGTTAGGAAATAGGATTGATGGAAGAGATTGCACATGGTGTCGTTTCATGTGGCTGAAAGTTCATTAATGATCGATTCCATAATTTCCAAGCTGCTACAAAAGGTCAAATCTCTCCGTCCTGAAATACAAGACATCAAATAATTCAAATTTATTCAAAATTATAAGGGCTTTAGGGAATTAAATCCAGTCACATGCATAACTTTGATTAATGTCTATTCTCAAGACAGCCACCAGACACAGAGTGTGAAACAGTGGAGAAAGTTGCTGTTAAGAAAAATGTCATAATCATTCTAGAACAACCAAGACCACTTGTATTTGAATTTGACTTACAAATATTGACCAGGTACAGTATATATACTCCAAGTTGATCAGTTCCTGGATCCTCTACTACTATCAAGACAATTTAATAATTTCTCTAAAAAACACCCGGAACTCTTATAGCATAGGGCAGACATCAACTTGTGGCTATGAAAGAACCTATGGATGCATCCGAACATCTAAACCAAATCTTTCCTTAATCCAATCTAAATAAGAACAACCTTTCTGCCAAACATCTGCAAGCGACATCATCAATCAAAAAAATCAATTCATTAATCAATGAGATTTACAGAGCGACGTGGCTGACGTCATGCAGCATTGTTTCAAGTTAATCATGCACAGTAGTGCCTATTTCATATCATGGCTTGTCCAAATCAATGGGATAGTTTAACATATTAATTTGCTTAGCTCATGAACTTGAGAAAAGCCAGGAGGATCAAAACATGCCACCAACTACTCTGCTGCATCGATCAGATCATGACTCAACACAAGACAACCCACTCACATTCACGAATCTCTCATTGTATATAGATCAACCATGGCATAATTTATACTTTGGATCTAATCTGCTTAACCTTTAACTGTTGGATCCTGTATTTTAAAGACAAAAAAAAAAAACTCAGGCTAGGTGGCCTGCTCTGATGTATGACCGATATAAGAAAATTAGGACCATAAACATACCAAATTGCAATGGAAAAAGAACTCTCTACACAATAAATTAATCTTAATTTTTTGTTGGCGGTGTAAATTAAGCTTAGAGTTCACAAAGTTTGTATGTTTAAATCTCTGTAATTATGAATATTTGAAAAGCTAATAAGCTAAATAACATTTTCCTACCGACTTCAAATTTATCATCAGTGCATCTGATCCCTTTATCTAAAAACAAGTAATAACGGAATGTTCCTTTTGGCATGGTTGGTTTATTTTTCCTGGATTGTCAACTCGAAGAAAACTTGCCATGATTACTTGATTACCTTCTAAAAAACTGTTATCCTGGCAGAAGCACGATTGCTGCTAAATTAATGTTTATAGGAGCTGTCCCAATCGTTCGGTAGCTTTGTTTTTCATATGAAGCAGAAATGTTTGACTTACGCAGATACTTTATACAACATACAATGTATATAAGGGGTTGGACAAGTGGTAATGACAGTACTAATCCTCTTCCCATGTGAATACGAGAGATCTAACCACAGTTCCTGTCTAGTTGTCTCCTCAATGATTCCTCCGGGGAGTAGTGATCAATTCACAAAACATTCAAAAAAAAAAAACTAGGGTTCGTTATGCGTCCCCGGGCTAGTACACCAAAGCACGAAACAGTTTAACAACCATGGACAAACCAACATTGCAGAAAAGTACAAAATTTATACAGTTCCCAAAACAAAATTGCTTGACCTATCTGAAAACTTCAAAATTTCTTGAAGATGTGTACCACCATCTATTTTTATTTTCATTAGGTGCCAAAAACCAATCTAAAATCATTAGTACAAAAATCAAGGTGACAATATATACAAGGTCAACCTCTATGAAAGAAAGAACTGGCAGACATGATTGAAGCAGAAATATTAGGGGGCAGGGGGACGCATAGGCTTTTCAGGCTGGACGGAGATGAGATTAGAATAATACGGCAGCTGGGCCTATCCTTTTCTTGGCACTACATGGAAGCATCTTTGGCACACTAAGATACGCGAGGTGATTGGCCGGAGGAGCTTGGATTTGTTTGGCATGCCTACACAGGCCAGAGGAGAGGAGGGCACCCCACACATGGGCTGTGCCTGTGACTGAGAAGCAAGCAAGCTCATGACAACAGGGCTGGGGAATCTTATATCTCAAATCTCCTTCCTCCTCCTGTTCTTGAAACCAGAACTAGATTAGAGAGGGGGAGAGACTGCCCTTTCTGACCCACCAGGAGTGCCGGAGATCCTGAAAACAGGTGAGCATAGAAACGGCTTCTCTGTTCTTGTCCTCTGTTTTGTTTCGGAGTCCGTAGTGTTTCATGGGTATTTCCTTGTTCTTGTTTTGATTTACCTACCTAGAGAATGATACAGTTTAATTTATTAGCTTGGAACAATTCTCAGAAAGTTTCTGAAATTCCAACGGCCCGATCACAGTTCCCATTTGCAGCGTAACTGATGCTGAAATTCTCCTGAAACAGACAACAGATCGGCATGAACCTTCACCAAGACATGGACAGGGAGAGGATGAGGATGGCCATCCTGAACCAAGAACAGATCTTCAGACACCAGGTACTGACTGATGGCACATTTCAATTATCTGCGGTTTGTATATCGCAAAATGCGCTGGATTATCTCTGCATCTCAACTCGACGAGGTCACCACAATTTCTCACCGCTATCTGCGTTTCTACTGAATCAACCAATCAATCAGGTACACGAGCTGCACCGGCTGTACCATGTCCAGAAGCAACTGATGCAGCAGGCACAAAGGACTGCTCTGGCGAGCCATGGCCCAGTGGTCGTCGACGTCAAGCCGAGACAACAGCAGGACATCTGGTGCAGCGAGAAGGCGACAACAAATCCTCAGCTGCATATCATCAGCTTCACCAGCTGCAACAAGGCCACGACACCTGCACCTGCGTCTGCACTGGCCGAGGAATGCGACCTTGAGCTGACACTGGCAATGGGACCAAGTAGCAGCTGCAGCAACAGCAGCTGTGATGCCGAGAGGCGACAGGGGAAGCGGTTCAAGGTGTCCTCCAACTGCGACTCCGGTTTGACCGCGGTGTCATCCTCGTCGACGGACTCTGAGATGGCTCAGTTCAGGGAGGTGGACATGGCGAAGCTGGCGAGGTTTCATGGCGAGGTTTGCAGGAGGATGGACGAGATGGGGCAGGGTCCGTGGATGTGCCAGTGCCTCAGCCTCAAGATGGCGTGATGATGGGAGTTCACCTGGTCAAAGTGAATAGGATCTGTACATATTCCTACACAATATGTTCAGCTTTGAGAGGTTCATGGAAGTCCTAAAGAAATATATTCACGACCGTGCTCGGCCCGAAGGAAGCATCTCAAGGGCTACGGAACATAGGAGGTCATTGAGTTTTGTGTTGACTTTATTACTGACCTTAACCCGATTGGTGTTCCTGAATCGCGGCACGAGGGGAGACTAAGTGGAAAGGGAACACTCGGGAAGAAAGCATATATTGGTATGGTATGGACGACGATTTCTTCCATAAAGCATACTACACGGTTCTGCAAAACTCCTCCTTGGTGGGTCTGTATACCGAGGAACACAAGGACATTGTACGATCTGATTTTCCGTGGAAGCCTAAGGCCTGGATTATGCATCGACACATGAAAACTTTCGAAGGTTGGTTGCGAAAACATCTCATGGGTAACGAGACTTTTTATGAGTAACTGTACTTGTTGTCTAGGGAACTATCTTGGCATATCTTAACATTCACAGGTACGAGATAAATGGGAACACATTTCACACAATAGCCTAAGATAAAAGAAGCACCCACCAAAACAATCATGTCCACATAGATGCCATAGACCCGAATAGAAATAAGGAAACATATTATGGCCGCTAGAGGACATATGGAAACTTGACCATGGACCTTCTTTTAAGGTCCCTTTGTTTCCCTGCCAATGGGTGAAGCTGACCAGAGGTGGGGGTAACAATGGAACATCAGTACGAGATGACAACAGCGGATCTCAATTATCTAGGGTAGTGAGACGAACCATTCGTCCGAGCCAAGGATATGACTCATGTGTTCTATATGAAGGACATGTCAACCAAACTGAAGGAAGGGAAAAACGACAAGTCTAACAATGAGCCAAAGTACCACATAGTTCTTTTAGGGAAACGAAACAACCTAGGAATCAAGGATAAGTCAAAGATTATAAAAAGAATTATGAAATTCTGCCATTCGAGTGAACAATGACCCAAGCATCCTGCTCTATGGTTATGGCACGATCATAACCAAGGGGCATATGCGAAGAAGTTCATTGCTGGTCTCGTTTGATGGTGATGTTACCTATTATGTAATAATCGTGACGTACGTGCCTATAACTTTTTCTCATGCTTTTACTCGCCAGAAGTTAAGGAATCGCCAAGTTTCAGATTTTTCTGATGTGTTTTGATATTTTTACGGTTTAAATGAATTTTTGCCTAACGATGCGAAGCAATTAGAGGTTGAATTGTGGCTACCCCTAGATGATCCGAAATGGTACCTAACCTTCGTACTAGGTCTCATATGGTCCAATTAACAAAATTCGGTACAGATAGATAGAAAATTATATATTTTTTAAGGGGCAATTGAACCTTCCTTCTCCGGTTTAGCATAAAATAAATGTAGTAAATACAAAAATTGATCAGAAAAGTGCAAGACACTGTGTGGGGCCATAGTTTCGGCCTATTTGCTTGCAAAAAACTAAAACCGTTTTAACACTGGTGTAATATACATGTTTCACAAATCGGATACCGTTACATTGAAACAAAAGAATTTAAGTTACATATTTTTCTGATGTAGATCAAAGCAAAACCAAGCCAAGAAATTTGTTTGGTAATTTTTAGACTTATATTTTATTTACTATGCAATTAAAAACTCTTGACATATTTATAAAAGAAATTTATAAAAAACAACATTATGCACAATCCTGGTGGGAAACGAAATTGCGGGACAGCTTTAGTCCCCAGTGGTAGATCCACTCGGGACGAAAGATGGGCTGTATTTTCGCGCCTCCCACCAAAAAACATATCTTTAGTCCCGGGTGGGGGACTAAAGGTCCTCATTTATCTACCGGCTCCTCTTCTTCATCCCCACCATCACTCGATCTGTGCTTTCTCCACCCGATCCACAACGCCGCCGCGCCTAATCGCCATCTGTCGTCGTCCCCCTGGCTAGACGGACTCGCCTCCATCTACGTGCGGCTTGCTTCCCGTCCCCATTTGCCATCCGATGACAGATCTACGTGCAGTCCATCCCACATTGATCCCTGGCCGTCCGCGCACCAACCCACCGTCCGTCGTCATCCCCGCGCCACGCCGGTCTCGCCTGGTCACGCCGCGCCCCCTGCCCTGACCGTGCGTGCGGGCCAGACTGCCGTTGTCCATGGCCACACGCGCGCACGCGTGCCATGCACCGTCAATCTCCCGGCGGCAGCACCGCCTTCTTCGGCCTGGGTCGCGCCTCCGTCCACGCGTGGCCTGCTTCCTGTCCTTGTCCGTGCCGTCCGACAACAGATCTATGTGCAGGCCATCATCCCCGGCCCCCGGGCCGGCCGTCTGCGCGCCACCCCTTCGTCTGTACTCGCTTGCGCCGCGCCATGTATGTACTACTCGTCCGACGCGTGTCCCCCCTTCACCGGCCTCGCCCCGCGCTCCATCGCCTTCATCACCGGCCTCACCCCGCCGTCATCTTCCATCCGCACAGTACATACGCGTGTGTGTGTTGTGTACACATGTGTGTAGTGCTAGAAAATGTAGATGATTATTAGTTGCATATATACACAGTGAAAATTTTTTGCATGATACGTGATAATATATATATGCATGAATTTTGATATATATTGTATTTATGAATTTCGGTATCTTGACTTTAGTGATATGGATCTTGAAATTTTGAAATATATATTGACTTGCTCGCTCGGTGCCAAACCTTAATTAACCCGAGCTCGGCGGCAAACCCTTAATAACCAGAGCTCTGCTCGCACAAACCCCGCCCTAACCCCTGGTTGGGCTCGGCAAAACAATAACTGGATACTGCTGGTCATCGATATTGATAGATCAAAGCCAAGATCAGATCTATAACTCTTATAAAGCAAAACCCACTAGCTATTTCTCTTGACATGCAAGGCGTCTACCTCAGCAGTCCACTATCATTTGCTACTAGCAATTTCTCTTAACATGTATGGTGTCCACCTCAGCAATCCACTATCATTTGCGATTAAAGTTCACTAGCACAAGAATTATGATATCCACGTCAGCGAGACACATTATCCACTATGGATACAATCTCCATGATTATGCTAATAAATATATATATATATTGTATCATGTTCTTGCATTACCAACACCATACATATACATCTCCTAATTCTTATTAGTTAACATTCTAACCATTTATATTCCTCCTTCACACCCGCGCAACGCGCGGGGAATCGTCCTAGTTACCAAGACATGTGTACACATGTGTGTTTGTATCTTGGAGTCATTGAGAAAACCAAGATCAGATTACCAAGACATGTTAGAAGTTCTCCTATGGTAATTTCGGTCTCGCACTATACCTCTTATGCCATTTTCTTGATATTAGGGGCCATTTATTTATTTTCTTAGGCAGGGCTTGGGTAAAGTTCACTAAGAAAAACCTGGTCAATGGACGGTGCCTCTGTTGATAGTTGACAACAATGTAAGTACTAGCTAGGTCCTTACATCTTTATTTAGTTCAATTCATTATTACCATGCTTGATTGGTTAATGAATCTTTTTCTCGTAAAGTGGGGTCTACAACAAGAATCGGGGAACAATTTATGTGGATACTACATTTGCGAGCACCTCATACAGTACTCGTTGAAAACAAGTGAAGAGTACCTCGAAGTACATAAACAATATACAAAATTTATTTATTACTGTTGTGTTGATATATATGCACACACTAATAATATATTAATTTTGTTTTCTTTCATTCGAAGCATGAATGGAGGAAGCAAAGGGTCATACGAATTGAACAGATCGAAGAAATCTAAGAGTCATTTGCAGGATTTTTTAATGATCAGGTCTTAGATTGCAATGGAGAGTACCACTACGATGGAAAATTGAATCCCATAGTGATGAAGAGTTGAATTGAATGTAATTTCAAGGACATGTAGTACTACAAGCTTTTGTTAGCTTATGTGTATAGTTCCATGCATGTACAAGCTTTTGAAATATATGTATAGTTTCATACATTTTGTTATGTATATATAATGCAGTAGCAAGCTTTTGTTAGGTTATGGACGTATATTAGTATCGTAGAATATGTGTACGAAAAATTAATTGAAATGAAAAAAATAATTGAATTGAGAAGAAACCATAAAAGAAAAGAAAAGAAAAGAAAAAATGTACCTTTAGTACGTGCTAGCCCCGGGGCAAGGGGCAGAGCCCCTTTAGTCCCGGTTGGTATTACCAACTAGGACTAAAGGATCCCTTTGAGTCCCGATTCCCGGACCAAGGACTAAACAGGGGTCTTTAGTTCTAGATTCATAGTCCCGGTTGGAGTTTCCAACCAGAACTGTAACCCCCATGTCTACACTTGTGCATCATAATCAAGTTTCTACCAAGAAGCATGAACGGATCTATCAAATGTGGAGATGTGCTAGGGTTTAAGAGTATCTTGATTCGATTGAGAATATCCAATCCCCTATATTGAGCTAAAGGGGATTAAGAAAACATACGTTTGAAGTATAGTGGAGCTGTGCTCCAGCTGATAGAGGAAAATTTCATCTCCTTTCACTACCGGAAACGGCTTATTTGCCGACGGCCGCAAGGTTTGCCGATGGCTAGGGAATAAGCCATCGGCAAACCACAGGCTTTGCCGATGGCAAAGCAGAGCCATCGCCAAAGATATTTTGCCGACGGTCCAGCCATCGGCAAAGACAGGCCATGGGCAAAGCCGATCTTTGCCGACGGCCAGGCCATCGGCAAACCCCAGCCATCGACAAACACAAATATTTGCCGACAGCTAGGCCATCGGCAACCTCCGACCATCGGCAAAATTGGCCCAGGGCAGACGCCGGCCGACGCCGTGACCTTTGCCGATGGCCGCGCCGTCAGGCCGTCGGTAAAAGGGCAGGCTTTGCTGACGGCCGCGGCCATCGGCATAGACAGGCCACGTGGCGGCCTGAGGAGCTGCCGGCCCACAGGCTTTGCCGATGGCCGGCCATCGGCAAACCATCTTTGCCGACGGCCTTCACATGCCGTCGGCAAAGTTTAAATTTTTTTTTTGATTTTTTCTTCCAGTTTTTTTCTGGTAACTTCCTACCTCAAATACAACCTAACTTCAAAAATTGGGATAATTTTGAGTTTTTTTGCTATATTTCGTTAATTATTTCTGTTTCTTTGTATTTTTCCGGCGACTCCAAATTTGAACTGCAGGTACATAAAATAATGGGATTTTTTGATTCGAAAGATGGTATTCATGATTCTAGGAGTATGCTGAGTCCGTATCCAGGAGCTCGCATGAAATTACGACCATGTTAGCATCGTGACATGGGGAGTTACGTGCACGGAAAGTGTTTTTAAATTATATAAAATCCAAACGAAGTTCGAAATTGGCGAAACTTGACGAGTTGTGTGGGCATCGCATGCGGAGACGGTGGTAAAATTTTCAAAAAGTTTCAAGCAAGTTGTGTCATCGGATGGCCAAAACCCAGACATCTATGTGTGGAGATGTCTGGGTTTTGGCCATCCGACGACACAACTTGCTTGAAACTTTTTGAAATTTTTACCACCGTCTCCGCATGCGATGCCCACACAACTCATCAAGTTTCGTCAATTTCGGACTTCGTTTGGATTTTATATAATTTAAAAACACTTTCCGTGCACGTAACTCCCCATGTTACGACGCCAACATGGTCGTAATTTCATGCGAGCTCCTGGATACGGACTCAGCATACTCCTAGAATCATGAATACCATCTTTCAAATCAAAAAATCCCATTATTTCATGTACCTGCAGTTCAAATTTGGAGTCGCTGGAAAAATGCAAAGAAACAGAAATAATTAACGAAATATAGCAAAAAAACTCAAAATTGTCCCAATTTTTGAAGTTAGGTTGTATTTGAGGTAGGAAGTTACCAGAAAAAAACTGGAAGAAAAAATCAAAAAAAAAATTTAAACTTTGCCGACGGCATGTGAAGGCCGTCGGCAAAGATGGTTTGCCGATGGCCGGGCCCAGGTGGCCATCGGCAAAGCCGGTGGCCCAGGCCGGCTGTGAGGCCGCCACGTGGCCCTCCTTTGCCGATGGCCAGGGCTGTCGGCAAAGGGCCTAACCCTAAAACGGCATAACGGGCCGGCCTACCTTCTCACTGCTCACTCGTCTCTCTCCCTCACCTTCTCAGCAGACCCGACCGCCGCCGCCGCTACGCCCGCCGTCGCCGGCCACCGCCGCCGCCCCTTCCTCCGTGAGCAGCCGGCCAGCGGCCGGATCTCCCCCGCCCCGTCCTGCGACCCCCCCCCCCCCCCCCCGCCCCGGCCCGCGCCCGCCACCGCCGCTACGCCCGCCTCCACCCGCCAACCACCGCCGCCCGTTCCTCCGTCGCAGCCGTGACAAGCCGGTCGGCGCTCCGCTCTCCCGTGCCCCGGCCCCTGCATTCGGCACTCGGCCCGCCCACCGTCGGCCGCCGGCTCGACCTCCCCCAGCCCAATCCCACTGTCGCCGGCCCAATCTCCCCCGCCCCCGTCCCGCCGCCGGTGGCCTACTCGGCCGCCGGCCCCAACCTCGCTGGCGCCGCTATGCCCTATGGCCGACCAGTAGAGGGAGAAGGAGAGCAGGAAGAGGAAGAAAGAGAAGAGGGAGGAGGAAGAGGAAGAAAGAGAAGGGGGAGGAAGAAGGAGGAAGAAAGGGAAGGGGGAGGAGGAAGAGGAGGAAGGTGTGAAGCCGACGTCGCATCGATCCTCGCTGCTGCGGTGATCCCTTCCTTCATCGCCGGTCCTCGCTTCATCGCCGCCAAGGTAAGCCCTACCTTCTAGTGTTAGTAGTAGATGTAGTTGTAGTAGATAGTAGTGGTTAGTAGTAGTAGTTAGTAGTTTTAGTTCTAGGGTTAGTAGTAGTAGTTAGTAAGTAGTTAAGTAGTTCTTAGTATTAGTAGTGTTAGTAGTTAAGTGGTTGTTAGTAGTAGTGTTAGTAGTATTTATAGGGTTAGTAGTAATTGTTCTTGTAGTACTTGAATTCTTTCATCTGCATGGAAAGAGAACTAAAGTATATTGGTGGTTGTTGGCCTTCGTGCCCATGTTTGGTGGTTGTTGGCCTTCGTGCCCATGTTTGGCCTTCGTGCCATGTTTTTTGCAGGTTTTGGAACCTCCCCGTGCAGGGGAGGTGCTGCCGAAATTTTGAGTGGATACTAACCTTTTTTTCTCTTTTTGTAGGAGGAGGACCTGTGGGAGGTACTCGGTGACCACGATCGTCTTCGTGGGCATTGCGGGTCTTCCTGCACCGCGTCGACTCTCCACCGGCCCACTACCCGCCCCTGCGCCGCCACCCTAGGTATAAATCACCTCTGTGCCTTATAGTTGTTGTAAGTACATTGCGTAACCGAGTTAGACGTCTCCCGTCCGAAAGGGATTCGCGGTCGTTGGTATGCGGATCAGTGCATATCTGCGACGGTGTCTCTTTCGGATTGTCCACATTTTTTGGACAACCCGAGGATGCGTAGATGGGTTAGCTTCCATGTTTCGCCCCCGTCCGAGTCAGAGTTTCGGCAGCCCCTCCCCGTTGTTCTCTGGATACACACTCTCCCTATCGGGACGTGTATCGGGAGGACAGCGGGGAGGTGCTACCGAAATTCCGTTTTGGACGGGAGCGGAGCATGGAAGCTAACCTCATCTACGCATCCTCGGGTGGGATTAGGACCTATCCTTCACCTATTAGATGGTAGGAACGCCTTGTAGATGCAGCTCTTGGTTCTATTACTCGCTTATGTTGGCGCATGACAGAGGATGACTGACCGTGAGTGGATGTACACGGGGTTCAAAGACAAGACAGAGGAATGGGTAAGGGGGACCAGTCACTTCCTAGATCAAGCATTTGGCCCAGCTGCTAAAGGGGCGATTCGGGTGTGGTGTCCCTGTAGCAAGTGTAAGAATGACACAAAGAAAGAGAGGCGACCGATGTACCGTGATATTTGGAAGAACGGATACGTTCCAAACTATACCCGTTGGATCCTCCATGGGGAACGCCAACGGCTTAGGGAGGCGGTGGTGAGACCGGACCTCGAGGGGTTTGATGCAGATGCCGGAATGGCAGACTTGCTGGCAGACGTTGAAGCCATTCAAGGAGTGGAGGTGGAGGAAGAAGATCCAGAGGACACCGCAAAGGCGTACTACACCATGATGGAGGCGGCACAGCAGCCCCTTCACGCGAACACCCACATTTCTAAACTGGATGCCATTTCACGCCTAATAGGGTTGAAGTCGTCACTGGGCATCAGTCGAGAAGGTTTTGATCTCATGTTGGCGACTGTTGGCGGGCTGCTTCCGGAGCTTCACTGCCTGCCGAAGAGCACGTACAAGTCACAGAGGCTCCTTCGAGCACTCAAGATGCCGTATGACCCGATCCAAGCTTGTAAGAACGGGCGGAGACGCCGAGGAGACAGCGGGCGGCTCTACTTCCACAGCTTCGGCCAAGCCCTTCCAACGCGGCCCCACCAGGCTCCCTAGCCACCTGCCAGTCACTGACGAGCGCCCGGTGATTCAGCCCGTGGGCAAGTAAGTAACCATTGTTGATTTCTCTACTTGTTCATATGACATTTTCAAATTCAAACTGCATACTAACAATTGTTGTTAATGACTCGTGCAGGGGCTGGAAAAAGGTGACAAAAAGGGGTTCTTCACGATGTCCCACTAGCATCCAGGGCCTGCTGATTAAAAAGCACTTCCCTGGCTTGGTCCTCACCGCCGAGGGTAACCACATCGTGCCTGAGAAATGGCACCACTTCTCCCTTGTCAAGGATGAAAATGGCGAAGTCCTTGCTGACAAGATCAAGAGGGAGTTCTGGGTGAATCTTTGCATCGCATCGCATATCTCAATACAACAGATTCGTTGGACTTTTTTCAAACAATGAAATGATGTTTGATGCCTGTGTGCAGTTGTACTTCCAGTTGGAGGAGGGGCAGGACCTCGGGCGGGCGTCGCGGCATCAGGACTTGGTGTGCGCTGACCGGCTCAAGGACATTTTCTACGAGGCACGTACCCAGGCCATCATCAGCTACTACGCCAACCTCAAGAAGGTGAAGGTAGATAAGGAGCAAGCCAGGGAGATGATGTCTCAAGAGGAGACCAACCTCACCGAGGAGCAGTACATGCAGGTAATATAAAAAACTTAAGTAATTGTCAGGAAACATCCGTTATGATTTCTTACATGACACATTCAATTCATTATCTGGAATATCAAAAACTTGAATGTCATGCAGATGCCTCCGGGCTGGTGCAGCAAGTACGAGGACTGCTGGCTTGTAATTGTCAGAGGGTGGCGTACGCCGGCGGCGTACGAGGAGCGCAGAGCACATCGGGCGAAACGCAAGGCAGAGCTCGATAGGTCAGGGGTCTCACACCACCAAGGGAGCCAGATCCTGCCAGAGTTCATGGACACATGGGTATGCTTCTGTTGATGCATTTGTTATAGCGCTCAATTGTCACTACTTGTAACCATGTTTGTATTTTCCTCGCAGTCGGCGACGCATGGTGGGGAGCAAATCAACGAGTTCATGGGGTACGCGCTTGCTCACATTGGCAAAGCGAAAGCGCCCACCACCGTGTACAGCTCGTCACTCGGGCCAGAGAAGTACACCAGCCCGGTCGTCTACGACAAGCTCACCAAGTACGCCGCCGCAGCTCGAGAGCGCCATGGCAATGACTACGACCCCGCCACCGAGCCCCTGGACACTGACCTCGTGATGAGGATTGGAGGAGGGAAGCAGCACGGCCGGTACTTTATGGCCAACAGCGTCATCGACCCATCCTCTGTTCAGACACTGAGCCAGATCCGCAAAGAAGACCGGCAAAGGGGGGCGGATCGCAGATCCCCATAGCGCCTCGGCAGCCGAGCAGCTCGCAGATGATGACGACACTTCAGGTAAGTGGAGTTTCATTCGTCGTTGACTCGTTTCACGCATGATGTACCTTGCCTTCAAATACCATCAACCATGCTGGTGTAATATCGCAGGCCACGGTCCAAGAGCTGCAGGCCAACCAGGCGGCCCAGGCGGCTATCCAGGCGCAGCGGGATGCAGCCCATCAGGAGCAGCTGGTGGCACTTATGCAGCACTACCAGAGACAGTTGGCGGACCTGTCCCTACACTTCCGGGCCTAGATCCCAGGAATGCAGGAGCCTCCTGCCTCAATCTTCGCTCCACCACCGGTAGTTCCACTGCCTGTTCCTGTACCTGGTCTAGTGAGTACAATGCCTGTCGCTTTAGCTTGTGTGGCCAGCCTGCAGGTACTAATTACATCACTTGGTCTTTGTGTAGGCACCGTCGGCGGGCTCAAACCCGACTCCAAGTGGTAGCCCTCCACTGGGTCCTTCTCCACCGCACGGCTGGGCACCTTACCAGAGCTTCCCCACGCAGCCGTACGTCTGGCCTCCTCCACAGTCGCAGGGGTACTCCTCCTGGCCGCAGCAGGGGCACTACGGGCCTCCAGGCGTCCCTCCGCAGCAGCTGGGGCAGTACTGGCAGTACGGTTCGGCCCCGCAGTCGGGTTGGTCGCAGCGGGAGCAAGGTGGGGGCATGAATCCGAGTTGGTCTCCGTGGGAGCAAGGTGGTGAGGGCTCTGGGACCCCTGGGGACGGCGCCTCGAGCTAGGTACTACACTTGTCGCTTTTGGACCTTGTATGGATGACTTGTATGGATGACATGTATGGATGACGATCGACATTTGTCGCTTGTGTATGGATGACTTGGAGGATATGTGGGTTCCATGCTATATATGTGATGTGCGGATGAAAATGGTATTTTGTTGCTATATATGTGGGTCATATGCTATATATGTGATGTATGTGTTGAAATGTCGTGGAAATGCAAGAAAACTGAAAAAAGAAAGAAAATTTTTTTTCCCAGGTTTGCCGATGGCCAGCCGTCGGCAAACCTGGGATTATGTGTCAGCAAATCCCCAGGTTTGCCGACGGCTGGCAGGCCGTCGGCAAAGTGACCATAAGTTTGCTGATGGCCGACCGTCGGCAAAAAAAGTTTGCCGACGGCCGTGGCCATCGGCAAAGAAATTCCGAAAAAAATAAAAAAATGCTTTGCCGATGGCTGTGCCACGTCAGCCGTCGGCAAAGCCGCCGTCAGCCTGACGGCGCGTCGGCTGACGTGGCGCCTTTGCCGATGGCTGACGTGGCCATCGGCAAAGCTTTGCCGATGGCCTCACGCGTGGCCATCGGCAAACTTCGCTTTGCCGATGGATTCTTTGCCGACGGGGCTTTGCCGACGGCCACGTCACTTTGCCATCGGCAAAGCCTTCGCCGATGGCTTTCTGGCCTTTGCCGACGGCGGCCAGCCATCGGCAAAGGGGGCGACTCCGGTAGTGTTTGTTGTCGTGACAGGTGGGGCCTGCATGTCATTATTCTGGTTCAACGTTTGCCTACGGCGGCAGCGGCATGCACTCGCCCAGCGTGGCAGCGACACGGTCCGTGCGCTCGCCCTTGGCAACAGCGGCCGCACAACGGCAATGTGACCTGCGTGCTTGCCCAACGGCAGCAGCGGCATGGCCTGATGCTCACTAGAGCGTCAGCAGCGCAGCCTGCTTGCTTGCTCACGGTGGCGGCGACGCGGCCTGCCTGCTCACCCAGAGCAACGCCCGACATAGTGATGGCCTGGTCTAGTGGGGCCCGAGTGCCAGTGATGAAGGGGGGAGGAAAGGGGATTGAGAAAAAGACTGCTCCACTCTCTTTGAGGGATTGATGGGAGGTTTTTGAAGTGATTAGAAAAAATATAGGAAAAGGATATTGTGAAAGGGGATCTGCTAGAGCAGATTTTTTCATCTCATTCCCCTCTACAACAGTTTTTGGAGAAAGCGGATTGATTTTCTCAATCCTATGGAGATGCTCTAATCTATATTCTACTACTCTGGCTGGTATGGAGAATAGGATGTGATTTTCGGAACGTGAGAAGCTCGTTCTGGACTCTGGCTGCGACCCCATTCCAACTTTTGTCTCTTTTGTGAAAGTGGGTGCCATATGAGGCTAGTCTTAATGGGAGTTTCACAAGAGTTTCATGGGCATTAAATAAGTTGATGTGGCATAGTTTAAATGAAGAGAGAGATGAAAAAAGTTTCATGAGATACAATGAGTTTCATGGAGATGAAACTTGTTTACACTGTTTCATCCAACACCTGGGAGTCTTGGAAACAGGGAGATGAAACTCCCATTGTAGAATGGACTTCACATTTGCGTCCCTCTATCATCAAGATGGTCATAAAAACATGTACAGAACGTTCAATTTAGAGTTCGGTTGAAGAAATTACGCTCTCAGAAATATTTCACCCTGCTGTACTAGGCTAGCACTACTAAAATGATTTGCGATTCGAGCGTTCTAACTTTGTGTGGTGTGTGTCCGATCTTTGCATCAGTATACCTATTTTGTTTATAGGGATGAGTTCGTATAGCATATACCATTGGGAGAAACATAAAAAAATCAATGCATGAAGCATCAGAATCATGTGTTTTCTACCAAGAAGAAGCATGAACCGACAAAATTGTTGTCTCTATCCAATAATGTGGAGTTGTGCTAGGGTTTAATCTATATATTCTAGTACTCCCTCCATTCCAAATTATAAGGTATTCCAAGAATCTTGGAGAGTCAAAGCATCTTAAGTTTGAACAAAATTATAGAGAAAATTACAAAAAATTATAACATCAAATAGGTATACTATGAAAATATAATTAATGAAGAATCTGATGATACTTAATTGGTGTCATAAATATTGTTATCTTATCATATAAATTTGGTCAAACTTGAGATCCTTTGACTCTCCAAGATTATTGGAATGCCTTATAATTTGGGATGGAGGGAGTAGTACTCTGGTTAGTATGGAGAATAGGATGTGATTTTCTGAACGTGAGAAGCTCGTTCTCAACTCTGCTGGCTGCTCTCGCATTCCAACTTTTGTCTCTTTTCTGACAGTGAGTGCCATCTGATACTGGTTCGTTCTTGCATTGGCAACATGCACGCAGAAATTCCGCGGTGCATTTCCATCCATGATTGCAACGAAAACGAGACGATGCAGCAGAATCGGATCCTATTTTTTTGTGTGTGTGCATGAATTATTGTTCAGATGAATCAGTTAGAGGGATAGTGGCCGGATTTTTCAGTGCAAACTTTTGTCTCTTTTCTTGATTTTTTTTTGTGCAAACGAAAACGAGATAGTGGCCCGATTTTTCAGTGCAAATGCATGGAACGGACGAGTCGCAGCTTTTTGTTTTGGTAGGAAATCATGCATGCATGTACTCTCGCTTTAGAAAACAACTTGTGGCTGCTTTGTTACTTTGGATGGTCAACTAAAGCCAAATATATTCGTTTGTCTTGTTAGGCGCCCGGCCAGGGGTCGACAGGTGTACCTATCTCTTTTGTAAAAATGCAGAGAAATGTGATGTGAAACGACAGCGAGAAAAGTGTCAAACGACAGCGAGAAAAGTCCCAAGTTTTCAGTTCATATGGAACAGGAACAGGCAGAGGTGTAGCTAGTACGTGTGGCTTCTGGTTCCCGTCGCCAATCTGCTTTGTCTTGTTGCCCACAAGAGGAGGACCGGACCACCACTAGAACTTATCCCTTTGCTTTCCCTCTAGCTTCAGGCCCCTACCGACACCTTGAGAGTTGCAATGATGAGTAGCATTAAAAAAAACATGTTTCTTGAACTCATTTCTGAAGCATTGAGTTAGTTTGGGATTTGTTCCAGTTCAGTTTCATCCTCTAGCTAGAATCAAGATCCCAAAGGCCAAGTTGAGCACCGTGAGAGTGACAAACTGGGGGCAAAATTCACTGCATCTGCAAAAGTTTGGTTGGCACCAAGTAGCAATCGGTTCAAGTGCTCCATAGGGGCCGCCGGGGATAAATGCTGACATGGGCGTTGTCCCCCTGATTGAGATGCTGTATTGTCTCGCATGCATGTGCTTGGCTTTGTTCCCTTTGTCGATGGTGACTGGCTGATTGCAATAGATGTGCCAATTGCCTAACCGTTGTCTGCCCAGTGTCCAATCATGCTGTACTGGGATTCTTGGAAGTATCCCTTCTGTCACTGTCACTTGGTCCATACTGTTTGTTTGGAGTGCTAGCTCTTGCGTGTGCAAATCGTGGCGCGACATGTGTGTGCTCCGGGGGTTTGTAGTGGAAGCGTCAATCTTCCTCAAATTCTCTCAGTTCCATCACAGTGGGAATGGACAAATAATTGGTGCCCAAATTCTTGTCAGGACCTCCACGCAGCCTGCACGTATGAGCGACAGTTCAATGAAACATGCATGCTTGTGGTAGTCAATTCAATAATACAAGTTCAAGAAATTGATGAATTCTCGCATGGTAATTAGATTTGGAAAACTTGGGAATCCTGGATTATTTGGTACGAGTCTACATTTCAAGGCTACTAAGTTCTATAAATAGTCATAGTTGTACTCTGGCATTAAAAAGTTGAGTGCTTAGTTCAACTACAAGGTACTGTTCCGAATGGATTTAGTTTCTCCCATGATGTAGAACAAGTTGTTGAAACAGAATAAGTCTAGGTTCATCCACCTCGCTCCAAGAAATTTGGAAATAATGGCCAAAATATCCATATACCCATCTTCGACCATGTATGTGAACAATCCTTGAACTCGTCTACCATACCCAATCAATCCATGTACCGGTCTTCAAATATCTTGCTATCGAGTTTGGTACATCCATTGATGAATAAAACAAAAGCATTTGCAACAAGTGCACAAAAAGACGATTCCAATAAACCGAGGCATCCATGGAACTGTTCATTGCAAGAGCTGTCTCAGGAAGCCTTGGTGTCCAGTCGGTCTCAAGGTAATGTAGTTTTTTGTTTTGTGACGAGATAAGATGAGATGCATCTGATCATCACAACCAAGGAATAATTCAGAAATCAGAATGTATTCTTTCGAAAAGTGCGCTTCATCTGCAGCTAGGGTGTCGACATATTTGCCAATGATAAAAAGGTTTGATTCCTATCTACCAGTTCTCAGTGATTTGGGAGGTGACTATCAAAGATTGTGACAGCCCAAATTAAGTTGAAACAAGGTATAAAATAGTATTGTAGAAATGGACGGATCAGTTGGTTAACTACTTAACCTTGGTATCTATGCTAACATTAAACAACGGTATGGTCACAATATTGAATAATTATATATATAGTTAGACACCGGACGTCTAGTTTTAGATTAGTTGGCAATACACCAATTAGCAGGGAATCTAACATGCTGCCATACATATGACAAGGTAGCCCATAACTATGGAATATTTATAGCTACTTACCATAGTAAATTACACAATCATACTTTAGTAACATTCTATCGATCTAATGAAGGGCTACCAGAACTCAGCGTGGGACACATTACACATCATTAAGTTTTGCTACATAGGCTTAACAAATAGAGTATAGGTAAGTGATGTGATCATCTTGATTGATCTGACGATTAGTTTATTGTTTAATGAATCTTTGACAATAAAGTACTACTAGTCACTAATTTATTTGACATTTAGATCCAAAGTATATTTTCCACTACAATAGATAATAAAGAGTTTCAAGAGACATATATTAACATAATCATGTCATAGTGTATTCTAAGGCAGAATCTTTTTTATCCTGTTGGACACTAATAACATTTAACATTGGCATGGTTGAGAACTGAACTAAACTGATATAACGACGTGTTGTCAGCAATCGATATAATTTGTGTGCCCCTCTTTCAAACACTAGTAGATCACAACAGCTGATAAACATTGTTTTGCACGGACGGTATTGGTGGGTGGCAGGTCGATGGATCAACAAGGAAACAATATGTACCTCTTAGTGTTTATTTGATACATTTGTTTCTTTGGGTTGGAGGAATACAGCAGGCAGTATCATTATATATGTAAGGGTGTCCTTGTTGTATTCATGATTTTCACCAAATGCTCATGTAGTGATAACCTATAAACTACATGTATATCTCTGTAGAAAGACACCTTTTTTTAATGTGGCGTTATGCTAACAAGGGCTGTGTTAAGATTTAGCAATGATGGGGACCTCCCCACCATATATCTACTTGGTATTCATTTACGTAGTTTTTATCTTAGATGGACATGTAACTAGAGATAGTGACATTCTGTACTAGAGAATGCTGATCAGATTCAAGCGTTTGCGTGGTAAACACTACTACAGAAAATCTTTTGCACAGCATTTCACTTTGGGGCTCTAAGGCGGTTGGCCTGGTTGCCCGCCTCGGTTATTCGAGGCAGGGCAGCCAGGCCAGCAGCCACCTCGATTAATGCTTAATCGAGGCAAGCACTGTAAAAAACTGCATCAGTTAATATATATTAACCGAGGTGAGCATCCTAACGCAACCGTCTCGGTAAATCATTAACCGAGACGGGCATTCTAATTCAACCGCCTCGGTAAATCATGCCCATCCCGCTAGCCCACACCAACCCACTACCCTCTCCAATATATAAACGAAACTCAGAAACCCTAAACACACAGTCTCTCTCACCCACTCAGCCCCGCGCCTCCCTTTGTCCGTCAATCCCTCTCTTCGCGCCGCCCCATCTCTCTCTCCCGTGACTCCGTCTCTACCCCGCGCCACACCCTCCCTCTCCTCCGAGCCCCTCCCTCTCTCCCCCACGCCGCCCCTCCCTCCCCCACACGGTGACGGGCCCTCCCTCTCTAGCAGCGGTGCACGGCGTCGCACCCCCCTCTTCTCCGCGCGGCGGCAGAGGTTCTGGGGCGCAGCCTCCCGGCGATCGCGTGGGGCTCGTCACTCTCCTCCAGTGCCGGCAGTCGCACCAGGCCCTTCCCCCTCCTCCAGTGCCGGCGACGCATGGGACCTTGTCCCCTCCCCAGTGGAGGCGCGGTGGCGGAGTTCGGTGGTGCGGCTCGGTGGCGTGGCCTCCTGTCGGGCTCTAGCAGCGGCGGGACTCGGTGGCGCGGTCCCCCTCACCCTCTCTCCTCCAGCGCACTGCTGGAGGCCGCATGAAGCACATGGTGGCGGCCACCACCAGATCCGGCAAGGATGAGCTCGATCCGGTGAGGACGAGCCCAGATCCGAGTGGCCACCACCAGATCCGGCGAGGACGAGCCCGGATATGGCGAGCGGGTGCAGTGGCAGGGATCAGTGGCGGCGTGTGGATGGGCTCGGTGGGCCCGTTGATGGGCTCACCGGGCTTATCCACGAGTTTTTCTTTTTTTGTTTTTTATTCGATTTACCGAGACGGGCAGGGCAACCACCTCGGTTAAGGCCACGATTAACCATGACCTTTCGAGCAAGGCAGTTGCAAAAATCACCTTGGTTAACGCTTCTTGCCCACCACGGTAAAGATTGTTGTAGTAGTGAAATAAAGCAGTGTCGTCAAAGATAACATCGCAACCAATGCTGGGCAACAACACTGCCTAACTAAAATCATGGCCAACTTTTGACTAGACACACTCGTGTACTCATCCTTGCTTGGCTAAACTTACTTTTGCGAAACACAATGATTCCAGTTTTAGGATATCCAGTTTACTTTACTTATATCGTGTGATGAGTTCATTCAGTGGCACATGCACATCTGATGATCCAACCGAACATAACTGGTCCTCTCTTGGTTGGGCTAGATACATTGGACCAAATGACCAATGATCATATCATGCACTGCAAGATGCAACGTTATCAGTCCAAACCTACCCGGGCAATGTGTAATGAGCCTGTCTGTTCCTCCCTACCCGGGCAATGTGTGCTGTATACTGTTTCTATGTTGTGTGGGCCTAGCTTTGCCCTCCACGTGCAACTTCTTCCTTTATATAATAACACGAGAGATATGAACTGCCTCTGTCCTAAAATATGAGGTATCCTACGAATTTTAGGACATATTGTGGGGTCAACCAGACGCGTATAACACTCCCTTTTATTTGAGGGGCGTATAACACAGCTTAGATGTAGAGAGATCTTGTCCTTACTATATTTATTAAGACAAGTGATAGATACTAATTAGCAATAGGTACTAGTAAGATTGATACTTTAGGGCAGTTAATTCATCTGGAATAACGTAATTTGAGATAAATTTTGAATACTTAAATCATTTTATATTAATATATTAGGATGATGGGAGTACCTACTACTACAGTTTCCCTTTCTTTTAGGGCTGCACAGTGTTCGATATTCTAGAATCTCTCTCTGCGCTTTATTTATTCATAGATACTCACCCTGTTCGGCAGGCTGTTTTTGGGCTTATAAGCCGGCTGTGGCTGTTTTGCTGTGAGAGAAAAATACTGTTCCACGGCTGATAAGCCGTGCTGATAAGCTCAGCCGAACAGGGTGACTACCTCTACAACAAGTTGTTTTTTCTGTCAGAAAAAGGGCCTAAGCGTATTAGTTGCACGATTAAAGAATGGCACTTCAGCTACCTATAACTGCCATCTTGAATGGCATTTTCAGCTACAGTGTATACAATCCAATAACTGCCATCTCGCACTCACAGATAGACTTGATTGCACATATCAATCATATTTCACCAGTTTTATGGCCCACTTGATGGTTATCAGTCCAAACCTTTGCCAAACATTGTACAGATAAACATCAGGTTCACACACTAGACTTTGTTTTGAGGGCACGTTTGAGCTTCCTATATATATAATGATATATATACGCAATCAATATTTTACGGATCTGAGATCGAGCTGACCACGCCACATTGAGATTTGAACACATGTAAGCATGTGCTATATATCACACAGAAGTAATAGTAGTAGTAGTTGTGCTAGCTAGTAGAGAGTAGGTAGATTAGATGTACATGATGTTAAATTTGTGCTTTGCGCCTAATCAGGATGGGCTGAAGACTTTAAAAATGGTAACCTAGCTTCGTCATGTGTGTGCTGAGAGATGATGATGGCAAAGGAACAACAACCATATGTATTAGCAGAGGAACAGCAAGCAGAGTTAGTACATCGCTAGTTCTTCTACCTGTTTTTCTTTTGAATGTAGAGTAAATTTAAATCTAATTAGGACCATTATTATTGCACAAATCAAGCTCTCTTTTTCTTTCCCTTTTGATAGAAAAGTAGTGTAGGTAAATGACTTCGTATGTTGTTTGGTCTACCAAGTGTTGGGCTACTCATGCAACCTATCCCAAGTTCGTTTCCCAATGGTATTTACTAAAACATGTTGCATGTGTCAACGAGTCGTCTCAAGTATCTGGAATTTCTTTCAGGAGTTCTAGAGCGTGTGTCAACAAGTCGTCTCAAGTGTCTGAAATTTCTTTTAGGAGTTCTAGAAACTATCTTTGAGAGTTTTGCATCACGTGTTGTAGACTTTGTGGAAACGAAAACCACTTAGAATTAGTTTTATTATGGTCAGCGAAACAATAAATGAAGAAAGTAATCTGTCAACATTAATAAGGAATCTTAACTTGTAAGTGACATGTTGCTATTTTATTTTATCATGCACGTCCAGTCCATCACTTTCAGTGAGCTAATAAACATTTGGTTTGCTTACTAGTTACTACCTTATGTGTTAGCAAAACATCAAACCATATCAAATCTTTGACACAGTACTTCATGATGTCACGTTGGTTAGGAAATAGGATTAATAGTAGAGATTCCACATGGTGTCGTTTCATGTGTAGCTGAAAGTTCATTATACGATCGATGCCATAATTTCCAAGCTGCTATATACAGAAGGTCAAATCTCCTGATAAAGACTGATCCAAAATTGTTACTTTGACAGTAAATGTGCCACAGAATTCTATGATGTAGAATACTTTCTCTCCGTCCTAAAATATAAGACATCAAATAATTCAAATTTATTCCAAATTATAATGGGTTTTAGGGAATAACCCCAGTCACATGCATACCTTTTGTTAATGTCTATTCTCTACACAGCCACCAGACACAAAGAGTATGAAATAGTGGAGAAAGTTGTTGTCAAGAAAAATGTCATAAGCATTCTAGAACAACCAAGACCACTTGCATTTGAATTTGACTTACAAATATTGACCAGGCACTGTTATATATATTCGATAAAAAAAGGTACTGTTATATATACTCCAAGTTGATCAGTTCCTGGATCCTCTATTTCTATCAGGACAATTTAATAATTTCTCATAAAAAAACTGGCACTCATATAGCACAGGGCAGGCATCAACTTGTGGCTATGAAAGAACCTATGGATGCATCCAAACATCAAAACCAAATCTTTCATTAATCCAATCTAAATAAGAACAACCTTTCTGCCAAGCATCTGCAAGCGACATCAATCGAAAAATCAACTCATTAATCAATGAGATTTACAGACAGCAACGTGGCTAACATCATGCAGCATGGTTTCTTCGAGCTAATGCACAGTAGTGCGTATTTCATATCATTGCTTGTCCAAATCAATGGGATAGTTTAACATATTAATTAATTTGCTTAGCTCATAAACTTGAGAAAAGCCAGGAGGATCACTACTCTGCTGCATCTCTTTCGCAAAAAAAAAAAAAAAACTACTCTGCTGCATCGATCAGATCATGACTCAAGACAACCCAATCACATTCGCGAATCTCTCATTGTATATAGATCAATCATGGCATAATTTATATTTTGGATGCAATCTGCTTAACTTTCAACTGTTGGATCCTGTATTTAGAGACAACAAAAACCCAGGCTAACTGACCTGCTCTGATGTATGACTGGTATAAGAAAATTAGGACCATAAAGATACCAAATTGCCAGGGAAAAATAACTCCCTACACAAGGTTGTAAATTAAGCTTAATTTTTTGTTGGCGGTGTAAATTAAGCTTACAGCAGTTCACAAAGGTTGTATGTTTAAATATCTGTAATCATGAATATTTGAAATGCTAATAAGCTAAATAACATTTTCCTACCGACTTCAAATTTCTCATCAGTGCATCCGATCCCTTTATCTAAAAAAAATGTAATAACTGAATGTTTTTTTAAGCATGGTTGGTTTACTTTTCCTGGATCGTCAACTCGAAAAAAATTTGCCATGATTACTTGATTATCTTCTAAAATATTAAACTTATCCTGCCAGAAGCATGACTGCTGCTAAACTAATGTTTATAAGAGCTGTCCCAATCGTTCGGTAGCTTTGTTTTTCATATGAAGCAGATATGTTTGACTTACACTGATACTATATACAACATACAACATATAAAAAGGGGTTGGACAACTGGTAATGACAGTACTAATCCTCTCTTCCCATGTGAATACGAGAGATCTAACCACAGGGCCTGTCTAGTTGTCTCCTCAATGATTCCTCCGGGAGTAGTGATCCATTCACAGAACATTCAGAGAGAAAAAAAAAACAAACTAGGGCTCGTTACGTGTCCCCGGGTTAGTACACCTAAGTACCAACAAACAGTCTATCAAGTATATATGGACAAACCAACATTGCACAAAAGTACAAAAATACATAGTTACCAAAACAAAATTGCTAGACCTATCTGAAAACTTTAAAATTTCTTGAAGATGTATTTTTATTTTCATTAGGTGCCAAAAACTAATCTGACATTAGTACAACAATCAAGGCGACAATATATACAGGGTCAACCTATGAAAGAAAAAACTGGCAAGCATGATTGAAGCAGAAATGTTAGGGGACGCATAGGATTTTGAGTCTGGACGGAGATGAGATGAGAATAATAAGGCAGCTGGGGTCTGCTCCCTGATTATATTAGGCCTATCCTTTTCTTGGCACTACATGGAAGCATCTTTGGCACACTAAGATACACGAGGTGATTGGCCGGAGGAGCTTGGATTTGTTTGGCATGCCTACACTGGCCAGAGGAGATCGAGGACCCCACACATGGGCTGTGACTGAGAAGCAAGCAAGCTCATGACAACAGGGTTGGGGAATCTTATATCTCAAATCTCCTTCCTGCTCCTCCCCTGCCTCGCTAGCTAGATATAACAGGCCATGCCGGCCGGCTTGCCTCCCAGCAGAGACCAGAGCTTCTTCTTGGCCTTCTCTGCTTGTCTGCTCTTGTTCTTGAAACCAGGGTTCAGATAGAGAGAGGGAGAGATCGCGCTTTCTGATCCACTGGGAGTGGCGGCCGGACATCCTGAAAAGTGGTGAGCATAGAAACGGCTTCTCTGTTCTTTTCCTCTGTTTTGTTTCGGAGTCCGTAGTGTTTCATGGGTATTTCCTTGTTCTTGTTTTGATTTACCTGGCTAGAGAATGATACAGTTTAATTTATTAGCTTGGAACAATTCTCAGAAAGTTTCTGAAATTCCAACGGCCCGATCACAGTTCCCATTTGCAACGTAACTGATGCTGAAATTCTCATGAAACAGACAACAGATCGGCATGAACCTTCACCAAGACATGGACAGGGAGCAGATGAGGATGGCCATCCTGAACCAAGAACAGATCTTCAGGCAACAGGTACTGACTGATGGCACATTCTATATGCGGTTTGTATAGCGCAAAGTGCGCTGAACTATCTCTACATCTCAACTCGACGAGGTCACCACAATTTCTCACCGCTCTCTGCGTTCCTACTGAATCAATCAATCAATCAGGTACACGAGCTGCACCGGCTGTACCATGTCCAGAAGCAGCTGATGCAGCAGGCACAGAAGACTGCTCCGGCGAGCCGTGCTCCGATGGCAGTCGTCGACGTCAAGCCAAGACCACAGCAACTGGACATCTGGTGCGGCGAGAAGGTGACAACAACTCCTCAGCAGCAGATCATCAGCTTCACGAGCTGCAAGAAGGCCACCACGCCGGCGCCAACTGCGCTCGCTGATGAATGCAACCTTGAGCTGACACTGGCAACCGGGCCAAGCAGCAGCTGCAGCAACAGCAGCTGCGACGCCGAGAGGCGACAGGGGAAGCGGCTCAAGGCGTCGTCCAACTCCGACTCTGGCGTGACCGCGGTGTCGTCCACGTCGACGGACTCCGAGCTGGCGCAGTTCAGGGAGGTGGCCGCGGCGACGCCGGTGAGGTTTCACGGCGAGGTTGGCAGGAGGATGGACGAGATGGGGCAGAGTCCGTGGATGTACCAGTGCCTCAGCCTGAAGATGGCGTGATGATGCTGGGACGAGTTTGTGCTGTATGTAGGATTTGGGGATTTGGGGCTGTAGAGTTCAGAGGGAAACAGAGCATGTGTTTGTGTTACATGCACAACTGTACATCACAGAGGTGTTTCACAAGACAAAAAAGAGAAAAAAGAGGTAATTTGTGGCAGCAAGTGGTATTCATGGTGTTGATGATTTCTATTGGTCTAGTCCATTAACCCGTGAATTAGCTAAGACACCTAAGAGCAACTCCATATGTTTTCTATAATTAACTAGTTAAACCAATCAATTTAGCGAGTTTCTTTCTCTCTCCAATGTATTTATTAGGTTCCTAAACGATTTTGCATTGGGAACCCTGAAGTATTTCTAACCAACTAAACCTCTTCTAATAGTTTCTTTTTCACTTACCATTTTCTCACATGGAACCTTTTATTTTATTAATTGACTCATGCGACCAATTTATTCTGATCTCCCGAGTAAAACACTGGATGGGGAGCAGATACGGAGTTCCACTCGACTACGGAGATGTCACACCCATTTAAGGACCAAATGGAATGCATACTCTTATGTGTGCCCAGAGATCAATCACACATAAGTTAACAAACTATAACAGAAGTATCATCACAAATGTTATTACATCACGACATTTAACACATAGTCTTAACACAAATGTAGCGGAAGAAAATATAAATCTCTCGTGGTAGCTCCAATCACAGGCACATTGACTGGTTGACTGCAAGTCTAGTAATCTTCAGGGAAGTAGGCGTAGTAGTCACTATTAGCACCATCTGTTACCCATCCGGGATTTTTATCCAAGTAAGAAAAATAAACAAGCGTAAGTACATCTCGTACTCAACAAGTGTAACATGGGGTTCATGAGGCTCAAAGGCATATCATTGGTTTATCAGCATGTAGCTTTTAGTTAGCATAATTTTAGCATATCAATATCATCAAGATGTCTCAATGTAAACAATAAACATATGATCCATGTGAAATGATTGATGAATAGCAAAAACATAACCATTAATAATTATCAACTATTCCATAAGGGTCCAAGGCCACTCGTGACCGTGAACACGGCTGTTATAACAGTTTTACACTCTGCAGAGGTCGTACACTTTCACTGTGAGTCGTGTTGCCCATATGCCCGGGTTAATTACTCCCAAAACACTACCAAGGTGAGCAGGCAGGGAAAACACTATGAAGTCTTTCGAACAAGTTAGGGCCATTAGATTTACTCGGCAAACAGATGTAGAGCCCCCTTCCAAATGGCACAATAACCCGCAGCCTATACACATAAGGACAGAGGCCGCACTATACCCGATTCGTCAAGCCATTCTTACGCCAAAAAGGTTACCACTAACAAGCTAGAAAAGGTCCTTCTATATGACTAAAGCCAGAGCCATATAGCCCCCACAGTTGTACTGTAAATCCCGGATGTTCGCTTATAGATGAGTCCTTATGGAGAGTAATTAGAGCGTCAAAAGTAACCCCCATGCTCTAATCCCCTTTAAACATTAATCAAAATCATCTTTTAATGTTTGTTGCATATTCCTCTAATCAATTTACATGATCATAGTTTATGTTTAAGCACTAGCCATACTACTCAATGCAATATAATAGGTATCAAGGTGTAGGATCAATCACTAAGTCATCCTTAACAAGGGAATGAATGCATAATGATATTATTTGCATAATGTGAATAGGACGACAAGGATAATCTCATGCTATACTTGCCTTGCTCAAACTGGTCCTGAAGATCTTGCTCGTAGAAAGGCTCTTGATCTCCAACGAATTGCTCACCGTCTATACTCGATCAACAACAGCAACAACATACATCCAGAGGCAATCATGCATAAACAAACAAGACTATAATTAGAACAGTACACCAACAGTAAGAAAATAACATAAAAGTCTTTAAAATGAATCTACAACTCGCTAGGATCACACAGACGCAAAGATCACGAAAAACGGAGCTAAAACGATGAAGTTATGAATTTACGAAGATTTCCTATAGAAAAATAAATACTTTAATAAAAACTCGAAATTAAATTAACCCAAACCTACTGTACAGTTCTATAATCGTGTAGAGCTCGCAAATATGAATCTAACGCAATTTGAATGGATCAAATCGGAGTTAAAACGGAGATTCTACAACTAAAACATGTTTAGTGGCAAAACTGTAAATATCAGAAAACGTATTTTTCATTTACCGAGACGAAATACGCTTTCAACAGATCAAAACGAATTCGGTTTTTTTTACGTTTTGGACCGCGGGTTCATAACTTAAAAACTACAGGGTCTCTTTAGCAAGATTTACAACCGAACCGGTATCATTGAATATTATCCGTCCGATTCAAAACGGACGGCCGAGATCAAATCGGGGAGGGAGAGAGAGCGCCGGCGGCGCTCCGGCCGGTTTTTGGCCCGACGGCGACCCTTCCGCGGCGGCGCCATGGCCAGGAATCACCAAAGCTCGATTCCGGGCACCATTCAACGGAGGGAAAAGCACCGGGAGGTAGCGCGGAACACGGTGAACTCACCAAGGGCGAAATCTAGGGCGCGGGATGGACGGAGGCGACGGCGTGCTCGAGATGGCGGACGGTGGCAGCGAGGTAGGGTGGAAGCTTGCGGTGGCGATGTTCTCAAGGCTACAGCAGCCCCTAAAGGGTAGGATGAGGGCGGAGGGGTGCGGGGGCTCGGTTTTTATAGCCCGAAGGTGGCGCTAAGTAAGGAAGGACAAGGATTCGGAGAAGGATTCGCCGACGGTAAGAAAGGAAAGGGATCCCGGTGGCGGCTTGGGGAAGGAGGTGATCTGACGGGTGGAGCCGCGGTGTCAGCGACGCTGGAGGCAGGGAAACGCGCGCGTGAGGGACTTGGGCCGCGGCCGCGGTTGCTGGGCTTGGCCCGAGAAGGAGAAGGCGGGCGCGAGGGAGGGAAAAGAGAGGGAACGGGCCGCCGCTGCAAGCCGAAGGGATGGGCTGCGGGAGGAAAGCGTCCCGAGAGAAGAAAAATTCCTTTTCTTTTTCTTTTTCTAATTTTTCAAAGCCATTTTTCAAAAGATTTTTAAATCCAATTTGAATTTGATTTAAACCACTCAATACAAAATTTCAAATGCAGCAGCATGAATGCTCAATCATGTTTCTACCCTTATATTTGATTTTAAATTTATAAAAATTATTATCATTCTAAATTTGCATGCTCACAAAAATATATAAAAATCATATTTCTCCTATTTTTCTTCTTTTCAAAATTTTAGGGTGTTACAGGAGACTTACTAGTTGAGGATATTTGGCAACATTTTATTTTTAAAGTGCTCTTTTACCAAACTATTAGAGGTGACATTTTTTTCCTTTTTGCTAATCACTAGCAAACATGCCTGTGTGTTGCAACGGGAGAAAATCAAAATTTGCATCTCCACTTAGTTACTAAAGATATGTATATTTTGCATTTAATCCATCAGTAATGAAGCAATAATTAAATTAGAACATGGACCTTCTTAAAAGTGCAATTTAGAATAATGCCAGCCAAATTAGCAGATTCCTTATGTAGTGCAAAATAAGTAGATAATACTAACATGTTTAATTATCCATGAAAGAGCAAAAAAGTTCAGGGAAAAAAAGGAATCCCTGCAGGCAACCTACCTCGCTTGCTAGGACGCCGCCCCTGGCGGCCGTGTCCACTTCGCCGTCGCTACCACCGGCGTTCGCCACCTCCTCGCCACCCACTGCTCCTTCTCCCTCGCCTCCCCAGCCCGACAGGTCGTCGATGGCCACCTCGCCGCTTGGCCGCCACCGCCTCCTGCGGCACCACGTCTGCCGCCAGCACAACCTCTGCTACCGCCTCCCGGTTAGATTGGACAATAGACTGCCCAAGATTTCTGTTCATGATTTCATTAATTAGACCATTCGCTGATCTAAGTTATAATAAGAATAATTTTTATTCTTAATCAAATTAAATCAATAATTTAGTAGTAGGAATATTTGGTTATTAAGGATTAGGGAAGGATGAAGGATCAAAGACCCATAATATTGTGTTTATTATTTATTTTTATGTTTGTAAGAAAAATAATGAGAGAATCGGGAAAATAAAAATGACGTGCCAAATAGTAAGGGAAAGAGCATGAGAAAAATGGATTTGATAGTCCAGAAAAGGAAAAAAAGGGAGACAAGAAAAAACAAAAAGAGGGAATTAGGAAAAGAATTGGAAGGAATAAAAAATGAAAAACAGATCAGATACAGTAACTACTCAGAGAAAGTCTAGAAAAAAGGAAAAATTACGAACAGGTGACAGAATATGAAAAAAAAAACCGAATTTATTACATATATATACTAATCGTATTGGGTGTGGACTTTTTTTTTTGCGCAGGAGTATGGACTCTTGGTTAAACATAAACCATACACAACCCAATACGTTTTGGAATCGGAATCCATATCGCGCTAAACAAGAGATATTCTAACTTGTATGAGTACGGATTATATAAGTCCGAATGGTAGTTAGAGGGAGACGGACCAAAAAAATAGATGGACCAAAAAATAGGCTGAAGTTTTGCCTCTTTATTATTAGGTATAGAAAATAGGAAATTGTTTTACAAAACTCCAGGAGATGCTCTAAGTAATTTATGTTTGGTATTCACAACTAATTAAAATTACATATATTTGCGCATTTTCTTTGCCTTTTTCTGCATCTTCTTTGTTCTTTCTTCTAGCCATACACATACGTGATAATCTAAGAAATTTCTTTATATGTTTTTTCTAACCTTGGAGCAGAGAGAAAAATTCCAAAATGACAACAGGTACCCTTGAGCAGTCTCACACCGTTACTCCAAGCCCAAGCGCTGCTGGGTGTATTCGCTTTATCGTGCTGATGTGGTTGCTGCAGCGGATTCCGCGTGCGAGGCAACACCATTTCTAGTAGAAGCACTACTGGACCATTTCTAGAAGTGAAGGGATCGGCCGCAGCAATTGAGTAGACACTGTGCTGCTACCGGATTGTGCTGTGGACATGAGCACAATGAAAGGGAACAAACACAAGGGGAGAGGTGTCTATATTCCCAATGCCTCTTAAGCCCAGATTTATGCTTGACTAGCATTTGCTCGAGACATAGGACGACCTAAGAACCTACCACTCTTGTATGCGTGTCTGTTGTCTGTTTGAGCTTCCATTCCAAGCACAATTGCTCTTCATTTTTATAGCTCCAATGTGGTATGTAGCTCCAATGCAGTACCAGTACATTAATGCATTATTATAACCTGGCCTGAGCTGAGGTTCATGAATACCTCTATAAATTTACCTCAATGTAAGAACAAGGCTCGGTTACTTTTGTAGTCAGTGGTAAATCATGATAGCTATACATTATTGTCATTTTTATTCATTAATAGGATTCTTTCAGCAGAAAAATAACTGGAAATTTATACTCAAAAGCAGATAACTGCAAGGACAAACAGCGGCCAAGAACGACCATGTCAGTAAACTGATGAAAGAAGCAGCAGTAATCATTACTCACAAGACCAAACGCCCTATGCAAAGCAAGAAATATTAGCCGGTACATATTTAGAAATTCGGTTCTAACCTGAAACTGGGCCAGTTCATGTGGGTTGGTCCAGATTTTAGTCCTTCCAAAGAAAAACCATACATGTGGTAATGTATGTAGCCCATTAGACTTCACAGAAAATTTAGCCCAGCCCAGTAAGGATGAAGCTTTTTATTGTTTGGCGCTCTCTAGTCCCTCTACCAGCACAAGCCCATGCTTATCAGCTTGTGAGTACGACTTACCAACTTCTGACAGCAGAGTATCAGTCAACCAATTTACACTATGTATGTATAATCAGGGAGATCTCCCCACCCCCCTTCTTTTATTTTTACATGGTCCATAATATTGTGGGGATGATTCGAGTACAAAAAATTGATGTTACCAATTTATTCTTATATAGGCACTAAAAAAGTTCAATTCACCACCCAGAGTTGCGAACCCCGAGCGTAGCTCAGCTGCTTTCTTGTGAACCAACCAAATTAAATCCTCAGCTTACGTGGCTGCTAGCATTATACTAGATTTATTTCCAAATTTAACTGTGTTATTTTCTTAGTGGTAAATAACGTGTCCATCGACAGTGAGACATTTGCAGTGACTTCACTGGTCTCAAGATATACTTGCTCAGTCTTTAGGATCGGTGCTGTCCATGTGGGTAGAATGTGTGCGTGCGCTCATATATAGTGGGTCAATGTGCATATATGGCAACAGGGGAAGCGGCTCAAGGCGTCTTCCAACTCTGGCTCCGGTGCGACTGCGGTGTCGTCCACGGCGATGGACTCTGAGCTGGCGCAGTTCATGGAGGTCAACACAGCGCCGGTGAGATTTCACCGCTAGGTTGGGAGGAGGATGGATGAGATGGGGCAGCATCCGTGGATGTACCAGTGCCTCAGCCTGAAGATGGCATGATGATGCTGTGACGAGCTTGTGCTGTATGTAGGATTTGGGGTTGTAGAGTTCAGATGGAAACAGAGCACGTGTTTGTGTTCCATGCACAACGGTACATAACAGAGGTGTTTCACAAGACAAAAAAAGAGAGTAAAAGTGGTAATTTGTGGCAGCAAGTGGTATTCATAGCGTTGATGATTCCTATTGGTCTAGTCCATCAACCCATCTATTAGCTAAGACACCTAAGAGCAACTCCATATGTTTTCTCTAATTAACTTGTTATAAACCTATCAATTTAGAAAGTTAATAAAATAAGTAGCAATCACAATTTAATTCTCTCTCCAATAGTTTTTTATATTAGCTTACTAAACCATTTTGCATTGGGAACCCTATACTATTTCTAACCAACCAAACCTCTTTTAATAGTTTCTTTGTCTCTTACCATTTTCTCACATAGAACCTTTTATTTTCTTAATTTACTCATGCGGCGAATTTACTCCGTTCTCACCAGTAAAAAGCCGGATGGAGAGCAGACATGGAGTTCCTCTCGACTACGGAGACTTACGAGTTGAAGAGAATATTTGGCAACTACTAGTATAGAAAAGATTTTTAGAGGCAGTTAAAATCGGTTTTCAGAGGTGGTTTAAAAAACCGCCACAATGCCACCGATCAAAAAATAAGTGATTTTCAGAGATGATTTTAAAACCGCCTCTAAAAATCGATTTTCAGAGACGGTTTTAAAACTGCCTCTAAAAATTGATTTTCAGAGGCGATTGATTTAAGTCAACCATCCCTAAAAATAATTTTCAGAACTTTTCAAAATCATTTAGAGTCTAATAAAAAATAAAAAATATTTAGTGTGGCTAGAGGCCTAGAGGACCAACCAACCACTTGTAGAATTTAATTTTTGCCACCATCTGATATAGTGCAGCGCTTAGGACTCAAACTCACAATCTCTCGTTCCGCGCGCTCCATCCCCTGGAACTACACCACACACAATCACTTGCATTGAGATATACAATGCTATCTATTTGTACTAATATGTATGGATCTTGTAGTCAATATTTGGACTATTAAACGACCTGAAATGGGAAAATTTTCAACTACAAAGTTTTAGATCTCTTCGAGCACTGCAACTTTCATATAGGACATTTCTCCATCCAAGGTCATTTGAAAAATTGAAAAATTTGAAATGAAAAATTTGAGACTTAATTTATATATTTGGAACCCTAAATGATCTCAAACAAATTATCAACTACAAAATTTTAAATCTCGTCGAGCTCTACATTTTTTATATAAATTTTGTCTTCATCCGACTTCATTTGAAAAAGATATGAATTTATTTGTGCTCTAGCTATTTGTAAGGATGGTTGACTTAGTTAACCACCTCTGAAAATCGATTTCCAGAGGTTGTTGTCTTAAGAGAACCGCCTCTGAAAATCACTCATTTTCAGAGACGGTCGACATAAGAAACCGTCCTTGAAAATAGCATTTTCAGAGGTGGTTCTCTTAACAGAACCGCCCCTATAGAGGCGGATTTGTTAATGGAACCGCTCGTGAAAATGGATTTTCAGCGATAGTCACAAAGCTACAGTGCTCCCTGGCGATATTAGAGGCAGCATGCTAGTTTAACAGCCTCTGATAGAAAAGGGAGGCGTTTCTAAAAATCTTTTCTGTACTAGTGAACGTTTTATTTTTAAGGAGCACTTTTACCAAACTGCTAGAGGGGACTTTTTTTTCCTTTCTACTAATCAAAATAGGAAATTGTTTTACAAAACTCTTGGAGATGCCCTAAGTGATTTATGTTTGGTATTCACAACCTATTAAAGTTACATATATTTGTGCATTTTTTTCCCCTTTTTGCATCTCCTAAGTTCTTTTTTCTAGCCATACACATACTTCGTTATAATCTAAGAAATTATATTATATTTTTTCTAAACTAGGAGGAGAGAGAAAATCCAAAATGACAATGGTACCTTGAGGCGTCTCACATAAATCCAACTTAAGCCAGTCATTGGACCAGGCCCAACTACTGGGTCCATTGGCTTTGTTGTGCTGATGCGGTTCGTGTAGCGGTTTCCTTGTGGGAGGTAACACCATCTACATGACTAACCTCTCCTCTGTTGACACCATGGACGCCAACTTTGTTGCCGACTCTGGGGATGAGGCGGAGGAAGACGACGGTTAGGAGGTGTTCATGCCCGATGAGATTGCCCCGCCCACACCTGCAGTGTTTTGGATGTGGAATCATGAATGGAACATGAGGGAGAATAAGAGAGACATGTGTTTAATAGGAGGGAGAAGAGGTGACGGGCACCAATTAGGAGGGAAAATGAGATGCATGACCATGAATGCCCGGTGGCGACCATGAAAGCCACGGAGGTGGTGCTCCGCTATTATGCTTCCAGAAGGAGTGGTGCAGGTGGGCATCTGTGCAGGAGGCATCAGTTTCTCCAAGGGGTATCCTCACCAACAAGATGGGGATGTGGAAGACCATCCAGGCTATCTCACTCGTCGTCACACTGAGCAATGCCTCCGGCCCCTAGACCACCACTATGTGGCCTCCTCCTCCTCCTTTAATAACTCCTTAGTGACCCACTCGAAGCGCTAACCAGCCTCAGCATCTCAAGCACTCCTCCCCTCACTATCATTTGGAGCTAGAAGAAGGGGACTAAAAAGAGAGGGGATGAATGCAAAATGGACCAAGGGTCCAATTTGGGCTAGACTTATTAACCTTGTTTCATTCTGAGTTGGTTGAAGTCATGTGCTTGTATATGGAGCCAATGCCAAAATGAACAAAGAACATCCTTTCTCTCTCCTCCAGAAAAAGAAATGGATATTTTAATTGGCATGGTATCTTCTAGAAAATTTGTCAAAAACCCAAGTGTCCACAAATTAATTTTACTTTTTTCGTGTCCATTGGAGATTCGATTTCACTTTTAGTAAATTTACCTAATATTTGACCCTCCCTTGTGCTACCAGTGTCTTCTCTTTTGGTGCTTGATTCCAAAGAGGGAGATTGTTTGAATTAACCAACACAACAAAAATATCTCAATCACCAAATTTAATATTTTTGTGCAATTGGTTTCAAGTCCTTACTTAAGGAAAAAGACCTTTTTGGCATCCAGGCTAACTTTAAGGGGGAGTTTTTGTTTCAAGAAAGGGAGAAGTTGCCAGTGGAGTATATCCATGCTTACCACATAAGAGACATAAAAATGGTTGGAACAAGGTAAGATAGAACCTTCATTTGGTAAATGGTAATGATGCATATGATCTTGCTCCTGTATTGCATCCAAGAAAGTAATTAGTTCTCAATTTGGTATGTTTTATTGCTTCCTTTGGTTATATTGTTATCAACCACCAAAAATGAGGAGATTGTAAAGAATACGAACTCTAGCAAGGATTTAGTGATTTTGGTGGTTGAAAGACAACACATATAGTAGGACTAAAAATGTTTTGCTAGTGTACAAGGCACTTAGTCTTATGGATGCAAGAGATGGACTTTAGATAAGTTATTGTTTCGCCAAAAAAATCACTAAGGGGATCTCTCCGTGTTTCGCAGATCGTACTATTTAGTACTAAATATGTGCAGGCGTGCTAGTATATATTTGTATATAAAATAAAGTAAATATGCAATAAAACACAAGGACAAAAGTTCAGGGAAACATCACTTTATTCATTCATTAGATAATTACAAAGTACAATTTCCCACTATAATATATATTTGTGCTGAGCTCCATCTGACAATCAGATGATTGTGTGGCTTCTGGTTCCCGGGGCCTATAGAGGCCACCAGTAAATTACATCCACAGTGTTGAGCTTCATAACACCTCCGATTAAGCTATGCCGATGGTCATCATTGTTGTCTCTAAATAAATCAGAGTTGTCTTCAAGTATATGCATAAGCACAAATGAATGAAATTTGTGAAGTGCTAGAGCCTCGTCGTGCGGATCCCATAATGAAGTCAAGTGTTCGGCCTTGTCGGTCACGAACAAAGTAATTCTGGCCTCATCGATCACGGAAAAAGAAACGTCTAGCCTCGTCGGTTAGGGAAAGAAAATGACTTTATATGGTTCACTGGCCTTGACGGTGCGGAAAGGTGGTGTGATAACTGTGAGACTTCATTATGGGATCCTCAAGAGATTTCTCCTTGCGTGGTTTTATCCTTGCGAGAGTTTTTGAGATCCTTGGCGTGACACTTAGTCAGCTGCCGCTTTACATATATATGCGCGTGAACTTGAACGTTTTGCCATGACTTAGAACCATTTGTGGGTGCTAAACCCAGATGGATTTCGGGCCTAGCCGAGCTCATATCTTGAATGGGCCGAGAGGTCAACACTGGGCCATCAATTAGCCAAGCAATATTATTGAGCTTGTGACTCGTGCATATGCAGTAGCCCTTCATTTGCTTTCTTTCCGTATATATTGTATATGTATACGCTTGTTCAAACTTGGCCAGCTTCTGGTGCTTGTACACTAGTAGTGTTCCTGGGCCGACAAGGTCCGGCTTGCTAAGGCGAAGAGGTGTTGCCGGGCCGCGCCGCTCTGCCGCCACGGTGGCCATGCCCGCCGTTCCGGCCATCGCCAGACTCACTGTTGACCGACGCCTCGTCGAGCCGAAAGGCGCCGTATTTGCCATGGCCGTGATGTACGTCACTGCTGTAGATGCCAAAACTGCACGTTCACCGGGCTGCCGTTTCGATCTACCAGGCTGCCGCAGTCATCGTGGCGTGTTGCCGAGCCGCCGCACGTACGCCTTTGACGTCGGGCCGCAGTGCACTGCATGCACACCCGAGCAGTCGGTCACCATGCAGGGCGTAGTCGCCGCCGTCGAGATGGTTGCCGGCGCCGTCGTCGTTCCGGCGTCGTCAGGGCTCACTGGCTGGTCGTGAATGCATGCAAGATCTACGTCACAGCCATGCACAGATGAGGAAAAATAATCAAAATAATACATAAAGAATTTCACCTTCGAAGTGAGAAGCCATTACGTCATTGGTGACGGACGCGACGGTGTGCGGAGTTCTGGAGACGTTCGGCTCGCCGGAGATGATGTTGACACTCTCGCCGGAGAAGTCGACGGCGAGGGCGTTGATGGCGTCGCCGCCTCTCGTGCTTGCCGGTGATGCGTGTATGTGTGCAGATTGGTGGTGTATGTGTGGTGAAATGTGTGCAGCTAGCCTGGCGGCGGCGTGATGGATACTAGCGGGGCGGCGGGCGGCGGCATATTGAAGATAGAGTCCGTCCGTCTTCAGAGGGAGGAAGTGTTCTCCTTTTATAGGCCAGAGCTAGGGTACCGCAGGCTTGAGGCGGTGCCCAGGATGCGCCGCCATCGATCTGTTGCGCAGGAGCGTCGGGCGTCTGTATCGCTCGGCATGCGTTCGCCCAGGCGCGCTCGGCGAGTTCGTCGATTTCAAATTTCAAGCAGAAGTAATCCGCCCAGCCGCGCTCAAAGAGATGCATATCTCTATCTCTTTCGTTCCTAGTTTTGGTCGCTGATTGATGGGCCCAGCAACTTGAAGATCCCCACAGCACATACACACAAAGACTAGCATACATACATTATATATGGATTTGAATTCATCATCACCGCCTTAACGTTTCGGCACGTGCTCTCGAGGAGTTTCTAGAATGTGCTGACGTACTGCCGCAGTGACGTCTAGCGTACATACTTGTGTACGCGTACAACTTGCATGGGCCATGCACAAATCACTTCCTGGAGGCCCATAATTAAGATTAGTGACCGCTAACGGCTGGTACTAAACAGCCCAAATAATCTTCACGTACCCGGCCTTGCATGGGGGTGCAAACCGGGCAAAATAATATACAATTCTTATGTCACAGCAACTCTGTGTATTTGTACCCGTCTTTGTACACGTATAGGCCGGGCAATGGGCTTACTTTAGCAACACACTAATTATTTTATTCAAAAGTTTATCATGAGCCTGAAAGTCTTGGCAAGCCACACGTGTGCCATTATTTGGATATGGGCTATGTGCACAAGCCCAATATTGTTGTTAATTAGCCTTTGTGCTAATTCATGGTTATTAGGCAACTCGTGCATCTTTGAGGCCCAAATATTTATATAGTCTATATTTTGTAGGCATCATGTAATTGTCAAATTATTTTGTAAGCCTCATTGGACTCATGCTAAATAGGCTATGTATAGTAATATAAGATGCCAAAATTTCATCATAAAGTTATTACGGTGAACATCAAAGGAAACAACACCTCAAATGAAGATCAATGGAAGCATTAAAGATCCAAACAGAGAAAAAATAATAATTTCAAGAGATCAAAGAAGTGAAGGCTGGGCAAAAGGATGCAAAGAAATGTAAGTTACAGAGCACTGGGGTCACTACTGCACATTCCCTTTTTAAGGGCAGCTGTAGAGCATTTGTAGGGGTGGTTTGGCCAACCGCCCCTACAAAGGTGTTTCTACAAATGCCCCATTTGTAGGGGGCGGTTGGATATTGAGCCGTCCCTGTAAATCATTTTTAAAATCACGATTTCAGACCTCAAAAAATGCCAAAAATAGAAAAAAATTCTTTTAATCTCGGGGAAGCCCCTGTGGCTTTTTTTCCACGTTTTTTGCACACTTTGTGTAAGCTGCCGGCCTTCGAACCCACGACCTCGCCCTCGCATGTTATGTCCCTTACCACTCCACCCCATTGACACATGTGCCTACAATCCATTTTGGTTCCTTACATATTATGCTAAACCGAGTGTAAATTGACTTTTTGAAGCCCTAAACGATTTCAAATGAAAAACTTGTCAACTACAAAGTTTCATAACTTTTCGAGATCTACAACTTTCATTTAGGTAGTTTCTCCATCCGATGTCGTTTACAAAATTTTAATTTTAAAGTTGAAAAATTCAAACGTAGTTTTGCATGACAAGATGATTTTAAATCAAAAAGTTGTCAACTATAAAGTTTCATAACCTTTTGAGATCTACAATTTTTTATTTTGGTTGTGTTTTCATCTGAGGTTGTTTGAAAAATTCAAATTTTAAATTTTAAAAATTCAAACATAGTTTTGCATGACAAAATTATCTCAAATAAAAAAGTTGTCAACTACAAAATTTCATAACTTCTCAAGATTTACAATTTTTATTTTGATCATTTGTTCATTCGACATAGTGGTAGTGTAAGATTTGTGAACAATGTTACTTTCACTTTGTCATATGAAAAAATGACCAAAACAAAAATTGTACATCTTGATGAGTTATACAACTTTTATGTTCATGACTTCTTCAGCTGAAATCGTTTGATGTTTCAAAATGTTGTTCGAAGTTGTCATTTTTGAAATTCAAATTTTGAAATGTACACAAGAAAATATGACCAATAGAATTGCAGTAACAACACAATGATACACCAGCAGAGTTATCTGGTGGTTAGAGTCCGAGGTAGAAGAGAAGAATGGTGCACAACATACTTCCCGTGTGTGCACCAGAGTAATGTAATAGAGCCTATGCACAGGTGGTCGAGCATCGAGCTCTCTAGTGTTTGCACTAGAGTTATGAGGTACATTCCAGCAAACACCCAATGCTCTAGGTTGAGTACCAAATTTGTCTACTGGTGCACGAAACAAACCACCAGAGTTATAATGCAACGTTTGGCAATGGCAGTTTGTATATCAGTGGGCACTAGATTTGTTCGTGTGGTCACTGGAGAGCTATAGTGCACCTGCCAAGGCAGCTCTAGCTCCCAGTGGCTAGATGGTGCTTGTGTTTCTATATATATCCCCGCCAAGGCAGCTCTAGGGTTAATGTGTGTTGAAGTTGTAGTTGAACTGAGGCTCATCTTATGGTGCTCTAGGCACTACATTTGTGTTCAAGAGAAGATTAGACAATTAATTAGCAAAAGCATTAGGATTGGTGTTTAGGCTAGTTAGAGGTCACCTTAGCGCTTGCTCTAAGTTTAGGCCTAGAGTTTAGTGAGGTTTGTAGACCTCCTTCCTATATGTGCTTGTGCATACCAAGAGTTGTACATGTTGGTGCTTATAAGTATTGCGAGACCTTGCTACTATATTTGTGGAGTGGCTATTGGTGGTTGTACAATGGACGAGAGGTCCTCAGCATTTTGGCTGAAGCTCTCCTGTTCGAGACGACGGGGAGCGCTCTAGGAGAGGTTTGACAAAGACCCACTTACGAGTGGAGAAGGCCACAAGCTATCCTCAAAGTTACCCAATGGGGAACTTGGCTTTTGCGAAGGCCTCCATGTGAGAGACTTCAACAAGGACTAGTGAACAATGTTCACTTTTTGATACCTCAGAAAAATTATCATCAACCGAGAGTTTATTTTCTCTAATCCCTTACATTGCACGCTTATATTCTTGCATTCCTTGCAATACTTAGAAAAACCTAGTGCACTTATAGATAGAATTTGTGTAGGTTTTTATAAGTGGTTTTGAGGCCTTGAATTGTTTAGTAACCTATTTGACCTCCCTTGTTGGTGTCACAGTCCCTTGAGAACTTGAAGGAATGTCTGATAATGAGCAATAAATCGTTATGCTTGCTTGCAGCTTAATGCTTGATAACTTAGCAGCTTCAAGCTCCCTTGTAGGCGTCACAGTACCTCACATCTACCCAAGGAAATCACAGTTGTGGAAAACGATGCTACTGGGGTATGAAGAGCAGCAGCCACAGGAATCAGCAAAGCACAACCATGCTGGGGAAGCACCATTGGACCGTCAGGGATATTCTCGTTTACACTAAGGGATCAGCCGCTGGAGTTGAGTAGGACACTGTGCTGCTATTGGATTGTGCAGTGGACGTGAGCACAATGGAACGGATCGGAACACGCACAAGGAAAGTGGTGTCTATATTCCCAATGCCTCTTAAGCCTAGATTTATGCTTGACTAGCTTTTGCTCGAGACATAGGACGACCTTAGAACCTACCACTTTTGCATGTGTGTCTGTTGTCTCTTTTAATTTCAAAGCACAATGGCTCTTCCTTTTTATAGCTCCAATTTGGTAGCCCTTGTTCGATTCTTTATTCACATTGCAACTAGAAAGTAGCGAGTACCCATGTCATGCAGTACCAGTGGATTAATGCATTATTATAACCTAGCATGAGGTTCATGAGCACCTCTCTATAAATTTAGCTCAATGTAAGGACAAGGTTTGGTTATTTTTGTAGTCAGTGGTAAATCATGATATCTATGCATGTGTCATTTTTTCCTGGTCAAAATTTTAAAAGCTATTCATTCATTAGTAGGATTGTTTCTGCAGAAAAAAAATCAGGAAATTTATACTCGAAAGTAGATAACTACAAGGTCCAAACAAGGGACAAGAATGAGTGAATGACTATGCCAGTAAATTGATGAACGAAGCAGCGGTAATCATTAATCACAAAACCAGACAACGCCTAAAAGAACGGACCTATGCAAGCAAGAAATATTAGCGGGTACATATTTAGAAATTCAGTTCTAACCTGAAACTGGGCCAGTTCATGTGGGTAGAATACCATACATGTGGTAATGTACATGTAGCCCATTATACTTCATAGAAAATTTGGCCCAGCCCAGTAAGGATGAAGCTTTGTATTATTCGGCCCCCTACCAGCACAAGCCCATGCTTATCAGCTGTGAGTACGACTAACCAACTTCTGACAGGAGAGTACCAGTCAACCAATTAATGTTATGTATGTATAATAAGGGACATCTGGTGTCTTCTTTTATTTTTTACATGGTCCATAGTATTGTGGGGATATTCTTATATGAACTAAAAAAAATTCAATTCTCTGCCAAGAATTGCGAACCGTCAGTTGCTTTCTTGTGAACCATGCAAATTAAATCCTCAACTTACGTGGCTGCTAGCATTATACTAGATTTATTTCTAAATTTAATTATGTTACTCTTTTAGTGGTAGATGACATGTCCATGGATAGCGAGGCGTCTGTGGTGGCTTGATTGATCTTGAGATGCACATGTTCAGTCTTTAGGATCAGAGCTGTCCATATAGGTAGAATGTGTTCGTGCACTCACAGTGGATCAATGTGCATATATGTGTATACTGTTTTATAAAAAAAAGAGATTTGCGACTAACACTGATACTTTACGAAGTTTCTTTTATTAATTATTTTGACTAAACGTTGCTACATGCAGTGTTAGAATATTAGGCAATATTAGTAGCAATTTAATATAGAAAAAGACATAAAGCAATATGAACATATTGGTGACATCATATATGTGCTTGTGTGTCTTAAACGTGACGAGCATGTAGATGATACGCAAATTAAGGATTGATAGCCAAGATCTTAAAAGTTTCGTTCCAGAGACATACCTAGCGGCAGAGCTGGATGCACTCGAAGACATAGTGCATGTCGATGTAATCATCCTGCTTGATGGGTACAGATGAGAAGCCGTGCCGATCACCAGTGATCCTTCAGGAAGTAGAGGACAGCGAGTAGTCGTGCCACCAGCGACACTCCCCAGAAACATGATTGCCACCCTTCACCCGAGCAGGTGAACTCGAAGACGACAGGCGTTCCGGAGGCCCTACTCTCCTAGTTCCAGTGCACGTGGGAACCGGGACGGGGAGAACCAGAGAGCAGTTGAATATGTGGTGGAAGCGAAGAAGATTGACTGATGGATGAGCTCGGAATATATGCTCGCGGTGGGGAAGCGAAGAGGCTCAGGAGGAGATCAGGAGACGGAGAAGGCGTGCGGACACAGAAGGATGGAGACAGCGGCAACAGGCGAAACTCCCGTAATGAAGCTGCCTCCAACATAAAAGAGAGTAACTTTGGTAATTATGCCGATTGAATGGCAAAACCACTCCCGTCCCGTCTGTCCGCTTGCCGCCGCCCACGCCCATGGCCCGGCCCTACCTGCGGCGGCGGCGGCGCGCGTGTGCATGTGGCACATCTACATCATTTTCTCAGCTTCTCAATATCTAACCATATAAGCCGAGTCAATGTCTAGTCAAAATCTCGTATGGTATTAAACCATATATCGTGCATTATTACGGGCCATAGGGTTTATTTGATTTATTAAATATTATATGGGCCAAGCCCATAATATATTCAACAATCCCCACTAAATTGTAGGGTTCGTAGTAAAATAGTCTCAAAACCACACTTCTTTGATATTCCAGAGTTTTGATGGAGACTGTTAAGTTGAACATCCATCTAGAGCATTAGTTACACTCAGTCACAACTAAGAAATGGACTATGCCTTAAATTGACAGTTTTGTGTGAGGTGAGATTCACTGAAGTTCTTATCTGGTACTAGGCTGCAATAAGCATCCCCTCTATTTGAAGCATATAAGTCGTACTTCAAGGCCTTTTATGAATATTTAGATATTACCCACATCTCATAGATTGTGACTAGCAATCGAACCCATATAGATGTGTTCCTTCTAGGATGTTCTGTAGAACAACATCCTTACTTAAATAAGCCATTCGGATCTAAGGAATTAACCATTCTGCCTTACAGCATTGGAGAAACAGTGCATCTCAAACGATTCGGACCTTAGCATAAGGGGTCTTTCTCTCAATCAACCACTAGATTGTTTCACCATCTTACTTCACGGGTCTCTGATCACATAGGATAGGTTACCACTATGGAATGACTTCAAGTGGGTCTCAAGCCCAACTCCCTCGACACACTTTCTATCACATTGCGTGATAGACCCTTTGTGAACTGATCTGCCAGATTCTTTGATGTATGGACATAGTCCAATGTAATTACTCCGGAGTTTCTTAGTTTTTTTGACAGATTTTAACTGCCTTTTCACATGTCTTGTAGACCTCATGCTGTCCCTAGAACTATTCACCTTAATTATAACCGTTTGGTTGTCACAGTTCATAGAAATAGCCAGTATCGGTTTTTCAACTATCGGTAAATCCATTAGGAGCACACGAAGCCACTCGGCTTCAACACCGGTGGTGTCTAATGCTGTGAGTTCTGCTTCCATTGTTGACCTCGTTAAGATGGACTGCTTGCAACTAGCGCCACCTCCAAGTGAGAAGACATATCCACTTGTGGCGTAAATCTTATCAACATCAAATATCCAATTTGCATCACAGTAACCCTCCAGTACCCTCGGGTACCCGGTATAGTGAATGACATAGCTCATGGTTCCTTTCAGATGGCGCAACACATTCTCAAGAGCACGCCATGTTTATCTCCCGGATTTGAAACAAATCGGCTAAGTTTAGTCACAGCAAACAAGATATCAGGCCTTGTTATACTAGCCAAATACATGAGTGAACCAACAATTTGAGAATATATCAATTGATCTTATGCTATTCTGTGATTTTTTCTTAATAGCACACTTGGGTCATAGGAAGTTGGAGAAGGCGTGCAATCACTATATCCAAAATGATTTAGCACCTTTTTCATATAGTGGGATTGCACAAGTGTTACCCCACCATTTTCTTCCCTCAATAGCTTTATGTTAAGAATAACATTAGCCTCACCCAAGTCTTTCATTGCAAAATTAGTAGAGAGAAAAACTTTTGTTTCCTTGATCACATTAATATTATTTTCAAAGATTAAAATATTATCCACATACAAGCACAAAATTACACCTTCTCCCTCACCACACCGATAGTAGACATATTTATTAGCTTCATTCATAGCAAAGTTGGCTAATGTCAAAGTTTTGACAAACTTCTCATGCCACTGCTTAGGAGCTTGCTTTAGGCCATACAAGGATTTTAATAATTTACAAACCTTACACTCTTGACCTTTTGCTATAAATCCATTAGGCTAATTCATATAGATCTCTTCCTCAAGCTCTCCATTCAAGAAAGTTGTCTTAACGTCCATTTGATAAATGAGAAGACCATGTGAGGCAGCCAAGGAAAGCAACACGTGTATGGTCGTCAAACGGCCAACTGGTGAGTAAGTATCAAAATAGTCATCGCCTTTCTTTTGAGTATAACCTTTAGCCACTAGCTTCGCCTTGTACTTCTCAATAGTACCATCACGCTTTAGCTTCTTTTTAAGACCCATTTACACCCCACATGTTTGTATCCTTAAGGACGATCAACCACTTCCCAAGTTTCATCAGACATAATAGAGTCCATCTCACTTTGAACAGCTTCCTTCCACACATCAGCGTCAAGAGATGAATATGCCTCGGCTATGGTTGTGGGAGTGTCATCCACAAGGTATATAATATAGTCTTCACCAAAGGACTTTGCAGTCCTCCGTCTCTTACTCTTTCCAGTGACTATATTATTATCCTCCCCAAGAATTTCTTCATGGGTTTCAATATCAATGTGTATTATCGACTCATGTGTCTCAAGCAGAAAAATAGATTCATTACTAGAAGTACTAGGTGTATTTTTCATGAGAAATTCACTCTAAAAAAATATCGCATCTCTAGATTCCATAATTGTACCAATAATCATATCAGGAACACCAGAGTTTATTATTAAAAATCTATAAACCACGCTATGAATAGCATAACCGAGAAAGACACCGTCAACAGTTTTTGGTCTAGGCTTTCGCTTTTTGTTTATTGACACATTCCCCTTTGTTAGACAACCCCAAGTTCACAAATAAGAAAGATTTATTCTTTTCTTCTCCCATTCCTCGAATGTTGTAATTTCTTTATTCTTTGTGGGCACTCTATTCAGGATATAACACGCTGTCAAAATTGCCTCACCCCACTATTCCTTAGATAGTCCCACAATCTCTAACATGGTGTTAACCAACTCAGTTAGAGTATGGTTCTTTCTCTCTGCAATCCCATTGGATTGAGGTGAGTATAGTGGCATCCTTTCTTGAATAATACCATGCACCGTGCAAAACTCAGAAAATTCGTTTGAGAAATATTCTCCCCTGCGATCAGACCGCAAACATTTAATTTTCCTTTCAAGTTGATTTTCTACCTCAACTTTATAGATCTTAAAATAATACAATGCTTCATCTTTTGGTTTTAATAAATACACATAGCAAAATCGAGTGCAATCATCTATGAACGTTATGAAACATCTCTTGTCACCTTTGAACAACTCACGATTCATCTCACACACATTAGAATGGATTAGTTCTAACGGTACCAAGTCTTCCCCGCAGTAGCCTTGTGAGGCTTGCAAGGTTGCTTTGACTCAACACAAATGTGACACTTAGAACTTTTAACCAAATCAAATTTCGGAATTAAATTTAAACCAGCTAAGCGAGTCATGCAACTAAAATTAATATGACACAAGCGTGAATTCCAAATATTCGTCTCATTATCGTGGCTCACATGGTTCACGGAATTAAAACAAGTATCGATCAAAGACAAGCAGAATAAGCCTCTGCTCTCATAGCCTTTTCCAATAAAAGTTCCATACTTAGAAAGTACGCGAGACTCGAACATAAGTTTAAAACCATCACGACAATGCAAAGAACCACTAATCAAATTATTCTTTATTGTGGGGACATGATGCACGTTCTTCAGCTGCACGGTTTTTTCCAAAGTAAGCTTTAGATCGACCATACCAACACCATGTACAGCCGCATGAGCCCCATTCCCCATCAATAAGGAGGAAGTCCGTCCGACCTGATAAGAAGAAAACAAAGAAACATCAGCACACACAATCAGGTGAATGACAAACTGAAAGAATAGTAGACAATAAATTATCATACCCTATTGTTCCTGCATCAGTCTAAACTGTGTTTGCTGTTTTCTTGTTTGGCTTCCACTTAACCTCCTCGCACACTCTAGCATAGCGTCCAGGCTTGTCACAAGTGAAACAATTTTCCTTTTTCTTCTTCTTCTTCTTATTGAAAGGAGTGGTGGACTTTTGTTTGAATTCCTGCTGGAATTTCTTCTTGTGGGATGTGGGAGGATTTTTTGCACCACATGGCCACTAGAACTCCCCTCACCAATTTTCTTGCCATGGACGTCCTTTGCTTTTGCCTTCTCTTCAACATCCGAAGAGCCAATGAGCTCAGCAATGCCAAACTCCTGTCTCTTATGTTTTAGAGAAGTAGGAAAATCTATCCAAGCCTGTAGTAGCTTAGCTATGATACAATGGTTGAAAAAAAATATAAGCCATCCATAGGTCGAGATCGAAAGTTGTAAAACTATGAGGTACCAATGTGAAAGTACTCGGAGATACTAAATAGATGGGGACAGTACCAAATTAGGTGGGACCAGTACCAAAATTTATGGAATCGGATATATTGTTTATTTTTTCGCTTATTGGTAAATCGGTAATTTTAGCATCCTTCTTAAAGGGCAAAATGGAAACCATGGCTTCCATCCCACTCCGCCTTCCTTCTCCTAGGGTTTTTTTTATCGGCCGAAAGTCGCTGATATTTCCTTTCTATTCCCGGGGTCCGATAAAATTTGATATCAGCCAAATTTTTTCCTTCTTTCCTGTTTTTACACAGACAATCCAAAATCAACCACAAGACGATCCGACACTTATAATGATTTATTCTTGTTTTAATTTGTGAACAAGTGATGTTTAATATCTTAGGAATAGTTTGAAGTCAAATTCTACAAATTTTTTAAAAAAAATTTAAATTTTTTTGAATTTGGTCTGATATTTCTGATATATCTTGTTTATTCTCTTTATCCATGACGTTCGATAAATTTTAATTTCCGATAATCAAAACCTTGCCTTCTCCCCTTTGCCACATGCTCCTAGACGGTCGTGGCCGCCTCACCGACGGTCGCCGGCTCCATCACCGTCGCGACAACCTCACACGCAAAGAGCTGCTAGCACCGGGCACATGTACTAGTCAGCGCGCATGAGACCCGGCCAGCGATTTCGCAACTTAGCCTGACCCATCAAGCTGCTGCATAGGGGCACGATGGACACGAGCTGCAGCTTGCAGGTGGCTGGCCGGGGCTCAAATGGAGTGGCAGTCCGGCATGTGTGGCATAGGGGCACTGCACAAGGCATATGGCTAATAACAGTATTTGGGAGAAATCGCAAGTCTGTAAGTGCCCAGCAATGCAGCGGCACCAGATTTTGCAGTGTAGAGGCACTCCAGGCAGCCAGCACTGTGGCCGGAGAGGAACCGCAGGTGATCGAGAAGTAGAGGCCTTGCTGTAGCAAGTGGAAGGGTCTGGCCCTCCTGGAGTTTGGCCCATACCTCCATTGACGTGGCATGGAGACCTGACGAGTGTTGACTATTGATAGCCCAGCCCTCCACCTCCAGCAAGGCATGGGCCAGGGATCTCCATGGCGGCCCGACCCTCCACATCCTCTGCACGTAACGACAATCATATTGGAGGTCTCACCCTCCTCTATCTCCTCTGGCAGTGTGCGGTGCCTGGTCCGACAGTGGCTCTCTGCAGTAGCGCCCAGAGTTCGCACCAAGGGATGGACACGAGTCTGCTTCCACTGGACACGTGAGAGGGTTACGTGAAGGCATAACCTCAGTTATGAAAATACCCTCAATAATACAAATTATATTTAATAAATAATGTTTCTCAATTAGTTTCCTAAAAAATGGAAAAAAAAATAAAAGTACCTGGAGGTACCAAGGTAGTTTCTCAACCATTGTAAAAGATCTCTTTAGAAAATATCTCTGTGCCTCACAAACCTAGTTACGAATATGGTTCTACTTCTATAATGTGGCTAACACTTCTATATTTTGCCTTTCAACCTCTGATACTTTAACTGAAGTAGCAGCTGTCTAACTTTGACTGTGGATGACAGATTCGTGATGTCTTTCACCATAGTAGATGTGCCCCTTCATGTTCATTCGTCTGAAACGTTGGATAGATTGATGATCCTGAGACCTCTTTATTATGCTCTTTTTTCATAAATGCTCGGAATTCCATTTTATAGCTGCAGATAGAGTATGTCCTCTTCAATGCTGTACTTAAGAGGCAACTATCAAGTAGGCACATGACACAAACTGTATTTTTGTAACACCCGTGTTTTTGCATCATATTAAAAATCACTAAAATTTTAAACTTTTAAAACTTTATAACAAATTAAAACCTTGACTATTTATTTTGCACAAAACCGCTTTGAAAATATATTCCTAAAACCTTGCACTAAAAATCCGCCATACACATTTCGTGTCCCGTATGAATTAATTATAGCACTAGAGATATTATCTAGGATTAGAAAACTGCCTTGCATTTAAATCGTTGCATTGGAACGTTTGTGTATTTGTTTGAATGCTTGTTTGCTCTTCTGGAATTTATTTGCGGCATCAAAACTATCCCTTAAATTTCCAATTCCATTCTACGAAGTCACAACAAATATTTAAAATCTTTTCTTTGGTTTTCTGGAAAAAAAGGGAAGCTACTGGACCAAGATATTTTCCCGGCCCTCTGCTGCTCGTACAGAACCAGCTCAGCACTAGCCACTAGGCACCGCCTCCGCACGTGCGTGTCTCCTCTCGGCACTCTGCTGCTCTCTTCTTGCCGTATGAACGACACAGACCAGCATGCACACGCATCGTCTTTCCCGGTTCCCCGTGTCGTCTTCCTCCCGCAAGCTCGTCGACAGCTCAAACGCGCCGTACACTTGCTAGTTCGACGTGGCCACAGCATCGCTGCCGCGCCTGGCATTCTTGCCGGCAAAAATCTTCCTCGCCGGAAAATATCGGCCGCCTCCCCCACCGCCTTACTGTCCCGGAGCTGGAGAAGTTGGGTACGGGCGCCAGCTGTCTCTCCGAGCCGTCACATCGACCTGCTGCTGCCGGCCTACCATGCCGGAAAATATCAGCCGCCTCCCCACCGTCTTACTCGCACCTATAAAAGGCCGGCGAGGCCACCGTGGCTGGACACCTCCGTCAAGCTCGGACGCAGGAAACTTGAGGACGAGCTCTGCTTCTCTCTGGCTGCTTGCTCCAACAGTGTCAACGAGCAGAGCTTGAGCTCGCTTACCGCGGAGTCCTTGCCCTCGCCGTACACGAACCCGCCGAAAGCAGGTACCGCCACGCTAGGACGCCGAGGACGCGCGAAAACGACACCGGAGCTGCTGCTACACCGGTCCGTGACGCCGTCGTACCCGCACCTCGATCTTCTCGGCAAGCATCGTAGGAGCTGCCCTCGCCTTGAACCGCTAACGGCCGCACGGACAAGAACCCCACCGGAGCATGACACCGCTCCGCTCCCTGCTCCACCGCCACGGTCGCTCGGAGTCGCCCTCGCCTCGGCTGCCGACTCCGCGCCGGAGCTGAGCGCCGCAGGGCATTGCCGCCCAGCTGCCGCGGCCGGCTCGTGCCGAAGTTGAGCACAGCCAGCAGCAAGGGAACCGCGGCCGCCAACGAGTTGACCGCCGCCAGAGCCGAAGCTCGCGCCGTCGAACACCGTGCTCGCTCTCCTGCCCGAACTGGCCCCGTACCGGAGCCGAGGACCGAGCTACCGAGGCCGACCTCCTGCCGCTGCCGCTCCTCGTCTCTCTGCGCCGCTCGAGTGTTGCAGTCAGCCCCACACCGGAGCCCATAGCCACCGGTGCCGAAGCTGCTGCCACCGAGCCGTCCCTCTGCTCTGCTCTGTTCTCTCTCCCTCTCCCGTTCTCTCTCTCCTGATCGAACGGACGCAGGAGGAAACGTGAACGGGATAAGCCTCAGGAGCCGGGGTACTTGACCACGTCACTCCAACCAATGGGGGCACACCATGCCATCTCGCGGACCCCAGTGCACATAAACCGGAGGGTGGAAGCAAACGGTTCAAGAACAGTGCCATGCAAAGCCTACGTCTGACTGGGAGTGCACGCCGAAGGTGCACGCAGGAGCTGAGTAAGCCTTTCCTCACATAGAAAAAAAAATCGATAAATAATTTCTAATTTCCTTCCTGGATGTCTTTTTCCGTAAACCTTTGAAAATCCATATCTCCTCTGTCCCAAATTCAAATCCCACAATCATTCCACCAAAAAGATTCTAAAATCAAATCCTTCTCACCCATATCCTTTTTCATAATTTTTGGTGCCCATTTAAATTCTAGATATGATTGCTTTTCTTTTCTTTATTTAAATATTAATCCGTAGTTGCATAACCCGTAGTAGTAATTCGTCGCCGTAGTACCCATCACTCATTAGGACCAACCTGTCTAGGACCGTTGATTGCTTATGCTTGTTTTACATGCCTTCCTTGTTTTTTTTCTTGTTTGGGTTCTCTTGTTTGTCGACGCTAAGCCGCGTAAATAGAAGATGTGAAGAAAACCCGACAGAGTCTAGAAGACGGAAACAAGAGATATATGAATCAGAGAAGGGTATACTTGGCATCGAATGAAGGCAAGTCCTGACTCCCACCTTTCCTTTTTCCTCCATATATTATGCCTCATCCATTCCGCTACTCTTCCTCCTCCACATAAATTTACCATTCCTAAACCACTCCCTTTTCCACCGCTCCTCCACTACCATATTCTACCGCTCCCACTATGATCCACCACTCTCATCATAAAGTCTCCCACTCCCCTTTATACTAATTATTTAATTAAATTAATCATAAATGATGTTATCTATATTATCATGGGAACCAATGTTATAAGCATATATAACATATGATGAATATTGTGATATATGTAATAAATATTGTGATGAATATCGTGATATATAGTGAATAATGTGATAGATATGCTATGAACTTTATGATATGGATAACCTAAGAATAGGGATGTTAATTGAACTGGCAGAATAGAACTTATTTTTGACGGGAGCGAGTGGGGATATTTCACGTGGTGTGGACTATCCTTTTGGGCAGGATCGCCTAGTGAGGGTTCCTGTTGGAGATACTCGCTTCGGTCATATAAGGACCGGTTCATTTGCCATCTCGCCTAGCCTGAATTTCGTACAGCCACATGTCTATATGGGTAGACTTGATCTCACACCCCGTTAGATTGAAGTATAATTTTCACTAGGAGGCCGGAGTGGCAACGGACTAACAGGAGAGGACACGGCTGCTGTGTGATCTACCGTGGTCTGATCGGCATGGTTGCTTTTGTGGTCTTCCATGTAAAATTTATTGTTGTGCCGTGTGCGAGCACCCTTTTATTATTTGATCTGGATGCTATGTGATCATCCACCGGATGCTGTGTGATCATCCAACCACTCGATATTCTAGGATGCTGTGTGATCATCCTGATGCTTGTGGGTTCCGGTCCCTGAGTAGTCCGTGGTGAAATTATATGGAAATCTAAGGTAGCACCATCCGGGTACGAGGTCTCGTTAGGCCTGTCTAAGCCATGACGATGGTATCAACTACGCCTATCATGTGGGGAAATTTGTACACCTCTGCAGAGTTTATCAAATCTATTCGAATAGCCACGTCCTTGGAATGGGCAACCGCTGGGATGAGGTCTCAAATGATTAGACATTTTTATGTAAAGAAACTGTGACAATCTGGTAAGTTGCAAGTTATTAATTATGGTAAGTTATAACTTATAAACTCCGGGAACTAACGAGAAGGGTTAATACTCTCCCAGGGCCCAAACCTCCATTTTATATCACTCTACTACTACCATATAAAATTCTACCATAAGACCACCTCCACAAATAGCCTCCGCCATACACTTCACCCCTACCCCAAAGTTAGGGCTTGCTGAGTACTTTATGTACTCAATCCCCTCCATTCTATGTTTTTAGGAGTCAAACTGCAGGAGTACAAATGAGGACGAAGCTATCGAAGCTACGCCAGGTTGGAAAGACAGGAGTACATACGAGGACGGAGATGTACGATTACGCAAAGGAGCTACTCGAGGACCACTAGGATAAAGATATAGGATTGAGTTTAGGATTAAGGTTTACGTCCGCACTCCAAGTTGCCTGTAGGAATGGAACCACGTCATTATAGGACCGCTGTATTAGAACTCTGATGTATATTATCAGGCCAATGGCCTAAGTTATGTAATATGAACTTTGTAATGTGTTTTTTCCATTATCAATAAAAGTATGGTTTTTGATATCAATCTTGTTCGATCTGTGCGTATCAGCTACTAATCCAGGGACTGATACATGATGCACAGTGGACCCTAAAGTAGGGGCCCGACAGGGTGGTATCAGAGCCATACTTGGACTGTAGGACGAAACCTTAGCATGGTCGTTAGATAAAATATTTTCTAAAAAAAAACTATTTTGAAGAACGTTGCTTATAGCCTTGTCTCTCACCTTGCCTTGACCTTCTATTTCAAAAATATGATTTATTTCTCCTCCCTCACCCCCTTCAAAATATACTTACAGTACCTGTAGTTTTTTTTAGATTAGGTTTTACACAACAAATTATGTAAGATAATAATAATAATAATAATAATAATAATAATAATAATAATAATAATAATAATAATATCCTTATGGCAAGTTTGCACAAAAATAGATAGCGAACCTAGTTTTTATTTATTAGTTCTCTGATTTATTTGGTGTGTTGTACGAAGCTAATTCTTGCATCTTGTTACAACTACCCCTTTTAGATCTCTCTCCCCACCTTGTTTTGTTCCCTCCCCCATTCTAGATGCACCTCTTCGCGATCATGCAAACAAAGACAACTATGTAAGATAATTTGAGAAGACAGAAAGTACTGTAAAATAATTTCAAGACAAGAAAGATGTCAACTGCACCTGTGCAACCTGGAAAAGTGTAAGACAGTTCATCTACAAAAGCCGCCGACACCGCACTGCTATGCGGTCACCTTTACTGCCTAACATCGCTGTCCCCTTTGACCCCTGAGCTGCCCTACACTTGCCCCAAGACACCTTGCTATCAACAACAGAAGCCTTAATCAAGTGCCAATCAGTTACAACAATTCAAGAAAAGTCAAAAATAAATGATGCCAACCAAAGATTACTGGAGAAAATACCAAGATGAAGCAGTATATCGCCAAAAGCAAGAAGTTGAGGCCTTGGGATAATAATTAAAGCAAGAAGAATAGAGTAAAAATTAGAAAGAAAAAAAAAACTCTATCGGTGCCAAATGAAGTTTGGAAAAAAAATTTGGGCTCAAATCATCAGAAAGGAAAATCAAAAATAAAATGGCGCAATCGAGAGATGCGAAGCCAAGAAGTTACCCCTCTTCTCTGGGATTTATACCACAACCCGACAACGACCCGACCGCACAGTCATCAAGACTACACCGCCACCGCACGGTCGTCAAGGCTACACTCCCGCTGTATTGGAACCCACTCCCTTCCTTCTTTCACACACCTCAAGCCCCGGTCAAGACCGGTCAAAGCGTCTCGGACAAGCCTCACCCCGGCCCTGTACAATGGAAGGAACCCCTCCGCTTTTTAACACCACCCCACGCTCCCTGAACCATCCCACTACCAGCCTTTCTCCTCACTTGAGCAAAAGCCTCACAAAGAGCAGCTGCACCCATCAGCTTTCCACCTGCAAACCACCACTCGATTCCTCCCACGCCCACAAAAAATGGCAGGAGGAGTTTGGATTAGCAGCCACTGCCTCCACACAGAAGGTTTTCCCAAGCTTTTGTACGCCACCATGCAGAGACTTGGAATCCAAGAGCGCCCCGAGTACGAAGGCCGTGAGTATGAAGAACATGGCACTGAGCGCTGTGAAGTCACCATCTACATCGCAAAAAGTGATGACTTCCCCGACATAGCTGAAGCCTGGAGCATGACTGCAACCGGTTTTCGCTTCGCCGACACATACCAAGCTGTCGCACGCAAAGCCCTGCGACACCTGTGCCAGATCTACGAAGAGCCCATTGCCCGTACACCCATGAGATTCTTTCCGCCCCTGGAGAAGAACCAACCGGTTTGGATCGCCCGCATGGAAGCCCTGCAAGGACAAGAAGACAACCCCACCATGAAGTACATGACAACCTACCTACTTGCCCTCGACGAGCAACATGACAGACAGGCCTCGGAGTTGAGGAAGTGCATTCACCGAGCAGAAGAAGCTGAAATCTATGCCAGGAAGCTCCACATACAACTTGCAGAAGCACAAGCCCAAGCAGCCGCGGCCAGGAGCCGTGAGACTGCCATTGCCGAAGCCCTGAAGGAAGCCGAAGACCGCCACGCCCAGCAGTTGAAGGACGCTTATCTCGTCACTAGAGCCAAGAGAAGGATGTTTGCCTTGGAAGGACAGGAGCCTATAATTTTGGAAGGGATCCCAATCATGTCCCCAGGAAGACGGATGGACGCTGCAGGACCATCAGCTCCTCCACCCACAGAAGCCTCCCATGAAGTTTCAGAGACAGAGCCTCCCCTTCCCCTCACTCAGCCACCACCAAGAGATAACGCAGATCCTTCCCCCAGTCCAGCAGAAGGACCACAGGAGCCCGGAATGAAGCCGTCCAGTCCGATGAAGTAGACTAGTTGCTCCCACGGGATATGTACTCGTAGCCTAGTTGGGCATTTTCCTTCTCCCTCCATTATTGTGACCTCCTGTTGTACTCGAAGCAGTCTGTGCTTGTTCACGGTCCTATGATAATCAGACTGCCTTCCAGTAAAATAATACGTTCATCCCTCATGATGACAAAAGTATAAATAGGGTGTACACAATCAAAGCATCATGCAAGGGTGATCACCAGACAAAGAATAATCTACACGGAAAATAATCGGATCTAAGGAATAAAATAATAGAAGATTTAAGGATAAATCTTCTAAGTGGGGTAGATTTGGACCCATAGTCAAGAAAGAAAGAAAGAAATCATTGATCAGATAGGGCGAAAACAACTAAGCTACTGAAGATCCAAGCTTTTGGATGAGAAATGGAACCCTAAATAGGATTAGAAATGGAATCCTAAGTTCACAGTGATTGTTGCTCAAAAGAAACAAAACCAAAACACTGGCACCATAAATCCAGAGGATTTAAAGAGAAATAGGATAAAGAAGCTCAAGAGTTGGCATTAAGAAAAAAAAAGGACCGTGGAAGATCAAATCATCTAAGTGGGGTAGCTCTACGACCCGGAGAATAAAGATGAATGACGAGAATCAGGAAGTCGAAACATTTGAGCGATACGACTACGGATATTGCAAGACAAGGATACCGAGGAATATGTGCGGCAATGGCTTTAACTTAGCCCAAGTACTACCTCATTCGACAAGAGGTATAATGCCGACCTACTGCAAATGGAAGAGGATTTACGGAACACTGAAGGAGTAGTCCAGTAAGCCGAACAAGACATGCAATCTGTCTCCCGCTTGAATCTCTCTCTCTATAGGTTCTTCTTTCTAGTCTGCCTGAATCTCGGGGACGAGATTCTTTTAAGTGGGGTAGATCTGTAACACCCGTGTTTTTGCATCATATTAAAAATCACTAAAATTTTAAACTTTTAAAACTTTATAACAAATTAAAACCTTGACTATTTATTTTGCACAAAACCGCTTTGAAAATATATTCCTAAAACCTTGCACTAAAAATCCGCCATACACATTTCGTGTCCCGTATGAATTAATTATAGCACTAGAGATATTATCTAGGATTAGAAAACTGCCTTGCATTTAAATCGTTGCATTGGAACGTTTGTGTATTTGTTTGAATGCTTGTTTGCTCTTCTGGAATTTATTTGCGGCATCAAAACTATCCCTTAAATTTCCAATTCCATTCTACGAAGTCACAACAAATATTTAAAATCTTTTCTTTGGTTTTCTGGAAAAAAAGGGAAGCTACTGGACCAAGATATTTTCCCGGCCCTTTGCTGCTCGTACAGAACCAGCTCAGCACTAGCCACTAGGCACCGCCTCCGCACGTGCGTGTCTCCTCTCGGCACTCTGCTGCTCTCTTCTTGCCGTATGAACGACACAGACCAGCATGCACACGCATCGTCTTTCCCGGTTCCCCGTGTCGTCTTCCTCCCGCAAGCTCGTCGACAGCTCAAACGCGCCGTACACTTGCTAGTTCGACGTGGCCACAGCATCGCTGCCGCGCCTGGCATTCTTGCCGGCAAAAATCTTCCTCGCCGGAAAATATCGGCCGCCTCCCCCACCGCCTTACTGTCCCGGAGCTGGAGAAGTTGGGTACGGGCGCCAGCTGTCTCTCCGAGCCGTCACATCGACCTGCTGCTGCCGGCCTACCATGCCGGAAAATATCAGCCGCCTCCCCACCGTCTTACTCGCACCTATAAAAGGCCGGCGAGGCCACCGTGGCTGGACACCTCCGTCAAGCTCGGACGCAGGAAACTTGAGGACGAGCTCTGCTTCTCTCTGGCTGCTTGCTCCAACAGTGTCAACGAGCAGAGCTTGAGCTCGCTTACCGCGGAGTCCTTGCCCTCGCCGTACACGAACCCGCCGAAAGCAGGTACCGCCACGCTAGGACGCCGAGGACGCGCGAAAACGACACCGGAGCTGCTGCTACACCGGTCCGTGACGCCGTCGTACCCGCACCTCGATCTTCTCGGCAAGCATCGTAGGAGCTGCCCTCGCCTTGAACCGCTAACGGCCGCACGGACAAGAACCCCACCGGAGCATGACACCGCTCCGCTCCCTGCTCCACCGCCACGGTCGCTCGGAGTCGCCCTCGCCTCGGCTGCCGACTCCGCGCCGGAGCTGAGCGCCGCAGGGCATTGCCGCCCAGCTGCCGCGGCCGGCTCGTGCCGAAGTTGAGCACAGCCAGCAGCAAGGGAACCGCGGCCGCCAACGAGTTGACCGCCGCCAGAGCCGAAGCTCGCGCCGTCGAACACCGTGCTCGCTCTCCTGCCCGAACTGGCCCCGTACCGGAGCCGAGGACCGAGCTACCGAGGCCGACCTCCTGCCGCTGCCGCTCCTCGTCTCTCTGCGCCGCTCGAGTGTTGCAGTCAGCCCCACACCGGAGCCCATAGCCACCGGTGCCGAAGCTGCTGCCACCGAGCCGTCCCTCTGCTCTGCTCTGTTCTCTCTCCCTCTCCCGTTCTCTCTCTCCTGATCGAACGGACGCAGGAGGAAACGTGAACGGGATAAGCCTCAGGAGCCGGGGTACTTGACCACGTCACTCCAACCAATGGGGGCACACCATGCCATCTCGCGGACCCCAGTGCACATAAACCGGAGGGTGGAAGCAAACGGTTCAAGAACAGTGCCATGCAAAGCCTACGTCTGACTGGGAGTGCACGCCGAAGGTGCACGCAGGAGCTGAGTAAGCCTTTCCTCACATAGAAAAAAAAATCGATAAATAATTTCTAATTTCCTTCCTGGATGTCTTTTTCCGTAAACCTTTGAAAATCCATATCTCCTCTGTCCCAAATTCAAATCCCACAATCATTCCACCAAAAAGATTCTAAAATCAAATCCTTCTCACCCATATCCTTTTTCATAATTTTTGGTGCCCATTTAAATTCTAGATATGATTGCTTTTCTTTTCTTTATTTAAATATTAATCCGTAGTTGCATAACCCGTAGTAGTAATTCGTCGCCGTAGTACCCATCACTCATTAGGACCAACCTGTCTAGGACCGTTGATTGCTTATGCTTGTTTTACATGCCTTCCTTGTTTTTTTTCTTGTTTGGGTTCTCTTGTTTGTCGACGCTAAGCCGCGTAAATAGAAGATGTGAAGAAAACCCGACAGAGTCTAGAAGACGGAAACAAGAGATATATGAATCAGAGAAGGGTATACTTGGCATCGAATGAAGGCAAGTCCTGACTCCCACCTTTCCTTTTTCCTCCATATATTATGCCTCATCCATTCCGCTACTCTTCCTCCTCCACATAAATTTACCATTCCTAAACCACTCCCTTTTCCACCGCTCCTCCACTACCATATTCTACCGCTCCCACTATGATCCACCACTCTCATCATAAAGTCTCCCACTCCCCTTTATACTAATTATTTAATTAAATTAATCATAAATGATGTTATCTATATTATCATGGGAACCAATGTTATAAGCATATATAACATATGATGAATATTGTGATATATGTAATAAATATTGTGATGAATATCGTGATATATAGTGAATAATGTGATAGATATGCTATGAACTTTATGATATGGATAACCTAAGAATAGGGATGTTAATTGAACTGGCAGAATAGAACTTATTTTTGACGGGAGCGAGTGGGGATATTTCACGTGGTGTGGACTATCCTTTTGGGCAGGATCGCCTAGTGAGGGTTCTTGTTGGAGATACTCGCTTCGGTCATATAAGGACCGGTTCATTTGCCATCTCGCCTAGCCTGAATTTCGTACAGCCACATGTCTATATGGGTAGACTTGATCTCACACCCCGTTAGATTGAAGTATAATTTTCACTAGGAGGCCGGAGTGGCAACGGACTAACAGGAGAGGACACGGCTGCTGTGTGATCTACCGTGGTCTGATCGGCATGGTTGCTTTGTGGTCTTCCATGTAAAATTTATTGTTGTGCCGTGTGCGAGCACCCTTTTATTATTTGATCTGGATGCTATGTGATCATCCACCGGATGCTGTGTGATCATCCAACCACTCGATATTCTAGGATGCTGTGTGATCATCCTGATGCTTGTGGGTTCCGGTCCCTGAGTAGTCCGTGGTGAAATTATATGGAAATCTAAGGTAGCACCATCCGGGTACGAGGTCTCGTTAGGCCTGTCTAAGCCATGACGATGGTATCGACTACGCCTATCATGTGGGGAAATTTGTACACCTCTGCAGAGTTTATCAAATCTATTCGAATAGCCACGTCCTTGGAATGGGCAACCGCTGGGATGAGGTCTCAAATGATTAGACATTTTTATGTAAAGAAACTATGACAATCTGGTAAGTTGCAAGTTATTAATTATGGTAAGTTATAACTTATAAACTCCGGGAACTAACGAGAAGGGTTAATACTCTCCCAGGGCCCAAACCTCCATTTTATATCACTCTACTACTACCATATAAAATTCTACCATAAGACCACCTCCACAAATAGCCTCCGCCATACACTTCACCCCTACCCCAAAGTTAGGGCTTGCTGAGTACTTTATGTACTCAATCCCCTCCATTCTATGTTTTTAGGAGTCAAACTGCAGGAGTACAAATGAGGACGAAGCTATCGAAGCTACGCCAGGTTGGAAAGACAGGAGTACATACGAGGACGGAGATGTACGATTACGCAAAGGAGCTACTCGAGGACCACTAGGATAAAGATATAGGATTGAGTTTAGGATTAAGGTTTACGTCCGCACTCCAAGTTGCCTGTAGGAATGGAACCACGTCATTATAGGACCGCTGTATTAGAACTCTGATGTATATTATCAGGCCAATGGCCTAAGTTATGTAATATGAACTTTGTAATGTGTTTTTTCCATTATCAATAAAAGTATGGTTTTTGATATCAATCTTGTTCGATCTGTGCGTATCAGCTACTAATCCAGGGACTGATACATGATGCACAGTGGACCCTAAAGTAGGGGCCCGACAGGGTGGTATCAGAGCCATACTTGGACTGTAGGACGAAACCTTAGCATGGTCGTTAGATAAAATATTTTCTAAAAAAAAACTATTTTGAAGAACGTTGCTTATAGCCTTGTCTCTCACCTTGCCTTGACCTTCTATTTCAAAAATATGATTTATTTCTCCTCCCTCACCCCCTTCAAAATATACTTACAGTACCTGTAGTTTTTTTTAGATTAGGTTTTACACAACAAATTATGTAAGATAATAATAATAATAATAATAATAATAATAATAATAATAATAATAATAATAATAATATCCTTATGGCAAGTTTGCACAAAAATAGATAGCGAACCTAGTTTTTATTTATTAGTTCTCTGATTTATTTGGTGTGTTGTACGAAGCTAATTCTTGCATCTTGTTACAACTACCCCTTTTAGATCTCTCTCCCCACCTTGTTTTGTTCCCTCCCCCATTCTAGATGCACCTCTTCGCGATCATGCAAACAAAGACAACTATGTAAGATAATTTGAGAAGACAGAAAGTACTGTAAAATAATTTCAAGACAAGAAAGATGTCAACTGCACCTGTGCAACCTGGAAAAGTGTAAGACAGTTCATCTACAAAAGCCGCCGACACCGCACTGCTATGCGGTCACCTTTACTGCCTAACATCGCTGTCCCCTTTGACCCCTGAGCTGCCCTACACTTGCCCCAAGACACCTTGCTATCAACAACAGAAGCCTTAATCAAGTGCCAATCAGTTACAACAATTCAAGAAAAGTCAAAAATAAATGGTGCCAACCAAAGATTACTGGAGAAAATACCAAGATGAAGCAGTATATCGCCAAAAGCAAGAAGTTGAGGCCTTGGGATAATAATTAAAGCAAGAAGAATAGAGTAAAAATTAGAAAGAAAAAAAAAACTCTATCGGTGCCAAATGAAGTTTGGAAAAAAAATTTGGGCTCAAATCATCAGAAAGGAAAATCAAAAATAAAATGGCGCAATCGAGAGATGCGAAGCCAAGAAGTTACCCCTCTTCTCTGGGATTTATACCACAACCCGACAACGACCCGACCGCACAGTCATCAAGACTACACCGCCACCGCACGGTCGTCAAGGCTACACTCCCGCTGTATTGGAACCCACTCCCTTCCTTCTTTCACACACCTCAAGCCCCGGTCAAGACCGGTCAAAGCGTCTCGGACAAGCCTCACCCCGGCCCTGTACAATGGAAGGAACCCCTCCGCTTTTTAACACCACCCCACGCTCCCTGAACCATCCCACTACCAGCCTTTCTCCTCACTTGAGCAAAAGCCTCACAAAGAGCAGCTGCACCCATCAGCTTTCCACCTGCAAACCACCACTCGATTCCTCCCACGCCCACAAAAAATGGCAGGAGGAGTTTGGATTAGCAGCCACTGCCTCCACACAGAAGGTTTTCCCAAGCTTTTGTACGCCACCATGCAGAGACTTGGAATCCAAGAGCGCCCCGAGTACGAAGGCCGTGAGTATGAAGAACATGGCACTGAGCGCTGTGAAGTCACCATCTACATCGCAAAAAGTGATGACTTCCCCGACATAGCTGAAGCCTGGAGCATGACTGCAACCGGTTTTCGCTTCGCCGACACATACCAAGCTGTCGCACGCAAAGCCCTGCGACACCTGTGCCAGATCTACGAAGAGCCCATTGCCCGTACACCCATGAGATTCTTTCCGCCCCTGGAGAAGAACCAACCGGTTTGGATCGCCCGCATGGAAGCCCTGCAAGGACAAGAAGACAACCCCACCATGAAGTACATGACAACCTACCTACTTGCCCTCGACGAGCAACATGACAGACAGGCCTCGGAGTTGAGGAAGTGCATTCACCGAGCAGAAGAAGCTGAAATCTATGCCAGGAAGCTCCACATACAACTTGCAGAAGCACAAGCCCAAGCAGCCGCGGCCAGGAGCCGTGAGACTGCCATTGCCGAAGCCCTGAAGGAAGCCGAAGACCGCCACGCCCAGCAGTTGAAGGACGCTTATCTCGTCACTAGAGCCAAGAGAAGGATGTTTGCCTTGGAAGGACAGGAGCCTATAATTTTGGAAGGGATCCCAATCATGTCCCCAGGAAGACGGATGGACGCTGCAGGACCATCAGCTCCTCCACCCACAGAAGCCTCCCATGAAGTTTCAGAGACAGAGCCTCCCCTTCCCCTCACTCAGCCACCACCAAGAGATAACGCAGATCCTTCCCCCAGTCCAGCAGAAGGACCACAGGAGCCCGGAATGAAGCCGTCCAGTCCGATGAAGTAGACTAGTTGCTCCCACGGGATATGTACTCGTAGCCTAGTTGGGCATTTTCCTTCTCCCTCCATTATTGTGACCTCCTGTTGTACTCGAAGCAGTCTGTGCTTGTTCACGGTCCTATGATAATCAGACTGCCTTCCAGTAAAATAATACGTTCATCCCTCATGATGACAAAAGTATAAATAGGGTGTACACAATCAAAGCATCATGCAAGGGTGATCACCAGACAAAGAATAATCTACACGGAAAATAATCGGATCTAAGGAATAAAATAATAGAAGATTTAAGGATAAATCTTCTAAGTGGGGTAGATTTGGACCCATAGTCAAGAAAGAAAGAAAGAAATCATTGATCAGATAGGGCGAAAACAACTAAGCTACTGAAGATCCAAGCTTTTGGATGAGAAATGGAACCCTAAATAGGATTAGAAATGGAATCCTAAGTTCACAGTGATTGTTGCTCAAAAGAAACAAAACCAAAACACTGGCACCATAAATCCAGAGGATTTAAAGAGAAATAGGATAAAGAAGCTCAAGAGTTGGCATTAAGAAAAAAAAAGGACCGTGGAAGATCAAATCATCTAAGTGGGGTAGCTCTACGACCCGGAGAATAAAGATGAATGACGAGAATCAGGAAGTCGAAACATTTGAGCGATACGACTACGGATATTGCAAGACAAGGATACCGAGGAATATGTGCGGCAATGGCTTTAACTTAGCCCAAGTACTACCTCATTCGACAAGAGGTATAATGCCGACCTACTGCAAATGGAAGAGGATTTACGGAACACTGAAGGAGTAGTCCAGTAAGCCGAACAAGACATGCAATCTGTCTCCCGCTTGAATCTCTCTCTCTATAGGTTCTTCTTTCTAGTCTGCCTGAATCTCGGGGACGAGATTCTTTTAAGTGGGGTAGATCTGTAACACCCGTGTTTTTGCATCATATTAAAAATCACTAAAATTTTAAACTTTTAAAACTTTATAACAAATTAAAACCTTGACTATTTATTTTGCACAAAACCGCTTTGAAAATATATTCCTAAAACCTTGCACTAAAAATCCGCCATACACATTTCGTGTCCCGTATGAATTAATTATAGCACTAGAGATATTATCTAGGATTAGAAAACTGCCTTGCATTTAAATCGTTGCATTGGAACGTTTGTGTATTTGTTTGAATGCTTGTTTGCTCTTCTGGAATTTATTTGCGGCATCAAAACTATCCCTTAAATTTCCAATTCCATTCTACGAAGTCACAACAAATATTTAAAATCTTTTCTTTGGTTTTCTGGAAAAAAAGGGAAGCTACTGGACCAAGATATTTTCCCGGCCCTCTGCTGCTCGTACAGAACCAGCTCAGCACTAGCCACTAGGCACCGCCTCCGCACGTGCGTGTCTCCTCTCGGCACTCTGCTGCTCTCTTCTTGCCGTATGAACGACACAGACCAGCATGCACACGCATCGTCTTTCCCGGTTCCCCGTGTCGTCTTCCTCCCGCAAGCTCGTCGACAGCTCAAACGCGCCGTACACTTGCTAGTTCGACGTGGCCACAGCATCGCTGCCGCGCCTGGCATTCTTGCCGGCAAAAATCTTCCTCGCCGGAAAATATCGGCCGCCTCCCCCACCGCCTTACTGTCCCGGAGCTGGAGAAGTTGGGTACGGGCGCCAGCTGTCTCTCCGAGCCGTCACATCGACCTGCTGCTGCCGGCCTACCATGCCGGAAAATATCAGCCGCCTCCCCACCGTCTTACTCGCACCTATAAAAGGCCGGCGAGGCCACCGTGGCTGGACACCTCCGTCAAGCTCGGACGCAGGAAACTTGAGGACGAGCTCTGCTTCTCTCTGGCTGCTTGCTCCAACAGTGTCAACGAGCAGAGCTTGAGCTCGCTTACCGCGGAGTCCTTGCCCTCGCCGTACACGAACCCGCCGAAAGCAGGTACCGCCACGCTAGGACGCCGAGGACGCGCGAAAACGACACCGGAGCTGCTGCTACACCGGTCCGTGACGCCGTCGTACCCGCACCTCGATCTTCTCGGCAAGCATCGTAGGAGCTGCCCTCGCCTTGAACCGCTAACGGCCGCACGGACAAGAACCCCACCGGAGCATGACACCGCTCCGCTCCCTGCTCCACCGCCACGGTCGCTCGGAGTCGCCCTCGCCTCGGCTGCCGACTCCGCGCCGGAGCTGAGCGCCGCAGGGCATTGCCGCCCAGCTGCCGCGGCCGGCTCGTGCCGAAGTTGAGCACAGCCAGCAGCAAGGGAACCGCGGCCGCCAACGAGTTGACCGCCGCCAGAGCCGAAGCTCGCGCCGTCGAACACCGTGCTCGCTCTCCTGCCCGAACTGGCCCCGTACCGGAGCCGAGGACCGAGCTACCGAGGCCGACCTCCTGCCGCTGCCGCTCCTCGTCTCTCTGCGCCGCTCGAGTGTTGCAGTCAGCCCCACACCGGAGCCCATAGCCACCGGTGCCGAAGCTGCTGCCACCGAGCCGTCCCTCTGCTCTGCTCTGTTCTCTCTCCCTCTCCCGTTCTCTCTCTCCTGATCGAACGGACGCAGGAGGAAACGTGAACGGGATAAGCCTCAGGAGCCGGGGTACTTGACCACGTCACTCCAACCAATGGGGGCACACCATGCCATCTCGCGGACCCCAGTGCACATAAACCGGAGGGTGGAAGCAAACGGTTCAAGAACAGTGCCATGCAAAGCCTACGTCTGACTGGGAGTGCACGCCGAAGGTGCACGCAGGAGCTGAGTAAGCCTTTCCTCACATAGAAAAAAAAATCGATAAATAATTTCTAATTTCCTTCCTGGATGTCTTTTTCCGTAAACCTTTGAAAATCCATATCTCCTCTGTCCCAAATTCAAATCCCACAATCATTCCACCAAAAAGATTCTAAAATCAAATCCTTCTCACCCATATCCTTTTTCATAATTTTTGGTGCCCATTTAAATTCTAGATATGATTGCTTTTCTTTTCTTTATTTAAATATTAATCCGTAGTTGCATAACCCGTAGTAGTAATTCGTCGCCGTAGTACCCATCACTCATTAGGACCAACCTGTCTAGGACCGTTGATTGCTTATGCTTGTTTTACATGCCTTCCTTGTTTTTTTTCTTGTTTGGGTTCTCTTGTTTGTCGACGCTAAGCCGCGTAAATAGAAGATGTGAAGAAAACCCGACAGAGTCTAGAAGACGGAAACAAGAGATATATGAATCAGAGAAGGGTATACTTGGCATCGAATGAAGGCAAGTCCTGACTCCCACCTTTCCTTTTTCCTCCATATATTATGCCTCATCCATTCCGCTACTCTTCCTCCTCCACATAAATTTACCATTCCTAAACCACTCCCTTTTCCACCGCTCCTCCACTACCATATTCTACCGCTCCCACTATGATCCACCACTCTCATCATAAAGTCTCCCACTCCCCTTTATACTAATTATTTAATTAAATTAATCATAAATGATGTTATCTATATTATCATGGGAACCAATGTTATAAGCATATATAACATATGATGAATATTGTGATATATGTAATAAATATTGTGATGAATATCGTGATATATAGTGAATAATGTGATAGATATGCTATGAACTTTATGATATGGATAACCTAAGAATAGGGATGTTAATTGAACTGGCAGAATAGAACTTATTTTTGACGGGAGCGAGTGGGGATATTTCACGTGGTGTGGACTATCCTTTTGGGCAGGATCGCCTAGTGAGGGTTCCTGTTGGAGATACTCGCTTCGGTCATATAAGGACCGGTTCATTTGCCATCTCGCCTAGCCTGAATTTCGTACAGCCACATGTCTATATGGGTAGACTTGATCTCACACCCCGTTAGATTGAAGTATAATTTTCACTAGGAGGCCGGAGTGGCAACGGACTAACAGGAGAGGACACGGCTGCTGTGTGATCTACCGTGGTCTGATCGGCATGGTTGCTTTTGTGGTCTTCCATGTAAAATTTATTGTTGTGCCGTGTGCGAGCACCCTTTTATTATTTGATCTGGATGCTATGTGATCATCCACCGGATGCTGTGTGATCATCCAACCACTCGATATTCTAGGATGCTGTGTGATCATCCTGATGCTTGTGGGTTCCGGTCCCTGAGTAGTCCGTGGTGAAATTATATGGAAATCTAAGGTAGCACCATCCGGGTACGAGGTCTCGTTAGGCCTGTCTAAGCCATGACGATGGTATCAACTACGCCTATCATGTGGGGAAATTTGTACACCTCTGCAGAGTTTATCAAATCTATTCGAATAGCCACGTCCTTGGAATGGGCAACCGCTGGGATGAGGTCTCAAATGATTAGACATTTTTATGTAAAGAAACTGTGACAATCTGGTAAGTTGCAAGTTATTAATTATGGTAAGTTATAACTTATAAACTCCGGGAACTAACGAGAAGGGTTAATACTCTCCCAGGGCCCAAACCTCCATTTTATATCACTCTACTACTACCATATAAAATTCTACCATAAGACCACCTCCACAAATAGCCTCCGCCATACACTTCACCCCTACCCCAAAGTTAGGGCTTGCTGAGTACTTTATGTACTCAATCCCCTCCATTCTATGTTTTTAGGAGTCAAACTGCAGGAGTACAAATGAGGACGAAGCTATCGAAGCTACGCCAGGTTGGAAAGACAGGAGTACATACGAGGACGGAGATGTACGATTACGCAAAGGAGCTACTCGAGGACCACTAGGATAAAGATATAGGATTGAGTTTAGGATTAAGGTTTACGTCCGCACTCCAAGTTGCCTGTAGGAATGGAACCACGTCATTATAGGACCGCTGTATTAGAACTCTGATGTATATTATCAGGCCAATGGCCTAAGTTATGTAATATGAACTTTGTAATGTGTTTTTTCCATTATCAATAAAAGTATGGTTTTTGATATCAATCTTGTTCGATCTGTGCGTATCAGCTACTAATCCAGGGACTGATACATGATGCACAGTGGACCCTAAAGTAGGGGCCCGACAATTTTACTTTCTCGAGTACATGGATCATCTTATCTTGTACTATGTATAATTGAAGTCCAGACAGGTGGTTGAGCCTGTGAGCTGTGACAGGGGCATCCCGCCAGTGACCGAGGGACCAGGACCAAGGAATCGTGGATCCAATGGAGCGGTTCTCCGGCATGGTGATGCATCACATCTCCCACTAGGTGGCACAGCGGCTCAATGTTCCCTTTTTGATACAGACTGAAAACATGAATCAAATTTGACCATTGCTCTATAGAACAATGGCAATGCTTAATATCTTCTAGAAGTAGGTACTTCCAGTAATTGGTCAATAGGACCAAGAGAATATGGTGTTTGGCCGCACTATTCGCAGCACTAGGATACTTCAGGAATTTACATCACTGGACCAGCAATCGAGCTGAGACATCACCGGATATTCAAAGGTCATCTGATGATGAACAAAGAAATGTAATAATAACTTCACACTATACAACGAAATGCAGTGATTGTGCAGCCCCCAAACTAGTCAGAACTGCTCAGGTTCCAAACTGACTAAGAAGCCGAAGGCTGTGATCGACTAGCAGCAGCCAAAGGCAAACAAACTACACATTAGTCAGAAGAAGAACATGAAGAAGTGTACAATCAAGAACTTGCATTGCTATGGCATGGATGAAATCTCTTCATGATATCCGTTGTCTCTTGAACGAACAAACAAAACAGTCATCGATGAGATAACAGGAGAAAGCAGAGCTGATGCAGTATACATGGTTCTCTGTTTCCTTTGGACTTCACTTAATGTACAATCCACCAGTAATCCCAACCCCTCAAGTGCTTGCTCACAGGACATAACCGCTCAACATCGATCATCATACTTACAATACTCATATATCTAGTTTGTTGGTCGTTGTCAAGGTCTGATCCACCATTTCATTGCAGAGGACGGGTTTCCCTTTCCTTGTTGTCTGCTCCGACGACACTATACCTCCCTTAGCTTCATGTTACGATATGGGTGATGACACCGCTTTGGAGCTTCCATCATGGATGCATGGTCACATGGTGTGTTCCTCAAAAAACAATAGTTACTCAGTTTTGTGGTTCTGAAGTGTCTAGCCCTTCTTCTATTCTGCTCTGATCCAATTGAGCATTGTAGCCACGCATCCAGCCTCAGAAACTAGGTTCAGAATGACCCCTTTCTACGGATGGATTTTAACATGTAGTCCCATGTTCAAGATTGGCACCAGTTTGGACACCATTGGTTTTCGAAAATGTCCCAATACCTCACATGCCTAGCTATGACCATGAATATTGCCATATGCTTGGCGTAATCACTGGGTGAGCAGAGCTGCCTATCCTACATGACATTTTTCTAAGTGGATCTACGCGCAGCACAACTTCTATCTATCTGTGAATTGATGCTCAGGAGTCTTTTTTTCCTATTCCACGTAGGCACACTGAGTACTGCAATTCAAATGTCACCCACCGTTGTACCATCCCTCCTAGACATGTAGCACACAAAGGCTGCAGTCACACTTTATAATGTATTGAACTGTATTGGAGATGTCAAGGGCGTCGAGTTTTACCTGCAGGAACAGTACGAGCACATCTCATATGTTTTGCCTTGCTGTCCAGCAATCAGACAAAAATAGAGAGGGCGAGGTGAGTGTTGGTGTGAGCTCACATTTCAATGCCCATGTCAGATGGGGATTATCATGTAGATTATCTGAGTGACATACCTCAGTGGATGGTTCAAACCCATCAGTCCTGCGTTCGAGCATCAGTCAGCTCCAGGATTTCATACCAAGCGGTGAATTTGCAAATGTTGTGCCAAGTGAAGCTATCTAAAAGTACCTGTTTAACTAATGACTAATTATACTAATTCTAATAAAATCAATTAATTCATATAATTAGTGAAATCAATTTTTGTATGGCTAATAGTCTAATAAATATGACAAATTGTTATGCCTGAAATTAGTTATATTAATGTTTAGACATGCATGATTTAATCCATGCGCTTCATCTGTTCCTCTCACTGCTACACAACTGACCTTTCGTCGATCGCCCAAAATGCCTTTAGTCTCGGCGATTTCGGCGGCCGGGACTAAATAGACCTTTAGTTCCGGTTGGTGTTACCAACCGGGACTAAAGGTCCCTCGCCAACGGCTCTGTTGTTAGGCGCTGTCGGGAGGGACCTTTAGTCCCGGTTGGTAACACCAACCGGGACTAAAGCCCTGCCTTTAGTCCTGGTCGGTGCCACGGACCGGGACTACAGCTTTTGTCCCGGTCTGTGGCACCGACCGGGACTATGGGACTGGGTTTAGTCCCGGTTGGTGTTACCAACCGGGATTAAAACCTCCCCCTATAAATTGAACCTCCCTCTTCTTCCTCCCTGCCCGAGCCCTTCCTTGTTCATGTTCTTGTTGCTTGTTCTTCCATTGTTCTTGCTTGTCTCATCTCCGGCGATCAATCCACTTCAAACGCTTCTACGCAATCGTCGATTTATTTGAAAGGTTGCTAGCTTCATCCTCCTATGTTTTAGCAGCACCATATGTAAATCCATGTTGTATATGGCTATTTTATTTCATATTGCTAGCTCCAATCACTTTTCATGTTTGAATTTTTATGAATGATGCTAATTATAGTACCTAGAAAGTAGTATACACATATACTCCCTCCGTCCGTGAATACAAGGCGTAACTCCATTTTCACAAAGAACAAGAAACAAGTTTATTGTTGTGCCTTGCAAGGAGAGCCCTTCGGCTCCGCATCTAATTAACTAGATGTTGTGCATGCGTGCATGCATTAACCGCCATCAGTGTCGTATAGGAGTACTAGTCTCGCTTCAGAACAACATGCATGCGCTGTGAGTAATGGCCAGCGTGGGAGCCCAGGAGACGGGCGACACAACGCTAAATGCTGCATGCGGGCGTGAACAGCCACCGAGACACCGCCGCCTTGTATTCCCGGACTAAGAAAAAAAAGTAGTTACGCTCTATATTCACGAACGAAGGGAGTAATGTTTAGTTCTATTATAGACTTTTTAAGATACTTTTTACTTTAATTTGTTCATGTTTTCATTTTAAAATATTAAATAATGTTGATTCTTTGTAATTTTAAAATACATTTATTTTAACTTTAAAAATTCTTCAAATTAATTTTATTTAGAGATAAAATTACACCTTTTAATAGAAAAATACAAATTTTATGATTTTACTATCTTTTTTATTAACGTCCACAAATTAATTTTATAAAATGATGAACCATTTATAAAATTTTGAACTCAATTAGACAAGGTTGTGCCGCGCTCTTTTCTCATGCTGGACTTTTAATTATGTGATGCCATATAATGCAGATAATGATACACCATTGGATGTACAATGCCGATCGCCGCTCCAACGAGTTCATTGAGGGCGTGCGAGAATTCTGCAGAGTGGCAGAGGAAAACAAGCGGGATGATTTTATGTGCTGCCCATGTGCCGTGTGTATGAATTTGAAAGAATTTTGTATCTCAAGAAGTATTCACTTGCACTTGTTCAAGTCGGGTTTCATGCCAAACTACATTTGTTGGACCAAGCATGGAGAGACCGGGGTTATGATGGAAGAAGGTGAAGAAGAACAAGCGGACCCTGACGATGTTTTTCTCAATACTGTGACTTCGCGATGGAGGAAGTTGAAGAAGAGGCGGATGCAGAAAATAGTATCGCTGAAGATGACGATGCTCTTGGTGATGTCATTCGTGATACACAGAAAGATTGTGAAAGTGAAAAGGAGAAGGCTAAGTTTGACCAAATGCTACAGGATCACAAGAAGTTACTCTACCCGTCGGCCGAAGATGGGTAGAAAAAGCTAGGCACGACACTGGAGTTGTTACAGTGGAAGGCAGAGAATGGTATATCTGACAAGGCATTTGAGAAATTACTGAAGATCCAAAAAAAGATGCTTCCGAAGCCTAATGAATTGCCCACCACTACATACGAAGCAAAAAAGATCGTCTGCCCTTTAGGATTACAAATGAGAAGATACATGCATGTCCTAATGACTGCATCCTGTACCGTGGCGTTCACGAGAATTTAGATGAATGCCCTGTTTGCCATGCGTCACGGTACAAGATCTTGCGAGATGATCCTGGTGATGTTGAGGATGAAGAATGTCCGAAGAAGAGAATCTCTGCCAAGGTTATGTGGTATGCTCTAATAATTCCACGCCTAAAACGACTGTTCAGAAACAAGGAGCACGCAAAGTTGTTGCGATGGCACAAAGAAGACCATAAGGTGGACAACATGTTGAGACACCCTGCAGATGGGTCCCAGTGGAGAGAAATAGATAGAGAATTCCCAGACTTTACAGATGACGCAAGAAACCTAAGGTTCGCATTGAGTACGGATGGATTTAATCCTTTTGGGGACCAAAGCTCTAGTCATAGCACTTGGCCCGTTACTCTATGTATCTACAACCTTTCTCCATGGTTATGCATGAAGCGGAAGTTCATTATGATGCCGGTGCTCATCCAAGGCCCGAAGCAACCTGGCAATGACATCGATGTCTACCTGAGGTCATTAGTTGAGGAACTCCAGCTGCTATGGAGCAAACCAGGTGTGCGTGTGTGGGATGAGTACAAACAGGAAGAATTCGACCTGTGAGCATTGTTGTTCGTGACAATCAATGATTGGCCAGCTCTAAGTAATCTTTCAGGACAGACAAATAAGGGATATAATGCATGCACCCATTGTTTTGGTGACCTTGAGGCTGTCTATTTAAAAAAATGTCAAAAGGTCGTGTACCTTGGCTATCGTCGATTTCTTGCTAAGAACCACCAGTTGAGAAAGAAAGGCAAACATTTTAAAGGTACGGCAGAACACCGGTCCAAGCCAGGCAACCGAGATGGGGCAGAGGTATTCAAGATGGTCAAGGATTTGAATGTAGTGTTTGGAAAGGGACAAGGCAGTGAACCTGTTCCAAAAGACGCTTCGGGGCGTGCCCCAATGTAGAAAAAGAAGTCAATATTTTGGGAGCTACCATATTGGAAAGACCTTGAGGTCCGCCACTCGATCGACGTGATGCACCTGACAAAGAATCTTTGTGTCAATCTCCTAGGGTTCATGGGTGTGTTTGGAAAGCCTAAGGATACCCTTGAGGCACGAGAGGACTTGAAGCGCATGAAAGAACGAGACAACCTGCATCCAGAGAAAGCAGATGATGGACGTCATTACTTAAGACCTGCTAGCTACACTCTTAGCAATGAGGAGAAGGAAAGCATGTTTGAGTGCCTAAGCAGCATCAAAGTCCCATCTAGGTTCTCCTCCAATATAAAGCGTATAATAAATGTGCCGGAGAAGAAATTTGTCAACTTAAAATCGCACGACTGCTACGTGATTATGACGCAACTGCTTCCGGTTGCCTTAAGAGGAATTCTACCTCCACATGTACGTCTGGCCACCGTGAAGCTGTGTGCATTCCTCAATGCAATTTCTCAGAAGGTAATCAATCGTTTTGATCTAGCTACTCTACAGAATGATGTGGTTCAATGTCTTGTTAGCTTTGAGTTGGTGTTCCCTCCATCCTTCTTTGATATCATGACACATCTCCTAGTTTATCTGGTCAAAGAGATTAATATCATGGGTCCTGTGTTCCTACACAACATGTTTCTCTTAGAGAGATTTATGGGTGTACTGAAAAAATATGTTCACCAGCGGGGTCGCCCAGAAGGAAGCATTGCCAAGGGATACGAGACAGAGGAGGTCATTGAGTTCTGTGTGGACTTCATTCCTGACCTTGACCCGATTGGTCTTCCTGAATCACGGTATGAGGGGAGACTTGGTGGAAAGGGTACACTAGGAAAGAAAACATATATCAGCCAGGGTGATGATTCTTTCAATAAAGCGCACTACACAGTTCTTCGAAACTCCACTGTGGTGGAACCGTATATTGAGAAATACATGAATTTTGTATGATCCGAGAATCCTGGGAAGAATGAGGCTTGGATTACGTGTCATCACATGGAGACATTCGGTGATTGGTTGCACAAAAAATGTCAGGGTGATAAAACTATTGGAGATGAACTGTATTTGTTGGCTAGGCAACCAGCGTGGCACGTCCTCACGTACAAAGGGTACGAGATAAATGGAAATACATTTTACACTGTATCCCAAGATAAAAAGAGTACCAACCAAAACAGTGGTGTCCGCGTGGATGCTACGAAACCGAATGGGAACATAAACGCATATTATGGTCGCATAGAGGAGATTTGGGAACTAGACTATGCACATAATTTTAAAGTCCCTCTATTCCGATGCCAATGGGTGAAGATGAACGGAGGGGTATCAGTCGATAAGGAGTACGGAATGACAATAGTGGACCTCAACAATATTGGGTATAGAAATGATCCATTCGTCCTTGCTGCTAATGTGAATCAGGTGTTCTATGTGAAAGACATGTCTACAAAACCCAAGAGAGGGAAACACGACGAGAAAAAAAACCAACGAGCCAAAGCGCCACATAGTTCTTACAGGGAAAAGAAACATCGTGGGAATTGAAGACAAGTCAGACGTGTCAGAAGATTATGAAAAGGATGAACGAATCCCACCCTTCTGTGTGGCCAAAGACCCAAGCATCCAGCTCGCTGCTGAGGACACTCCATGGTTACGAAATGATCATAACCAAGGGCATTATGTCAAGAAAAAGTTTACCACTGTGCCCGCTTGATATAGGTAGTGAACTCAAATTAATAATGTGTATTTGACATCTTTTGTAATATAATTGTAACATTATGTGTTGAAAATTCAAATTTGAGTGGTTCAAACTTTGCTATATGTGGGAATTGTGGATTTTTAACTAAACTTTGCCAACACTTTATCAAATGCAAAAATGGTCTATTTATGAAATGTAGATCTTGATGAGTGGAACAATATTGGTATTCATGACTTTTCCAGTCGAGACCATCCAGGGTTCCGAAAACCGGCGTTTGGCTATGAATTCTTTCAAAATTCAAAATTGAGTGGTTCAAACTTTTACAAATGAAAAGTTGACCATTAGACCAAATGTAGGTCTTGATGAGTGGAACAAACTTAGTATTCATGAGTTTTCCATTCGAGACCATCCAGGGTTCGGTCAAAGTGTGTGTTTCTAAAAACCAATGTTTTGACTTTGGTCAAACTTGGTCAAATGACCTATTTGATGACTTCAAATGAAAAACTTTTGAATACCAAGTTGTTAGAGCTCATCAAGATCTACATTTGATACATGGACCATATTTTCATCTGGATAAATTTTAGCTAGTCCCAGACACATGTTTTCAAAATCGAAGACGGGTTTTGGTCAGACTTGGTTAAATGACAGACTAAATGACTTGAAATGAAAAACTTTGGAATACCAAGTTGTTAGAGCTCATCAAGATCCAAACTTTTTATATAGACCATTTTTTCTATTTGAAAAAGATTAAATAAACAATACTCACCAAATCTTGAATCTCACACAAACTATATGAAACTATATGTGGGAATTGTGGATTTTCAACTACACTTTGCCAATACTTTATCAAATGCAAAAATGGTCTATGTATGAAATGTAGATCTTGATGAGTGGAACAATATTGGTATTCATGACTTTTCCAGTCGAGACGATCCAGGGTTCCGAAAACTGGCGTTTGTCTATGAATTCTTTCAAAATTCAATATTGAGTGGTTCAAACTTTTACAAATGAAAAGTTGACCATTAGACCAAATGTAGGTCCTCATGAGTGGAACAAACTTTGTATTCATGAGTTTTTCATTCGAGACCATCCAGAGTTCGGTCAAAGTGTGTTTCTCAAAACCAATGTTTTGACTTTGGTCAAACTTGGTCAAATGACCTATTTGATGACTTTAAATAAAAAACTTTTGAATACCAAGTTGTTAGAGCTCATCAAGATCTACATTTGATACATGGACCATATTTTTATCTGGATAAATTTTAGCTAGTCCCAGGCACATGTTTTCAAAATCGAAGACGGGTTTTGGTCAGACTTGGTCAAATGACAGACTAAATGACTTGAAATGAAAAACTTTGGAATACCAAGTTGTTAGAGCTCATCAAGATCCAAACTTTTTATATAGATCATTTTTTTCTATTTGAAAAAGATTAAATAAACAATACTCACCAAATCTTGAAATCTCACACAAACTATATGAAACTATATGTGGGAATTGTGGATTTTCAACTACACTTTGCCAACACTTTGTCAAATGCAAAAATGATCTATGTATGAAATGTAGATCTTGATGAGTGGAACAATATTGGAATTCATGACTTTTCCAGTCGAGACCATCCAGGGTTCCGAAAACCGGCGTTTGGCTATGAATTCTTTCAAAATTCAATATTGAGTGGTTCAAACTTTTACAAATGAAAAGTAGACCATTAGACCAAATGTAGGTCTTGATGAGTGGAACAAACTTTGTATTCATGAGTTTTCCATTCGAGACGATCTAGGGTTCGGTCAAAGTGTGTGTTTCTAAAAACCAATGTTTTGACTTTGGTCAAACTTGGTCAAATGACCTATTTGATGACTTCAAATGAAAAACTTTTGAGTACCAAGTTGTTAGAGCTCATCAAGATCTACAATTGATACATGGACCATATTTCCATCTGGATAAATTTTAGCAAGTCCCAGGCACATGTTTTCAAAATCGAAGACGGGTTTTGGTCAGACTTGGTCAAATGATAGACTAAATGACTTGAAATGAAAAACTTTGGAATACCAAGTTGTTAGAGCTCATCAAGATCCAATCTTTTTATATAGACCATTTTTTCTATTTGAAAAAGTTTAAATAAACAATACTCACCAAATCTTGAATCTCACACAAACTATATGAAACTATATGTGGGAATTGTGGATTTTCAACTACACTTTGCCAACACTTTATCAAATGCAAAAATAGTCTATGTATGAAATGTAAATCTTGATGAGTGGAACAATATTGGTATTCATGACTTTTCCAATCGAGACCATCCAGGGTTCCGAAAACCGGCGTTTGTCTATGAATTCTTTCAAAATTCAATATTGAGTGGTTCAAACTTTTACAAATGAAAAGTTGACCATTAGACCAAATGTAGGTCTTGATGAGTGGAATAAACTTTGTATTCATGAGTTTTCCATTCGAGACCATCCAGGGTTTCAAAAACCGACGTGTATCTCTGAAAATTTTAAATTTTCAAATTTAGACAATTAATGTCGCGCATTTGGATAATTATTATTGAAGAAACAAAAGTTTAACGTCCAAATGACCAAAAACAAATTTTCTGTCGAAAGCCAACAATTTTATATATTTTAATTGCCCAATTATATTTTTGCATTAACACAATATTCATTATAAATAACATTTATTTTGGATAATATGAAATATTTGAAAAAAATAGTGTTTACAATTTATGTAATGCACAATAGGGTCAAACTAAACTAATGTGTATTTTTGAAAAAAATTATAATAAATATTTAATTTACTATGCATTTAGAAAGATGAAAGGAAAAAAGGTGAAAAATAAAATCCACCAAATTTTGGCGCCTAAACAGGCGCCAGAATTTGGTGGAAGGACCTTTAGTCCCGGGTCTGGCCACGCCCGGGACTAAAAGGGGCTTTAGTCCCGGTTCCAGCCACGAACCGGGACTAAAGGGTGAGTCCCGGTTCGTGGCTGGAACTGGGACTAAAGCCCCTTTTAGTCCCGGACGGTGGCCAGACCCGGGACTAAAGGTCCCTGGCCTATAAAGCCCGGCCTTCTTCCTCCTCCTCCCCACCCGCGCGCAGACACAACCGCTGCCGTCTCCCGATCGAGCACCGCCGCCCGAGCAGCGCCCCGAGAACCGCCGCCCTCGTCATCGTCCGCGTCCGCGTCCGCGTCCGCCGCCAGGTCTTTCCTCTGCTCCTCTCGGCAACGTTGGGCTGCTGCTGCCCCAAGGCCGGACGCGCCGGTACGGCCCCGGCGCCGCTGGACATGGGCAGCGGCGCGCCATTGCCGGAGCTTCCCGGCCTAAACAAAGCGGCGGGGGCGGCGCAGTTCGGAGCGCTGCTGCGAGGGCGGCGCCGCCAGCGGCGGATATATATACATATATACATATATATATATATATATATGTATATATATATGTATATATGTATATATATACACACGGCACTAGGAAACTATTCATATTAATGGGTCCACTTTGTTTTACAAATATATTTGCATCGATTATTCATGAACGATATGTATACCTAACATTATAGAATGAACGGTTTCTTTCATCTTACTTTATCTTCTATGAAAAGAATACGGCACTCTTATCAATTTATATAGTCTTAGATTATTTATGACTAGGTAAGACAAAAAAAATTTAATATGTTTTCAAGAATTTAAGTTAATATACATGTTGTGTCCATTTTGGAAGCCTCAACCTTAGCACTTCATTTTGCATGATAATTGTGTTGACGTTATCATTTTTAGCCCTTCTTCACTCTTCCTCATTACCTGCATATATATATATATACAGAGAGAGATTCCAGTTGCTTTTTGTTATTTTTGTACAAGATTTTAGGAGTGTAATAAAATTATGAAAAATTTTATGTAGACACTCTATGATGTAGACTCTCCAGTTACTTGTTATTAGATGTATTAAGTTAGTAGGAGTTGGTCGATACCGTTGTTGCATGATTACCTTGATCTACACTTATATCCAGATGATATCCCACTAATATGTGTAAGTCGATCTCTTGTGCTTAGTAATGCCTAAACCCTAAATCCTAAACCCTAAACTGTAAACCCTAAACCCTAAATATTTTTGCAGAAATGGCCGACCCGAGAGAAGACGAAGAAATATTGTTGAACATGATCCGCGGTAGCGCTGAAGAAGGTCGTTATGACGATCGTGAAGGCGATGAGAACCCTGAGGGCATCGATGACGGTTCTCAGTACTTGGTCGACCAGAATGACCAAGACAATGTTGGCGAGGTCTGTAATATATCCAGCCTCCTATGTTTATATACATGAAATTCAAAAAATTTCCTTTATTAATTGTCTTGTTTCTGCCTACATAGCCCTCTGTCTCAATGACAACCACGGGGACTAGCAGAAAAAGTATGAGGCCCGAAGAAGCCGATGGAGGGCCGGTTGGTTATCACGGATTTCGACGAGGGAACAAGCCAGCCACGTGGACCCCATGCAAGGGCCTTTGTCAACCACTTAGGGTACCTAGCCCGGGATAGGATCCCGATCAATGTCCGTGAATGGAAGAAAAATAAGCAACGCCCAGAAATCAGTTATGTCTCCGACCGTAACAAGGAACTAGTTTGGGGTGACGTGTTGCAACATTTCACGCTAGACACAAATGATGAACAGTTGAAGGAAAGAGTTCGGGATTGGTCTATGAAGAAGATGGCCACACAATTCCAGTGCTATAAGAAGAATCTATATAACGACTATATCAAGAAGAACAAGACTCCGGATTTCAACTGTAAGCACTTTGTCAAGCTGCGGCCATTTTGGGACGAGTTTGTACAGTTCAAGACGTCGGAAGAGGGTCAGCAACGGGCGAGAAGGAACCAAGAGAATGCCCGACACAAGACCTACCACCATACGATGGGATCAGGTGGCTACCCTACTGCCATTCCTAAGTGGAAAAAAGCCGAGCAAGAGCTAATTGACAGGGGGTTGGTGCCAGAATCCCTCGACTGGCCTGAGCGTGCAAAGCACTGGTTTTTCGCAAACGGAGGCCGCCTGGACCTAGAGATCGGAAAGGTCGTGTATGGGGAACGCATCCAAGCTGTAGCAGAAAGATTTCATCAAGCCTGCTCCGTCGCTCAAAGTGGAGAGTGGCAGCCGAACAGAGATAAAGATGAGCTGACATACGCCCTGGAGAACTATGAGCACGGTGGACGGACGAGAGGCTATGGCTCCGTGTCGTGGGAGCATGCCTTCCCTCAGGACAGAGAAACTTATAGAAGCCGCCAGAGAAAGAAGGAAGAGGACAGGGAACGGCTACGCCAGTTGGAGGAGGCTGTTATGAAGACCAGTGAAGTGGCTCGTAAGGCACTAGAGCGGGAGGAAGCGCTTAAGGCCACTATGAATGAGCAAATCAGAAAGGCCGTGGAGGAAGTTGTAAGTTCCCGCCTCTAGAGCTTGTCACAGCCGGCCACCAACATCAGCCCCGGCTCAGCTCAGTTGAAAAGCAGTTGTGCTTCTACGGAGGTGCCTGTGAGGCAAGATGATGACGCAGGGATACGCTTCCCGGTGGATGACGTCACCGCTCCGTTGACGTCCTATGAGCTGCATATTCCAGAGGGGAATGCCACAGTCAAGGTGGCTACCGGTGTTATATCTCCTATCGACCCCACCAAGACACCAAGGATCCACTCGGTCGCAATACCACCCGGATATGCTAGTGTCTCAGTGGATAGAGTGGTCAAAGGTCATGAAAATGTGGCTCTGGATATCGAAGGTGGTGATGGGGAGAAGACCCTAGGTGAAGCGGAGAAGACATTCATATGTTGGAAGAAACGGTACATCATTATTCCTGGGGCGCCGCCACCACAACCGAACCCTAGGTGTGGATGATTGTGAACGCAATTGATTTTCAATAATTATGTACTGTATCTAATTACGGTTCACTCATGTATATACCTTGTTCATTTTTTTCTAAATCCAGGACCTCCCCAAGTCCGTCTATCCATTCACCACATGACCACAGTGCCGTGGGACACGACAACGATGACGATTTCATACAAGACAAGGCTGCATCCCCACCGCTGGTCGTATCTCCTCCACGACATACTCCAACGCCGCCAGCGGCCCAATCTCCTCCACAACAGCAAGCTTCAACTGCGCCGCCGCCTCTGCCAATGCCGACAACGGCCGTCTCATCGGTACCGGCTGGTCCATCGAGGAACAAGAGGCCCGCTGGCTCACAGAGATCGGTCCCACCACCTCCGCCGAAGAAACAAGTTGTCGTCACGAAGATCCCGAAGATGACCAAGCTTTCATACGAGAAGACTGATGAAGAACTTAATGCTTCAGTCAAGGTAGAAGTGAAACCGTTCTTCGAAAAGACCAAAGCTGACGCACGAGCAAAGCAAGAGAAGCCATACCTAATGTATCCTCGTGTAAAGCTACGTCAAGTGGTGCAGGCTATGCAAGACGAGAAGCGTGCCGCTAGTAAAAAACCAGCGCCGCCACTATCAGACTATGAGCGTACTATCACAAAGAAAATCAAAGAGGACAAAAGGAAATAGAAGGCGGCCAGGAAAGATGTTGCACAGCTCTGCCAACAAGCGCAGCAATCAGTGCCGCCACTAGTGGTTGAGAATCAATATGGTTCCAACATGAACTTGATGCAAATGTCGGTACCTGATGATGTGGACTTAGATGAACTCGCCAAGTGGATGAATGTGACTGGGCTTTCCTTAGAACAACTTCTCGGTCGGGAGGAACTGACAACTGTTAAAGAGGCCGAAGTTGTTGATGAATGGCAGAGGAAGTACATATATGGCAGGAGTCTATGCGACCCTGCAAAGGTAAAAAAATCTTGGTACACAAATATACAAGCTGCACGAGTACTACTTGAGATTCTGTGCACAACATCAAAGTGAACAATATCTGAGCATCCAAGTCAGAGACCGTCACTACTTCCGTGGAGATGACGTCATCTGGGTATAGTTTAGTGAAGTACACCAGCTTCTCTATATGGATGCTCTTGACAAATCTCTCATAAGCTGCTACTATCTGTAAGTGATTCTTCCTTTTAATCAATAATCCCACTCTAGCATATGTACGTATTCGTAATAACTATGCTCACGATGTGCAGACACATGATGAGAGAACTCAGATTGAAACAAGACGATCGAATTGGTTTTATCGATCCGTATGTCGTGTACAAGGACATAAAGACTAAAGATCCATTCAATCTGAAGATCAAGGAAATGGAGAAAAACCTCCGAAGGTTCTTTTATAACCAAAGGCATAAGGAGTTGATACTCTTCCCTTACAATATGGGGTAAAGTGTTGTGTTATATCATGTCTTAGTCAATCCAACATTAATATATATATATAAGTTGACTCTATAAACAAATGCAGGGATCACTGGATACTCATTGAGATTAAGATCAAGGAACAAACTATAAATGTGTGGGACTCAATGAGAAAAGAGCTGGCAATGTACCAAGACATGATAGACATGATCCAGAGGTAAGTTCTATCATTCGTTAATTATCGTTGCCTGCTCCTTTAATTTACTATACTATACCTAATCAACGACCGTCTTATTGGGCAGGGCTTGGGCTTGGCTACAACAAAGATATCGTACGGATTTGAAAGTGCCACTCCCCCCTCCTATTCTACATAAGTGGGTGTCCAGACAACCGTACGGAACCAATTTATGTGGATACTACGTTTGCGAGTACATGTGGTGTAGCAAATTTACACCTGCTAAAGAGATGCTAAAAGTAAGTAACATGTGTATACAGTAAATTCATATCTTATTTATTTGTTGAAACTAAATAAATCTTATGTATATTAATATCTTTTCATTTAATTAATGCAAATGAAAGGAGTGGGAATTGAAAGAACAAGTGTTCAAGCACACAATACTCGTCGCAATCCAGGAGACGATCGCAGGTTTCATCAACGATCATGTCATCCCGGAAGACGGCGAGTTCCACCATAACCCTAGGTTGAATTTGAAGAGTCCAAACAAGAATGAACACTTGTATAAGCTTTGAGTGGCGGACAAACATTTGTGTAACTCATTAACCGGCGGCCGAACATTTGATTACTTGTATATTATTGTAAATGTAATGTGTATGTACATATATGTATAGCTCTATAATATATATATATGTGTAGTTTCATACTTTATTTGTGTGCAATAATAACGCTCTCGTATAGGTGCAACGTATACGGATAATAGCAGCGAAGAATAAATTGGAAAACAATATAACTGAAAACCAAAATCAATAATGAATTGGAAAGAAAAAGAAAAAAGAACCTTTAGTCCTGGTTGGTAATACCAACCGGGACTAAAAGGTGCTGCGCCACGTCGATGCCTGGCAGCACCTTTAGTCCCGGTTGGTATTACCAACCGGGACTAAAGGTCTCCCTTTAGTCCCGGGCCTGAGAACCGGGACTAAAGGTGAGACATTTAGTCCCGAAACCTTAGTCCCGGCTCGCAGTCCGGGACTAGAGGTCCTTTTGGACTGGGACTAAAGCCCCGTTGTGCAGCAGTGTCTGAGATTCGACATGTAGAATGTTTCTTGGAAGTCGAAAATAATTTCAGTTTTTAACGGAGGGAAAAACTGCTGTTGCTCCATGTACAGAGAAAGATTTACAACAATGTGGCGTCTGATACCTCTGTTCACCGCATGTCATCCCCATCCCACGACTGTTAACATGTGGCAACAAAAGATTCTCCTCTGTGTGGGAGTGAGCAGGCTGGTGTCATATGAACAGTGTGTGTCAAGTCCATGGTCTAGGATGGCATGATTGCCACCCAATTCGAGGAAGCTACTTGCCTTAATGTAGCAAATTCGAGGAGGCCAATTGCCACATGTACAACTGCACTTGACATGGAGCAGATGGCAGCGTATGGCACCAGTCAGATGGGCTAGCTGGGCATCGACTACGAACGTGCTCTTCTCTTCGTTGAAAGGCCCACTAGAGAGAAGGATGAATAATCCTGACTCCTCCTAATCCTATTTCTTCCATTGTATCTATCTACTGTAGCTTCCACAGAGGAGCTCGCTGTCCGTCCTTAACATTTTCCATGCTCCTTTATCATTGTAGTCATGCTTTTATAGCTCCAGGCTCCAGCATGAGTTCCTCCCTCTTCAATCTTGTATTGAAGAGCCAGCTACCAGGAACCCACATTGCATGGACCATAAACAGTATGTATCTTATTAAATAAATTGATAGAAGAACCGTAATCTGTTTTGCAAAAAAAACTGTATATAATACAAAATTGTAGAGCATTTGTTAGTACAATTTCTTGCAACTGTACCGTACAATCTGTTAGAGTGTACCATGACAACATGATTAGATAGCAATTATTAAGATGAATGCCCTATTTCAATCATACCCAGATGGGTACCTCTTGTTCAATTATAATGTATATATTCACTTGCCAACTACATTCTCTAACCCTTTACATTGCACACTTATATTCATGCATTCCTTGCAACGCTTAGAAAAACCTAGTGCGCTTATAGATAGAGTTTGTGTAGGTTTTTATAAGTGGTTTTTGGCCTTAAATTTTTTAGTAAACTATTTGTCCTCCCTTGTAGGCATCACAGTCCCTGCAGAACTTGAAGAAATGTTTGATAACAAGCAATAAATCGCTCTGCTTGCTTGCAGCTTAATTGTAACACCTAGTTCATTAGTAGCCTATAGTAGTTGTGAAGTTGGTCCATGTAGCCCAAGTGACACATATGGAGTTGTTGTTGGTGGGTTTAGTATCACCTTGGTAGTTTAGGAGGGTGTGGGTTAGCTTATAATCTTTTTTTTCTAAACGTAGCACCTTCGGGTTAACCCTTTTACGCGAAACGAGGACAAAAGTGTAAGAGAGGTGCTACGCGTATGCAGGCCTGTTCCACGTGTGGAGCTAGGCCATATAAGCAGTTTCTGGACGCGGGGTGTTATAGATGGTATCAGAGCATCAACCCTTGCTACACGTGGCCGTGGAGGGGTGTATTAAGGGTTGATCCTGGACATCTACCATATATATGTGGTGAGCTGGCGAGGGCATCAGCCCTTAAGGAGGGTGAATGTAACACCCAACCCATTAATAGTCTGTAGTAGTTTTGAAGTTGGCCCATGTAGCCCAAGTGGCACATGTGGAGTTGTTGTTAGTGGGTTTAGTACCATCTTGGTAGTTTAGGAGGGTGGGGAGCAGCTTATAATCATTGTTATTCCAAACGTAGCACCTCCGGGTGAACCCTTTTACACGAACCCAGGACGAAAGTGTAAGAGAGGTGCGACACGTATGCAGGCCCGTTCTACGAGTGGAGCTAGGCCATATAAGCAGTTTTTGGACGCGGGGTGTTACATTAATGCTTGAAAACATGGTAGGCTTCAGGATCGTTACTCAGTCATGAAAGATTCAGTCATCTAATTACAAAAAGTAATGATGAATTGATGACCGAATCTCCTTTGTAACCGTCAGGATTCGCCAATTAGCAAATCATGAAGGCATTGGAATAATTCATATGCATTTAAAGCCTGAAATCCAGTATTCAGTACTCAGTTGGATCCTCGCTTTTCAGTTTAGCAGTCCAATGGCTGAAAGACACGACACTCAAAACCAAAAAGTAGAACAGATGAGGAGGAGGAACATCGATCAAGCACAGTGCTTTGATGCTGAGGCACAGCCAGTGATCAAGCAACAACCACTTGAGTCTAGGATTTGTGCACTGGACAATGGGTATAACACAGACTGCAGGAGTAGCTCAAGTGAATTTTTAATCAACAGATGTTTCACCGCTTTATTTCTGAGGGAAAGCCAGTCACATTCTAGGTTGTGGTAATCGTATTCGAACAAACACCCACCAAAGCGACGTCTCATGCATCATATAGGAGTCATCTATTCTCGTAAGTGTCAACGATTCATTGGCAACTCAAGCCTATCTTCATAGCTCCTCAAATACGGAAGGAAATCGCAGCTCCGGAAAATGATGCTGCTTGGCAACGAAGAGGAGCAGCCACGTGATTCCCTGAAGCACAAGCAAGTCGGCGTAGTGAACGGCCGCCAGAGTCGAGTAGGGCGCTGCCATGCTGCCACATTGTGCTATGGAGATGTGGACAATGTGAGGAAACCACACGAGGGGAGAAGTGTCCCATTCCGCGCCTTGATCCACACTAATCCTTGGTCTGCCAAAGGACGGATTAGGTATGTATAATCCCAATGCCTCTCAAGCCTGGATTTATTCTTGAGGACTAGCTATTGCTCAAGACAGTACGACCTAAGAATACCACTCATGCATGTGTGTCTGTTGTCTGTTTCATTTTCCAAGCACAATTGCTTTTTATTTTTATAGCTCCAATGTGGTAGCCCTTCTTCAATTCTTTATTCATATAGCAACTACAGAGTAGCGAGTACCCATGTCATGCCGTACCAGTGCAATAATGCATTATTATAAACTGGCACGAGGTGCATCCCTGCATGGACACCTCTGTAAATCTCACCTCAATGTAAGAACAAGGCTCAACTATTTTTGTAGGCATTGGTAAATCATCATAGCTATACATTACCATCCTTTAATTTTCTCTGGTAAGAATGGTAAAAGCTATCAATTCATTATTCAGCAGAAAAATTACAGGAAACTTATACTGGAAAGAAAGCAGAGAACTAAGGCGGCAAAAATGACAGCTGTGAAACTTGATCTCTATTTTTCAATTTATTACTGCCTCGAGAATGACCACGCTGGTAAATTGATGAAAGAAGAAGAACAACAGTAATCAGCAATCTCAAACCCAGTAATCAGTAATCACAAACCCAGACCACACGCTTAGAAGAACGGACTATGTGTTGGTTCTAACCTGAAACTGGGCCAGTTCATGTGGGCTGGTCGTGATTTTAGTTTATCCACATAGTACCATGCCTGTGGTAATGTATGTAGCCCATAATACTTCACAGAAAATTTAGCCCAGCCCAATTAGGACGAATCTTTGTATAGTTCCGCGCTCTTTGGTCCCTCTGGCCTCTACCAGCCCATCAGTCACACACAAGCCCATGCTCATCAGCCTGTGTGTACGACTAACCAACTTCTGACAGCAGAGTATCAATCAACTTATTTACGTTATGTATGTATAATCAGGGACATGTGGTGCCTTTTTTATTTTTTAGATCATCCGTAATATCGTGGGGATTCGAGTACAAAAAGTTGAGTTTATCCATTTATTATCATATAGCAAGCTAAAAAACAATAGATATATGCAAATGGGAGATGATGTTGTGGCAGCTTTGAAAGGAGACCAATACCACACTTGATAGAAATCAGGGACAACATGGCACATGATTAATAGATGTATGCATATTCAGTTCATACAAACCCATAAACATGTATGCACCTTTCAAAATAGATCATCAGCTTCTATCCCTTATTTTTGGGATATCATTTTCATCAGGCTATATAACACCCTGCAACACTTTTACCGGTCTGTCTCATATCATTATATGGTGCATGAGGAATGACAATATACTTTGAGTCCACTGAAATGTAAAAGGGATCTGAAGTATAAATTAGCATGCAGGAATGAATCTCCTGAGCTAAATGTCTGCACTAAAATCAACAAAGTAATATGTAGTTGTAGTCCTAACGGGTATAACTATGGACCTGTTTGGTTCAGGCTGCTAAAATTTAGTCCGTGTCACATCGGATGTTGACCGGGGTTGATCATGAGGTTTTTGGATACTAATTAAAAAATAAATTACATATTTGGTGGATAATCCACGAGACGAATTTATTAAGCCTAATTAATACATTATTAGCATATTTTGTTACTATAGCAATTAGTGCTAATCATGGACTAATTAGGCTTAAAAAAATCGTCTCGCAAATTATCCTCACCCTATATTTTTAGTTTCGTAAATAGTCTACATTTAGTACTCCATGCATGTCTCCAAATATTCGATGTGACGGGGACTAAAGTTTATCCTCCGGAACTGGACAAGGCCTATGTTTTCTCACACAGTAAATACAGAGAGAACAGAAGGTGTAGACAAAGTTCCCCTATCTTATAGTTGACCAGAGAGACCTGGAAATTGCTGCAAAAAAAAAAATGGGGTGAACGGCAATACTACTGCATGTGGGAAATAGAGCACAAAAATTTAGTAGAGCGGCGCATGCCGCATGGCCTATATGTTCATCTATAGATAGGTAAACCTTTTCACTACTGAATAGGCTGCAGGGGTGCCTGATCGAACCAGAATAAACTGAATTAGTGATGGCAGACCGGTCATCACTATTGTCAAAACTGCAAAAAGAAGGCACCAATATTAGTGACGCAGAGTGTTCACACGTCTGTAATGACATATCTTAGACGCGTCTTTTTCTTATGCGTCTCTAGTATTGTCAACCATGGCCAATGGATTGTCAAAGAACGAGATGTACATATTACAGATTCCTGTGTACAAGACACATCTGTGATGATAGGTGGACTTATCAAGGAGCGTTTTTACAAAGCGTGTCTGTGTTTTTATACGATATCACAGATGTGGTATATTGTCAACCAATCATCTATCCTCGCAAATGTCAACGATTCGTGGTCAACTCAAGCCTACCTTCAGAGTTCATCAAATCTACCCAACAGACTGGCAGCTCAGGAAAACGATCCTGTTTGGTGCTGCACTGCTGTGCGACTTAGCGAAGCACAAAGTAGGACGAGGAGGTGATTGGCCGCCATAGTCGAGTAGGACGCTGCGATGCTGCTAGATTGTGCTGTGGAGATGTGTACAATGGCAGGAAGGCACTCGAGGGTCGAGGGGAGAAGTGTCCCATCCACGTCTTGATCCATGCTAATCCCTAGTCTGCCAAAGGACAAATTGGGTATCCATAATCCCATTGCCTCTCAAGCCTGGATTTATGATTGACGACTAGATTTTGCTCAAGACACAGTACGACCTAAGAACACTACTCATGCATGTGTATCTATTGTCTCTTTTATTTTCCAAGCACAATTGCTCTAGTTTTATAGCTCCAATGTGGTAGCCCTTCTTCAATTCTTTGTTCACATTGCAACTAGAGAGTAGCGAGTACCCATTTCAACATCATGCAGTACCAGTGCAATAATGCATTATTATAAACTGGCATGAGCTGCATCCGTGCATGAACACCTCTATAAATCTCACCTCAATGTATGAACAAGGCTCGGCTATTTTTGTAGTCATTATTAAATCATCATAGGTATACATTACGGTCTTTTTCTCTGGTAAATAAAAATGGGTAAAAGCTATCAGTTCTTTATTCAGCAGAAAAATAACAGGAAATTTATACCAGAACTAAGACGGCAAAAATGACAGCTGTGAAACTTGATCTCTATTTTTCAATTTATTACTGCCTCTAGAATGACCATGCCGGTAAATTGATGAAAGAACAAAGAACTGCAGTAATCAGTAATCACAAACTAGACTACGCCTAGAAGGATGAGCCGGTACATATTTACAAATTGGGTTCTAACCCGAATCTGGACCAGTTCATGTGGGCCAGTAATGTATGTAGCCCATTATAATTAAAAAAAATTCAGCCCAACCAAGGAAGGACGATGATTTGTATAGATTCGCGCTCTCTGGTCCTTCTGGCCTGTACAAGCCCATCTCACACACGCCCATGCACGTCATCTTGAGAGTACAATTAACCAACTTCTGACAGCAGAGTATCAGTCAACTTATTTACGTTATGTATGTGTAATCCAGGTATGTGGTGTCTTCTTTTATTTTTTACATGATCCATAATATTATGGGGATCCAAGTACAAAGAATGGAGGCTACCGATTTATTCTCATAGGAAGCTAAAAAAATTAATTATATATTAAGAGTTGTGAACTAAGCGTACCACAGTTGCTTTCCTGTGGTGAAACCTAACCATCAAAATTAAATCCTCAACTTATGTGGATGCTCGCATTATACTAGATTTATTTCAGATTTAATCATGTTATTTTTTCAATGGCAGATAATGTGTCCATGGCCAGGGTGATGCCTGTGGTGACATCATCAATCTTGAGATATGTCTGCTGAGTCTAAGCTAGGATGTGCGTGTGCACTCATAGAGGGTCATTGTGCATACATGTGTACAATGTAATATTCTGCATGCAAGTCCACCTCCACTAAGAACATTGTAGCATTTTAACATTTTGTATTAGTCCATAGATACTAGTACATGCACAATGGTCTATCTAGAAGGATCCATATCCATTTTGACACTTTGTATTACTACCTTTTTCGTTAACTCACATTTTCATTGTAGTACTGAAGTGAATGCCACCACCTTTTTTTTGTACAATAGGACATTTAATGTTAGCTCAATGCAGTCATTCAGTAGTGAACTGCTGTTATGAGGTAGTGATGCAGTTGACAAAGCGAAAAGTGTTCAAAGGAATGGAACTCCCATTACTATTAGCGTCGAACCATATGTGTGTCCGGGATGATTAGCATAATCATGCGAGGAGGGATGTTATGAGTTGAAGGCCAATTTTGTTCAAAAAGAAAAGAAAAGAAAAGAAAAGAAAAGAAAAGAAAAGAAAAATACACAACAATTAGCATTGAACCATACGTCTGCTGATTTGTAGGCATCATGTGTGGAGGAAGGTTAGAGCATGTCTACTAGTAGCATAATTCCTTAGCCCCAAAAAATAGCCATTGGGGGAGCTACATGAGGTTTTTTGGGGGGGTCTAATAGCCCACATTCCAACAGAATGTTAAAATCCCAACCCCAATATCGCCTCTAACATGTGGACCCATTGTCATATGGAATAAATGCCATCTCTTTTATTTTCCCCCCTCCCGGCCCATTTTCAGCACTGAGACCACCACATTCTCTGCTGTGCCACTGCCACCTCCCGTCCTCCTCCTCTGCTTCTGCTGCTCCTTGCTCGCAACCGACAAAAAACTTCTCCACCATGCCCAATGTAGAGGAGCAGATGGTGGCATATGGGACTGGTCTATATGGTCCTTGACACTCACGAAGCCTTCAAGCAACCCATCAGCTTGGCAGGTGGTGCTAGCAGCTGTGTCTCTAGATTCACACTCTTCTCTTGGTTGAAAGCCCCACTAGCAAAAACGGACGAATAATCCTGACTCCTCCTAACCCTATTCTTCTAGTGTTTGTTTCTACCGTAGCTTGCACAGAGGAGCTAGCGGCCAATCCTTAACATTCACCATTCTCTGTTTTCAGGCATGCTTTATTTTATAGCTCCAGCGTGAGTTCCTCTGCAGACTGCAGTTGTGTATTTAAGAGCCAATAACTATCAATATTGGCCATGTCATGCAAACCATAATTAAACTGTATGTGTTATTGTGAATGAATATACAAAAGAACAATAATCCCGTTTGCAAAAGAACACTATATAATATAAACTTACAGAGCAGTTGCTACTACAATTCTTCTTTGAACTGCAAGTTACAATCTTGCACTAGACAAAACAAAAGAGTTATGATGCAATGCTTGGCAATGGATAGATGGTATAGCAGAGGGCACTATATTTCTCCGTGTGGTCGCCGGAGTGCTCCATTGAGACCTACCAAGGCAGGCCTTGCACTTAATGGCTAGTTGGTGCTTGTGTGGCTATATACCTACCCCCCCCAGCCAGTTAGGGATAATGTGTGTTGAAGTTGTAGTTGAATTGAGGCTCATCACAGTGCTTTAGCCACTACATGTGTTCAAGAGAATATTAGGCAATTAATTAGCAAAAGCATCACGATTAGTTTTTAGGCTAGTTAGAGGCCACCTTAGCACTTGCTCCAAGTTTAGGCCTAGAGTTTAGTGAGGTTTGTAAAGCTCCTTCCTATCTATGCTTGTGTGCAACAAGAGTTGTACATGTTCATGCTTACCTTACAAGTCTTGCGAGACCCTGCTACTGCATTTGAGGAGTGGCCGCCGGTGGTGTACAACGGATGAGAGACCCTCGGTGTTTTGACCGAGGCCCTCTTATTGGAGATGACAGGAAGCGATCTAGGAGAGGCTTGATGGAGACCCACTTATGCGTGGAGAAGGCCCATGAGCTATCCACAGAGCTACCCGATACAGAACTTGGCTTTTGCAAATGCCTCCATGCGAGAGGCATCAACAAGGACTAGTGAAATATGTTAGCTTTCTGATACCTCAGTAAAATTATCATCAACCAAGAGTTTATTTTCTCTAACCATTTATACTGCAAAACTTATATTCTTGCATTCCTTGCAACACTTAGAAAACCTAGTGCACTTATAGATATATAGAATCTGTGTAGGTATTTATAACTGGTTTTTGGCCTTAATTTTTTGTGACCTATTTGACCTCCCTTGTAGGCGTCACAGTCACTCGTGAATTTTAAGAAATGTCTGATAATGAGCAATAAATTGATCTGCTTGCTTGCAGGTTAATGCTTGATAACTAATCAGGCTTCAGGTTCATTACTCGGCCATGAAAAATTCAGTCATCTGGTTATAAATAGTAATAATGAATTGATGATCGAATCTCCTTTGTAACCGTCTGCATTTGCCAATTAGTAACTCATATGCATTTAAATCCTGAAACCCAGTATTCAGTATTCATTCAGATCTTCGCTTTTCAGTGGTTAAGCAATCCGATGGCTGAAGAAACACGACACTCAAAATCAACAACTCGAAAAGGAACATCGATTAAGGATGGTGCTTCAACACTGAGGCGCAGCCACTGATCAAGCAAGAGCCGCTAGAGTCTTGCATTTGTGGACTGGACAGTGGGTGAATAACAGTCTGCAGGAGTCGCTGCACAGATTTTTTTTAATCAAAAGAGGTTTCAAAGCTTTATTTCAGAGAGAAATTAACAAAGCCAGTTACATTCTAGGCTCTGGTAATCGTAAGCAACGCCTCATGCATCATGTAAGAGTCATCTACCTCGCATGTGTCAACTGACTCATGGTCAACTCGAGCCTATCTTCAGAGCTCCTCACATCTACCAAAGGAAATGCAGCTGTAGAAAGGGATGCTGCTGAGCTATGAAGAATAGAAGCCATACGGTAATCAGCAAAGCAAAACCAAATTGGGGAAGGGATAGGCAACTGGAGTTCAGTAGGACGCTGTGCTGCTACCAGATTGTGCTGTGGACATGAGGAGATGGGAGGGAATGCACACGTGGGGAGAGGTGTGCCATCCCACGCCTAAATCCACTCCAATCCTCAGTCTGGCAAACAAAGCATTAGATATCTTTATTCCCAATGCCTGTTAAGCCTAGATTTATGCTTGACTATCTAGCTTTTGCTCGAGACACAGGATGACCTAAGAACCTACAACTCTTGCATGTGTGTCTGTTGTCTCTTTTATTTTCCAAGCACAGTTGCTCTTTATTTTATAGCTCCAATGTGGTAGCCATCTTCAATCCTTTATTCACATTGCAGCTAGAAAGTAGCGAGTACCCATGTCATTGTCATGCAGTAGCAGTGCAATAATGCATTATTATAAACTGGCATGAGGTGCATCCGTGCATCAACACCTCTAGAAATCTCAGCTCGATGTAAGAACAAGGCTCAGCAATTTTTGTAGTCATTGGTAAATCATCAAAGCTATGCAATACCGTCATTTTCTCTGGTCAAAATGGGTAAAAGCTATCAGTTCATTATTTCACAGAAAAATACACAGGAAATTTATACTAGAAACAAAGCAGAGAACTAAGACGACAACAATGACAGCTGTGAAACTTGATCTCTATTTTTCAATTTATTACTGCCTCGAGAATGACCACGCTGGTAAATTGATGAAAGCAGAAGAACAGCAGTAATCAGTAATCGCGAACCCAGACCACGCCTTCGAACGGCCTCATACAAGCAAAAAATATTAGCTTTTTTTTAGAAATTTGGTTCTAACTGGGCCAGTTCATGTGGGCTGTGCAGATTTTAGTTTATCTATAGAATACCATACCTGTGGTAATGTATGTAGTCCATAATATTTTCACAGAAAATTTAGCACAGCCCAGTTAGGATGAAGCTTTGTATAGTTTCACATTCTCTGGTCCCTCTGGCTTCTACCAGCCCATCTGTCACACACAAGCCCATGGTCATCAGCCTGTGAGTACGAATAACCATCTTCTGACAGCAGAGTATCAATCAACTTATTTACGTTATGTATGTATAATCGGGACATGTGGTGTCTTCTTTCGTTTTTTAACATAATCCGTAATATTGTGGGGATTCGAGTACAAAAAGTTGTGGTTATCCATTTGTAATCGATGGCATAGTAACGGTTTTGACAGTTGGCCCTAAAAATATTTTTGACCATCTATAAAAATTGTTTGCATGGTAGTGCTAGGTTGGACCTGTGACAGATGAGGTCATCTGCCCATTTTCCGTCGGATCACTTCAGTCTCAGCGGATAATCTTTTTTTTAAGGGTCTCGGTGGATAATCTTGTTGCCAGCTTAGCAAGGACGACTTTGCATGTGGGCTGGCTCCTATCCGTACATGTTGCAAAGGAAACGAGAAGATTTTCTTTGGCTATAAGATAGGATGATCGCGGGCCAACACTCTGAACTAAACATGCTAGTTCTCTGGAACTGAATTCATATTTCAAAAAATGCAACATGTTGGGTGTTGCAATGTCATAGTGAACCCAGGACGAACCCAATTAAGTTCACTGATACCTCCGCTAGTTCATCTTCTTGGTTTAGCACCAATGGCACACTAGTAATGACCATTAATTTGTGAAATTTATGTTTTGATGGACTAATGTCACCTATTCGCCATGGGTCCTCAAACTTTAGATCCAAGCTTTCTAGTTCTGGCTGCAACAGTATCTATGTATGTCCAAGACAACCAGTAGATTGCTACAACTAGGTCACCCATTTTCCCCCTCCTCTCTTCTGCAGCGGCGTTTGATGTGCTGGACCGCAACTAGCAAAGACTTGTGGGCTTTGCTGCGGTACACCCAAATAACTGTGAGCCGTTCATTTATTTCGATCGAACGGTTGCGATTACCTATTAACTCCTAGGAGGTAATATGTGAAATATATGTTTATTTAATTTTTTATTTTGTAAAATAGGATAAAGAAGGAAAGTTTTAAGTATACAAATCTTTTTTTTAGATTTGATACATGTGTGATCTCGTGGATTTGGTAAGTTTTTTTTTATTTTGCAACTTTGGACTTGATGTATTTTTAATTACCGTGTAGTTTTGTATTTAATCTGGTGCGCCTGAATTTGTATGTGATATAATTTGTATGTGTGATCGCTTGTGACTAGGTGTTGATGTACGTGATTGCCATGTACGTGACCCTTTTTTAATATAGGTACGTGTACCTAACTTGTATGTACGTGTACCTAGTTTGTTAAATTGTTGTAAGTTCTAATACTGATAAAAAAAATTAAAAACTATATTAATTTATTGATATTTTGATGGAAGCATCGCACATATCATAGGCGAATACAAATTGAATAATTTGATTTGGATTTATATTTAGATATATCAACTTAATTTTGAAGACAATAAATATCCACTTAATTTATACATGCAAAGTATATTTATTTCATGACTGTATTGAAAAGGAAGGTACTAAAACGCAGGAATGGAAGGGCATGCGCTGGCTTCTGTTTCCATCAATAGGGGATTTGGCAATATTTTTTTTCTAACTTAATTAATCAATTAATTACTTCAAAAATCTAAAAAATCAAGGGCTCAGATTTGTTTGGGATATTACCTCCTACCAAGTAAAAGGAGTACCATAGCATTGGCCAAGACTTGTTCACTTGCAGCTTTCCACACGGTTGCGCTACTTCACTTGTGGGCATTTGCTTGATGGATGAATAATCCCAAAGCCTCTTGTGCCTATTTCATTTTTACTTCACCTTGCAGCTTGGACCGATGTGGAATAATACATAGCCCTTTTTTCAAGAAATAATACATAGCACTTCTGTTTTATAGAAGCAGCAAGGGTATCTCCTCTTGAATTCATATTGATCAGCCAACAAGCACGTACACATGTCATGTGGACCTCATACTATTTATTAGAGTATACAGAAGCACCATTGTCCAAAATTATGGAGCTTTTATTACTGCTCGACTAGGTGCAACCGTACCTTACAAATTGTTAATACCCCCTCACAATTTTCTGATGTGGGAGTATATATACCACGACAAAAGGGTTTAATAGATTTACGATATCACTATCGGTCTTGGTACAACCCTACCTCACAAACTGTTATACTCCAATTTTCATGGATGTTTGACTTAAAACACCACTCCAATAAATAATATTTTTATTAGTGGCTGTTTCTTATGCCAACCACTTTCGAAAATTGGTTGATTTCTAAGCCAACCACCCCTGAAAATAGCTGCCGAGCAAAATAAATACATAACATAGACAGACTTTAACTTTTTGTGTAGTTTAATAATTTTTTGTGGAGCGGTTTCTTTGTCAAAATGTTTAGCAGTGGTTGCCACTAAAAATTAAGTTTAAGATGTGGTTTTGTAATTGCCCCTGAAAATGCCTGCTTTCTATTACAATCTGTGATCCAGTAGCCATATGGAAAACCACTGCTAAAGTTCATTTACAGCGTAAACAAATTGTTTTGTGACAGTCTATTATGGTTACGATGATCCACAGTTTCTGTTGCTATCATTCAATTTGGAATTAATCATCACTGAACAAATGCTTCTTCTAGAGACTTAGTGCTCCAACCGAAACCCAGACTTCCAATATAATATTGCAGCAGTATATATTATCATGAAGGTAACAAGAGGGACGAGGCTCTACTCAGTGCTGGAGCTGATGAATCCAGACGTATAGGGCCCTATCTAAGTTTCTAAACAACCCAATTCTGAGCTACATACTGATAGTTCACAAAAGCGAGAAGGATAAAAGCACAAATTTGTAGATATCTCAAATATACACTGAATCATACCAAAAAAACAAGGTAAAAACATAATGTACTACAAAATAAGTACCTAAGTAAAAATGATAGGTTTATCTTCGTCCATTGGACCTTCATGAACCAACATTAGGCAGTGATCCTGGACCTACATGTGACACACGGTGTCATATGCCCTTACGGAGGATCAATTAATATGTGGCCTATGAAAATGTGGAAACCTTATCATGAGGCTGAAGACACTTATTTATACTACCCAAAAAGGTATATTGTACAATAATGCCTTGTTTTACAACTCACTGAACGTAAAGAGGATGCTAGGACCCAACAGTTTGAATTATTAACATCTACATGCAACAACGTTGAGGGCTCTTATGCGGGTCATGGCCATGCTATATTTTATACACATAATAGCCCAACATCAAAGTGCCATTCCAAATTGTATGCAGAAATGTATATTTTGATAAAATTTCTGGCCAAAACTCCAGTCATTGATATGGCAATGCTGTGTGAAACCAGTCCGCGAACCCATGAACCTCCCCTGAATCCACTGAAGAAGGGGCCATTCTGAGGAGCATCCATGTGCGTGACCATCGCTGTCACGCTCTTCTGCAGAGATGTTTCCCTTCCACTGCATCTATCATTGTGGTGGAGAACTGTGCTCCCTTTCCTAGTATTCTCCCGGACTCCACCGCCCTTAGCTTCTTGTGCAGGCAGATGTGAAGATGGTGCACGAACTGCTTCAGAATGCGGTGACTAAAATTAGGAGACACAACTTTGGAGCTTCTGTATGTGCCTGCTCAGTCATCCTATCTTGTCATTCTCATTATTGGTATGTATGAGGACACATCTCCCCTAACAGCCTTCCAAGGTGTACTAATCACAACACAACATATTATTTCTCAGTTTTATGGTTCTATAATGTTGCTACCTCTTCTTTTATTATTGTCTGATTGAGGGTCGTAGCCGATAGCTGTGCTTTAAGTTCAGAACAATAACATGCTGGGATGCGGTTTCAACATCTAGGCTGGCATTCGCTCAGAAACAGGACCAGTTTGAACAGAGGAGGTTGTAGAGACTGTCCTGATGCCTCACAAGCCTAGCTACGAACATGAATATTGCCATATGGTTGACATAATCGTCAGAGCCACCGACCTTACATGACATGTTTCTTCCTGGATCAACAGTCTCAACATCCTCTATTTAATTATGAATTGAAGATCAGTTTTTTTTCCTAGGGGATCAACTCGCAGCACGTGGTAGGCACAGAGATACTTTATCTCAATTTAATGTGTACTGACCGTTATAACATCCCACCTAGACACAGCACACAAATGCTCCAATAACGATTCATATTGTATATAGATCTATAGGTGATGTCAAATGCGTCGCTTGTTCCTTCCTGGATCAGCAGTGACCACATCAGGTACTCATTTTGCTTTGATTTCCCCAGAAGACAGAAAAACAGAGTGGGCCTGGTGACTATTCGTTAGTATGATGCTCATGTTGCACTGGGATTAACGTATCGATTACATAGTAATTAAGGATATTTCAGATGTAAACTAGAGAGGGTTCTTTTTATACTATCTTTCATAGTGTACATGTTAGATTAAATTAATTTTCATAAATTACATTTCGGGGTATTAATTTTGTCGTAATAGCAACAGTGAGTCATGCATTTTTAGAAAACAAAATAGACTCAATACCTTTTAAATATATGGTGATTGGAGTTGGTACAATTAAAGATCATAATTCATGGTTGTTATGAGATTTTCAAGGATTATTAATGTGGACCCCCTGGTTAGTAATATTTAGACATATGTTGTTATCATCTACATTGTGCCTCTTTGCATTCAATATTTATTTAGTTGAAATCTATCCTTAATTTATATAACACGATAAATCTATATTTTGGCTTTCAACATCTGATCTTTTAGTTGTTGTGACGGCAAGACGCGGATTCTCTTCCTGCTACCCAAGGGCAATGTGGAGGAAGCACCCGGCCTCCCTAAGCTTCTCATTGGTCTTCGGGTCTGGCATTATGTTAGGGATGTCGCCCAGACGGCATGAGGCAGCTGCCATGTTGTGCGCTACTTGAGGGAAGCGTGATACGCTAGGAACCCTCATGTCGTTGTTGATTGAAAGAGAGAATAATTGAGCCAACAAGCTGAATCGTGTTGATCTCTGAATATTTGTACAAGTCTCGGGCAGTGAAACTGCCAGTGCTCGAGGTGCATCCGCCAAGTGCGCGCACGACGTGGGCGACATCGTGGGTGGCTTGTGGACTCAGGCAGCGTGGGAAAACCTCTTCTAAGCTATTCAAAACTCAAATACAATTTACACTTTATCACCCCCCCCCCCCCCCGCCCCACAGTCTGAAGTATCATCGGCGTGACACAAAGACTGTCCCGAAAGGCTTCGAACGTCTTCATTGTGAGTCCCTTGGTCATGATGTCGACGTACTGCTTGCCGTTCGGCACATGGAGAATGCACAGCTCGCCGGCTTGCACCCATTCACAGACGAAGTGGATGTCAAGTTCAATGTGCTTCGTGCGCTTGTGACGGACCGGATTCCTGGACATGTAAACAACCGACACTGTCGCAGAACGACACGGTAGCCTTCAGGATGGGGAAGTGGAGTTTGTCGAGGAGCTGGCGCAGCCATATGCACTCTGTGGCGGCGTTGGCCACCACGCTGGACCTAGAGATGGTGGGCTGGCGCTTGGAGGACCACGACACCAGGGCGTCGCTGAGGAACGCGCAAAAGCCCGATGTCGATCATTGGGTCTCGGGGCAGCCGACCCAGTAGGCATCGGAGTACGCCGTGACGTCGAGGGTCATAGAGGTGCAGAGATGGAGCCCGTGCGTCGTCGTCCCGCGAACATAGCGTAGAATGCGCTTGAGCTGCACCAAATGTTGTTGCCGCGGATCGTGCATGTAGAGGAAGGCTTGCTAGATGGCGAAGGCGAGGTATGGTCATGTGATGGTCAGGTACTGCAGGGCACCAGCGATGCTGCGGCATGATGTCGCGTCATCGATGGCGGGGCCGTCATACAGGAGTTTGCCATTTGCGTCGATCGGCGTCGAGGCGGCCTTGCACTTGGACATGCTAGCGTGGTCGAGGATCTGCTCGGCGTAGTGGCTCTAGGAGAGGTAGAAACCGTCAGCCCGCCGCTGAACGTCGATGCTGAGGAAGAAGCGTAGTTCACCCATGTCCTTGATGGTGAACTCATGGGGCAGTTCGGTGATGACGCGTTGGAGCAGTGAAGAGCTCGACGCAGTGATGACCATATCGTCGACGTAGAGGAGGAGGTAGGCGACGTCATGACCTCGGCGCAGGACGAAGAGGGAGGAGTCCGACCTGGTGGCCTTGAAGCCTAGCTTGACGGCGAAGTTGGCGAACCGTGTGAACCATGAGCGAGGCACCTGGTGCAGTCGGTACAGGGACTTGTCGAGGAGGCAGATAGCTTGAGGTTGCTCGGCATCGTGAAACCTAGTGGGCTGTTGGCAGAGGACGTACTCTTCAAGGTTGTCGTGGAGAAACACGTTTGACACGTCAAGCTGTCGTGTCGGCCAGCGCTTCGAAGCAGCGATGGTGAGCACTGTGCGAATTGTCGCCGGCATGATGACCGGCGTGAAGGTCTCCTGGAAGTCAATGCTGGCGCGTTGGTTGAAGCCGTGCACCACCCATCGGGCTTTGTACCGCTCAAGGGAGCCATCCGGATTGAGTTTGTGCTTAAACACCCACTTCCCGAAGATGATGTGAGCGCTAGCGGGTTTATCGACGAGATGCCAGGTCCTGTTGGCCTGGAGAGCAGAGAACTCGACCTCCATGGCGCGACGCCAGTTGGGATCATGCAGAGCTTCGCGAGCGTTGGATGGGATGGGAGAGATCGCCATGTCCGCGGACATGGCATACCGTGAATTTGGCTTGAAAACACCGACGCGTGCTTGAGTGACCATGGGATGGCCATGGGGAGGTGTCGGCGACTTGGGTGACGCTGGCGAAGCATATGGAGGCAGGGACTCTGGCTAAGCATGCACGGAGAGAGACAGAGATAGTGTAGTCGGTGACTGGATCGCGGCTGCTGGGGAAGAGGGAGAGGGAGTTGCCGAGACTGCACCATTGTCCGGCGAGCCTGCGACAGGTGGCGACGCAGTGATGCGCCGACGTTTGGTAGCATTGTGTAACACCCCTGGGTGTCAAGCATGCATCATCATCCAAAGCATGAGCATTATCATCACATACATGTTTATCATCACATGCAATATAAGCTACTTTAAAAGTTAAAGTTGAAAAACGATTACTTAAACCCTAATTGTGCATTTGAGTGCTAAAGAGTGGTAAAATTTTGTGTAACTACAATTTTAGATAAGCTAGAATAAATTAACATGATTTTTGGAGCAACTTTTGTATTCAAAATTTCCTCTAATTTTGCTTTTAAAAATATTCTAGAAAAGTGAAATTTTAATCAAGAATTTGGCTTTAAATCATTAATTCAAAATCTATTCCGAACTTTGAAAAGTGCCCTACATGAAAGTTGTAGAGAATTAAATTTTGAACAACTTTTATTTTGGGCAAAAATTGTGAAAACGTCTTTTTCATCGTCAAATTTGAATTTAAATCAAGTTTAAAAATCTATAAAATTATTTAGAAAAGAAAAAGAGTTTTCTTACCTGGCTGGGCCGGCGCCCCGCTTTAGGCCCGCCCGCGCTTGCAGCCCGGCCCGCGACCGCGCCTGTCTCCCTCCCTCGCCCGCGCGCGCGTGACGCCGTGGCGCCGCGGCAGGAGTTGGCCGCCGCGTGGCCGTACATCGGCGACGCCGCGCGACACGCGCCCTCTGGTGGCCCCCGCGTCCGCCGCGCTCGCCTACTCCCTCCGCGCGCTCGCCCGCCTCGGCTGCTCCCCTCATTCGCCTCCTCGCTCGCCAGCAGCAGCCGCGCCGCCGTAGCGAACGCTCGCGCCACCGCTCGCCGTCGTAGCTCCGCCACCGCCGCACGCTCCCGCAGACGCTTCTCCGGCCAATTCCTCCCGGCCTCAGCCCTGCCTCGTTTCCCTTCATCTCGTGCTCGCGCCAGTTCCGCCGCTCGAGCTCAGGTGAGGGCCAATTGGCCGCCTCTCTCCTCCGCTGCCGCCATGGCCGCCGTTGGCCGGCGTGCGTGGCCGGAGCTCCCTACCTCTTATCGCCTCCTCCGGTCTTGAGCATCGGCTTCCCCTTCACCACGCGGTGCTCGCGCGCTTCCTTGGCCGCTCCCGTGACCTGCACTGGCCGGCCGTCGTGCGCCCGCGCCGCCGTGCCGCCATTCCCGTCGGCGAGCTTCCTCCGGAGCTCCCGCACTGCTCGGAGTAGGTGCGCTAGGTGCGCCTCGATGCGGGGAGCACTGTGGTGCCCTCCCCGTCACCGTAGACCTCACCGGCGGCGAGCTTGCCGCCGGTCAGCGCCGCCCCCGCTCGGCACCGGCTGACGGGTGGGTCCCGTTGACCCGGGGCCCCGCGCGCCAGTGAGCCCGGGTGCACTGGACCGGGTGCACCCAGGGAGGAGTCCGGCTGATTTTTAAAAGATTTGAAATAAAGAAATTCTAGAAATTTGGAAAAGGCTTTCAAAATTCATATCTCAAGATTTATAGCTCCAAAAATTGTGAAACAAATTTTGTAGTGTTTCTCATGAGTAGATCTACAGTTTAAAAATATTGCATGTTAGTTTTGTAATACTTTTCTGTGTAGATTTATTTAATTATTATAAATGCTGATATCTTAGAAAATGTGTAGTAAATAGAATAATGATGATAAAAATGTGGTTCTTGTTGCATTAGTCTTTATTAGTGATGTACTTTCTAGGAAAAATGTTTGTGAAGCATGTCCTGTGAAAAATTATTGTAGTGTAGTTCAAATGCCTTTAATTGATGATTTTTGTTATTTTTGATAGAGAGCAAAATTTGTATAACACATGCATGTGATAATTTTTGTGATGAGCTTGTTTACTGTGGTTAACATAGGAAAAATATGAAATCTATTGTTTGATACTTTTTCTAGTACAAAGAATTTTCATGCTTATTATTATGCTATAGCTTGTTTATTTTGTATAGATAGTTTTACTTATCCAAATTCCATGAAAGTTTTGTAGTATGCTATTTAGAGTAAGAGTGTGCTACTATAATTTTTGTAGATTTTTACCTACAACAGAAATAGGTGTTGATGTGTAACCCTAGTTTAAATAAGAAATAAAATGTTATTCTTTATGAGAAATTAAAAGTAATAAAAAGAGTTTGGTGTATCTTTGAAGCATCAAAATGCCTTGCTGATGTTACTTGATGGGTTAAGTTATTAGGATTTTGCAAATAGTGCCAACACTTGTGTGGTTATTATATGCTAACTAGTAGAAGAGTAAATGACATATTTTGTGGTACATGTTCTTGGATGATGTGGACTACCTTGTAGAAGATTTTGTTGTAATCCCTACTATCATTTCAATGTGCTCATCTGCATATCATGTCATCGTAGCATTCCACCGCATTGATGCACCGTCTACATGGTTACTTATGCACTTGCATCATACAGGATCGCAGGAGGAATCGCAGGTAGCAGTACCGGAAGAGCAGGTTTGGACCGATAAGCAGGAGCCCCAGGCACAGGTGGTGCCCGAGGAAGAGGAGCAAGGCGAGGAGTTGCCTGAGTGCGTAGACCATCAGCCTAGCTCATTCGAAAGAGGCAAGCCCCGGAGCATTCTAAGTCTCCTACTTTATAAAAGCAATTCTTTACTATATGAGTTATATATATATTGTTGCATTAAGTTATAGGAGTTGCGTGAAACCGTTGTTGCATTTGTTATCCTTGTCCACCTGATTACCTTTTACCCTGTTAGGTCATGATCGAATAAATGCTTAGCCATGCTTAGACCGGTAGAAGTCGGGTGATTTCCTATCACCTGCGAGCTATAGGTGGATACCTGGTGATGGTTAGCTATAATTGTGATCATGGAAAGTAACCAAGTGTTGATGGATAAACGGAGACCGGGCGGAGTCTTATAGCGTTTTGGACTATAGTGATTCCGTCTGTGTCGATTAAAGACTGATCGTTGCTCGTCCCTCTTGTCATGTTGAACGCATGCCTCACATTTAGCTGGCCGAATAAAGTACCTTTCGACCACGAAGCTAGTGATACTATTTCGAGCCGGGATAAACTCGGATTGGCAGACTGGTGTTGAAGGGGGTATGACGGGGATGCGAAGAGTGAGCCCAAGGTGCGTCCTGGCAGTCGGGCGGTCCCTGGGTAGTGCGGTCCATGATTGTTATCCCGCGGCTTCTTGGAAAGTGTCATTGGTGATCTAAGCAACCCTGACGGGGGAAGCATGGTTTGTGTGAGGAATAAATCACCAGCTGGTTAGGAATCGATTCGAATCGCCATCGCTCCTGGATAGTGAGCACTTGACTCGAGCTACGGCATCGTAGTAACAATGATGGAATACGGATGGTTAAGTGAATGATGTTGGAAATGCTAAACCTGATATGGTAACCTTGATGCTAATAGTTAATCAAGTGATTGCTCTAGCATAGGTGCTTACCTAGATTGAATAGGTCATAATAAAAATGATGCAAAAGTATTTAAAATTATTTATTCATGATAACTTATGCTTTTCGCAAATGAGTCAAGCCAGTCCACTTTATAAAGGCCTTGCATGCTCCTTGGTGTTCTTTATTTCTGTTTTATGATGGGTAAGTCTAGCTGAGTACCTTCTCATACTCAGGGCGTTGTTCCCATTGTTGTTGCAAATGGCCAGATGTACTATGGTTACTGCGTCAACTGTCTGTATCCGGCGATGGGCGACAACTAAGACCATGGGCAATGGTCATTCCGTTCGACTTATCTAATGCTTTTGTGGACCATGACTATCTTCTGGCACTGTATTTGAACTAAGTGTGTGTGGTTTAAAACTACTTGCTTCCGCTATGTTAATTGAACTTGTGTTGTAATAACTTTTATTCTGGACTCCGATCTATTCAACTTTCGTTGCGAACTTTATGTAGCATGTGAACTATGGCTGCTAAATCAGTACGATCTTGGTTGTATGTTGGTTGGTTTAAAATCCCTCGTGATTTCACGGAATCTCGGGTTATACGGGCTTAAGTTTGATGAATTATCTGCTTCGGTGGAAGATTTTCATACTTAATCTCGTATAATCATGTTGATCCGTTACACATTGTTAGTGGGGATGATGGGCTCGTCGTCCATGGCTAGAGAAGGTCCGGACGTGGGTGACGTCAGAGTAGATGCAGGCGCTCGGAATGGGAAGACAGCCTTGTCAAACACGACATGCCAAGAGGTAATGACGCGTCGGCTGTCGAGATCGAGGCATCAATAGGCGCGATGATCATGGGGTTACCCCAAGAGGACACATGCAGTGGAGCACGCGCAAAGTTTGTGAGCAGCCGTGGAGGTTTGGTTGGGGTAGCATAGGCAACCAAATACACGCAGATGGCTGTAGGTGGGCAGAGCACCGAGCAAGCGCTCGAAGGGCGTAACCGGCGCCGTGGCGTGACATGGGCGCCTGTTGATGATGTGCGTCGCGGTGGAGAGTGCTTCGGCCTAGAATGAGAAGGGCATGCCAGCATGGATAAGAAGACTGCGCATGCAGTCATTCAGCGTGCGAATGATGCGCTTGGCTTTGCCATTTTCAGCAGAGCTGTATGGGCAAGAAAGACGAAAAGCGATGCCGTGCGCGGCAAAATGCTGATGGACAACAGTGTTATCGAACTCCCTGCCGTTGTCAGTTTGAAAGGAGATGAGAGGCATTTGAAATTGCGTTAAGACATAGGCATGAAAGGAAATCAAGCACTGAGCGACCTCAGACTTTGCACGTAATGGAAAGGTCCAAATGAAGTGAGTACAAACATCTATCAGCACAAGATAGTATTTGAAGCCGGAGTTGCTGGGAACAGGTGAAGTCCACACATCTCCACGTACTAACTGAAAAGGTACATAGCTAACAGAAGAAGAGGGGGAGAAAGGAAGATGAGCATGCTTGCCGAGTTGACAGGACTGGCAAGTGTGAGCTAAGGACTTTGTACAAGTGAACTCAAACTGATCAAGAGTGCGCTTGAGGGAGTCACGGCCTGGATGCCCAAGACGTTGATGCCACAGATCTTTGGAGGACGAACTGGACAGCAGTGCCTGTGCAGAAGGGGGGCGGAGGGGATACAACTCGCCATCACTGTTACATCGGAGCATCTCCGTCCATGTAGGAAGATCCTTAATAGAAAAGCAAAAAGGATCAAACTCGATGGACACATTGTTATCACGAGTGAATGAGCGCAGAGAGATCAAGTTCTTGACAAGATCAGGGGAAATAAGAACATTGTTCAGATGAAAGGATGTGCCCGGGATGGAAGAATAGCAGTATGAGTAAAAGGCATAGTGGCACCATTACCAACAGTGATCGGAGAGGAGGAAGAGAAGCAATGAGCGGTTGGGAAATTACCAGAACCGGAGGCCATATGGGAGGTAGCGCCGGTGTCCATGAACCACTCCAATGTCTGGGGGCCGGTGGGCGGGACACTGGCGGCCCCGCCAGAGCCGCCAGGAGTGCTTGTTGATTCCAGACGTCGTCGGTGGGGTTGGACGGGGGCAGCACCGGAGGCGGTGGACCGGCGAGGTACACTTGCTGAGGAGCGCCAGGGCGGGGACCAAGGACGCCGGCGCCGGGAACGTGTAACAGCATCGGCCACGCTTGGACCATGCCGGTCCAGGGGTTGAAGCCCAGGAGCCACGGGGAGCTTGGCGGGCGGTTGCCGGCCGATCCACTGGTGGATGAAGAAGAGCCACCGCTATTGGTGCCACCGTAGCCGCCGTTGCCGCTAGGGTAGGTGTTGCCGCGGCCGTGACGCTTCTTGGAGCCGTGGTTGTCAGGCCGCGGGCAGCAGTTGGCTGGACCGTGGGGCACCGGTGGCGCTGGAACCGCCTGGAGGTGAAGCAGCGGAAGGGCGGTTGCTGCCGGTGGCGAGGAGAGCATTATGTGCGGCGGATATGGTGTGCTCCTTATCATACTACTCCTCCAGCAGCAGATACAAGCACGCGGACAGAAAGGTGTGTGGGGGATGCTTGGAGGTGATGACAGGAACAGTGTGGCGGTACTTGGGGGAGAGGCTGCGTAGCATGTTCAGGACTCGGGACGTCTCGTGCACTGGCTGGCTGATGTCACGTAGGGCGTCGATGAGGCGCTTGAGGGGCCGGTGTATGTCGTGATGTCCGTGTCTCCCTGGACTAAGCTGCACAGCTCAGCCTCAAGGTAAACAGCCCGATGAAGCTCGTTGTCCCTGAACTGGTCGTGGATCGCCTGCCAGATCGTGTATGCCGTCACCTTGGGAACGCGCACGATGGCACGAACATCCTTGGAGACGGTGTTGTACAACCAGCTGCGCACGCACTGGTCGACCATAACCCAATCAGGATCACAGCGGTTGGCGGCGGTGGGCGGCGTGGTGAGGTGGGAGCTGATGTCGAACTTGCCAATGAAGGCATCGAAGAAGCAGCGCCACTTGGTGTAGTTCGATTCGGTGATGTCAAGTTCGACAGGGACGTGGTGCTTGATGTTCACGGTCTGAAGCACCATCGCGGAAGGAGGCTGGACAACCGTCTCGGTGAAGGAGACGGCGTCGGCGGAGGAGTTGGAGGAAGAGGAGTTGCCATCGGAGACGTCGCCGTCAAACAGGGGGTTCTTGTCCATGGTGGCGTGGGGAGGAGCAGCGGAACGCCGGCGGCGCGGTGCGAATGCGGCGGCGGCGGTGGTTGCGGGGAGGGCGAGACAGACGAAAAGACCTAAGCAGCTGATACCATGAAAGAGAGAATAATTGAGCCAACAAGCTGAATCATGTTGATCTCTGGATATTTGTACAAGTCTCGGGCAGTGAAACTGCCAGCGCTCGAGGCGCGTCCGCCGAGTGCACGCACGACGTGGGCGACGTCGTGGGCGGCTTGTTGACTCAGGCAGCGTGGGAAAACCTCTTCTAAGCTATTCAAAACTCAAATACAATTTACACTTTATCATTGATGTCGTGCCGGATGTTGCGCTAACGGATGCGCACACTGCTCACTTGCCGACGCTCCATCCCGCTTTGGCTCAAGCTCGTTGTGCTCCGCGATGAGATCGATCTGATGGGCCATGACACGATCGGCTTTCTCCTGGAGGTAGGCGTCCTGCTAGGATGCAGTTAGGTCAGGGGGCGGGAGGATGCACCCCATGGAGAAAGAAACAATTGCACCCTATGTAGAAACTTTCTGTGTTGTCGGAGCTATACTCTGGGTTAGCCCCAAAGAGTATATCGAGGAAGGTAAGCAGCGAGGCGACATCGATGCCAGCAGTGTCTGAAAGGATGAAGTCACACGACGCTTCCCTGCTTGTGAGTTGCCACAGCTCGAGCTCAAACATGACCGTAACATTTCGGATCACGCATGGGAGATCTTGAAAGGTGCACCAGAAACAGGGGCCAGCGGTAGCCCATCTCTAGTGATGATCTCATGGTGAATGTTGGCTAGAGTATAAAACATCCAGTGACGCTCTACCATGGTGGTGTTGGGGCCAAGACCGAGGCGGATCTGCTGAGAAAGCACATCCAAGTCGGCTAGAGGAGGCCAATTGGAGGGAACAATGCCGGGGACTCGCCGTCCTCTGACTTCCCACTGTCGTCCTCTGACTTCCCACTGGAGAGGTTGAGCATTCAGCTATGATATGCAACGTAGTCTAGACTCGTAAGCTAAGATCCTAGCCAGGGGTGAAGGTGCTGCTGGCGAAGACGATCTTGTCGAAGAAGCGCACTCTATCGTCGAGGGTGACGCCTCCAGCTCTGGTGGTGAGGACAGTGTCAAAGAAGTGCACTCTATCGTCGGAGGCCCACCAAACCATTTGTTAATATGGCCCAGTGTGTACCTGTGAGCGTACATGGCGGGTGTTAGCCCCGAGTGGTAGATTAGGAGGATCAGTGAGAGGGTTAACCAGACTGTCAAAGCGCTAATCCAGGGACTTCATCTACCCTTATGTTTGACACTCAACACTTCCAATAAAATCTGATTTTCAAAGGCTTTTAGCTTTGGTGGCCTGCCTTTAGGATTTTAATTTCAATGGGTAGAAAAGTGCACCAAAAATGGAAAAAATATTTCTCATTGTTTTTCTCTATCTAGTCCGGTTTAAAAAAAATGATATTCATCAGAAGTAAAAAGCCATTCTAAAAGTATGATAATGTTTTTCTGTCCGCATCGTTGAAGAATATTGTGCCCAGTGAAGCTATCAAAAAGTAACCATTTGAGTAAGGATATTAATTTTATTATCTTACTAAAAATTTATCATACAGAGAATCAATAAAGATTAATATAATTCACAAAATTGAGTTTAGTATGCCAAATAATCTAATAAATATGACCAATTAATACTGAAATAAATAATTATTTCAATGTTTAGACAGGCATGACCAAATTCAAGTGCTTCATATGTTCTTTTGGGGTTTGACTTGCAAAATGTTCTTTTGTTCACCGCACTTACATAGCGAACAAAAATAACGGTAGAGAAAGATTTACAGTAATGTGGTGTCTGATGCCTTTGTTTACATCCACTACAGTAGACAATTGGCAGCGAAGGATACTCTGGTGAGTGGGAGCGAGCACGCTGGTGTCATCTGAGCTGTGTGTCGAGCCATAGCTGGTGATGGAGAGATTGCCACCTAATTTGACGAGGCAAGGTGCCTTGGTGTTGGCTTGTAGCTGTTCTTCTCTTGGTGGAAAACGCCACTAGCGAGGAAAACGGATAATCCCGACTCCTCCCAATCCTATTTCTTCCCTTGTTTCTATCTACCGTAGCTTGCACCATGAGTACAGAGGCATGAACAATTGCCCTACTGTTTTTTCACCCAGGCTTTTATAGCTTCACCATGAGTCGTTGTTCCCTCTTCAATTCTGAATTTAAGAACCAACTACTCTAATACATACAGTCTACTGTCCGCACTAGAGTAAATAAATATACACAAGAACCATCATCCAGTTCGCAAAAAAGGCACTATATATAATACAAAATTTCACAGCATTCGTTAGATTTGTTATGTAGTCGCCTGCCAAGTACGAAACGCCTCTGCCTGAAGCCCTGTGAACGCAAGCCCCATATTCCTCTTAGAAGCCTGTATCACAGACATCTTGTCAAACAATTTCAAATGAAAAAAAATTTGAACTGAAAAGTTTTATATCTTGTTGAGTACTACAGTTTTGATTTATGTTGTATTTCCATCTGCTTTCGTATGAAAAATTAAAAAAGAAAAGAATATCAAAACTCAAAGAACTTAAGAAAGAATTTTTGGACTGTAAATAATTTTAAATGAAAAAGTTAACAACCAAAATTTTGTTCATCTCTTCGAGTTCTGCAACTTCGGTTTAGGTTGTATCTTCATCCGACAGGGCCTTTTCCTAGGGTGGGCCCTCGGAGGCCCAGCAAGCCATTCGTTTAATGGTCCATAGTGTACACGTGAGCGTACACGACGGGTGTTAGCCCCGAACCCCTGGTTGATTAGGAGGATAAGTCTGAGGGCTAACTGGACTGTCATAACACTAATCTAGGGACTTCATCTACCATTATGTTTGATACTCAACACTTGCAATAATTCTGATTTTCAGAGGCTTTTAGCTTTGGTGGCCTGCCTTTAAAAGTTGAATTTCAATGGGTAGAAAAGTGCACAAAAATGGAAAAAAAAGATTTCTCATTGTTTTTCTCTATCTAGTCTGCCCTTTAAAAATGATATTCAAAAATTAAAAAGCTATGCTAAAAATATCATAATGTTTTCTGTCTGTATCCTTGAACAATATTGTTTCAATTGAAGCTATCAAAAAGTATCCATTTGAGTAATGACTATTGATATAAATTTTAATATATTACTAAAAATATATCAAAACAGAGAATCAATAAAGATTAATATAATTCACAAAATTGAGTTTAGTATGTCAAATAACCAAATAAATATGATCAATTAATATTGAAATAATTAATTACATTAATGTTTAGACAGGCCTGCAGGCCCGTCGGATAGGGGGGTGCAGGGGGTGCGACGGCCGGGGGCCTATGGCGTTGGGAGGCCATGAGTATACCCTTCTATACTACAGGTATTTAGGCTCATACTGTCCATTTGATCATGCGCTCGCTTCATATCCCTGGTCTCGACCCTTCCTATTCACGAGCGCGACTTCCTTTGCGGTGACGGCGTCGGCGTGCTTCGCGGCAATCACCGATCACTCGATCAGGGCATCAGGCGATCACGGTTTGAGGGCAGCGGGCACGGTGACCTCGTTGGGCGTCGGCGTGCTGCAGCCCTGCAGGTCAGCACTTAGGTTCTGGTAATCTAATTCTGGTCCGGAGTTCCCTGATCCCTGAATCCCTGTCTGGCTGTCTCTCGAAGGACGAAGGCCTGAAGGTCTCAACTGAAATACTGAATCGTGCCTCTGCCTGTCTTGTCTGTTGCAGTGTTGCTCCGTGTCTCCGATCAGTTCAGTTTGGCATTCCGCAACTCCGTGCCTCTATGGCCAATGGTAAGCGATTGCAGTTGCAGATTTGCAGTTCCAATTTAGTTATCAGTTGTAGGGATCTAATTTTTTAAATTCTAATTTAAATATTTTTTTGACATGTTAGATGTTGCCAAAGAAACATTTGTCTGGTTATCAGAAAAGGAAAAAAAGAAAACTAGAAGATCAATTGAAAGAATCGTAAAAGGGTGCTATACATAAGTTATTGATCTCGATATTGATATTGAAGATTTTGCATCATGAAATGCCCAAAGGCAGTTTTTTAAAAAAGCACTGAAGCACTATATTTGAGGTAACCATAATAGTTATTTTACCGTTCCTCTAGCTTCTTCGATGTAATGTCATTTTTGTATGAACTAAATATATGCTGCAAGTTATCTCGTATTAATAGTACTATATATTTTAATTGTCACATTGAAACATTAGATTACCGGGCCCCTAATGTCTTGTTTGCACAAGGTAGATTACTGGGCCCCTAGTGTCTTGTTTGCACAAGGGCCCTAGAAATTGTTGAGACGGCGCTGCAGGCCTGACCAAATTCATGTGTTTCATATGGTCCTTTGGGATTCTACTTGTAGAATATTCCTTTGTTCACCGCACTTACAGAGCAAACAAAAATGACGGTAGCCAAATATTTACAATAATGTAGTGTCTGATGCCTTTGTGTACATCCACCACTGTGGAGAATTGGCAGCCAGAGATACCCGCGCTGTCTGGGAGCAAGCACGCTGGTGTCATCAGAGCTGTCTGTCGAGACCATATTAGGTGCTGAAATGATTGCCACCTAATCCGAGGAGGCTAATTTCTTCGTTGTAGGCTAGCAGCTATTCTTCTCTTGGTTCAAGACCCACTAGTGTGAAGAACGAATAATCCTGACTCCTCCTAACCCTATTTCTTCCCTTGTTGTTTCTATCTACCGTAGCTAGCACTATGAGTACAGAAGCCTTAACAATTGCCCCGCTCTTTTTTCACCCATGCTTTTATAGCTTTACCATGCATTGCTCCCTCTTTAATTCTCTATTTAAGAGCCAACTACTCTAACACATACAGTTTCCTGCTACGCTATTGTAAATAAATACAGAAGAACCATCATCCAGTTCGCAAAAAAAGCACTATATGTAATACAAAATTTCACAGCATTTTTTAGAATTGTTATGTATGCACTTGCCATGTATAGAATATGTCTCTGCCAGAAGCCCTGTAAATGCAAGCCCCATGTTCCTCACAGAAATCTTGTCAAACAATTTCAAATGAAAGGATTTTGAACTGAAAAGTTTTATACCCCATTTGAGTACTACAACATTGATTTGGGTTGTATTTCCATCCAAGATCGTTTGAAAAACTAATAAAAAAATTTCTTTTTTCTCGATCATGTGTTCAAAACTAATAAGAGGAATTGTAACCAAAGGTTACAGAAACGACCAGAGATGGTAGCAAGGAGCCATCATAGCCTGACTGGGGCCCTAGCTACCGAAGTTCAAGAATTCAACATTACATAGACCCTGGGTTTAAAAAAACTAATAAAAATAAAAATAAAAAATAAAAGAATTTCAAAACTTTAAGAACTTAAAACAGAATTTTTGGACTACAAATAATTACAAATGAAAAAGTCAACAACCACAAATTTGTTTCTCTCTTCGAGCTCTGCAACTTTGTTTTAGGTTGTATCTCCATTGGAGGTTGTTTACAAAATTAAAAAAAAATGAATTTCATCAATCCAAGAACTTAAATCATAATTTTTCCTTGCTAGGTACAGTAATTTAATTGAGGGTTGGTACTTTAGAAAATTAGCACTTCTTTGGGGGCTGTCATATACACTCAAGAAAATATATCGTTTCCTTGAGAGTATGGAATAACACTCAAGGAAATGTGAATTACCTTTGCCATTAATTCTACCACTCAAAGAAATGTGCAATTACCTTGGCGGTTTAGACTTGCGCTCAAGGAAATGTACGATTAATTTGGCATAGTTTAGTTTAGCACTCAAGAAATATGCATTATATTGAATGTTTCCTACAACCCCAAGGAATAGTGTATTCTTGGAGGCTCCAATCTCGCCGCTCAAGGAAATTATTGACCCTTAAGGGTATTCCATTTTGTGGTAGTGAACAATCCTGGCAGGATTTTTTGACTTCTCCAGTTGAAGAACGGACTGCACCATTGGATTTCTCTCATCGAGCTAGTCAAAAAACATATATCATCTGATTTGGAGTCCAGATGAAGAAATTATGGCTTGTAGAAGATTTTTGTCCTGGACCCTCAAAGCTCGGTTTCTGGAGCCCGAATTGAGTTTTACTCGATGGAAGTTTGTCCAATGTCATGGGAAACTTGTAGATTTCGTTTGGGAAGGTTTTCTACTGAGATTGGACCACCCTGTCTATATCTATTATAGGATCACGACCTTTTGCCCTCTCTTTGTCATCTACTACTTCTCCCCGTTATTCGTTGCTGCTGCATGGTTGGTTGTCCAACCATGGTGAAGCTTTAGAGTCATTAGACCGACTAGGGAAGCCCATCACCACCGCACGCCCCGACGGGTCCATCTCAGATGTATGGGGTTTTGGGTTTCAGCAGACCTTATCGGCGTGTCTTGCTTATCGTGCTCCCGACAAGGCTCCTTTGTTCATGTGTCTTGTGTAGGCGCTAGGTAAATGTTCATCTGTGAACACACTTTTAGGCGTTGGCAGATTTCAAGGTCGGCTATGCTGATCCTTGGCCCGCCTTTACGAAGTGATCTAGCTCCTTATTATCGATGAGCTGACAGTAATTGGAGTCAACAAAATATAGCATGATGCATATTCAAATGTCAAGTCAAACCCAAGAGCAATCCAATTTGGTTCAGAGATGCCTCCATTCATGGAGAAGTACCAGTTGACCTTATCGGGCTTTTGCACAAATGGCACAATCGCAATGGCCATTAATTAATTATGTTTATCATCTGATGGAGTATTTAATTTGTAAAGAATTTTCACCCTCTGACATTGCAATCAATGTCCTTATATCACTAATTCACTACCGGTCCTCAAAACTATGATCCAAGGTTTTGCCTGCAGCCCCATGGCTGGGATTGTGATGATATACATGCACACCTTGATGGTGCAAAAGCAATCAGATAGAAGAGAAGGCTGCCTGTGCCGACAATCTAGAAGCTAGGAAATTAACGTTGCTCTACCTTTCTAGTAATGCCTACACAAAGATCTCAGTGGCCATGCAACCAGTTGTTGGTGATTGCTACAACACGTTTACCCATTTTTTCCTCCTCACTTCGGCAGAAATGGGTAATGTGCTGAGCCTCACAGCCTCTCAAGGATGACTAATCATTGTGTGACTTGCCGCATTTCCCTGCACTCTCGGCAGACACTTACTCGATGAATGGACAATCCTGATGCCTCTTATGCCTATTTCATTTTTATAGCAGCACCGAGCTCTTTTTATAGGAGTTCTGTTTTATAGCAGCCACTTGCCCAACTACTAAGGCCAGTCTCAATGGGGTTCATCAGAGTTTCATGGCATTAAATATGCTGGTGTGGCATTGTATTAATGAGGAGAGATATGATGAACGTTTCATAGAAGTAGAGAGAGTTTAATGGGGATGAAACTCTTCTGCACTGTTTCCAAAATATTGATGTGTTGGAAACTGGGCCATGAAATCCCCACGGAGACTGGTCTAAGTAGCCATATCATGTGGACCTCATACTATTTATTAGGCTCCGTTGTCCAAAATTATAGAGTTTTTATTACCGACCAATCTTGGTGCAACGCCACCTTAAATAGTGTTAGTACATTTTGGTGGGGGAGTAGTACACCATGAAAATGGGACCAATAAATTGCAAATATCACTATAAATCTTGTTGCAACATTAACTTACAAACTATTATAGTCCTATTTTCATGGAGAGTAAAATACACCACCAGTCCCTAAACATGGGAGAAGATATTATTTACTTCCCAAGCTTTCATTTTTTTATTTCTAGGTCCATAATCTTGTCCCAGGATCCAACATAGGTTAAAACAGGTTTTGACCTACTCCATAGTCGACATGGATCTGACATGTCTGGCCTAAAATTGAACGGCGGTGCCATCTAGTTCCCAAACTTCCAACATTACGTATCAAGGTTCCCAAACTTATTAAACGGGTCACACAAGGCACCCAGACGAGATTCTCACCACCAGTTCCAACGGGCGGTGCGTACGTCCATCTTGAAACCGGCGGCGAAACTTCTTATCTCCGCTGGTTTGTTTGTGCGTCACGCATTGGATGACTAACCAGCGGTGCTAAATGTTTGCATCGCCGGTTGGCGTACGATACGTCGACGAAAACCAGCACTATGTTCACCACCGGACCATATGCTGGGCCAGTGGTGAAAACATTTATCAAGGCAACAAGAAGGGACCCCTCAGGCTATGAACCGGCGATGATAAATATCACCGCCGGTTGTCGCATAGCCGACAGTGAATGTCCAGGCGGTGATTAGACTTGTTGACACCGTTTTTGGCACGTGTCAAAATGATCAGAGTGGGCTAATCGCCAGGAGAAAAGTTACTGTATACGCTGATAGCCGATGAAAATCAGCTTGTAAGGATTGTTGCCGATGAATGGTGGGGACCGATGGAAAGGTTGATTTAGACTCAGAGGCGTTGCCGATAAGGTTGATGTTATTGCCGATACCGATGAAGGAAGGTTTGAAGACTACTGCCGATGAAACAGGAAGTATGCCGATGGAAAGGAGGTCGATGAAGAATTCCATCGTAATTGAGGCGGACAAGGAAATAGATAGATGTTGATTTCCTTTCTATATTTGTTAGAGTATGATTCATGTAAGAGTCACGTGTTTCCTTAGGTATGGACTCGGTGTCCTAGTCGTATTTGGTTATGTTTCCTTAGATCAGGGTATAAATATAGATTGAGGGGGCAATGTAATGAAAAAATATAGATCAATCAATATCAAAACCAATTTTTACTCATATTTGCATCTACTTACTTTTCGGCAACTTCGTCAATTTGCATATTTTTCCTTTTTACGAGTTCTCATTGATTCGGCGAGCTGCATCGCTTCAGTGCGACCTTCGGTGATTCTCGAGTTCCGCGTGAGTACCTCTTGGCCATGACTTCCGGGCGTATCGCTGTTGTCAGGACCAAAGTGCTCGTATCTTCATCCTTATCGATTAACAGGTCAAATCGACTGGCACGCTTTGGATATCAATTCGGGTATTAGCCCTTTGTGTTTGCAGATCCACTTTTGCATCAACACATCTTTTGGCACGCCTACTGGGACCAATCAATTCGATCAATATGTTCAATCCCGAGATCGATTCAGGGAACATCATCGTGGTATCAGAAGAAGATCTTAAGGAAGAGCAGAGGCAGGCTATGGAAAAGGCTATAGAAGAATACATGCAGCTTTGCCTGAAATCGTTTAGCCTGAACAAGAGTGGACAAGTCATCCAGAAGCAAGATTTGCCGTTGCCTCGGCAGGTTACCTTTGACTCCAATCCTGGTAAACTTCAAGAGATGGTTAATTCTGCAGTAAATTATGCTTTGATTAATCATTCCAATGTGCTGTCCAATACTGTTCATAATGCTGTGGTTCGAACTCTCAAAGAAGGACAAGCGTCACCGCATTACGTTGGGCCTGCCTATCACCAACCAGAGCCGGCATCTGTCAATACTCCATCGGCTCCCTCGGCCGTTGTGGGTACAGAAGTTACTTCTCCTCCAGTATCGGCAGGCTTACCTAATATTCAATCTACACCGATATGATCAGATCTGGTACTACCAGGAGGATGAGTTTAGCTTAATACAGATCTATCGGCATCAGCTATATCAGGCCCTGTGTCTCAGAATAGCTAGATTCCTGCTAATTGGTGGGGATATGGTATGCCTCCGGAGTCATCTGCTTTCAATCCTAGGTTACCTCAAGTGTTTCATGCAGCAGAAAAAGCTCCTATACCATCGGCTATTTCACCGATGGCTCAAGTGCCTCAATATGCCACAGCAACTACTGTGCAACCAACTCCAGGAGGTTTCCAGATGCCTTTGGTTCAAACGCCCAATTCAAGTCCATCGGCAAGCTTACTGCCGATGCAGCAGAAAGCCCCTGCTATGAGTCAACCTGGGGTTCAGTTCATGCCTCAAGCTGGTTATAATTATCCAACAATGTCAGCAAATTACCAGCCATCGGTAAGTTTTGTACCGATGAGTTCTAATAATGGTTGGTCAGGACAGTTACCTGTTCAATATACAGTTCAGCAAAATCAGCAGGTTGCAGGGATTCAACAAGGTCATATGCAAGCTGGTTTCTAGAATCAAGCATCGGCAGCTCAGCCGATGAATCCTTTCCAGCAGGTTAATGGACCACAAGTAACGGCAAAAATGCCGATTGCTGGAGATTGTGGGCCACAAAGATACGTGGAGGGATATCAGCAGACACCTCCTGTAGAAATTCAGCCAGTTCGTCAGAAGGAGGCTGATGCTTTTTGGGCCGATAAGATAGTAGAAATTATGAGGGATCAGTTTGGGATAAAGCCCAATATTAATACTTATTCTTATCGGACTTCATACCTTCCTGCATATGATTTAATTCCTCTCCCAAATCGGTACAAGGTACCAGATTTCACTAAATTCTCTGGCAAGATGATACATCAACAATGGAACACGTCAATCGCTTCATTATTCAATGTGGAGAGGCAGCTAGCAGAGATGAATTAAGAGTTCGATTATTTTCATCATCTTTGTCTGGATCGGCATTCACATGGTTTATTTCATTACCGCCAAATTCTATTATTACTTGGGCTGATATAGAAAAGCAATTTCATAAATATTTCTTTGCTAGAATCCATGAAAAGAAGCTTACCGATTTGGTAAAATTGAGACAACGTAATGATGAATCGGTAGAAAGCTTTGTGCAAAGGCTACGAGATGTAAAAAATAAGTGCTATAGCCTGGTGCTGGATGATTGGCAGCTTGCCAATCTGGCTTTCCAAGGATTATTGCCACATCTTAAAGACAGATATGCTTCTCAGGAGTTTGAAAGCCTAAGTCATCTTGTGCAAAGGATCTTTGATCAAGATACTAGGGTTTTTTAGCCTAAAAAGAATTGAAGCAAGAAAGTATCATTTGTCGAGGAGGTAGAAGATTCAGATTCAGATGAAGAACCAGTTATCGGCTTAGCTGAGTGGGTTAAGAATAAAAAGCCGATATCTTGTCCCTTTGGTCAGAAAGAGCCAGAAAAGTTTACCTTTGATATCACCAAGGCCGACAAGATATTTGATCTTCTGCTTCAAGAGGGCCAGATTAAGCTGTCACCTAATCATGTGATCCCATCGGCAGAAGAGTTGAAGAAAATCCTGTACTGCAAATGGCACAATGCAACTTCACACAGTACAAATGAGTGCAAAGTGTTCAGGCAACAGTTACAATTAGCTATTGAATCTGGGAGAATTAAGTTTGGTAATTCCAAGACCCAGAAGCCGATGAAAATTGATCAACACCCTTTTCCAGCAAATGTGTTGGATGCCAAGGGTAAGACCAAGGTATTGACATCAGAGGCTGCTGAGAAGAACGCATCAGTGGATCCCCAGCATCGGATAACTACCGATGAAGCAAAAAGTAAGGGTCTACTGGGAGAAAGTAGTAGTTCCAAAAAACCTCCTCAACCTGGCATTGTGATTACCCATCGAAGGCAGCAGGAGGGTTGACGTCAGCGTAGGGACCGATATCGACAACAGCAAGAAGAGAGACGTCGAGAAGAATGGTATCGGCATAAAGATCATTGGAGATGCCCGTTTTTCATCCATTGTTGGGAAGAAGGTATTAAATTGCCAACCGTTGAAAATTGCCCTGAGTGCAATGGTTATTATGGGGCTAATCAGCCAGGAAGGGGATCTCAACCTAGCAATCAGGGTTTATCTATCAATGGGCCGATCAGAGGCAGAGCATCAGTGCACGATTGGCTGGGGGGCAGACTTAATGTACATGAAAGACTTGGTAAGCGCGCTGGATATTTTCCAAGGAATCAAGAGGAGCTTGAGGAGATGGCAAACGCAAGAGTTCCCGATGAAGAAATATTCTACAGGGACCCTAATATACGCCGTGTAGAATCAACTGGGACCTGTTATCAGCCGGATTAGAAAACCAAGTTTCCTCGATGGTGCCCGGAGGGACTGACAAAGACACAGAAAAGGAGGATGCAGCGTGAGCGTCAGGAGGATTTATACCGAGAGGAAAATTCCTCCAATGAGAGGTCTGGTCATCAGCAGTGGCAGGTAAAACACAAAAATAAGGGTCCATCGGCAGATGTTAATATGGTATTCATGTTGCCGATGGAGTTTCTAGCACTTTCTGATGATGAGGAAGAAGTTGTTCTCTCTGATCAAGTAGCTCAGCTAGCACTAGATCCAATGATGGCTGTTTTTGAGAAACCTACCGATGACGAGAGACAGCATCTCAAAGCTTTGTTTGTGAAAGGCAGAGTTGATGGGCAGCCTGTATCCAAGATACTTATCGACGGAGGAGCTGCAATTAATATTATGCCTTATGTGATGTATCGGAAACTTGGTAAGGGAGATCAAGACTTGACCAAAACCGATATGATGCTGAAGGATTTTGAAGGCAATTTGTCACCGGCTAAAGGGGCAGTATGCGTTGAATTGACCATCGGCAGCAAAACCTTGCCGACGACGTTCTTTGTTATTAATGGCAAGGGTGCATATAATCTGCTTCTAGGGAGGGATTGGATTCATGCTAATTGTTGTGTTCCTTCTACAATGCATCAATGCCTCGCACAGTGGGTTGGGGATAAGGTTGAAGTTGTCCCTGGTGATTCTTCTTATATCATTGCATCGGCAGAATCAGATACTTATGAGCGAACTAAATGCATATCAGGAGAAGTTTGGGAAAAAGAGTTCCTTAGAGTTGCTGATTATGAAATTCCACCGATCCAAGCAGTCGGTTCTGAAGAAGAGTTTTAATGGATAGGTTTGCCGATGATGGAAAATTAGGTCAAGGGTTCACATCGGCAGATGATTTAGTAGAAGTAGATATTGGTGATGGCGATAGGCTAAGACCTACTTTTATTAGTGCTAAGTTAGATTCCAAGTGTAAGCAGCAAATAACTGATTTGTTAAAAGAATATAAAGATTGTTTTGCTTGGGATTATACTGAAATGCCTGGATTAGACCGATCGATAGTTGAACATCGGTTACCTATCAAATCTGGATTTCGGCCACATCAGCAGCCAGCGCGCCGATGCAACCATAATATACTTCCTGACATTAAGGCCGAAATAACTAAATTAATTGAGGCAAAGTTTATTCGGCAGTGTCGATATGCAGAGTGGATTTCTAATGTGGTTCCTGTTTATAAGAAAAATGGGAAAATTCATGTTTGTATTGATTTCAGGAATCTCAACAAAGCCACACCGATGGATGGTTATCCATTGCCGATTGCTGATTTATTGATTGATGCTGCAGCCGAACATCAAATTATCAGCTTCATGGATGGTAATGCAGGTTAAAATCAAATATTCATGGCTGAAGAAGATATTCCCAAGACTGCTTTCAGATGTCCAGGTCATGTGGGATTGTTTGAGTGGATAGTCATGACGTTTGGTTTGAAAAATACCGGCGCTACTTATCAAAGAGCTATGAACTTTATTTTTCATGAATACATTGGCACATTAGTGGAGATCTACATTGATGATGTAGTGATTAAGTCTGGAGATATCACAAAACATCTAGCCGATCTATGAAAGATACTGGAGTGTACAAGGAAGCATGGATTGAAGATGAATCCAAATAAATGTGCATTTGGTGTATCGGCAGGTCAATTCTTGGGTTTTATGGTGCATCAGCGGGGCATCGAAATCAGTAGGAAGTCTATTGATGCAATTAACAAGGTGGTTGCTCCTGCCAATAAAACTGAATTGCAATCTTTGATCGGTAAGATTAATTTTATTAGAAGATTCATATCTAATCTGTCGGGTAAGATCAAGGCTTTCAGTTCATTACTTAAATTGAAAGCCGATCAGGAATTTGTATGGGGAGCTGAGCAGTAGTTAGCCCTAGATGAAATTAAGAAATATTTAATAAATCCTCCAGTGCTAGTTCCACCTCAATACGGGAAACCTTTCAGGTTGTATTTATCAACTGATGATACCGTTATCGGTTCAGCTCTTATTCAAGAATTTGAAGGTAAAGAATGTGTTATTTATTATTTGAGCAAAAGATTAGTGGATGCTGAGACAAGGTATTCGGCCATCGAAAAATTATGTTTGTGTTTATACTTTTCTTGTGTCAAATTAAGACATTATTTGTTATCTGCCGAATGTACGGTCATATGCAAAGACGACGTAGTCAAGTATATGCTGTCGATGCCGATATTAAGTGGTAGAATCGGCAAGTGGATTTTGGCATTATCAGAATTTGACCTACATTACGAATCGACTAAGGCAGTTAAGGGGCAGGTTATGGCTGATTTTGTCACTCAGCATTGTAATACAGTGGACTCTCTGGAGGTTGCTCCTTGGACACTTTTCTTCGATGGGTCCACATGTGGTGAAGGAGCAGGTATCGGCATTGTGTTGATTTCACCTCAAGGAAGGAAGTATGAGTTTTCATTGCCAATTGTTGCTACATCGACAAACAATCAGGCTGAATACCAAGCCTTGATAAAAGGGTTAGAATTGCTTAAGGAGATACGTGCCAATGCTGTTGAAATCTTTGGTGATTCTATGCTAGTTATAAATCAATTGGCTGGGATTTATGAATGCGGAAGTGAAGTTTTAATTTCGTATTATGAAAGATGTTTGTAATTGTTGAAAGGGTTTAGAGATTTTCGTCTTGAACATATTTCTCGACTGCATAATGAAGAGGCTAATCGACTAGCTCAGCATGCTTCAGGGTATCAGCCTATTCAGGAAGTGCTAACATCGGCAGTCGATACCGATGACTGGAGAAAGGAGATTGTCAATTATTTAAAGGATCCATATAAAAAGGTTGAAAGACGTATAAGGTTCCAAGCTACCAAGTATGTGCTTCTCGATGATGAATTATATTATCGAACTATAGATGGAGTTTTACTCAGATGTGTTAGCATTGATGAATCGAAAAGCTTGATGGGTGAAATTCATGAAGGAGTGTGTGGAGCACATCAATCGGCTTTCAAGATGAAGTGGATGATCAGAAGGAATGGATACTATTGGCCGACTATTCTTGAAGATTGTTTTAAATATTTTAAAGGATGTCAGGGGTGTCAAAAGTTTGGTAATATTCAAAGAGCGTCTGCATCGGCTATGAACCCTATAATTAAACCTTGGCCGTTTTGGGGATGGGCTATCGATCTCATCGGTCAGATTTATCCGCCATCGAGCAAAGGACATAAATTTATTCTGGTTGCTACCGATTATTTCACAAAATGGGTTGAGGCAATTCCTTTGAAAAAGGTGACATCGGCTAATATGATCGATTTTGTGAAAGAGCATGTTGTTTACCGATTTGGTATTCCTCAAACTATCACTACCGATCAGGGTACTATGTTTACATCGGGAGAATTTGATGAGTTTGCTGTAGGTATGGGAATTAAAGTTTTAAATTCTTCTCCATATTATGCTCAAGCTAATGGTCAGGCTGAGGCTTCTAATAAAGGGATCATCAAACTCATTAAGCGCAAAATTAAAGAAAATCCTAAGAGGTGGCATACAGTATTAAATGAAGCCTTGTGGTCATATCGGATGTCATGTCATGGTGCAACCAAAGTAACGCCTTATCAGTTAGTATATGGACACGACGCAGTGTTGCCTTGGGAAATTAAAACTGGCTCTAGGCGAATACGTTCTCAAGATCAGCTGACAGCCGATGATTATGATACTCTTATGAAGGATGAGTTGGAAGATGTGGCAGGTCATCGGTTAAGGGCTTTAGTTAGCATCGAAGAAAATAAGAAAAGAATAGCCAGATGGTATGACAAGAAGGTGAAGGTAAAGGAGTTTGCCGATGGAGATCTGGTCTGGAAATTGATTTTACCGATTGGGACTAAAAGTTCAAAGTTTGGAAAGTGGTCTCCTAATTGGGAGGGTCCATATCGGATAAATCAGTCTGTTCCTGGTAACGCATATATTCTAGAAACCCTCGAAGGGGTTGTGTTTCCCAGAGCATTAAATGGAAAATATTTAAAGAAATATTACCCTAGTATCTGGATGGATGCATAAAAGTATAAGTGCCGATAACAGTCCTATCGGCTAGAATTATACAAGGATGTCAATGTCTCATAAAGTGCCGATGCAATAGACAAGATTTACAAGTTTAACAAGGATTGGATAGCTGATATCGCACGCAGGCGAATCTGGTCGGCTTCCTTCATTTCTTTGATGTTTTCATCGGCAGTACCCTCCACAAGCTTGAGTTTTTTCTTCATGGCCAAGGCTTTGCGAGCTTGGATGTCTCTTTCTTGCTGAAGGGCCTTGATGGCATCGGGTAGCTGGCTTTCTTCTTGTCTGGCATGAGTTAGGGCTGCTTCAACTTCCTTCAATTCAGTTAGTAGAGCTGTCCTCTTTGCCGATAGATCTAAAATTTTCTGCTTAAGATCGGCACCCGAGGTCTGCAAGTTGCCGATACTCTTGTGCTTCTCATCGGCAATCTGTTTTAGCTGCAACATCTCTTCCTTGAGCTGGGCTTGAGCTGCTCTATCGGCAATACGGTGAGCAGCCCGTTGGTATTGCAATTGTCGGCTCTCTAGATGGACTGCTGGGAAGAGTGTTTCTTCAATATCGGCAGGAACCTGGCCACGGATTGTTTTGAAAATGGCCTTTGCAGGATCTGAATCATTTACCAATTGGGCAGTATCCTATTGTAACAAGTCCAGGAGAGCTTCTAACTTGGCGTAGATTTCTATCGATATTGTTCCCAGTGCCAGGGAAGAGCTTGCTTCTTCTCCATCATCATTGGAAACATCAATAGCAAAGGAAAATAAGCTGTTTGGGGAGTCTTGTTCCTGGGAAGAAGAAAAGAAGTCAGTTAAGGATGGGTATGAATATTATAAATCGACTAGGTCAATCGGCTTACTTGTTTCAAGACAATTTCCTATGCTTGGCTAGAGGGAGCGACCTGGAGTGTGTCGTGTGGAGGATCGGTGGAGCTTTCCGATGGGATATCTTTTGTAGTTTCATCGGTGGTTGGCCCTTGGGGTATGATGGCCGATGGTACGTTCTGTACAGGAGGATTAACTACTTGCTCAGTTACGTCGACTGGCTGGCTTGCAGATGTTGGGACAGATGTGGGGATCGGCATGGACTTTTGTCGTTTTTGCTATGCCTCAGCATCTGTTAAGGCTTTACGCTTTGCTTGGGCCTCAGCAACGGCTGGCTGGGGGGCATCGGCACTTGTTGGTTGTGGAGCTTGAACATCTGGTACACTTGCCAATGTACCCATTTGTTGCTACAAAATAAGTGTAAGGTATGATATTTAACAGATAAAATGTAAAATCAAAGGAATACCTCTGAATGTTTGTCAGACGTAGTGGTGTTTGATGTCGGAGGAATTGCCGATGACGATCCAGCAGCGGCTCTTACACCCTGATGATTAATTTTAATACAGTTTGTGATCGGTATGAGTAGAAATAAACAGGGTTGTTACCTTGAATGCCTTGATCAGGGTTGTAGCAGCAGCCAATGGAGTGGCCCTAGCTGTAGCCAATTTGGACTTGGAGGTGATGGTCTTGGCATGGGTCCTCTGGTGAGTCAAAGCAGCTAAGGTGCGGGCGTTGTAGCCGATCGGTGATATCGGGGAAATAGGCCGAAGATCGAAAGGTTTTCCACTCTTGCTCATAGATGGTGCTGGGTTGTTGACCTGTCACGAGAAAGTTAGTTACCGATATATGAAAGGAAAAAGCAGAAGGGAGTTAAAAGAAACTTACTGCGTCATCGGGAATGGCGTATTCAGGGTCGATCATGTGCCGATATGTGTGAGCAGATGTTGCAAACAGTTGTTCCCTCCACTCTCGCCACCATTGCTTATATGATTCGGTGATGAAAGATGCTGGCGTCTAGATGGATAGATCGACATCTGTAGTATTGGCATCGGGGGAGAGTCGCACTACCCTACTCCAATCTGTTCCGCAGGTGATTGTTTCTCTGGGTTTGATCACATCGGCAAAACAAAGTTTGATTGGCAGTTGCCCAAAAGCCAATTGATGGGATACTGCCGATGGATTGTAAAATTCATACGTGATATTGGTGTTTTTCCCACTACCGAATGTGTTTACTAGGATTGCCCTAGGAGTAATAATGGCCATCATGAGTTCATTATCCTGGTTCAGGGTGTCATCGGCAAAGTTGAAAAGAAGGGGGAATTTGTTTTCTTCATCAATATAAGGTACCCAGGCCCTATGATCACGAGAAAGACCATTGTAGAAGCTTTGAAAGAATCTGCCGATCTGGTCTTCATTGGCCTCTGTTCCAGGGAGGACAATTATGGCTTTACCAAAATTGAGGGGTGAGCGCGTTGCTGATTCCTCATCCCCAAGCACGTGGTCTTCAGCAATTTCTCGTGGGAATTGTTGGGCAAAGAAGTCCCATTGCAAGCGTTTGTGCATATGGGCATTCAGCCACATGTTGATAAACCACCACGGGCCTCCTAAGTTGCCGATGGGTTCGCCAAGCAAAAGTTTCTGAGACACTTGATGAAGAAGATGATAAGTGGAGCTCAGAAGGTATCGGCCAAGAGGGAACCTTACACCATTGGCTAAGAGTTCAGCCGCAGGGAGGAAGGCGTTGGTTGGTCCTACTGATCGACCACAGAAGATAAATTTTTCTAACCACATATTCAAGAATGTGGCATGTTCCCTTTGATTAACTGTTCCAGTCCTCCGATATTCATGAATGTATCCCGTCCAACCACCGATGTTGCGGGTATTCACTCTATATTCAGATTTCCTGCCATAGATGGAGCCTTCATCGGCAGTTGAAATGTCCAGGCTAGTGAGCATGTATACATCGGCAAGTGTGGGAGTAGCTGGGCCATGTCCAAACATAAAAGTGTTTGTTGTGTCTGACCAAAAGTAAGCAACAACAATCATCATCGATTCATTCTTCTGCATATCGGCAATGGATAGTTTGATGCATTGATCTAGCTTCCGTTCTACCCAGTATACTTGCATCGACCCGTTTACCCTCAAGTACCAATCTTTTCACCCTTTGGTGGTTTTGAGCCAAGATCGGAATGTATCTTTCCATAAATTCAGGGAGAAATTCTGGGCTCTAAAAGGGATTCTGTTAACCTCTGCGTTGATCAGATCAGTTGGATCTGGGTTGCCCATTGGACCTAGGCATTGGAAGTGCGGTTGATCGGTTGGAATAACTAACTTGTTGCATAGTTCCTAAGTTTGGAGGATCAGAAGAACAGAGAAAAAGAGGAAAAATTACCCACTGTATGAACTTGCAAAGACCAGAGGAATCGAGGTAAAAAGTAACGGAAGTGGAACGAACCGCAGGGACGTCGAAGTTGATTGCCATTGTCTTGAGGAAGATGGGAGTACGAGCTGGAGACTCGAGGTTGATGCTGGAGAAAGTTCTTGTTTGTTGAGGTCGCGCGGTTGTTCGTCGGAGTCGTCGCCGGAAAGAGAGAATGCCAAAGGTTGGAATCTAAGGGTAGAAGATGAGCGTTCTGGAGAAATCTATTTATAGGCCGCTTGGAGTAGGGGTATTCTGGACTTATCTCTATACCGCGCGCGTGTGGGTCGAGGTGGTTCAGGTGGATATGGTAACTGTTCGCACGATAATCAATGGATTGTACAGATGATTTGATGGCGAGTAATTATGACTTGGAAGAGATATCGGTACAGGATATTTTAATTCTAAAAATGACGGTGTCATTGTGTTAGATTCTTACCGATGGATTATTATTTTGATACCTTAACCATAATCAAAGCAAGAGTGGTTGGAAGATCGTGCGATATTTGCTGAAGTGTATGAATCAGGACTAGATTTGATTGGATTTGGTAACAAATCATGTTATGCCTGGAGGATGAGTTAAGATAAGTGGGTGAAAGCAATCGTTATCTGGAGTAAATTTCGGAGCATCAATGGTTTTATACTCCGAAATTGGGGGGCATGTGTTGACACCGTTTTTGGCACGTGTCAAAATGATCAGAGTGGGCTAATCGGCAGGAGAAAAGTTACTGTATACGCTGACAGCCGATGAAAATCAGCTTGTAAGGATTGTTGCCGATGAATGGTGGGGACCGATGGAAAGGTTGATTTAGACTCAGAGACATTGCCGATAAGGTTGATGTTATTGCCGATGCTAATGAAGGAAGGCTTGAAGACTACTGCCGATGAAACAGGAAGTATGCCGATGGAAAGGAGGTCGATGAAGAATTCCATCGTAATTGAGGCGGACAAGGAAATAGATAGATGTTGATTTCCTTTCTATATTTGTTAGAGTATGATTCATGTAAGAGTCACGTGTTTCCTTAGGTATGGACTCGGTGTCCTAGTCGTATTTGGTTATGTTTCCTTAGATCAGGGTATAAATATAGATTGAGGGGCAATGTAATGAAAAAATATAGATCAATCAATATCAAAACCAATTTTTACTCCTATTTGCATCTACTTACTTTTCGGCGACTTCGTCAATTTGCATATTTTTCCTTTTTATGAGTTCTCATTGATTCGGCGAGCTGCATCGCTTCAGTGCGACCTTCGGCGATTCTCGAGTTCCACGTGAGTACCTCTTGGCCGTGACTTCCGGGCATATCGCTGTTGTCAAGACCAAAGTGCTCGTATCTTCATCCTTGTCGATTAACAGGTCAAATCGACTGGCACGCTTTGGATATCGATTCGGGTATTAGCCCTTTGTGTTTGTAGATCCACTTTTGCATCAACAAGACTTTCTATAGTAGTTACTGTATTTAACTAGAAGTAATATGATGTACAAACACTGCAGTAACTACACTCTTGATATCATTGTTATACAACATTGTTGATCATTTTCTCCTGAGGTCATGGATAAGTATTGTTGGATGGTGGGAGTGCTATCTTTGGCTTGGACAGGTTATTAACTTAACAAATGCAATGTGTCCGTGTATTACATCTGGATTGTGCAAACCACCGGTGCTATTGGGTACGTAGTATCTTTCCTCCAATGCAGATCAGTAGTTTTTATTTTTCGGTAAAGCAAAATCCCCCTTGCTTCTAAAGGGTATACCACGTCTTTACACATCGGCAGCATTTTATATCTGAATAAGTACCAGAAGCCTGCAATTCAAGCATCGTCAGTGAAAATTGCATGCAAAATCATGTCTTAGTTCCAATAAGAAGAGCGTGTTTCTTCAAACACCAAATGGAGTATACACTGATCTCTACACCCTCAGCTAAACTGTTGTATGATATAAAATATTTTTAAATGGAAAACAACTCTTTCTAGTCTATTTCACAAGATGACCCTGATGTTTGTTACGTTTTGTGTTTGACATGATGCAGTCGCTAAGGTTTGAAGAGAAGTAGTCCCTAATTTTATCACCCCCGTGTTGAATGGTTGTCCTTGCACAGTTCATTAGGTTTTACCAAGTGGACTAACATTATGATGTAAAGTCCGCACAGGCCACAGTGCAACAAATAAATGCAGCAAGCACTCTTGAGGCAGGCCTCTCAAATGGTGATGAACCCACCGCAGCCTTCAGTAGTGAACGAAAGGCTAGATGTTCCAGCTATACTCCCAATGCTCATGATTCATATGAACTGATGCCGATAGTCACTACCGGACACAGGAGCTTTGCCGAGGGCCTACCTCTTTGCCGGGAGTCAAATATCGGGCGCTCGGCAAAGAATCCTTTGCCGAGAGCCTGCACTCGGCAAAGATTGGCTCTCGGCAAAGCAAGCTCGACTCTCGGTAAAAAAAAGAACCTCGGCAAAGCCTCACCCCCACAAACGGCCCACTTACGCCGTCATCTTTGCCGAGAGCCTGCTGTTAGGCTCTCGGCAAAATATTTTTCTTTGCCGAGAGCCTCAGCCAAGGCTCTCGGCAATTTTTTTTTTTGGATTTTTGCTCCCAAATTTTTTGTGCAGCCTTGCTACAGTACTAGAAGCCAAGATTTGAAATTTAGTGTATTTTCCATCCCTCTTGCTATATTTCATGTATTTTTTTATTTTCTTGATTTTTTTCCACAAGACGCACATTTGAACTGCAGGTGCATGAAATAATGAATCTCAGAGATTCAATAAATGATATTCATTCTTCCGAGGGTATTTCGACGCCGTATCCAGGGACATACGCGAAAACTCCACCATCTCGTGCACGCGACATGGCGACCAAGTTGCGTGAGATTTGATTTAAAAATATATAAAATGCGAACGGAGTCGGAAAATCATGAAAATGGACGGGAGGCCTTGACATCGCATGTAGAAGCTATAAAATTTTTTTGAAAATGTTTGAAGGAAGTTGTGCCGCAAGATGGTTGAAACCCTGAGATCTCCACATGTGATAACAAAGACATCACATGCGGAGATCTCAGGGTTTCAACCATGTTGTGTCACAACTTGCTCCAAACATTCTCAAATTATTTCCATAAACTCTACATATCCTGTCAAGGCCTCCCGTCTATTTTCATGATTTCCCGACTTTGTTCGCATTTTATATAATTTTAAATCAAATCCTACACAATTTGGTCGCCATGTCTCGTGCACGAGATTGTCGAGTTTCCGCGTCTGTCCCCTGATACGGTGTTGAAATACCCTCGGAAGCATGAATATCATTTTTTGAATCGCTGAGATTCATTATTTCATGCACCTGCAGTTCAAATGTGTGTCTTGCGGAAAAAATAAAGAAAATAAAGAAAATGCGCGAAATATAGCAAGATGAATGAAAAATACACCAAATTTCAAACATGGCCTCCTAGAACTATATCAAGGCTGTAGGATAAAATTGGGAGCAAAAATCCAAAATATATATATATATATTTTGCCGAGAGCCTCCTAAAGCTCTCGGCAAAGAGCCTCTTTGCCGAGAGCTTGGGCTGGGGCTCTCGGCAAATAAAATTAAAAAAAAACTCTTTGCCGAGAGCCGCCTGATCTAGCTCTCGGCAAAGGGGTTCATACATTAAAAAAAACCCCACCCCTCACCCCTCACACGCACACACGCGCCCCTCTGCCCTGCCCGACCGGACGCGCCCTCACCCGAGCCGCCGCCGCCCGGCCGCGCCCCCGCCCCCGCCCCCGCGCCGGCGCCACCACCCGGCCACGTCCTCGCCCCGGCCCGACCACGCCCCCGCACGTCCGCGCCCCCGCCCCCGCCCGAGCGCGCCCCGGCCCCTGGCCGTCCCCCGCCCGGCCACGCCGCGGCTGTGCAGCCAGCCCCGCGCCGCCGCCGCTGCGCCGCCACTCCACCGCCCGCCCAGCCGGTTGGAGAGGAGGCCGAGAGGGGGAGTATGTGGAGGAGAAGGAGAGTAGGAGGTGGAAGAAGAGGGGGAGGAGGAGCTCGCCCCGGCCGTCCAAGATCCGGTGGAGGAGGGAGGAGGAGCTCGCCGCGGACCAGTTCTGCGCCCACCTCGCGTCGTCCCCACATTCGTCACCGTCCGCTCACCGGCAAAGGTATACCCTTCCCTTCCCTTGTGCTCGTTGTGCACGGCCAATCCAAAATCTGCAGTTTCTTGGTGAATTGTAGCGTACATTTCTGTTCAATGGCCGTTTCTTGGTGCACTGCAGTGCTCATCATTTCGGTCATGTGCAATGACGAGTACTCTTTCCTCTTGCTATTAGATTAATTTGAGGGAATGGGGTAGTGCTGTGATGAGTACATAGTGAGTGTTTAATGCTTGATGCAGTGATCATGAGATATCGTTCCACAGTTTACACCTCTTTCTTTTTTAAAGATAACTGACGCACTGCTCATGACCTATGATGATTCTTCCTTTCACACCAATCCACTGTGTTCATAACTGAGGCAATGATAATGAGCAATGTTGATTTTGTTTTTCACGTCTCCTTCTACCTGCTGAATGATAACTGAAGTGATCGTCAATTGGTTGGTTCTATTTTGGGATGGTTCCTTTTACATCTCTCTACTATGTTGGCAGCTGACACAGTGACCATGAACAATGCTGATCCTGTTTTTTTCCCACCTCTTTCGGCCACTTCCATGATAACTGAGGCAATGGTCAGTTGGTTGCTTTGATTTTTCTTGTCTCTACCTATTCTATTTTGTATACTTTGGAGCCTTTCTGCTTCTTCCATGATAGCTGAGGCAATGGTTGGTTGGTTCGATTTTTTTTGCCTCTCTTTGTACCTATTCTATTTTGTGTACTCTGGAGCCAACAATGGGACCATCTGTTTATTGGGACTGCCTCTTAATTAAGCAATTTGGTGTAGTGCTGTGCAGAGACAACAGACAGTGAGGCAACAAGGAATCCTGCCTCCTATCCAGTACAGATCAGTGCAGTGATCCTAGACTGTTACTCTCGGATGGAACATTGCACGTTTTTTCGGCTAATGTGGATGCCCTCTGCCCTCGGGAACCCGAACTCAAATGTAGAGCTTCTGATGTCATCGCCTCTGATGTTTTCTCGCTTTGCCTAATCTGATCATTGCCTTTGGTTTTGCGCTCAGCCTTGCTTATGATCATTGCCTGTGATGTCAATACCACATAATTGTGCAATCTGAGTTTCTGCTTATTGCCTCTCAAGTGACAGACATATTTCATTCTAGCTGGGGTTCGCACGGGCCAAAATATCTCCTTGCCTTCTCTTTCGCAAAGATTACATTGTTGGTTCTGAGCACATGCCCCATTCCCAGAGATTACATCGTCAGACACTTTATTTGCTTGCGATCGCTTTTGGTTCTCCTGTTTCTTTAAGTTTTAGATACAATTATGTGCACTGCCAATATGTCTTCGGTTTCACATGCCCAGTCTTTTTCTGACTTATTGATGCTATCACCACCTGTGTAGGGTTACCACTTTAGAACTATGTGGTAACGGATAACTATGGCCAAAAACAACGAGGCCAAACCTAAAGTTTGTACATACTCATATGTGATGTTCTTTTTTTATTATATGCCAATGCCTAAAGGTCTAACATATCCATGGTAGTGTTCGCCCAGTGATTTCTTGGTCATTTCTTATGTCCAGATCAGTCATACCATCCTACATTACCCTTTTTTTACACGCTATCATGCTATATCATGCTATCTTCGCCGGGTAGCAACCTGGAATGAAATAGCTGGATTTGCTTTCTACACAATAGATTCACTTGGTGTTTGGAATTCATTGGCTACTCTGGAAACAATGATGTTGTTGGAAATCCCCAATATTGGATTATTCTCAAATCCTCTGTGGATACCTCTTTTCGGTTCATTGCACAGAGCGCTTTGCTGCCAATATGTGCGTGGTGGTTTCGCCTCCTGCCATCTTTCCTTCTTTCAGGACAACTTCCTTTTTATGCCTTCCTTATTTATTCCTATCAAAGCTTTAAAATACCTGGGCGTTAACTCTTCCTTCTCAGTCTTTTTTACATACTTAGCTACGAATTATTTCGTTGGTGTTCCTCATTTTGCACCACTTTCATCACTTTTCTTCTTAGCATCTTTTTTTTTCCTGCTCTTTGTTGTCTTCATCCTTGGGTTGTTCATCCAGATAAATGGGACTAGGATTTTTTGATTCCTCCTCAGTCTCCACCAGAAATTGAAGCCCGAAGACATAATCTCCGATCACCACATTAACAAGCTCAGGGATGCGCTCAGGCGCAAGTGCAGCCACCTTCAGCCTTGCTCTGCCGAAGATACATGCATGTCCAAATGGGTGCGTCCTCTTCAGAAAAGATCTCAAGGATGCAGGTTACTGTCCGAAGTGTAAAGCGTCGAGATACATGGAGGTAGATGATGGTGACGGCCTGAAGAGACAACTTTCTATCCCCATGAAAGTCCTGCGTTACCTGCCGTTCACACCGAGGATCCAACGTCTCTACATGACCGAGGAATCTGCGAAACAGATGAGATGGCACAAACAGGGTACACGATACAGTCCTGAGAAGATGGTACATTCCGCCGATGGTGAAGCATGGGCCCACTTTGATCGCATTCATCATGACAAAGCTAGAGAGGCTCGTAATGTTCATGTTGCGTTTGCAACAGACGGTTTCAACCCCTATGGACTCATGGCTGCCCCCTACACCTGTTGGCCCGTTTTCGTTATCCCCCTCAATCTTCCCCCCGGCGTCCTATTTCAACGTCATACTGTCTTCTTGTCGTTGATAATTCCTGGACACCCGGGGAATAACATGGGTGTGTACATGGAGCCTCTGATTGATGAATTGGAAACTGCTTGGAACAAAGGGGTATTGACATACAACCGAGCTTCAAGGTCAAACTTCACAATGCATATCTGGTACCAGTACTCACTGCATGACTACCTGGCATATGGGATATTCTGTGCCTGGTGTGTCCACAGCAAGTTCTCATGCCCGGTTTGCAAGACAGCTATGAGATTTATCTGGTTGAAGAAGGGTGGCAAGTATTCAGCGTTCGACCAACATCGACAATTCCTGCCTCTTGACCATCCTTTCAAACAAGACACCAAGAACTTCACCAAAGGGGTCGTGGTGACAGATCCTCCACCCCGGATGCTGACCGGTGCCGAGGTTCATGCTCAGATAGATGCTCTCAAGTTCAATGAAAGAGACGGTCGTTTTGTGGGGTATGGTCAGGAACATATGTGGACTCATAAGTCAGGCTTGGAAAGGCTCCCCTATTATGATGACCTTCTTCTGCCACATAATATTGATGTAATGCACACTGAAAAGAACATCGCTGAGGCACTTTGGGGAACACTCATGGACACTGAAAAGTCCAAGGACAACCCTAAGGCTAGACTAGACCTGGCACTCTTGTGCGATAGACCAAAGCAAGAGATGCGGTCTCCTCAACCCGGCATGAGATGGACACGGCCCAAGGCCGATTTCGTCTTGAGTAGGCCACAAAGGAAAGAAATACTTCAGTGGATCCAGACATTGACGTTCCCTGATGGATATGCAGCGAATCTGAGGAGAGGAGTCAACTTATCTAGTCTGCGAGTCCTATGAATGAAGAGTCATGACTTTCACATATGGATCGAGCACCTTCTTCCGACGATGGTTCGAGGCTATGTTCCTGAGCCTATGTGGGTTGTCCTGGCAGAGTTGAGCTATTTGTTCCGCCAACTTTGTGCCAAGGAGATATCTCGGTCCATCATTGATGACTTGGAGAAAGCTGCACCTGTGTTGATCTGTAAGCTGGAGAAGATCTTTCCACCAGGCTTCTTCACTCCGATGCTGCATTTGATCGTACACCTCCCTAATGAGGTTCGAATGGGAGGGCCTGTGCATTGCCGTTGGTGCTATCCAGTTGAGAGAAATCTGAAGACTCTTCGCAAGAAATGTAGAAACAAAGCCAAAATTGAGGCTTCCATTGTAGAGGCATTCATTCTAGAGGAGGTGTCAAACTTCACTGAACAATACTACTCCGAGAACCTTCCTAGCGTGCATAATGCACCCCCTCGTTACAATGCTGGAGAAAATGAATCGAGTCTTAGCCTTTTTCGAGGCCAGCAAGGCGCGGCAAGTGGATCCACAGTTAAGCAGTTGAACTATGAAGAGTGGCAAAAGATCATGCTATACGTGCTTACCAACCTTGATGAGGTGCAGCCGTACATGGGGTAAGTTTTCAACTATGTTCATTCAATTCGCCGACACTATTCTGCATCGAACACCCTTGTTTTTCTTTCGTACAGGGAATTTCTTCATTAGTTTTGGAATGGGCCAAGGCCTCCTTCTGACCCGGTAGCCGAAACCCTAATTGCAAACGGTGCGGGGCAAGGGAGGCCCGATTTCATTTCTTGGTTCCGATAGAAGGTCCTGTCCAACCGAGGTCATACTTAGTCCGACGTTCCAACTTGCTCCTACGTTCGGACCGTATAACGTTATACCTTGCTTCACCTTGCAGGCTCAGACCGATGCGTCTATGAGTCAAGAGCTGAGACAGGTTGCAAACGGCTTTGACCGTAGGGTCAAGTCATTTAACGGTTACGACGTGAATGGATATCGCTTCCACACAGCGAGATACGAGCAGAGTCGGCCCAATCGGAAAACCACAAACAGCGGAGTTTGTACTCCAGGCAATGACAACCGTGACTACTATGGAAGAATTGAAGAAATATATGAACTTTCATTTCACGGTGACAAGCCTCTGAATCCTGTAATGTTCAAATGCCATTGGTTCGACCCTGGAGTAACGAGGCTCACACCTAATCTTGGGCTAGTTGAAATTCGATAGGATTCTGTCTATCCAGGAGCCGATGTGTATATTGTGGCTCAACAGGCCACACAGGTTTATTACACGCCATATGCGTGCAAAAGCAAAGAGCATATCTTGGGTTGGTATATTGTGCACAAGATATCGCCACATGCTAAACTACCTCTCCCCAACGATGAGGATTATAACTTCAACACAAACACGTATGATGGGGAGTTCTTTCAAGAAGCTAGGCTACAAGGGACGTTCACGATAGACTTAACCGAAGCGATGGAAATGGAAGTAGAGAATGATGACGATGACGCTGGGGATGAGGTGGTAAATGAGAAGGACATACAAATGCTAGAACGATTCCTTTTAGGCGAAGCAAATGAAGACGACGTCCCGTCTTCGGATACTGAGGAGTACTTAGACATGGTTGACAGCGATGATGACACTTATGCTCCGGCTAATCCCGATGATGCAGATTATTTCTAATTCACGTAATATTATGTTATATTCTACTCCTGTTATGTTTTTTTCTAATATTCTTAGGATCTAGAGTTTTATTTATTTTGCATATATTTCATTATGTTATTTCTAATACAATATTGTTTGTTCTGTTTAAATGCAGGAGGTCGAGTCAAGATGCCGGGCGGACGTCAGAGGTCGATGAGCTCCCTGTACCGGGCCTCGCAGGACGACGGGCCATCTCGGCAAAGGAGGGGTCGCCGCCGGAGGGAGCCGACTCCACCGGAGGACGAGGTGCCGGCCACGCCCGAGGCCGAGGCTCAGGCGGACGAGGGGCAGGAGGAGCCCGAGCAGGAGGATGAGCCGTCGGCCGAGGCAGACGAGGGTTCGGCTGCCTCAGGGGTGTCCACGCCCTCCTTGCGAGGTCCCGCCAGCCTCCCGGCCCGACCGATACCACTTCACCAACGCCCAGTGATCCGCCCCGTTGGACAAAGGTACATGTTCTAACTACTCGTTCATATGATATGTTCAAAAATGAAAAAGAAACTAATAATCTTTCTGAATCACTTGTGCCGGCATTGGGAGTTTGTGGAGGGTCGCGGCCGCAAACCCAATGGCATCCTGGGTCTCCTGTGCCGCGAGCACTACCCTGGCATAGTACAGTATGCCGGGAAGACAGAGCCGGCCTACACCTTTGACCACTACACCTTCGCCCCAGACCTAGACTACCCAAACAAGGCGGCGAGGGTCAGAGCGGAGCTATGGGTAAGTCTTCGTCACACAACATCGCATTCATCGTACTTTTCTTGAATTACTTAGAGTTTGTATTGCATATGTATGCAGGACTTCTATAGGTGCGAGTAGGGGAAGGAGGCACAGGCAGAGGTGGTGAGTACAAGGGCCTACAGGAAGCTCGTCACCGACATCATCTACGAGGCGAGACTTCGGGCCATCGTCAACTACAACGCCACGGTCGAAGGACGGAGGGTGTCGAAGGTCGAGGCGAGAGGCATGACGCTGAGTCGGGCGCAGTACATTCAGGTAAGTGATTCCTTTTGAGATTAAGCTATGCTCATTTCATCTGACGCTTATATGTGAAATACTTGATGATGTGCAGATGGTCCCCCAATGGTGCCAGTCGTTTCCCGAGTGCTGGGAGATGATCGTGGACCGGTGGCTCTCTGAAGAGTGGACCGCCCAGCACGCCGAGGCCCGGGAGGCGCGTCTGCAGATGCCAGGTGTACCACACCACTAGGGCAACCGCAACCTCGCCGAGTACGCACAAGCTTGGGTACGTGAAACACTTTATGTATTGTAACGCTCAAATGTTGCCTAATTACTAATCATCTTGTTGTCTTCCTCGCAGACGGCGTCACACGGTGGCCAGCCTTGCAGCACGTTCACGGCATACGCCATGTCCCACAAGGGCAAGGCCACCGCACCGGAGACCTCCTACAACCCCGACGACCCCCCCCCCCCCCGAGGCATACTCCAACTCCAGCGTCCACACCCGCCTCACTGACTACACAGAGGCGGCAAGGGCGGTCTATGGGGCCGACTTTGATCCGGCCAGCGAGGACCTGGACGGAAGCATCGTGATGAGGGTCGGAGGAGGGAAGAAGCACGGGCGGTATTGGCTTGGCGACGGCGTCATCGACTCGTCCTCCACTCCCACTCTGGCCCAGCTCCGAGCACAGACCACGAGCGGGAGCGTCCCCATACGCCCACGCCCGTTGCCTTCGCAGTCGCGGGTCGCCGAGCTCGAGGTTATTTTTGTTTTACTCGTCGTACATTGATGTTTAAATGTTTGCATTGTTCTAACATTCCCTTTGTATTATCGTAGGCCCGCCTGGAAAGAGAAAGGGAGGAGCGCCAGCGGATGGAGGCCCAGATGCGGTCCTAGATGGAGGCCCGGTTGGAGGCCCAAGCTAAGCAGATGCAAGATCTCATCGCGTTCATGGCCTCCCAGGGCATGCAGGTGCCCGCAGCGCTCATGGCTCCTCCACCGCCGTCTCAGAACGCGGATGCTACTCCTGTGAGTATCGATTCCTCAGTGTTTTGTTTCTGCATTTGCTTGTCTGACATAGACGTCTACTTTTTGTAGCCTCCGTCGGCGGGTTCGAACAACCCGCAAGCGCCTGGATGGAACACGCCCAGGGGTCAAGGCGGGACTGCTTCTCTGGGGTGGCCAGGGCAAGGTGGGCCATGAGTGTGTTTAGAGTGTCGACTCTAGTAGATTGTGAACTTTAGATTGAAAACTTATTATGTTTCGATGGTAACTTGTGATGGTTAACTTTCGTTTGGTTCAAATATTGTGATTAATGTGCTATATGCGTGGTGTATGTGAACGTGACATATATGTGATGAATGTGATATGTACATGTGATATGTGTTATACATGATGAATGTGATTTATATGTGATGAATGTGATTTGTATGTGTAATGAAATGGAAAATTAAAAGAAAAAAAACAAAATTTTCCACTTTGCCGAGGGTTGCTCTCAGCAAAGGTTGCCTTTGCCGAGTGCAACAGTCATTGCGCTCGGCAAAGCTGGGAAATGGTTTCCCAGCTTTGCCGAGCGCAATGACCGTTGCACTCGGCAAATGATAGGCTTTGCCGAGAGCCTGGCCAGACTGGCTCTCGGCAAAGAGTTTTTTTTTAAAAAAAAAAAAGAAAAATATTTTGCCGAGAGCCAGGCCAGCAAGACTCTCGGCAGAGATTTTTTTTTTAAAAAAAAGGAAAACGTTTGCCGAGAGCATGGCCAGACTGGCTCTCGCAAAGAGTTTTTCCAAAAAAAAGGGAAAACTCTTTGCCGAGAGCCAGCCAGATGGGCTCTCGACAAAGAAGGCAAACGCTGGGGGCCCGTTAACGGCGCCTTTTCATTGCCGAGAGCCGCGCTGGCTCTCGGCAAAGCCTTTGCCGAGAGCCCGATAAACGGCTCTCGGCAAAGAAGGCTTTGGCGATCGGATTTTTGCCGAGGCCGCTTTGCCGAGAGCTGCGCTCGGCAAAGCCTTTGCCGAGGGTCTGAGAGGCTTTGCCGAGAGCCTGGGCCCTCGGCAAAGCCGCCGGCTCCAGTAGTGAGTAGTGTTAGTACTAAAAAGGTACAGTCCTCCTGTGCCTCCTAAGCCTGTGTCCTCGGCTCACGCATCCTGCCATGTCCTAGTGGACGAGAGGCTAGGAGTTGTTTTGCTTGCACGCATGCTGTGTATCTTGCATAAATAGAGCAGAACAGACACCAATTTTTATAGGTCCACGCACATGGGCGCACTCACGTACACATTAGTTTTTCTCTCCTATTCTTTGAGGCGAGTGGCCTTGCTGCATGCTGTTTATGTCTCTGAAATTCATTGTCCAATAAATTAACAACAGCACCTTACAATATACATTTACATTGTCACCTTAACTCACTGAACCTAAAGTCTATTTGCTCCAGTTTATTCATTTTAATTGATTGACAGCTGACCAGCCCAAGTCTAATGTACACTCTTGACTGCTGTTTGGATAATTTTTAGTTGGATGAAGTTGAGGTGCGGCCAAGTTTCCATACCCTAGTTTTGACGATGGTCTTAGCATGAGTCTTTAGCAGAACCTAAAACATGTCGAAAAAAACTCAAAACTAGCTTTAAATTATGTATGCATACTAGATGTAGTTCCAGACTCGCAGCGGCTTCTATACGGAATGTTTGGATACTGACCTGTCGGACCAGCCAAATGATCATCGGGCAAACCATGGGCTGCATTTATGAACTTCAAGTAGGCATGGGATCTGGGCCGAGAAAAATTGCGGCCGTTGTCAAAACACTAGTCCTGCCGACTGTCAATGGCCAACTTTTGGCCTGCCTGCAGGCGCTGCACATCCAAACATTCCCATAACCCTGATGCCTCTCAAGCTTATGTAGATATGCTTCACTAAGGAAATAAAATGAGGAAACCTCTTCTTCATTTTGATATTCAACAGCCAAGCAGTACACAGACAATATTATGGGAGCGAATGGATGGATTGTGAAATCATTAAGGAGAGGGAACTGCTACTCAAACAATTTTTTGTCACGATTAAAATTTATTTGAAGGATGGTTTTCAGAACCACTACTTGGCCTCAGTTGTTAAAATTTAGCAATTTAGGAGTAGTTTTGAGACCACGCCTAAAATTAGATTTTTATGGGTTGTCTTACTAGGTCAACAGCCCATGAAAATTAACTTTCAAGTGCTGTTAACTACCCTAAAAACTATTTTTCAAAAACCTCATAAAATTAACAAACTATGCACAAAATTAATAAAAAATCTTTCGCAACTGCACCATCATGGGTCCCTTTTTTTGCACAAATTCTACAAACTGCCTCATCTAGATCTGTTGCCATGAGCGAGCACGCTTACCACCACAACCCACGGTCATTTGTGAACAAGTATATATTGATATTATTTGTATTAATTTACAAGAATATTTTATTGAAAATCTCTCCCCCCTAATGATCCCAAATTAAAATAGTTTGATCTATGTATTCTTTTTATGTTACCAAATACTACAACTTCAGTATATATAGGGCAAGTTTTTATCGGAGTCCATTGAAAATATTGAAACACTGAAATTCAAATTCTGAGAATTTAAAACATATATTTTGGCCCCAGAGCAATCTTAAACAAAAAACTTTGTCAACTACAATATTCAAGATGATATCATCAAGAAATACAATTTGTGTCTCCACCGCACAGCATCTCAAGAAGGAACTAATTTTGAGGAGTCAACTGTCCCTTTAAGTCCATACATTTTCATGCGCAGTTGGTATAGGAATCTGCCTTTAAAAATGTGAATATCAGTTTTCATATGTGGCCAAGGAACTTCCACTAGATATGAGTTTTAGAGGTGTTCAACTTTGGTGGCCTGCCTTTTGAAGATGATAGTCAAAAGCAAAAACACAGCACTAATAGTATCAATTTTTTTGTTATTTTCTCCATCTAGCCTGGTTCAGAAACTCGATATTCAGAAAGGAAAAGAGAAGTACTAAAACCAGCAAAAGATCCATTATTTTCTCTATCGAATCTAGAACCGTATTTAAAAAAAAATTGATGGATATCTGATATGATCTACATCCTTGAAGAATAACGTGCCAAGTGAAGGTATGTAAAAGTGTCCATTTTACTAGTGATTACAAAATCAATCAGTTTTAATATAATTACCTAAAATTATTGTAGTATGGCAAATTATATTAGTATGACTGATTAATATGCCTACAGTTGGTAACTTTAAATTTATCTATCGACTGGCCTGATCTAATTCATCTTCTACATCTGTTCCTTTAGTTAGGAAATGAACTGCACAAATCTTCATTTGTAGTTGGACATAATTTCAATTTATGAGTGAGAAAAAAAATGATGGTGTTCTGTGTATACAAAGATAGATTTGCTTCAATGTGGTGTCGGATTCCTTGGTTCACAGCATGTCCACATCCAAGACGACTACTGTCACACCCGGTTTTCTAAAGAACAAAACCAGGCTAATCATATGTGTGCCCAGAAAGTCCACACATATGTCAGAATGAAAAAGTATCAGAAATAATGTTATTATATAACATATACGTAGCTATATTAACACTTACATCAGAGTATCACGGAACGGTGACTAAACTTCAGGCTCCATTCTTCTCAGGGACGGATGACTGGTGGCTCCGTATGCCAAGCACTTCTGAAAGACTTCTGGAAACTCCACTACACATTCATCCTTCTTCTAAGTAGCACCTTACTACACACTAGAATGTGGTGGAAATAGCAAAAGTGAGTCCATGTCGAACTCCGCAAGTATAGCAACAAGGTAGTATAGATCCCATAAACTCATGATCAATGTAACATAAATAATGTAGAGCATAAAACGGTAAACAATGAGCATGTTAGCAATCAAAAGTCATGATCTTAAATGTAAGGATTCCAAGGCCGCTCGTGTCCTTGAGCAAGGCTAGTATACTAGTTTAATAAACTCTGCGCAGAGGTGTACACTTTCACTGTGAGTCATGATTACCCATATGCCAGGGGTGGGCAATCCCCAAAACACTCCCAAGATGAGCAGGCAGGGTTCACTATGAAGCCTTTCAAAGTTCGTCTAATAAGTTAGGGCCGCTAGGTTTCTGAAACCTGCGAATGTAGAACCCTCCTTCCCTATGGCACATAACCGCAGCCTATACTCATAAGGACAGAAGCTGCACTACACCCATCCCGAGAAACACCCCTTTTGCGCCCTTTTGGGTAACCTCTAACAAGCTAGAAAAGGTCCTCATACTGAGCTAAAGCCAGAGCCATATAGCCCTCACAGTTGTACTGTAAATCTCGGAGATTCTCTTATAGATAAATCCTCAAGTTGCTAAAAAGTCATTTTTATCGTTCGTTGCTTAAACATTAATCAAGTCACAAGATCATGGTCACAAAAAAAAATACCCAAGCTATACTTGTCTTTTACTTGCTTTACGTCCAAAGCAACTTGCTCTGAAAAGCCTCAACTAATCTTTCATTTGCAATTTCTGGCACTCAGCTTCTGGTCTTCACCTTCGGATCTTCGGCGCTCACGGATAGTCTTTCTTCTACTCGTAGATCATAGCAACCCAGCACACTAACAAGCATACAAGCAAACAAATAGGGACAACTAAGAACAACACACCAAACAAAAGAGACACTTCGAAAGAGAGCGCACTAAATGATACGGTACGATGCTACAATCGTGAAAACGTAAGAACGACGAAGAACGGAGTTACCATCGAAGAGGACTCGCGACTATTGAGAGGTTTGCAACAAAACGGAGAATACATACTGTAAGCATGATTTCAATTTTCTTAATAAAGTAAGGCGATAGACTTTTTAAAGAAGTATGCTGAAGTTGAATTAATCAAATTATAAAAACCAAAGTTAAACCTTAGTTATATTTTATTTATATATATATTTTATAGTATTTAAGTCATTTAAACATTTATAAATTAGAAATCATTTAAATATCTATAAATTAGAAAGCATAAAGAAAGTGATAACAACTAATCAGATCATTATATGTTTCTTGCATAAACTAAACAAGTTCTATTTAAGAAAACACTTAAGTTCTTATTAATCATGATAGCAATTGATTATTTATAAAAGACAAATTATAAACTAAAATTACTTTTAATTTGAAAAGACATTAGACAAATATTAGTTAAATTAACTACAAGCTTCATGTTTAACTAAACTAATTATAATTAAGAAACATTTAAGTTAATATTAATCAAGTTAACATTTATTTAAGAATGGTGTATGTATGAATCTAAGTCGCTTCTAATTTAAAAGAGCATGACATAAACATTAATCAATTTAATATTTAACAGTATATATAGAAGAATGTGTGGCACTGAATGAAAACACTTATGTTTCAAGGTTGAACTAAAAATCTTATAATTCAAAAGACATTTAGTATAATATTAATTAGATTAACATTAATTTAGGACAGACTGAAGTTTAAACCCATGTTGCTTTTAATTAGAAACTCAATTGAACAAGCATAAATCAAATTAATATCTAACTTATAAAATTCAATGAGGTGGGATAAGTTAAACGTTCCTACTGTCATGTAGCTTTGGTCGGCACGACCACAACTCAAACGAATCGAATCAGAGTTAAAACGAATTAACTATTGTTAATTAATTAGGAAACCATTTAATAAATATATTTATCTAATTACTATTTAATTTAACAAATTCATAATCAAGTGACATGATAAACATCGTTACTAATACATAGTTTACGTCGACACAAACACGACACGACGCAAATAGAGTTGCAACCCTTAGTTATTTTCTAATTAACAGCGATTAAATAATTATTAATCAAAAAGTTTTTAAATCAATAAATTTATAACTGTGAGGCATGACCAACGTTGGTACTACCGCGTAGAACGCGACAAGAACTACTCAAATCGGAGGTCAAACGATTAAACGACAGAGATTATACTCACTAGTGGCAAACTTGTAATTACCTTATCTTCTTCCTTGCAATACATAACGTGGTGGCTGTGGAGGGGCTTCGGCTGCAGCCCTGTCCAGAAGCTGGGGAAAACTCGACCAAGCCAGGCCTGGAGCAGAGGGCAGTCGGGGCCGGGCCGGCCAGCAGCACGCTGTGTGGCGGCTGTGGCCTGCAAGGCCCGCGGCCGAGCAGCAGCCACCAGCGGCTCGCTGTAGAGCAACGCGTAGGCGGCGGCCTGCTCCTGACGCCCGAGCAGGAGGCACGGAGGAGGCAGCCGTGGGGCCGCGGGTCCACGGTCGACGCGCGGAGATGGGCTGGGGCACGGGGAAAGGCCGTGGTGGCGCCGGAGAAGATGAACCGCGGCCATCCATGGAAGCTCCTCGCCAGAAAAGAAGAAGAAGGTTAAGGAAACAACGAACGGATGATGGATTCGTGAAAAGAAAGGCACGGCGACGTAGAGAAGGCCGAGACTAACCTTCCGGTGGTGACGGAATTCGCTTGAACGCGACGAACTGACCGGAAAAGCTCGCCGAGCCTTCACCAGAAGTTCGCCGGAACGCAAGCTGTACATGACGAAATTCGGCGAGAGATGGAGGGAGCTACGAGTGGCGGCTCGTGATGGGGTTTTTAGATCTGCGATCAGCGCGTCGAGGAGAACACCGGCATATATGTAGGTCTAGGGTTTGGAAACTTTTCAGAATTTCTTAATTTCGGGATTATTTTAATTCCGTGAATAAAAATAATTTCAGAAAATCTAGAATTACCTTTTAAGCCGCGAAAAATAGCCCGGAGCTTAGAAAAATCATGGGAAAAATCATGGAGACTATTGGAGAGATAAGGAACTCAACTAAATGGGTTTGAGCTCATGAAAAGATTGACTAAGGGATCAAGGAAAAAGATTAAGCTCACGAAAATTAAAATTTTAAATCCAGAAAATACCAAAAAGTTTTTCCGGTGAGAAGCAAACGTCGTCCTATGGTATTTTTAAAAAAAATAATAGCACTCTCCAACACCAAAGACAAGCATCACACAAACACCACATTATCAAATTAATATGGAAAAGTTTAAAACCACAATTTTCTATATTTAAATTAGCAGCAACTTAACTTATCTAGTAAATTTATTCAGATATTGAAATCATTTATTTTATTTAGTGTTTTCTAAGCACAACTCAAAATTAAAAATTTTGAGGTGTGACAATTCTACCCACTTAATAGGAATCTCGTCCCGAGATTCGGAGAGACTAGGGAGAAAGATAAAGTTGGTCTGCAAGTCTTCACTCTTCCATGATCGACTCTTATCCAATGATGAGGATGCCACAAGCTCAAAACCAACTTCGTAAAGGTGTCCTTTAGACCCTTATAATTCTTGTAGATGGTTCCAATATGTTACCAACCCTGAGAAAAGATACCGGCGCTTGATAGTGACTTTGCAATCATGTAGATAGCTAATGCTTCCCAGTAACGAAATAGAACGTATAAAACCGCCATCTTGTATCGCCTTTAGTTCGGCAAACCCCCTTAAGAAGAGATCAACTAGAGAATACCAAATGATAGTTTGCATTTGTTTCTGAGTGATGACTACCATTATGTCCTTCTGGCATCCCAAAGAGATTCATGAGCATATGTAAGAACAAGTAACCTGCACTTCCTCGCGAGCAGAAAAATAGCAATGCAGAAATACAGTTATAACTCAAGTTCTACGAATCTGATGATGTTTTAGCTTATACCGTTGGAAAGCTTATCAAATTCACTACAACTTTCTTATAGAACACTTCTCCAGATTCTGCAGTTAAGGTGGTCGAAAACTATGCACAACAGAAACTATTCTAGGTTGCTGACAGCACAGATGCGTCGCATTGTGATTTTCACAACTCCCAAACCATAATAGCTATCAGGATGGTTATTACATTCAAAGAAAGATATTGAAGTCTACTATTATCTAGAATTTATTCATGATTTTTTGGCATCCAAAAATAGAGGTATAAGCTAAGGAAGACAGACTGTTCTAAAAAAACAGGATAAGGCAGAAACGAGATTTAGAGAGACTAGAGAGATAGATGACACTAATCTTCAAGTCTTCATGCTTCTTTGATTTGTGTTGATGAGATACAAGACATGGATCGAGGATAGCCAAAAGATGACAAGAAAGATAAAGTTTGATCTTCAGTTCTTCGTACCTCATCGCTTGAGTTTAATGATGGTAGCGGACACTACCCCACTTAACAAAGATTTTGTTCCACCTGACAATGTCATTGAAGGCAACACTTTCTTTAAGGTTTGCTGCTATTGATGAGTCCTTCATGCGTTGATCCTCCATTGGGTTAAGATAAAGGAGAAAGCATAGAAACCAAGAGTAAGCAAGGATGATACAGGGAAAAGACAACAAGAATTAGGATCGATTGAAAAATTAAGTAGGATAGAAGATGACACTACCCCACTTAACATAGATTGAGCTACTTCTCAAGACGAAATCTTTCGGGCCACCTTCAAAACACGAGAACAAGGATAACACGCAAGCAACACATCAAGCAAAACAAGCACACATCACATTATAGATACTACACGTACTTCTTCAACAATGGTGGTCACCCTAAGGGAAAATTATGGATGATGAAAGGCCATCGAATCTTTGAACCAGGTGGGATCAGAAAACTTTGAGTAAAAACAACATAAAACAAAATCCAAGGGAGTAATAAATAATAGCTCAAAGGAAGCTATCAAGAAAGGGATACAACAGGACAAGGAACAGGAAATAGTCAAAATCAATGAGTCAAGGGATGACAAAATAGTTTTATAGTAAAATAAGTTTTAGAATACATTCAGTGCTACTTGGCATATGTCCTACAGTCAACACCGCTCTGATATCACTCTGTCACACCCGGTTTTCTAAAGAACAAAACTAAGCTAATCATATGTGTGCCCAGGAAGTCCACACATATGTCAGAATGAAAAAGTATCAGAAACAATGTTATTATATAACGTATACGTAGTTATATTAACACTTACATCAGAGTATCGTGGAACGGTGACTAAACTTCAGGCTCCATTCTTCTCAGGGACGGATGACTGGTGGCTCCGTATGCCAAGCACTTCTGAAAGACTTCTGGAAACTCCACTACACATTCATCCTTCTTCTAAGTAGCACCTTACTACACACTAGAGTGTGGTGAAAATAGCAAGAGTGAGTCCATGTCGAACTCCGCAAGTATAGCAACAAGGTAGTATAGATCCCATAAACTCATGATCAATGTAACATAAATAATGTAGAGCATAAAACGGTAAACAATGAGCATGTTAGCAATCAAAAGTCATCATCTTAAATGTAAGGATTCCAAGGCCGCTCGTGTCCTTGAGCAAGGCTAGTATACTAGTTTAATAAACTCTGCGCAGAGGTGTACACTTTCACTATGAGTCGTGATTACCCATATGCCAGGGGCGGCCAATCCCCAAAACACTCCTAAGGTGAGTAGGCAGGGTTCACTATGAAGCCTTTCAAAGGTTCGTCTAACAAGTTAGAGCCGCTAGGTTTTTATAACCTGTGAATGTAGAGCCCTCCTTCCCTATGGCACATAATCGCAGCCTATACTCATAAGGACAGAAGCCGCACTACACCCATCCCGAGAAACACTCCTTTTGCGCCCTTTCGGGTAACCTCTAACAAGCTAGAAAAGGTCCTCATACTGAGCTAAAGCCAGAGCCATATAGCCCTCACAGTTGTACTGTAAATCCCGGAGATTCTCTTACAGATAAATCCTCAAGTTGCTAAAAAGTCATTTTTATCGTTCGTTGCTTAAACATTAATCAAGTCACAAGATCATGGTCACAAAAAGAAAACTCAAGTTATACTTGCCTTTTCCCAAAGTCTAGCTGCTCAGACCCTTCAACTGTTATCTTCTGGTCTCAAGTCCTTTTGCTTCGACTGTCAGTCCTCAACTCCTCGTCTTCAGCGCTCGCGAATCACACTTCTACTCGCAGCAATCAAGTCACAACATCATGGACATAGCTTTTGCATGATTTGCAGTAGCAAGTTGGCCTTCAGGCTGTACGCTCTGCCACAGTAGACGTCTGAGAAGCACTTCACACGCAACCAACACTCGGAAAGCGGAGCAACAGGTCATCATCATGGATGATGTGGTGGCTGGGCCTGTAAGTTTGTCCTCTTTTCTTGGTTCAAAGGCCTCCCAGTGAGGACAAAAAATCCTGACTCCTCCTAATCCTATTTCTTTGTTTCTATCCAGCTTTCACAAATGAGTGTTCAATCCTAGTATTTGCCATGCTCTTTTTTGAGGCATGTTGCTTCTTCGATTTTATAGCTCCATCATGAGTTCATCCGTCTTCAGTTTTGCATTTATGAGCCAGTTAGCAAGACCCTGTACTTATTATGCAGACCATAATCTGTACAAATTAGAGTACATATACAAAACAATTGAAGAACCAGAATCCAATTCAGAAAATAAGGCACTATAAGTCTGAAATACAAAATTGTGGAGGAGTTGATAGTACATGTTTCTTGATACTCTTCCTTACAATACGCTAGACTATACCATGACATCTCTTCCAGAAGAGCATGCTCCAACACAAGCCCATATGCCTCCTAGGAGCATACATCACACACATTTTCTATGGCGGCTCCTATTATGAGGTAGGATGATACTTTCTCAGTTTTTTTTTAATTTGAACTTTAGTTTGTTTTAGAAGTTCATAGTTTCTTATACATAATTGCATGGAGACAATTGCTATATTACAATTTTATATTTGAATTGGATCAATAACTTTGTAGTTGAATCTAGATATTTGAAGTTTTTTCTACAAACACAAGGTTGATATGTGCCCTTGTGGTTCGGATTTGTGATGAGTGATTGTGAACGTGATTTGCGTCTTGGGTTGAGTCTGTGAACTAACCATGGCGTGAGTTGGGTTGTGCAACATGTCTCTTGGTTTGTGGTGCGCATGTGTGGAGCTCGGAGAAGATGGTCGATGATGAGGTAAAGGTCAAGTAGGGACGTGCCGTGCCGTGTTGATGGACCCAGAGCGGTGAAGGACGGACGTGAGGCTTGGACCGAGAGACCACGAGACCGGGTGACTAGCCACGGTGGCTGACACTTGGGGACATCGACAAGCGCAAATGTACATGGAGGAGTGACCATGTTGACTGAGTCAAGACGGTAGTCGAGCAAGTCGAGCGGAGGCTCTGGAAGACTTGGTGGACAGGCGGTCAAGGACGGCCGTGACACACGTCGAGTTGCGGGGGATGCGTATGGTGTACACTACTCACGGACGGTTTGGTGGATTGAGCCTCAAAACCACTGGGTGGACGGTTTCCAAATTTGGGCCCGAAAATCCTGGTGCGGTTCCGGCTGCATTGGAGGCGGCACGTGGAATCATCGCGAAGCTTGCATCCCGGCGATGCAAAGTGGTGAAAGACACGTGGCCATCGGATCAATATAAATCGAGTTGGACCATAATGGCTTCAGACTAGGGGATTCGCTCTAAAATATGTAGGTGTCCTCCACGTTTCATTTTCTGGTTATCGTGCTCTGTTGTTTTGTCCGAGTTACTGTCATCCATTTCCTCCCATGATTCTTGCTCACGTTGAGTTTTTTTTGTTGGGATTTGCTTGGTCCGATTCATGCTTTATCGAGTGATGAAGAAGATCACCAAATGAATTGAGCTAATCCCACTCGTCCATCAAGATCCAATCAGATTTTTATTTTGCCGAATTTTTCGAGTTCTTGACCTCGATCTGAATTTCTAGAGTTTGGATCAATCCCAGACGAGTCGCCCCTTTTTCTGCTCTGTGCGCTCGGTCTCCCTGTTCTCTCTGCATGCGGTGGGTGACTCGGAGCCTCTGATAACCGGTACGGATGGGTACGGCACAGTGCAATCCCTGGCTGTTGCATCCGTAACCACGTTCGTAAACACCTGCTGCACCATCAGTCATCGGACTCGAGCCGATCAGGGCACCGACGCTGAGCGTCCCTCTCTCCTCTATTCGAGAACACCGGTGCCGCCTGAGACCGGAGGCCACCGGTGTGGTTTGGAGCGGCGTAGAGCAGCCCCTGCCGGATTCCCGCAGCCGCGTACGCTCTGTGTGTCCCGACTTGCTCCGGCGCTGCTCGTCGGTCAGAGGACCGGAGTCGACCTGTGTTTGTCGCGCGCACCCTGGCTGCTTGTTTCTCTTGGCCGTGACCTGCTCTGATGCGATTTCTGTAGGCACCGTGCAGGCCAGTTGTTTCACCGATCTGGAGGCCCAGTAAAGCCCAGCGCGTAAGCCTAAGCTGCAAAAAGGCACCGGTTCAATCGGTGCAGTGCACCGTGGTAACCTGTGCTGTGCGTGTGCTGTTTTCTAGGCGTCAAGAATTTCTGGCTTGTGCTCTTGGAATTTCCAGTCTCTTTTTCCCAAACTCGTTATTTCGTCTGCAGTTGCGCATTTGATTTCTGATTCGCGTTCTGCTTTTTGCGTTGGCTTATCTAGGTACTCTTGTCATCAGTTGGCTTGAGTATTTTAGATTCGAAAACTCGCTTCTTCTCAATAGGAGTTGAGTATCATATTTTCTGTTCCTCGATTCGGTGCAAGTGATACGCGATTCGTTCGCTTTGTGGTGTCCTGCTGTGTTCCTAGTGAACATCCATCCACTTATTTGTGTCGTGGACATCACCGTGTTTGCTTTGTGAGTTTGGCAGTGATTTTGGGACCGTGGACGAAAAGTTTCAAAAGAAATTTACGGCCTCCATTTACCCCTCTCTAGTCGCCTTTTTTTGGTCCTTCAGTTTCACTGGCCAAAAAGTAGACAAAACTTTATAGTATAAGTGTATAAAACGAATGGAACTCCCATTACTGTTACGTTGAACCATATATAGGTGTTAAAATTAGCAGGCGTAATGCTCAATTGCGGTATTTTGTTTGCTAATTTTTGGTATATGTATTTGTGCGAGTGAGCATGGATATTCTCAAAAATATATGTGGTTTACATACTTTCGGTTTAAAAACAGTACGACCAGAATGGGGATGATAGGGAAGAGGCTTGGTGACCAGCTCTCTAGCTGTGGAGTAAGCAGACAAGGTTCCCTGTCGCTAGAGTTGGAGGGCGGCCTGACCAAGGGAAAGCTTAGAGACTCCCAAGTTTATTCATTTATAATTTCTTTGTTGCTTCGCTGATCAAAGTGAAAAAATCTTTGTAAATATACAATCTCATAACAATGCGACGACATCACACCAAAAGCTTCATTCAATAATAGACAGTGATACGTTCTGATGTTCTGGGAGGGTATGGATGGCGTGGACGCAGCATGTGGATAAGTTATAAGTTCTGATGGCCGGGACGGCCCATGTGCTGCTTTAGTTGGGGCATTAATCTCACTGTGCTGGCATGGCCTGGATCAGGGTCGTGGTTGCCTACCCCTTGTAAATGGTGATCGCAAGTTGATTGGACATGGTGACATTTGTAAAAGATGATGTAAACTTAGAGCTCAATCTTTTCTTGCTGGATCTTTTGATATCACAGACACTTGGAATTTTTTTCTTCTACTATGTAATCCTTATGCTGTATCTGATGTAAACTACTTTTTATAAATCAAATTAAAGGCAGGTTTATAGCATTGCCCCTCTCTAGGAGAACTTGAGTATCTCAGGAAGCATTAAGGAACAGCGTAAACTGATGACCTTACTTTCTCTATTATGCAGGAATCAGCAGTAAACAGTTCATCGTACAATCCCACTGCTTCTTCCACATGGACCGCGACCCACCTAAACAAACCTAATCCCACTGCTTCTTCCACATGGACCAGTGACCCAACTAAACAAACCTCTATGGAGTTGGTGATAACAGCTAGTCTAGATCATTAGCTCCATGAGAAGATAGATGTAGCCATGCTGTGCCAGGCCAATCCCCAAACTAGTGGAAGTCCCTTGAATCCACTTGCAAAGGGTACCTTGCGATCACGGACGAGCAGTTGCCCGGCCCATGCCACTGACCATTGCCTTTCCTACTCTACTCCGTCAAGACTCCAGTGGCTACCTTAGTTTTCAGTTCAGGCAGAGCATAAGGTGGTGTCATTAATTTGACACCACTTTGCAGTTTTGGAACATGCTTAATTGTGATCTCTGCTGATGCACAATTTAGGGGCCTCTTTGGTAAATGGTCGTGTGACATATAGGAAAAATGCCCACCTATGATAATGATCCACAGAGATGGCAGATGCAAGCGTCCTAAGACGTATGCCTCTAAAAATTATTAATTAATAGAGGTAGTGGCCATAGGAAGCCTATCTCTGTAAACCTATTTCTAGATGTAGGCATCTTAAGACACCCGTCTCTAAAAATCGCTATTAAAAAAGGCAGCCATTATAATAGTTTGCCTCTAAAATTGATTTTCAGAGGTGGACATCTTAAGGTGTTCATGACTATAAATAGTTGCATAAAAAATATTTCTAGCTTAGCCATATCAAAATTGTAGTTGTCGATGTGTTCTACAACTTTGTAGTTGAGAAATTTTTAATTTGTAATTGTTTAGTGTGCCAAAAAAAATGTTTTAAGTTCTCAAATTATGAATTTTGAAATTTATAATACTAAACAACCTCAGATGTTGATATAATCTGTACCAAAGTTGTAGTTCTCGACAAAATCTACAACTTTGTAGTTGAACAGTTTTTTACTTAAAGTCATTCAGATTTTGAAATTCAAAATTTATAATTCATAAACAACCACGAATGTTCAAATAGTTAATAACAAAGTTGTAGTGACCGACCTGATCTACATGTTTGCTGTAGATATGTTTTTGATTTGATGTTGTTTAGTATCTCAAATATTTGTTTTAAACTAACATATTTTGAGATTCAAATTTTAGAATTTTCAAATAATCTCTAATGGAGACACATCCTATACTAAAGTTGTAGCTCTTGACATGTTTAAAACTTTGCAGCTGAAACTTTTTTAATTTGAGATCATTTAGTAGCCAAAATATGATGTACAAGATTTCGAAATATTTATAAAAAAGACAGAATCCTATATATACACATGAGTGAGTTTTTGGTGCATAGGTGTTATTATTTAGCAGTAGATCACGAGGTCAATTTCGGAGAATGACCCATTCTCTTGCTTTCTTAAGTTTTCTAGAAGCCATCAATGGAGGCGGTTAAAGGCAGATAGCCTGCACACCTCTAAATATCCAAAGTGCCCATCTCCGAAAATGATTCCTGTAGTATTGGCTGCCTGGTGGTGATAGACAGCATGCAGGGTGCAGGCGTGGCTGCACAGCAGTGCTGGTGAGCTGACTGGGTGTAGCTGGGCGACAGTGCCAGTGAGCTAGCCCACGTGTAGTGGCTTGACACCGGTGTCCTGGCCGGGCATGGTGTCACAGTGTTGGCTGTAATAGATGCGTGGCGGAATGGCAATGTTGGCCTTCCGGATTCCACCGATATTTTTATTTAATGCGCAAAAACCATTTTCGTGGCAGCTGTCTAATTCGTCCGACTTATAGATGTATTTACAGGAGCGGTTCGCACAGTGCAACCATCAATATAGATGTATTTTTGTATCGGTTGACTGAAGACCATCGACCTTAAAAAGGCTTTTTAAGAGTCAGTCGCTGTTCTGTCTCCAGAAATGAACTAACTTTACAATTGTTGGCATACTATCAGTTTTTTAAACTGTGATTGGAAATTGAATTTGACCGTGTTTAAAAATCACTTGGCAGTAGTGGGATGAACTATCATGAATGAAGATAGGGTACTAGAATAACTAGTTTTGAGTACTTTCAACTGCCATGAGTTATGGTCGATGTCAGTGTACGCACTACTGACTTGGTGACATGGTGAAGCTTGAACACAGGTCAAGAGAAGACACTAGCTAGCATTTTTTTTAAGATAATAGAACCAAATGTTCCAGCTTCAGCTTCTCACAAAAGAGAAGCATCAGACCAAGCTTATTACAAAATCACTCTAAACGAAACTCACACAGGTGCAAACTAGTTCCCAAGGCGATATCTAAAGTTCCAACCGTTTAAAGCAAAAATAAACATAGCTTTTGACTCTAAATTTCTGCAAGCATCTTGGATAAGCACCCTGTGTTCATCCAGTCGTTGCAATGGAGCCCAAAGCCGGAGCCAGTATGTCGCCTTGAAGAGTACCTGCAAAAAAGTTTTTGGTTGCCATTTATTAAACACCAAATCATTTCTTGTGAGCCAAATAACCCAACAAAGGGCTGCTGCACCTGTCAATAATAAGAGATTGTGTTTTTGTTGACCCAATTTAGACCAACTTCCAAACATATGGGCTATGTTCCTCGGTGGTCTCAAACCAAAAACACAGTGGACCATACGCCATAGAGCCTTAGCGACAATACAATCGAAGAATAAATATTTTATGGTTTTCAGGCTACTGCAAAAGCTGCAAACCTTACTACCATTCCAATTTCTTTTGGCCAGATTATCCTTTGTGAGAGTAACCCCTTTTTTAGGAACCACAAGAAAATCTTAATTTTTAAAGGGAGTTTCATTCGCCAAATCTCTTGCGTAACCTTAATCCCATTATTGACAAGGTGATTGTACATTGATTGAACTGAAAAGGATCCATTTTTATGAGCTGCCAGACAAATTTATCTGATTCCACGCCCAGGTTGATGTCTAGAAGACGTCCAACTAGATCATGCCATTGTGACAGTTTATTCCCCGTTAAAGCCCTTCTAAAGGAAACATTTAGGGGAGTAGACTGTAGACACTAGCTAGCATATAGGCAACTGTTTTTTATTGTTTTAGATCCCTTCCCTCAAGTTATATATACAACACCGAAGAGTGAGGAGATACTCAAGGCTGGATCAATAAACTGGAAGTCTTTGCATTAGTGCATAACGTGCATAGTCAAAGGGACATCAGGTTCCTCAGTGAAAGCTATGTAGAGAAACAAAGAAATATGCTTGAGGGGCGTCAGGGTTACCCATCCTACAAACCAGGTCGGTGAAAGTGGAGGAGGATTGTTGTGCAGAGCCCCAGCACAAGTACCGCGGTAAGACATGCCATAGAAAGTCAGGACAAGACATACCTGCTATAGACAAATTTCGTCGCCCAGCCCTTATGTTGCCTGGTATCGCACCAGTTCACAGACTCGAGGTCCGACTGCAGAAAATTTGCGTGTTGTTTATGTAAGTGGTGACCATTCTTGAAAGTCAGCACCAGCGAGTTACCCTGAGGAATGTTTTGGTGCGCACCCATGTTCCTTAGTCTGTGGTGCTGAGTCTGATCGCTAGCTCTTGACAATAATATTTGTATTTGAAGTATTTCGTAGCAAACCCGTGAATTGTGCTAGGGCCGAAAGCATAGGTCCTACTACCTTTCGTTGAGCGACATGTTTTCTTGTGCTTTGGGAACTGTATGCCGCCAAGGTGGTGACTGAAGGTGATTATCAGATAAAAAAGTCGTTTCATCAATTTAAGTCCCTACTTTCTACTGTGTGCCTTCTGATTGCTCGTTTCCTTGTGTGTGTAATCTCAATTAACCACGGCTGCATCTTATGTTTATTTTCATAAAACAAACTCATAAGATGCAAAGACATGATATACCAACTACAGTTGTACTTAACTCTCATTTTACTTTTGGTTAAAGAATTGGTATACCAACTACAGTTTTACTTTTTCTGCCGAATTTGCCTGGTGGTGATTGGCTTGTGCTGAATTGAAAGTGGAATGTTTCAGTTTTTTGAAAGATTTTTCTATTTGTTCTTGTTTCTTCTGTCATGTCTTACAAGAATTAACATATATAGAGCCTCCAATAGGACTCCAATAGATCCATTGACTATACCAGAGTATATGAAAGACCAATAGTTTCTAATTTTTGTGATAATTTGAACGTTATATATGTTTTGTAGTATGTCTGATGGTTAACATGGAGCTCTAAAAGAAGCGTTGAATTGCTAATAATAAGACAAGATTGTGACACTGTATAATCTAATAACAAATTTTAGACCCACACTGTGTGGCCAGTTTCCAGTTGGAACTTATATTGACAACATTGAAGAGGTGAAGTCATGCTGGATCTATAAACGGGAGTACTACTAACCTTTCTGGAAAATAGCATAGTCAATGCTGAGTATCCGTGAAAAATCAGGAATAGGCTTGAGAAGCATCAGGATTACCTATCCTACCAAATGGTCCAGTGAAATTGAACGAGTGCGTGGTAGTGTAGAATCGTGTTTCCACTGTTCTTGACTAGTACCTGGGATCCCAGGGACCTTGTGGAGAATGGGGCTGTCATTATAAGCGGCGTCATGTCCTGTAACAGCTTGTCAACTACATCCATGGTCTGCAATGGCGCGATGAACACACAGTATAATTCGAGGAGGGCAGTTGCCTTTTACTACCAAATTCGAGGATGTTAGTTGCCATGTTTAGAAGTGTAAGTATTTGTTGGTAGTAGCAATTGGACGCCAGGCTTCACATTTTTTCGTGGCGTATGGCACCAGTTCTATAGGGCCCTAAAAATTGGGAAGCTGCAGAACAAATCCTCACCATGAAAGATGTGGTAGCTGGGCCTCTACCTTTATCCTCCTTGCTTCGTTCAAAGCCCTCCTAGCTACAAGGACGTGAAATCCTGAGTCCTCCTAATCCCATGTCATTGTTTGTATCTACTAGTTTGCACAAAGGTGCGGTCAATTCTCAGCATTTTCCAGGTTCTTTCTCCTGGCATTCTGGTTCTCCCATTTTATAACTACCACACAAGTTTTTTTTCCCAGCATGAGGTCTTCCCTATTAAATACTGTATTTATGAGGCTACTAGAAGGAAGACGTGTCGTGCAGACCCACTAGAATAAACGGAGAAACAACATGTGTCGTGTATACAAACTGAAAACTGTATGCTTACATATACAGAAGAACCAAAGAACCGTAATCCATTGTCCAGTTTGAATTTACAGCAATCTTATTAGTATCGACACCCTGTTTGAATTTTTCCCTGATAACCTCTTCTTCACTTATGTATTCACGAGCCAACTGACGCCTCTGCTGACAGCCTTGTGCTCCCATTACTGTTAGACACAAGCCCATTTTCCTCCTTGGAGCCTGCATACAGACATTTTCTCAAACGAATAAAAAAAAGGAAAATATATGCAAAGCTTAGCAACAACTTATTTTGTATGGCGGCTCCTATTATGCGCTAGGATGATAAATTCCCATCTTCTTACTTTGAATTTAGCATGTTTTAGAAGTTGATAACTTTCCATACATACTTGCATGAAGACAAGTGCTATTCTACAATTTCATATTTGAATTAGATCTATTTAAGTTTCTAGTTGAAACTTGGGATTTGAAGTTGTTTCACTGCCCAAATAGTAGACAACTTTATAGGACAAGTGTTAAAAGCAATGGAACTCCCATTGTTGTTAGCATTGTACCATTATGTGGGATAATTAGCAGGAGCATGGATTCAAACATGTATGTGGTTTACATATATACTTCCCGCTTTATTTAAAACAGTAGGACGAGAATGGGGATCGGATGACAGGGGAAGAGGATTGGTGGCTAGCTGCTCTGGCTGTGGAGCAGGCAACCCAGGTTTGAATCCTTGCAGGTGCACTGTCACTAGAGTAGGAGGGCGGCCTGACCAAGGCGAAGCTTAGAGTCCCCTCAGGTGCAAATCAAGCCTTCGGCCCCTGAGTTAAAACCAGTAGGATCAGGATTTAGAGCCAACATGGACTGTGTTCTGCGTAGCGTTGGTATCTCAAGATGTATTCTTCCCCACTCCCAAGTTTCTTCAGTTCTAATTTCTTTGTTGCTTGGCTCATCAAAGTGAAGAAATGTTGATAAATATACAAGCTCATAACAAAGCATGGGCATGACCAAAAGCTTCATTGAATAATAGTCCCGTGATAGCGTGATACATTCGGATTTCTGTGGGAGGCCTAGGGTACGGGCGTCCGACACAACATGTGGGATAAGTAATAAGTTGTGATGGCTAGGACGTCACCTGTGCTACTTTAGTGAGGCATTAATGTCACTACCGTGGCATGGGCTGGATCAAGGTCGTGGTTACCTACACCTTGTAAACGGCGCAATGCTGACTCCTGCAAAAGATTATGTAAACTTAGAGCTTCATCTTCTCTTGCTAAATCTACTGCTGACATGAACACATGATTGTTTTACCTTGTACAATTAATGTAACCCTTACGCTATATCCGATACTTTTTATAATTTTAATTAATGGCCAGTTTATAGCGTTGCCACTCCCTATGAGAACATAATATCTCAGAAAGCATTAAGGAATAGTGTAAACCGACGCCATTATATCTCCCTTGTTTCACTGGAATCAGAGGACAGTTTCTCATATGATTCCACTGCTTCTTTCTCCAAGGAGTTAGTGACAACAGCTAGTTTAGATCATTACCTCCATGAGAAGATGGATGTAGCTGTGTTGCGCCAGACCAATCCCCAAACTAGTTGAAGTACCTTGAAAGCACCTTGAAAAGGGCACCTTGCGATTGCCTTCCCTACTCTCCTCTTGCAGGACTCCACCACCCTTAGTTTTCAGTTCAGTCGGAGATGAGGGTGGTGTGGAATTAGTGATGCTTACTTATGATGACAGGAACATGCTTATTAATTGTGCTCTCTGCTTATGCACCCTCGTAAAGATAAGGATAGATTCCTTCTACCACGCGTGCATGGTGTGTTTGTAAAAGCACAATATATAGTTTCTCACTTTTATGGTTATAATCTGGCTAGCACTTCTTCTGTTATGTTACAATTGACTGTCATACACATCTAGTAGCTTCAGATATATTTGGCTCGATCAGAATATGACATCTCGCTGGCACTTGTTTTGATACTCAAAGTTATAGAAAATCTCCAGTCCTGCAGTTGACAGCTACCCACCAGCTGTTGCTGACAGTGATGCAAACTAGTTACTGCCCTGCACTACTTTGGAGCAGCAGCTGCAGCTGACTGCGATGCAAAACTGCAAACTAGTTGTTGCTTTCATATTATATTTGAGGAGGCCAGTTGCCACTTGTTACAGCTCTAGTGACCGAGACAGTGATATTATATCACAGTAGCAAATAAATAACAAACATTCTGTGACACTCCTAATAACTCCTAATGCTACTTGTACAGCTCCAGTGATTGAGATACTCATTGAGCAGGCCAGTTGGATGCTCTGCTACTGAGGATGAGCACCTCACATGGAGTAGATGGTGGCATATAGGATTGATCCATATGGCCCACAACACTCATGAAGCCTTCGATGATTGATCCATAGTTATTTTGCCGTAGAAAATGTGCTAGCTGGGGCCTCTACATTCATGCTTTTCCCTTCATTGAAGGACCCCCTAGCGAGAATGGCAAATAATCCTGACTCCACCTAATCCTATTTCTATCATTCTTTCTATCAAGCTTGACATTTACCATGCTCTGTTTCCAGGGATGCTGGTGCTCCTGTTTTATAGCTCCAGCATGACTTCCTTTGCCTTCAATTTTGTAATTAAGAGCCAACTAGCAAGTAGCAGGCACCCATATATCGTGCAGGACCTTAACTACATATACAGCAGAACCACAATCCACTCCACAAAAAGAAATCACTATTTGTTAGATAACGGAAAAAAGTTTCTGGCCTCTGCAATCACACACAGCCAAGTTCATACAATTTGTAACTAATTCCTGCAGAAAAAAAAGGAATGGGAACACATGTATATCAAAGTGATTATAAGCAAAGTTTATTATCGCTCCTCTGTCGGCTCTTGGCGAAAAAGTCCAATACAACAACTTTCATTGCTCGGCTCGCTAGTCGAATGGTCTCCTTTGCATCCTCATACTGTAACAATGCCAAAAACTGCAGACAGTATGTTCCCCTGAGGTTTAGCTTGAATAAAAGAAATAAATCATTTCTTTTCAAAAACAACATCATTCTGCGTACACCAGATAGCCCAGAAAAGAGCGGCAACAACCACCAAGATCAGCACGTTCACTATCCCCAATGCCAGTTAAACAATTCCGGAGCATGTGGCAGAGACTTAGGAAGGGTTAACCTAGTAGCTATGTGGATTATATATCAGATAGCCTTAGCATGTTGGCAATCAAAGAAAAGGTGTTTAATTGTTTCATTGCAATTGCAGAAGCAACACTTTTGACTCTCATGCCAATTTCTCTTAGCTAAGTTATCCTTTGTTAAAATAATCCCTCTTTGAAGATACACCGAAGGAAGATTTTTATCTTCAATGGGACTTTTAGCATCCAAATGATTGCATTCATGAAAGGGTAACCCTGGTTCATAAGATAATGGTACATAGATCGTACTAAAAAAATACCATGTCTGAGGCACGTATGATCATGATGCCTCCAATGCCTACGCTGAAGCTTAAGTTGTTTGCAAAATGTACAAAAGACTCGACACTACACATGGCATTCATGCTTGATCTCTATTTCTAGGAGTCAATAATATTGTAACCCTTTTATATCTCCAACCTGAGATTCACTAATTCAATTATGTTTTCATAAGCTGACTAAAGTTGGCCGTATAATACAGTAGAACTTTGATATCATTTGGCACATTAATAAACAGCCCTGTAAATTCAAACTCAAGGAAGAGCAAGACATAGTTTCCATAGTATATCATTTGCTCAAGTTATATTTTGGAAATGTGAAATAGGGATGCGATCCCAAATAAATTAAGATGCGAAATATTTCCTGGAGAAATATAGTTCATGGCATGTGTCTAATACAATGAAAATGTATAACACAGTGCATGTACTAGATGTTCTCCTCAATTTATCAGCAGAACCTTGACCATGGCAGCAAGTCAGTGATACTTACAATGACTGATAGCTTACAATGGAAACACTCAAACACCCTCAGTTTTCTCCACCACTTTTCAATTCAAGAGTGGCTAGGCCACTAGCACTGGTCACCAGCACAAACAAAAACTTCTCCTTGGGAGTCCTGAACTCCCAAAACTGCATCTATTGTTGCAGGACAGGCAAGAGTGTGAAGGGGAGAGGAGCAGCACATCAGAGAGCCAATATGGAACCTATAGACTATGTCAAAGGCAATGAAGTCTTTGATGCATCCTAGCGTCAGATCAGCTCGCTATTAGAAAAAAAAAGAAATGACCTGAGTGATTTAATAAACTCCACAGTAGAATAAGATCAGGACAATGAGGAGAGGTTGCTATGTAAGGGGTTAAATCTCTTCATGTTCAACTGTTGTTTCTAAAGTAAACAAAGAATACACGATGAGCTAGAAGCAAATCTCCACTCCTTTCGACTTTAGTTAATGCATAATGCACCTGGCCAGTAAACCTAACCCCTAAAGAGTTTGCAATGTACCTATATCTAGTTTGTTGGTCGCATTTGTCACTTGGGCACCACACGGTGGTACCAATATCAATTTTCCTATTTTCTCCTTCCTCTGTGCTCCAGTGTTTCCATCATTCCTGTGCTGTGTGCAGTCTCTTTATCGTGGTAGCCATGAGCATGCTAAATGACAAACACAAGTAACTATCCTGATTATTCAGTTCTCTCTGATGCCTCCTCTGATTGCAAAGCACCATTTTGCCTTCTCAGTGAAGCACTAGTCGTATTCTTGGCGCATGCTGTTCACCACGCTATGAACCCTGTCCTAGATGTTGAAACAGCATGGTTGTCAACTACTAGATGCGGTTGGGCAGCTGGCCGCATGTATCAAGTCAACAAGGGCTGCAGCAAAGGTTTGGGCTAGGTGTTTCAGGGCACCCATCCAACTCATTAACAATTGTCAATTCATAATTCAACTGTTTGACTTCTTTGAGGAGACAAGGCTCCTGTCGTTTGAAGAATTCCAGGTTCGCAAGGAAGCTCAGGAAACACTTGGGCAGGCTATCAAGGCAAAGGCGACCTACTGGAAGCAGCGCAGCAAACATAAGGCAATCAGGGAGGGGGACTCCAACACCGCCTTCCACCATGCCCAGGCCACTCAACGCCTGCGCCACAACTTCATTCGCATGGTGCGGGTAGGCGACACGGAGATCACAAATCATGCCGGCAAGATTTCGGCGCTCACAGACTACCTCACATCCATCATTGGGGTCACTGGAGGCTCGGCCAATGCTGACCTGCAAATGCTTTATGAAGGGAGGCCCAAACCAAGTGAGAGCATTACTGCTCAATTCACCGAAGCAGAATCAAAGCAGGCACTGCTAACAATGAACAAAAACAGCGCCCCCAGCCCGGATGGTTTCGGCCCGGCGTTCTACAAGGCTGCGTGGCCTACAGTCAAAGCGCAAATCATGGATTTCGTGGCCGCTTTTCACCGTGGTGAAGCACAGCTCGAACGCATCAATCGATCCCACATGGTACTCATCCCCAAGAAACCTGGTGCAGTAGAAGTGGATGCTTTCAGGCCGATCTGCCTTCAGAATTGCAGCCTCAAAATCCTCTCCAAGATCCTGACATCAAGGTTACAGAAGGAAATACCCAACATCATCGACATCAGGCAAACAGGCTTTATCAAAGGCCGGTCTATTTCAGACACTTTTGTCCACGCAGCCGAATTGGTACAGGTGTGCCACAAAAGGAAGAAACCTGCTGTTGTGCTCAAGTTGGACTTCGCAAAGGCTTTCGATACAGTGAACTAGGATGGTTTGTTTAGGGTTTTTCAGGCACGAGGTTTCAGCGACCTTTGGATCAGTTGGATGAAGATCATCCTAACCTCATCGAAGACAGCAGTTCTAGTCAATGGGCAACCAGGACCATGGATAACATGCAGGAGGGGCTTACGGCAAGGAGACCCAATATCTCCGTATCTGTTCCTACTTGTCGCTGAAACTCTACAGTGCTTGATCAGGAACTGCAGCGGGGTCCTGCACCCCACTGAGGACGGCCTGCCGTGTGAAGTCTTATAATATGCTGACGATACTCTCATTGTGCTTAAAGGTGATCTTCAGGGGGTGTCCCTCCTCAAACAGATTCTCGATCAGTTCGCTGCTTTGTCAGGCTTGCACATCAACTATGGAAAAAGCACACTGGTGCCTATTCACTTGGATGAGCAGACCACAGTGACTACGTACAGGCCATCGGATGCAGAAGGGACTGTTTCCCACAACCATACCTGGGGTTGCCACTGTCCGTGCACAAGCTACCACTCTCGGCATACACCCCCTACATCCAGAAAACTGACAAGTACCTCAGCTCCTGGCAGGCGCAGCTTCTGAACCCAATGGGGCGCGCGGTACTAGTTAACTCTGTGTTGGACTGTCAGCTTGTCTACTTCATGAGCTCCCTACAACTTCCGCCATCTGTAATTCATCAAATGGACCGAAGAAGGAGAGCCTTCCTATGGTCTGGGGAAAAGAACGGGAAGTCATCGCCGGCCAGCTGTCTTGTTGCCTGGACGAAGGTGTGCGCGCCGCGCGATATGGGAGGGCTTGGCATCAGAGACTTAGGAACACAGAACATTTGCCTACTGCTAAAGCTTATTCATAAGCTGCATTGCCCCATGACATCGGCCTGGGCTCAATGGGTACACAGCCGGGCATCACTAGTGACACTTAAGGGGGACATTCATGGCGAACACTAGGAGGCCCTGCGATCGCTGCTGCCTCTCTACCAAGCAATTACAACGGTGAAGATCGGCAATGGCACCTCCTGCTCCTTCTGGCTGGACGTGTGGCATGGCGATGAAGCGCTGGCTGACAGGTTCCCGGCCCTTTTCAGTCACTGTACTGCCAAAGGTGCAAGCGTCAGCGAGATAATCAGTACGGGCATACGGCAAGCACTGGTGCCGAGGCTATCGACAAGAGCAACATGTGAGCTTCAAGAGGTGCAAGACGAATTGGCCACCTTTCAACTGCTTCAGTCGCCGGATCAGCGATCATCCTCTTTCTGCAAGGACGCTCATACCCTTGATAGCGGTGCCATCTATCATCTACTGAAATCGAGGGGACAGCAGCCTGATGATCTTGCAGCTTTCATCTGGCAAAACTCGGCACCGCCAAGAGTGCAGTTGTTCATGTGGTTACTGACTCAGCGAAGAATCCAGTGCCGCACTATACTACATCGGAAGCACGTGCTACAAGACGCGACATGTGAGATTTGTCAAGCAGAGGATGAGACACCGGAACACATAATCAGTGGATGTGCCTTGGGTATGCAATTTTGGCAAAAGGTAAACATGTCAGGGATGATCGGAAGGGATATTACTACCATTCACACAATTTCACCTCCATCAGGGATACCGAGAGAAGATTTCTCTTCCTTTATTGCACTGTCCTGCTGGCAATTATGGAAGGCCAGAAATGCCTTCGTGTTCAGAAAAGAAGTGCACAACATCTCACAGACACTGGCAGCATGCAAAGCGGCCGCAGAGCAATGGCGTTTCAGATTTAAGAAGAAGAAGAAGCATATACCGGAGAAATGGTGCCACTTCTTCGAGATGGCGAGACAACAGTAGAGCTTTTTAAAACTCGTTATGGTTTCAACATCACCATTTGCGTGATGATGTAATGAGCGAACGTCTGTACCTATCTGTGGGGCCGTTTTGGAAATTCAGGTGGGGAACGCCTCCCCCCGTTGACCTTCAAAAAAAAACTTGAAGGAGTAATTTAATTAGATATATAAATTTATAGCGTAATTTGCCCATAGCCCCATGCTTGGGATTGTAACGACATACATGCACACAAGCGCAAATACCTAACGAATTAACCTGGCTGCAGAATGATCTCGGTATCCATCACAACCAGTTGATTGGTACAACCCAGCCAGCCAATTACCATGACTCTCCAATCCTCCAGCAATTATCCCTGCTGACTTGCAGCGTTTTTCTTCACTGTTCCTCAAAATCACAAATCACTTCTGGCAGTTGCTTGATGTAATGATGGTTGAATAATCCCGATGCCTCCTATGCCTATTTCAATTTTACTTCAGTTTCTTGCACCATGGGCTGGGGTCGATACTTATGATTGTCGATGCCTGCTGAAGCACCATCCATCTAATAGCAACTGCAGCATGGGTATCCCATCTTTCAGTCTGTATTTATCAGCAAACCACCAAGTAGCCATATCTTGTGGACCTGAGACTATTTATTCATGCATACAGAAGCACCATATTGTATTATCCAAAATTACAGAGCTTTTACTACTGGTGAATCTCTGTGCAACCCCACCTTACAAACTGTTATACATCATCAGATTTAAAATATATGCTTCTAACTGTAGACTACAGATTTTCCTGAACAATACATTCATAATCACATACATTTTCAATAGGAAAGTTGTGGCCAAAGTCACACACAAAAAATCAGAGCAACTAAACACTGTTATACCTTTTTAAGAGATTAACAAATTGGAATATATGACTAATGATTTGTACAATCGTCTCTCATTTTTTCCAGGCGATGTTAATAGACCAAACTGTCTGTATAAATGTTGTGTTCCACTGTAGCTTCTGAACTGTCCCCAGATATCTATTTCTGGGGGATGGTTCACTTAACAAAACTGCCTAGCGAAGTCTACCTATATTTAGGGATTGATGACTTTAAACAACCACCATATAAATTATAATTTAAGGGGGTTTCTTATGTCTGTGCAAAGAAAATGAGTGGATTTTTACGTCAACCACCCGTGAAAATAGCTGTCAAGTAAAAAGGCCAACTCTGATATTGTAGTGCACGATAGGATCTAAAACATTATCGTTGATTTTTTTCATTTGGTTAGCTTCTAAAACAATAATAGATCTGTAGAAGTAAATACAAAAGATAGCACCCTATTCATGGGCCATAGTGACTATGTGGTTTAGTGGTACAAGCGGCGTGTGTGCGGCACGGGGTTACGGCTTTGAATCTTACTTGAACCATTTTTGCCATAAAATGGGGAGCCTGATGCTACTGACGTGTGACCATATGGTAGCTGCTCGCATGCGAAAGTTTTTTCTAACTTTTTTTGCGAAGTTTAATAGTTTTTGATCATTTTAAAATATTTTAATAATATTTTAACTATGTATTTGACCAATGACTAATACTATCAATTTGAATAATATTACTAAAAATAAAAAATAATTGACTTTCGATATAATTAATTAAATTTATTTTAATATCGTAAAGTATTTATAGTAACTAATATAACTGACTAATATGGCTACAATTAATTACTTTAATGTGTAGACAAGCCTGATCTACTTCATGTGTTCCTCTGGTGTGGGGCCGGAGCTGCGAGCACAATTGGCACGACTGGGTTATCCGGGCTGTGTGTGCCGATGTCCACCCAATTTGAGCGGCTTTGCATTGCATTCATAATAAACATGAGGAAGCCAGTTTCCACGTGTACAACTCTACTGACTGGAGCAAACTGCCATCACACCCCCCTCCACAGCTACACCCTCTGCTGCAGGAGTCGCCCAAGTAGCACTTCACATGGAGCAGATGGTGGCGTATAGGACTGGTCCATATGGCCCTCAACACTCGCGAAGCCATCGACTGGTCCATATGATACTGGCATACATTTCCTAGCTGGACCTTGACTACGTTTGAGCTGTTCCCTTCCAAGAAAGCCCCCCTAGCAAGAAGGCCGAATAATCCTGACTCCTCCTAAGCCTATTTCTTTCATAGTTTCTCTAGCTTGCACAAAGGAGCGGTCAATCCTTGGCATGTGGCATGCTTTTTTTTTCAGCATGCTGGTTCGTTCTCCCATCTAATATATAGCTCCAGCATGAGTTCCTCCGATCTGTATCTTCAATTATGTATTGAAGAGCCAACTACAAGAACCGGCCATATATATTGGCAGATGCCTGTATTAGAGTGCGTATACAGAACACCCACAATAATCCAGTTCGCAACAAGAATGCACTATAATACAAAATTGGCGAGCATTTGTTGGCACTGTACAATATTGCTTGTTTACTACAGATAGTATGATTAGATAGCAATTATTAAGATTGATGGCCTTGTTTCAATCTACGCTGGGTAACTATTGTCCAATTATGTATTCATCATGGGGCTCTGCCAGAATTTCTGTGCTCCAACACAAGCCTTATATTTCTAGTAGGAGCCTACATCACACGCATTTTCACAAATAAAGGAAAATGGGAAAACAGATTCAAGTCTGAGAGTGATAGCATGATGATGCTTTCCCATGTTATAAAATTGGCTTTTAGTCTGTTATAGAAATTCCTAATTTTTCATAAATACTCGGATGGACACAAGTGCTATGTTGAAATTTCATATTTTAATTAGATCGGGAACATTGTAGTTGAAACTATTTTGATTGGAACCTGTTTCGTTGTCCGAGTGGTTGACAAAACTCTTACGGGAGAAGTGCTAAAAGGAATTTTACTCCCATTTTCTCATACTCTGAAAGCTCCAGGCCACGTCTCCTCCTCCACTGTAGTTCACATTAGCAATGGGAGGCCACGGTAAGGGCATGTAAGGATACCTCGTAGGGCACCTATGTGGGCGTGGCAGTGTAGACGTGCACTGATAGCGAGCTATAGAGAGGCAAGCAAGCGTGGGGGAATGTCGCTGACCCATCAATTGGCTAATGGTGGAAAGCTCAATGTATGCATGACATAGACTGTTTCCCATTTCCTTGTGGTGCTCTGTGAAGGATTATGTGGGGATGAGAAAAAATATTTTCCCATTGGGGTTGAGATTGGGGAATCTAGGAATGGCTGGAGCACTCAAATCTCTCAAAAAACTAATTTACTCATTGGGGGCTAGGGTTTGTAGACTAATAGAGATGCTCTAGATTTAGGCACTGTTTGTTTGGGCTTGAGCTTTTTGCTTTGGAGCTTTGGCTTTGGCTTTCTGGAAGATAGCTTGTTCAAAAGCTTAGGCTGTTTGGCGGCCCAGCTTCCTCCATCCTGCTTCCACATGTTCTCGAGCCAGAGTGGTGGCGTCATCAGGCCATGGTGGGGAGGGCTATGTGGCAGCACCGAGAAACAGCGGGAGGGCTGCATCGCAGCGCTAGGACGTGGCAGAGTCAGGCTGGGCCAAGGCACGTTGATGGCTTTTCCGAGAACCGCGGCGGTTTCGAACAGGAGGTAACAGCAAAGACACAGCAGCCGGCAGCAGAGGACATCCAGCAGGGGGTGGTTGCGGAGACCCAGTAGGTTGTCGGCCTGGCGTCCTGCCCTCACTACTGGTGGCTCCTGCAATGGCGGCGGCTAGGGTTTGTGAGCACAGGGAGTGTGGAAGGCAGACACGGTCGAGTGCTATCCCATGTGGAGGGGAAATAAGGCCAGGGGAAAACAATTCACTACCATAATTAGTGGCAGGTGGGTAAAAATTGCACTAAAGCTCAAGCAAGCCAATTATTGCATTGCACCTCATATACTGTGCAGCCTAGACGAGATGAAAAGTCAATACTGATTATAGTCGTCACAAAGTTCAGCAAGAAATTTGAGAGGGATGTACTTCCCAAACATTTGAGCCTGGTAGCAGGGAAGGCACAGCCACTAGGACAAATCTTAGAATGTCAACGGTGGATGCTCAAGAAAGTTCACCTGAGACCATTTTGTTCCACTCCGACTAGTTCAATCACATTGCACATAACAAATTACTACAGACAAGAAAGGGAAGTTTCCTAGAATAAGAAAGAACAGGCAAGTCATTTTTTGTGGTGACCGTTTTTTTTTTGACCGATGGAAACAGATCAAGGGATAGGGAGGTGGAGATTTTTTGATGCCACACGGTTTTCTTTTGATCTTCTTTTCTTTGTGTCGTGGGCCCTATCCATTGTTTTTTTTGCAGCTAGAATTCAGTGAGTGCATGCCACGCCCAATCCACTGTTTTTTTTTGCAGACTGAATTCAGCATGCGGACTCTGTGATGGTGCGCATGTCTTTTCCAGTCGGTGTTGTGCTAGCTCAGGGGAAACCGTAACACACCCAATGGAGGGGCCCTATGTGACAGAAGAAAGCAAGACCGTGAAGAGAATCACCTCTCCTCGCTATCATGTTGCGGCACTGATTGTTCTTCTCAGAGTTACATGGTAGGTCACATGGCAGAGATCAACACAGAGTGTTTATCAGCTCATCTACTCTTTATATCCAAAGTTTCTCAAAAAATACTTTTTTATGTCTATTTCAAGAACAAACCAACAGAGTCATATATAAGTGATGTGAACCAAATAATAAGATTGATAATATGAAAGTGATATTAGCAGGACATAAGACATATACATGTATACACTACGTGAAGAGACAGAATACTGAGGACCACACAAGCTTCAAAGTTAAGGCATGCATGTTCACGAGTACTTGTGCAGGATTCCTCAGTTGATTTTCTCCTACTGTGGTTGTCTAATATAACTCCACAGTACTTGTGCAGGAACTGGCAGTGTCGTCATCGAAGTGATACACAACGGCGGTACCGCCATCAAATTACTCGCCATGGTAGATGTGTTGGTTCTCCACCATACCACCCTCTTTCAGGTTCACCAGATAGAACTGTAGGATGGGCAATCCTGAAGCCTCTTAAACCTATTTCATTATTTCTCTACCAAGCTTGCATTGCGGCTGGTCAATCTTCAACATTAGCCATATATACTCTTTATCCTAATATGTTGGAATTTCCATTTTATCACTGCAGTGAGCGTATCTCTGCAATGTTATATTTGAGAGGCCACTAGCAACTAGCCATGAGGAGCCAACCTTAATATATTTCAAAGACTACAAGCACTGTCTTAACTTACTATACTGAACTAATTCAACCCATGCTCTACCACTGTCTAAATCATATGTTACAAAAGTATTAATTGTTGTGGATAGAGCAGGGAAAAAATATCGGCCGGTAGAATCGATATCCCGTTTACCGGCTGGGTCCGAAATTTTTCCTCTATCGTCCGAAATTTTCATATTTTTAAAATTTTGTCATCCAAATAGACGCTAAAGCCCACCCAATACTTTAACCTTAATACATGTTTAATTTTCTCTCTCCTTCTCTTCTAAGTTCAAGTTGTCACCGCCGCAACATACTCAGCACGCTCCAGCCATGTCACTGCCCTCCTCATTAAATAAGTAATTGATAATATGTTTTATTTAGTTTTTTATGTTAGATTGTTTAGAAATGATCTATGTGCTTTCCTAAACAAAATGAATCGTTTTTTGTCTAAATTTCTTCCGAAATTTTATTTCTATCGCCAATAAATTTCTTATATATCCGATATTCCCGTTTATCGGTGACCACCGAGATTTTTAAAATACCGGTAGAGAAAACCTTGGGATATAGTACAAGCTCTCAAGCTCAAGCACTACCGAGCTTGTTTAGTTCCCAAAAAGCAAACCCAAAAAGTGCTACAGTACCTGTCACATCGAATCTTACGGCATATGCATGGAGTACTAAATATAGGCGAAAGAAAAAACTAATTACACAGTTTGGTTGTAAATCACGAGACAAATCTTTTGAGCCTAATTAGTCTATGATTGGACACAAATTGCCAAATAAAACGAAAAGTGCTACAGTAGCCGAACCCAAACTTTTTCACCAACTAAACAAGCCCCTAGCGTCTTTTGAATAGTACTTATAACTGAGCGTGTCACCTGGACCCGCCTATGATGAGTGTCCGGCACAGATGTTTTTACTGTAGACACGTCTGTGATGAGTACTCAGTATACTTAGTAGTCCTCATCACAGGCACGTTTGTTGTTTGGACGCGTCTATAATGGGTATCCAGCATAGAGACCTTTACTGTAGACAGGTCGACGTTGAGTGCTCATCACAAACATGTACTCCCTCCGTCCCAAAAAAAAAAGAGTCATTCTCGCTTCCCAAAAAGTCAACAGCTTTTAACTTTGACCAAATATATTTAACAAAATATTAATAGTACATAATTAGTATCATTAGGTAGATGTTTGAATATACTTTCATAATAAACTCATTTAGAGATATAAATGTTGCACGCATTTTCTACAAACGTAGTCAAATTTGAGAAAGTTTGACCAGCACGCTTCCCACAACGACTCTTTTTATGGGACGGAGTAGTACTTACCGAGTGTGATGTGACAACCACTGAGACACGTCCGATCCATGTCTGTGATCTTTGGATCTGACATAGTCAATTGAAGTTGATATTGTTTACTCTCTCCCTATTCATTTTTTAACACCATAACCACTGTTATCTATTTTGGTAGTGAAAAATACCAGTTACTTTACATGTGTTTTTTATCAACTATATTGAACCTCCATATGTTCTTTAAATCTCTTTAGCTCAAACTTCTATTTCAGCTCTTATTGGATCCATTTTGTGACATCAGGAATCGATATTATGATTCCAATTTATGATGTTATTAGTCTGTGCAATTTATTTATGCATGTGTTAAGTTCATACTCTTAATCTTTAACATGTATTTTGTTAAAATAAGTTTGTTCTATGCTTTATTAAAAACACACTATATGGCCTATGCTCTAGCACAATGGATGCAACTGCAGCTACATGCATACACAAGCAAACATGGAGAGTGAGCAGAATCAGGGCCACATGCCAGCATCCACATTTGCTCCACGGACGTCCAGGACAAAACTCTCTGGGTCGACGATTGGTAGCATACTGAAGCAGCAGGTCACTTAAATAGATGGATAGTTACCACTCACTAGAGGGCTCAAAAGAGCTAAGTTATTTCAGGACATGCGTCCGATTAGAGCGACAACCCTGTCTTCTGCACACTGCCCCTGAGATCCCGAGTGCAAGTCAACAGCAAGCCAAACAGTGGCAAGGCACCTATACACTACCGCCCTCCTTCACTATCACTGACCTGTGCGGTAGGATAGGAAATCCTGACGCATCTCAAGCCTATTTCAGTTTCTCCACGTACATCCCCTCCATCAGTATGCTAGTTCTCCACAGATGTTAGTACTTCCGTCTTATAGATCCCGCATGGCTATCATCTCTTCAATGTTGTCTATATATTAGTGACAACTAGAAAGTAGCCACACAGAGTTAGTCTAAAACTTTTTTTTATTAGAACAGAGTCACAATTGTAGGGGTGCCTTCCATATATATAGCCATGTATAGGTGAATAGTACAACCTATGGTACAAGTAGCATTGTACAACAATGTGCTATATAATGATCCTACTAGTACCCATCCGCAGTCAAAGCAATAGGAAACCCTGATGCACAGACTGATCTGAGAATCAGTGAACCTATACAGGGAGACCCATAGTCGAGATGGCTGCAACTAAGCCGAGTGGACATGAAGAACACAGACCTACCCTAGGGCAACCTTGTCAGGGATGAAGTGGATATTGATCACATTGTGCTTTGTGCAGCGACGGTGAACGGGGTTCACCATCATATAGATAGCACTCAAGTTGTCACAATAGACAACCCACGCTAAAGAACCGACACTATGCCAGAAAAGACCTTCACTGCTAGACTATCACTGCCGGTTATTTTGGAACTGACCTTGATAAAGCATCATTGGCAGTTCATGGCTTGAACTAATAGTGAAAGGATGTGTACTATCACTGCCGGTTGAAGTCACGAACCGGCAGCACTGCCGGGTCGTGGCTTGAACTACCAATAGACTTTTTTACAAGAAAAAAGGTAACTTAGTATGAGATCGTATCAAGATAAACTTCATATCAATGTTGTAGAGTTTAAGGAGATCTGAAACTTGGCGTCTCACAATTTTTTATTTTGAGATGGTTTACAAGTCCAAATATTCAATATAAGTTCTTGTATTAGATTTGAGATAATTAACAATGTCGAATGGAGACAAAGTCGACATCAAAGTTGCAATATTTGACAAGAACTACAACTTTTTCATTTCAGATCATTTGGAGTGTCAAATATACAATATAAAATTTGAAATTATGTAGTTAAGTGAATAGCATCAGTTTTATAGTCACATATGTCTGCAGCTCAGTTGGAGTGTGTGCTCGAGGGAACGTGAACGTTGAGGTCTTGAGTGCTAGATGTGTAGCTCATGGAGAAGGTGACATAGCCATCAGCACTCTGCCACAACCTGTGCAAAGCATGATAATCTGCTTTGCCATTATACTGATACATCGTGGTTTGGCATTTTGAAGATGAAGACTCCAAACCATCGCGAAGGAAGATTCAGACATGGCAGGTAATGAGCATCCTATTCCCTTTTTAAATCACGCATGTGTCATATGCGACAAATTAACCCAGCCAGCTCATCTTTGACTCGAGTAATATTGTCCGATCAAACATGAAGTCCAAGCCGTTTACAATACTTTGTTTCCAAATTCCACAATTATTGTTTTGAGATATTGTTTTTGAAATAAATGTTTTGCGATATTGTTATTTTGGTCCCAAACGTGGACCAGAGAGTGCTCCAACCACCGTCCTCTGAACTCGATACTCAACTACATATCAATGAATAGATAGTATTACATTAAAATTATGATACGCTCCCCTCGCCGCCACATCGCACCTTTCCCACACCGCTGCATGAGCGCGGCCGCATCGCTCTCCTCCCGCGCCGTCGATGCTTCCATTCAGCGGCATCGCAGGCTGCCACCCGCCCGGCCACCCACCCGCTCGTCTCGGATGTTGCAGGCTGCTGCCAGACCGGCTGTCCCGGCCGCCGCAGGCTTCCTGGACGGACCACGCGGCCACACGCGCGCCAAGATCCCGGCCGCCCAGCTTCCACGTTCTTCGAGTTGCAGACGCCGCCGTGTTGGCCAAGGTAGTCGGAATTGGATTGTAATCAAATCGAGAAATCAAATCAAATCCATGGTAAGTTACGAACTCAACGTCCGATCCGAACTTGATCTGGTTTTTTTCGTACTTATATATTGTTGGTGCCTTTGGATAACCTTGACAAGCACAAGAAGTCTCGCCGAGCAAAGAAGCGCCTCGCCGAGCATAACCTGATCTCGCGAGCACCTAATCTTGAAACTTCAGATTCTTATATGTGGTATGCATCTTATGTATTTTGTGATATCCTTTATTTTAAAATTCTCATAGGCCACATAGCTATGATTTGTTCTGTGCTTGCATGTGACCTTCTGACACTATAATTAGGAATTAGGCCAAATGTTAATCAGTAGACTGCAATTCTATGAATATGATGTGCAGTTACGTAGTTATCAATCTGAAGATGCTTCGCAGCCTACATAACCACTAAAATAATTTATATTAGCAAATTAACTCACTTTTTGAGCATGTGAAACTTAAGTCATGTAGGTAAGTGTCGCTTTATTTCTTTGTTTTGTTTTTAGTTTATTTCCTACACCTCACCTCAGAGTTTCACCCGGAAATTCTTGTCGTGCTTAACTTTGCTTGTTGAATTGAGATCTCTGTATATGCTATCATGCTATTTTAACTTAGAGGCCAGGATGATCCATGATTAGGGACTGCAACATTAGTTATGTTTATATCGCTCTCAAACTTACTTATTTATGTATCTGTGAACATGTCTATGCCAAGTGTCAATGATCCATTGTGTTGCTCGGTATAGCTGCAGCATGATCCAATCATACAGCAATAAAAAAAAGTTACAATGCTGAACCTAAGCTTGTCAATAGATACCATTTACTGACATATAGGTTGATTGTATGTCCTGACCTATTTGTCTGTTGTTATATTCATTGGACAGCTACACATTATTAGTATTTTTCATCAGTTCATCCATGGTGTCGGATGGGGAACAGTAGCAAGCTTAGGCTTGCTTAGGTCATGTTTGTGATGGTCGATCTGTTCAGCCTTTTGTAAAGTAAATTATTCTATTTTCTGTTTTTTTTCATGTGGTTTTTGTGTTTTATGTTTGTAAGGGTTCTCGCGGTCTCGCCCCTTTAGTTCCTAATGCAAAGAAACGCAACTCTCCTACGTTTAAAAAGGATTGGTGGACTTATTATTATCATCATCAAACAAGAATTTTGATTGTATTTGCCAGGTACCTTTATCGTGATAGTGTCTTCTTTTATACTACAACATAGGAAGACATCAAATTTCCATTTTGGTTATTCTACTACACCGGAAAATTAAATGAATTCGGTGTTTGAACAAAGCAAGCGTTATGTGAAATTATTTGCAGTTTCGTTGAGAATTTAATCTGCTGGTATTTTCATATGTTTAGTTTGCAGATTTAGTTGTCCTAGAGGAATCTAGGATTGTACATCTGAACCCATACTAGAATAGTAGATATTGTAACATCTCTGAATTCCCGTAGGCTGCAACATTGACACTCAACTAGGTTTTGCCTAGGCATTGTAACAGACCCCAGATAGTTCCATACATCAATTCCTCAGTGAGACAAATATACGAAGTTCCTTATGGAAATTAAATGCTAAACCACCATCTCTCTGTTTCAGTTTACCTTTATTCAGAGTTTATTCCATCGTTCTTTATTCAGAGTTGATTATTATCACAATCTTTGCTTATGTTTGATAGGAGGTGCTGCTCAAACACATGTCCCCAAATATATACGTATCGTGGTTTAGTAGCTGAATGTCTGCCCTTTGAAAGCATGAGCAAGTGCTGCAGATCCACCCACATAAGATATTGTTCAGATTTTTGTAACACCCTAAAAAATTTAAAAAGAAGAAAAATAGGAAAAATATGATTTTTTGTATATTTTTGTGAGCATGCAAATTTAGAATAAGAATAATTTTTATAAATTTAAAATCAAATATAAGGGTAGAAACATGATTGAGCATTCATGCTGCTGCATTTGAAGTTTTGTATTGAGTGGTTTAAATCAAATTCAAATTTGATTTGAAAATCTTTTGAAAATTTGCTTTGAAAAATTGGAAAAAGAAAAAGAAAAGAGAAATTCATTTCATTCGGATTTTGGCCCGCTTCTTTTCGCAGCCCAGCACGCGCGGCCCATTTTTCTCCCCCTCCCGCGCCCGCGCCGCCTTCGGTTCTCCTGGGCCGAGCCCAAGGCGCGGCCTGCTAAGCCCAACCGCGCGCACAGCCGCACCGAGCCGCCGACACGCGGGACCCACCTGTCAGCGTCCCTTTCCCCTTTCCTTTCTTCTTCCTCCGGTTCCTTCCATCGACGAACGCCGCCTTCTCTCTTTCCCGGTTTGGTGATCCGAATCTCCTTCGAAATCTTCCTCCTTTCCATAACCGGTGATGCCTAGGAGCTATAAAACGGAACCCCGAGCCTCCCCGCTTCTCATTGAGCCCTTCAAACCCTAGCCTCGACATCCCGGGAGGGCCACCGTCGAAGCTCCGCCTCCACCGCCGCCTTGCCGAGCTAGCCGCCGCCCTCCGGTTGTTCTCCAGCTTTGTTCTCGCGCGGGGTAAGGTCGCGGTGATGCGCTCTTTCTTTTGGTGCTTTCGGTTTGGTGAATGGTGCTCGGCATGGTCATCTTCGCAAACTCCGGCGAGCTCGGGCTCCATCCGGCCATGGCGCCGCCGTCGGAATTACTGTGGCCGCCGGCACCCTCTTTCTCTCTCTCCCCGATCCGATCTCAGCCTTCAACTTCGAATCCGACGGTCAAAATTAAAACGTACCGGTTCGCTGGTGATCTTGCAAAAGAGACCCTGAGGTTTTTGAGTTTATAACCCGCGATCCAAAACGTAAAACGGAAAAATACGCTTTGATAAATTGAAAACGTAATTTGTTTCGGAAAAAGAAAAATACGCTTTCTGATATTTACAGTTTTGCCACTCAACTTGTTTTAGTCGTAGAATCTTCGTTTTAACTCCGATTTGGTCCATTCAAATTGCGTTAGATTCATATTTGCGAGCTCTATGCAACTATACAACTGTACAGTAGGTTTGGATTAATTTATTTTCGAGTTTTAATTAAAGTATTTATTTTTCTATAGGAAATCTTTGGAAATTCATAACTTTGTCGTTTTAGCTCCGTTTTTCGTGATCTTCGCGTCTGTGTGATCCTAGCGAGTCGTAGATTCGTTTTAAAGACTTTTTATTTTATTTTCTTACTGATGGTGTACTGTTCTAATTATAGTCTTGTTTGTTTATGCATGATTGCTTCTGGATGTGTGTTGTTGCAATTGGTTGATCGAGTATAGGCGGTGAGCAATTCGTTGGGGATCAAGAGCCTTACTACGAGCAAGATCTTCAGGACCAGTTTGAGCAAGGCAAGTATAGCATGGGATTATCCTTGTTGTCCTATTCACATTATGCAATTAATATCATTATGCATTTATTCCTTGCTAAGGATGACTTAGTGATTGATCCTACACCTTGAGACCTATTACGATGCATTGAGTAGTATGGCTAGTGCTTGAACATGGACTATGATCATGTAATTTGATTAGAGAAATATGCGACAAACATTAAAAGATGATTTTGATTAATGTTTAAAGGGGATTAGAGCATGGGGTTACTTTTTGATGCTCTAGTTACTCTCCATAAGGACTCATCTATAAGCGACAATCCGGGATTTACAGTACAACTGTGGGGGCTATATAGCTCTGGCTTTAGTCATATAGAAGGACCTTTTCTAGCTTGTTAGAGGTAATCTTTTTGGCGTAAGAACGGCTTGACGAATCAGGTATAGTGCGGCCTCTGTCCTTATGTGTATAGGCTGCGGGTTATTGTGCCATTTGGAAGGGGGGCTCTACATCTGTTTGCCGAGTGAATCTAATGGCCCTAACTTGTTAGACGAACCTTCGAAAGACTTCATAGTGTTTACCCTGCCTGCTCACCTTGGTAGTGTTTTGGGAGTAATTAACCCGGGCATATGGGTAACACGACTCATAGTGAAAGTGTACAACCTCTGCATAGTGTAAAACTGTTATAACAGCCGTGCTCATGGTCACGAGTGTCCTTGGACCCTTATGGAATAATTGATAATTGTTAATGGTTATGTTTTTGCTATTCATCAATCATTTCACATGGATCATATGTTTATTGTTTACATTGAGACATTTTGATGCTATTGATATGCTAAAATCATGCTAACTAAAAGCTACATGTTGATAAACCAATGTTATGCCTTCTTGAGCCTCATGAACCCCATGTTACACTTGTTGAGTACGAGATGTACTTACGCTTGTTTATTTTTCTTACTTGGATAAAAATCTCGGATGGATAACAGATGGAGGTAATAGTGACTACTACGCCTACTTCCCTGAAGATTACTAGACTTGCTGTCAACCAGTCAATGTACCTGTGACTGGAGCTACCACGAGAGTTTATTATTTCTACTTCCGCTACATTTGTGTTAAGACTATGTGTTAAATATCGTGATGTAATAACATTTGTGATGACACTTCCGTTATAATTTGTGAACTTATGTGTGATTGATCTCTGGGCACACATAAGGGTATGCATTCCATTTGGTCGTTAAATGGGTGTGACAAATTGGTATCAAAGCTCTTGTTGACTGTAGGACGCAAGCCTAGCTAGAAATGGTTGACTTAGTATTGTCTTTACACTATTTTTATGCTCACTATCTTGCTCTTGTTATTTGATAAATTTTTATGCTTCTTATGTCTCATTCTATTATGAAATTTTGCCTCTATTCTAACTTCATCTAAAAATTCTGTAGATGGCCCGTGACCGTAAGACTGCCCGCATTAGCTCTGGAGGATACTACCCACCTCGTGCCCTGCTTGCAACTGAAGAGCCACAAGAGCCAGAACCCCAGAAACAGGAGCAGGCCCCTGAAGCACCAGTCCAAGCACCAGCACCTCCCCAGGAAGAGCCTGAGCCTGAAGAAGATCCAGAGATCATCGAGGTTGAAGATGATGAAGAGGAAGCTAATGGAGGAGGACAACCCCCGTCTCCACCACATCATGAAGCTCTTGGAGATATGTCACCTCCTCCAATGGGGTGGACTGTGAGGATCTACCACAGGAATGGAGGGAATGTTGTCTCTCATCTTCGCCTGGTGGGGATGCTCACTGCTTACTTCGCTGATTGGCATCCAGCTGTGGAGTACGTCTGCTGGGAGTACACTCATCCACTGGAGGATACATACTGGAAGGCAAGGGCAAGCATCTTTGCACATAAGCAAGACAAAGGGGCATATCAGCTGGACAGGATGTTCTCTCACATGGGTCATCGAGCTACTATAGAGGATAGCATTGAAGATGCTGCTTTTGAAGCATGTATGGGTCTCCGCTATCTTCGCTTTAACCTTATGAAGCATGACATTCCTCGCTTCTTTCCTCGTGCACACCCCGACCTTGGATGGGCTATGACAGATCCAGTGCAGCTAGAGCCACTACCTCGGGTGATGGTGAACCTTGTCTATGATATGATGGATAGGAAGCTGCAGCTAGAAGAGATGGTGAAGGCACAAGGGAAGACTATCAAGAGGTGCCAGGCAACCATTGATGAGCTCCGAGCAAACCAAGACCTGCCCAAGATTTATGAGATATTAGAGCATGAGCCACTTCCTTAGGAAGTAGGAGTCCTTTATGTAATAAGAACGTTCTTAGCAACGTCAGTTGAGTCAGTCGAGTCTGTCGTGTGGGTTGAACCTTGGTGTGCTAGTTGCTTTATTATTATGCTTATATGTGAGTTGGATCTTTGTTTGAGTGTCGGGACTTGTAGGCATGTCTACAAGTTCCATTCTTAAGAATAATAAGTTTAATAGTCAAGGGAATAATAGTTGGGTTTGGTATTATCACGTTTCTGTCCTTGCTGTTTTCTGGAGCAGTCTTCAATGTTTCTGCTATAGCTTAAAAACGGTTCTTGCAATATTTATGAAATTTTTATGAGAGAAACTAGACTCAAGCATCTTTCAAATGCCACTGGAATTACCTTTTTATCTGATCTGGTTCGAGAGATATAATTTTCACAAGTTAAAGTTTCTGCACAGTCTGGAATCTGGAACAGTTTCTGTTACGCCTTATTTTTCATAGACTTAACGACAGAATCTGATCTTGAGGTCTGAATAGAAATTGTGGATAATTTCATAAGCTTTCTAACCATATAAAGCACGCCCCTTTTGGACTTCTGTAGCTCGAGATATGATTAAAATTCTGAACTATCAATATTGCTACTCGTCCAGAAAACTTTCAGATCTCATTCTTTATCTTATAAGTGGTTGGTAACACGGAATTCTTAAAGTTTGCATGTTTATGGGTGGCAGATGGCCGGAAGAGGAAGAGGCAGGGGTCGTGGAAACATTCCCCCAAATCCACCACCACCACCGCCACCAACTATCGAGCAACTGTTGGCAGTACAGACCCAGTTGATGCAACAACTAGTGCAAAACCAGCAAAATCAGCCAGTTGCTGGGGCTCAACCACGTGATAAGCGTGGTGAATTTTTGAAGGGTCGTTCCCTAGTGTTCACACATGCTGCTGATCCTTTGGAGGCTGATGATTGGCTTCGTGCTGTGGAGAAACAACTCAATATTGCCCAATGTGATGACCGACAGAAGGTGCTGTTCGCTTCTGGGCAACTTCAAGGAGAAGCTCAGGATTGGTGGGAGTCATATGAGTATGGTCATCCTGCCAATGCTCCTGCAGTCACCTGGCAGGAGTTTAGAGAGAACTTCAGGGCTTACCATATACCTGAAGGAATGATAGAGTTGAAGGCGGAGGAATTCAGGAACCTGACCCAAGGGTCAATGACTGTAGCTGAGTACCGTGACAAGTTTGCTCAATTGTCACGATATGCTCCACATGAGGTGGCCAATGACAATGATAAGCAGCGCCGCTTCTTGAAGGGATTATATGATAGACTACAGTTGCAGTTGATGTCCAATACCTACCCTAACTTTCAGACGCTTGTGAACCGCGCTATCGTGGTGGATAACAAGCGCAAGGAAATGGATGCAAAGAGGAAGAGGTTACAGGGACAAGCCTCCAGTAGCAACACCCGTCCACGTACTGGCTTTCAGCAGAATAATCAGCAGAGGCCTCCTTCTGGACAGTGGAATCATGGTCAGGCCCCTTTCCGTGGACAGTTTCGGCAACGTCCCCCATTCCAGCCACAGAATAGCAACCAACGTCCTCCGCAGCAGAATGGGAATCAAGCACAGCGTCAGGGTCCTTCCAACAACACTCCTACGAAGACTAGTGCTCCCAATACCCCCAACAGGTGTTTCCGATGTGGAAAAGAAGGTCACTTGTCCTACAATTGTCCGAAGAAGCCCAACCAGCAGACTCCCCAGAGACAGAGCAGCCACCAGAAGCCTGCACCTAACTCGGGAAGGGTGAATCACTTATCCCAGGAAACTACAGTGGAGGAGCCAGAAGTTATGCTTGGTACGTTCGATGTCCACTCTACTCCCGCCACTGTTCTTTTTGATTCTGGAGCATCACATTCTTTCATATCACAATCATTTGTTAGAATACATAGAATCCATTTGTGTGCCATGAAGAACCCTATCTTAGTAAACTCACCTGGTGGAAGCATGCCAGCATCTTATCGCTGTCTTCCGATTAGTCTCAACTTAAGGGGGTAGAGTTTACAGTTAGTCCTATAGTCTTGAGAACAACAGGGATTGATCTTATATTGGGAATGGATTGGATGATGCAACAACAAGCAGAGATTCAGTGTAAGGGTAAATCAGTTGTACTGACAACACCAAAGGGGGATAGAATCAAGGTTGAGGTAAAAGTGCAGAAACAGGAGACCGCTACAGTGAACCAGCTCAATGACGGTGCCAACCAGGAAGATCCAGTTGTGGAGGAGTTTCCCGATGTGTTTCCTGAGGAATTGCCAGGTATGCCACCAGACCGTGACATTGAATTTATTATTGAATTATTACCTGGAATTGCACCTATAGCTAAGCGTCCATATAGAATGGGAGTAAATAAATTAGAAGAACTTAAGAAACAAATTAAGGAGTTGCAGGATAAGGGTTTTATTCGTCCTAGTTCTTCACCATGGGGAGCACCAGTGATTTTTGTGGATAAGAAAGATGGAACTCAGAGGATGTGTGTAGATTATCGGTCTCTTAATGAGATTACTATTAAGAACAAGTACCCATTGCCTAGAATTGATGACCTGTTTGATCAGTTGAGAGGAGCTTGTGTATTTTCCAAGATTGATCTTCGCTCGGGATATCATCAATTGAAGATTCGTGCCAGGGATATACCCAAGACAGCTTTTACCACGCGGTATGGGTTGTATGAGTATACAGTGATGTCTTTTGGTTTGACTAATGCCCCTGCATACTTCATGTATTTAATGAATAAGGTGTTCATGGAATATCTGGATAAGTTTGTAGTGGTATTCATTGATGATATTCTAGTATTTTCCAAGACTGAGGAAGAACATGCTGAACATTTGAGGTTGGTCTTGCAGAAGCTCAGAGAACACCAACTATATGCAAAAAGGAGTAAATGTGAGTTTTGGCTGAAGGAAGTTTCTTTTCTGGGTCACATTGTCTCCAATGGAGGAATATCAGTAGATCCTGGCAAGGTGAAAGATGTATTGAACTGGAAACCACCCGTCAATGTGAGTGAGATCCGTAGCTTCTTGGGACTGGCTGGTTATTATAGGAGATTTATAGAGGGGTTTTCAAAGCTTGCTAAACCAATGACTGCATTATTGGAGAAGAATGCCAAGTTTGTGTGGTCTGAGAAGTGTCAGGCTAATTTTGAGGAATTAAAGAAAAGATTGACTACTGCACCTGTCTTAGTTTTGCCAGATCTGAATAAACCTTTCTCTATCTATTGTGATGCATCTCGATTGGGTTTGGGATGTGTTTTTATGCAAGAAGGTAGAGTTGTGGCATATGCATCGAGGCAGTTGAGGAAGCATGAGTTGAATTACCCTACTCATGATTTGGAATTAGCTGCAGTGGTCCATGCATTAAAGATATGGAGGCATTATTTGATTGGACACAAGAGTGATATATACACTGATCACAAGAGTCTAAGGTATATCTTCACTCAAACAGATCTGAACTTGAGGCAGCGTTGATGGTTGGAGTTGATAAAAGACTATGATCTAGAGGTGCATTATCACCCAGGAAAGGCCAACGTTGTTGCTGATGCTCTTAGTAGGAAAAGTTATGCAAATAAAATACAAGTAATGCCTATGCCAAAAGAATTGTGTGCTGAGTGCAAGCATCTGAACTTAGGATTTACTACCAATGCAGTGGAATTAGTATTAGAGCCTACTTTGGAGCAAGAAATCCGTAAAGGTCAGCAGAAGGATGAAAAGTTGAGAGAGATAGCTGAAAACATAGCGAAAGGTAAATCTCCAGGATTCCGTAAGGATGATAATGGTACGCTATGGTTTGGAAAAAGGCTGTGTGTGCCTAAAGATAAGGATATCAGAAGGGCAATTCTGCGTGAAGCTCATGAGTCAGCTTATTCCATACATCCGGGGAGTACTAAGATGTACTTGGATCTGAAAGAGAAATATTGGTGGTATAGTTTAAAGAGAGACGTTGCTGAGTATGTTGCTTTGTGTGACACTTGTCAAAGGGTGAAAGCTGAACATCAGAGACCTGCAGGATTGTTATAGCCTATGCAGATACCCGAGTGGAAATGGGAAGAGGTTGGTATGGACTTTATAGTTGGGTTGCCACGGACTCAAAGAGGATATGATTCAATTTGGGTGATAGTGGATCGTCTGACTAAGGTTGCTCATTTTCTGCTTGTGAAGACTACATATAGCAGTGCGAAGTTGGCAGAGTTGTATATGGAAAGAATAGTGAGTCTACATGGAGTTCCTAAGAAGATTGTGTCTGATCGAGGTACTCAGTTTACATCTCATTATTGGCAAAAGATACATAAATCATTGGGGACCAAACTGAATTTTAGTACAGCTTATCATCCCCAGACAGATGGTCAAACGGAGAGAATTAATCAGATATTGGAAGATATGTTGAGAGCTTGTGCTTTACAATATGGTACTAGCTGGGATAAGAGTTTGCCTTATGCAGAGTTCTCTTATAACAATAGTTATCAGAAGAGTCTTCAAATGGCACCGTTTGAGGCTCTATATGGACGAAAGTGTAGGACCCCGTTGTTCTGGAATCAGACAGGGGAGAGTCAAGTGTTTGGGCCTGATGTATTAAAGGATGCTGAAAAGAAAGTGAGAATGATTAGGGATAATCTGAAAATAGCACAGTCCCGACAGAAAAGCTATGCTGATACTCGTAGAAGAGAGTTGACTTTTGAGGTAGGGGATTATGTTTACTTGAAAGTGTCACCCATGAGGAGTGTGAAGAGGTTCAACATGAAGGGTAAATTGGCACCAAGATATATTGGACCTTTTAAGATCATAGAGAGACGTGGTGAAGTGGCATATCAGTTGGAATTACCCGAAAGTTTGGCAGGTGTACATGATGTGTTCCATGTGTCTCAATTGAAGAAATATTTACGAGTACCAGAGGAACAGATTCCATTAGAGGAGCTCACTGTTAAGGAGGATCTTACATATGAAGAGTTTCCGGTTAAAATTTTGGAGACTGCTGACAGAGTCACAAGAAGTCGGACAATCAAAATGTGTAAAGTACAGTGGAATCGGTACACAGCAGAAGAGGCTACTTGGGAGCGAGAAGAGGATCTGAGAAAAACCTACCCGCAACTGTTTGAGTAAGCATCGGTCGAATCTCGGGACGAGATTCATCTTAAGGGGGGTAGAATTGTAACACCCTAAAAATTTAAAAAGAAGAAAAATAGGAAAAATATGATTTTTGTATATTTTTGTGAGCATGCAAATTTAGAATAAGAATAATTTTTATAAATTTAAAATCAAATATAAGGGTAGAAACATGATTGAGCATTCATGCTGCTGCATTTGAAGTTTTGTATTGAGTGGTTTAAATCAAATTCAAATTTGATTTGAAAATCTTTTGAAAATTTGCTTTGAAAAATTGGAAAAAGAAAAAGAAAAGAGAAATTCATTTCATTCGGATTTTGGCCCGCTTCTTTTCGCAGCCCAGCACGCGTGGCCCATTTTTCTCTCCCTCCCGCGCCCGCGCCGCCTTCGGTTCTCCTAGGCCGAGCCCAAGGCGCGGCCTGCTAAGCCCAACCGCGCGCACAGCCGCACCGAGCCGCCGACACGCGGGACCCACCTGTCAGCGTCCGTTTCCCCTTTCCTTTCTTCTTCCTCTGGTTCCTTCCATCGACGAACGCCGCCTTCTCTCTTTCCCGGTTCGGTGATCCGAATCTCCTTCGAAATCTTCCTCCTTTCCATAACCGGTGATGCCTAGGAGCTATAAAACGGAACCCCGAGCCTCCCCGCTTCTCATTGAGCCCTTCAAACCCTAGCCTCGACATCCCGGGAGGGCCACCGTCGAAGCTCCGCCTCCACCGCCGCCTTGCCGAGCTAGCCGCCGCCCTCCGGTTGTTCTCCAGCTTTGTTCTCACGCGGGGTAAGGTCGCGGTGATGCGCTCTTTCTTTTGGTGCTTTCGGTTTGGCGAATGGTGCTCGGGATGGTCATCTTCACAAACTCCGGCGAGCTCGGGCTCCATCCGGCCATGGCGCCGCCGTCGGAATTACTGTGGCCGCCGGCGCCCTCTTTCTCTCTCTCCCCGATCCGATCTCAGCCTTCAACTTCGAATCCGACGGTCAAAATTAAAACGTACCGGTTCGCTGGTGATCTTGCAAAAGAGACCCTGAGGTTTTTGAGTTTATAACCCGCGATCCAAAACGTAAAATGGAAAAATACGCTTTGATTAATTGAAAACGTAATTCGTTTCAGAAAAAGAAAAATACGCTTTCTGATATTTACAGTTTTGCCACTCAACTTGTTTTAGTCGTAGAATCTTCGTTTTAACTCCGATTTGGTCCATTCAAATTGCGTTAGATTCATATTTGCGAGCTCTATGCAACTATACAACTGTACAGTAGGTTTGGATTAATTTATTTTCGAGTTTTAATTAAAGTATTTATTTTTCTATAGGAAATCTTTGGAAATTCATAACTTTGTCGTTTTAGCTCCGTTTTTCGTGATCTTCGCGTCTGTGTGATCCTAGCGAGTCGTAGATTAGTTTTAAAGACTTTTTATTTTATTTTCTTACTGATGGTGTACTGTTCTAATTATAGTCTTGTTTGTTTATGCATGATTGCTTCTGGATGTATGTTGTTGCTATTGGTTGATCGAGTATAGGCGGTGAACAATTCGTTGGGGATCAAGAGCCTTACTACGAGCAAGATCTTTAGGACCAGTTTGAGCAAGGCAAGTATAGCATGGGATTATCCTTGTTGTCCTATTCACATTATGCAATTAATATTATTATGCATTTATTCCTTGCTAAGGATGACTTAGTGATTGATCCTACACCTTGAGACCTATTACGATGCATTGAGTAGTATGGCTAGTGCTTGAACATGGACTATGATCATGTAATTTGATTAGAGGAATATGCGACAAACATTAAAAGATGATTTTGATTAATGTTTAAAGGGGATTAGAGCATGGGGGTTACTTTTTGATGCTCTAGTTACTCTCCATAAGGACTCATCTATAAGCGGCAATCCGGGATTTACAGTACAACTGTGGGGGCTATATGGCTCTGGCTTTAGTCATATAGAAGGACCTTTTCTAGCTTGTTAGAGGTAACCTTTTTGGCGTAAGAACGGCTTGACGAATCGGGTATAGTGCGGCCTCTGTCCTTATGTGTATAGGCTGCGGGTTATTGTGCCATTTGGAAGGGGGGCTCTACATCTGTTTGCCGAGTGAATCTAATGGCCCTAACTTGTTAGACGAACCTTCGAAAGACTTCATAGTGTTTACCCTGCCTGCTCACCTTGGTAGTGTTTTGGGAGTAATTAACCCGGGCATATGGGTAACACGACTCACAGTGAAAGTGTACAACCTCTGCAGAGTGTAAAACTGTTATAACAGTCGTGCTCACGGTCACGAGTGGCCTTGGACCCTTATGGAATAATTGATAATTGTTAATGGTTATGTTTTTGCTATTCATCAATCATTTCACATGGATCATATGTTTATTGTTTACATTGAGACATTTTGATGCTATTGATATGCTAAAATCATGCTAACTAAAAGCTACATGTTGATAAACCAATGTTAGGCCTTCTTGAGCCTCATGAACCCCATGTTACACTTGTTGAGTACGAGATGTACTTATGCTTGTTTATTTTTCTTACTTGGATAAAAATCCCGGATGGATAACAGATGGAGGTAATAGTGACTACTACGCCTACTTCCCTGAAGATTACTAGACTTATTGTCAACCAGTCAATGTACCTGTGACTGGAGCTACCACGAGAGTTTATTATTTCTACTTCCGCTACATTTGTGTTAAGACTATGTGTTAAATATCGTGATGTAATAACATTTGTGATGATACTTCCGTTATAATTTGTGAACTTATGTGTGATTGATCTCTGGGCACACATAAGGGTATGCATTCCATTTGGTCGTTAAATGGGTGTGACAATTTTTGTGCCAGTTTTGCATGATTGCCTCTTGTTCCTGCGCCAGACATCATCCACTTAGTAGTAGGATTAGCTATCAAGTGGCCCCAGATGCTTCAAATATTTGAGCAAGGTAGGTTTTAGTGTAGTCCATAGATTTAGAAATGTTGAAAATAATAGGATGGACCAGGCTTGTAGAGCAGTTATAGTCAAATAGGCCTGAAGAGCTTCAAGAATCTTATGTGAACAAGAGCTAGGCTCTTTGAGGTCTAGAAGATAGGTGATGAATTCTTCGCCTCAATCGTCGAAAGTATATATCCTAAGGCATGTATACTATTCTGTCGAGGAGAGCAAGAAAGGTCTTGAATGAAGTTGATAGAAAAAATGATAGAGTTTCTTTGCAAGGCTGGAGCAAAATGTTTGTTCAATAGGTGTTGAACTGTAAATTGTTTCACTGCTGTAAAGTATTTCATGTGCATGCCTGATGCATATTTTGTATTCACATACATATATTGTGCAAAGTACAGCATGACCATGCAAGAAGTTGTTCTTGGTGTTTTTTTCATTAGAAAAATGCGGTTATTTTTCATTTTTTGCATCTATAAAACTAACTAGGTGTGAATATTAGATTTATTTAGCAATATCTTTTTTTGTTGTATAAGTGCCCATTGAAAACTGTCGCTTTAGCAGTTGGGGCATTATTGAGGTCCATCTTTTTATTTACAGTTCAACATATTTTATAGGCTTGTCTTTCTACTTATTTGCAAGGAAACTTATATTATTTTACATATGAATTGGACTCACATGATGTAACTTCATAACATAACCGGATAAGCCCTACATATCAATATATAAAAATTAATGTGTAGTTTACATGTGAGAGGGTAAGGCAAAAGAGGAGGCATGGCCTCAAGGCTCAAGGTACACGGGAATGGGGAGGCTTGCAGATGGCAACAACGAGGCAGTATCGGGATTTGGGAAGACAGACAAAGTGTAGACGAATATGCAAATGGAGAATTGTATTTTGGAGAAAGAAATGGTCATAGGGTTAAGAAAGGTGGTGTGCATATGAATTCAACTTACATGTGAACAAATTAAAATATCTAAGCATCACACTTTATATGTTTGTCTTGGTTGAGAAATTTATTGCTTTAGAATTATCTATTTGAGACCCGTTGCAATGCACGGGTACTTTTACTAGTGCCATTATAATTTTCCAAAATACCCCCGGTACAGTCCCTTTCTCCATCTCAATGACATGCAGGGCCCAGACGTCATCTCCTCCTTCTTCCTCCACGTACGCATGTCTTCTCCATCCTCCAGCTCGGCTCCAGCACAGGCACCAGTCACCAGCGTTGCTGCAGATCCCCCGAGGACGCCGGAACGGGAGCAGGTGCAGCTGCTCTGGTGCCCTCGTCAGGCGTGGACCTTGCCGCGCCGGCCTCTCTCCGAGCCTGGGCGATGGGCGTATGTGCCGGCAAGGTGCGTGGCACGGAGGTTGGTGGGATCGACAGTGGCTGCGTGCCTGGACTCCCTCCTCTCGCCCGTTCGGGTGGAAAAAAGGCTATGAACGACGGGTAGTTAAGGTCGACGGATGCGCCGGCGCAGTCCACAGCTAGCGTAGGAGGACGATGGCTGCACGAAGGTCCTGATCTGCGCCGCGGCCGCGGTGTACTTCATGGCGCACATGAGCTTGACGTAGTCCTCCGGTGCGGTGTCGTATACTAGGCCGGGGTCCGCGGCCTAGGCCGGGTCGATGTGGCCGAGTTTATCAATAATCAATAATTAGAAAATTATCATATGTATACCACCCGGCCATGTCTTCAGTTGTGCATAGATTTCTTTTTTTTTATGTAAATATAGTAGTTGATTCCTCAATCGTGTATGAACATATCCCTTCCTTTCCTTCCAACAGCAGAACCACTAAGCTCATCTCCCCATGCACCATGTAACTTCTGTATGTTCAATATATGGCCAATATTTAGGCCAAAAAGCTTCCCCCACTTGTCAACCAGGATAACTCCATTGAGACAGATAACATGGTTAATGGCACCCCTTAATCACCTGGCACACTGCATCCTCTGGCTCTCTTCTTTTATTAAAGGGAAGATATATAATGTGAGAATCATTTTTCAGATATTAACTGTTTTATACTGTGTGCCGGAAGCTTCCAATCAATGCAATTATTTAGGGCACATAACAAATATTTGTATACTTATATAAGCTATTTTATTTACAAGGTCTAAATTAACTGTATTGAATGTGTACAACGGCATTCAAGCCCTGGATGTTAGGCCTTGATTAACAAACTAGGACATAGTCAGCTAGCTAATTCCCAAGGAAGAGGGCGCAGGGAACCTTACTTGGTAATAATGTAAATATAGTTATTTTTTATAAACTTCGTCGAGCTTAAGATTATTTAACTTTAGAGAGAACTAAAATGTCAAGTTTCTCAAGCGGAGGTAGTATATTCAATTATGTCCGATGCTTACCCTGCACTGTAGATTTGATGGGATAATGAAATTTAACCTTTCTGCATGTCCACATAATTGTTTCTAATTTGCTACAATTTTATGGTATTGACTTGTAACTTATAGTAAGTAATCTTTCAGGCCAAATGCATTTTTGCCATTACAAGTAAGGCTGTAAAATTCTGCCACCCAATAGCCTTTGCCAGTCAAGTGGACTCGTAGATTCCATGGAGGTTCTGCGCAATGCAAGAAATGCAGTTGTGCCAGTTCGGATCTCAATGCTCGGTCACCTGAACCTTTGGCTCCTGCAGTCCTGCCTACCACCCGACCATGCTTTTCCATGCTTTTCCATATTAGTCGATCTGTACCCTCTCGTCGCATGTGTGATCCCGATGCCTCACAAGCCTATGCAGGCTACTCTAACCAAGTCATTACACGCACCCATAGTTCGCTTTGTTCACCTTTCTCTCAGCTCGGGTCATCACGGGTCTTGTTCTACTTCCCCATTTGCATCGGCTATATATATTGGCGAAAGGAAACCACCCCCTACCCAATGTGTCATGATTCATTCAGTGCAACTATCCACCGCTTAGGATCCCAATGGATAGCAGTACTGCTTCCTTCATTTTCTCTCGAAACGAGCATTTGAAGATATAACATTTAAGTTATAACAAACATTTGAAGATATTGGCCAAAATATAGATTCATGATGTCACAAAACTGCTAGGTTACAGCAGGAGATGATTTCACTTTAATTAAGATCTAAATAAATACATATTTTAAAACAGACATACATAGGGATTAATTTGCAAGGTTATCATACCAAATAGAGATTATGGGATGTTTAAATGGGTATCGGATTCGAATAAACAAGAGTAAATATGATCAATTTTGATTTGTTGTGTGTACTAAACTTATCCATGTAACAAGTTATGTAGCATAACAATCTATATTTCTTGTCGCAAAAAAAAAACAATCTATATTTCTATGCCATGATGGAGCATGGGTTGATGGGCAGGTACATAACTAATTAATCCCCCATGTATACTGCCTACTCTAGTTCTGATGGAAAAAAAAATGAAATTGCTTTCCTGTGTGTCCAACTAATTCACCTTTGACTTCTCAGGCCTAAATGCATTTTGACCATTTGTTTCAAGGATTACTGTAACCTTGCCATGAAAAGTAAGTCAACAGAAAATTCGCACCGGAACAGCGTTTGACCATCAATGAACTCGTACGTAAATTCACAAACACCGCTTAATTAGCTGCTGCTGTGCACGAGCTGCAGCTGTGCTGACGCACTTCACCCACACACAGCGCCCTGCCAATGCCCTTCCCTGCCAAATTAGAATTGCTCCATCTAGTGCTTCCCATCAATCAGTGCACAACATCTGGTGGTGCCTCACCACCAGACCTTGTTTTTCTTTCCACCATGGCATTATCTGGCAGATGAGTACAGGAAGCAGCAGTAACTCCACAATGCATAGGCAACCAGCAGTGGAGTTGTATGTACAAACCGGTTCAACCCAAAAACTTATGTTAATGGGAAGGACCTGGCAGCTGATTTATACTTCAACAACGTCCTGAACTGGCTCCATACCATTTGCCTTACCATCCTATCATACTACTCGAGAAGTCATACTTTTTCATACTAGTCACTCCTTACTACTTGCTCGCATCTGTAATCCTGATGCCTCACAAGACTAACACAAGCTACTGATCTGATCAAGTGAACACTGCATTCTTTGGAAAGAGAACACAACAGTAGCCACATACGTATTGAACCCATAATTCCCTCATCAGCTCGGGTCACAGCTAGCTCTTCTTCCATTTCCCCACTTACATCTGCTATATATATTGGAAACCACATCCCTACCTACTATTTCGTGGTTCGTTCAATGCAACTGTTGTGGTGGTCTAGGGCTAGGGGGTTCGAGAGCAGAGAGGGATGGCGCAGCGGCAAAACGGCGCCGTGCTCGGCGCCGGAGAAGAACTCACGAATGGCAAGGGAGATGAGAGGAGTAGTAGACGTCTGGGCGCCCAAGGGAGACGTAAGTCTCAATCCCAGGCTGTTCTCTTCATTAACAAGAGTCCAATACTTATACAAGCAATCCTAACAAACTCATAGCTAACTTTAACCAAATAGCAAAGTAAATAGATAAATATCCTAGATTCTAGGATCTGATAACCATCTGGACGCTCTGATAACCATCTGGACGCAGGCCGTTGCCGTGGAGACCTGCACCCGCACGCCTTCGCCCAGCGCTCAGCCACGGACCTGCTTGCCGACCATAACACTTCTCCCCCCCTCGACGATCAGCTCGTCCTCGAGCTGAAGGGAAGGGTGCGCCACGTGGAACGCGTCGACTGGCACCCACGTTGCTACCGCGGCGGACAGACCCACCATCGGGGGGCCAGCATGAGGCTCAGGCTGCGGCGAGCCATCGGCGGCGAGCCTCGCAACGGGCTTAGAACACCCTTGTGGAAAAACATTGTAGAGGTAGGCGCTGACAGTGGGTTGGAGGTAGTAGAACACGGTGCCCATGCGTTCCAGAACGGTGTCTTGCCCTGCGTACGTATGTCTCACCACTCCACGGGAGCCGGCCACCAAGGATTGGGCAAGGCGATGAAACAGACGAAGCCATACGCGGCCGCCCTCGTTGGTTGCCGTGTGTGCCTGCTTGAGGACCTTGGGAACAAAGGCTGAGGAGTTCGGCACGGAGACACCGTCGGCGTAGACGATGAGGCCGTCACTGACATGCAACGGTGCGCCAGGACGGCCGGCGCTGATGACGTCACGGAGTTCGCAGAGGTCGGCGGTGTCGGCAGACGTGCGGCGCAGCTCGACGTACATCTGAACGAAGGGTCTCGAGAGAGTGGCTGCTAACAGCTCGTCGCTGCTACGGTGAGACAAACCATCCGGCATGCTACCACGGCGAGACAAACCATCTGGCACCGTGTTGAGGTGGCCGGTCCGGTAAGCGAAGGCCGCGGTGTCTGTGCCCGTCGAAGCACAGTAATGGATGAGCGCACGGAAGAGCAGCTCTTCTTCGTCGACGAAGAACGCCGAGCGGAGGCTCGGCAGTGCCTGCTGTGGACCGTCGTGGCCGGTCGCGTGGGCGAGCTGCAAGAGCGTGGACAACGCCGCTGAAGAGGCAGGGACGAACACTCGGGCGTTGCAGTGGACGCGTCCATCCACGACGCGCGGCGGCTCACCACGGGCAGCGATGAATTGGTCGCGCCCCCCCTCGACAAACAGCTCGTCCTCGAGCTGGAAGCAAGGGTAAGCTGCGCAGAACGTCTCAACGGGCTCCCATGGTGTGTCAGCCTCGGACATACTCGCCCACGGGGCCAGCACTTGGAACGGCAAAGGTGCTCGGAACGGCTGCAGAACGCCCACCTGGATATCACCGTTAATGATGGCACCTGCAAGGAGCTGGAAGTGGTAGGCCACTGCGTCCATGCATGGCAAGGTGTGGTCCTGCCTTGCATACCCAGGCCCCAGCTGACGCTTGGCCAGCACCGACAGAAAGTCCTTCATCATGACGCAGCCGAAGGTGGGGCTGTTGCCGACGGTGACACGGTCCGGCTGTACCACCACCGCCTTGTCCTTCTTGAGCAGGAACGAGTCGCCCACGGAGTAGTCGTTGAAGATGGGGCCCGCGAAGAGGTAGGCGTCAACGGACTCGACGATCTCAGCGCAGAAGGCAGTGCTCATGGTGCCCCAATAGGTGCCCAGGAACCGCGGCAGCGTCTCCAGCACCAGGCCCGTGGCCGACGGCATGGTCGCCACCGCGGACCCGCTGGCCTCCGCCAGCTCCACGAAGGCGTCGCCGGCTTTGGCCACGCGCATCTTGGGGTCGAACGTGACGGTGGCCTCCACGGCGGCCTCGAGACCCATCAGGTTGCTCGGCCTTGGCGCCAGGAAGTGTGGCACTGGGTCTGTGGCGAAGGTTGGGTGCGGCAGTCCCGGCAGGTTGCAGCTGACGCTGATGTAGACGAGTTTGCTCTCCCTAAGCGCTGTGGAGATGGCCCTGTCGATCTGCTCGTGCGCGTCCTCCAGGTCGTTGACGACGGCCTGGTGGCAGGCGACGGGCGGGAAGCACCGGAGCTCCGGCGAGAAGTCCGGGAGGCCGATGGTGTGGTGCAGGATGCGGTTGGTGCTGTAGTCGTTGGAGTTGGGCCCGCCCACAATGCACACCATGGGCAGGTTCTCGCTGTAGGCGCCGGTGAGCTCCATCGGGGACAGACCACGGAGCGGGCGCGGTGGTGGCGGCGAAGTTGACGCGATCACAATGGGCGGATGCGCCGCGCCGGCAGGAGTGGTGGCTGGTGGAGGAGGCAGAACCACGGGCCTGTTGGGGCACCCAGCCTGGCCGCGGCGCACAAGGTCGCACACCAAGCCAAGGGCGCGCCGGAGGTCCTCCTGTTCGGGCGGCTCGATGTCGACCCGGGTGGAATCCGAGAGTCCGCGCGGAACACCGATGGTGTTAGGCACAGGGCTGGGGGCGGCGAACGGCGAGATCGGCGAAGAGTTGGGAAGCGGCGCTGGACTGCTGCACGCCGTGGATACAACCACTGGTGCAGTCGTCAGCATCAGGGAACCGCTGCTGTAGTCAGGAAGACCGACCGGGGGCAGTGGTAGAAAGATCGCCGGCGGTGGCTGCCGGTGCTCCACCTGGTCGAGTCGATTAGCCAGATCAGCCATTTGGTACTGGAGGCTGTAGATGGCGTTCCAGAGGGCGTCGATGACGGAGGCCGGAACAACGGTGGAGGGCGGAATGGTGGAGGCGGCGGCAGGGGGAGCGGGAGCAAGCTCAAGTCCTGGCATAGCCGATACCAGATGTTGTGGTGGTCTAGGGCTAGGGGGTTCGAGAGCAGAGAGGGATGGCGCAGCGGCAAAACGGCGCCGTGCTCGGCGCCGGAGAAGAACTCACGAATGGCAAGGGAGATGAGAGGAGTAGTAGACGTCTGGGCGCCCAAGGGAGACGTAAGTCTCAATCCCAGGCTGTTCTCTTCATTAACAAGAGTCCAATACTTATACAAGCAATCCTAACAAACTCATAGCTAACTTTAACCAAATAGCAAAGTAAATAGATAAATATCCTAGATTCTAGGATCTGATAACCATCTGGACGCTCTGATAACCATCTGGACGCAGGCCGTTGCCGTGGAGACCTGCACCTGCACGCCTTCGCCCAGCGCTCAGCCACGGACCTGCTTGCCGACCATAACAGCAACATTTTGATGATATAAATGAATGAAATTATTTGTTAGGGGATATTAGGTTGGAGCCTTCAAGTATGTCAAGTGGCTTTATTGTAACTGTTGTTCCAGAGCTTGGATGGGTAATTATTCAACCAGTTAAACTATATAAATCTTGCACATGTGTTCTTACACAGTTAACCTTCACCGATATAAATAAAGAAAATAAAGCACTATGCATGTACCATTCGAAGATGCAGGTCTTCTTTGAAGGACAACTCAAATATGAAACGGTCAGACACTCTCAGAATGGAATTTTACTCGAGAACACCAAAGTGGTAACAGGTTGAGGATTTCAAGCATTTTGCACAACACAAGTGATGCTCTGAGAAAACTTGCCAGGTGTCGTGATTCCCCAATTTGTTCACCGTCAGTCTGTCACATACCATGTCGGCACTGTTCCATCAATGAGTCATGCAACACATGAGCCAGAAACAGAAATGACAATAACTTAGGCATGCAGCAGGAGATTAACATAAAGATGGAAGCAAGAGGTTCTCTCCTCGGAAAAACAACAGAAATTTGGAATAGCTAGACATATCAGGTACGATGTGGTTTTCTTGGCCCATAAATGCAAGCAACTGGTGAAGCAGAAAACTACTGCGTGAGGCATATTGAAATTTGCTGACATTTATCATTAACTTGGAAGCAAGTAAAATGGTTGTTCCTTACAAAACATACCTAGATGGCACTAACTTCTAAGGATTTGTCCTCTGTTCGGCAGCCAGGCAGTGACCAAGCTGCCGTCAACATGATTCGATCTGCTAGCCCTCTCCTGGGACTTCTTGAATCCAAGTGACAGGAGACAGAAGCAGCCCAATCCAATATATCAATCCCAAGTGGGCCTAAAGGCCAACCAGGGCCTTAGCATGCAGCTCAATGATACAACTGCAGGAAAAGAGGGATCAGAAACTGAGCAAATACTGCTTCCCTTGTCCTGTTTACATTTCTTGATAAAATGAGGAAATTTTTGTTAATTTGAAGCAATATTGTTCCTGTATCTCGATATGTCAAACAACATTCACCCAGCAAAAATTAAAGAGCAGAAGTTCTATAATAGGAGGAATTATGCTCTTGCAAAAACTGTATATCATGCTGTAAATATAGCCTATCTGCGGGCTGCTGCAGTCCCCTCTCTTAAATGCTTCAGACAATGGGCATTTTTTACATGATAAAAGCAATACATAAAAACTAAATCCAGTGTATATGGTAACCAATGTTGCATAAGAACAGGAAATAGAGTTCAGTACTCATTACTCTGTAGTCCATACCTTAAGACACTTGGGAGAACAAGGCAAGGCTTATTAGCTGCTTCTTGTCCTACTCATGGCTCTGCTTCTCCATTGCTGTGTCATTCTTTTACCAGTTCTGACTCAAGAAATCTGTGCAAAGCTGGTGCAGGATGATTAGGAAGCATACTGGCTGCACTCCGGATAGCAGCCTCCAGTGCCTCCACATCTTTAACTCTGGAACCTTGACAGTGAACATTGACAACAAGATTCCTTAGGGTGGAGAGGTGACTGATGCCAAAATCTGGAGGACCAAATCTGCATGCAGTCTGCACCTCATGCACTATGATTTGAAATTCAAGAGTTTCAAGCACTGGAACAGCTCCTTCTTTGAACATCATATTTACCCAACCAACAAAACTGAACTTCTTCAAACATCGGAATCCATTGTTGCTGACAACAAGGCACCTTACCTCAGATCCTGCTTCATTTGAGCACAACTTCAGGAATTGTAAGGCAGGGAAATCTCCAAGGATCTGGAGAGTTTCCTGTCTAACTTTAACCTCAACGTCCAGGTAGGTGAGGTTGGTTAGCGAGACCATCCACACCGGAATCTTGCTGAGATGCCATCCTTTGATCACTAACTCCTGAAGGAGATGTGGAGTTGGGGACCAATGTTCCAACAAGAAGTCTAGTGACCATGGACTGATGAGTGTTAAACATCGAAGGTTCGAACTGCCTAGTTTGCCAAGTGAAGAAACAAAATTATCCTCATAAGTTTTTTTATCCCTGTGCAGGGGATTGATGCGCCAATCTAGCTCAAGAGTTCTCAATTTGGTCAAGCTGCCCAGCTCTTGCAATAAGGATGTTGAGGTAGTGTAGTCAACAACTATAAGTGAAAGAAACTCTAGCACTTGCATGTTCCCAACTCCTTCTGGCAAGTTCATTCGAGGAACAATTAACCATTTCAAGTGCTGAAGTTCAACAATACTTGTAGGCAATTCACCTAGATTAAGACAATTCAGAAGATCCAGTATGACCAAACACTGAAGCTCTCCTATCCTTTCTGGAAGTGTAATATTACTTGACTTAATCCGTAGGTATCGCAACTGAAATAACTTTCCTATATCTTCCAGATAACAGCTTTCCAAATTCTCATTACCATCTAGATCAAGCACTCTTAGGGAGCGAAAGCCTGAAAGAGGAAGCATTCCTTCAGAGTATCTAAATATGTTCAGGGACCGAACATGAGTAGTAACAATGGGATTTGCTCTTAAATTTTCAAGATCATGGTATTCAAGTGAGAGTCGGTGGACCTTGCCATGTAAGGGCAACATTTGTTTTCGATTAGTAACAACAGCTACAAAATTCTCTTCAACTGCCTTACATGTAATGAGATCAAGAATCATGTCATGAACCTGGCATGCATATATTCTACCATCATACTGGAAATCTACCGGTTGTATTAAGCTTCTGTTGATAAGTTCATTAAAATAGCATTCACCTTCATCCTCCAAATTTCTTCTACCATGTGCACTAATGAATCCTTCTGCTATCCACCTTCTTACCAAATAATCCCTCTTGATCACATAATCTTCTGGAAACATACTTAGATACAACAAACAAGTCTTTAAATGATGGGGAAGGTGATTATAACTCAGAGATAATATCATGTTCATTTCCTCCACATCACAATTTTTCTCAAGCCCAGAACCAATTGAATTACAAACCTTCAACCAGTCAGCTCTGGTATATGATTTAGTAGTCAACAAACTAGCCATAGTAATGATTGCCAATGGTAACCCACCACACTTCTTAATTATTTCAACCGAAACCTCTTTTAGCTGGTGAGGGCACTTGTCCTCAGAGCCAAAAATTCTTCTAAAGAAAAGCCTTTTGGAGTCATCCTCACTTAGCATCCTTAATTCGAATACGAGATCATGGAATGGGGATGAACAAGATTTGGCAATAGTACCAATTCTTGTTGTCACTATTATTCTACTGCCACAAGTATTCTCAACCAAAGCAAATTTAATTGTCTTCCATGCTTGGGTGCTCCATATGTCATCAATTACAATAAAATACCTAAATATGAAATAGAGCTATGAAGTTGAAACCAGTAGATTGATATATGCACACTATATTGTGCAAAGTGCGAGAAAAGGCCTCACATGTCACCTTTAACTTTAAGAGTCCTAATGTAATATGTTATGGAGAAGTTAATTTCTAGTGTCTGTTGTCTTTGAATTCCTGTTAAGATGAATATTGATTTCAGGAGAATATAAACAATTTGCTGTGTGGGTTAATATTCAGTTTGTGCATAATAACAAAAGATAACTCTAAAAGGTGGTGACTTGAAAATGCCTCAATGCATGTATAAACAATAAAAAAAAATTAACAAACAGAAAAAATGTAAAAAGAATTTCCTTAAACAAACTAGGTTAAACAGTATTCCAGGCTTGTAGATAAATTTAAGATACCTCTTGTCCTTTAGGAAATTCCTCAATTCAGTAATGAGAAGTTCCTTGTCACATGAGCTGGTGCTACCACACTCATCCTTCATGACTTGAGACAGTATCGACTGAAATACAATCACCATATCAGGATTTTGGGACAAGGACACAAAAGCTTGGCAATCAAATTTCTCAGCAATATTTTTGTAAACTTAATTCGCAACAGTAGTCTTTCCTAATCCTCCACAACCCACAATAGACACCACCTTGACCCCCTGCACCCCATCATCAACTAGCTTGATGACCTCATCTCTGGGAACACTGATACCAACAAGGCCACCCAGTTCTGCATAGAGTGCTGGCAACGACGGTCCACAGGGATCACGGTGACGCCACCAAAATTAACTGTGTCATCAATCTTGTACCTCTTCCTTCTGTGGCCCGCCTCAACAATTCGAGCCTTGAGCTCCTGAATCTGCTCGGCAATCTCATGGCGGGTAACAAGATCCTTCACTTTCTGGACATACCCAAAGAAAAATCCAGTGATTCCACTGTACCTCTGTGGCTCATTCTGCAGCTGGCGCATGTAATCGTCCACACAATCCTCGATGTCGTAGCTCATCTCCCTCACCTGGTCCCTCCACTCCTTTGTCTGCGGATCAAGTGTCTCCGTGTCTGCTAGCCTCTCAAGCAGCGCGTTCATGCTGCTCAGCTCATCCTTGAGGAATGCGATCTCGCGCCTCATGCCCCTCTGCATCTTGTAGTCCTCCCCGAGCAGCTCGGCGAGCTTGGCGAGAAGGGAGCTCATCGCCCCCGTCGCTGCACTCGCCATGAACCCATCCATCTCTGGATGTGTTATTGCAGAGAGTTAACGAACTGCCAATAGGTAGCTGCTTGTTGCTCTGCAATTACTTTCAGATATCCCCAGGCATCCAAACAAACTATGCCATCAGAAATAGTCAAATAGAGCTTTCAGTGAACCAACAATTGAGCTGCCAATCAACCAGTACTTGGCTGAAGCTGCCAGTCATTTCAGGTATCTGCCAACATGGAGACAAAAGGAGCTTATCAAAGTGCGCACATCAGGCAACAGAGGGCAGCTGACTATTTCCCCTCACCACAGACGATTCCTGCAATGTAAATTCAGAAGTCTGAATACCTCAAGACCCCAAATTTCCCCAGTCAGGCTATAGCAGTCGAGGAGGATGGCGAAAATGAATTATTACCCAGGCCTTCGTGTAGGCAGAGCCTCCTGGCGAAAATGAATTACCTGACCATCAGCTCCGCCCCCCAGCCTCGGCGAGGTGGGTGACGAGGGAAACCTCCACCACCTTCTTGCTCAACGCCGTGCAGAGGGCCGCAGAACAAGGAATCCGGAGGAGCCCGGCGTCAAGTTGTGGAGAGGAAGAACCCAAACCGACCAAATCATCGGCCGGCACCGTCCAGTCAACGCGGCAAAGGACGAAAAGTCACCCCAAGTCTGGTTGTTGGGCTGGGACGCTGGGCCATCGATTGCAACGGATGCCCGCCCACCTGGCCACCCCTGCGGCTGCGCGCCGCTGTAGATTTCCGCCGCCGCCGCCTTCCTTGTCGCGCCGCCATTGCCGGCTTGCCGCTGCCGGCGCCAGCGCCGGCATGGAATTGAGAGGAGAGGATGGCAGGATGCTACGGATCATTCCAGAGAGAGTATTGTGGGTCCACATCTGTTCTCTGGGACCCACTTGGTGAATTGAGAGACTGTCCTGTGGGACCCGCCGCGGGTAGGTGTGGCCGTGTGGTGGGGTGGGTGGGTGGGTGGGTGGGCCCTGGGCAACAACTGATTGATGGCACAAAGTTTGCCACCACCACCAGCAGCAGTTGGTCTGGGATTTCAACGAGGAGGAACAGCGGCGCCGCGCGTTCGCCCCTTCGCTTCAAATCTCCTGGCGCAGGTGAGCTCATGATCCGTTCGTCTGTGTCCTGGTTTTTCCTCTCCAGACTACTCCCCTGTGGACTTTCAGTTTCACTGTTCAAGCGGGGAGATTTCCGCTCCCTGCGTTTGGTTGCCGCGCACGCGCGTGAGGTGTTCGATGTTTTGTGCCAGTTAAAGCTTTCTGGAATCAGGACCCAACCTATCCTGCTGTCATTCCAGATTCAGGCTGCCTTGTGTAATTTGCTGGTGCGCATGGTATGGCCGGCCTGATCAGCTTGCGCGCCGGTGCGAGGAGTTCGCCGTCACCTGCTCGGTCGTCGTCCGCCCGGCCACCACCGGCTTCACAAGTGGCAGTTCGTTTGACAAGCCCACTGTTCCGTTGTGCCAAACTTTGTAAGAGCCGTAATCTACTGGCAGCAGCACTGGAGGTCTCTAAGGACGGGTCCTCCGGGGTTCTGGCCAATACCCTGCCTTCCAAAGGTTCTTCATTTGCCTTCCAAACGATGTTTAATTAGGATAGTCTACCACGTGGCTGATCAGTGTCCATGCCAGCCTACACTGTGAGTGAGTTGGGAATAACTTGCTTATTGTTTGCATGCATGTTTACAGGGGCTATTGAGACATTGCGAAATGCTGATGCGGTATGTTTCGATGTTGATAGCACCGTCATCCTGGATGAGGGCATTGACGAGCTTGCTGATTTCTGCGGGGCAGGGAAAGCTGTTGCTGAATGGACAGCAAAGTAAGTTCTCCATTGCTTAGATTGATTCGTCTATACTGTTGTTTTTTTTTCTGGGAAGAACTAACCTTGGCTTAATGTTCTCAGGGCCATGACAGGGACTGTTCCGTTTGAAGAGGCGCTGGCAGCCAGGCTGTCTTTAATCAAGCCATCTCTCTCCCAGGTGGAGGAGTGCCTGAAGAAGAGGCCACCAAGGTAAGCTTGCCTTCTTTTTTTTGGAAAGGGTAGCTTGCCTTATTCAAAACTTCATGTTAGACTGTATGGTGGTAGCCACTATTTAACGTCATTGCTTAGCCTTTGTTTTTTTATCTATTTAGATTCTGCACCTCTGCTACTTACCTTTTGGAAATAATGTGTATGTGCTATAGGTGTTTATCCCTTTGCTGTTTCCACCCTTATACTTAACTCTGAGCAGATGAAAAATTAATTGGTAACAATAATTGACTGTCCAAGTTTCTCTTTTTATGGCAAGACAAAAAAAAAGTAGAGTTACCACTTTAAATTTGTACAGCCAACCACAGCATTATCATTTTGGCCAATTTGCCTCATGCCTTTTGTTGTAGTGCCCTAAGTTTTCTCGAAATACAGTATAAAAACCAAGAGAGAACTCTCACTCAACATTGTTTTCCCCACACTGCAATAGAGTTAACTATTGTGTTTCTACTTACAAACCAGCATTGGACAATTTTCTTGGTCCACTCAAAAGATTATCAATAGAACTGTCTTTTGGTTTGCAGGATTTCTCCTGGAATGGCTGATTTGGTTAAGAAGCTAAAATCCAATAATATTGATGTGTTCCTTGTGTCCGGAGGCTTCCGACAAATGATCAAGGTAGGTCCTGTAATAGCATAGCATGATTCATTTGTGTTGGCTTGTACTCGAATTTGTATGCTCGTTATATTCTGATGATGGAGCAAACTGTATTTTATTGTATCTGTAGTTTAAGATAGACTTATTATCAGTTGCAATAATAAATAGGGATGCAACTTCTGATACAAGATCCAAAAAGTACAATTTCTTTAAACCATACTTTATTTTCAGTTGCGAATGTGATGAATGTAATGTGCAAATGATTCTCACATGTATATATAATGGGTTATCATTGAGTGGCCCACAGGCCCACAATCATGACTTTTATGTTTGCCTTGTTTCCAGCCTGTGGCATTTGAGCTTGGTATTCCTCCTGAAAACATCACTGCAAACCAATTGTTATTTGGCACTTCGGGCGAGTATGCTGGATTTGATCCTGCAGAGCCCACTTCGCGCAGTGGGGGTAAAGCAAAAGCAGTGCAGCAAATAAAACAGGTCTAGTTAAACTGTATATCTTTTGGTTGCAGCTTTTTATTTCTTACTAGTGTGCTAACCTTTGTTTCTGTTTAGGACCATGGCTACAAGACAGTTGTTATGGTTGGTGATGGTGCAACTGATCTGGAGGTACATGACTGGATAATGCCTTTAAAACTTCTATCCTGACAATAGATATGAGCATTCATAATTAGTCTTATTGGGTTAATGATATGGATGCTTCCTGGCTGATTCGATTAATCAGGCATGCAACCCTTTCTCACTGTTTGTGTTTATCACTCAAATTTCGTAATGTTGTTTCTCTTGTTCATGTAGCATGAGATAGAAACAATAGGTGAGTGAACTTCTGCAAAAATTATAATTTATCGTGTTGTAATAATGAATGGGCCAAAGAGTTGATTTTGCTTAAGGCCTATCAAAAGAAATTGGTTTGAAGCTATTGACATCTGGCAGCTGTGAATATTTCAGAGAAAGAAATAACTAGCGAAGTGTATTCAAATTCATGATACAAGACTCCTCTGATGTATCAGTGTATAGCAATTTTATCTACAATACTATACCAAAATAAAAATGTATAAAATTAATTAAATTTGTGCCGTGTCTTTGCAGGCTCGGCAACCTGGTGGAGCAGACCTGTTCATCTGTTATGCCGGTGTTCAGATGAGAGAGCCAGTTGCAGCTGAAGCTGACTGGGTGGTTTTTGATTTTCAAGAGCTGATCGCGAAGTTGCCATAAATTGATTACTTAACACAATTTATGAACCTTGCATTCTTGATGCTGAGCGCTGAGCGGCTGAATATTTGCTGCCACATTTCAAGCTGTAGATTTCACTAGTAATTCTTGGAGTTCATTGAATTATCTGGTTGTAAAGTGTATTTTTTCCCAACTTTATTTGCATGATCCTGAACCACAGATGTGGTTGTTGTGTTCCGAAGTTGTCAGTTAAGTTGAAGTATCCTCTAAGCAATTGTTGAGTATGTGAGTAATGAATTACATCACAGTTTAAGTGCTGAATGCCTGAATTACGACTTTTTTTCTTGGCAAGTATTGTTGACTTGTCTGTCAAACAGCGCATGTCTTAAATTAAACCAAGAATTATTTTCAAAAAAAAAAATAAATTAAACCAAGAATGATGACTTGCTATGTATGTCTGTTGCTATTTGAAGCCTTTGTTGATTTCTCATGATATTTCTATTAGGAAACAGACTATCGACCTTTTGAAACCGAACTATTGGAAGAAAAAAATGATTCCATTCAATCTCAATGCTTTATTACGATATCTTCTCTTCTTTTCTTTTTCTTTTTGAAAGAGAATGCTCTTTTCTTTTTTGTTCGCGTAAAGGCAGAAGCGATCGGGTAGAAGAAAATACAGCAGTGCGAGGATGGATGCACACCACTGGATAAAGTACAGGCACTAACACGGTAGGGATACACCGACAGAGGTCACCTAATTGCAGAACAATACCATTCCACCACCAAGTCATGCAATTGATATGTTTTTTTCGAAAGATATGCAATTGATATGTTCCCAGTCGCCATCACAAAGCATGGTTCTGATAATAGTCAGGACCATTAAGCCATGGATTCCTCCATCAGACCTAATGCTTTCCTGCCTTTATCTCTTTTCCTGTCTATCTTTCTTTCCCTCTGATCTTTTATTCTTTTTGGCTATGGATAGAATACCTAACTCTCGGAACCTTGTGATTCCAATAGATAGATAGGGACATATATGGGGTAGCTAGCTGCTGCAGTGCACCAGCAGATGGGACGTCCCTTTCCCCAACTTTGTGGCCTCCGATGCTTTCTCCAACCACAAGCTGTCAGCCACCAATTGTGGCCTTTCAGCCTCATCAGCTTTGCACCTGCCGCATCAAACTCCTCTGGACGCAGCCCACTGGCATCAGCTGGGACCCGACTTGGGTAACATTTTTCCAAATGCCAGCGCAAGAATTGAGGCAAGCAAGGCACACCAACCAAACAACTAGCATCCAGTTTCTTGCTCGGCTAGACGAAATAGTAGTGGGCAAAAGTACCAAGCACGCCCAAAAACATGTTTGGATTCCTTACCTTGCCATCTCGGTTTCTGTGTAAGCGAGTTTCTCCTTGCTAGGTGGGGAGAGCCAAATTGGCTTGCCGGACTAAGCAAGGTTGGCCTCGCCTTGCTAAGCAAGGCTGGGCAAAACTTGCCACCCATCCAAACGTGCCCCAAGTTATTGAACGCTTCCTATCCGACCCCTCAGAAGTAGAGACCCTCCAAATCCCTCCTCACTTATCTATTCCCACATGTGGCTACCTACTTTTCTATCAGCTATTTTACCACCCACCATACCTCTCCATCTGCCGACATGCTGCTACCTCGTCTTGCTTTTCGTGCCACCACCCCCATTGCTAGCCCCTACTCGTCACCCCATTTGCCACCATGCCACGTTCATTGTCACATCTCCACCCATCTGTTGCCACACTGTCAGCCTTGCTGCCAAACCCTATCCATCATCCTCTAGGTGAGGCGGTCGTGCGCGAGAGGCAAGAGAAGGAAGAAGAAGAAGAAGAAGAAGAGCAGTCGATCCCAATATTTCAAGGATTTTGGAGGCCTAGATTTAGGTAGTGCCACCACTGTTAAACATGAAAATAGAGGACATGTTTGAGGTAAGGGTAAGGCTAGCGCCCGGACGTGCGGCTCTAGGCCCACGTCCGGACGCAGCTCCCGTGCCCCTGTGCCCGCATCGCATTTCACGCACTCCGTCCCGTTCCCAACCAGTGCCAACATTCGGAACCGCGGCCCGTGCCCATCCTGCACCAGCAGCAGCAGCCAGACAACGGCCTGCCACACAAGATCTACTATTCAAACAACCAAATGAAACATTTGCAACATTCGTCTGAAAACATATCAAATACTTGAAACATGCGAGTATAGCTACTGCAACATGTGCAATACCAGATCAACTTTTGAAACATCTAAATGAAACATTTGAAACAAACATCTAAAACACCTAAAACACTTGAAACATACGCTTGCAACATGAGTATATTACCATTGCAACATATGCAACATCCCATATCCACTTTTGCAACATTCAGATGAAAACACTTGAAATATAAGTTGGAAACGCCTGACACACTTCAAACACGGCATCGCCGAAAGCCATGAGCTACCTAGTGGGGGACTGCGGTAACCAACAAGCTCAAGTCCAGAGGGAACATCGAGATTCGAGAACAAACAACCCAGCGTGCGCATGCCTCCCTTTCCTGCCACGGGAGACGAAGTCTGGACCGGTGATGACCTCCTCCGGGTGGCGTCGGGGTGGTGGTGGTGGCGTGGTGCCCGCCATGGCCGCAACGGGCGTGGTGGACAAGTGCGCGTCGATGGATAGGGGCGAGGTGCAGGATTGTGGCACGACGCGGCCAGCGATGGGGTGTGGCGCGGCAGGGGAAAGGGCATTGCGTGCGCGGGAGACGGGAGCGTGGTGGGCGAAGGGAGCGGTGCGGTGGTGGATGCATGGTGATGCTCCAACAGCCATATGCGAGTGCGATGTTAGGTTATCCGGTGGGCAGGCCTATGAAGAGAGCTTTCAGATGGGGGTAGATGTATTAGCGTTGAGGTAAATAGTGCTAGGATGCTTTTAGATTTTGTGTGATAGAGCATGCCTTCTTAGCAAACGCTCGTGTTTTCTTGTATATATTACATTACAATATTTAACAATATTACTTTTTAGTGGTAAACGACATATATATCATGAATAACTTCACATATGAACCAAAAACAATCATCAATTAAACGGGAAACCAAAGGTTGCCGACACCAATTGAACACGTGGCCATATATGGCTTTGTTTCGAATGAAAGAGATTTGAAATCCAAATCCTCGGGTGTTTCGTACGATTTGTGACAAATTCACTCAAGAGTTGAATTCGCGGAGGAAACGTTCCTCTCTCTTGAATCTTGATCTCACGCGTCGCGAACGACCGGAGGGTCAGTCGGTCAGTGACTCGTTGGGTGGGGCCCGCTGAAACACTCCCTCATCATTTTTCCAATGAGTCTTTTACATGAGTGTCATTAAAAAAGTTTGTAATTGCACATAAGTCATTAAAAAAGTTGGCCGCACATATGTGCTACTGCTCCAAACTTCTTTGCCTGAAAAGCCATTCCGTCCGCGAGCGCGAGTGCGGGGGAGCTCCGTCCGGCCGCCGCGAGCGCGAGCGCGGGCGAGTGAGCTCCGCCCCGATGCGAGCGAGCTCCACCCTCTTCTCTGTCCGCCAGGGGCAAGATGGGAAACTTCAGTGGCTAGTCCCACATGTAAGGGCGCCCAAACGGCTCAAAACCAATGGACGGAATGGCTTCTCAGAACTTTTTTAATGACTTATATGTAATTACTAACTTTTTTTTAATGGCACTCGTGTAAGAGACTCTTTCCCAATCATGGCGACGCGCCGCCAACCGGATCGGAGATTTCCGAATCGCCGCCCGCAGGGGCCCCACCCATCCCCAGCACCGACGCCGACGCGGGTCCTCGCCGTCCGATCCGCTGACGCCCCGACACGGACGGCCGCGATGCATCGCGGCGCCACGGCGGACGCGCGGCGCGCCGCTATTAATAGGGCGACGGCTGCCTCCGGCGACCCAAGCTGGCACTGCAAGCAAAGCAGCTTCCTTTCGTCTGCCAGCGGAGAACTAGTCGAGCGGGGAGCGAGCAGGCGGAGGCGGAGGATGGGACGCGGCAGGGGCGTCAGCTACGGGGGCGGGCAGAGCTCGCTGAGCTACCTCTTCGGCGGCGGCGGTGGCGACGAGCCCGCCGCGGCGCCCGCCAAGCCGGCCGCCGCGGTGGAGCAGAGAGCGCAGCAGCCTGTGGCGGCTGCGGCGGCCGCGGCGCCGGCGTCCGCAGACGGCGAGAAGCAGAAGGGGATCCCGGCCGGCGTCCGTGGCAGCCAGACCAACAACTACTTCCGGGCGCAGGGGCAGAACTGCGGCAACTTCCTCACGGTCAGTCATTCGCCGCCGGCTCACTATCTATTCCTCTTCTTCTTCTTCTTCGATCGTCGTCCCCTTTTGCCTCTCGGCTCCTGACATCGTCGTTGTCTGCCACGGCGTGACAGGACCGTCCGTCGACCAAGGTGCACGCGGCGCCCGGCGGCGGCTCGTCCCTCGGCTACCTCTTCGGCGGCGGGGCCCCCGGCAGCAAGTGATGCGATGGCCACCTTCTCAGTTCAGACTGCGGAGCAGAGCTCCATCGAGAGCGTCGCCCGCCTGCTTTGGCAAAGCTTGATTTTTACTAGTTCATCGTAACCTGCTGGATGTGCCGTGCCGTTAATTTCCAAGGAGAAATGTATGTTCATGTGTATCTCTGTAATTTAGAACTGTTCATGTGTATCTCCATCTCTGCAGTTTCATTGGGGTCGGTCGTCTCATCAGTACCTGTATGTGTGTGTGTCAAAAACTGACTTGTCGCATCTGTTCCATCAGAAGTTCAGAACATGTGTTCATCAGAAGTCCAGAACATGTGTAAAGTGTTCCCAATACTAATGGTCCAGATACTGTTTACGCTTGAAATTTGGCACATGTGCCCATCTACCATTTCAGGTTTACGTTTGAATACTACCGGTGCAGAACATCTTATTTGCATTTGTTCATCACGCGGGTAGGTGCTGAACCTGCATAAATGGATGGACCATCTCAGGTTCCAAACTTTTTATATCCTGCCTACTTTTCTCTTGTTTGTGAAATAAGATGCCACACAGCACATGTAAGCAGTCTATGTGGCCAACAGCACCTCACTAGTGCAGAGTAAGTTCAGCACAACTTGACCTCAAAATTTTGCTTCATAAAAAACATCTCATGCTGGGAACAAAAGGATCTTCTCAGTTCAAAAAAGTAGGAGCAACCGAAGGACCGCATTCACTTACAAATAACACACACCAGCTTCACAATCTTCAATATCACATGGACTTCTAGTCTTCAACACCACATGGATAGGATAGGTGGAATCATGGAAGGAGACCAAAAATGGAGGTCCCCTGAGCCTGAAGAGTATCACAAGTGTAATAACTCTTCATATGTTGCCATGAATCACAATTAGTGACACCACAGAAGCAAACGTTGATCAGGCCAACACCACTACAATATTTATTATTGCAAGAACTTCTGGAATCATGGGACTCCATATATGATTATATGCGCGTAGGTCTTTAATTTACAGTTTTCCGATGAAACTATCACCGGACAACAAAGGCACCTCTAAGCCTCCACAAGGCAGAGGCAGGGGCACAGACAGGCAAACGGGGCAACCTTCCCCTGCTGACTATTTGGAAGAAATCGTAAAAGAATGTTTATGTGCAACGTTCCAGCATTTGAAGAGCACTCGTATGGCCAAGAGGAACCACTACCAATTCAGTATTTACAGGGCGTATTTACAGAGAACATGCTGGGCTAGACCATCCGTATTTTCAGAAGGTCATATGAGAAGGCTGTTAATCTATGGTGTAGACTCCAGCCAGAGGATTATGTTGTCTCGTCAAACTCCATCTTCTGCATTGAATTACAAAGTGGGAGGTCAATAAAGTGTCCATCAGAGAAAATAACATTTCGTGTAGAAGGAATGGTAAAATAGATCACAATTGCCATCGGCTATTATTACTATTAAATTTTTATGAAACTTAAGACAACTCAGGCCCAGCTTACAATTGACAAAAATCAGACAACAATCCATGAGCATCAAACTATTACTAATACTTCTTTAGTTTTTAATATAACTCAAAATAAAATTATCTGACAACAAATCCCTAATGCAGACGGTCCTGGTTCCTTGTGATGTATTTCAGCCTACTTTATAATGCAGACAGTGCAGATTTCTTGTGACTTATTTCAGTTCAGCCTACTTTTACATAATTCCAATAACACAACATTCAAACTAAAGGATTTATTGCTTGTTTTATAGCATGTATGTAAAGAAGTTGGAATGCAGATATGAGGCGACGACTTCAGTTCCTGTAAGTAAATTCTGGTTAAGTGGCTTCATAGCAAAACAGGTGAAATGAATTTTGTGTGGGGCTTGATATATGCGTGACAGCAATAATAAATTATAAGGGTGAGTATAGAGATAAACAAAATACCTTTCCGCAGACAGGGCATGCCTCACTTCTTTCCATCCACTCATAAATACAGCCAAGGTGGAAATGGTGTGAGCACTGCATTACTATCCTAGGATTCTCAGAATCATAATCTGCAATTTAGTGAGAATGCGATTATAAAGTATCAACAGAGAAAAATGTAATGCGCATAGTTCTGAACACCTTTTGGTTAATCCGCATGTACCAAGCTCCAATGTTATGGAAATTTCACTGTAGCGTTTTGCGAAATAATAGGACATCTATCCAATATACTTGAGAAAAAAAATAATGATTATTGTGATAATACCTTCAAGACATGTTGGGCAGACATCTTCATCTTCAGCAGATGGGGAAAAATAGCTAAAGTAATTTCCATGTTCCCTTGGTGGCACCTTATCTCCATAAGCAGAGCTGGAGATTTTCATTTTTGTGCTGTAGTTTGTTTTACTTGCCTTGTCTATTCTACTTGGTGTTTCCATTTCCTCATCATCATCATTTGCTCTAAGTGGTTCTGATTCCTCTGGGGAACGGCTTGGGCTCTCACGCCTTAACCAGTCACGAGCAGGCGGGGAAAATCGTGGATCATCATAGGGCAGAGGTCTTGGGGGTGAACGATATGTATCGAAGGAGCTTTCATTTAAATCAACAGGAGTGGCTTCAATAGCTGGAGAAACAGAATGCACTGCTCCAGTTCGGAACAAAACAGTGTACTGAAAACAAAAGAGGAGATCAATATGTAGCCATTTCGCATCTGTATCATCTCAACTTACATCAGCTATTTATTCGAAATCAGAGTTTATATCAGTATATACAATTGAACACCTTTTTTTATGAGTTCCCCATGCTTGCTATCAGCCAGCCAAACATACTTATATTCATGACAAAAGGTGTTGTTACTAAAATTGCATTGCATTGTTTCATTTTGAAATATTTACACAAGATATCATTGCATATTTAAGTTTAATAGAAACAGTTAATAAAGTTCACAGCTTGCAATGTGCAGTGATGGCAAACCTTGTTCCAATGATAAATTGAATTAAGAGAATGTCAGCTATATTTTCTTATCCCAACTCTATCATGTGCTCACCACTAGCTAAAACAAAATTCAATCTGTAAGGAATCAAGCATCCAGGATAAAAAGAACATACCGCATTGATCAGCTGCTGGGTAAAGCATCTGAGGCACATGCAGTTCCCAAACGCTGAGGAAGCTTGGTTTCCATGGTGGTCGGAATAATCAGGTTGCAGGCATGAACAGAACGCTCCCATAATCCAAGGAAACCTCAGAAAGGGGATCCTTGGACCAGAACTATATAATCAGTAAGCCCGGCCAGATACCGAATGCTCACAGAAAGTGAACTGATCGGATGCGCAGCCAAAGCCTCCTCCGAAATCCCAAATCGGTTCACTGCAGAGGGAGGTCGAGGTTGAAATGAAGCAACTGCTCCATCTGCTCGCCGATACCTATCAATGGCAGCCAACAAAATCAGGCCATTCCACAGAAGGTGTTGGACAGACACATCCACATCCACATCCACAGAAAAAGAATCTGAATTGACAACAAAGTTTCATCTTTCTGCTAACTGGGACTTGGACACAAAGCTCTGGTTCCAGGAGCACCAAAATCCCGTCCACATAATCCCCATCCAACAACATTCGAGACAGTTCAGTCTGGCAACATAACAACACAATCCATCCCATCCCATTCAACGCAAGAAGAAATAGTAATACTATCAGGCCAGCGGCACCCAAATCGATTCTAGCGTCTACCAATCGACCTACTCAATCGTATATATCACGGAAAAACATGAACAGCAAAGGATCAACAGACGTGTAACCCACGAACGGCACGAAACCCGCGCCAATCCAACCTTCACGCAGCGCAGCAGGCCCCGGAAACAAGATCAAAATCCCACCTTTGCCGATTGCCTCGACTCCGCCCACCGGCGACGAATCGAGAAGCGACGAGGGAAGCGAGATCCGGGGAGAGCCGGACGAGACGAGGAGGAGGAAGGAGGAGGAAAAGGGGGAACGGCGGATTCACCTGCAAAGGAAGGAAGGGGCGACGGGTTTACGGAAACCTCCAGAACCGCGGAGAAGGGGATTATAGGAGAATAATATCTGCGGCGTTGACCGATCGGCTAAGGAAAGAAAGATCCCAGCGTGTCGGGCGCCAGGTTGGGGCGTGGGGGCGGGTGGATTCGGCGCGGCGGCAGGCGCTGGCTGCTGTTCCTTACGATTCCGGCTGTCCCTTGCCCTGTTTGTGTGTCTGTGTGTTTATAGGTGGACGGACGCGAGAGCAGAGCAGGCAGGGTTGGGAGGCTTATCGGGACGGGTCCCGTGGCGGGAGGTCCGCGGACCCGGTACGGAGCGGCGCCGTGGCCGTGGCGATGGCGCCGACGCCGACGCCGACGGCCACCGAAAGGGAAGGAGACAGACGAAGCTGCGTTGACCCCGTCGCTGCCTAGTGACCGGCCTGTGAAGATTCTCCTCTCACTTTGCTTGGCTCCTTCCTCTCGCTCTCGCTTCTCCAGGGACAGGGGAGTAGGGACACGGACAGGGCAGGGTAGGGGGAGAGGAAGGCGGGGGAGCGGCGGGCGGCACGAGGAAGGAAGGATTAGGTGGTGGGGTGACCACCGACGCGTGTTGAGCCATCACCATGTGAGGTCCAGCTTCGCTCAGGCCGTGGCGTGCCCAGGCCGCGGGGCGCTGTGGCGTCACGAGATGACGTGGGGTGGAATGGCCCAATCCACGGCCACTCCCCCTATAAAAAAAGAAAAAGAAAAATACAGTGGAGCATCTCCAAGAGTTTATCAAATTAATTTGGCATCTATTTATTTTTGACAAAACAGAAAAAATTGTGCTCCAACAGTTTGGCATCTAACTTGGCAAATTTTAGCAACTTGGCAAATCTCCCCCTCCACGCGCATATTTGCGCGCTGAGCGCGAGCGCGTATCCGGCTTCGCGTGCGGGGCTCTTCGTTTCTTAGCGGAGCTCTTCGTTCGCTTAGCGGGCCTCTTCTTATTTTACTAAGTCCAAATGGCAAACTCTTGGAGAGAGTATTTTTTTACTTACCATATATTTTAGCAAGTTGTCAAATCACGATATTTGCCAAGTGAATTTTGGCAAACTCTCGGAGATGCTCTTCGTGATAGTCGAAAAAGCTCAAGTCTGATTAAATTCATGGTTAACAGTATTAATATTTATGTTAATATATAAGTTTATTATATGAAAATACATTCTGTAGTTAATCTACTAATAGTACTTATTTTGCTTTATAAATGATGTAACTTATTTTGTATAACTTTGGTTAAAGTTTAAATTATTCGATTCGTCAATGACACGTGGGATAGGATGACAAATCTCAAATTTAGTAAAATTATAATAGCAGTCTTTAAATTTTCCCCTTTTTATCGAAGGGAGTACATCTCAAATGATGGAGGCAGTATTGGCCGGTGCATGGTACAACAAGTTTTTCTTCTCCTAAACTTGTTTTAGATTATTTAGAGGTATATAAATGTTGTCATGTTGAGCCTGATTGTTTGGCTACCAAAATTTGCCATACAAAGGATTTGACAAGCCATGATTTTGGCTAGTATTTGGTTGACTACCAAAACTTGCCAACTTCTCACATTTAGCTTTTTGGCAATTTTTTTGCCTAACTTTTGACTTGCTAAATTCTTGACATGGCAAATTTTGATAGCTAGCCATTCAGGGCCATTGTCATGTTGATGTATATAGTCCTCTTCACTTCTATCTCTAGATACTAGTAGAGAGTGAACTACTGATGGACAATGGATGTTGATGTAATATGGCCCTAGTTTCAGGGCTCGGCTGTGATCTCTGGAGTCTGTTTGGTTCACGTCTAATTATTTGTTTGGTTGTTAGGATATTACGAATAGGACGAGCGATTCCCATTTTAGTGTTGTTTGGTTTAGGGATGACCATGAACGGAGCTAGCTCCAAGGAAAATATTTCTTCTAGATGCAAGTTGTCACAGAACCTCCTAATTATGATGGCCCACAAGTACACGTCATTGTCATAATGACCTCTGACAGTCGTACTTATGTTCACCATAACTTAAAAGGCATGCTTTCCTCCGAACAGGATCCAATCACAGGAGTATTACAATATTACAACAGTTTATTCAAAATATTCAACAGAGTAAAGTAGCGGAAGTCTTACAATAACTTAGGGTTACAAACCAGTTTTCAAACTTCAAACCTTATGTAACATTATTACAAACCAGTAGTAGAGAAGTATCGGTAGTAACTTTATTACAGCACACAAGCGAGATGCCTTGCCCAAAGGCCACACAGTCTACTCGTCGTCACTGTCTTCAACCACGACGGTCATGCAACAAGGCTCGAAGCAGACTTGTTCATGAACCGCACCTGCAACAAGGGGTTCAACAAACCCTAAGTACGAGAGTACTCAACAAGACTTATCCGACTAAGATAAAGACTCCAAGGGCATGCTAGCTTTAGGGAATCAAGGTACGGGTAATCCCGAATCAAAATTTTCTTTTGCAGAAAAGCTTACTAAGGTAAGTCCTTATCTTCAACATTTTACTTTTACCATTGATGGTTCATTAACCAACTCTAGGTGATCCTAATCTAGATCAAAGTAATTATCATTGAATCCTTTCTCATTCTTTCTTTCATTCCAGTTCTTAACTACGATGTAAGTCAGGTGATCAAGTCTCTATGACCGAGGAGCAACGACGATTCGAACCGATTATACCCAGCTGGGGATCTCTAACATCACGACATATGTAGAACCGAATCTGCATATATCAACCCTCATTTAGATCTCCCAAAACCAGAACGTGTCCATCACCACCCGAGAGTACAGTACTCCTCGAACCCGGCCCGATTCTAGCCTCGAGGGTACACGCTACTCCCGCCATCTCTCCACTCCCAGTGCGAGGTTAGACGTTCTCGTAATAGAATCACCAACATTTTGGGCTTACCCAAGGCATGAGGCTAGTTGCAAAGTCTCGAACACAACAGGCTTACAATGAACGGACCTTAACTGACAAGGCGGAAACACTACATTGAGACTCCTTTCCCAATGCATGTTAGCAGTGGCCAAACCACCCGCCCGATCTTTCAAGTTCATTCTCATCTTTCAATATTCATTAAGTATGCCGTCATGGCTACATAAACATTTCATTTAAAAGCTTAACTTCTAAGCATAGCGAAGCATACTACGCATTTTCCGTAAAACAGGTATCAAGGTTGATATTGCAATAATCAAGGATGATAATGCAGCAATTAGGTTATCACTCAACTCCTAATTACTTAATGCAGTAAACCATAATATAAATAATAAAGATTTGTAAATATCAAGGTAGGGTTTAAATGCACCGGGGCTTGCCTTGCTCTGACACGACGACTGACTCAGACTCAAGGACTCCAACACTTGGTCCGGAACCCACCGACGATCGCTCTTCTCCGGAAGCTTGCTCGGTGACTTCGGCTTCTTCGAAAGCGGAAACTACACGAATACATAGCATGCTTTAACATGATGCTCGATGATAAACATGATGCTTGATGATAACATGCTACGAGTTACGACTTGAGTACAACTTCCCTTCACGGTACAGTCGCAAACAGAAAACCTACTAACTAGTAGCGACGATTTCCAGCGATACCAGCTTTTAACCTAAACAAGTTACTAACGAACTCAAACATGAAATTAAGGTACCAAAGATCACCAAAGGGTAGTGACCTAAGGACATCACTCAATCAAAAAGGCACACAACACTTAAAGTTCTCAAATTAACATTTATTTACTATTTAAATAATTAGGGCATAATTAACGGTTGACCAAACTTTATCTAAACAAGCTCAAACTTTTTCTATGGGTTAAGAATGATTTATAACAATGTCATAATAAATTTCATAATTTTTGGATTAATAAATTAATTATTAAAATTTTAGGAAGTTGCATTTAATCTTTATTGGAACTAATTAATTCTACTGCACAAAAGTATTCAAATTCATGATTTAACATTTTTCCTAGATAGTTTATACATTGAGAAGCCTACATAAAAATTTTCATGAATTTTGAAACTCTACAAAATTTTTAATGAAATAAACAAATGATAGCACTATTCATTTATTTGAAAAAGAAAAACAAAAAAACGAACTCGGGCCGATTTCTCTTTTTCCCGCGGTCCGACCCAACCAGACGACCCGCGTGCGCGCCCTCGCCCGCACCCGCGCTCGGCCCAGCCGCGCGGCCCAGCAGCGGCCTGCCTCGCGCGCGCCCGCTCTCCCTCTCTCTCTCGCTGACGACATGACCCCACATGTCATCGCCTTCCTCCCGCTCGCCCGCTCTCTCCCGCGTGCCCGCGCTCTTTCCCGCGGTGGCCGGCCAGTGACCGGTGCTTAGGTCGACTAACCGACTCCACCATCACCATCTACACTACCCCACGGTTCCATTTTGCTACTAAACACCATGGCTCGAGCTCCGGCGACAGCTCACCGACGACGGTGGCGGCTCGACAACCACGGTGACCGGCGACTCGACAACATGACGGTGCAACGATCAAAGCGAGTGGTCAGGGAGCATCAGGGGCGTACCACGATCACGAAGGAGTGATCGGTTGAAGTTGAGAGGCTCTGGAGGCGGCTGGCCACGGTGGCGGGGCTCGACGGGAATGGCGGCGACCCGAGGTGGAAGACGACGGCTCCCCGGCGATCCAGGCGGAATTAGGCCAGCTCAACTGGTTCACGAGGTGCGCGAGGATGCAGCGATGCTGTTGGTGTGACTGGCGTGGCCGGAGATGGCCTGGTGGCGGCAGCGGCGAGCGGCGGAGCTGCGGTGGCGACGGTGGTGAAAACGGAGAAGCAAAACCGGTCACGGTGAGCTCACATATATAGGGAACGGCCACGGTGACTGCACTGGAAGACGCGCGACGTCGCGCTGGCGATCGAGGACACGCCTGGAAGCCGGCCGAAGCCGTCCGGCGTCTCGCCGGCGCCCATACCGCGCGGTGGCCGGCAGTGATTGGCCCGACACTGTAGCTCCCCCCCAAACTCTGAAATTTCCAACTGATTTTTCAAATTACTTTCAAATTTGTATAACAACTTGAAAAACTTCCAATGTTTGAAATCTTCAAAATTTCAAGCTCTACACGTTTTGTATTGAACACTTTTTCAAATTCTCACTGGATTTTGAAATTTGAGTTTAAATTCAAAAAGGGACACATTTTTCAGATTTGGTAATTTAGAAATTACTTTTGATTTTATATTGAAACTTTAAAATCTCCAAACATCAAAGTTGTATATCTTGACCAGACCTACAACTTTGCTGTTCAAAACTTTTTCAAATTCTGCCTCCATTTTGAAATCTTAGTTTGGGGACAAAAATGAATCAAATCTAAAATTTGTTTATTTTCAAAATTGCTCCACATTTTACACTAAAACTTTGAAAACTCAAAACACCAAAGTTGTAGCCCTTGTAAAGTTCTACAAACTTGGTTTTGAACTTTTTCCCAAATTTTGCTTAGATTTTGAATTATTTCAAAAGGGGTAAAACAAGGTTTTGAAATTTAGGGTTTTCGGAAGGATTTTCAATTGGAATTTGTTACTACTTTGATTTGTGATTACTTAGTGATCAAAACCTCACCCAAGGGCATCATTTGGACCAACATGACATGGTTGACCAAATGCCACTCTTGGTTGACCAATTAGCTTTTGAAATTCTTTTACATTTCTCCCCAGATTTGAATTTGAATTCGAATCGAAAAACTCGTGACAAGTTTTGGGACTCCAACTCAAACTCAAACTTGGAGCTTCATTTTAGTGTTGTACTTGAGCTCATACCCTACACTTGACACTAGTGTGCAACACGGTCACACACCTCAAATTACGCAGGGCATGGACTAAGTATTTGCGGTGGCATTCGAAATTAGGGTTTTCGGGTTCGGAGCACACCACTGAGAAACACATTCAATCTAGATAAGAAAACTTGTTTTAGTTGATGCATAACAAAGTTAACCTAACAGGGATGCTTTGCAATGCATTATGATGACATGGCAGATTAATTAGCACTATAACACCCGGGGTGTTACAGCCCTTCCCCCTTAAAGAAATCTCGTCCCGAGATTTAAAGCATTGAGTTAAGTAATGAAAAAGGAAACATGTTAAGCAAACACGTCCAAGACTCATCTTCAAAATAGGTAGGGGTTTTCTACATTACAAAGATTTTAAAAGGATAGGTTACAGTTTAAAGAAGAAATTGCAACCTAGATAGAAGCAAAGAACTCCGGGAAATTTTCCAACAGGTAATCCTCCGATTCCCAGGTGGCTTCCTCTTCTGAATGTTGATTCCATTGTATTCTGTACCATTTAGTTGTTCTACTTCGGGTAACACGATCTTTTTGATCCAAAACTCGGATAGGATGTTCAAAATATGTCAAATCCGGTTCAAGTTCAACTCCCTCAACATCAACCACTTGATCATGTACTTGTAGACACTTCTTCATTTGTGATACATGAAATACATTGTGCACGGCTGACAGTTGTTCAGGCAGCTTTAACTTATATGCCACCTTTCCACATTGTTGAATGATTTGAAAAGGACCAATATAACATGGTGCGAGTTTGCCTTTGACTCCAAATCTGCTAACTCCTTTCATGGGTGATACTTTTAGATAAACATAATCCCCTACTTGGAATACCAAAGGTCTACGCCTTTTATCAGCATAACTCTTTTGCCTGGACTGAGCAACTTTCAAATTATTCTGGATCTGTCTAACTTTTTCTTCTGTTTGTCTCACAAGATCAACACCGAAAAACCACCTTTCTCCCGGTTCTGACCAATTCAATGGAGTTCTGCATCTGCGGCCATACAATGCTTCAAACGGTGCCATTTTGATACTCTCTTGATAACTATTATTGTAGAAGAATTTTACTAAAGGTAACCACTCGTCCCAAGTGTCTGAATAATTAAGTGCACATGACCTTAACATGTCTTCTAGAATTTGATTGACCCTTTCAGTCTGACCACTTGTTTGTGGATGATAAGCGGTACTGTGCAAAAGTTTTGTACCCAGGGACTCATGTAGGTGACTCCAAAATTTGTTGACAAACTGTGTACCTCTATCAGATACAATGGTCTTTGGTACCCCATGAAGACTCAGGATTCGTGCAATATAAATTCTTGCATAAGTTATAGCAGAATAGTCCACCTTAACTGGAATAAAATGAGATGACTTTGTCAGTCGGTCCACAATGACCCAAATTAAATCAAAGCCTCTTGAGGTCTTGGGTAACCCAGTAATGAAATCCATACTGATATCTTCCCATTTCCAGGATGGAATAGGCAAGGGTTGTAACATTCCTGCCGACTTCAGGTGTACTGCCTTCACTTTACAACAAGTGTCACATCTAGCAACATACTTGGTGATCTCAATTTTCATTTTGGTCCACCAGAATTTCTGTTTCAAATCTTGATACATCTTATTACTCCCTGGATGAATAGAAAACCTTGTACTATGTGCTTCATCAAGAATGAGCCGACGTAACTCTGGAACCTTTGGGACCACTAGCCGGTTCTTAAACCACAACACATCTGCATCATCAATACTAAAATCTGTCGGTTGACCAGTTCTAACTTTTTCTTTGATGTGAGCTATTCTAGAATTCTTTCTCTGAGCAGACACAATCTGATCTTTGATTGTTGATTCCACTGCGACATTAGTCAACTGACCTTGTTGAACTATTTCAATATTCAACCTTTCCAATTCATAACATAAACTGTAATCCATTGGCTTCACAGTCATGCAATTGCAATGATTCTTTCTACTGAGTGCATCAGCAACAACATTCGCTTTTCCAGGGTGATAGTGTACTTCTAAATCATAGTCCTTTATTAACTCAAGCCACCTTCTTTGCCTCATATTCAATTCTGACTGAGTAAAGATATACTTTAAGCTCTTGTGATCTGTATACATGTGGCAAGTATTACCTAACAAGTAACGACGCCAGATTTTCAATGCATGAACCACAGCTGCTAGTTCAAGATCATGTGTCGGATAATGTTCTTCATGGCACTTCAACTGTCTCGAGGCATAAGCAATGACTCTGCCTTCTTGCATCAATACACAACCAAGGCCAATACCCGAGGTATCACAGTAAACATCAAATGGCTTTTCTATATCTGGCTGTGCTAAGACTGGAGCAGTTGTCAATGACTTCTTTAGAATTCTAAAAGCTTTCTCACATTCTGGAGACCATATGAACTTAGTTTGATTCTTCAACAACTCTGTAATTGGCTTGACTACCTTTGAAAAATCAGGTATGAATCGACGGTAATAACCCGCCATTCCCAGAAAACTTCGGACTTCATGAACTGATATTGGTGGTTTCCAATTCAGAATATCTTCTACCTTGCCAGGATCTACTGCTACTCCTTCGGCTGACAACACATGTCCTAAGAATTGCACTTCTCTTAACCAAAACTCACATTTACTAAACTTAGCATACAGTTGGTGATCTCTTAGACGAGTCAGAACAACTCTGAGATGCTCAACATGCTCTTCTTCACTTTTGGAGTATACCAGAATATCATCAATAAAAACAACCACAAACTTGTCAAGTTCTGGCATGAAAACTGAGTTCATCAGATACATGAAATGTGCCGGTGCATTAGTGAGACCAAAAGACATAACTAGGTACTCATACAGTCCATATCTGGTGGTGAATGCAGTCTTTGGGATATCTTCAGGTCTAATCTTGATTTGATGGTACCCTGATCGAAGATCGATCTTGGAAAATACCTTTGCCCCCGCAAGCTGATCAAAGAGTAGATCAATGCGAGGCAACAGATATTTATGCTTAATGGTTACTTCATTCAGCGGTCGATAGTCAACACACATCCTTAAAGTCTGATCTTTCTTCTTGACAAAAAGAGCTGGACATCCCCATGGTGAGGAACTGGGTCTGATAAAACCTTTGTCACGTAACTCTTGCAATTGATTCTTAAGTTCTGCCAATTCATTGGGTGGCATTCTGTAAGCTCTCCGGGATATTGGGGCAGTACCCGGTTTTAACTCAATCACAAACTCTACATCTCTGTCCGGTGGCAGACCTGGTAGATCATCTGGAAACACATCTGGAAATTCACATACTACCGGTATATCACAAATCTCCTGTACTGAAGTTGCACATAACCTTTCAACTGTTCTCTTTGGGATAGGAAGTTGGATAAGAAGATGAGATTTATTATCTGTCAGGTTCAACCTTATAGTTCTGTGCAGTGCATCTATAAGGGCTCCTCGTTGGTACATCCAATTCATACCCAGGATTACATCTATATCCTGTTTCTGTAATATTATCATTGAGGTAGGAAATATATGCCCACCTAACTCTATAGGTACGTCACGTACCATCTCCTTAGTACACAGTCGTCCCCCGGGCGACTGGATAAAGAAATCTTCTTGTGTTCCCATAATTGGAATGTCATGCTTAACAACAAAGGTGCGATTTATGAATGTATGTGATGCACCTGAATCAAATAACAGTACTGCTGGATGATTAGCAACAGGGAACATACCCATCATAACAGGTTCTCCCTCTGGGATTGCACTTGCTTGAGTATAGAACACACGTCCGGTCTTCTTCTTCTCACCCTTACCCTTCTGAACATTCAAATTATTGTTCTTGCTCTGAGGTTGTTGCTGTTGTGGTACGGGAGCTCTGGGATAGTTAGGATTGTACTGCCTTGGATACGGGCAGTCCTTGGAAAAGTGGCCTGGCTTTCCACAATTGTAGCAGGGAAAGTTATGAGTTACTGGAGTCTGGCTTCGAATACTAGGGGCATTCGACTGCTGTGGATATTGCGGGATTGCGGCAGGACGGAAAAACGTCTGCGGCTGAGCTTGGTATTGTGGTGGACGATAAGTTGGGCGAAAATGGTTCTGAGGGTGGTAAACAAACTTGTGGCGCTTCTTAATGCCGCCAGACGGGCTAGAAAACACTGGCTTCTTTTTTCTTTGACTCTTTGTGCAGTCGGGACTTCTCTTCTAACGCAATAGCCACATTGACTATCTCATGGTAAGTGGCATTATAGCAGGTGACCAATGCTTCCTGGATTCTGGTACTCAAACCTCTCATGAAACAACTTTTCTTCTTCGCATCGGTATTCACATATTCAGCTGCATATCAGGACAAATGATTGAATTTGCCCACATACTGCAAAACTGTCTGGTTCCCTTGCTTCAGCGAGAGAAACTCTTCTAATTTCATAGCCATGACACCATCTGGAATATAATGTGCTCTGAAGGCTTCATGAAACTCCTGCCAAATGACACGGTGGCCAGCAGGCCGTGCGGCGACCAGATTCGCCCACCACGCCCCTGCGGCACCTCTGAGTTGCTGTGCTGCAAACACGGGCTTCTGGTGCTCCGTGCACTGTAAAAGTTCAAACTTCTGCTCCATGGTACGGAGCCAGTCATCCGCCTCTAGCGGCTCATCTGCCTTTGAGAACATTGGTGGACGGGTATCGGTGAAATCTACATAAGTGGTTTCCCCTCCATTGTTACGGCCTCGATGACCCTGGTTTCCATTCTGATCCTGATTCTGAGCCAACAAGGTAGTAGCATTAACTAGTGCGGCAATAGCTTCTGCCAAGGTGGGTGGAAACGGTGGGGGATTCGGAGTATTGTCCCCTTCCTGGGAAGTTCCAGTACCATCCATCTGTTGTACACAAACCATATTTATTTACATCGCTTTATTGAATTAAAAAGCAGTTAGTACAGAACTTGTATACACACAAACTTATCTTACATTATTTCATTACAAACTTGCTCGCAAGCAAGAAACTACCCACTAAGGTTCTTAGAAAGCAGGAAAGACTACTATGTTACACAACCATCCATGTCGACCCTTCACTCCTCATCATCATCACTGATCACGATCACTCCATCCTCAACCTCTGGAGCACTTGCACCAGTGACATGACTTGCATCATCCCCACTTTCCCTCATGGGTTCATCTTCTTCCGGATCTTCTTCATTGTCCTCTCCACCAGGAACAATCACGGCACCGACATCATCTTCTACTGCCTGGGGCTGATGATTGGGATTCATCAGATCATGTAGCCTATGGACCTCCTCATGCAGAATAGTGTTGTACTGCTCCAGGTGTGTCACATAAAGCTCCAACTCTCGAACACGAGTCCTGGCTTCTGTCTCCTTTTACAGAGACTCGTTCTAAAACTGTTTCCAAAAACGCATGTTGCGCTTCAGTCGCTCCACTTCTGATGTAAGCCTTGCAACCTCTGATTCCGAATCCGGGTTCGGATTACGGCTACTGCTTGCTCCATCACCTCTGGCGGCCAACTGATGACGTGGCACTCCTTGCGGTCCACTTTTCTTGCGAGGAGTCGTCTTCACGCGTGCCATCCTAAAGCAAGATAGAATTAGGACGATGAGAACAAATAGGGGGATCTGAAGGTTAGCATGAATAGGATTGAACCTTACTTAACCCAAACCACTTTAAAAGGGAAGGTAACTTAAGCAGGTTAATTAAACATGATGCATGCACCGTACTTACGATCTAACAGAAAGATTAAGTAACACATGCAATCTTTATAACATAGGGCACTATACATGATACTTCACTACGAAGCTTTCAAATATGAGCTAAGGAAACTATAGAATAGATTAAGATAAGCAAAAGCAATTTGGACCAAAATATCAATATTAAGTTTATTTGACCCAAAACATTTTGAAGTTTTGCAAAGTAATACTACAATAACTCGAGTCATTATGCTCTGGTACCAGCTGTCACAGAACCTCCTAATTATGATGGCCCACAAGTACATGTCATTGCCATAATGACCTCTGACAGTCGTACTTATGTTCACCATAACTTAAAAGGCCTGCTTTCCTCCGAACAGGATCCAATCACAGGAGTATTGCAATATTACAACAGTTCATTCAAAATATTCAACAGAGTAAAGTAGCGGAAGTCTTACAATAACTTAGGGTTACAAACCAGTTTTCAAACTTCAAACCTTATGTAACATTATTACAAACCAGTAGTAGAGAAGTATCGGTAGTAACTTTATTACAGCACACAAGCGAGATGCCTTGCCCAAAGGCCACACAGTCTACTCGTCGTCACTGTCTTCAACCACGACGGTCATGCAACAAGGCTCGAAGCAGACTTGTTCATGAACCGCACCTGCAACAAGGGGTTCAACAAACCCTGAGTACGAGAGTACTCAACAAGACTTACCCGATTAAGACAAAGACTCCAAGGGCATGCTAGCTTTAGGGAATCAAGGTACGGGTAATCCCGAATCAAAATTTTCTTTTGCAGAAAAGCTTACTAAGGTAAGTCCTTATCTTCAACATTTTACTTTTACCATTGATGGTTCATTAACCAACTCTAGGTGATCCTAATCTAGATCAAAGTAATTATCATTGAATCCTTTCTCATTCTTTCTTTCATTCCAGTTCTTAAATACGATGTAAGTTAGGTGATCAAGTCTCCATGACCGAGGAGCAACGACGATTCGAACCGATTATACCCAGCTGGGGATCTCTAACATCACGACATATGTAGAACCGAATCTGCATATATCAACCCTCATTTAGATCTCCCAAAACCAGAACTTGCCTTGCTCTGACACAACGACTGACTCAGACTCAAAGACTCCAACACTTGGTTCGGAACCCACCGACGATCGCTCTTCTCCGGAAGCTTGCTCGGTGACTTCGGCTTCTTCGAAAGCGGAAACTACACGAATACATAGCATGCTTGAACATGATGCTCGATGATAAACATGATGCTTGATGATAACATGCTACGAGTTACGACTTGAGTACAACTTCCCTTCACGGTACAAGCGCAAACAGAAAACCTACTAACTAGTAGCGACGATTTCCAGCGATACCAGCTTTTAACCTAAACAAGTTACTAACGAACTCAAACATGAAATTAAGGTGCCAAAGATCACCAAAGGGTAGTGACCTAAGGACATCACTCAATCAAAAAGGCACACAACACTAAAAGTTCTCAAATTAACATTTATTTACTATTTAAATAATTAGGGCATAATTAACGGTTGATCAAACTTTATCTAAACAAGCTCAAACTTTTTCTATGGGTTAAGAATGATTTATAACAGTGTCATAATAAATTTCATAATTTTTGGATTAATAAATTAATTATTAAAATTCCTGGAAGTTGCATTTAATCTTTATTGGAACTAATTAATTCTACTGCACAAAGTATTCAAATTCATGATTTAACATTTTTCCTAGATAGTTTATACATTGAGAAGGCTACACAAAAAATTTCATGAATTTTGAAGCTCTACAAAATTTTTAATGAAATAAACAAATGATAGCACTATTCATTTATTTGAAAAAGAAAACAAAAAAACGAACTCGGGCCGATTTCTCTTTTTCCCGCGGTCCGGCCCAACCAGACGGCCCGCGTGCGCGCCCTCGCCCGCGCTCGGCCCAGCCGCGCGACCCAGCAGCGGCCTGCCTCGCGCGCGCGCCCGCTCTCCCTCTCTCTCTCTCGCTGACGACATGACCCCACATGTCATCGCCTTCCTCCCGCTCGCCCGCTCTCTCCCGCGTGCCCGCGCTCTTTCCCGCGGTGGCCGGCCGGTGACCGGTGCTTAGGTCGACTAACTGACTCCACCATCACCATCTACACTACCCCACGGTTCCATTTTGCTACTAAACACCATGGCTCGAGCTCCGGCGACAGCTCACCGACGACGGTGGCGGCTCGACAACCACGGTGACCTGCGACTCAACAACACGACGGTGCAACGATCAAAGCGAGTGGTCAGGGAGCATCAGGGGTGTACCACGATCACGAAGGAGTGATCGGTTGAAGTTGAGAGGCTCTGGAGGCGGCTGGCCACGGTGGCGGGGCTCGACGGGAACGGCGGCGACCCGAGGTGGAAGACGACGGCTCCCCGGCGATCCAGGCGGAATTGGGCCAGCTCAACTGGTTCACGAGGTGCGCGAGGATGTGGCGATGCTATTGGTGCAACTGGCATGGCCGGAGATGGCCTGGTGGCGGCAGCGGCGAGCGGCGGAGCTGCGGTGGCGACGGTGGCGAAAACGGAGAAGCAAAACCGATCACGGTGAGCTCGCATATATAGGGAACGGCCACGGTGACTGCACTGGAAGACGCGCGATGTCGCGCTGGCGATCGAGGACACGCCTGGAAGCCGGCCGAAGCCGTCCGGCGTCTCGCCGGCGCCCATACCGCGCGGTGGCCGGCGGTGATTGGCCCGACACTGTAGCTCCCCCCCAAACTCTGAAATTTCAAACTAATTTTTCAAATTACTTTCAAATTTGTATAACAACTTGAAAAACTTCCAATGTATGAAATCTTCAGAATTTCAAGCTCTACACGTTTTATATTGAACACTTTTTCAAATTCTCACTGGATTTTGAAATTTGAGTTTAAATTCAAAAAGGGACACATTTTTTAGATTTGGTAATTTAGAAATTACTTTTGATTTTATATTGAAACTTCAAAATCTCCAAACATAAAAGTTGTATATCTTGACTAGACCTACAACTTTTCTGTTCAAAACTTTTTCAAATTCTGCCTCCATTTTGAAATCTTAGTTTGGGGACAAAAATGAATCAAATCTGAAATTTGTTTATTTTCAAAATTGCTCCACATTTTACACTAAAACTTTGAAAACTCAAAACACCAAAGTTGTAGCCCTTGTAAAGTTATACAAACTTGGTTTTGAACTTTTTCCCAAATTTTGCTTAGATTTTGAATTATTTCAAAAGGGGTAAAACAAGGTTTTGAAATTTAGGGTTTTCGGAAGGATTTTCAATTGGAATTTGTTACTACTTTGATTTGTGATTACTTAGTGATCAAAACCTCACCCAAGGGCATCATTTGGACCAACATGACATGGTTGACCAAATGCCACTCTTGGTTGACCAATTAGCTTTTGAAATTCTTTTACATTTCTCCCCAGATTTGAATTTGAATTCGAATCGAAAAACTCGTGACAAGTTTTGGGACTCCAACTCAAACTCAAACTTGGAGCTTCATTTTAGTGTTGTACTTGAGCTCATACCCTACACTTGACACTAGTGTGCAACACGGTCACACACCTCAAATTACGCAGGGCATGGACTAAGTATTTGCGGTGGCATTCGAAATTAGGGTTTTCGGGTTCGGAGCACACCACTGAGAAACACATTCAATCTAGATAAGAAAACTTGTTTTAGTTGATGCATAACAAAGTTAACCTAACAGGGATGCTTTGCAATGCATTATGATGACATGGCAGATTAATTAGCACTATAACACCCGGGGTGTTACACAAGTCAAGGTTATCCTTTGAAAACAAGCAGACAGACTCATTCTCGTCTCTCTCATTCTCCTTCTCCTTTATATCCTTCATCGCGTGTCTAACTTGTTGGTGAGCCATGCTATGTCGGCGAAGGGCACGGCTACAACGCTAGTCGAGTGGCCGTTGGCGGACGACCAGGTCGAGCGCCAGCAGGAGGTGGACCGACGGAGTTGAGCTTGGGCAGCCATGGGTAGTGGGCGCACGAGCTCAGATGTAGATGTGGGTGATCGAGCTTGGATGGCAAGCGAGTGAGATCAAACATAGTTGAAGTGGAGTGAGAGCTCATGTGTAGCCACGTCATGGTGAGAAGACCTTGGGCGCAGCCTTGTTGGGCAAAGGACAAGCTCGACCTCTCAAAGAGGTGAGTGGCATCACGAGGAGGTGGGCTGGAGCGAGTGGCGAAAAGGTGTCGGCGGGCTCTACACTTGAAGAAGATAATCTGTTGTGGGAAAAGCAGCGACTAAGGCTGGACAAAAAACTCGAAGCTCGTTAGCTCGCTCGGCTCGGCTCGTTACCATAACGAGCCGAGCCGAGCCAAGATTTTAGCTCGTTAGCTATAACGAGCCAACTCGAGCTAGCTCGCGAGCGGCTCGCGAGCCATAGTTTTAGGGAAAAAGTCATCATAACTTATATTATGTTTGTATTACTTCATGTCTTGCACTCTGTAAATAGTTGATATGTTAGCTCATACGAATATTTTATTCAATTTAAGGCTATTGGATATATTATTTTTGTATTATTACTATTTTCAAGCTTTTAATAAATGCAAATATTAAATTTTGTATATATTTTATAACTGGCTCGCGAGCCTAACGAGCCAGCTCGAGCTTTTAACGAGCCGAGCCGAGCTGGCTCGTTATCCAGCCTTAGTAGTGACACAAATGACAAGCGAACCCAGGTAACTAGTGTTGACGATGTTAAAGACACCATCATCTCTGTATCTTACAATCCATTGTATCAAAGAAAATCAACTGACCAACCTATCCACACAATCAAACATTATAATGGAATATTTTTTTTAAAAAAATTGTAATGGCGACCCTGCTTAACCAGTTTTGAGACCTAGAAATGTGTTTTCATGGTCTGTGGACCTAAGTGGCACTCCTTGACAAGTTCATGAGTCACTCGTGTATTTAACTCTTTAATAAAATTTTGACTCAAACATTTATTTTTGGAAAAAGCAAATTCTAAAAATATAGAAATAAAAATTTTCAAGAAGCTTTCCACTTTTGCTTGTGGTTTGAAGCCCATCATCTGCTGCAACTGGGCCAGCCTGCAACCCAGTCGCGCCGTGGACTCCACCAGAGTCCAGAGTGTCACCACCACACAACCAACGGGCGAAATTTCTGAAGCCATCCAGGTCAGCGGCCCAGAACGGATGCCGGTTCACAGATGAGCCCAGCCCAGCCCAGCCCAGCCCACGCAGGCACACAGCAGCGCAGGTCTGGAGTCGCACCAGCAGCGATTCCTCGTCTCCCCTCTCCGGGACTGCGCACAGAGCCTCTCCGTCCTTGACTGCTCGCCCCACCTCGGGTCCTCGGCTGTCTCCTCCGGATCGCCGCTGGAATCGCTTCCCTGACTCAGAAGCTGCCATGGTAATCAACGCCCACGCCTCTGATCTTTGGCTGCTCTTGATTCGTTCCCCTCTCCAAGATGGCATCTGTAGCGCCTTAGGACGCGCGGTGCTTTAGGGAGGTTAGAAGTTAGATCCCCTCTGATTTCCACTCTTCCTGGCCCCAGAATTACATCATCGGCGCCTTCAAGCCGCCCTGCGACATCTTCGTCACCTTCTCCGATGAGAGGACCCGGAAGCAGGTGCGTCCCCTCTGCGTTCCTCCTGATTCTTGATGCCACTGTGAGACTTACAGATTATTGTCGAGCTGACTGCTGGGTTGATTTGATTGGCTCCTTGGACAATTGCAGGTGCAGATCAAGAAGGACAATGGGAAGACTGTCATGGTGCCGGCATTCCAGAGCCTTGAGACCATAGCCGGAGAGGTAGCAGTAGTGACAGTTTTGTTTCTTTTTGCGCTCTGTTTACTCTGGTGTGCGTGATCTGAGTGTGGGTTTAGTTTTTGTTATGAAATTGCATGCAGGTGTCGATTGCTCCGGTCCCAGGTAAAAGGCTTGAGCACACGGGTGTGAAGATTGAGCTGCTGGGTCAGATAGGTACAAATTCAGTTGTGCTACTGCTACCTAAATTTCTCCCTTGTTTTTTCTGATTTGTTCTCAACCTAGGTGCCCTTGTGTGGTTTAGGGAGCCAAATTAGTGTGGCTATCAGTTCAGGTCGTTCAATAAACTATTTGTCGAGAAACTATTTCTACAACTGGATTCACAGTCAGAGTTTTCTTTATTTTTCATTCATGGTAAACTATTGCAATGCTGATAAAGTGCAAAAAAAGAGCCTTGCTGAGAACTGCTCCTTGTTCTCCAGTGATAATAATATACAATGCTGGCTGTTCGACACTTTATATCTTGATAGGTTCTAACATTTTTGTCTGCAATTCTTTTTACTACAGAGCTATATTTTGACAGAGGCAACTTCTATGACTTCACTTCATTAGGTAGATATTTTCTTGAGTTGATTTTTTATACACAGATGCACAACTTCCTAGCAACACCTTCTATTCAAGATATCCATGTGGCTTCCTGAAACTCTTGTTGTCTGTTCTGTCATTATTTTGTTTTACTAGCACTCATTAAAACTCTGTTGTTGTTGTTGTTGTTGTTCTTTCACTCTCTTCTTTACTATCATGATTACACGTATAACGACTTAGCACCCTTTTGTTTTGAAGCTATCTCACTGTTTCTCTGTATGCCAATCTCTTCCCTTGAAGTGCCTGTTCTCTCCTTGCAGTGCGTGAATTAGATGTTCCTGGTGAAATATATGAAAGGAAGACTTATCCATTTGAGTTTGCTACTGTTGAAATGCCATACGAGTCATATAATGGGACTAATGTTAGGTTGAGGTAAGACAGAGATCTTAAATTGCTTGTGTTATGGTTCACACGGCTTATCCTAAACTAGCTTGCATGATGTGCAGCATCAGCCACTCTGATGACACCAATTCTAACAGGTGAAGTTTATATTGCAGGTACATCTTGAAAGTAACAATCGGCAGAAATTATGTTGGCAGCATTGTGGAATCGCGGGACTTCTGTGTAAGTGTGGACATCATCACATTGATCTGTTGTTCCCAAAAAAAAAATCTCATTGATCTATTATTTGTCTGGGTCAGTGCAAACTTTGGTATCTCCAACTTAGAACTGTTGGGTTTTAATTTGAGTTGAGCTTTGACAAATTAAATGCCACATGGCATGCATCTCTTTTTTTTCGTGTACCAATATTTTTTCAATTTTTTTTTCTTGAATGGTTCCTAGGATTTTATTAAGGTTTTGCAGTTTGTCAATCATACTTCTAATGTTTGTTTTCAGGTAAGAAACTACTCTCCAGTTCCCACAATCAACAACAGCATCAAGGTGTGTCCTCCTAACTGTGTGGCTTATTCCACTTTTAAAGCCTTAGCAATTTGACCCAGCTTAACAAGTCATGATGCCTTTTGGGCCATGTAAGTGAGACTTGTCAAGTGTATCAATTAGGGCTTACATAATCATATACTAATTTCAATTCCTGTTCATAATTATATGAGCTACCATTTAGCTGCTTCTGAAATATCATATCAGTATTATTATTAATAGTTTAAAGAGAAGATAAGAGTGCACCCTAATAGATTGCCTGGTCAATTGTTTATAGCACCAATTTGCGTAACTTTTTTTTACAGATATTGGAGTTAAATATTTGGATGTTGTCATTAGATGAGTATAATGGTGTTGCCTTTTCAGATGGAAGTTGGCATTGAAGATTGCTTGCACATTGAATTTGAGTACAGCAAAAGCAAGTAAGCACTACATACTGTTTTAACAGTCTGTTCTTATGTTCACCTGGTTTGGCAAGACGGGAACTCTACTCTCTTATGCTCGAAACCTAATTCAGGTATCATCTGAAAGACGTCATCATAGGAAAGATATATTTTCTTCTGGTCAGAATTAAGATAAAGAACATGGAGCTTGAGATTCGTCGCCGTGAATCTACAGGGTCTGGTCCCAACACATACGTTGAGACTGAGACACTAGCAAAATTTGAGCTGATGGATGGCGCCCCAGTTAGAGGTATTGCTCATATTTTCCTCCTCTTGTATTTTTAAAGGCATGCATAGCTTTCAAGCAAACTTGCTGTCACTTGCTTCTTGTTAAATGGTAACAGGTAAACATTATTTTTTGACATTTGAGAAGACTATGTCGAATTTTCTATGTAAAATACTCCACTTAGTAGGTGCTAAGTTTATCAACAATGATTGCGCAGGAGAATCGATTCCAGTGAGACTATTCTTGACTCCATATGAGCTTACTCCAACTTACCGAAACATAAACAACAAGTTCAGTGTCAAGTACTACCTGAACCTGGTCCTTGTCGATGAGGAAGACCGGAGGTATTTCAAGCAACAAGAAATCACGATGTATCGCCTTCTGGAAACTCCACAATCTTCATAGTCTCCTATCCTTGCTAAGAGCTGGAACCAGCCAGAGGCTTTTTGGTTTAACCTTGCAAGAGAATGCCAAAGTTAGTGACCTTACTTTTGGCCCCGCCCTGTACATAACTCTCCTGAAGAGCAATGCAGTTCTTGTGTAAGTTAGATATATAAAAATGCAGTTCTACCATATGGTGTTGCTTTTACTGACTTTGTTTGAATGCACTTAGGATAAAGCCATGAAAATGTTTGTGTCAATGTGCCTTCACCTTGTTTCTTTCTTGTCCCTGTTGGACTTGTATAACTTTAGATAATTCTCCATGTATATGATGCTGATATTCACCTCATGTTTGGGTTTTCTTTGTTTATTTTCCATTTTTGCATTTGAAGCCATTGTTTATATACTATTGTTCGAAGATGATTTCATGATATTTGATTATGCTCATCTTTGTGTGGAGATGCGGTTGTGTTCCAAGCCAACCCACCCCCCCACCCCACAAAGATGTGACTATGGCCCAGCACACAAGCTTTTGGATCAAAGCTCTCCACAGATAGTATTACCCTAATTTGTGTGTCCTGGTGGGTAGCACAGCGTTTATTATCAAAACTTCACCACAATGTGACAAACTGACAATGACAGTCTCTAACACCTTGACAGCTGTTTGTCGATGACATTATATTTGGGCTGCAATGTTGGGAAATAGTCACATCTTTGTGATTGTGACGTCCTATTTATAAGGTTGAGAGTGCTCATCCAATAGACTGGTGTTTCATGAAGAGATGACCTATTAGCATTTTTGTTACTGCTTTTCTTGTTGGGCCGGCTTGTATTAAGCAGCCAAAAACCTAGTCCTCTGTGGGTGGCTCTTTAGTTTTCTTTCATAGAGTTGGTTCATCACATGTTTAATAATGAACAAAACCGAAATGACAACACAGGTTTGGTGTGTGTGTGGGGGGGGGGGGGGGGGGGGGGGGTGGGGGGGCGTGGGAGGAGGTGTGGTGGGGTCAGCCAGTTGGGAATGGTATGAAAATACAAAATCCATTTCTTTTAACACCTTTTTTTTTGACAAGAATGCATGCATTGCTGATGATGGTAGCAAGTACCATTTGCTAGATATCTTGCTAAGATGTTGGTGAGAGCTGAAATGCCTATTAAGGTGAAATCAGGGAGAGCTGAAAGGCCTAGTAGTAAGGTGAAATCAGGGAGTGGTAGAACTAAACAGAACAATCAAACACAATGGATAGAGAAGCAATAGTTGCCTGAATTAGTGTCATGGACACCCGAGGATTTATGTTTTGCTGATTTTGTTTTCCCTGATGAACTGTAGTCTATGGATCTCTTTTCACTCTAAAGTCACCATTTGCTCTGTAATATTTTTGCATAAGCTCATGGACCTCAGCAATTGTGGTCACAGATCACATGCAAACCTTGAAGCCAGGCACAAAACCCTACTGCTCCCGAGTGACGCTCCTTCTCCCTCTTTCTCGAACCCTCTCTAGCTACAGTTGAGAGGAGCGAAAAGGGGGCGGTTCGTGCTCCCGCCGGCGAGGTCGCCGTTCTCTTCCGCCTCCGGCGGCCCTCGGGGCCTCGGATGTGTGGGGGAACGGCAGTTCTCTGACCGGCGGTGTAAATTAGGTCTCCGTAGGAGTAGGTTTCCCGGCGACGCACGGTCGGTGGAGGCGGCGCCGTCGATGTGGAATAAGGTCCTCCTGGCCTCCCTCCACCTCGCCGTCATGCGCTCCGATGGCGGCGATGGGCCTGTGAGGCGGGAGCCTTGCGGATCTAGAGGCCTTGTGGGTTCTGTGGTTTTCGTCGGTTCTTGTAGGAGTCCGCGCCGGTTGCTATCTCGTCGTCTCGGTGCGGCGGTGGTGATGGCGGTGCTTTTTGTTAAGGATGCGGCGACGGCTGCGGGTGAGGTGGTAAGCAAGAGAGTGGATCCGGCTCGATTTCCCCTCGGCGACCGTCGACGGCGAGTTTCGGGCCAAGGTCTGAGAAGCTTGGGGTGTTTCCCCAGCCGATACTACTTCAGCGTTGGCTTCAACCTGTCCTTGGCGACCGGCGTCTACTGCGGCCTAGTTCAAAGCTTGCTAGCAATGGAGCTTCTCCAGATCTGGGGTGTCATCGGCGACTTCGACGACGGCGATGTCTGGCGGCGGAGTTCTCCGATAACGTGGCAAAGCAGGATGGCCAGAGACTTCACTGTAATTTTAATTTTCTTTAGGGCCTTCTTTGCTTGTTTGCTAGGACAGCTGTCTCCGTATCCTTTTAGTTCATATCTGTATTCGTACGGTAACATGTATGTTTTCCTTACTTCATAATACAGATACTTACTATAAAAAAATGACTATGTAGGGGGGTTCTGCTGTCTCAACACCAGTTCCTGTATTCATGTGGCCGTAGCCTGCATGAAAGGAAGCTGAGGACAGAAAGATCCATGAACAAGAAGTTCTTAGATGCGTCCCTTCACCGTCCTGCTCATGCGCCCCACAATGCTGGTGATCCTAGCCTCTGTACAAGCTCGACAAGTAGGCATATATTGCCGACCGTTGCAACGATGGGCTGAGGGTTGGAGGGTTTCCATGGCTTTGTCGATGTAATGCTTTTGAAAATCAAGAATAGAACTAGGCATAGTACAACTTGGCTTGTACTCCTAGTTTCTCCCTCATATGTACCTATAAATAACCTGTGAGAGTCAATGCAAGCAACAAGAAAGCTTCAACAAATTAGTTAGGGTTTTCAACATATCCACTCTTTTCCACATGGTATCGAGAGCCTTAGTCTAGCATCATTTGATCCTTGGTTAGATCACACCTCCCATTCACATTGCCGAGGGAGATCATTCTCCAAATTCTCCCTAGGGCACCGCCTAATTTAGTTATTAGCCTCTATAATCATCCATAGATTAGGTTAGTATTTTTTTTCCAAATCTAACACCCTACTAGTGTGAGTTCATCTACGGTCTCATCAGAGAGACGACACCTAAGGCAAGGGCATCTTCATCACGCTGCCACACAAGCAACCCATGCTGCTAGAGAGAAACTTGTGTTGTACTGTGCTGTTGGTGGAATTTTTATCTGGTTGACTATGCAAACCCAATGTCCAATTTTTTTGCATTATTTGTTGCGTATGTGCAAATTTTTGCATTACTTATTGACAGCGCAATGTCTCTGCCATCCAACAAAAAATGCTTGCTGTCAGGACTTTCGACCTAACACTTCTTATCATCTCTTTATAGGAGCTGTTAAGATATCACTCACTGCTGCTTCAAGCTCGCAGATAATGGTGGAATTTTTTCTCTCCTCTGGGCCTCAAATTACACAAACAATTAATCTATCTTGTATCCAGTTTATTACATGATATTGATGCCTCTGGCAGATCCACCATCCATGGTTCTGGCACACCACAGATGGATCGTTTCCAATGAAACGGTCATAATACTTGATGCCATTCCTATAATAAAGTATGAAAGTATAGACTTGGAAAAAATAATAAAGTATGAAAGTACCTAACTGTACCATGTATGGTTACTCTATTTACTTACTAGTAGGTAGGAGCTAATAAACAACTCTATCCTTGTTCATATAATGCCACCGCTCATTTTCGAGACGATAAAACCACAACTACAACAACAGCAGCAGCAGCAGATAGTTAAATATACACTGTGTTTGCTTGCGACCAAATAGTTTACTTGTACAGTGGGCTCATTCTGTGCAAGAGCGTATAGCCGTATACTCATAGGTTTGGGAGGTTTTGGGAACTTTAATTTTGCTTTTATTCATGGATTTGGAAATTTGAAGTCCGCCATGTCCCATAGCTAGCTTCTGTAGCTATATGGACAATGGTGCAGTTATGTTTTATGCAAGAACACATATTGCTATATGTGCTGGGCTCAAAGCTACACTCTGGCCAGTAGTCCTGGAGTGCACGTCCATTTCGAGCATCAAAATCAACCCAAACGGTATGGTGGTTGTATGGGGGCGTTTCTTCCTTTTGTCCACAAACATTGTTGTACTGCACTGCTTGTGCAATCATATGATCAGGTTGATTATGGAAACTTAGTGTCCAATTTACAGTGCAACGTTTCTGCCGTCGAACAAAAATGCTTGGTCTCAAGGACTTTTTACCTACCACTGCTTAGTACGTATCTCCATTTACAAATTAGGAGATGCTAAGATTTGCTTCAGAAGCACATTGTTTACATCTCCCCTGTTCTGGCATGATTATATACACCTAGAATCGAGTTGCAGCAGCTTACAAGTGCACCAAGAAGAAAAGGAAGGAAAAGGATGCAGACAAGACTAGTTCCGAAAGCCGAGCTGCAAGGGACTGGGGTCAGCAGTAGGAGCAGGGGCAGAAGCCAGGAGATGGTGTACAGTGTCATTGCAGGAGTCCAGCCCGCTCTCCATTCTTGACCACATAGCGGGGGTGTGCTCAGCAACATGTGCATACGAGCATCTGTGCGGTGTCGAGATAGTAGTGCAACAGTCAACTGTGCTACATGCGCACCTAGCATTGAGGGTGTACATGTGGACGTCAGGAGGAAGCGCATGACTGAATTTTGGCTAAATTCACCGATCTCGATAATCTTCATAATTATAATCCAACAAATTATAAAAAATCAGATGAAATTGATTTTGTATTCAAGCATAGAGTGCAAACAAACAAACAAGTCCATTCTTCAATACAAAAATGCAAATTTATCAAATTATTGTCCATCCATTTCCTCTTTGTGCATGTTGTCACATGTGGGCCTGCTCACTAGGAGCATTTACTCTCCTTAATGCCCCATCATGAGGAGGATTTCCCAAAATGCTGTTTTTTTACAGAACATATGGAAAGGATCTTTATCGTGGCAATTGAATCTCTCCTGTGATTCTTTTGGAGGCAAGCAGCAACCATGTTGTCCGTGGCACATTGGCATATGAGACTCGTCTCAGAAACATGTCCATTAGGTAGAAACATTATAGAAGCAATTTTAATTACTATTGTAGCAACAACTATACAGGATTTAGCTTCAAATGTCTTAATCAAGAAATATATATTTTTGCTATTTTGATAGTACTATTTTTCACTTCATGAATCCTTCTCTTATACCATATCTGGCAGCAACGGACAGAGTATCACTTAGTGCACATTAACCCATACCCCTCTGTTCAAGAACTATAGTACTTAATTAATGGACCCGGCCAATCTTTTTGTGCATATACAAAAAGCGATTTCTTTTGTTTTGAGAGGGTGTCCTATGTATATTACATTATTTTGCACATGGACTAGCTGCCCTAAGTAGGTACCGACCAATCAAGAATGCAATGTGTGCGGCACAATAAAACCATCACTACATCTCATTCTGTTTCCATTACCAACTTGGTCCGTGAGAACAATGGCCATAGCCCATAGGGTTGGGAAGCATCAGGAAATAACTTCCACCAGGGGTGCTGTGTGGTCGTTGTATACAGTTGGAAGGTAGTAGTAGTGAGACATTATCTGGGAGCATGCTAGGATGGTACGTACATGCTGTGAGCTCCAAGTTCGTGTAGGAAAAAAATACTGTAAGAAATTGTCAAAAGCCTGGATTTTTTTGCATTTTCTAGTGTGGTGGACACTAGCTGAGGGACCTTGTGATTTTTTATTTTCTTCTAATGAAAAGTCTATTTAACAAAGTTATTCATCACACACTGGCCTTTGCTTAAGCTACTATACGTGTCTTATGGTTTATTAAACTCCCATACTAGAACACAATATCATGGGATGCCTTTACTAGTCTCATGTCCCGTATTTTGGCATCACCATATCCCCGGAAATAAATGCAATGCCACATTTTTAACACTCGTCTCTGGCATCCTTCCTGTAGAAACACACTCACGATTCCCCAATTTGTTTGGGTGATTTTCAATTTGATCCTAATCGGAAGGACTATGTATATGGCCGTGTTATATTTTGACACTCTATTTAACTACATGACATTTGGTAACGGAAGAGGTCCGGAGTGTGTAGAGAGCATTAATTTTTGCTTCCACCGTACCATGCAATAGCTATGTGTGTGACACAAACACCACCAACAACATAACAGCAGGGAACGAGCCAAAGGCTCGATTGGTCAGCAGCTTGAGCCAAAGGCCGGCACTGCCACCCCGGGTTCAAACCGGACGGCCTGCAGTATTTCTGTGTGCACTGTGCATAGGAATGGGGAGAAAACTCTCCGGTTCAAAAAAAACAACATAACAGCAGCTTGGTAAGCTAAATCTGTCTGACTTGTTTGTTTGTTTGATTCCACTGCATCGTACAGTTCTCTGCTTTCATTACCGGCTTGGTCTGAGTTGGAGCAAGATCAAAAACATGCATGCAACATGAACTCGTCGGTTTATGATGTGTCTCTTTCCAAGCATTGTTCCTTGTTGCACCTCTGTATGGCTCTGGGCTAGAGTTTAATTTATTTTCCTGGAGAACTAGTATAATATAATATGAATTGTTGGTTGGCAGAGTATAGCACATAGAATTTGTATATATTAACTTTGAGCCAGTTTTTATATATTTATTGTTGTATAAGTGGGTGCTCAGAAACATATGTAAGCGAACTATATGGTTATAATTTTTCGCACACGACCGCCGTCGATCCACCCGCCCCTGCCGTCAATCTACCCTCCTCTCCCACCGATCTGCATGCCGCCGCTACCTATCCTCATGCTGCGAGTGGATCTGCGAGAGAGGTTGAGAGAGAGAGAGAGAGCGAGTAGACAATGGAAAGAGAGGGAGAGTGCGTGGATCTTACCAGTTGGGGTATAGGGCCTTCGGCAAACTAGTTGGGGTATAGGGCGAGTGGCGGCAACGGCTGTTCTCTGCCGGGGTATACATCCTCGCATGCAGCATGGAACTCCTCGCGTTCTCTGCTGGCCTTTGGGCGCAGCTCGTCAGGGGTGGAGGGTGTGCTCATATCCCAGGCCTCGGGAAGAGGGGGCGATGAGGGAAAGATAGGGGTGCGGCGCGCAAGAGAGGCCGTCAAGAGATAGAGTGCGGCGGCGGGTGGGGAGTGGTTAAGGAAGAGCTAGAGTTCCTCTTTCTCTTTTATATTATGGGATGATATTGGGCTGAGATGGGCCGAAGGCTATTTACAGAGATGGACCTCTATAAATGGTCCTCATTTACACTATCAATTGAGTTTAGAAGACGGTTTTTTTCTAAATGTCTCCATAAATGTCTTGTCCGCCTATGGAAATCAGCACACATTTTAGGAGACAGGAAGATTTTGTTTCCACCTCTGTTAATAAAATCGCCTAGCTCCCAAAGTCAATTATATTAGTGTGATGTAGACTAGTTTAAGTATGGGGTACCCTATGTCTAGTGGCGAATGTCCCTTATCTCTCATCTCTCTCACACATCTCACAACTAAAAAGCCTAAAAGAGGAGACAACGGCATCGTGCGACAAAAATCATCGCCTCACCTCGTCGGACCGAACCCTGTGATCCCTGCCCGCTTCCCCTCTCTTGCTCGCTTGTTGGACACACAGAAGGAAAGTGGAAATATCATCGCGCGACAATCCCGGCTACACTAATCCCATGCCCCAGTCTGTTTTTTCTTTCCCAGATCGGAAATTTGCATGATCCTAAATTACCATTGATACCTCCCCTTTGCGATTGTCTCTTGCCTTCCATCGATCATGTTGATTTCCTTTACCTCCCCTTTCCGATTACTATCTCTTTTCTTCCATCGATCACGGGAGTACGGGACAGTCCTCGACCTCGCCCATCGCACTTTCTCTCGCGTCGTGGTCACCCATCGACCTCCGCACCACCCTGAGCTAGATGGAAGAGAAGGAGGACGCCACAACGCTACGTGACTGGGCGCCGCCTGACCAGGTTGAAGCGTGCGACACCGCGAGGCACGAGCGCGAGTCTGTCGTCCACGACAACGAGTGGAGCTTGAAGACGAGTGGCAGCGAGGGACGACGTGTGCTTCTGTGCTTTGGCGGCTTGGCCCTTAGGGCAACGGTTCAGGGGCAGTGGGTACAAGCATCGGCACATGCCGCACGGGCGCTTGGCGTGTTGCTCTACCGCTCTTGGTTTTTCAATCCAAGATGGGCAGCCAGCCAGGAGGGCGCAGCCGTGCGGGTCGCTGGTTGCCGGCGCAGCGTCGCGGCGGCTCCCATCCCTCGCGCTCCCAGTGGCCATGGGGCTGGTGGTGAGTCATGGGGAGCGGTTGGAGTTGCTGGACAACGGGACCAGGGATGGAGGGTCCACTGACGTCAAGCAAAGCCATATGCGGGTGGCCTTCACCTGCAACGTGTACGGGCAATGGCCGGCACCATCAATCCCCAAGTCTATACTGATGTTTGTTCAGGTATGAACTATGTGATTAGTGTAACCAATGTCTTAATAAGAGTCAAGCTGATCCTTTATTTGGCCACAGCAGGATATACATGGCCAACCAGGCCACCCAAGCATGGCGTGGCACGGCACGACGGGGTACGCCACGATGGGGCAAGGCCTCACAGGCTGCTAGTGTTGCCGTGCCACGGTCATGGCCCAGGCATGACACTATGGCCTGTCAGCCATGCCGGCCCACAGCCACGCCTTGCCCTTGAGGCCGCCGCGCCACCGCCGCGTGTTGCTCTCGTGGCCGTCACGCCGCCACACAGCGTCGAGCCTGTCTTGCTGCCGCACTGCCACAGCGTCGAGCTCGCGCGCCGTAGCGCCGCTCTCCAGCTCCGGCCTCGAGTCAAGGCCATCGCACCGCTGCGCGGTTGACCGGGAGTACACATGGGAGCGCTGCCGCCAAGCAGGAGTACGCACACTAGTCCGTGAGGAGACAGCCCGAGCTCTTCGCGCCGCCGAGTGCGGTACGCGTGCGAAGGCAGGAGGGATGAGCGAGTAGGCGAGTCGGAAGGGACGAGGGAGTACTACGCACGAGTCGGGAGGAGATGTAGTGACAGTGCAGATAAGGAGATGGTCATGGGAAGCTAGGGTTTGAGGCTAATCAAACGGTGCTGAGTTCTCTAAGGCCATCCAACGGTTAAAATAGATCAGGCTAGCATTGTTCCAGCCCATTAGCCGTGCCATGCCTGGGCCGCCACTGCAGGCTGAAGTTGTGGCCCAGGCATGGCACTATGACCGGGCCGTGTCAGGCACGGGCACGATAAGCCTCGGGCCGGGCCGTGCTCGGGCTGTGCTTTATAGTGCCATGCCCATGCCAGCCCAGCAGGCCTGGCCCATTTGGCCTAGTATACAGCAGGAACGAGGCCGCTGGCCGCCGCCAACTAGCAGCTATCTGTGTAGATGATTTGAAGCACTCAGATTGAGTCTGGTGACCACGACGCGATAGAGAGCGTGATGGGTGAGGTCGAGGAGTGGCATCAGGTGACTAGCAGTTACGGTGATTTTTGAAGCACTCAGACTCATTCCGGTGATCAGGTAATTTCTCCGTGCACTGTTTCATTTTCAAACTCAATTTGATTTTAGGCTGGAAGGTTTTTGTTTCATTTTGGCTTAGCTGTATTAATTTTTGTTTCTCAATACTTTTAGGCTTTCAGGTTAGGAAGAAATAAAATGCTCACATCTTTATAGGCTTTTGTGATTGACACTAAGAAGCTATCATCTCAAATGTTCATGAAATTCGAAAATAGTGGATGATCTCTTTGTTTTTTTAAGTACAGATTGGATGCCATCTTTGTAATTTGGCATTAACCATTGGATGCCCACTCTTCTACCAGAATGCAACAAGTGAAACAATCTAGGAATGTTCAAATCAGTGGTGAATTCTTAGGACACAAATGTGTAATGTATTTATTTTCAATTTTTTTTTGCTGTGGGTTTTTAATTAAGTGCCTCTGTCTTATAGGATGGTGTGAATTCAAGTGTCAATTACCAAAGGTTTGTTCTAAGTATCTCATAGGTCTATTTTATTATCTTCAATTGTGGGCTTTCCATGTCCAGAGACGAGAGAACCATTTACACAGGAAGTCTTGAGTGATGCTATCTCATATTTTCATGCCATGCAACATGTGTCCTTTGTTGGCTGCAGGGAGGAAAATAAGAAAAACTGATGGAAGGAAGAGGATAACGGATGAATGAGCATCTTCTAGACATAAACACGTTGCATCAAGTACACTGTAGCACATAATTTTGGTGGTGAAGATGGAACTAAGCCAGGAGATTGAGAGATTCCAACAACCACTGAATGGAATAGGTAGCCAAGTTTCCTTTCTGCATTTTTTCTTTTGCTATATGGATTCTCTGAATTAAATTAATTTGTGAGCTACCGTAAAGGGAAAAGGATGAGATGCCTGCTGCGTGCCCAACACTAACGTCAGTGTTTCGGTATCTCGACCGAATCCAGGTAATGCAGATCTATGGCAAGGGAAATTCAGTCCCTCAGTACATCTCAGATATCGTAGATAATGAAGCAGATAAACAAATTCTCAGTTCGTTTCCTACTTGCTTCCCTTCTCAATCAAGCCTGTTCATTTGTTACTTTACTTTTTAATTTTGTTTGACAATTGTAGTTCCTATCTTATCCAACTACATGTTTCAGTTTGGTGATAAACTGAAATTAACCGAACGACAGCCATTGATCTTGTGATGCTCAGTTGCTCACTGCTTGTACGTTGTAACTCTCCATTTGTTAAAAAAATTCTCATGTTCTGTGAATTGCAGATTGTGCCTATTCCTACATGGCGGAGCAAGTCTCCTTATCATTGCTAAACTGGCGTGCTAACGAGTGTCAAATGATGGGACTGTATATATTGGATTCCCGTACTGAATCACTTAAGAACCAAAATCATTAACTCTCCATTTGTATACCCCTCACCCCGATATGTAACCTATTCTTGGTGTCCTAATGCCAGTGTACAGAAGGAATCTCAACTAGGAGCATAGACTTTGCACATGAAAAAAAGTTGATTGAGCCATTCAGCAATCAGTGCCAATTTATTGGTTCCTCCATAGTTAAATATCTCACCAATGGTTGAGGTGGTGTTGCAAGTCCATTCTATTCTACAAAACAAAACTAAATGATTTGATCAATGCTCCACGAAGGAGACCAGGTACAGCAGCGCCTGCGGTGAGGGTCGTCTGATTGCTCGGTGCGCGCGCGCCCTAAGCTTTTCTTTTTACCTCCCGCGATGGGTTGGAGCACTGATTTGGTTTCGGCATTGCAGGCTTGCCGATGTAGGTCAGTCATGGAGCTCGAGGGGACGTGATGATCTTGCCGATGCTGATGATCAACAATGTGCAGTATCGAGGTATGGACGTACGACCCCTCCAATACTATCACAAGATGAGATCATGCTGTGTTGTTTTTCTCTGAAGAATTCGTCATTCCAGGCATTGGAAAGCACTGCGGTTCTCAAAGCAATCTGTGCTGGGTTCAAGGATTCCACTGAAACTCATGTCTGCCTGACACAACATTATAGTTGAGCAATTCCTTCCTTTAGTTCAGTACTTGTCTCCGATCGCTATGCTGACCTCTGCAACTTTTTCAGACATGGAAAATGACGAGTGCCATGACAACAACGACGGATGCTGGCAAGGAACTGTGGAGTGCAAAAGCATGGGGCCATCAAGCTTAAGCACATGGCTGGACGGTGACCTTTGCACGGACGAGCGGCCCGCGGCAACTAGCCCATGCAAAACGGGAGAGAGGGAAGGGAAGGAGGAAGAAGATGGGGGCAATTTGATCTAGAAATTGTGATAAATGCATCCAAGTGGTAAGTAGTGGTATATTTTGGAACATAAATGACATATTTTCCCGTTGCAACACACATGGCCACTTCAATAAAATTTTACACATATTCCACATATTTTTGAGAATATAGGGATATATGCTCAAAGCAAAATAGCAATGCCCTGTTTTGCTTAGGACCTCTTGCTAGGTAGATACTATTTCTTCTTGATAACCTAACCTTAATGTGCCAAAAATATATATGTTCTTACATGTTCAAAATTGTTTGGTCAATAAGTTAATGATAGACGTAGTACTAGCTTGCTGTTCCTACTTCAGGACAGGGAAGTGTCACAGGAAAAAAAAACAAAATCTGTTATCTGTTCTATTTTTCTGGCTGCATGATTGTCGGCAATGCATTTAAAAACTCAATTCAAATTTGACTGGAATGGGGAGAGTCCCTGGAGGTGCTATGCCAACCTTACCTAGAGCATCCTGATATGTTTTGAAGTTTACCCCAGAAAATTTTATCTGAATTTTAGAGTTCTTAATACAGTTGGTGTAAAATTTCGATGATAACAGTCGCAACCTGCCAGTGACCATGATGGCTGTGGCTATATGTCATAGCCGTACACCCATAGCAGCAGTGAACTACACCACGTGTAGTACACTTGGTAGTACAGCGCACAGTATAGATCACTACATTTTTTTTAAAAGATGTTGGTGGCCTGACTGCCTCTACCAAATGGTCTGTGCTACAAATGGTCTTAACACGTCTATATTTACAACTGCTATTAATAGAGAGGTTTACTGCAACAAGAACCTTTATTTGTTTTTGCTCCCTACTACGCACATACTACATTACACACTCACTACTGACTTTGAACAGGATGCTATCCTTTTTTTATTAAGTTTTGGTAATCTCGTATTAACTTTTTTAGCCCCTAAATGATTTCAAAGGAAAAACCTTTCAGATACATAGTTTCATATCCTGTCGAGCTCAATAATAGGGTGTGTCTTTGTGGAGATAGTTTCAAATTTCGAAAAGAGTAAAATGCACCACATGTCCGTTAACTTTTAGTGGGGTGTCATCAGGGTCCATCAACCCTTAACGTGCATTTTTAAGTCCCTAAACTTCTTATGTTGTGCACTAAAGTCCATGCCAGTTTGGGAGCTTAACAAGTTTTCATTGAGCCCCTTTCCTTCAATTCATCTATCTCAAATAGCCCCCAAAGAGAACATGAGAGGATGGCTGCGCCAGCAGCCGCGCCATTACCGGGAGAGTCGGCAGGCAGCCGGGTGGGGCCAGCCATGACGCTGCCACGCGAGCAAGCGACCGTGTGGGATCAGCCACGCCACTACGCAAGCTCGGGCGGGTCACGCATCACGCAGCTAAGGGCCGCGAGTTCCACGCTGTTGGCTGTGGGGCAAGTACGTGGCAGAGATCTGTGACCTGGGGCTCACAGGGAACCACCGCTGGCTCAGCATCCTGACACCGCTGAGGAGGTCACCACCGTCTACGACGTCGATGCTCCTCATCCATGGCCACCGCTCCACCAATTTCTCCTCCTCCTCCTACCACTTTGACCACATCAACACAGATGACCTGCCTGCATCTCGTAGTGTGGCTGCTGGCATTGCTCCATTGCCTTCTCGAGCAGAACGCAGCCACAGCCCCTTCTTGCATCCTCTGCAGCGACCAGTGGCAGGTCACTTATGCTTACTCCTCTCCCTCTACATTTTGTATGTGCCTGGTTGGCAAGCAGCAAACGTACATGTTGCTAGCCTGCCAGTGTGGTGATTTGGGAGAAAAAAAACAACATTCACATACTGAGGTTGGAAGTCAGTTGAATTGAACTGTGAAGCACGTCTTAGGAGCATGCACCTAGTTCGAGAAAGCAAACTGTGGTGGACAGGTTCCATTACTGGATTAGATTGGTCGACCAGCACCACAGCCTCATGTCGATAATTAGCTATTGACTGTCATTAGGGTATAGACTATGGATCATCATCAGAAAGTGAAACCATCATACATCTTAGAGCACCACGATTTTGCGTAAAACCAAGATGTAGCTACTTTGATGTTTAATAATTTTGATTTGGCCCAATTAGACAATGCCCTATTTTTTGAACCATCTTGGCTTCTATTACAACTCCTAAAAGTAGGGGATAGACCTATCGCCCTGAGTTTCTATTGCTTATGGTGCATAGAATTTGTTCTATTGAGATGACAGGGTTTCGATCTTGGCCACTACACTCAATTGTGTATACCTTGAAACATGTAGCAGCCGGCTCCCTCTTTAGTTAAAGTCCAACTAAGTAGAGATTCAAGAAAAATATAAACTAAACCAATATTGCATACTAAACCAATGTTTGATTAAGGCCTTGGTCGCAGTGGCATAACAGGCTATGCTTGCAATGGGCTCCTACATTGATATAGGTGGTTTGTGTGATAGCTTATTCAAGTTCTCAAAGTAATTATTGACCCTTTTGTTGAACGTCGTAATGATAACGTGGTGAAATATGTGGGGGGTTCTTGCTATATGTATCATGTTCACCAAATACCAATAGGAGTTCCTTCCTGACCCGATAGGATCCTTCTTGTAGATTTTAGAGATTGACAATAATGTCAGCTTCCTACTAGAGATGTTCATCCCTGAAACGTGGTTGTTCATTGTTATTCTTGGCACAATCCATAATGGCGATAGTGAAATCCTCCTGCCAAGTAGGGGAGTAGTCTTCATTGCATAGGCCAAGGATGTTGTCAGACCCTTGAGAGTGGTTTGATGCTAGGACGACTAACAGTATTGATGATGAAGAACCTGACCTATCAATTGATATTTATTGATGAGGGTGAGGTAATCGATTGAGTCTGTCAGCATTGAAATTCAGGCTCTCAAAGCATAAAATCAATTTTCCAATTCAATAGTAAAACAAACCTTATGCCATATTAGATGAAAAATTAAATTTTCAAATGCAACAATAAAATAAACCTTATCCCATAACATATTTGCAGCATTTATGCCATTGCATTTAGCTTAGTTAGCTTTTCTGAATCTTTTGTTGTGTAGAAAGTGTTTTAATATTTTTCTTATTTTTTTGGTCAAAAGGAAAAGCTTTTCCTTAGAGATATCATGTTTCCATAAAGATAGCTACTGTTTACTTTTTATATAATGACTAACTTTTTTTACGCTGCGCCTAATCATTTTTGGGCCAAGCTGTGTCCTGTTCTCTGCCCCATACTCTTTGTTGTGAATGGGCCACAGCCCAAAATCATGGTCCACTAGTAGCCGAGTCCAATTGGAAGAGCCTCACTGCCCCCGACATGAATCGACCGTCACACCATCTTGGATGTTGGTGCTTATGTTTGGTAAAAAGGTTATTGTAGTTCAAACAAATGTAAATGTTTCTTGTTTTAAGTGTGAACTAATTCCTTGCTTCGCATTGACAATAACTATGGAAGGGGTACCGTGAGTGGAATCTGACCTTACCAATATGGGACTAAACCTTATAATCTCCTCCGTCACACATCGGACTCAACTCTTCACATCACACACCACTGTGTGATCTCCAAAAGATATTTTTTAGGCCTCGAGTCCAACGCTCCATGTCACACACAATCCGTGTGACCTCCAAGACGTTAACATGCTCCCCCGCCACCGTGTGACCTTCTCCAAAAGATATTTTTCAGGCCCCGAGTCCAACGCTCCATGTCACACACAATCCGTGTGACCTCCAAGACGTTAACATGCTCCCCCGCCACCGTGTGACCTCTGATATTTTCCAGATTTTTCGACCATGGGCTCCAATACCACTTGTTAGAGTGCGCAGCGTAAACATAACGCATAACAACTGCAGTAGCTACAAAGGTAAATTTATATGGAGGTTATTTGCCCCAAACAGAGCCTTTGCATCACTGCCGGACCCTTAAGCTTTTGCAGGAAGAGTTTCGGAATGCCATTTTGTTTAGTAGCTCTTCAGCCTTTTGGAAGCTACAAGGTGAACATTGGCCTCCACTTTTTTGGAATTAAGTTATGTTTACAAGCTGTCAGTGGCTTACCACAGTTCCTTTTACACGAAAGAGAGAATCTGTTGGCTGGATGCTTTGAAATTAGCAGCAGAGAAAAGCTGAACGGAATATGCCAGTCACAGTCACAATATTCTCATATACAAATCGGTCTGGGCCTTTTTAGATACCAAATTTGCCTCCCAAATTCCACTATGCAAAAAGAAGATTCCCATCACATCAAAATGTCGGCACATGCATGGAGTACAAAATGTAGATGAAATAAAAAACTAATTGCACAGTTTTGTTGTACTTTGCGAGACGAACGTTTTAAGACTAATTAGTCAATGTTTGGACAATTATTACCAAATAAAAACAAAATGCTATAGTGCTGCACAGTAACTCGTCAAACACCGATTCCGGCGAACTAAACACGGCCCTGTTCCCACTACATCTTTGATCAGTTACTAATAGATGCTTGTGAAAAGCTTTTCTCCCTCCCTCCCTGTCCTAGTCCAAACACGATGTTCAGCAGAAGCTGCAAAGATCTGCTTGAGAAGTATACAATGCATGGGATATTGTGGTTTCTTCCTCTGTTTCAGCATCGTCTTCTCCTGTCAAAATAGAGCAGAGCACCAAGGAATTCATTGACTGCAGTTGGAAGGTTGTGAATAGTCGTGGAGTTATGATTCGGGCACTTGTCTCTGCTGTGCACCTCACACAAAAGGACACCATTCGATGTTTTGTTTTTTTTTTCAATGTTGACACTGATGATTGTTTTTACTACATGTCAGTTGGTGATTTATTATTTGACATTTTTCTTGGATGAATAATAAAAAAGAAACTCTCCCAGAGATTTGCAAGTTCCAGCAGTTTCACTTTCTATATAGCTAGTAAAATATGCGTGAAGTCAGCCAGGTATCTTGTAGTTTAGCTTTGGGCTCCTTGAACTGGTGTATATATAGGACGTGCAAAGCTTCATCCACAGGTCCTCTAGTGCTGGTGAAGCTAGCCATAACGTTTTAGGTTCCGCACCGTTTAATTTGGATAGACTAAGAACGGGCCTCATTGTCCCAAAAGACTGCCACGTGTAAGGAAAGAAGTGTCCAAATTAAATGCCATTGCCAGAAGGTCATTGTAGTATTTAAGGACGTGTCATGCATAGCATCTCCTTCTACAGACGGTTCCTCTGCTTTACACGATGTACACAAGAAACACTTGACTCAGGCATGAATAACACCGCAACAGCAGCAGCAGTTGAAGCTAAATCTGGGCTGGTTGTGTGTATGGCGCCAAAGTTTTTAGTTGCATTACTATCTTGTCTGAGAGAGCAGCGTTCAAAGGGTTGGGAAGCATAGGGAAGTGTTGATGCCAGTGCAATTAGTATGCAGTTTCGTCGGCGCACAGGTAGCTAGGTGTCTTCTACTCTTCTTGAGTAACTGTAATGGCGGCCACCAAGGCTGGAGAATCTCAATCATCTTCTGGTGGAGGCTATTTTCACGTTGATGGTCCGATCTGAATCTTCTGGTGGAAGCATCTCAAACAGAGAACAGTTGCCAACAAAACTACATTATATTCCCATAAATGCAGCATACACACTGAGTTATCATATTATGTTACTTTTACAATCTCTAAGCAACTTAATTACCTCTTAATCACAAAAGGGGCAATCAGGCAACCACGCACTCTCAGCGATCAGCGGAGAAAGAAGTTAAGGTGCTGTTATGTTCTTGAAAAGCATATCAATGACATGTAGTACAGCCAGATCCTTTGGGAATCCAACAGCTAAATATATGAGGCATTTGTCTGTACAGTCCTCTGCTCTCAGCCTCACATTGCCGCAAAGAGCATATGATTCCTCTGCCTAACTTTGTGCTAGTTTTTTTTCATGAGACACAGAACCATCAATCATGTGAATTATAGATCTAACCTGATGACGCTGATACAAGTGAATTCATTTTTGTTGTAATTTGTTTTGCACACTTGACTTCCTCGACGTACTGCATGTTGTGCCGTAACTGGTAAGTAGGAGTATTTAACAAACTGTCTGCAATGCGTGCATTGCATGAAGAGCCCGTTTGGATCTTTGGAATTGAATTCATTCTAATATTACAATTTAGGCATAGATTAATTAAGCTAATATAGTTATATACGGAATATATTTGTATATTTATTGTTAGGCATACAAGAGATATACTTATATGTTGCATTTCTATTGTAAGGATTACTTGAAAAGTGTGGTATAAGTTAGAGCATAGAATTATAGCATAGCGATCGATAGAATCCATTTTCATCTCTCACCCTATGAATTTGAGATAAGTTTATTTGTGAGCTTGGGATTGTTATGGAATATCAAATTCCAAGCCAAATAGCCTAATCCATTATGTAGATTTCAATTCCTCCAAAATGAAGGGATCCAAACGGCCCCAGATAGTTGAAGGAAGACAGGAAGAGTAGTGATATATTGATTTTTTTTTTGAGATGATCAAAGTACAGTAGTTATAATGACCCATAGAGTACAAGCGAGGGGGACATATTTCTCCTTTCTATGATTCCAAAGTACAGACTTCAGTGGAAGAATCGTATCCTGTTTGTGTTGAACACTCAACACAGTACTGTGATGAAAAATTGACTCTGGCCAAGGAGATGTGGAAAGTAAGATCATATATTCAGCATTGCTGTTTACAATCATCAATAGACTGAACAACAATATGCAACCCTGCCAAATCAATATTTATTTTTTTACAAATCATGCATAATCAACACATCATGTTCACGGATGCTTTGAAACTGACAAGAAAGGAAATCTCAGGACCTGTTTGGATCATTTCTTTTTTTTTTAAAGACCTGGTTGCCCGGCTTTGATTTATAATAAGAAGAAGGTAGCATACAACACTTGGTTACATGCGCAAGCGGCGCTCCCTACTGCAGGCTGCAGAGGTTTTGGTTTACAAAAGCTAATTACTCGCTTCCTAGTTGGGCGACCATTAGATGTTTGAGAGTTGCCCCTCCTACTAAAAACTGTTTGGATCATTTCATTTGGGCTGAATTGCATTCTACTTCATGAACTAGGCAATTTGCCTAAGCCTTTGATATTCCACCACATTCCAAATCATAAGTACAGATCTACGTCAAATTCAGAGTGTAATAAATGAAAAGAGAGTAAGAAACAAAAAGCAAGATTTGTCGCCACCTCCATGGCTCGATCTCCTTCACTCGTCTCCTGCATGCTCATACACAATACACAAAAAAGCTCTTTGTGGGGGGACTCACTGCTGCCGCCAAGCTCTCACTGGCGGCAACAGTTCAATTAAGATCTGAAAGGGAATATGACTCTTGATTCATGACATAAGATTCAATTCAATGGAAACAAACAGGGCATAAAAGATATGCCACTTGCAGCATTATGGTACAGCAGTTCTACTTTCTATATAGCCAGTAAAACAATCATAACTCAAATGTGGTGTTCTGGGCTCCTTGAACTGGTGTATATATAGGATATGTAAAGCTTCACCCACAAGCTAGGCACAATGCTTTAGGTTGCGTACCATTTAGGGCCTGTTTAGTTGCCAGGAAATTTTGCAAAATTTTTCAGATTCCCCGTCACATCGAATCTTTGGACACATGCATGAAACATTAAATATAGATAAAAAATAAAACTAATTACACAGTTTTAGAAATGGACGAGATGAATCTTTTAAGCCTAATTAGACCATAATTGGACACTATTTACCAAATAACAACGAAAAATACTACAGTGTCATTTTGCCAAAATTTTCGTAACTAAACCGGTCCTTAATTTGGATGTACGGGAATGGGCCTTATTGGCCCAAAAGTTTGCCAAAAGTCATTAAGAACGTCAATGTGGTGGTAATGTTAACTCATCCCTACGTGGACACATAAATGTACAATTTTCCCCTTACTTAAGAGACTGGCATGCATACCATCTGCCTCTACAGACGGTTTCTATGTTTTACACCATGTATATAAGAAAGACCTGGCCTGCTCTCTGTGGCATGAATAAGACCACGACACCAGCAGTAGTTCAAGACAAATTCTTTTTTTACTTGCATTATTGACTTGGTTTAAGAGAGGAGTGGTCACAGAGCTGGGAAGCATAGGGAAGTGTGGATGCTTGTGCGAGTAGTTTGTAGTTTGTTTCCCAGACATCTCTTGCACCGCCCCAATGGTTCCCAGCAAGGCATCAGCAATTTCGTGCTTCTTCTGTTGGAAACTACTGCTAAGCCCCAGTCCCCATTTTATGCTATAGCAGTTGTTAAAAAGCATATCAATGATGTATGTGGTGGGGCCTCTTTCTCCATATCCTATGAGACTCTAACAGATATGATGGATGCACACACCTCGTCTGTGCAAGTATGTCCTCTCCTATATATGCTCTGAGCATTGCAGGGAAGCACACAGTTTTAAGCTTTGGCCTTCCACTCAATCGTCTATATCATGAAACGTGAGAACAAAAGTATTTTTTTTTGCACCTATTCAGTGTTGCCTCTGGCTCCCTATTTAAATTAGTTAGAGCCCAACTAACTAGAGAGTTGAAAAAAATGTGAACTAAAACATAAACAATATTGCACCTAAGCAACTGGTATTTTGAGTTCTATTTACCATTGTCACTTGTTGACTTTGGGTTTTCCTTCGTGAATGAACGTGTCCTCTATTCATTTAAGCACCTTAACTCACCTCAACCGGCATATATGGCTCGTGGCTTTGATGCTAAAGAAGCATATGATGACCACAACACCAAAAAATATTGCCCAGAACAACTGCAGTAGCTACAAAATACATCTATACATCTTATTTGACCCAAACAGAACTTTTGCAACATTGTCCGACCCTTAAGCTTCTGCAGGAAGTGTTTCATAATAACATTGTATTTAGTAGCTCTTTAGCCTATTGGAAGCTACATGGCAAACACCAATCTCCACTTTTTGAGATTAAGTTATGGTTTCAACCTGCCAGTGGCTTATCACTGTGTTCTTTTTACACGAAAGAGAGATTCTGTTGAGGGGGTGTTTGGTTTGAGGAGTTAAAGTTTAACACGCACTGTAGCACTTTCGTCTTATTTGAGAAAAAAATTCCAATCATAGAGTAATTAGGCTTAATAGATTCGTCTCGTGAAAAACCCCAAAACTGTGTCAACATGCATGCAATTAGTCTACATTTAGTACTCCATGCATGTGCCGCAACATTCGATGTGATGGGAGTTAAAATTTAACTCCCCAAACCAAACAGAGCCTGAGTGTATGTTTTGAAATTAGCAGGGAAGAAATGGTCATAGAAGATGTCAGTCACTGTATTCTCTTATACAAATCTGGCTATTCCCACTACTTAATAAATTAAATGTTTGCAGTGCAAAGTGCTTTGTCCACCTGTCCTAGTCCTAGCACGAAGTTCCGTATAAGCTGCAAAGATCTGCTTTACAAGCGTATCATGGAGAACGAAGTTTAGAGACATCTGTAGGTGGTTCTTCCTCTGTTTCAGCATCGTCATAAATATTCTCTCAAGATGGAGCAGAGCATGCACCAAGAAACTTAGAGCCTGTTTAGTTTCAAAAAGTGAACCCAAAAAGTGCTACAGTACCTGTCACATCAAATTTTGCGGCACATGCATGGAGTACTAAATGTAGACGAAAGAAAAAACTAATTACACAGTTTAGTTGTAAATCACGAGACAAATCTTTTGAGCCTAATTAGTCCATAATTGGACACAAATTGCCAAATAAAACGAAAAGTGCTACAGTAGCCGAATCCAAAAATATTCACCAACTAAACAGGCCCTTATGGACTGCAGTTGGAAGTTTGTGAATAATGGTAGAGCTACGAATAATCCTCTCAAGATGGAGCACAGCAAGACTTGTCTCTGCGCTGCGCCTCACACAAAAGCACACCATTTCTCAAGCTTTTTGCCAGTTTACTATATAACTTTGTAGTCGTAATTATGTGGAACGGTAACTAATGGATTGTTCTATGTTAATAATTTGGACACATTCGATTTCTTTCGCAATGTTGACAGTGAAGACTGTTCTTACTACATGTCAATTGAATGGATGCTTTCAAGCTGTTAAAAAAGGAACTCTCTATGGCACCGTTTGGATGCCGAAATTTTTGGCAAAACGCTACTGTAGTGTTTTCGTTGTTATTTGGCAAATATTGTTCAATCATGGTCTAATTAGGCTTAAAAGATTCGTCTCGTCCATTTCGTCTAAACTGTGTAATTAGTTTTATTTTTTATCTATATTTAATGCTTCATGCATGCGTCTAAAGATTCGATGTGACGGGGAATCTTGAAAAATTTGGCATTTTGAGGTGCAACTAAACAGGCCCTATGCCAGTTCCAGCATTCTAGTCTAGCTGAGTAGCAATATATTAGCTAAAAAAATGTGTATAACTCAACTATCGAGGAGGCAGGAATCTTGTAGTTTAGTTCGGGCTCCTTGAACTAGTGTATATATAGGATATGGAAAGATTATTCATGCACATGCCCTCTAGTGCTGTTCATCTTTTTAGTAGCCACAATGCTTTTGGTTCTGCGCCATTTAAATTGCCCAAAATTAAGTTTGCTAGAACGTCATTGTGGCACCAATTGTAGCTCCCCACGTGGCCACAAAAATGTGCAATTTTTCCCTTTATTTAAGGTAGTGCTACGCCTAGCATCACCACCTACAGATGGTTTGTCTTCTCAGTTTTAGACCATGTACATGACCTGACCTTTCTGCGACATGAATAAGACCACAACAGCAGCCGCAGCAGCTCAAGCTAAACTCATGCCAGTTGTTTGTCTAGAGTCATACTTTTTACTTGCATTATTAACTCGGTATGAGAGCTGAGAAAGTGAGAATGCTCAAAGGCTTGGGAAGCATAGGGAAGTTTCGATATTTGGGCAAGTAGTATGCAGTTTGGGCCAACAAGTATCATACTGTTTTCAGTACAATTGCATTTACCGAAAACATTATACTAGTTTCAAATTTTTCCATAGATTCGGTCGTAATAATTTAATCAATGCAACATTTATAACTGAATATTTGTTATTTTCTCTGTAAATCAAATCACTAATCTACCATACCAACCATTTTGCAAACAGCCAAAAACAACAATAATCGGCCAAATTATCTAATAAATAAATCTAGATCAATTACTCGGCCACATGGATTGTGCATGATAATTAAAGAACTAATAGCCGAGCCCAGCAAATGAACAGTACTAACATGCTCGGCCAATTCCCAGGACGATGGTAAAGAAAGCATCGGCCATATAGCCATATGTCTTATACTAACACAGTAATTAAAACAACGCCAGTCATATATTTTTCTAAGGACGATGATAATCAATTATCGGCCATATTTACTGTCCAATATATCTCGTTTAACTTATACTATATATAATGAATAAATTTGCTCACAATGAATCATTATGCGGCCAAATTTTTATTTGCTCTATTAATGAAATCACTGATCGGCCATACCAATTATTTCGTAAATAGCCCAAAAGAAACTAAACAGCCGAATTACCTAATATAAATAAACCAACACTAATTACTCGGCAATATTAACTGACATGTAGTTTGAAGAACTAGTATCTGAACCTATAAGAAAAGAACCACAATATGCTGTTCAACTAACTCAATCTTAAGGCGATGTAAATAAAACATCGGCTATATATGACCATCCTCATGTATAACCGAAATAAATATATGCATGAACAAAACAGAGTTTGACCCATAAATATTTCGGTTTGTAGATCGACAAAAACAATTTTAATCAATCAAGTGTAATAATTTGGTGATATCCCTCCATGATATGACGACTGCATCCAAGGGTTATAATAGGACCATGAGGGATAACCAGACATACCTGAGAATGGACTCCATGACATTCGTCCTAATGGCATGGCTAAAGAATATGGGTGATAAGATGGCCCAAGATAATAATGATCCGATGCAAGCCTTTGGCTAAGTAATTGTTTCTTGACTCCTTTCTTCTTCAATCTCACTGCTTCCATCGGAACGGACGCTCGGCCATCATCCTTGTCACGAATTTGATCTGTCCCTTTGAGAACCCATGCCATATTCCTCTTTTTCAGCTCCCTTGCACTAAGCCTTCGCAATTTCTTCTCTTGCCAACTCAATAAGCCGAGTGGGCATCTCGGCTGTGATTTTGATTTAAGTGGCAATTCTTTCTTGATCTCGGCTCCTGTTACTTCCATTGGAATAGATGCTCGACCATCATCCATATCTCGAATTTGAATTATTCCTTTGGGAACCCACGCCATGTTCATCTCCTTTAACTCTTGTTCACTAAGCTTTTGCAACCTTCGCTTTTGTGAATGCGAAAGCCTGAGTGGACACCATCTCGGCTGTGGTTTTGTATCAGACAACAAGGATAATTTCGGGACAATCTCTTTTATACCGGAATCATTGGTCGATTCGGTCAAAATTACTGTCTTTGGTTGCCTAATATCTGCATGCTTGGTAGCAAGAGCGGACGGAAACATAGCCAAGGTACTAAACACACCATGTACCGTTGCTTCATTGCTGTTGTTTGCTCTTGCAGCTGTCCTGCCATTGTTCTTATTCCCAGATGGAACAAACTGCTCAGACTCAGTTATTTCTCCACTCTTGCCAGCAACAGTATCATTGAACACCACATCCTTTTGTCCCTTTTTGATTTGATAAACCTGTTTAACCACTTTGCCTCTTCTCTTTGGATCAGACCGATTTTTTTGATTAAAAAGATCGTTATTATTAGAATATGTTCCGTGCGTGGATCTTCTTGGAGCAGCCCAATCCGGACAAAAATAATCACCGTGCATAGGAGGATATGACATCCATGTATTATAATAACTCCAAGATGGATAAGGAGAAGACATACCCGGAGGATACCCCCATAGCATATGCATAGGTTGTTCATAAGGTTGAAACGGCGTCAAGATATGAAAAGTCTCCTGCTGCCGATTCAAACCATTAGAATCTCGTCTCGGATATGATCTTGACTGCTTGAAATTATCTGACCGACTAGCACTCCTTGCATCCGCCTGTTTTTTTATACTTAGCCAGAAGCTCCTTGAAAGAAAGCTTCGGCCTTTTAAGCGTCTTCCGTTTAACTTCAATATTCCCCCCAGTGCTTGATGAAATCTTGGTGCTTTCCACAAAAATCTTTGGGCGCTCATCAATAGTATCTGAATGTTTACAATTTGCAGCAACTGAATTCCCTCTCATTTTAGACATGTCTGAACTATTAAGTTCGGCCATAACTACTGTTTCTGCCTTGGTCAAATAAATAACCGAACTGTCATTGTGGTCATCTGTAGCTGCTGTTCTTGAAGCACTAATACTCATATCTGAAATAACATGGCTTTGTTCAACTGACACATGAGCGAGCGAGCCAGTACTTGAATCCGAACCAGACAGCACTCGTTCGGCTCTATCCTTTGCAACACTGTTTATGGAATTTCCCTCTCGGTCAATCTGTACACTAGCCGAAGCATTGTTGCCTTCGGCTGTACTGTTTTCTTGTACAGGACTACTACTAATCTTAACGTAAGGACCAACTTTATTATCTAGTTGACTCATTGCAGCAGCTTTTAATGCCTGGTTTGTTTCATGATCCGAACCAACTCGATGTTCGGCTATACCAAAAGTAAAATTGCTACATCGGTGTCACACCCATTTAACGACCAAATGAAATGCATACCCTTATGTGTGCCCAGAGATCAATCACACATAAGTTCACAAATTATAACGGAAGTATCATCACAAATGTTATTACATCACGATATTTAACACATAGTCTCAACACAAATGTAGCGGAAGTAAAAATGATAAACTCTCGTGGTAGCTCCAGTCACAGGTACATTGACTGGTTGACTGCAAGTCTAGTAATCTTCAGGGAAGTAGGCGTAGTAGTCACTATTACCACCATCTGTTACCCATCCGGGATTTTTATCCAAGTAAGAAAAATAAACAAGCGTAAGTACATCTCGTACTCAACAAGTGTAACATGGGGTTCATGAGGCTCAAAAAGGCATAACATTGGTTTATCAGCATGTAGCTTTTAGTTAGCATAATTTTAACATATCAATAGCATCAAAATGTCTCAATGTAAACAATAAACATATGATCCATGTGAAATGATTGATGAATAGCAAAAACATAACCATTAACAATTATCAACTATTCCATAAGGGTCCAAGGCCACTCGTGACCGTGAGCACGGCTGTTATAACAGTTTTACACTCTGCAGAGGTTGTACACTTTCACTGTGAGTCGTGTTACCCATATGCCCGGGTTAATTACTCCCAAAACACTACCAAGGTGAGCAGGCAGGGTAAACACTATGAAGTCTTTCGAAGGTTCGTCTAACAAGTCAGGTGAAAGTCCCTAGTTTGGTTTTGGCTAATTGATGAAACCTAGGACTAACCTTTGTATCTAAGTGGATGATTTAGATCAAGGTGGTCATTGAATATGAGACATGACATTGACTCATGTGACCAAAATGGTGAAGACCAAGATGAGGCTTGGCTCGATGGACCGGTTATGAAGGTGAAGGGCTAGTCGAGGCTTCGAAGCGAAGGACCATGCGATGGTGAAGCTTGAGCAAGACTTGGCGCCGATGGACCGATGCAACGGTGAAGAGCAAGTGAAGTCAAGGTCGATAGATCGAGACGGTCATGTGATGATATGAAGTGGATCATATCATTTGGAGAAATAAAATGGGCTCAAGGCAAAGGTATAACCATAGGGCCATTTTGTTTTTACACTCAAGACACCATAGAGGGTGTGAGTGGTTTAGGGTCGATAGCCGAACTATTAAGAGGGGAAGTCTTATCGGTTATTCGACGCATGGGTGCCACTAGGTGAATTCATGAAGTGCATTGCATGTAGGGCCTAGTGAGCTAACTGGAAAACCTTTGAAAATGATTGAGAAAAAGCTAAAACACAAGCACATGGAGTTGTACACTTGATGGTGTTGGCACATTTACAAAGGAGAAGGTGTTGGAGTTGTTTTTGATCAACTTGGTGAAGAGAGAGAGGTTTTTCGGTGTTCTCCGGACACTAGGATGGCTCTTGGAGTGGAATACTGCTTTGATCCATTGTGAACTAGATCAATTGCTTTAGTGGGTTGTGTAGCCCTCTGAGTAAGCTTTCCAAAATGTCCAAGATCATTGAAATCGGAGTTCGGAGCTAAGAGATATCGCCGTTTTACCGGAGAGTGGTCTGTGACCGGACTCGTGACCACCGCGTCCGGTCAGTGTTTTTCGTGGGCGAAAGTGACCGGACGCTGCAGCGAGTCCGGTCAGTGATGACCAGACGCGTCCGGTCACTTCGGGAGCTTACTGGAACCCGACCACCGCGTCCGGTCACTCTACTGACCACCGCGTCCGGTCAAAATAAGTTTATACACGCTACTGACCACCGCGTCCGATCCCGTTAGTGACCACCGCGTCCGGTCAAAACAAGTTTATACGCGCGAAAACTAGCCGTTGGAGCACGCTACTGACCACCACGTCCGGTCACTCTACGGACCACCGCGTCCGGTCAAAACAAGTTTATACACTACTGACCACCGCGTCCGGTCACTCTACTGACCACCGCGTCCGGTCGTCCTGAAAATTACTCAGTGGAGTAGCAACGGCTCTATTTGTTTAGGATGCTTATAAATACTTGTTGGCCGGCCCTTGGGGAGGCCTCTTGGCATTTCTAACACTCTTGTGCATCCTTTAAGCTAAAGCATCTCCTCCCACTCATCTCTCTTGCTTGATTGCAAATCAAAAGTGAGATTGAGTGATCCCAAAGTGCATTGCATAGCTTGAGGGCATCTAGTGGCACTTGTGGGTGGTTTAGCCGGTGGATTTCTTGTTACTCTTGGAGAGTACCGCTCCTAGCCGGCTTGGAGATTGTTGGAGGCGTTGGCAAGAGAAGGTGATTGTTCTTGGCCACCTCCGGTTGATTGTGAGAGGTTCTTGTGCTTTCCTCGGCGGGACGCCAAAAGCAACTCTAGTGGAATCCGCGTGTCATTGAGTTACCTCACTTGAGAGTGGTGTCTTGCGGTGCCTTGCGGGGCGTGCCTTGAGGGGCAAGTGACTTGAGGGTCACACCGGGGAACCATCTAAGTGTTGGTCGACACAACCGGTGACGTAGCTTGTCGGTGCACAAGTGAACACCGGGTGAACAAAAATATTGTGTCTCTTGTCTCCCGGTGATTGGTCTTCATATTGTGTTGTTGTCAATATTGATTGATTGTATATCATCTTAGTGATTGGCAACATCTTCACTCCACCGTCGGTATAAGAATCATAATCCTCTCTTGCACTTACTTTTACTAGATTATCTTATGTAGCTCTAGTGGTAGCTTTGCTAGTAGTTTTGTTTAGCTTGTTCTCTAGTGTAAGATTAGTGACATAGCTCTTGTGTGAACTAGAGATCATAATCTACTAGACTTGTGGATAGGAGGCTTGCATCACAACCTTTGGCTAAGCAAAACTCGCTTTACGCCGTTTGTTGTTCTAATAAGTTTGCTTAGTGGTATTTGTAGAATTTTTTTATAGGCTATTCACCCCCCTTTAGCCATCTAGGACCTTACAAGTGGTATCAGAGCCGTGGTCACCGTTTCAATCAAGGCTTAACATCCTTCGGTGTGAAAAATAGCTCAAATTGTGTTCAATCATGTTGGGGGCAAGCCACCGTTCTTTGATGGTGTTAGTTCTTTTGCTCATTGGAAGAGAAAAATGACAATGTACCTTGGTTCTATTCATGAGAGAGTATTGCAAGTCACCGAGAATGATTTTGCTATCATTGATCCCGATCATCTCACCGATGAGGATAGAGCAAATAGAACATGCAATAGAATGGCTCTCAATACACTCTACAATGGTATTGACACAAAAGTGTTTGAGGGCATCAAGGATTTGGAATTGGCTAGTGAAGTATGGACAAGGTTGAGTGAGACATATGAAGGCACTAAGGTTGTGAAGAGTGCCAAGCTATATGGGCTCAAGAGTGAGTTTGAGAACTTCAAGAAAAAGGATGATGAAACAATCATTGAAATGTTTCATAGATTGCAAGTGATACTCAATGATCTCAAGAGCTTAGGGCACAAGACTCAAGATCAAGATTTTTGTCACAAGTTCTTATTGAGCTTACCTAGAAGATTCAAGATGTTGATCATGATGTTGCAAAGAGATGGGCTTGAAGCAATGAAGCCTAATGATTTGCTTGGTGAAGTATTGACCTATGACAAATATGATCAAGATGTTGATGACAAGGAGAAGGTGGAAGATGAGAAGAAGAAGAAGACCGTGGCATTCAAGGCCACCTCTTCCAAGGGCAAAGCTACCATCATTGAAGAAGAAGAAGACAACAATGAAGATGGGGAATTTGAAATTGATGATGAGGCACTTGCTCTTGTAGTCAAGAAGATGGGTCACATGTTCATCAAGAGAAGAGGCTTTAAGAAGAGAAATGACAACTTCAAAAGAAATGAGCAACAAAGGAAGTGCTTCAATTGTGATAGCACCGAACACCTTCAAGCCGAATGTCCCTATGACAAGAAGAAGAACAACAAGAGGGACAAGTTCGAGAAGAAGAAGAGAGAAGCCAAGATGACATTCAAGAAAGGCAAAAATGGTGCCTACGTGGTCACTTGGGAAAGTGATGATGAAGAAGAAGAAGAATCATCCAACAAGGCTTTTGCTTCCATTGCTATCAACAAGAAGCCATCACTATTTGATTCATCCTCTTCATGCTTCATGGCTAAAGAAGCTAAGGTATTATATGATGAGAGTGATAACGAAAGTGAAATGGAATATGTTCATGATAGTGATAATGAAAATGAAAAAGATGATGATGAACCAACTAAAGAACAACTATATGACTTGATGTAACAAACTAGAGACATAGCCATTGCCAAGGACAAGGAGTGTAAGAAGCTTTCAATGAAAGTAGCAATACTTGAGAAAGTCCTTAGTGAGCTTAAGACCACTCATGAGAGTATAGTGGAAGACCATAAGGATCTTGGTAAGGCTCATTCCAAGCTTGAAAAGGCTCACTCATTGCTACTTGAGCAACAAGCAAAGAAGGAGGTTGTTGTATCATGTGATATAGGCGTTACATGTGATATAATTGATGAATCCTTCTATGAACCTATCATCATGTCAAATGCTAACCCTTCTTGTAGCTCTTCATTCACCACCACCGACTCTACTTTCACTACTAGTGATGGTTTCACTTGTGATGCCTCACTAATGGTTGAGAATGAGACTCTCAAAAAGGAGGTGGATGAGCTCACTCACGCCCTAGGCAAGGCCTATGGTGGTGAGGCCCGCTTGCTTAAGTGCTTGGGTAGCCAAAGGTTCTCTCTTAACAAAGAGGGATTGGGCTACACCCCCAAGAAAGGCAAGTCGGCCTTTGCAATTCCGAAGCCTAGCTTTGTGAAGGGCAATGGTCGGTTTTGCAATAGATGCAAGCAAGTTGGGCACCTAGAGCATAATTGCAATAAAAAGAATCAAAGCAAGAACCTTGTTAATGCTATACCTTTTGATTCTTGCTATGTGCTTACAAAGGGTGTGAAGGGTGTGCAAGCTAAGTTTATTGGTACACCAATTGTGGGCCCAAAGAAGAAGGCTATTTAGGTACCAAAGAGCTTAGTTACTAACCTACAAGGACCCAAGCAAAAGTGGGTACCTAAGCTTCATTGACTTGCTTATAGGTAAATTACAAAGCCGGAGGAAGGCATTGGATTATTGATAGTGGGTGCACTCAACACATGACCGGTACATCAAGAATGTTTGACTCAATCAATGACAATGATAGTGGTGTTGATTCTATCACATTTGGCAATAACAAGAAAGGCAAGGTTATTGGTTTGGGCAAGATTGCAATATCAAATGACATGAGTATCTCTAATGTGTTGCTAGTTGAAAGCTTGGATTTCAATCTTCTATCCGTGGCACAAATATGTGATCTAGGCTACAAATGCATCTTTGGGGTTGATGATGTGGAAGTTATTAGTGTGGATGGTTCAAATGTGGCATTCAAGGGCTTTAGATATGAGAATCTCTACCTAGTTGACTTCAATGCTAGAGAAACTTCTTTGACAACTTGCTTAATCTCCAAATCAAGCATGGGTTGGCTTTGGCATAGAAGGCTTGGTCATGTTGGCATGAAACAATTGAAGAAGCTTACAACTCACAATCTTGTCAATGGTTTGAAAGATGTTGATTTTGAGAAGAATAAACTTTGTAGTGCATGTCAAGCCGGGAAGCAAGTTGGAAGCTCACATCCAAAGAAGAGTACAATGAGCACATGCAAAGCATTTGATTTGATGCACATGGATCTATTTGGACCAACAACATACACAAGCATAGACGGCAACAAGTATGGCTTTGTCATAGTGGATGATTTCACAATATTCACATGGGTATTCTTTCTAAATGACAAAAGTGAAGTGTTTGACACCTTCAAGACATTTCTCACTAGAGTTCACAATGAGTTTGAGATTAGAATCAAGAAAGTGAGAAGTGACAATGGAAGTGAGTTCAAGAATACAAGAATTGAAGAACTTTGTGATCACTATGGTATTGGACATCAATTCTCGGCCAAGTACACTCCACAATCAAACGGCCTAGTTGAGAGGATGAATAGAACATTGCTTGATATGGCTAGATCAATGCTTCATGAGTACAATGTGAGTCAATCTTTTTGGGATGAAGCAATCAATACCGCTTGCTACTACATCAATAGACTATATTGTCATCCATTGCTAGAGAAGACCCCATATGAGCTACTTCATGGAAGAAAGCCCAATATTTCTTACTTTAGGGTGTTTGGTTGCAAATGCTATATCTTGAAGAAGGGCACTAGATTGGGGAAGTTTGACAAGAGATGTGATGAGGGGTTCCTACTTGGTTATTCAACTACAAGCAAAGCTTATAGAGTTTGGAACAACTCAAGTGGCATTCTAGAAGAAGTCCATGATGTGCAATTTGATGAAACCAATGGGTCACAAGATGAAGAAGAGAATCTAGATGATGTTGGTGGAACTCAATTAGTGGAAGCAATGAAGAACATGGACATTGGGGACATTAGAGCAAAGCAAGTAATTGATATTCAAGATGATGATAAAGATCAAGTGCTAAATTCTCCATTCAAGCTAGCTAGTGACTCTCAAGTGCAAGATCTTGGTGCTAGTACATCTCATCAAGATACATCAAGTGATCAACCAAGCTCAAGCAATCAAGTGCAAGTACTCCAACCACAACATGTTGCAAGAGATCACCCCATTGATAGTGTTATTGGTGATATTAGAAGTGGTGTGCAAACAAGATCAAGATTGGCTATGTTTTGTGAGCATGCATCATTTGTGTCAACCATAGAACCAAAGAAGATAAAAGAAGCTTTGAGGGATGCCGATTGGATCATGGCTATGCAAGAAGAGCTTAACAATTTCACAAGAAATGATGTTTGGGAGTTGGTAGAAAGGCCAAATGACTACAATGTGATTGGAACCAAGTGGGTGTTTAAAAACAAGCAAGATCAAGATGGCATTGTAGTGAGAAACAAAGCAAGACTAGTTGCTCAAGGTTACACTCAAGTTGAAGGTCTTGACTATGATGAGACATATGCTCCCGTGGCAAGATTGGAGGCAATAAGGATTCTATTGGCTTATGCTTGTGCACACAACATCAAACTATATCAAATGGATGTCAAAAGTGCATTTCTCAATGGGATTATCAATGAGTTAGTCTTCGTTGAGCAACCGCCCGAATTTGAAGATGACAAGAAACCCAACCATGTGTACAAGTTGAAGAAGGCTTTATATGGCTTAAAGCAAGCACCTAGAGCATGGTATGAGAGGCTAAGGGATTTCCTTCTCTCTAAGGGATTCAAGATGGGCAAGGTTGATACAACTCTATTCACCAAAAAGATTGGGAATGATCTATTCATAGTGCAAATATATGTTGATGACGTTATCTTTGGATCAACCGATCAAGCTTATTGTGAAGAATTTGGTGCTATGATGGACAAAGAGTTTGAAATGTCTATGATTGGTGAACTTAGCTACTTCCTTGGTCTCCAAGTCAAGCAATTGAAGAATGGGACATTTGTGAGTCAAGGGAAATACATAAGGGATATGTTGAAGAAGTTTGGAATGCAAGATGCAAAGCCAATTTCAACTCCAATGGGTACAAATGGAAATTTGGATAGTGATCTTGATGGCAAAATGGTGAATCAAAAGGAATATCGGTCCTTGATTGGAAGTCTACTCTATGTCACCGCATCAAGGCCGGATGTCATGTTTAGTGTTTGCATGTGTGCTAGATATCAAGCCTCACCTAGAGAAAGTCATCTCACGGCCGCAAAGAGAATATTGAGGCACTTGAAGCAAACAAGAGATGTTGGACTATGGTATCCCAAGGGGTCAAAGTTTGAATTGATTGGATATTCGGACTCCGACTGTGGGGGTTGCAAGATCAATAGAAAGAGCACAAGTGGCACATGTCAATTACTTGGAAGATCACTTGTGTCATGGTCCTCAAAGAAACAAAATAGTGTGGCAATCTCTACCGCTGAAGCCGAATATGTGAGTGCGGGGAGTTGTTGTGCACAATTACTATGGATGAAATCAACTTTGAAGGATTATGGCCTCAACTTCAAGAATGTGCCATTGCTATGTGATAATGAAAGTGCAATCAAGATGACACAAAATCCGGTTCAACATGGAAGAACAAAGCATATTGACATAAGGCATCATTTCATTAGAGATCATCAACAAAAGGGAGATATTGCCATTGAAAGTATTGGCACCGATGATCAACTTGCCGATATTCTCACTAAGCCACTTGATGAAAAGAGGTTTTGCAAGCTAAGGAATGAGTTGAACATTCTTGATTTCTCAAACATGAGTTGAATGCACTCCATCCACTTATTGACATGCCTCTCCTTCGACATTGCAAGGTAAAGTTGATTGACATGTCATTCATCCTATGCTAAGGACTTGCTAGAGCATGTAGACATATTAAGTGGTATGCATGAGCTTTCATGATAAATCAAATGAATTTGATGGATTTATGTTACCACTATTGCTTCTATGTTTGTTTTGATCTAGTGGTGGCATATGACATGTTTGTGAGCTTGCATACCTAGTGTTGAATCTAGAAGATTTGCTATAAGTGTTTAATTCAACATAGGCAAGATAACCCTTATTAGGAGGTGTGAAGAAGCTTGTCTTTGGTTCAAATCGAATTAAAATATCTTTGGCAAGTGTTCTAGGTTGAACCAAATTTGATAAATTTTAACCTACTCCATCAAACTTTTTTCTTCTCTCCACAATTTGATCCCATTTTTGGGTAAGTTGTTGACAAAGGGGGAGAGAAAAAGATGATTCAACATGATAAAGGGGTAAATAAAATTTTTGATGCACACAAGTAGGGGGAGCAAGCTCATAAACAAAGTTGTTGCATTTGTTTGTGCATTTTCATATGACTTGCTCATTGCACATGTATTTAAATTTAATATACATGCTTGTGTGGTGCAATGCTAGTATAGAACTTAGATGATGAAATGATCTACTAGCATGCATAGGAATAGTTTACACGTGGTATCTAGACTTGCCTAAAGTTTTTACAAGTGGTCCAAGAACCTTTACATATAATGTTGATCTCACGAGGTTCTTGAGTTTTGTTGGATGTCTAGTTACTTCATGATGCTAAGGATGGTGTAAAAGGCAACTCCGATTGGTATCACGCTTCAAAGGTCCATTTCTTACACCTTAGCATCATTTTGGTAGAATTACTCTCCCAACACTTCTATCCATGCATATGTGCAAAGCTTTCAATCCAAACTCTATGCACATATGTAGGGGGAGCTAATGCTACCAAAACCGAGCTTGTGATAATTGTCCAAATTTTACTTATGAGCAAAATGATTGGACAAGTATGACAAGTTCAAAACTTTTATTATCAAAATCATCTTTGTGAGGGTTGTCATCAATTACCAAAAAGGGGGAGATTGAAAGTCCCTAGTTTGGTTTTGGCCAATTGATGAAACCTAGGACTAACCTTTGTATCTAAGTGGATGATTTAGATCAAGGTGGTCATTGAATATGAGACATGACATTGACTCATGTGACCAAAATGGAGAAGACCAAGATGAGGCTTGGCTCGATGGACCGGTTGTGAAGGTGAAGGGCTAGTCGAGGCTTCGAAGCGAAGGACCATGCGATGGTGAAGCTTGGCAAGACTTGGCGCCGATGGACCGATGCAACGGTGAAGAGCAAGTGAAGTCAAGGTCGATAGATCGAGACGGTCATGTGATGATATGAAGTGGATCATATCATTTGGAGAAACAAAATGGGCTCAAGGCAAAGGTATAACCATAGGGCCATTTTGTTTTTACACTCAAGACACCATAGAGGGTGTGAGTGGTTTAGGGTCGATAGCCGAACTATTAAGAGGGGAAGTCTTATCGGTTATTCGACGCATGGGTGCCACTAGGTGAATTCATGAAGTGCATTGCATGTAGGGCCTAGTGAGCTAACTGGAAAACCTTTGAAAATGATTGAGAAAAAGCTAACACACAAGCACATGGAGTTGTACACTTGATGGTGTTGGCACATTTGCAAAGGAGAAGGTGTTGGAGTTGTTTTTGATCAACTTGGTGAAGAGAGAGAGGTTTTTTGGTGTTCTCCGGACACTAGGATGGCTCTTGGAGTGGAATACTGCTTTGATCCATTGTGAACTGGATCAAGTGCTTTAGTGGGTTGTGTAGCCCTCTGAGTAAGCTTTCCAAAATGTCCAAGATCATCGAAATCGGAGTTCGGAGCTAAGAGATATCGCCGTTTTACCGGAGAGTGGTATGTGACCGGACTCGTGACCACCGCGTCCGGTCAGTGCCGACCACCGCGTCCGGTCAGTGTCGACCACCGCGTCCGGTCAGTGTTTTTCGTGGGCGAAAGTGACCGGACGCGTCCGGTCACTTCGGGAGCTTACTGGAACCCGACCACCGCGTCCGGTCACTCTACTGACCACCGCGTCCGGTCAAAACAAGTTTATACACGCTACTGACCACCGCGTCCGGTCCCGTTAGTGACCACCGCTTCCGGTCAAAACAAGTTTATACGCGCGAAAACTAGCCGTTGGAGCACGCTACTGACCACCGCGTCCGGTCACTCTACTGACCACCGCGTCCGGTCAAAACAAGTTTATACACTACTGACCACCGCGTCCGGTCACTCTACTGACCACCGCGTCCGGTCGTCCCGAAAATTACTCAGTGGAGTAGCAACGGCTCTATTTGTTTGGGATGCTTATAAATACTCGTTGGCCGGCCCTTGGGGAGGCCTCTTGGTATTTCTAACACTCTTGTGCATCCTTTGAGCTAAAGCATCTCCTCCCACTCATCTCTCTTGCTTGATTGCAAATCAAAAGTGAGATTGAGTGATCCCAAAGTGCATTGCATAGCTTGAGGGCATCTAGTGGCACTTGTGGGTGGTTTAGCCGGTGGATTTCTTGTTACTCTTGGAGAGTACCGCTCCTAGCCGGCTTGGAGATTGTTGGAGGCGTTGGCAAGAGAAGGTGATTGTTCTTGGCCACCTCCGGTTGATTGTGAGAGGTTCTTGTGCTTTCCTCGGCGGGACGCCAAAAGCAACTCTAGTGGAATCCGCGTGTCATTGAGTTACCTCACTTGAGAGTGGTGTCTTGCGGTGCCTTGCGGGGCGTGCCTTGAGGGGCAAGTGACTTGAGGGTCACACCGGGGAACCATCTAAGTGTTGGTCGACACAACCGGTGACGTAGCTTGTCGGTGCACAAGTGAACACCGGGTGAACAAAAATATTGTGTCTCTTGTCTCCCGGTGATTGGTCTTCATATTGTGTTGTTGTCAATATTGATTGATTGTATATCATCTTGGTGATTGGCAACATCTTCACTCCACCGTCGGTATAAGAATCATAATCCTCTCTTGCACTTACTTTTACTAGATTATCTTATGTAGCTCTAGTGGTAGCTTTGCTAGTAGTTTTGTTTAGCTTGTTCTCTAGTGTAAGATTAGTGACATAGCTCTTGTGTGAACTAGAGATCATAATCTACTAGACTTGTGGATAGGAGGCTTGCATCACAACCTTTGGCTAAGCAAAACTCGCTTTACGCCGTTTGTTGTTCTAATAAGTTTGCTTAGTGGTATTTGTAGAATTTTTTTATAGGCTATTCACCCCCCTTTAGCCATCTAGGACCTTACAAGTGGTATCAAAGCCGTGGTCACCGTTTCAATCAAGGCTTAACATCCTTCGGTGTGAAAAATGGCTCAAATTGTGTTCAATCATGTTGGGGGCAAGCCACCGTTCTTTGATGGTGTTAGTTCTTTTGCTCATTGGAAGAGAAAAATGACAATGTACCTTGGTTCTATTCATGAGAGAGTATTGCAAGTCACCGAGAATGATTTTGCTATCATTGATCCCGATCATCTCACCGATGAGGATAGAGCAAATAGAACATGCAATAGAATGGCTCTCAATACACTCTACAATGGTATTGACACAAAAGTGTTTGAGGGCATCAAGGATTTGGAATTGGCTAGTGAAGTATGGACAAGGTTGAGTGAGACATATGAAGGCACTAAGGTTGTGAAGAGTGCCAAGCTATATGGGCTCAAGAGTGAGTTTGAGAACTTCAAGAAAAAGGATGATGAAACAATCATTGAAATGTTTCATAGATTGCAAGTGATACTCAATGATCTCAAGAGCTTAGGGCACAAGACTCAAGATCAAGATTTTTGTCACAAGTTCTTATTGAGCTTACCTAGAAGATTCAAGATGTTGATCATGATGTTGCAAAGAGATGGGCTTGAAGCAATGAAGCCTAATGATTTGCTTGGTGAAGTATTGACCTATGACAAATATGATCAAGATGTTGATGACAAGGAGAAGGTGGAAGATGAGAAGAAGAAGAAGACCGTGGCATTCAAGGCCACCTCTTCCAAGGGCAAAGCTACCATCATTGAAGAAGAAGAAGACAACAATGAAGATGGGGAATTTGAAATTGATGATGAGGCACTTGCTCTTGTAGTCAAGAAGATGGGTCACATGTTCATCAAGAGAAGAGGCTTTAAGAAGAGAAATGACAACTTCAAAAGAAATGAGCAACAAAGGAAGTGCTTCAATTGTGATAGCACCGAACACCTTCAAGCCGAATGTCCCTATGACAAGAAGAAGAACAACAAGAGGGACAAGTTCGAGAAGAAGAAGAGAGAAGCCAAGATGACATTCAAGAAAGGCAAAAATGGTGCCTACGTGGTCACTTGGGAAAGTGATGATGAAGAAGAAGAAGAATCATCCAACAAGGCTTTTGCTTCCATTGCTATCAACAAGAAGCCATCACTATTTGATTCATCCTCTTCATGCTTCATGGCTAAAGAAGCTAAGGTATTATATGATGAGAGTGATAACGAAAGTGAAATGGAATATGTTCATGATAGTGATAATGAAAATGAAAAAGATGATGATGAACCAACTAAAGAACAACTATATGACTTGATGTAACAAACTAGAGACATAGCCATTGCCAAGGACAAGGAGTGTAAGAAGCTTTCAATGAAAGTAGCAATACTTGAGAAAGTCCTTAGTGAGCTTAAGACCACTCATGAGAGTATAGTGGAAGACCATAAGGATCTTGGTAAGGCTCATTCCAAGCTTGAAAAGGCTCACTCATTGCTACTTGAGCAACAAGCAAAGAAGGAGGTTGTTGTATCATGTGATATAGGCGTTACATGTGATATAATTGATGAATCCTTCTATGAACCTATCATCATGTCAAATGCTAACCCTTCTTGTAGCTCTTCATTCACCACCACCGACTCTACTTTCACTACTAGTGATGGTTTCACTTGTGATGCCTCACTAATGGTTGAGAATGAGACTCTCAAAAAGGAGGTGGATGAGCTCACTCACGCCCTAGGCAAGGCCTATGGTGGTGAGGCCCGCTTGCTTAAGTGCTTGGGTAGCCAAAGGTTCTCTCTTAACAAAGAGGGATTGGGCTACACCCCCAAGAAAGGCAAGTCGGCCTTTGCAATTCCGAAGCCTAGCTTTGTGAAGGGCAATGGTCGGTTTTGCAATAGATGCAAGCAAGTTGGGCACCTAGAGCATAATTGCAATAAAAAGAATCAAAGCAAGAACCTTGTTAATGCTATACCTTTTGATTCTTGCTATGTGCTTACAAAGGGTGTGAAGGGTGTGCAAGCTATGTTTATTGGTACACCAATTGTGGGCCCAAAGAAGAAGGCTATTTAGGTACCAAAGAGCTTAGTTACTAACCTACAAGGACCCAAGCAAAAGTGGGTACCTAAGCTTCATTGACTTGCTTATAGGTAAATTACAAAGCCGGAGGAAGGCATTGGATTATTGATAGTGGGTGCACTCAACACATGACCGGTACATCAAGAATGTTTGACTCAATCAATGATAATGATAGTGGTGTTGATTCTTATCCACCGTCGGTATAAGAATCATAATCCTCTCTTGCACTTACTTTTACTAGATTATCTTGTGTAGCTCTAGTGGTAGCTTTGCTAGTAGTTTTGTTTAGCTTGTTCTCTAGTGTAAGATTAGTGACATAGCTCTTGTGTGAACTAGAGATCATAATCTACTAGACTTGTGGATAAGAGGCTTGCATCACAACCTTTGGCTAAGCAAAACTCGCTTTACGCCGTTTGTTGTTCTAATAAGTTTGCTTAGTGGTATTTGTAGAATTTTTTTATAGGCTATTCACCCCCCTCTAGCCATCTAGGACCTTACATTAGGGCCATTAGATTCACTCGGCAAATAGATGTAGAGCCCCCCTTCCAAATGGCACAATAACCCGCAGCCTATACACATAAGGACAGAGGCCGCACTATACCCAATTCGTCAAGCCATTCTTACGCCAAAAAGGTTACCTCTAACAAGCTAGAAAAGGTCCTTCTATATGACTAAAGCCAGAGCGATATAGCCCCCACAGTTGTACTGTAAATCCCAGATTGTCGCTTATAGATGAGTCCTTATTGAGAGTAATTAGAGCATCAAAAGTAACCCCCATGCTCTAATCCCTTTTTAAACATTAATCAAAATCATGTTTTAATGTTTGTTGCATATTCCTCTAATCAATTTACATGATCATAGTCCATGTTCAAGCACTAGCCATACTACTCAATGCATTGTAATAGGTATCAAGGTGTAGGATCAATCACTAAGTCATCCTTAACAAGGAATAGATGCATAATGATATTATTTGCATAATGTGAGTAGGACACAAAGGATAATCCCATGCTATACTTTCCTTGCTCAAACTGGTCCTGAAGATCTTGCTCGTAGAAAGGCTCTGATCCCCAACGAATTGCTCACCGTCTATACTCAATCAACAACAGCAACAACACACATCCAGAGGCAATCATGCATAAACAAACAAGACTATAATTAGAACAGTACACCATCAGTAAGAAAACAAAATAAAAAGTCTTTAAAATGAATCTACGACTCGCTAGGATCACACAGACGCGAAGATCACAAAAAACGGAGCTAAAACGACAAAGTTATGAATTTACGAAGATTTCCTATAGAAAAATAAATACTTTAATAAAAACTTGAAAATAAATTAATCCAAACCTAATGTACAGTTCTATAATCACGTAGAGCTTGCAAATATGAATCTAACGCAATTTGAATGGACCAAATCGGAGTTAAAACAGAGATTCTACGACTAAAACAAGTTGAGTGGCAAAACTATAAATATCAGAAAGCGTATTTTTCATTTACCGAAACAAATTACGTTTTCAACCGATCAAAGCGTACTCTGAGCTTTACGTTTTAGGACTACGGGTTGATATACTAAAATCTCAGGGTCTCTTTTACAAATTTACAATCGAACCGGTAACTTCTAATTACATCCGTTGGATTCAAAATCAACGATCCAGATTGAATCGGGGAGAGAGAAAAGGTAAGCCGGCGGCGCTCCGGCCGATTCCTGGCCGCCGGCGAGCTTCCACAGCGGCGCCATCATCGGAGAAGGCCAAAACACCGTTCCGACCACCAAACGATGAAAGGAGAACACCGGGAGGTCGAGAAACTCACGGCGAACTCACCCCGCGCGAAGATAGGACCGGAGGATGACCGGAAGGCGGCGACTAGCTCGTGGTGGCGGCTATGGCGGCGGTGGTGCTTGCGGTGGCACAACTGGGCGACTACGGCGGCTCCAAAGGGATGGGATGGGGGCGGAATAGTGCGGGGGTCCCGTTTTATAGCCCGTAGGCGTCGGTATACATGGAAAGGGCGAAGATTTGCGGCGGATTCGGATCACCGAATCGAAGGAGGAGAAGGTGGTGCTGAGCCGGAGGAAGAAGAAAGGAAAGGGGAGGCGGTCGCTGACAGGCGGGCCCAGCAGGTCAGCGGCGGTCAGCGGCTCGGTGCGGGACGCAGGCGCGCGCGATGACGGGCCAGCAGGCCGCGGCTTGGGCTTGGCCCAACAGATCCGAGGCGGGCACGGGGAAAGAAGGGGTGGGCCGCCGCTGCAGGCCAAGCTCTGGGCTGCGGGAGGATTCAGCCCGAAGAAGAAAAATTCCTTTCTTTTTCTTTTTCGAACTTTTCAAAGCCAAATTTCAAAGAATTTTCAAATCCAAATTGGATTTGATTTAAACCACTCATCATAAAATCCCAAATGCAGCAGCATGAATGCTCAATCATGTTCCTACCCTTATATTAAATTTTAAATTTATAAAAATTATTATTATCCTAAATTTGCATGCTCACAAAAATATATATAAAAATCATATTTTTTCTATTTTTCTTCTTTCCAAAATTTTAGGGTGTTACAATTCTACCCCCCTTAAGATGAATCTCGTCCCGAGATTCGACCGATGCTTACTCAAACAATTGTGGGTAGGTTTTTCTCAGATCCTTTTCTCGCTCCCAAGTAGCCTCTTCTGCTGTGTACCGATTCCACTGTACCTTACACATTTTGATTGTTCGACTTCTCGTGACTCTGTCAGCAGTCTCCAAAATTTTAACCGGGAACTCTTCATGTGTAAGATCCTTCTTAACAGTGAGCTCCTCTAACGGAATCTGTTCCTCTGGTACTCGCAAACATTTCTTCAGTTGAGACACATGGAACACATCATGTACACCTGCCAAACTCTCGGGTAATTCCAATTGATATGCCACTTCACCATGTCTCTCTATAATCTTGAAAGGTCCAATATATCTGGGTGCCAATTTACCTTTCATGTTAAATCTCTTCACACTTCTCATGGGAGACACTTTCAAGTAAACATAATCCCCTACCTCAAAAGTCAACTCTCTTCTACGCGTATCAGCATAACTTTTCTATCGGGACTGTGCTATTTTTAGATTATCTCTAATCATTCTCACTTTCTTTTCAGCATCCTTTAGTACATCAGGCCCAAACACTTGACTCTCCCCTGTCTGATTCCAGAACAACGGGGTCCTACACTTTCGTCCATACAGAGCCTCAAACGGTGCCATCTGAAGACTCTTCTGATAACTATTATTATAAGAGAACTCTGCATAAGGCAAGCTCTTATCCCAGCTAGTACCATATTGTAAAGCACAAGCTGTCAACATATCTTCCAATATCTGATTAATTCTCTCCATTTGACCATCTGTCTGGGGATGATAAGCTGTACTAAAGTTCAGTTTAGTTCCCAATGATTCATGTATCTTTTGCCAATAATGAGATGTAAACTGAGTACCTCGATCAGACATAATCTTCTTAGGAACTCCATGTAGACTCACTATTCTTTCCATATACAACTCTACCAACTTCGCATTGCTATAAGTAGTCCTTACTGGTAGAAAATGAGCAACCTTAGTCAGACGATCCACTATCACCCAAATTGAATCATATCCTCTCTGAGTTCGTGGCAACCCAACTATAAAGTCCATACCAACCTCTTCCCATTTCCACTCGGGTATCTGCATAGGCTGTAACAATCCTGCAGGTCTCTGATGTTCAGCTTTCACCCTTTGACAAGTGTCACACAAAGCAACATACTCAGCAACGTCTCTCTTTAAACCATACCACCAATATTTCTCTTTCAGATCTAAATACATCTTAGTACTCCCCGGATGTATGGAATAAGCTGACTCATGAGCTTCACGCAGAATTGCCCTTCTGATATCCTTATCCTCAGGCACACACAGTCTTTTTCCAAACCATAGCATACCATTATCATCCTTACGAAATCCTGGAGATTTACCCTTCGCTATATTTTTAGCTATCTCTCTCAACTTTTCATCTTTCAGCTGACCCTTGTGGATTTCTTGCTCCAAAGTAGGCTCTAGTACTAATTCCACTGCATTGGTAGTGAATCCTAAGTTCAGATGCTTGCATTCAGCACACAATTCTTTTGGCATAGGCATTACTTGTATTTCATTTGCGTAGCTTTTCCTACTAAGAGCATCAGCAACAACGTTGGCCTTTCCTGGGTGATAATGCACCTCTAGATCATAGTCTTTTATCAACTCCAACCATCTACGCTGCCTCAAGTTCAGATCTGTTTGAGTGAAGATATACTTTAGACTCTTGTGATCAGTGTATATATCACTCTTGTGTCCAATCAAATAATGTCTCTATATCTTTAATGCATGAACCACTGCAGCTAATTCCAAATCATGAGTAGGGTAATTCAACTCATGCTTCCTCAACTGCCTCGATGCATATGCCACAACTCTACCTTCTTGCATAAGAACACATCCCAAACCCAATCGAGATGCATCACAATAGATAGAGAAAGGTTTATTCAGATCTGGCAAAACTAAGACGGGTGCAGTAGTCAATCTTTTCTTTAATTCCTCAAAATTAGCCTGGCACTTCTCAGACCACACAAACTTGGCATTCTTCTCCAATAATGCAGTCATTGGTTTTGCAAGCTTTGAAAACCCCTCTATAAATCTCCTATAATAGCCAGCCAATCCCAAGAAGCTACGGATCTCACTTACATTGATGGGTGGCTTCCAGTTTAATACATCTTTCACCTTGCCAGGATCTACTGATATTCCTCCATTTGAGACAATGTGACCCAGAAAAGAAACTTCCTGCAACCAAAACTCACATTTACTCCTCTTTGCATATAGTTGGTGTTCTCTGAGCTTTTGCAAGACCAACCTCAAATGTTCAGCATGTTCTTCCTCAGTCTTGGAAAATACTAGAATATCATCAATGAATACCACTACAAACTTGTCCAGATATTCCATGAACACCTTATTCATTAAGTACATGAAGTATGCAGGGGCATTAGTCAAACCAAAAGACATCACTGTATACTCATATAACCCATACCGTGTGGTAAAAGCCGTCTTTGGTATATCCCTGGCACGAATCTTCAATTGATGATATCCAGAACGAAGATCAATCTTGGAGAATACATAAGCTCCTCTCAACTGATCAAACATGTCATCAATTCTAGGCAATGGGTACTTATTCTTGATAGTAACCTCATTAAGAGACCGATAATCTATACACATCCTCTGAGTTCCATCTTTCTTATCCACAAAAATCACTGGTGCTCCCCACGGTGAAGAACTAGGACGAATAAAACCCTTATCCTGCAACTCCTTAATTTGTTTCTTAAGTTCTTCTAATTCATTTACTCCCATTCTATATGGACGCTTAGCTATGGGTGCAGTTCCAGGTAATAATTCAATAATAAATTCAATGTCACGGTCTGGTGGCATACCTAGCAATTCCTCAGGGAACACATCGGGAAACTCCTCCACAACTGGATCTTCCTGGTTGGCACCGTCATTGAGCTGGTTCACTGTAGCGGTCTCCTATTTCTGCACTTTTACCTCAACCTTGATTCTATCACCCTTTGGTGTTGTTAGTACAACTGATTTACCCTTGCACTGAATCTCTACTTGTTGTTGCATCATCCAATCCATTCCCAATATAAGATCAATCCCAGCTGTTCTCAATACTATAGGACTAACTGTAAACTCTACCCCCCCTTAAATTGAGACTAATCGGAAGACAGCGATAAGATGCTGGCATGCTTCCACCAGGTGAGTTTACTAAGATAGGGTTCTTCATGGCACACAAATGGATTCTATGTATTCTAACAAATAATTGTGATATGAAAGAATGTGATGCTCCAGAATCAAAAAGAACAGTGGCAGGAGTAGAGTGGACATCGAACATACCAAGCATAACTTCTGGCTCCTCCACTGCGGTCTCCTGGGACAAGTGATTCACCCTTCCAGAGTTAGGTGCTGGCTTCTGGTGGCTGCTCTGTCTCTGGGGAGTCTGCTGGTTGGGCTTCTCAGGGCAATTGTAGGACAAGTGACCTTCTTTCCCACATCGGAAACACCTATTGGGAGTATTGGGAGCACTAGTCTTTGTGAAAGTGTTGTTGGAAGGACCCTGACGCTGTGCTTGATTCCCATTCTGCTGCGGAGGACGTTGGTTGCTATTCTGCGGCTGGAATGGGGGACGTTGCGGGAACTGTCCACGGAAAGGGGCCTGACCACGATTCCACTGTCCGGAAGGAGGCCTCTGCTGATTAGTCTGCTGAAAGCCAGTACGTGGACGGGTGTTGCTACCGGAGGCTTGTCCCTGTAACCTTTTCCTCTTAGCATCCATTTCCTTGCGCTTGTTATCCACCATGATAGCGCGGTTCACAAGCGTCTGAAAGTTAGGGTAGGTATTGGACATCAACTGCAACTGTAGTCCATCATACAATCCCTTCAAGAAGCGACGCTGCTTATCATTGTCATTGGCCACCTCATGTGGAGCATATCGTGACAATTGAGCAAACTTGTCACGGTACTCAGCTACAGACATTGACCCTTGGGTCAAGTTTCTGAATTCTTCCGCCTTCAACTCTATCATTCCTTCAGGTATATGGTAAGCCCTGAAGTTCTCTCTAAACTCCTGCTAGGTGACTGCAGGAGCATTGGCGGGACGACCATACTCATATGACTCCCATCAATCCTGAGCTTCTCCCTGAAGTTGTCCAGAAGCGAACAGCACCTTCTGTCGGTCATCACATTGTGCAATATTGAGTTGTTTCTCCACAGCACGAAGCCAATCATCGGCTTCCAAAGGATCAGCAGCATGTGTGAACACTGGGGGACGACCCTTCAAAAATTCACCACGCTTATCACATGGTTGAGCCCCAGCAACTGGCTGATTTTGCTGATTCTGCACCAGTTGTTGCATCAACTGCGTCTGCACTGCCAACAGTTGCTCGATGGTTGGTGGCGGTGGTGGTGGTGGATTTGGGGGAATGTTTCCACGACCCCTGCCTCTTCCTCTTCCGGCCATCTGCCACCCATAAACATGCAAACTTTAAGAATTCCATGTTATCAACCACTTATAAGATAAAGAATGAGATCTGAAAGTTTTCTGGACGAGTAGCAATATTGACAGTTCAGTATTTCAATCATATCTCGAGCTACAGAAGTCCAAAAGAGGCGTGCTTTATATGGTTGGAAAGCTTATGAAATTATCCACAACTTCTATTTAGACCACAAGATCAGATTCTGTCGTTAAGTCTATGAAAAATAAGGCGTAACAGAAACTGTTCCAGATTCTAGACTGTGCAGAAACTTTAACTTGTGAAAATTATATCTCTCGAACCAGATCAGATAAAAAGGTAATTCCAGTGGCATTTGAAAGATGCTTAAGTCTAGTTTCTCTCATAGAAATTTCATAAATATTGCATGAACCATTTTTAAACTATAGCAGAAACATTGCAGACTGCTCCAGAAAACAGCAAGGACAGAAACGTGATAATACCAAACTCAACTATTATTCCCTTGACTATTAAACTTATTATTCTTAAAAATGGAACTTGTAGACATGCCTACAAGTCCCAACACTTAAACAAAGATCCAACTCACACATAAGCATAATAATAAAGCAACTAGCACACCAAGGTTCAAACCACACGACAGACTCGACTGACTCAACTAACGTTACTAAGAGCGTTCTTATTACATAAAGGACTCCTACTTCCTAAGGAAGTGGCTCATGCTCTAATGTCTCATAAATCTTGGGAATGCCTTGGTTTGCTCGGAGTTCATCAATGGTTGCCTGGCACCTCTTGATAGTCTTCCCTTGTGCCTTCACCATCTCTTCCAACTGCAGCTTCCTATCCATCATATCATAGACAAGGTTCACCATCACCCGAGGTAGTGGCTCTAGCTGCACTGGATCTGTCATAGCCCATCCAAGGTCAGGGTGTGCACGAGGAAAGTAGCGGTGAATGTCATGCTTCATAAGGTTAAAGCGAAGATAGCGGAGACCCATGCATGCTTCAAAAGCAGCATCTTCAATGCTATCCTCTATAGTAGCTCGATGACCCACGTGAGAGAACATTCTGTCCAGCTGATACGCCCCCTTGTATTGTTTATGTGCAAAGATGCTTGCCCTTGCTTTCCAGTACGTATCCTCCAGTGGATGAGTGTACTCCCAGCAGACGTACTCCACAGCTGGATGCCAATCAGCGAAGTAAGCAGTGAGCATCCCCACAAGGCGAAGATGAGAGACAGCATTCCCTCCATTCCTGTGGTAGATCCTCACAGTCCACCCCATTGGAGGAGGTGGCATATCTCCAAGAGCTTCATGATGTGGTGGAGACGGGGGTTGTCCACCTCCATTAGCTTCCTCTTCATCATCTTCGATCTCGATGATCTCTGGATCTTCTTCAGGCTCAGGCTCTTCCTGGGGAGGTGCTGGTGCTTGGATTGGTGCCTCCGGGGCCTGCTCCTGTTCCTGGGGTTCTGGCTCTTGTGGCTCTTCAGTTGCAAGCAGGGCACGAGGTGGGTAGTATCCTCTAGAGCTGATGCGGGCAGTCTTACGGTCACGGGCCATCTACAGAATTTTTAGATGAAGTTAGAATAGAGGCAAAATTTTATAATAGAATGAGACATAAGAAGCATAAAAAATTTATCAAATAACAAGAGCAAGATAGTGAGCATAAAAATAGTGTAAAGATGATACTAAATCGACCATTTCTAGCTAGGCTTGCGTCCTACAGTCAACAAGAGCTTTGATACCAATTTGTCACACCCATTTAACGGCCAAATGGAATGCATACCCTTATGTGTGCCCAGAGATCAATCACACATAAGTTCACAAATTATAACGGAAGTATCATCACAAATGTTATTACATCACGATATTTAACACATAGTCTCAACACAAATGTAGCGGAAGTAAAAATGATAAACTCTCGTGGTAGCTCCAGTCACAGGTACATTGACTGGTTGACTGCAAGTCTAGTAATCTTCAGGGAAGTAGGCGTAGTAGTCACTATTACCACCATCTGTTACCCATCCGGGATTTTTATCCAAGTAAGAAAAATAAACAAGCGTAAGTACATCTCGTACTCAACAAGTGTAACATGGGGTTCATGAGGCTCAAAAAGGCATAACATTGGTTTATCAGTATGTAGCTTTTAGTTAGCATAATTTTAACATATCAATAGCATCAAAATGTCTCAATGTAAACAATAAACATATGATCCATGTGAAATGATTGATGAATAGCAAAAACATAACCATTAACAATTATCAACTATTCCATAAGGGTCCAAGGCCACTCGTGACCGTGAGCACGACTGTTATAACAGTTTTACACTCTGCAGAGGTTGTACACTTTCACTGTGAGTCGTGTTACCCATATGCCCGGGTTAATTACTCTCAAAACACTACCAAGGTGAGCAGGCAGGGTAAACACTATGAAGTCTTTCGAAGGTTCGTCTAACAAGTTAGGGCCATTAGATTCACTCGGCAAACAGATGTAGAGCCCCCCTTCCAAATGGCACAATAACCCGCAACCTATACACATAAGGACAGAGGCCGCACTATACCTGATTCGTCAAGCCATTCTTACGCCAAAAAGGTTACCTCTAACAAGCTAGAAAAGGTCCTTCTATATGACTAAAGCCAGAGCCATATAGCCCCCACAGTTGTACTGTAAATCCCGGATTGTCGCTTATAGATGAGTCCTTATTGAGAGTAATTAGAGCATCAAAAGTAACCCCCATGCTCTAATCCCCTTTTAAACATTAATCAAAATCATGTTTTAATGTTTGTTGCATATTCCTCTAATCAATTTACATGATCATAGTCCATGTTCAAGCACTAGCCATACTACTCAATGTATTGTAATAGGTATCATGGTGTAGGATCAATCACTAAGTCATCCTTAACAAGGAATAGATGCATAATGATATTATTTGCATAATGTGAGTAGGACAACAAGGATAATCCCATGCTATACTTTCCTTGCTCAAACTGGTCCTGAAGATCTTGCTCGTAGAAAGGCTCTGATCCCCAACGAATTGCTCACCGTCTATACTCGATTAACAATAGCAACAACACACATCCAGAGGCAATCATGCATAAACAAACAAGACTATAATTAGAACAGTACACCATCAGTAAGAAAACAAAATAAAAAGTCTTTAAAACGAATCTACGACTCGCTAGGATCACACAGACGCGAAGATCACGAAAAACGGAGCTAAAACGATAAAGTTATGAATTTACGAAGATTTCCTATAGAAAAATAAATACTTTAATAAAAACTCGAAAATAAATTAATCCAAACCTACTGTACAGTTCTATAATCACGTAGAGCTTGCAAATATGAATCTAACGCAATTTGAATGGACCAAATCGGAGTTAAAACGGAGATTCTACGACTAAAACAAGTTGAGTGGCAAAACTGTAAATATCAGAAAGCGTATTTTTCATTTACCGAAACGAATTACGTTTTCAACCGATCAAAGCGTACTCTGAGCTTTACGTTTTAGGACTGCGGGTTGATATACTAAAATCTCAGGGTCTCTTTTACAAATTTACAATCGAACCGGTAACTTCTAATTACATCCGTTGGATTCAAAATCAACGATCTAGATTGAATCGGGGAGAGAGAGAAGGGAAGCCGGCGGCGCTTCGGCCGATTCCCGGCCGCCGGCGAGCTTCCACGGCGGCGCCATCATCGGAGAAGGCCAAAACACCGTTCCGACCACCAAACGATGAAAGGAGAACACCGGGAGGTCGAGAAACTCACGGCGAACTCACCCCGCGCGAAGATAGGACCGGAGGATGACCGGAAGGCGGCGGCTAGCTCGCGGTGGCGGCTATGGCGGCGGTGGTGCTTGCGGTGGCGCAACTAGGCGACTACGGCGGCTCCAAAGGGATGGGATGGGGGCGGAATAGTGCGGGGGTCCCGTTTTATAGCCCGTAGGCGTCGGTATACATGGAAAGGGCGAAGATTTGCGGCGGATTCGGATCACTGAATCGAAGAAGGAGGAGAAGGCGGTGCTGAGCCGGAGGAAGAAGAAAGGAAAGGGGAGGCGGTCGCTGATAGGCGGGCCCAGCAGGTCAGCGGCGGTCAGCGGCTCGGTGCGGGACGCAGGCGCGCGCGATGACGGGCCAGCAGGCCACGGCTTGGGCTCGGCCCAAGAGATCCGAGGCGGGCACGGGGGAAAGAAGGGGTCGGCCGCCGCTGCATGCCAAGCTCTGGGCTGCGGGAGGATTTGGCCCGAAGAATAAAAATTCCTTTCTCTTTTTCTTTTTCAAACTTTTCAAAGCCAAATTTCAAAGAATTTTCAAATCCAAATTGGATTTGATTTAAACCACTCATCACAAAATCCCAAATGCAGCAGCATGAATGCTCAACCATGTTCCTACCCTTATATTAAATTTTAAATTTATAAAAATTATTATTATCCTAAATTTGCATGCTCACAAAAATATATATAAAAATCATATTTTTCCTATTTTTCTTCTTTCCAAAATTTTAGGGTGTTACAATCGGTTTCTTTCATGTAGCAGCAAGCTGACAGCTAGCCCCTCATTACTATTATCAACAAAAGTAGGAATCGGCCTTTCCTTCTCCAAAACATGTCCGGATATTTTATTAGTGATATCTCCTGTGACCGATTCATCCACCACATTAACTATATGCTCTAGGCTAGATTTATGAACTAACTCATGCCCCCTAATTTCCTGAGAAATTGAGAACATCGATCGACCTTTATCAATGGCCGATTGTACTTTACGACGAAATACATTGCAAGCATTGGTGATATGATCAAACGAATTATGCCACTTGCAATACATTCGTTCTTCTAAATTTCTAACCAATGGCATGAGTTGGTGATCAATTATTCTAATATATTGATTTTCTAACAAAATATCAAATATGTGATCACACAAAGTCATATTAAAAGTGTACTTCATTTTATTTAGCCGATTCTTTTGTGGAGACGGCTTTAATGTTAAACAAACAAATGGTTCAGATTTGATATCGACCCATTCAGCTACACATTTACTTGATTTCTAATGTCTGATAATTTAGAACGATATTCTATTTCCTTATTATCGGCTTCTTCAATATTTTTCAACCTCAGCTTTGCATCTTTGAATCCAAAATAATTACAGCACATGTATCTCATTTGAGACTGAGTGTAAACCGACTGTAAAACAAGTAAAGCTACCCATGCAAATATTAAATTTGGAGGAAACAATGGGCAAAGCTTTAACTCTAATAAAATGCTACTGTCGGCCTCTCCAGATTGCTCAATACACTGGCCGATATGTTTTAAAATATTGCTAGTAAGTAAACTGCCATTCTCAACCGATCTCTTATAATCATTTAGCATATAATCACTAATATAAGCCTCAATTGCAAATCTATGATCAGATTGAAAAATAGGCAGATCACTTGTGGATAGTACCTTCTGAGATAAGTTTGAGAAGCATGATGGTTGCACTTGAATGATATCTTGCCTTGCCTTTTGATAGCTCTCCAACAACATTTCCTTAACTTCAAGGTCCCGTGCTCCATCATCTTGATGCATCTTGTCAGCTGAATTTTGTTCGGCTTTATGTTGTGCTTCATCAAAATCATCCTCTGGGGCACGTAATTCAGATGGCAAAACAAAAGGTCCATTGATTCCTGAGAAATCAAACATCGCTACCTCGTTGCGCTTGGAACGTTTTTGCAAAGCTAAGCTTGATTCTTTTAATATGATGGATTCAAAACAAGTATGATTGTGTTCGGCTTTAGTAACAACTGAATTATTGTTCACATTTGTCGCTATTATTTTTCCTTTGCTAATTTCATTAACTAGCAAAGCTTCTTCCTCTTTCTCACTATTAGCCGACAATTTAATAACAGCCGGCCTTAGTTCTTGTGAAAAAACAGGTTTTCTTCCCATACTTACAAGGCAAGCATCTAAATTTTTCCGAACATCCTCACGTTCTTGAGCTATAATAGTTTCCATGGCAGCTCTTACATTTTCATCAAGTTGCCTACTGCTGTTATGCTCTAAATGTTGCTCTGCCATAGACTGACTAGATGTGGAACCAACTTGTAACACCCGTTGATCATTAAGATGAGTTTCCGAAAATGAACCATAGGGAATTTCGGCAATTTGGGGTGGTGTAGGATACACACTATGTGCTACAGTGTTATATGGAGGTGTACTTATGCTTGTTGAAAACTCATTGACCCGGCCATGTTTTGCAAATGTAGCCGAATCATGTGCATTCGGTATTGCGCATGAGAACGAAAATCCAAACGACACATCCTCTAGCCTATTAGTATTTGGTGTACCAAATGATGAATCAAAATAATTGACCGAAACATCATTATTTCGGCCATAAATATTATTATGCATTGGCATGACTTGTTCTGTAGCAAAAGGTGCTGGAAACATTGCCGATGAATTATGTGGTAAATTTTCTCTATTTGAGTGGCTAAAATAATTGGCCGAACCTATCCCACTAATTTGGCCGTGTTGGTCAGTCATCGGCATGCTAATTTGTGGTAAGCTATATTATCAGTTTATTACTGATGAACTACTAGGAATAGGATATGAAATATCTTGTTGCAAATTAGCAAAATTATTATGACATGACGCTTCATAAAAATTGGCCGAATTCATCACGTTAATTTGGCCTTGCTGACTATACATTAGCATTTGGGATTGCGGCAGTGCCGATGTATGAGAAAACATATATGCATGATTTGTATAGCTAGGGGCATTATTAATATTAAAAACATGCATATTATCTGATATAGGATTTTTCTTATAATCTTCAGATCCATAATTTGCATATCTAAAACAATTATCTGAATAATTACCAGCCAATACAGTACGTTCATTAAATGTAGGCCTAGCATGGTTAAATATATCCATCTTAAAGCAAGGTAGGAAAATTGATGACGTACGTGTACTAGTTGATGTTTCCTCTGGTGCAGTCACGTAGCACTTCGCCGCTTGTCTTCACGTTGGGCCGTAAAGTCGTTGCGTAGATTCACTCTGGCGCAGCTTCCGAGTTGGATTAGCACAGGAACCAAGCGAATCAAAACAGCCTTTTGCCAAACCACGTATGCAAGCCACCGATCAATCAGGATAGAACGGCGCCAATTTTACTTTGCCGGCTGAATTCCCTAGCAATTCCTGGCGGCGATGATAGATAAGAACACACGACCGGCCTTCCTGATTCATCGATAGATCAATGGCTAGGAGAAATAATTCGGCGGTAGATAGCCGAATCGATCGATTCCCCAGCGGAGTCGCCAATTGTGTTGGCACGCGAAATTGATCCGCGCAACAACACGATAACTATCGTACTTTCGCGACGACGAGCGACTAGTTTCCAGGACAAACTAGCAAAGGGGTTCCTCACTTTCGTGGAGGAGAACCGACCATTTTTCAGCGCAAAACGACAAAGGTCACCAACCCTAATGGAGATTAGGGTTCGGCATAAACTACTGTCCTAAGGTAGAAGAAAGAAACATGACAAAGAAAAATAATAGATGTATTATGTCGATTGGCTAGAAGGGACAATCGGCCGCACCCCGTAATATTTATACAGGTCTGCCTGGTCTTCGGCAGGAGTACATGAGTCCGAATCCTAACCAGATACGAATACTCATATGTTTTATTCCTACATAACAGAATAAAATATTCCTTCTATAATCCTCGGTTTGTTTGGCCTTGTACGTAAGACATACCAGATATTAACTAAGCCCACTAGGATTTGCCTCCTCCGACTAAGAATTCATCTGAAGAGTACTTCTTTGACTTATCCTTCCCAATCTGATGTATGAACTTCATGCGGCATATATTGACGGGATTTTGCACCAGTGCCATAATTAATCCACGTGTGATCTTCTCTTCCACAGTTGCTCCTACAGCTGGATATCCAATACCAAACTCACCAGCCAGCACTTGCCAATCCAGAAAAATGCCTCTTTGCTCCTCCTGCATACTGCTGCTCGGATAGCTGTTAGTGTCCGATTTATTTCTCCCAAACTAAATCGGCCAATGAAAATATTACAGTAGCGTATGAATAAGACAGCGTTAATTCAAACCGAAAGTAGAAACCAATCTGGCCAACCAAATTATGCCATCAACAGTGTCCGCCTGCCTTTCTCCTTCCGAAGGCAAAGACAACCATGTGAGCATCACGTCCCTGCACTTGATCAAGCCCAGCATGCAGATTCATGCAGCAGCTAGCGCAACTCACGTGTACACACGCCGACTTCCTCCTTCTGTACAGCACCTGTGCTCACTTCCTGATGAATAAGCTGTCTAACAAAATCAGCAGTTCCATTCATTTTGTGCTAGTCAACCAGCTAGCCTGACCGAATATTTATCAACTAATATTTCGTTTAAACACCAGGGTATCCTTTACTTCAAAACCGAATTAAATACAACTCGGCTAGCTTTATCTATGAAGTGCTAATTTTAGTTATCAACACATACTTGGTGTCTTCTACTGTTCTTGCATATCCGCAATGGCTGTCACCAAGGCAGCAAGATTCTCAGGGTTATTCTGGTGGTGGCTATTGCGAGGTCCCAATCAACTTTATTTAGCGTGATGGTTGTGGGCACATACAGTGTTGTAACAGGACCATCATTGTCTTCCATGTTTGGTTTTCCTTAAAAGACTGCAGCCATCCAACACTAAGCGAACTCTAGGAAACGGAACAGTGGTCAAGAAAACCATAGCATCGACAACTGCAGAAGCCATATGATTTAAGCAGTGTTTGTTCCTAGTTTGTCCTACCCCCTACATTGTATTCTCATGAGTAATGTTCAGAGGGTTAGGAAGCATCGGGAAGTATACGGCCACTTTGCATGTAGTTCGTAGTGGCAGCATCGTCATTTGGCATTGAAAAGCCATCATAAGGGCATACACGCTGAGCTCCAGCCTCCACTTTATGCTATTACGTTACTTTCACAAGCTGTAAGCAACTTACCTTTTAATCTCAAAATAGGTAATCAGTCAACCACACTCTCAATAATGCAAGAAGTTAAGATGAAGCTGTTATTTTCCTGAAAAGGATATCAATGATATATTGTACAACCAGATCATTTGGGAAACAGCATATAATTCAATGGCAGACCTTTGTGCTAGTTTATTTTCATGGGATGGGACACAGAATCATCAATCATATGAATTATACGTCTAACCTGAACAAAATACAAGTGATTTAAATTTTGTTGTGGCTTGTTTTGCACTCTTGACTTCCTCGACATAGGGCGTGTTCTGCGGTAACTGGTAAGTAGGAGTATTTAACAAACTGTCTGCAATCCGTGCATAGCAGCGAAACTGTTGATTGAAGACAGGAAGAGTAGCGATATGTTGACTAACTTTTTGTGAGATGATCAAAAGACAGTAGTCATAATGACCCATAGAGTACAAGCGAGAGGGCATATTTCTCCTTTTTATGATTCCAGGATCCTAACTTTAGCAGAATAATCAGTTCCTGTTTGTGTTGAACACTAAACATAGCAGTGTGATAAAAAATTGGCTATGGCCAATGAGATGTGGAATAAGATCATATATTGAGCTCTGCTCCTTACAATCATCGAGAGAAAGCACAACAATATGCAACACTGCCTAGTCAACCTTTATTTTTATACGAGTCATGCAGAATCAACTCATCATGTCCATTCCATATTTGTCTCCCATTCAAGGTTAATTCCCAACCTGTGATCACTGTTTAATGTACATATGCTTGTTGTGAAAAAGCCTTTTGCCCACCTGTCCTAGTTCTAGCACCAAATTGAGGACAGAACCTGATAAAATCTGCTGGAGAAACGTATCAGGTATGGGACAATGTGGTTTCTTTCTCTATTCCAGCATCATTATATCCTCTCAAGATGGAGTAGAGCACCAAGCAATTCATTGCCTGCAGTTGGAAGTTCATGAATAATCCTAGAGCTATGATTGGGGAACTTGTCTCTGACCTATGCCACCATTCCTGAACTTTTTTGCCAGTTTATTACGTAAATTTGTTGTCGTAATCATGTGGAATGATAACTCTTGGACTGTCCCATGTTTGTACTCTGCTTCACTTCCATGTATTTCTTTTTTTTCCCCAATGTTGACACTGATGATTGTTCTTACTGCAAGACAATTGGTGATTAATAATTTGGCGTTTGGCTTAGATAAATAATAAAAAAATGGAATCAATAGAATGGATGCTTTGTCAAGAAAGGAAATCTCTAAGAGACATGCCAGTTGCAGCATTCTAGCACAGCAGTTTCGTTTTCTATATAGCTAGTAAAACATGCGTAACTCAAATCTGGTGACGGCAGGTATCATGTATAGTTTAGTTTTGGTCTCCTTGAACTGGTCTATATATAAGAGATACTGAAAGCTTCATCCAAAGCTAGGCCCATTTTTTTAGGTTGCGCATCATTTAATTTGGATTAATAAACACAGAATGGGCCTTATTGGCCCAAAAGTTAGCAAAAACGTCAATATGGCGCTAATGGTATCTGATCATAAATGTACAATTTTCCCCATTACTTAAGGGAGTGCCATGAATAACATCTGCTTCTACAGACCGTTTCCTGTCTTACAGTTACAGCATGTATATATAAGAAAGACGTGTCCTGCTGTCTGCGGCATGAAGAAGACCAAAACACCAGCAGCAGCTCAAACAAAGGCTTGGGAAGCATAGGGAAGTGTGGATGCATGTGCGAGTAGCTAGTTTGCAATGTGGGAGGCGCAGGCCTCTTGCACGAAAGCAACAGCTTCAACCAAGGGCTTGAGGCATCTGAAGCTTCTTCTGTTGGAATTAGCACTGGTCTCCAATTTATGTTGTAGTGGTATATAGGTCGTCGGGCGACACCTCTAGCTCTGTGTCAAATCGCACTGTCACATTGCATGGTTCATTTTATTTACAGATACGTAAACCCTAGGACCAGAGAACCATCGTCATTCGTCAACCCACAGCTGGAACAGAAGCCGGACACATACTGGTAGTAGTATTATGTAGCTCGAGTCATGATAAGCTGTAGGCAACTATCCACTCTGTGTGGTTGTTAATCTGAACAGAGGGAATCACTAAGCGCAGTCTATTTGAATCAACAGAATAAAAAAATTAAGGCCAAGCTGATAAGTTGCTGAAAAGCATATCAATGCTGTGTGTGGTGTGTCCTCTTTCTCCGGACCCCTGAGAATCTAACAGCTATGATGGAGCCACTCGTCTCGTGTGTGCAAGAGAGGTCCTCTCCTCTGCTCTGAGCCTCACAGGACATCACACAGTTCCTTCGTGCTAGGTCGTTTTCATAATATATACAGTCCCTCAATCTTATATATCGGCCTAACCTTTTCCTTTTTTTATGATTGTAGACTTTAGCTGAAGAACCCGATCCCCCATCTGTATTGGAAACTCCACATAGTACTGTCCTATAACAAACAGTTGGCTACGGCCAATGAGATGTGGACAGTAAGAACGTACAGTGCGCTCTGCTCTGTACAATCATGGAGAGAATGAACAGCAATATACAGCCCTTCCTAATCAACATTTATTTTTCTACAAGGCCCTGTTTAGTTTCCAGAAAATTTTGCAAAATTTTTCAGATTCCCCGTCACATCGAATCTTTGGACACGTGCATGAAGCTTAAATATAGATAAAAAATAAAACTAATTACACAGTTTAGACGAAATGGACGAGACGAATCTTTTAAGCCTAATTAGACTATGATTGAACAATATTTGTCAAATAACAACGAAAAGCGCTACAGTGCCGTTTTGCAAAATTTTTTGCATCTAAACCGGCCCTAAGTCGTGCATAATCAGCCCGTGTATTCGTCTGCCATCCCAAAAGTTTGCCAAACGCTATCAAGAACATTAATGTGCTGCCAATGGTAGCTCAACCCCACGTGGCATAAATGTACAATTTTTCCCTTACTTAATGGAGTGCCTCTACATACGGTTTCTCTGTTTTACACCATCTATATAAGAAAGACCAGAGCTGTCTGCAGGGTCGTGAATAAAACCACAATACGAGCAGTTCAAGTTCACGATAAATTCCGTTTCACTTGCATTATTAACTTGGTGTGAGACAGCAGTGTTCAAGGGCTTGGGAAGCATAGCGAAGTGTGGATGGTTGTACGAGCAGTTTCTAGTTTCGGCCACGGAGTCCTCTTGCACTATTGCTATGGTTGCAAGTGCAAGCCTTCAGGCATCAGTTGGAAGCTACTGCAAGACTTGGGAAGCATAGGGAAGCATAGACGCTTGTGCAAGTACTTTGTGGTCCCATTCCCAGACTCTTCTTGCACGACCATGATTGCTGCAACCAAGGCTTCACGCATCCGCAGCTTCTTCGGTTGGGAACTACTGCTAAAGCCCCAGTCTCCACTTTATGCTATAGCGGTATAGGTCAAGCAGTAGCTCGTACTTCGTGCCAAATGGAATTGTCGTATTGCATGGTTCGTGTTATTTACAGATATGCAATCACCAGGAGCAGAGAACCATTGTTAGGAGAACCACAGCAGGAGCAGAGTTATGCACACTTTCTTTGATCAACAATGGAGTACAAAGTTATGCAGAAGCTGCTGCTAAGTTGTTGAAAAGCATATCAATGGTTTGTGTCGTGTGGCCTCTTTCTCGTCAGATCCCGTGAGAATCTCACAGCTCTGATGGAGGCACACGTTTGTGGCTCTTTGCGAGAGATCCTCACAGAACAGCACACGGTTCCTCTGCCTACCTCTGTACTAGTTCATTTCTAATTCCATGGTACACAGAGCCCCTCAATCATTAAATTATATATATTTTTGAAAACTATTAAATTATATATATGTCTCTCTACCCTTTCCCTTTCTATATGATTGCAGACTTTAGCTGAAGAATCCAATCCCAATTGTCTTCAACAATAAACATATATAGTACTGTTATATAACAAATAATTGGCTATGGCCAATGAGACAGAGAGTAAGAACATACATATGTGCTCTGCTCTGTACAGTCATCAAGGAACAGCAATATCCAACCCTGCCTAATGAACATTAATTTTTCTACAATTCATTCATAACGAACTCATCATGTTCATGTCCAATCCGCATTTGTCTGCCATCCCAAATTCCCAACCTGTATAATAAAAATCACTCAAGTCCAATGTAATACCCGATAAATCATGGAAAACTCCCAAAGAAGCATATGGTGACCACAACACCAAAAAAACATAGCCCAGAACAACTGCAGTAACAGCAAAATAAATCTATGCATCTTATTTGGCCCAAACAGAACCTTTGCAACATTGTTCTACCCTTAAGCTTCTGCGGGAAGTGTTTCATAGTAACATTTTTTTTACTAACTCTTTAGCTTTTTGGAAGCTAAATGGTGAACACCAATCTCCACTTTTTTGAGATTAAGTTATGGTTTCAACCTGTCAGTGGCTTATCACTGTATTCTTTTTACACAAATGAGAGAATCTGTTGAGTCGATGGTTTGAAATTAGAAGGGAATAAACGCTCAAGGAAGATGCCAGTCATTGTATTCTCATATACAAATCTGGGTGTTCCCACTGCTTAGAGACAACATCTGTGATCACTGCTTAAGAAATGCTTGCTTGTTCAAAGCGTTTTGTCTGCCAGTCCTAGTCCTATCACGAAGTTCAGTATAAGCTGCTAAGATCTGCTTCACAAGCGTATCATGGAGCACGAAGTTTAGGGACATTGTGGTTCTTCCTCTGTTTCGGCATCATCATATCCTCTCAACGTGGAGCAGAGCATGCACCAAGAAATTCATTGGCTGCAGTTGCAAGTTCGTGAATAATCTTAGAGTTACGAATAATCCCTCAAGATGGAGGACAGCAACACTTGTCTCTGCCCGGCGCCTCACAGAAAAGCACACCATTTCTCAAGCTGTTTGCCAGTTTATTACGTAACTCTGTAGTCGTAATCATGTCAAATAGTAACTATTGTATTGTTCTATGTTAGTACTCTAGAAGCATTCGATTTCTTTTGCAATGTTGACCGTGAAGACAGTTCTTACTACATGAAAATTTAATGGATGCTTTGAGGCTGTGAAAAAAGGAAATCTCTAAGGGTCTATTTGGATCCCATAAATTAAAAACAATATCTAGAAAGTGCTTCATATTTTATTACTAGATTAGGGGTGGGATTAGGGACTGCTGGAGATGCTCTTAGTGGCCAAAAGTTTGCCAAACGCTGTCAAGAACATTAATGTTTGTCAATGGTAGCTCATCCCCACGTGGCATAAATGTACAATTTTTCCTTTACATAATGGAGTGCCTCTACTGATGGTTTCTCTGTTTTACACCATCTATATAAGAAAGACCAGAACTGTCTGCGGGGGCATGAATAAGACCACAACATGAGCAGTTCACGATAAATTCCGTTTTACTTGCATTATTAACTTTGTGTGAGAGAGCAGTGTTCAAGGGCTGCTGGACGTGTAGATGCTTGTATGAGTAGTTTGTAGTTTCGGCCATAGAGTCCTCTTGCACTACAGCTATGGCTGCAAGTGCAAGGCTTCAGGCATCAGTTGGAATGTACTGCAAGGCTTGGGAAGCATAGGGAAGCATAGACGCTTGTTCAAGTACTTTGCAGTCCCGTTCCCAGACTGTTCTTGCACAGCCATGATCGCTGCAACCAAGGCTTCAGGCATCCGCAGCTTCTTCTGTTGGGAAGTACTGCTAAAGCACCAGTCTCCACTTTATGCTATAGTGGTACAGGTCAGGCGGCACCCCAAACTTCGTGCCAAATGGAACTGTCGTATTTCATGGTTTGTGTTATTTACAGATATGCAAACACCAGGAGCCGAGAACCATTGTTAATAGAACCACAACAGGAACAAATGCAAGCGCACATTTTTTGATCAATGAGTACAAAGTCAAGCAGAAGCTGCTACTAAGTTGTTGAAAAGCATATCAATGGTTTTGTGTGTGGTGTGGCCTCTTTCTCGTCAGATCCACTGAGAATCTCACAGCTATGATGGATGCTCTCGTTTGTGGCTCTTTGCCGTGTTAGATGTATATGTTGTATAACATAATTTCCTCTTTGTGTAAGGGCTTAGATGCTTATATGCCCAGCTCATGTACATGTTTGGGCATGGTCCCCTGGAATAGATTGAGCTTCATTTTCTCCTAACATGGTATCCAGAGCCTAGGTTCTAGGGTTAGGGTTTACCTCGCTCCTTCGCTCGCGCGCTTGTCCATCACGCTCTTCTACTGCTCCGCCGCCATGCTCATCTGTCGCAGCTGCCGTCGCACTCGTCTCGTGCGTGCGGCTCTTCACCACCACCGGGAGTGGCCCTGCCGCTAGGCGCGGCCTCACCGTGGTGCACCCTGCCGCCGGGCGTGGCCCCACTATCGTGTGCCCTGACCCCAGGCACGGCCTAGCCGGTGCGAGCCCCACCGCCGGGCGTGGTCCCGCTGCTGAGCACGGTCCGCCGGCAGGCGCGGCCCACTGTCCGGTGCGGCACCTCCTCCAGCCACTCGCCCCTCTTCCTGCGGTCGCACGCGCTGCGTGCTTTGTTTTTTTGCATCCTTGTTGTTTTAGAGTTTGTTAAGAAAAAGAGGATATGGCATCTTCTCGCGTTCCTCCCTCTTGTGGTGCTCAAATCCCACGATGTCTAGTGATTTTTTATGGCACCAATTATCATGGTTGGGTCTCACATATGCGGTGGCATATGCGTGGTCTCCGGCTTTGGGAGTTTCTTAGTGGTAAGCTACCTTATCCAGCGTTGCCTGATCGTCTAGTGCAGCTGGTGATTCCTCCAAGGACATCTGAAGATGATCAAAAGAAGTCACGCGAAGCTTATGATGATGATATGACCTCATATATGTCTCATTTTCGGGCCTATCGGACTTGGTTGGATGAAGATGCTTGTGCTGGGGCTGTTCTTGTTGCTAGTATGGAAAAGCATCTGGCTGGAGAGGTTATTCGGCTTGATCATGTTGCTCAAATGTGGGCCTTTCTTCGCCAGCACTATGAGCCCACTGGTCAGTCCACTAATATTGTCGCCTTACGATAAGAGCAGTTGTTATAACAGGGTGACAGCTCAGTTGAGGATTTCTTTCGACAGCTATCTGCAGTATGGCATGAGCTTAACACTCTTAGTCCTCAATTGTCTCTAGACACTTGTGATTACTGCAGGAAACAATAGAGCCACCTTGAGCTTCATGGCACCTATGACTTCCTGACTCGCCTGGGTGCCGAGTTTGAGCCTCTACGTGCTTAGTTACTTGCTCGTGAACCGTGTGTGTCCTTGATGGAGCCTCTTGCTGCTGTTCGTGCTGGTCTACTTCAGTTGATGTTCTCCTCTGTTTTGGCTGCTCGGTCTGGAATTCTTGGTTCTACTCCTAAAGTGCCTGCTTCAGTATCCTCTGGCGCCTCTGGGACTCACAGTTCTGGTGCTTCTGGGACTCACAGTTCTGGTGGCCTTCATTGTAATCACTGTGACAGAGATGGACATGACGAGGATCATTGTTACAAGAAGAAGCGACAGGCTCAGTCTCGCCGAGGTGGGTGTCCCTTACAGGCTCAGTCTTAGCATACTGATACACAACAGGAGATACTCATGTTACTTTGCCGACTTGCTATCCCTGCACCTATTGGAGCTACTGGTTCTATCACTACTAGAGCTACTGGCTTTGCTACTCTAGCCCAGCACTCTCTACTGTTACTTCTCAGTCTTCTATCGAGAGACCACCATCCACTTCAGGTATCTTGCCATGGATTCTTGACTCTGGTGCTTCTTTTGATATGGCGCCTAATAGTACCCGTCTTTCTTCTATTTGCTCTCCTTCCATTTCTCTCACTGTTCAAACTACTGATGGCTCACCTCTTTCGGTTGTTGGTCGTGGCACTCTTTCATCTTCTTCATTTCATGTTCCCAATGTTTCTTATGTTCCTGATTTGACCATGCAACTTATTTCTGCTGGCCAGCTAACTGATCATGGTTGTCGTGTTATTCTTGATTCTGACTCCCGTGTTCAGGATCTAAGCACGGGTCTCCTAGTTATTACTGACCCTCGCCGCCGTGATTCTCAACGTCTCTGGGAGCTCGACTGGCTTTGTCTTCCTTCCGCTGCCTCTACCGGTCTTGTGTGCTCTACTTCTCCTGCATCGGCTTCTTCCTCTTTTGCTTAGTGGCATCATCGCTTTGGACATCTATGTGGTTCTGGGTTATCCACTCTTGTTCGTTGTGGCGTTCTAGGAAATGTCTCTAGTGATGTTTCTTTAGAACAGTGTCAGGGCTATAATATTGGCAAACAGATCCAACTTCCAATCCCTCTAGTAGGTCTATGTCACGACATCCTTTTGACCTTGTTCATTCAGATGTATAGGGTCCTGCACCTTTTGTTTCAAAAGGGGGTCATCAATATTATGTCATATTTATTGATGATTTCTCTCGCTTTACATGGGTGTATTTCATGAAACATCGTAATGAGATGTTATCCATATATAAGACATTTGCTCGGATGATTCACACTCATTTTGATGCTCCTATTCGTGTTTTTCGTGCTGACTCTGCTGGGGAGTATCTTTCGTGTGCTCTTCGCCAATTTGTTTCTGAGTAGGGGACTCTTCCACAATTTTCTTGTCCTGGTGCACATGCTCAGAATGGTGTTGCTGAGCGCAAACATCGCCACCTTCTTCAAACTGTCCATGCTCTTATGATTGCTTCCTTGGTCCCACCTCATTTCTAGGCTGAAGCAATTTTCACTACCACCTATTTAACCAACATTCAGCCCTCATCCACTCTTAAAGGTGGCATCCCATATGACCGCCTTTTTGGACATCTAGCTGATTACTCTAGTCTTTGCCTTTTTAGATGGTTGTGCTATATTCTTCTTGCTCCTCGTGAATGCACTAAACTGACCCCTCAATCTGTTGAGTGTGTTTTCTTAGGCTATAGTGTCAAGCACAAGGGCTATCATTGTCGGGACGTTACTTTTGATGAGTCTAGTTCCTTCTGTCCTCGACCCACCTCTGATGTTTCTCCTCAGGCTGTTGTTGAGCCTCTGTCCTTCTTGACTTTTCCTGATACACCTATCTCCACTGTGCTTCTTCCTCCACTACCATCCCCACCATCTCTACCTCCTCCACCATCTTCACCATCTCCACCTCCTCCACCCTCTCCTCCGCTGCCCTCTGAGCCGCCTTCACATGCTCCTAGGTCCATTTATGCTTCCACACCTCCTGTGATTCACACCTACAGTCGTCGCCTCTAGGATCCCTCGCCTCTTATTTAGATGCATTCTGATGTCTCATCTCATGTTGAGACATCTTCGGTTGAGGATTCTTTCTCTCAGCCTCCTCTCATTATAATCTTCGCGATCGTGGCTCGCTAAAACCTACCGACCAGTATGGTTTAGCTGGCACTGTCCTTTCTGAGCCGACCACATACCATGATGCCATTTGTCATCCAGAATGGCAATATGCTATGGCTAAGGAGATCGCTGCTCTCGAGCGCACTGACACTTGGGACATTGTTCCTCTTCCTTCTCATGCTTGTCCTATCATGTGCAAGTGGGTTTATAAGATCAAAACTCGCTCCTATGGTTCTCTCGAGCGTTATAAGGCCCGTCTTGTTGCTCGTGGTTTTCAGCAAGAGCATGGTCACGACTATGATGACCTTTGCTCCTATGGCTCACATGACCACTATTCGCACTCTCCTTGCTGTGGCCTCAGTTCGTGCTTGGTCCATTTCTCAACTTGATGTCAAAAATGCCTTTCTTAATGGTGAACTCCATGAGGAGGTCTACATGTGACCACCTCCTGGGTATCTTGTTCCTGATGGCATGGTTTGGAATAGGCTCCTCGTGCTTGGTCTGAAACAGGCTCCTTGTGCTTGGTCTGAAACAAGCCCCTCGGCTCCTCGCTCTCTTTATGGTCTGAAACAGGCTCCTCGTGCTTAGTTTCAGCACTTTGCCTCTGTGATCACTACTGCTGGTTTTTTCCCGAGCAATCATGACACTGTCTTGTTTATTCACACATCACGTCATGGTCACACTCTTCTTCTTCTTCTTTATGTTGATGATATGATTATCACTGGCAATGATTCTGAGTATATTGCCTTTGTCAAGGCACGTCTCAGTGAGTAGTTTCTTATGTCCGATCTTGGTCCTCTTCGTTATTTTCTTGGGATTGAGGCCTGTTCCACCTCTGATGGCATTTATTTGTCCCAAGAAAAATACATTCAAGATCTTTTTGCTCACTCTTCTCTCACTGATCAATGCACTGTTGAGACTCCCATCGAGCTTAATCTTCACCTTCGTGCCACTGATGGTAAACCCCTCATTGATCCTACTTGGTATCATCATATTGTTGGTAGTCTTGTCTATTTGGTTGTGACCCGTCCTGACATCTCATATGCCGTGCATATTCTTAGTCAATTTGTTTCTGCTCCCACTCACATTCATTATAGCCATCTTCTTCATGTCTTGTGTTATCTTCGTGGGACCATTACTCGTCGTCTGTTCTTCCTGCATTCTAGCTCTTTCCAACTCCAAGCCTACTCTGATGCTACTTGGGCTAGCGACTCTGACCATCGCTCTCTTTTTTCCTATTGTATCTTTCTTGGTGGCTCTCTCATTGCTTGGAAGACAAAGAAGCAGACTGCCATATCTTGTTCGAGTGCAGAGGTAGAGTTGCGAGCTATGGCTCTTGCGATGGCAAAGGTTACTTGGCTTCGATGCATATATGCCTAGCTCATGTACATGTTTGGGCATTGTCCCTAGAAATAGATTGATCTTCATTTTCTCCGAACATGCCAGAGGTCCTCTCCTCTACTCTGAGCCTCACGGGATAGCACACGGTTCCTCTGCCTACCTCTATGCATGTTCATTTCTAATTCCATGGTACACAGAGGCCTCATCAATAATATAAATTATATATGTCACTCTACCCTTTCCCTTTCTATATGGTTGCAGACTTTAGCTGAACAATCCGATCCCATTTGTCTTCAACACTAAACATAAATAGTACTGTTATATAAAAACTAATTGGCTATGGCCAATCAGACATTGACAGTAAGAACATACAATGTGCTCTACTCTATACATTAATCGAGGAACAGGCATATGCAACCCAGCTGTTGACACTCAAATTGGGCCCAAGCCAATTTAAATAGGCCCATGATAGTTTTGGCCCAATCTAAGAAAAACTTCATAAAGTGACATGATAATAGTACCACATTGGTTTTCCTATGGGATAAGACCACCCCTACCCCTTATAATAAGGGGTACATGGCCGACTGAGTTCCTATCTATCCCATCGACACAAAAACACAACAAATCAATCTACTACCTCTTTTGACCCTCTTTTCCCAATCTACCTCTTCTCCTCATTCTTCGTCGGTGTTGCATGGCTGGAGGATCGACGACGACGATGCTCAAGGGCGGTCAGGTCGGCTAGAGCAGCCCATAGCCGCCGCATGCCCTGAGGGGGTCCCTCCCTGGCGTGTGGGGTTTCGGGTATCAAGAGACATCACTGGTGTTTCTTGCGTATCGCGCTCCTAGCGAGGCTCCTCCGGCGACGTGTCATGTGTATCATGCTCATCGCTGGAGGCACAAGGTCCAGGTGTAGACATCCCCTAGGCGCCAGCCGATCCCAAAATCAGCTAGGCCCTACATCGAGCGATCTTGCTCCTTATCGAGTGTGTGACCTAATTAAGCGTCAATACACTTTTTGGTGACTCCGCTGGGGAATGATTCGTTCGGCTATCACCTATAGCCAATCTTTCTGACCTAGCCAATTTATTGGTTCTAATATATCCTTTTTGTGTTATCATTACTATTGCATTTGGTCCAAAAGGCCAATAGCATCTGGTCTTGATCTCTTCTTTTCAAGATGTGGAACAACGGTCGTAACGGCGAGTTCACCAGTCAAATGGGTGAGGAGATCCTCGTCAGGTCTACAACCATAGCGAAGCTGAAGGTAGATGGGATTACTGAAGATTCTCCTCTTTTCTATACTATGGTTAAGATGAATTCTGCATTTGATAAATTAGAGGAATGAATCTTTGGTACTCCTATTACTACTTCACCTCATGTTGGACATACTAGTGAATCGGCCCCGGCTTTTAGTCAACCTCAATATGAGAGGCCGTTTTACTATTATTTTGACCAGCATGGCAGGTTGATTTCAAAGAGTCAATCCAAATTGGCCTCTTCGGCACCTAAAACCGATAGGGCCAATTCAGGAGGGACTAGCACTATACCTCCTAGGAAGAGGCTATCTTATTGTTATATTGATCAATATGGCAAGATTATTTTCAGGAAGCCACCTGAATTGATCTCTTCTGCGCCTAAAACCGATAAGACTAATTCAAGAGGGGTTAGTACTATTCTTCCTGCTACTACATACACGCCGAATTCGGTTTGTACCTCTCGAACCAATGATAGGACAGCAGCACCACATGCTTCATTGCCTCATATTACGGTGTTGTCTGACCCTCCAAAGTCATCAAGCATGGTTTCAGTGCCTGAGGCTTCATGTGCTGCCTCCCAAACTGATTCATAGAAATTTATTAATCGGTTTTAGAAATCAAAAGAGGCAAAATTGGACATGTAAGCTACGCATGACGGAGATGCACTCCTTTGCCTTGCAAAAAGACACTTTCCATGGCTGAAACTCTAGAGATCAATAATCCAGCCATCTTGATACGGCCAGAGCAAGCTGATTCCACTATTGGAAAAAATGTGATAATCGGCGAGCCCAGAACCTAAGAAGGAAAATAAAGTTTTAGATCGCGAGGTGGTGTAAGAAAAGTCCAATGATAATCAAGAGAGCCTTAAGATCACTATCAAATCTTCTGGGCTCGGAGGGCAAGTCCAAACTCCCGTGGACAAGCAGAAATCAGCCACTAACACTATCGTTCAAAGAGGATCGATTAGGCCAAACTGATTTTAATGTTAGTGGACAGAAAATCAGCCACTAACACTACCTTTTTTCGGGCCGCTGCGGGCCGCCGCCGCCGCACGCCGGAGGGCGGCGGCTGTGGTGGCAGGAGAGGAGGCAGAAGGAGGAGGCCTGGAGCGGCGTTGAGGACGCTCGGGGTCGGGGGGGTTCCTCCGCTTCTGTCTAGATAGAATCTCACAGCTCTGATGGAGGCACTCGTTTGTGGCTCTTTGCGAGAGATCCTCACAGGATTTCTAATTCCATGGTACACAGAGCCCCTCAATTATTAAATTATATATATGTCTCTCTACCCTTTCCCTTTCTATATGATTGCAGACTTTAGCTGAAGAATCCGATCCCATTTGTCTTCAACACTAAACATATATTGTACTGTTATATAACAAATAATTGGCTATGGCCAATGAGACGCTGAGAGTAAGAACACAAATTTGTGCTCTGCTCTGTACAGTCATCGAGGAACAGCAATATGTAACCCTGGCTAATGAAACATTTATTTTTCTACAATTCATTCATAACCAACTCATCATGTTCATGTCCAATGCGTATTCGTCTGCCATCCCTAATTCCCAAGCTGTACAATAAAAATCATTCAAATCCAATGTAATACCCGCTAAATCACGGAAAACTCCCAAAGAAGCATATGATGACCATAACACCAAAAAACATAGCCCAGAACAACTGCAGTAACAGCAAAATAAATCTATGCATCTTATTTGGCCCAAACAAAATCTTTGCAATATTGTCCGACCCTTAAGCTTCTGCAGAAAGTGTTTCATTGTAACATTTTGTTCAGTAGCTCTTCAGCTTTTTTGAAGCTACATGGTGAACACCAATCTCTGCTTTTCTTAGATTAAGTAATGGTTTCGACCTGTCAGTGGCTTATCACTGTATTCTTTTTACACAAAAGAGAGAATCTGTTGGGTCGATGCTTTGAAATTAGAAGGAAGAAACGCTCAAGGAAGATGCCAGTCACTGTATTCTCTTATACGAATCTGGCTGTTCCCACTACTTAGAGACAACATCTGTGATCACTGCTTAACAAATGCTTGCTTGTTGAAAGCGTTTTGCCCAGCTGTAGCACAAAGTTCAGTATAAGCTGCTAAGATCTGCTTTACAAGCGTATCATGGAGCACCAAGTTTAGGGACATTGTGGTTCTTCCTCTGTTTCGGCATCGTCATATCTCTCAAGATGGAGCAGAGCATGCACCAAGAAATTCATTGACTGCAGTTGGAATAATCCCCTCAAGATGGAGCACAGCAACACTTGTATCTTCCCTGCGCCTCACAGAAAAGCACACCATTTCTCAAGCTGTTTGCCAATTTATTACGTAACTCTGTAGTCGTAATCATGTCGATTAGTAGCTACTGCATTGTTCTATGTTAGTACTTTGCACGCATTCGATTTCTTTCGCAATGTTGACGGTGAAGACAGTTCTTACTACATGTCAATTGAATGGATGCTTTGAGGCTGTCAATCTCTAGGGTCTGTTTGGATCTGATGAATTGAAACCAATATCTAGAAAGTGCTTCCTATTTTATTACTAGATTACTTTCCAATTTCTCTTAATTCCTGGGAACCAACTAGGGCCCAAGAGAGATGCCAGTTCCAACATTCTAGTCTAGCTGAGTAGCAGTGTCACTTTCTATATACTGGCTGATAAAATAGGCATAACTCAGATATAGTGAAGGCAGGAATCTTATAATTTAGCTTTGGACTCCTTGAACTTGTGTATATATAGAATATGGAAAGCTTCATCCACAAGCTAGGTACAATGTTTTAGGTTTCGAGCCTTTTATTTTTTATGAATAATCCCGGAATGGGCCTTATGGGCCCAAAAGTTAGCAAGAACGCCAGTGTGGGGTGTGAATGGTAGCTCATCCCCAGGTGGCCACATAAAAGCGGAATCCCCCCCCCCCCCCCCCCCCCTACTTAAGGGAGTGCCATCCATTGCACATCTGCTCCTACAAACCATTTACCTGATTTAAACCATGTATATATATAAGAAAGACATGACCGGCTGTCTAAGGCATGAATAAGACCACAATACCAGCAGCAGTTTAAAGTTCAAACATAGCCTTGGGAAGCATTGGGAAGTGTGGATGCCTGTCGAAGTATTTTGCAGTTCCGGACGCCGGGTGTCCTTGCACCACCATAATGGACTCAAGCAAGGGCTTAAGGCATCTCCAGCTTCTTCTGTTGGAAGCTCCTGCTGGGACCCTTCGTCCACTTTATGCTATGCGGGTATAGGTCAGGCGGCAGCTCCAAGACCCTGTTTAGTTCCCAGAAAATTTTACAAAATTTTTCAGATTCCCCGTCACATCGAATCTTTGAACACATGTATGAAGCATTAAATATAGATAAAAAATAAAACTAATTACACAATTTAGACTAAATGGATGAGACAAATCTTTTAAGCCTAATTAGACCATGATTGGACAATGGCCCTGTTTATTCGGCTTATAATCCGTTTTTTTCAGCTTGTTTTTTCAGCTGGAACAGTATTTTTCTCTCACAACAAATCAGCCAATAGTGTTTTTCAGCCGGCTTATCAGCACAGCCGAACGGCTCCAATATTTACCAAATAACAACGAAAAGAGCTACAGTGCCGCTTTGCAAAAAATTTTGAATCTAAACCGGCCCCAAGTGTCCTTGGATGGTTCGTTTTCTTTGTGGGTAGGCCAACCTCTGGAGTAGAGAACCATTGTGAATAGAACCACAGCAGGAACTGATGCCAGTGACTAACTTGTACGTTTTGTGACAAGCTGTAAGCAACTATCCACTGTCTGTGTTGTCCTTCTTGTCATCAGACTCTCTTTGACGAACGACATAAAAAAATCAAGGAGAAACTGCTAAGTTGTTGAAAAGCATATCAATGGTGTGTGTTGTGTGGCCTCTTTCTCTGCAGATCCCCTGAGAATCTAATAGCTTTGTTGGAGGCACTCATCAAACAGCAATAAGACATGCTCTGCTCTGAGCCTCCCAGGACAGCACAGGGTTCCTCTGCATACCTTTGTGCTAGTTCGTATAAAATATATATCGGTCTAACCTTTTCCTTTTATATGATTGTAGACTTTAGCTGAAGAATCCGATCCCCCATTTCTACTGAAAATTCCACAAAGTACTTGTGATATAAAAAAAACAATTGGCTATGGCCACTAAGATATAGACAGTATGAACATAAGTCGTGCTGTGTTCTGTACTTCTGTCTGTACAATCATCGAGAGAATGAACAGCAGTATGCAACCCTGCCTAATCAACATTTATTTTTCTACAAGTCATGCATAATCAGCTCATCGTGTATTCGTGTGCCTTCCCAAATTTCGAACCTGTATAATAAAATTCACTCAAATCCAATTTAATACCCGCAAAATCACAGAAAACTCCCACTTGAAACTACTAGACATCATCCAAGCTCGACTGACTTGAGAGCACGCATGCGTGCAGCAAGCTACGATCCGATCACATGACGGTACACGCCGCCGACGGGTCGTCGTCGCTGAAGGTCCGGCAACCCCTGTACGCACCACACGGCGGCGGCAACGGCCGAACGGTTGTGCCGTACACCCTGCTGCCGCAGCAGCCGCACCTGCAACTGTCGTAGTAGCCCTGGTAGCAGAGCGCGCAGCACGGGCACCCGCACGGCCCCACGGGCGGCGCCGGCCACGACGGGATCTCCACCGTCGGGATCACGTACTCCGCCACGGGCTGCTCTAGCTGCCGGCCCGGGCACGTCGGCATCATCAGCGGCGGTGGGTGGTGTTGCGGTTGCGGCACGGGCAGGTCCATCGGCGGCTTCATCTCCTGGGGCGGGGGCGACATCGGCGGCTCCAGCTCCGCTTTGGGCGGCTTGTCCTCGACGTAGTGCGCCTGGGGCACCATCGCGGACAACCCCTGGTCAGGAGGAGGCGGTTGGTGGACCGGGGACGACGGAGGCGGCATCATCATCGTCTCTGGCGGAGGTCCCGGTGCCTGCTCCGGCGGCGGAGGCGACGAAGGCCGTTCGGCTAGCGGTGGCTTATCCTTGTTCTTCTTGTTCTTCTTCTTGTTCTTGCCCTTCTTCAGCGCCGGTGCCGGCATGGGTGGCCCGTCTGGCATGTTCTCCGGAGGAGGCTTGCCGCCGCCGCCGTTGGCGTCGACGATGTGGACGTCCTTGATCACCTTTCCGCCCTTGCAGCAGAGCTTGCAGGCGAGCCGCTGCGGGTCGAACGGCCCCACGATGGTGATCGTCTTGCTCTTGTTGTCGAAGGAGATCGTCCGGATCCTCTCAGGGTCTGCACGCACGAGCAATCAAGAATGACCATACTGACGAGGTGTCGAGGTTGCAGTAATTCGGTTTTTTTTTTCCTTGTTTAGTTCCCAACTTCTTCCCAAATTCTACTATGCAAAAAAAGATTCCCATCACATCAAAATACCGGCACATGCATGGAGTACTAAATATAGATGAAATTAAAAACTAATTGTACAGTTTTGTTGTACTTTGCGAGACGAACATTTTGAGCCTAATTAGTCAAAGTTTAGACAATTTTTACCAAATACAAACGAATTGCTACAGTTCGTATTTAATTCGCACGGTAGCAAACTGTAGCAATTCGGCCACTCCCGAATCGGGAACTGAACAAGGGCTTTACCTACCTTGGAGCTGGCAGAGAATCTTGCGGATCTTGTGGTAGCACTTGTGGCAATCAAGGTCAACCACAAGAATTAGCATGGAGATCTGTGTTGACAGCAGAGTTAGTCCAGGCCGGGTAAATATTAGTACTCTTTTTGACACAATAAAGCAAAGTAAAGGGAATCTAATGAAAATCACTTCAGCTGTCAAAGCCGAATAATGAGATTAAAAGCATTGTTGAAACGCTGCACAACTTTATCACGTTATTTACGTTATATAAGCAAACGCGTTTCTGTTTCATTTTATTTGTCACCGTTTTGTCAAGTATAAATAAATAGTAATTAACTCCCATCAATGAATTCAGCCCTGAATTATATTTCGTAACGAAACAATTATAAATATTATAATAAGATCTTGACAAGTGCCCCAAAAGAATATATATATTCTCTTTTCTTTTTGAATAATATATGTATTCTCTTTGCCAAAGAAAAAGAAACACATCAAAAAGCATGTAACGCGGGTATATATGCGATACGCATTTGAACAGGAACTAGCTAGATTGTGAAATAAAGAATGGACTTATTCCTACAGCTCAACATATGTGTGGAAACTCTTTGAATATATTCTTGCTCCACTACGATGCTTTTTCCTTTCAATCAATTTCTAAAGAACAGCATATACAGGTTAGCCAGCAGCGCAAAATCAGGTGCATCGAAACACGAATCCGCAAAGAGATAACAAAGCATACATCAAAACACAAATACACAATTGTTGTATGCAGAACTCATGTCAGCTAGAAACTTAGAAACAGAATTTGAGAGAGGAAGAGATCACCTTCTCTGCCATGCTTTGGATGGGAGCTGCTGATCCTCTGTTTCTCACATGTAGATATTAGAGAGAGAGAATGCGTGTGTGTGAGAGAGAGAGGCGTGCGGTGTGAATAGAAGAGAGGAGGGGAGAGAGTGAGGTGCCATATAAATAGGAGACTGGAGATGCCTGGGGGACACCATCTGCCGGCCTAGTCAATTCACATGGCCCCACGTTAAGGGGGTGTTTGGTTTGAGTGCTAAATTTTAGTCCGTGTCATATTAGATGTTGACTGAGCTTGATCATAGGGTGTTCGAATACTAATAAAAAATAAATAATTTATTCTGTGAGTAAACCGCGAGACGAATTTATTAAGTCTAATTAATCCATCATTAGCATATTTTTACTGTAGCAATTAGTGTTAATCATGGACTAATTAGGCTTAAAAAATCATCTCGTAAATTATCCTCACTGTATATTTTTAATTTTATAAATAGTCTATATTTAATACTCTATTCATATATCAAAGATTCGATGTAATAAAAACTAAAATTTAGTTCGCGAACCAAACACGCTAAGGGAATAACCTGTTTCACCCTAGTCCGGACACCTGTACACGTATTCGCTTATATATTTCTTGATTGACAGCACTGGAGTAAAGTAAAGGGAATCTTGGGGGTTATTAGTTTCTGGGTGAAAAATTTTGTGACATCACATCGGATGTTTAATGAGATATTCTGGAGTGTTTGATACTAATAAAAAATTAATTACATAACTCGTTTGGAAACGGTGAGACGAATTTATTAAGCCTAATTAATCCATCATTAGCATATGTTTACTGTAACACAACATTGTCTAATCATGGATTAATTAGGCTTAAAAAATTCACTTCACAAATTTATCGTGATTTATGTAATTAGTTATTTTTTTGTCTACATTTAATACTCCATGCATTTGTCCAAACATCCGATGTGACGGGGTAAAAAATTTTTAGAAAGAAACTGAACACCCCCAAATTAAAATCACTGCAGCTGGCACACGAAAAGCAGAATGAGACTGATTTCCTAAATAAATTATTTAAAGCGTTCGTGAATCGCTGCACAACTTTATCAAGGCCTTGTTTAGTTTGTGAAATTTTTTAGAAAATGGTACTATAATACTTTTATTGTTATTTGGCAATTAGTGTCTAATCATGGTCTAATTAGACTTAAAAGATTCGTCTCGTGAATTTCGTCTAAACTATGTTATTAGTTTTATTTTTTATCCATATATTAATGCTTCATGTATGTGTTCAAAGATTCGATGTGACGGGAAATCTTGAAAATTTTTGCAAAATTCTGGGAACTAAATAGACCCCAAGTGAAGCAAATGCGTTTCCATTTCTTTTTCTCTGTTGCGGTCAGTAAAGCAAGCAACTGATCCATCCCCATGAATTGAGTTGAGCCTCGAATTATATTTTGTCATATAGTACAATTGAAAATATAAATGACAGGACAAATGTATATATTATAACCTCTTGACAAGAGCTCTAATGCAAAAGAATATAATCTCGTGCCAAAGAAAAAAGAAAAACATCAATCAAATAAAAAGCATGTAACGCGGGTATACACATGCGGTACGATTTTGAACAGAACTAGATTGTGAACTAAAGAATGGAGTTATTCCTACAGATCAACATATGGGTGAAACTTTTTGAATATATTCTTGCATGCTCCACTATTATTCCTTTCGATTTCTAAAGAACAGCATATACAGGTTAGCGACAGGAGTAAATTCAGGTACATAAAAGCACAAATTCACAAAGAAAAAAAAACAAAGAATACATCAAAACACAAACACGCAATTGTTTGTTGTACGGACAACTCTTGTGATGGTGAGCTTCAAATTGTGAGAGAGAGAGAGAGAGAGGCGTGAAGTGTGAATAGAAGAGGAGAGGGGAGAGAGTGAGGTGCCGTGTAAATAGGAATAGGGAATAGACAACAGTTGCCAACAAAACCACAGCAGCAACAGCTGCTCAAGCCACTTGATTTAGGCAATGTTTGTTTGTAGTTTGTGGCCCACATTGTATTCTCATGAGCAATGTTCATAGGCGTAGGAAGCATAGGTAAGTATCGTCGCTTTTGCATGTAGTTCATAATGGAAGGGTCATCGTTTAGCCTTGCAAGGCTGCCGTAAGGCACACATGCAGAGCTCCAACCTGCACTTATGCTATTATGTTACTTTTATTATATTAGAAAAGTCAAAACGACTTACAATTTGGAACGGAGGGAGTAGCAAGGAGTGAGAAAGCGGTGTTTGTGCAATTAGTTTGATTGCAGTCTAATTTTGACGCTCGACTTTCAAGTGGTTTTGGATGCCTCTTTGGCTGGACCCTGGGTATGCCTAGGGAGGTTGGCAGTTTTTTGGTTCCTATTACTATACGTTATACATTTTGTCAAACCCTTGTAATTTCATTGATTGATGGTAATGAAATTTGGTTTTGACCATGGTGGAAAAAAAAGTGATGACCGAGTGACCGAACAGGCGAGTAATTGGGTGGTCGAGTGACAGAGTGAGTCCCAGGCATCTGATTCTGGACTCTAGGGGCCAGGATTCTTGCCTGGCACATGCTTTGCCTAGGAGGGCTACAAGCAAACAACCCCTAAGTGTTCGAGTGACTAAGTGGTTAATTGATTGAGTGACAGAGTAGCGGCCTAGAGATTGGGCGACCGAGTGGTTGAGTGATATTTTAAAAAAAAAGATGATGTTGTCTCCTTAACAAAATAATTCAAAAATCACATCTTATTATAATAGGACGTCAATTATCATAATCATAAATATGTGTGTCGCACGCGCATGGCTACTAGTCAAAACATAAAGAGAATTTGGTGTTTCTACCTCTACTGCTGAGTCCAATTATGATATTACCCTTACTTTTTTTTAACTTTGTGATTTTGTCCTCATGATTTTTGATTGAAGCATCCATTTGTCCCGCACGTTGGCTCGGCGGCCCATTGCTGTCGTATTCACGGGGACCGTCCCCACTCAATTTTATTCCGAAATGGAACTGTCGTATTCCACGGTTCGTTTCACATGCTGCAGCCAGCAGCCATCCAACCATACGCGAACCCGAGGAACACAGGAAAATTGTGAATAAAACCACAGCAGCAACAGATGCAGAAACCATACTTTAACGCCGCTTTTGCAAGTATTCCTTCGTAAACTTTATTTATGCTATAACGTTACTTTTACAAGCTGTAAGCAACTTACCTCAAAAGAAGTTAAGGAGATGCTAGATGTTGTGGTTTTGAAAAGCATATCAATGATATGTGGTACAGCCAGATCCTTTGGGAATCCAACAGCTAAATATATGATCGAGGCATTTGTGGGTGCGGTCCTCTGCTCTCAGCCTCACAAGACGGCAAACAGCACACGATTCCTCTGCCGAACCCTTGTGCTAGATTATTTCCATGGGACATGTAACCATCGATCAATCTTATCTTACTATTACTAATTAGAGGTCTCAACAGAGGTACCATGATAATTCTAGCCGCTACGAAAAAAGATAAATCCTAAAATTTTTCACAATAATCAGAAACATCTGCCCTTTAATTTGATAGACTCTAATCATCATCGCCAATAATAGTCATCGGATCTATTGTAATTTGTAAAAAAATTACCCACCTCTGTCATTATGAAAAAAAAATACATAAAGTAACCCCTAATTTTACAACTAAATTACCCACTTCTGTCATTACAAAAGATAATTCAAAATAACCCCCACATTTGCATATAAAAATTACCCACATCTATCATTATGAAAAAATTAAAAATAATCTCCTAAATTTGCATCTAAATTACCCATATTTGCTATAATAAAATATAATACAAAATAACCCCCTAATAATACATCTAATTTACCCAGTTTTGTCATTATTAAAGATAATTTAAAATAATTCTCTAACTTTGTGTCCAAATTACCCATATCTATCATTATAAAAGATAATTTAAAATACCCCCTAATGATTTTATAAATCACCCACCTTCATCGCTATAAAAGATAATGCAAAGTAACATCCTAAGTCTGCATTCAACCTAACCATATATGTTGTTGTGAAAGATAATGTAAAGTATTACCTTTATATTTGTATCTACCTTAGCCATTATAAAAAATAAACAAAAATATCTCTCAAATCTACATATGAATACTAATATATTTTATTATAAAAAATAAATTAATATCTATAAAGTACAATACATATATATATATTTCTAAATTATGGACTTCTACCACCGTGAAATTAAATAACCATAACGCTATATTCCACCGTGTATATCAAATAAACATATATACATTAGGATAAATATTTATTTTAATAAATTATGAAGCATGGAAAAAATATTCACTTAACAAACTACGCAGCAATAACACTAACAATTCACTTTAATTTATACTAATACTCCATGATAATAAATTTCATAAGTTTATACATTTTGACTGCAATATTATGTCATATCAATATCAGAAATTTTGAGCACTCTATGATACATAAAACAATACTACACACATATAATCCTGTGATATAACAAATTCAACATGTTCAGTGCCGGGGGCAAGTTGAGTTTTAACTTAACATGTGATAAACAATACTAATAAGACCTAAACTCTTTTTAATAAAAATAATTTATGAATAAAGATAAAGAACACTAGAATTTCTACTTAACATGTGAAAAAAATTACAACAACTTGATAAAAAGTTAAAAGCTAAACTATAGATTTATGAAATCATAAAAAGGGATGCAACAAGAGTTCATATATCATACGATTAGGTTTCAACTAAATACAAATCAAGTTAGAAAAAAGATAAATTTTAGAAATTCTAACTACAGGTCCTAAATGGAGCCTGCATGTTAAGGCTCACAAGACCAGATAGAAAACAAAAGATAGATCCTAAAAATTCTCACAAAAATTAGAAACATCTTACCAATAATTCGGCATGACCTATAATAAGAGCTATAGGATCTATTCTCTAAATAATTATCCACCTCTGCTGTTGTGTAAAACAATGTAAAGTGACCCATGACTCTATATTTATGTTATCCACCTATGCCATTAAGAAACATGATCTAAAGTAGTTCTAAATTTCCAACTAATCACCTGTGTCCTCCTATTATTTGAATGATAATTTACATAACTAAATTTTCATCCCACTATTAGAAAATATTAAATACCCCCTCAAATCTGCATCTAAATTATCAAATCTTCCATTATAAAAAATGTTTAGATAACCATAGAGCATATATTTGTTTCTACATACATTACCCAACTCTGTCAATATTAATATAGTAAGATTTAATTAAAATAAACATACGGGTCATGCCAGCATCCATTAGCAATAAATATATATGTTATGTTTCATCACTAAAAAATATTTTCTTAACAACTCATATACTAATGATACTAACAAATTGTTTAAAACCATATTAGTAACCATGACATATATAGGTCATTACTTTAGATATATTTATATATTTTAACTAAAATGTTTGACATGTCTATATTAATAGTATAACCATAACTGCACATATAATTCCTTGATAGAAAAATTCAATCATCTTGAGAATTGTGGGAGGCCACCAGTGGCTATATTTTCCTTACTCTCTAAGATTACTTTAGAGTAAAATATCGATCATTATAAGGCTTAAGTATTAAATTTCTCTTAAGGTTAGTCCTGCTACCCCATCCGAGATCTCACTTCAAGCTCTATGACTTATCTTAAGCGACATGATGTATGTTTCAAATGATGGCTTATATTATTGTAGTATTTAAAAACCTACTCTACGACCTAAAATTCTTATTTTAAAAAAGTGCAAAAATGAGAGTTAATGAAAGATACAATAAGTATAAGAGTTTCAACTTAACTTGAGAAGAGAAAAAATCTGTAGTAGTCAATAGGAATAAATAAAATTAAAAAAATCAAAATTTAGATTTATGACTTGATAAGATGTATGGTGCAATAAGAGCCACATAATTAATGGTAAGGTTTTAAATTAATTGCATATTTAAAATATATAGAGGTGCTATGCAAAAAAAAATATGAATATGGATGAAAAAACATATAGATCAGTCCCTTGAAAAAAATACTAACTAATAAGTTTATCATAACTAGATATAGACTGCAGAGTATCTATTATGTTTATCGTGTTAGAAAAATAAACAAAGAGAAAAAAACATACGATCTAATATAAATAATTATTTATTAGTCAAATATTAAATAATAACTAATACTTATATCTCCTAAAATTTTAGCACGTGCGAGAGCACATGTTGATGGACTAGTCATATGAATTATAGGTCTAACCTGAACCAAATACAAGTGATTTCAATTTTGTTGTCACTTGTTTTGCACTCCTGACTTCCTCTGCAGCGTGTTGCGCGGTAAGTGGTAACTGGTAAGTAGGAGTATTTAACAAACTGTCTGCAATGCGTGCATAGCATCAAGACAGTAGTGATAATGACCGAGAGAGTACAAGCCAGAGGGCTCTTATGACTCCAGACTTTAGCAGAAGCATCCGATCCTGTTTGTGTTGAACACTCAACATAGTACAGTGATACTATAACATCTGGCTATGGCCAATGAGATGTGGACAGTAAGAATGTAAGATCATATATTCAGCTCTGCTCTTTACAGTCATCGAGAGAATAATTAACAACAATATGCATCCCTGCTTAATGAACATTTATTTTTCTACAAGTCACGCAGGCATAACCAACTTATCATGTCCATTTCGTATTCGTCTGCCATCCCAAATTAATTCCCGACCTGTATAATAAAACACTCGAATCCAAAGTAGTCCACGCTAATTCACTGAAAACTCCAACTTGATCCTACAAGAATGACTCCAAGGTCGACTGATCAACTCGAGAGCATGCATGCGGCATGCTACGATAGGATCACAATCACATGATGCTACATGATGCTACACGCCGCCGACGGGTCGTCGTCGCAGAACGTCCGGCAGCCCCTGTTGCCGCACGGCGCCGGTAACGGCCGAACGGTCAGGCCGTACACCCTGCCGCAGCAGCAGCACCTGCAGCTCTCGTAGTAGCCCTGGTAGCAGGGCGCGCAGCACGGGCACCCGCACGGCTCCACCGGCGGCGGTGGTGGCGGCGGTGGTGGCGGCGGCGGCGGCGGCGGTGGCGGCGGCGGCGGTGGTGGCGGCGGCGGCGGCGGCGGCGGTGGTGGCGGTGGTGGTGGCGGCGGCGGCGGCGGTGGTGGCGGTGGCGGTGGCGGTGGCGGCGGCTTGGTGTCGACGATGTGGACGTCCCTGACCACCTTGCCGCCCTTGCAGCGGAGCTTGCAGGCGAGCCGGAGCGGGTCGAACGGCCCCATGATGGTGATCGTCTTGCTCTTGTCGTCGAAGGAGATCGTCTGGATCCTCTCATGGTCTGCACGAACAAGATGACCAGTGAGATCGTAGGCAAGCATGGTGTTCGTTGTTACTCGTAAAGATGAACTGATCGATCATACTGACGAGGCTGCAGTGCCCTTTTTTTTTTTTTGGTTCTTACATTGGAGCTCGCACAGAATCTTGCGGATCTTGTTGTAGCACTTGTGGCAATCAAGGTCAACCACAACGATTAGCATGGAGAACTGTGTTGACAGCAGCATTAGTCCAAGCCAGGGTAAATATTGTTCTTTTTGTAAAGTAAAGGGGATCAAAATCACTGCAGCTGGCACACGTCAAAGCGGAATAAGATTAGTAATTCCGAAAGTATTGAAAGCATTCTTGAAACGCTGCACAACTTTAACAACATGCGTTTCTGTTTTTTTTTATCTGTTGCGGGCGAGGCGGGCACAGGCTGAGGCGGCGGCGCGGGCGCAGGCCTAGCCGAGGCGGCGGCGCCTCCTCCCCCAACCTCCACCGGCAGCGCTGGCTCCTTCCCCGGCGGCGGCGCGCTCCTCCCCCGAGCACCTCCACCGGCGGCACTGGCTCCTTCCCAAGCGGCGGCCAGATCCGCCTGGTGGCAGATCGAGTTCCCCTGGTGGCGGATCGACGAACCCCGGCGGCACGGCGGCGCGTAGCCCAAATCCAAGCCCAGGCCCGGTTTGGGCTGCGGGAAATTTTTTTTGTTTTTTTTATTTGATTAACCGAGGTAGGCATTTGAACAGCCTCGGAAAACATTGATTTACCGTGACCTTTCGAACCGAGGTGACAGTGATGCCCGCCTTGGTTAATCTGTTTTGTCCGCCTTGGTTAAAATTGTTGTACTAGTGATTATCGAAGATGATTATTAGAGTCTACGAAATTAAAGACGAGATGTTTCTGATAGGATTTGATCTTTTTTGTGGGGCACCAGGTTGAATTAATGTAGAGCCCCCTATTAGCCTCGAATTAGTAATAGTAAGATAACCCCTAGACAAGTGCCGCAATCCAATATAATCCCTTTCCAAAGAAAAAGAAAACATCAAAAAGCATGTATAACGTAGGTATATATGCTATATGCTTTTGAACAGTAACTAGACTGTTAAATAAAGAATGGAGTTATTCCTACAGATCAACATATGCAATAGAAACTTTTTGAATATATTCTAGCTCCACCATTGTTCCTTCCAATTTATAAAGAACAGCATATACAGGTTAGCGACAAGCCCAAATTCAGCTACATCAAAACACAAATTCGCAAAGAAGAAACAAAGAATACATCAAAACACAAACACGCAATTGTTGTTGTACGCAGAACTTATTCATGTCGGCATCAAATTTTGCAAGCCGCAGAGAAAGAGAGAGAGAGATCACCTTCTCTGCCATGCTTGGGTCGGAGCTGATCGTCTGCTTCTCACATGCAGAGAGAGAGAGGAGTCCAGTACAACAGGACTTTCGGAGGTGAGGCGACCACGCCTGCTGAGCTACTAATAGTCATCCAGGAAGAAGCGAGGGCCTGGGACATGGCGGGGCATTCGGCATCTAAGGTCGCTGCTGGCTCCTTTGACGAGTGCTTCATCTTTGAGTTCGGGACCATTTCGTGCGTGTAAAGCTTATCGAGAGACTTAGGGCCTGTTTGGTTGCCGCCCTGGCCTGGGAGCCGCGGCCAGGCAGCACGGACGCCTGGGATGGCTGCCTAGGAGGCGGGAACCAAACCGGCCCTTATAGTATTCAGGCCCAGCGGTAATTATCTGATTACCATGGAATTTTGTAAACACTTTTAATTCCTCTTAATTCACTTGCCCCCGCGTCGTCCACTCTGACGGCTCGGGCGACTCCGCAACACACCGAGCACCTCCCCATCAACCCTAGCGCGGCCTTCGCTGCCGCCGGAGCTGCCTTCCGAAGATCGGCGGACGGCAAGAATGGCGGCGTCGAGGCATATCTCAACCTCCCCATGCCTCCTCCCCTCCGTTCCTTCTCCTCCCTCCCGTTCTCTATCCTTCGCCGGGGCTGATGGTTGGGCTTCTGCCGCTCGAGGAATGGCTGGATCCGGTGGCTTGGAGGCTGGTTCCGGTGTTCACTGGCGTGGTTTCGGTCTACGATGGCCTCTGCTCTTTACAACTTGCTCCTGTCTCTGGGTGGCCCTTAGATGTCTGCTCACCTACTCCAAGTCTGCACGGCTCCGGCTTCGCCATGCCCGGATTGGCCGCTTCCACGTGTCTAGAGGTTGGATCGGCACAGAGGTGGCCAGATCTGGTGGTCGGCAACCGGATCTGCTAGGCCGTGGTCGGGGCCTGCCCTCGCCCTCTCCTTCCTCTCCCTTGCTCTAGCCAGTTCTATGGTGGAGTTGGCCAGGGGGGAGGGGGTATCTGCATTGGGGTGGCCGGATCTGTGTGCTCGTCGACCAGTTCAGGTGGGGGTGGCCGTCTGTTGCTGGTTGGCCTGAGCTCCGGTGGCCTGGGTCGGCAGCCGGGCCTTCTTGTTGCTGCCCCCCGAGGCGGCTGTCGGCCTGTTGCGGCCTTGTTGGCATCGAGGTCGTCTTCCGATGACTGTGCGGGCAGCGGCGATGCCTGCAGTGCGCGTGGTGGCGTCTGGTGTCAGCGGGGACGCCCGCGTTTAGTTGCCAGCGCCTTCCTTCGGGGCAAGCATCCTTTGCGGGGAGCCCTGGCAGGTCGCGGCCGGCAGGTTGTTCGATGTTGGGGGCTAAGGCCTGGGCGGTGACGTCTACGAACGCCGCTTCCTCCATGGAGGCCTCCTCTTCATACCTCTTCCCGTGCCTTGCTGGTGTATGCAGGTGAAAACCTTCCCATATTGGGCTAGCCTCGGCAGTGCCTTTGGTGTCGTTTCCTCCCTGGAGGCTTCGCTAGGCTTCTCTAGCTCTGCCGTTCCACTCTCGCTCAGCCTTGGTGGTGCTCGTGGCGGCTCAGTTGGGCTCAATGGCCTTAGTTGCTTTAGTTGTTAACTAGTTGGTAGCGTAGTTGAGTTTTTCTAGTTGGGTCGTTTTTTTGACCAAGTTGAGGTGCTAGTTGGGTATTTTTAACCAGGTTGAAGTGCTAGTTGGGTTGTTTTCGACCAAGTCAAGGTGCTAGTTAGGTCTTTTCGACCAAGTTGTGATGTGTTGACGGTAGTTAATGTTCATCATAAACCATCAATATAACATGCATAAATACTTAATTCAATCACCAAACATAGGTATAGAGGATTAAACTAATCAATTTCATAAGTTTTGGTGAATATGTGAATGCAGGAGGATTTATCCAGAAAATAGGTCCCGGGACCACTATCACACACTCCAAATGAGCAAACCGACATCAACAAATGATTCAATTCGAATAACAAGCGACAGTTGACTCAAGACGGAGTCCAGGTCCAGCCACCAGAGGGAGGATGTCTACCTGCTCTCTGGTGGGCCAGCTGGTCTCCCCCGAAGGCTGTTCGCCCTCCGCTGGCTCGTGCACGTTTCTAAGATCTGGACCCTTGATTTTAAGGCGTTTTGAGTCGGTTTATCTAACGGTGATCGAGGGGAGAAGTTCAGTACCACCTCGGTTGTTAAAGGTGGGTGGTGCCTGGTGCCCCCCATAAAAGGACCCTCTGACCTCCTCCAAAAGGCAACAGCAATCAAGATAAGAATAGTCCTCCACATTAGGATCTATCCTTTGCAAATAGAAAATAGTGAGATAGAGAGTAAGGGAAGAGTTTGGAGGAAGTGTCGGCCTGTCGGTGCTTTCTCTATGGCTTGTACCTTGGTGGATCCAGGTTCTACCTGAACTTGCTTCCGAGATATCTCTGGTAATTGATTTATGATTCACGTAATTATTGTGTTTATATTGTTTACCAGGATCGCGACTCTTTTGAGTGCTTTAATCCTAGGCTCCGAGGCTAATGTAGTAATCGTTAGTATAAGCGTGGTGCTTAGACTTTTGGCTACTTGTGGATGCACCCTGTATTTCGGATCGATGGTAAATCGCGAGTGTGACAGCCTCATTGAGTCCTCTGTAGTTCACCTCCCATCTGTAGGCCAAGTAGGACCCGGTTGCAACAGAAATAGCATACTCTATTTGTGCTTTTCCTAGTAATATCCCCTGGTGAACAGTAGACTACACAGCTTACCCAAGTTAGAAATAGAGAATCTTAGTAGTCCTCTCTACGCTCCTGTTTATCTTTAGCCTTGTTGCTACCCCTGATTAAGTTAGACATAGTTAAACTCACACGTTTTGAGTTCGATATCCTGGAATACTTCCAGTGAAAAGCTACAACCAATATTCGTGCGCTTGTGGATCTTTTCTGCGTGCACCCACTGGTGTCAACAAGCTTTTCTGGCGCCATTGCCGGGGAAATGGTTGTTGTGTTAACTTTGAACCTACCTTAACCTTGTATCTTTTTATTTTATTTCTTTTTAGCCTGGAGAACGCACCTATATATCAATACACTACACCTATGAGCGCATGCCTAGAGCCACCAAAGTTTTCGAAGACTATCCTAACACCTAGCTATGAGCTGCGCCCATGCTTGAAAAAAATGGTTGAAGAGCAATCCTTCTCGGGAGAAGGCAATGAAAACCCATACTTTCACCTACGAGAGTTTGATCAGACCTGTGCAGGCTTGCATATTGCTAGCATGTTAGACGAAACCTTAAGATGGAAGCTATTTCCATTCTCTTTGACGGAAATGGCTAAACATTGGTATAATCAAACCATAGAAAGTCTACAAGGAGATTGGGAAGCTTTATGTTCTAGATTTTGCTTATATTTCTTTCCCATCTCTAGAGTGGTTAGCCTTCGGCTAGAGGTTTTAATTTTTAAACAAAAACAAAAAGAATCTCTTGGCAAGTCATGGGTTCGTTTTAATAGTCTTACCACAACTGGCTCTAACCTTGCTATTCAGGACCCTATCCTTCTTCAACATTTTTATATGGGTCTTGTAAGGATTCTGTGCAATTCCTTGATTCAGCCTCTAGAGGAGCTTCCTTGGTTTGTCTGCTAGTAAGGCAAGAACTATCTTTGATAAAATTATTGGACGTATTCCCTACACCAGTAGTCATGATGAACTCCCCAAGGAAGAAGAGGAATCATCTTCCGAGCAAGAAGAGGAAGCTTTGATAGCCAAATCACAACCACTATAAACCCAAGATTTAGCTATCAAACCTGAACCGCAAATACCACAAAACCAAAATTCTCCAAAGGAAGAAGAAAGTCAACATCAGGAAAAGTCCAAGGATGGAGTGTCAAGCAAGCCCATAGAAGGAGCGCCTAGTTATTTAGAAACCATTCCTATCCTCTCTCCTTCTATGCCCATAACTAATATATGCTTTAAACCAATCCTAGCCTTGATGATCCATCTTATGAGTCTTATGATGATCCTATCATTGACCCTGATAATCCACTAAGGCATCCAAGGCATAGGAGTCATGAAGGCCACCAATCTAACCAAGAAGAGCAACGACAATGGCTAGAGCATATCAAGAATTCATGTGCCGTTGTAAGTAAAGAATGGTTGGATGAGGCTGAAGCTCTAAAGGTAGACTCAACGAGTGAGCTTAAGTTAATCTCTTTAATAAACATGACTCATCGAAGTTTGGACGATGCTTTGGATCGTCAACCTCTCATGAAGATCAACCCGAGAGTCACCAATCCAAGGGAAACTGTGGACATTCATGAAAAATCAACCTTGGGGCTTGAAAAGGAAGATGACATCAACGAACATGGAAGCTACTTCATGAACACCTCATTAAATCTATGCTCACATGAGAAATCTCCTGAACTAATTGGTCTTTCTAACATTACCACACACAGAATCTTCAACCCTCTCATGCTTCTTGTCTATAAAAACTTTGGAAGGGTGGTTGTAGATGCATTTATTTATCATAAATATTGCAAATCTCGTTGTGTGTTGGCATAAATCTTGAGACAGGTACACGAAGGTTGGTGATTGAAGGGAAAACCACCTCACCAATATGAGACACAATTTGAAGGTTTCCCAAGGATGAGCTTTTTCGGGAGATAACTCGAGCTTTTACCTTTTGCTATAATATATATTTGTTTGTAAAAAAATGATGTCTTTGTGAAATGAGCATAAAGATATAATTATGAAATTATTCCTTCGGGTATTTTTTTCACTAACCATTTCATGTTTGAAGAAAAAAATGGATGAAAACGCAAAGTACACCCAACCAAATCATAATGCAACATTGAATTACATTCATGGGAGAATATTATCACCCAAACTTGGTTTTGCGTTTTGCAAAATTCAAGTGTGGGGGATAGATTTCTCTAAAAAGACATCTCTTGCCATGTTGCTAATTTGTCTTTGTTGTCTTCACCTTTCGGCCATGCTCAATTTGCTAAGTAACAATCATGCTCATTCATCTCCATTTGAGTAAATCTTTATAGTACTTTCATGCTACCTTTGTCTGTCATAGTATGTCTTGATCAAATTAGACATGAGTCTAGTTGAACTAAAAATTGCTTGTGTAGACAATTGTTATTTTGTTAGACTAACCCCCGCAGAAAAATCTCAAATTCAATATGGGTAAGTTCCGAGATGAATTCAAATCAGAGATGAAGCATATGATGAACTCCAAAAAACTTTACGCAAAGAAGACACAACTCATTCATCATGATAAAGAACTGTAAGTATCAAATTTTATTCACTTCGTCTTTTACTGCAAGTTACCTTTGCCTTAAGCCATGCTAGAATGAGACAAACAAATAAAATATTTTATATAAAACATGATAAACAAAATCTACACTAAAGTAAACCTAAAAGCATCTTTCCTTTAGCATAGATGTAATTCACATAATTTATGGACAACAACTCATATTTCAAAGTTATTTTATTTCCTCGGGTATGTGTCCACTAATATTTTGTAGGAATAAATAAATATGAGTTATACCTGTTCATGGTTTAGTATGAACCTGGACCAAACCACCACTTCAGGTAAGAAACAAAAGGAAGAAGACCAGTTCCATAAACGCGCGCCAGAGACCGCACCTGCTCCCACACGAAATGGCTCCCTGCACCAGCGCCCCAACTCCAACTGCCATGCGGACCCCACACCGGGTTTTCCTCTCATGCGGTTACTGGCCAAGCGGCCCCACTAAGCCATGCCTGGCTCTCTCATCGGTCCACGACACAGGCCCCACGGGGCCCACCCGGCGCCAGCGACATGCTCCCTTGCGCTGCCAAGCAAACGCGTCTCCCTCACTGCCAGGGCGGGTCCACACCAACAGCTTCCCACGCCCGCGCCAAACGCGATGGCCAAGCCGTGTGCGCCCCTGCGCATAGCAGGTCGATGGGCCGGCCCAAAGCGCGCCACAGCAGAACACCCACACGCTTCCCGGCCCACTGCAGCCAAGCTGCGCACCCCCAGCAGAATAGCCGGTTCGGGCCAGCTGAAAATCCGGCTGGGCCAAGACTTCCACCAGAGCGCATGAGACAGTCGAGTTCGGACGCAGTAGCAGTTTTAGCGCCACCTCGCTTGCGTTGCAGGCCGAGGGAGAAGCATATAAGGAGGGCCAGGACCATCTTGAGAATGAGAAGGTACGCAGCTGCACAGTGCGCACGAGCAAACTATTCTTTCGCCTTTTTACTTAAAAAAAGAGAAGAAAACATGTGCGCCGCAAATAGCAGCATACACTAATTTTTGGATTTTTGGAATTGGCAACAATTCAAATGAGTCTTTAAAAAATAAAGATAAAGATAAAATTATCTTTCAAAAGTAAAAATTGAATTTAAATAAATTTGTCATAGTAAGAGAATTTAAATAAATTTGTCATAGAGTGTGTTCACTTCACATGCAAATCCAAAATATTTCATCTTCCACCCATCACATCGAATCTTTGGATGTATGCATGGAGCATTAAATGTAGGTAAAAAAGATAACTAATTGCATAGTTTGTCTGTAAATGTCAAGACGAATCTTTTGAGCCTAGTTAGTCCATGGTTGGACAAATTTTGCCAAATAACAACGAAAGATGCTACAGTAACTTTTCACCGAGTGAACACACCCATAGTTTCATTTTTGTACAGTAACAAGGTTTTTGAAAAATCTTTTATGGTTTAGTGTCAAAGTAGTGTACGCCACCCCAGCGACTAATAGCGGCCACGCTATAGGAAGTCAGTCGACACCCTACGCAGTTTTTTTTTGTATGGACTTTTTGTACGCATTACGTATCCATGTTAACTCTAATTTGCGTCATTTTTGTGTGTGAACAGCCTAGGATGACTTGTTCGACTCAAAGCTCTTATTTGAGGGGATATTTTGCGAACAAATAAATATATATATATATATATATATATATATATATATATATATATATATATATATAATATAGAAAATTTTTCTTACTTCGTAGGAGCAGTTACTCTGCCCTCCTGGCACACACAAGAGGCCAGACGGCCAGTAGCTAACGGGTTAGAAAAACTTGACCCGTCTGTGCGTAGCGTCGGTACTCGGTACGCGTATACGCGAATTAAAAATCACCGTACGAATGTCAGGACAATTGGCGTGGAAAGCGGATCAAGCTCATGCTGGGTTGAGGTAGTGTTTAGATGTGTAAAAGTTGGTGTAAAGTTCTTGTAGCAATTTTTGTTGTTATTTTATAAAATTTATCCAATCATGGACTAACTAGGCTTAAAAGATTTGTCTCGACATTTACAGATAAACTGTGTAATTAGTTATATTTTTACCTACATTTAATACTCCATGTATGCGTCTAAAGATTCGATGTGACGGAGAATCTCGTAAAATTTTTGGAATTTTGAAGTAACTAAACACTGCCTGAGTTATGTACGTAGGCACAGATCATGGGCTGGTTCGGCAGGTAGAAAAGCCGGCTGGTTTCGGCTGATTCAATAGTATTCTGTGAAAGAGAATAAGCTGAAACAAGCTAAAACAAGTCGAAACCTGACCAGCAGAACAGGGCCCATGGCTGACATTTATAATTTCTCATTTCTCTCTCCTCACGTCTCTCTAGGACGCCGGGCGGTAGCTCCCTGCGAGATCCGCCGGTGGTTCTCTCCGAGCGGCGGCTGTGGCGAGCTCTCCCCACCTCTCAGTGACATCGATGGTGGCGGTGCAGGCCCCTCCACCACTGGTGAGGCCTGGTTTAGTTCTCAAAAAATTTTTCCAAAAATCTATAATAACGAATCTTGCGTCATATGCATAGAGCATTAAATATAGATAAAAAAAATTAATTACACAGTTGGGTGGAAAGTCGCCTGACGAAATTTTCAAACTAAAATAGTCCATGATTAAACATTATTTGTCAAATAAAACCAAAACATGCCACAACATGTTTTTCACCTTTTTCACCTTAGCTAAACACGGCCTGAGCATCACGCAGGGGCGGTGGCGCGGTCTTCTCCACCACTCGCGAGCGTTAAAGTAGCTTTTTTTAATTCATGTACCATGATAGGCTCCAGCTATATAATTGCATTGATGAGGTGCTTTAAAGGCTGAGATAAATCATGCATGCAGCGCTAGTAGAAGGGTGGTGGCATTTTATTCCTGCCGCGACATGCATGCATGTCGCAGTAAAAAAAGTTCGTGGCACCAGGGACAAATAATTACCACCGTGCACAAATAATTACTACTGTTAATTTTTATTACTACTCTTGTTGTCTCCGTCGATAAATAATTTCAGACGGGCTCATACGGAGTAAACTTGGCTATGCTAATTCGTTGAAGCAAAAAATAACACTAGTAATAAAAAAAAATTATCCTCATCTACTAACCTGATTTCTCTGCCATGCTTTGGGTGGGAGCTGCTGATCCACTGTTTCTCACATGTACTCCCTCCGTCCCATTGAAAGTGTCGTCCGGGAAACGTGTTTGTGAGGGGGGCACGCTTTTCCAACGACACTTTCAATGGAACGGAGGGAGTAGATATTAGAGAGAGAGTGCGTGTGTCAGAGAGAGACGTGCAATGTGAATCGAAGAGAGGAGGGGCGAGAGTGAGGTGCCCTTAAGGCTGTCTGCACTCATCGACCTCTATATTCATCCTCTATACGTCTTAGTCAGCAAGATTCTCTCCTCTATACTTAATTCTTCCGCACCCATCCATCCTCTATATCATCCTCTATCCACTCTATCCACTGTGTGACCCACTTGTCACTTTATCTAAATATATCCATGTGTGATCTAGTTTTGAAGGATTTATTGAGACGAATTTAATGGTGCAATCGAAATTTAATTTGGATTTTTGGTTTGTGAGTTATAGCATTTTTTCCTTAGTTTAGCTAGTGGGGCCCGCCACTGCACACTATAGAGTAAGCATTGTACTACTCTAAATATAGAGTGAGAGAAAGGATAGAGTATCGTTTTAGAGTACCCAGTGCAGCAGTTTTTACTCTATATTCATACTCAAAAGCTTTAGAGTATCTTTTAAAGTATCCCACTGCGGGTAGTCTTAAATAGGAGACTAGAGACGCCTGGGGGGATGCCATCTGCCGGCTTAGTCAATTCACATGGCCCCACGTTAAGTAACTGGTTTCATCCTCATGGACCTCTATATTCATCCTCTATACGTCCTACTCCCTCCGTCTCACAAAGACCGTGTTTCTAGGACCCGGCACGCAAACCAAGGAGACATGCGAAATTACTAAAATGCCCCTGTAAATATCTGCCGGCTCCTTCGTCTTTCCTAAGACCAAATCCAACGCTCCGACTCCGGCCGAGCCCCCGCGCGCTGCCGCCGGAACAGCCTCGCGTCGAGCCCTCTGGCGCTGCCGTCGCGCCGACCGCGCGCCGAGCCCCGTCGTGCTGCCGCCGGGAGGGCTACGCGTTCGAGTCCTCGCGCGCCGTCAGGACGGCCGCGCTGAGCCCCCAAGCGCCGCCGAGGAAGAGGATGACGGTCACCATGAGACCCCGCGCGCCGCCTGGTAGGAAGAAGATGACTGTGTCGAGCCCCAGCCTAACTTCCTAGCCTACCTCGTCTGCGCCCGACTTCGTCGTCTCCCAGTCGCCGGGCTGACCACGCAACGCCCCTGTGCGCCGACAGGCTGGCCGCGCCGAGCCCCCGTGGGTCGTTGGGCTGGCCGCGCTGCGCCGCCGGGCAGAGTGGGGATGGCCCAGCCATCTGAAAGGTCTTGATGGCTAGAGGGGGGTGAATAGCCTTTTAAAATTTTCTATAAAGACAAGGTAAACAAGTTTATCAATACAACAAATAGCGAGATGCGAGTTTTGCTTAGCCTATGGGGTGTTTGCAAGCCACCTATCCAATTCACAATTCTAGTATATTGGCACTCAACCGCACAAGTTAATCCGAGAAGGAAACTACAACTAGCAAGCTACACAAAAGAGCTATTCTAGCAAAGTAACTAAGAAATTAATACAAGAGAGAGTTAGAAGGGTATCACCGAGGGGCGAAGTATTGAGCCAACCAAACAATATGATCAAGAGATGAATTCCACAATACACAACCACCGGGATCGATCAATCACAATAAGAATGATGACACAAAGATTTATCCCGAGGTTCACGTGCTTGCCGGCACGCTAGTCCCCGTTGTGTCCCTCTTCACCACGTGGTTCGGTGGCTAATCGGTCTCACACCGAACCTCTCGAAAGGCACCACAAGAACCTACCAAATGGCAAAAGGTTGCAATGACACGAGCAATCCACTAATGTTGCCTTTGGCGCTTCGCCGAGGTAGGCACAAACCCCTTACAATCACCGGAGGTGGCCAAGAACAATCACCAACTCTTGCCAACGCCTCCAAGCTGCTCTAAGCCGTCTAGGTGGCGGCAACCACCAAGAGAAACAAGAATCCCGCAGCAAATCAACCACCAAGTGCCAACTAGATGCTATCTCACAATGCAAATGCACTTGTATCACTCAATCTCACTTCGAATATGCAAAGAAGCAAGAGAGATGAGTGGGAGGGGAGTTGCTTAGCTCAAAGTGCTCACAAGTATGTCAAATGTCCAAGAGAGAGAGCCTTGAGCCGGCCAACGAGTATTTATAGACGTACCCCTTCGAATATAGCCGTTAGAAACTTGATTCAGCAGAACTCGCGTTGACCGGACGCGCCGGTCGTAACGACCGGACGCTCCGGTCGCGTAACGGCTAGTCTTCGAAACGCCGACCGGACGCGCCGGTCGCAACGACCGGACGCGCTGGTCACGACCGGACGCGCTGGTCCCGTGACTGACCGGACGCGCCGGTAAACACCGAGTCGCGCAAAACGAACCAGCGACCGGACGCGCTGAAGAACTGACCGGACGCCACAGTGACCGCGTCCGGTCGGAGTCCAGTAAGCTCCCTGGACGACCGGACGCGTCCGGTCGCCTGTGACCGGATGCGCCACGCGTCCGATCGAACAACAGAAATTCGCGCAGTCACTGGACGCTGACCGGACGCGTCCGGTCAAACAGTGACCGCGTCCGGTGCAGCGTCCGGTGCAGCGTCCGGTCACCACTGTGACCTCCGTTCGCTTCCGTTTCTTTTCTGTTTGATTTCCGACTTTCGGCGTAGTAGAAAATAGGCATTTCATTTCCCCGAAATCGCCTGAATCCCGCGCTCGCACGCTCGGCGGGAGGAAGAGAGGGCCCCAAACCCTCTCTACCGCTCAAACTCCAACGCCGTCGTAAATGTGCTAACACCACCAAGTGATCACGTCATGTGTGAGTGTGTTAGCTTTTTCACAATCATTTTTCGAGGCGTTATTAGTTCTATCCAAATGCATATGATCATGAAATGCACACCTAGAGGCACTTAGGAGTTCAATAGCCGCTTCATTCCTCTCTTTATAGTACGGCTATCTATCCTATAATGTAACCACACCCACTAGGTGTCTTGGTTACTAAAACACAACCCTTAAGTATATACCTTTGCCTTGATCAAGTAGGGTTGCATCCAAATCCAAGTGTGACCATCATGATCACCATGTCCATCTTGCCACCAACCTTGGAATGTACTAATCCTCATATGCTACATACAACTTAGGTATAGGATTAGTACTTAGGCATTGTCACTAATTACCAACACCAAACATAGGACTTTCAATCTCCCCCTTGTTGGTAATTGGTGACAATCCTTTCACAAAGATATTATGATAAAATTTTGATTGAACCCATGTCACATTGTCCAAGTATATTACCATGTGTAAGAAGTATGGACAAGTGATCATGAATTCAAATTGATAGCAATGGCTCCCCTACATGTATGCTATATGTTTGGATTTTGGAAGCATACATGTTAGATAGGAAAGTATAGGAGCATTGACTATCAATAGGTGCTAAGTGTTTTAGATTATAGACCTTTGAAGCGTGATACCATCGGAGTAGCGATAAACACCATCTTAGCACCTTGTGTAGTTAGATACCACTTGAAAAAGCATAAACAAAACTAGAAATCTCGTGAGATCAACATTATAAGCAAGGCTCTAGTACCACTTTGGAAAACATGAAGTAAGAGAAATCTAACTACTTCCTATTCATGCTAGTACTTCAATACACCATTCAATTGTATACTAGCAAAACACCACACAAGCAAAGTATCGGAGAAAAAGAAATGCATAACTATGCATCATACATATGAAGTGCACATGGAAATGCAACATTCATGTTTAAGAGCTTGCTCCCCCTACTTGTGTGCTCGAAATTTTAGTTGATCCCCTTCTTTTATCAATTTCTCCTCTTTTAGAATCCATCTTTGTGAACAACATTTTTCTCCCCCTTTGAGTTCTATCTTTGTGAACAACATTTTCTCCCCCTTTGGCATCAATGACCACAAGGGACCAATTTTAGATAGATTATCATGTTGAAATATGGGGTGAGGATCAAGTTTGTGATTCAACCTAGATTGCTTGCATAAATAAAATGCTTCGGTTTGATCCAAGGGCAAGCTTCTTCACACCTCACTAGAAGGGTTATCATGCACCATGTTGAAGCAAATATTTAGACAAGTTTTCTAGATTAAACACTTAGGATCACAAGTTACTTAAACAAGTTATATGCTACCACTAGATCATACAAGTCATGGAAACAATAGTGGCACCATATAAACTTCAAATTCATTTGATTTTCATGATGAGCCTAGAACATAAGAAATCATGACTAGATGCACTAAACATGTCCTTAGTATAGAATGTATGACATGTCAACCAATTGTACCTTGGGGCTCGAAGGAGAGGCATGTCATATATGGGGTGCATCAACTCATGTTGGAGAAGTCAAGTATGTTCAACTCATTCTTTAGCTTGTGAAATCTCTTCTCATCAAGTGGCTTGGTGAATAGATCGGCTAGTTGATCTTCGGTGCCCACACTCTCAATAGCAATGTCACCCTTTTGTTGATGATCTCTAATGAAATGATGACGAACATCAATATGCTTTGTTCTTTGATGTTGAACCGGATTGTTGGTTAGCTTCACGGCACTTTCATTGTCACATAGCAATGGCACATTCTTAAAATTGATTCCAAAATCCTTCAATGTTGCCTTCATCCACAAGATTTGTGCACAACAACTACCCCGGCGATGTATTCGGCTTCGGGCGGTAGATAGTGCAATACTATTTTGCTTCTTGGATGACCATGAGACAAGTGATCTTCCCAACAATTGACAAGTTCCGGAAGTGCTCTTTCTCTCCACTTTGTCACCGGCATAGTCGGAATCCGAATATCCAACTAGCTCAAAGCTTGCACCTTTGGGATACCATAATCCAACATCTTGTGTATGCTTCAAATACCTCAATATTCTCTTTGTTGCCTTCAAATGACTTTCTCTTGGTGAGGCTTGAAATCTTGCACACATGCATACACTAAACATCACATCGGGCCTTGATGCCGTCACATAGAGTAAGCTACCAATCATTGATCTATAAAGCTTTTGATCCACCATGTTGCCACTCTTGTCACTATCCAAACTTCCACTAGTGCCCATTGGGGTTGTAATACCCTTTGCATCTTCCATGCCAAACTTCTTGAGCATATCTTTGATGTACTTAGTTTGGCTCACAACTGTTTCTTCCTTCATTTGTTTGATTTGAAGTCCAAGAAAGAAACTAAGTTCACCGATCATTGACATTTCAAATTCCTTTGCCATCATTTTCCCAAACTCATCACAATAATCTTGATTGGTTGAACCGAAGATGATATCATCAACATATATTTGCAATACAAACAAGTCTTTCCCAATCTTCTTGGTGAAGAGAGTAGTATCCACTTTGCCCATAACAAATCCTTTGGATAGCAAGAAGTCCCTCAATCTTTCATACCATGCTCTAGGTACTTGCTTCAATCCATACAAAGCCTTCCTTAACTTGTATACATGGTTGGGTTTCTTGTCATCTTCAAAACCGGGAGGTTGCTCCACATACACCTCCTCTTGAATGTACCCATTGAGAAATGCACTCTTCACATCCATTTGATATAGCTTGATATTATGAGCACAAGCATAGGCAAGTAAGATCCTAATTGCTTCCAATCTTGCAACCGGGGCATAAGTTTCACCAAAGTCAAGACCCTCTATTTGTGTGTAACCTTGAGCCACTAGTCTTGCTTTGTTCCTTACTACTATCCCATCTTGATCTTGCTTGTTGCGAAAGACCCATCTTGTTCCAATGATATTATGATTCTTAGGCCTCTCAACTAGTTCCCATACTTCATTTCTCTTGAAGTTGTTAAGCTCTTCATGCATTGCATTTACCCAATCCGGATCTCTCAATGCTTTATCAATGTCCTTGGGTTCTTTCATTGACACAAAAGAAGAGTGAGCACAAAATGATGCCAATCTTGATCTAGTTTGAACTTCCCTTTGTATGTCACCAATGATGGAATCTAATGGATGGTCTCTTGCAATGTTGGTTGGTTGAAGCACTTGGATTTGATTGCTTGGATGTTGATGTTGATCATAAGTTGGAGATGATGAACTAGCCACTTGTTGATCTTGTTGCACTTGAGATGATGTACTAGCTTGATTTTGCATTAGAGACCCACTAGCTTGTGTAATTGGACTTTGGAGCACTTGATCTTTGTTGTCATCCACATCAATCACTTGCTTTGGCCTAATATCACCAATATCCATTTCTTTTATAGCATTGGTCAATTGAGTTCCTCTCACATCATCCAAGTTATTTTCCTCATCTTGAGAGCCATTTGTTTCATCAAACTCAACATCATGAACTTCCTCAAGTAAACCACTAGCCAAATTCCAAATTCTATAAGCTTTGCTAGTAGTGGAGTAACCAAGTAAGAATCCTTCATCACATTTCTTCTCAAACTTGCTTAATCTAGTGCCCTTCTTCAAGATGTAGCATTTGCAACCAAATACCCGAAAGTATGCAATATTGGGCTTTCTTCCATTTAAGATCTCATATGGTGTCTTCTCTAGGAACTTGTGGCAATAGAGACGGTTGCTATAGAAGCAAGCCGTGTTGATTGCTTCGGCCCAAAATGAATGACTCACATTATACTCATTCAACATTGATCTTGCCATATCAATCAAGGTTCTATTCTTCCTCTCAACTAGGCCATTAGATTGAGGTGTATACTTGGCCGAGAATTGATGTTTGATTCCAAGCTCCTCACATAGCTCATCAACTCTTGTGTTTCTAAACTCACTTCCATTGTCACTTCTCACTTTCTTGATTGTGGTTTCAAACTCATTTTGTATCCTCTTGATGAACTTCTTGAATATGTCAAATATATCACTCTTGTCCACAAGAAAGAATACCCATGTGTATCTAGTGAAATCATCCACAATCACAAAACCATACTTGTTGCCACCAATGCTTATGTATGTAGTTGGCCCAAATAAATCCATGTGCAACAACTCAAATGCCTTGGAAGTACTCATAATGCTTTTCAATGGATGAGTGTTGCCTACTTGCTTTCCGGCTTGACATGCACTACATAGCTTATCTTTCTCAAATGTGACATCCTTCAAGCCTCTAACTAAGTCATGCTTCACTAACTTGTTCAATTGCTTCATGCCAACATGACCAAGTCTTCTATGCCATAACCAACCCATACTTGATTTGGTGAGCAAGCATGTTGAAAGTTGAGTGTCACTAGCATTGAAATCAACCAAGTATAGATTCTCATATCTAAAACCCTTGAAGATCAAATTGGAGCCATCAACACTAACTATCTCCACATCATCAACACCAAATATGCACTTGAAACCGAGATCACACAATTGAGCAACCGAGAGAAGATTGAAGTTCAACTTTTCAACTAGGAGCACATTGGAAATGCTATGATCATTTGAGATTGCAATCCTTCCAAGAGCCTTCACATCACCCTTGCTATTGTCACCAAATGTGATACTATCAATGCCACTATCATTTGATTTGAGAGAGTTAAACATTCTTGAATCACCGGTCATATGTTGAGAGCACCCACTATCAAGCACCCAATGCCTTCCTCCGGCCTTGTAATTTACCTACAAAACAATTTAATGTCTTTTAGGTACCTATACTTGCTTGGGTCCTTAGAGGTTAGTCACTAAGCTCTTTGGTACCCAAATGGCCTTCTTCTTTGGACCCACAATTGGTGTACCAACAAACTTAGCATGCACACCTTTCTCACCCTTGGTAAGCACATAACAAGAATCAAAAGGAATGTAATCCATTTTAGCATGAAACTTGTTGTTGTTCTTGTTCATTTTATTACAATTAATCTCTAGATGTCCAACTTGCTTGCATCTATTGCAATAACGACCATTGCCCTTCACAAAGCGAGGCTTTGGAGTAGCAAAGGCCGCCTTGCCCTTCTTGGGAGTATAGCCCAAACCCTCTTTGTTAAGAGAGAATCTTTGGCTACCCAAGCATTTTAGCAAGCGGGCATCCCCACCATAGGCATTGCCTAATGCGCGGGTGAGATCATCCACCTCTCTCTTGAGAGTCTCATTCTCAACCACAAGTGATGAATCACTAGTAGTAGAGGTAGAGTTGGTTGTGGTGGATGATGATGAGCTACATGAAGCATTAGTAGGACCAACAAATAAAGAATCATCAATAATATCACATGTTAGTCCAATATCACAAGTGAGAATCACTTGCTCCTCCTTAGCTTCCTTCATGAGCTTCTCCAATTTGAGGTCCTTCTCCTTGATGAGCTCAAGTAGAGAGGAGTGGGCTTCCTTAAGCCTAATGTGAGCAATTTTAAGGTCCTCGTGGTCTTCCTTTAGACACTCACGAGAGGCCTCTAGCTCATCAAAGGATTTCCTAAGAGCTTTGAGCTCTTGTTCAATTCCTTTGCACTCCTTACTCTTTTTGAGAGCAACAAGCTCCTCCATCAAGGCATCATTTTCATTGCTCTTGGCAATGAGCTCTTGTTCCAAGATTTTGTATTTCTTGGTTGTCCTCTTGTAGCCCTTGCTCATTTGATCTATTATGCCCAATAGATCATCCTTGGAGTAGTCCTCATCCTTCTCATCATCACTCCTACAACCATCACTAGCACAAGAATCATCATCACTATCATCATATTTTACCTTGGTAGGCTTGGCCATAAGGCATGTCGATGTAGTGTCGAAGATGGATGACTTGTTGGAGAGGGCGATGCTTGCAATGGCTCGCCTAGTGGTCCTCTCATCATCACTAGAGCTTTCATCATCATCACTATCGGAGTTGTCACTATCCCAAGTGACCACATAACCACCACCTTTCTTCTTCTTGTTGATAGTGAAGCTCCTCTTCTCTTTCTTTTCCTTCTTGTCCTTCTTGTTCTTCTTCAACTTCAACTCCCCATCATGATATCTTTTGTCTTCATAGGGGCACTTTGCCACTACATGATCGGGGCTATTGCAATTGTAGCAAAGCACCTCCTTTGCCTTCATGAAGTCCCTTCTCTTCCTTGCACCATATCCTTTCTTCCTCATGAACCTTCCCATCTTGTGCACTAGGAGGGCCATGGTCTCATCATCGAATGGATCATCATCATCACTCTCCACCTTGCTCTTGCCCTTAGAAGATGAAGCCTTGAATGCAATGGGCTTCTCTTGCTTGACCTTGATCTCCTTCTTCTCATCTTCATCTTCATCATCATCATATTGAGCATCGGTCATGACATCTCCAAGCACTTGGTTTGGAGTTACCTTGTCCAAACCCTCTCTTTGGATCATCTTCCTCAAGATAGCAAACTTCTTAGGTAAGTTCATCAAGAACTTATGTGAGAAGTCCTTGTCCTTGACATCTTCTCCAAGGCTCTTGAGATCATTGACAATAACTTGTAGCCTATAGAACATCTCCGGTATGGACTCATCATCCTTCATCTTGAAGCTTGCAAACTTATCCTTGAGCATATAGAGCTTGGCACTCTTTACCGTTGAAGTGCCCTCATATGTTTCCTCTAATCTTGTCCACACTTCACTTGCCATCTCAAGATCCTTGATTTGCTCAAAGACCTTTGCATCAATCCCATTGTAGAGAGTGTTGAGAGCCATAGTGTTGCATTGGTTGTTGATGCGGTCATTGTTGGTGAGGTTGTCGGGATCAATGATAGCATAATCATGATGTGTCACCTCCCAAACCTTCTCATTGATAGAGCCAAGATATTGCTTCATCTTTCTTTTCCAATGATCAAAAGAAGAGACACCATCAAAGAATGGAGGCTTGCCCCCGACATGGTTGAACACAACTTGAGCCATCTTACACCGAGGTTGTTAAGCCTTACAAACGGTGACCACGGCTCTGATACCACTTGAAAGGTCTTGATGGCTAGAGGGGGGGTGAATAGCCTTTTAAAATTTTCTACAAAGACAAGGTAAACAAGTTTATCAATACAACAAATAGCGAGATGCGAGTTTTGCTTAGCCTATGGGGTGTTTGCAAGCCACCTATCCAATTCACAATTCTAGTATATTGGCACTCAACCGCACAAGTTAATCCGAGAAGGAAACTACAACTAGCAAGCTACACAAAAGAGCTATTCTAGCAAAGTAACTAAGAAATTAATACAAGAGAGAGTTAGAAGGGTATCACCGAGGGGCGAAGTATTGAGCCAACCAAACAATATGATCAAGAGATGAATTCCACAATACACAACCACCGGGATCGATCAATCACAATAAGAATGATGACACAAAGATTTATCCCGAGGTTCACGTGCTTGCCGGCACGCTAGTCCCCGTTGTGTCCCTCTTCACCACGTGGTTCGGTGGCTAATCGGTCTCACACCGAGCCTCTCGAAAGGCACCACAAGAACCTACCAAATGGCAAAAGGTTGCAATGACACGAGCAATCCACTAATGTTGCCTTTGGCGCTTCGCCGAGGTAGGCACGAACCCCTTACAATCACCGGAGGTGGCCAAGAACAATCACCAACTCTTGCCAACGCCTCCAAGCTGCTCTAAGCCGTCTAGGTGGCGGCAACCACCAAGAGAAACAAGAATCCCGCAGCAAATCAACCACCAAGTGCCAACTAGATGCTATCTCACAATGCAAATGCACTTGGATCACTCAATCTCACTTCGAATATGCAAAGAAGCAAGAGAGATGAGTGGGAGGGGAGTTGCTTAGCTCAAAGTGCTCACAAGTATGTCAAATGTCCAAGAGAGAGAGCCTTGAGCCGGCCAACGAGTATTTATAGACGTACCCCTTCGAATATAGCCGTTAGAAACTTGATTCAGCAGAACTCGCGTTGACCGGACGCGCCGGTCGTAACGACCGGACGCTCCGGTCGCGTAACGGCTAGTCTTCGAAACGCCGACCGGACGCGCCGGTCGCAACGACCGGATGCGCTGGTCACGACCGGACGCGCCGGTCCCGTGACTGACCGGACGCGCCGGTCAACACCGAGTCACGCAAAACGAACCAGCGACCGGACGCGCTGAAGAACTGACCGGACGCCACAGTGACCGCGTCCGGTCGGAGTCCAGTAAGCTCCCTGGACGACCGGACGCGTCCGGTCGCCTGTGACCAGACGCGCCACGCGTCCGATCGAACAACAGAAATTCGCGCAGTCACTGGACGCTGACCGGACGCGTCCGGTCAAACAGTGACCGCGTCCGGTCACCACTGTGACCTCCGTTCGCTTCCGTTTCTTTTCCGTTTGATTTCCGACTTTCGGCGTAGTAGAAAATAGGCATTTCATTTCCCCGAAATCGCCTGAATCCCGCGCTCGCACGCTCGGCGGGAGGAAGAGAGGACCCCAAACCCTCTCTACCACTCAAACTCCAACGCCGTCGTAAATGTGCTAACACCACCAAGTGATCACGTCATGTGTGAGTGTGTTAGCTTTTTCACAATTATTTTTCGAGGCGTTATTAGTTCTATCCAAATGCATATGATCATGAAATGCACACCTAGAGGCACTTAGGAGTTCAATAGCCGCTTCATTCCCCTCTTTATAGTACGGCTATCTATCCTATAATGTAACCACACCCACTAGGTGTCTTGGTTACTAAAACACAACCCTTAAGCATATACCTTTGCCTTGATCAAGTAGGGTTGCATCCAAATCCAAGTGTGGCCATCATGATCACCATGTCCATCTTGCCACCAACCTTGGAATGTACTAATCCTCATATGCTACATACAACTTAGGCATAGGATTAGTACTTAGGCATTGTCACTAATTACCAACACCAAACATAGGACTTTCACCATCGCTGCCGTCGAGCATGGGGCCTGCTCCCCTTGGCTGTAGCCGACGCGTGGAGTCCGACCTGCAGTGGCCGCCGCCTGGGTGTGACTAGGCTCAACAGAAGGAGCTAGAGATTCATGAGATTCGATGGGGAGTGGGGAGGTGCGGGAGCAGGAAATGAGTGGAGGAGAGTGCATCTGACTTTTTTGTTTCATGGGAGAGGATGGATACAGTATGCGGAGCAAGAAACGAGTGGCCGAGAAGTTTTCTATTTTTTTATTACTGCACTGGTCGACGCACGTGAACTCTCCGGCGACGGTCTTTCCGGAAAAAATTTTAAACTGCTGGACGGCGGTCTTTTGGAGACGGAGGGAGTAGTCAGCAAGATTCTCTCCTCTATACTCAATTCTCTCGCACCCATCCATCTTCTATATCATCCTCTATCCACTCTATCCACTATGGGACTCACTTGTCATTTATCTAAATATATCCATGTGTGATCTAGTTTTGAAGGATTTATTGAGACGAATTTAATGGTGCAATCGGAATTTAATTTGGATTTTTGGTTTGTGAGTTATAGCATTTTTTCCTTTGTTCAGCTAGTGGGGCCCGCCACTGCCCCTATAGAGTAAGCACTGTACCACTCTAAATATAGAGTGAGAGAAATGATATAATATCGTTTTAGAATACCTAATGCAGCAATTTTTACTTTATATTCATACTCTAAAGTTTTAGAGTACGCGTAGTATAAATAGGAGACTGGAGACGCACGGGGGTACGCCATCTGCCGGCCTAGTCAATTCACATGGCCCCACGTTAAGGGAATAACCAGTTTCATCGTAGTGCAGACACGTGTACACGTATTCGCAACCACACTGCATGCAACTTCTGGATTGTCCAGTGTGCCGCGGCCCGAGGCAGCGGGCTTGGTATTTTTGCAGAGCTCGTGAATTTTGCACGGGCCCGAGGCGGGAACGGGAGGCGCGGGGGCGATGAACTTTTAACAGCAGTTGGTACTCTAAAACGATACTTTAAAGTTTTAGACTATAAATATAGAGTAAAAACTGCTGCACTGAGTACTCTAAAATGATATTTTATCCTTTCTCTCACTCTATATTTAGAGTAGTACAGTGCTTACTCTATACTCTATAGTGGTGGGGCCCCACTAGCTAAACAAAGAGAAAAAATGTTATAACTCACAAACCAAAAATCCAAATTAAATTTCGATTGCACCATTAAATTCGTCTCAATAAATCCTTCAAAACTAGATCACACATGGATATATTTAGATAAAAAGTGACAAGTGGGTCCTACAGTGGATAGAGTGGATAGAGGATGATATAGAGGATGGATGGGTACGGGAGAATTGAGTATAGAGGAGAGAATCTTGCTGACTATGACGTATAGAGGATGAATATAGAGGTCTATGAGTGCGGGTAGTCTGACTTGGGGCGCGCATGGGACGGTAACCAAAGCGGCGCTATTTACTCCCGTGAATGAATGAGCGCGCTAGGAATCGAAGAGTCAAGAGCATTCGTGTCCAAAACCAGATTGACAAACCTAAAGCGATTTTCAATTCTGCAATCGACGCCAACCCATAAAACGACTTCAATTGCCGATACGGAGGGAGTATATATTTGCATGTTGTTGTGTGCTATAAAGATCCCCAGAATGGCAAAGAAGACGTGCCATAATAATTGTAAAAGGCCGTTTGGACTGTCAAATAAATTTGCATTATGCATTGTTCAATGTGCGCCATGTAATAAGTAATAACGTCGTGAATTATGTGAGAAATGAATACACCATAACTAGCCTACTTTACAGAGGCCATCAATAGATTCCAACTTGACAAGTTAGATTCATGTCAACATTGATTTAGTTAGGTTTTTTTTAACTTTTGCGTGTGACATTAGGGATTATACAAATTTTAGGACACTAGGAACGTTGGACCTTAATCAATATAATAAAATGGTATAAAATAGTGCATAAAAAAAATCATTGCTTCCGTATCAGCTGGCATCCTAGGAGACATAAACATTATATCTTATTGTGTTAATACATATGATTTAGAAAAATTACTTATCTTAATTTGTGTGTTTTCTCTTTGTTTATTTTCAAGCATAATTGCCACATATTTTCTCATTTATATATACACACTATTATAAGATATATAAATAACTTTGTGGCTATAAAAATAATTATGTTTTATAATATCTTATAATAGTATTTCCATGTACATTTAGGAGATATTTTTCTATTCTATATATATGGTAGAGGTGGTTAGTACATATACGAATTAAAATGTAACTTTGAAATATATATTTTGTAACAGTAGAGGTGGGTAGTTTATATGATAAATTAGAGGTCATTTTCAATTGTCTTTCGTAATAGCAGAAGTGGGTAATTTAGACAAAAATTGAGGTGGTCCCCTTTCTATATTTTCAATAATGGCATATGTGGACAATTTTTAGTAAAATAGACTAGATACAATGTCTATTATTGGTGATATTGATTAGAGTCTACCAAAGTAAAGACAATATATTTTTTTATTATTTAGATAATTTCTAGGATTTAATGCTTTTCCTAGACCATCTCGTGGGAATTAATGTTGAGGCTTGGCTGGAGCCTCTAATTACTAACAGTAAGATGCCTTATATTTCTAGACATGGCTTAATTGTGGTGTCTCTTGTGAAAGCATCTAGGCCCCAAAGTTTGGTTTCGGCAATTGATGACAACGCTTTATTACCATGACTAACGTGTGTTTTGCAGAAACTTTGGTAAGTTAGGTCATGGAGGTTATAACTGCTTTGGGCACCATGGTATTCATGTCCCTTGATGGAAATCGTTTCGGTTTTCAAAAGAGTGACGTCAAGATTAAGGACGGTTAGTTCCGGATGACGAGGTGTTGAGATTCATTCGGAATAGTCGTTAGGATCTTCGTTTTTCTCTTTTGGCCGTACTATAAAGGGGGGCATGAACGGGTAGCTTGACCTAGGCGAGTCCTATGTTTAGGTGTGGTGCACACTTGTTAAACTTGGCGCTAGGCAGCTCTAGAATAGCTCAAAGTTCAGTTGGAAGCAACTTGGTTCAAGTTGCGACGCGTTTCGGAAAGTTTCGGGCTGTTTTCCACTGACCGGACGCGGTCTTCGGCATGACCGGACGCGTCCGGTCAGTACTTAACCGCGATAGGGTTTGCCTCTGACGACCGGACGCGGTCCTCGCGAGGACCGGACGCGGTGGTCAGAGGCTGACACGTGTCTTTTGAGGAAACACCCGATCGGACGCGACCTGGGTGTGATCGGCGCGTCCGGTCACAGTCCAGTAAGGTCCAGAGACGACCGGACGCGTCCGGTCATCAACGATCGGACGCGGTCTCGCATCCGGTGCGTTTACAGTAAGCTTCCTTGCACGATCGGATGCGTCCGGTCACCCCTGACCGGCGCGTCCGGTCACTCAGTTCGAAAATCGGTTTTCGACCGTTACAGGCGACCGGCGCGTCCGGTCAGTTCGACCGGCGCGTCCGGTCAGCCCGTGTCAGAAAGTAACGGTTCGTTTTGTCTCTGGGGTGTATAAATACATCCCCTCCACCTCTTTTAGAGGTCTCTTGCTCATTTGATCAGCTGAGAAAACCCCTTAGAGTGCAAGGGAGTGCAAGAGCACTAGTGAGGATAGAGATTTGAGAATCAAAGCTTGAGAGTTCCTCACTAGCGATTAGAGAGTAGCAAGTGTGCATCCACCTTCTCATTTGGGCTCGTAGTGGTCAAGTGAGAGTTCTAGCTTGTTACTCTTGGTGATCGCCATCACCTAGACGGCTTGGTGGTGATTGAGAGTTTGGTGATCATCCGACGGGCTTGTGGATGACCCAACTCATGTTGTGAGCGGTTTTGGGTGATTCACCGCGACGGAGTGTCGAAGAATCAACCCGTAGAGAGCACTTGATCCTTGCGCGGATCAAGGGGGAGCGACACCCTTGCGCGGGTGCTCCAACGAGGACTAGTGGGGAGTGGCGACTCTCCGATACCTCGGAAAAACATCGCCGTGTTCCTTGCCCTTTTTACATTCAAGCATTTACTTTCTCGTATTTACTTTCATTGCTTGATTTACATTCCTAGAATTGCCATGCTAGATTAGGATTGGAAACTAGGGTGCAAAACTTTTTATCGGTAGACTCTCTAGGAACACAAGTAGGCACTAGGGGTGAATTCCGGCTTGTAGGATTTAATTCTTGCAATTAATTTTTAGAAAAGCCCAATTCACCCCCCCTCTTGGGCATCTTGATCCTTTCATCTTGAAATACACACACTACTACAGAATGCTTTTTGGAGGCGGGTAAAATAGATTAACCAAGACGGGATCACAACCGCCTCAATTCAAAGGTCATGGTAAATCAAGGTTTCCTAAGGTAGTTGAAATGCCCATCTTGGTAAATCAAATAAAAACAAAAAAAAGAAAAAAAAGCCCGCAGTCCAAAACGGGCCTGCATCTGGGCCTCGCCGGCTGCCCCTGCGTGCCGTCACCGTAGATCCACTGGCGCTCACCTCCATGGCGCAACCTCCACTGCTATTGTAGCATGGGCCCAGGACGCGCTGCCGCCACAAGCCAGCCGCTGCCGCCGTCCTCGCCAACCTCGTAGCCTCCTAGATCCGTCGCCAGGGGAGCGGTCGCTGTGGATTCACCACTGGGGAGCTTAGGCGGCCTGGATCCACCGTCGGGGTACTCGGCCGACCTAGATCCATCGCCAGGGCGCTCGGCCAGCCTAGATCTAGGCCTTGCGCTGCCGCCCCTGCGCACCACCGCCGTCGATCCACTGGTGGTCACCTCCATGGCACAACTGCCACCGCCGTTGCTGCATGGGCCCGGGGCGCGCCGCTGCCGCAAGCCAGCCGCCGTTCCCGCCGTCCTCGTAGCCACCTAGATCTATCGCTGGGGGAGCGGCCACTGTGGATCCACCACTGGGGCGCTCGGCCGGCCTGGATCCGCTACCTGGGCGCGCGGCCAGCGTGGATCCGCTGCCGGGTGTTGCGGCCGCCTTCCTTCATTGCCGGGGTCCACGCTCGGGAGCTCGCTTGGAGGGGCGTCGTCACCGGGAGCTACAGGGCCGCCAGCACCGGGAGCTCTCTTGGAGGTGCGCCGCCGGGTGGAGCACCATCGGGAGGGGAGGGTCGCAGCCGAGTGGGGCACACCTCCGGGAGGGGAGGGGCTAGGAGAGGTGTGCGGCTGGTACTTTGAAATGGGAAGAGAGAGGGGCGCACAGTTGGGAGGGTGGGCTAGGGTTTCTCCTCGGTATATATATTCATAGTCTGTACCGGGCTCATATGGGCTTATAGCTGGGCCATTATTTTTGGAGGTGGGCCTTATATTGTGCCCGCCTTCGTAAATCGATTTACGGAGACAGCCGGCTCCGAAAATAGATCATTTTTGGAGGCGGTTGTCTTAAAACGACCACCTCCGTTAATCCATTTTTGGAGACAGGCATTTTCCAACTGTCTCAGTAAATAAAACAACTGCCTCCGTTAATCGCCCAGCATTAACCGAGGTGGTCGTATTTTGTAAATGCCTCGGTTAATGTTTTGGTACCGCCTTGCAAAATCATTTCTGTAGTAGTGACTGGATGCCTTTTATTTGTGGAAAATTTTCGAATCCTAAGAACTCTTATATGTAGGGATACTGGCAGCAATTGTTTTAGTTACATGTGTTTTATAGGACACTGAGAAATATTTTTGCTCGTATTCCAACACATCCATTATATCCTCGAGATGAAAAGAAATATTGAATTCACAGTTAGCAGGCCCATATAGATATGTAGTCTTTCAAAAATATTGAAATCCAGCATGTCAAGCAAAAATATTATTATTATCAAGCCTAAGCTTGCAAAAATTGCTGCCAGTCAATATGCGATGCACATGTGATTTGTCACATTCAGCCAGTCGGGTCATAATTTAGGATAGAAATCGGTTTCAGAAATTTGGCGATTCTTGGTTCAAGTAGCAATGAAACTGTCGATTCGTGCATCAAGTAACAACAAAACTGAGTAAAAAAGGGGTTATGTTACGTCAATAAGTAATTCATTTATTATTAGTTGTGGCATAGTTTTATTCCTGCAGTTATTTGTTTACTAATAATGAAGAAAACTTGTGAATGTCACTAAAGCTAATTCCTGCCGCCTGCCACCTGCCACCAACCTCTTTTTACTTCTACTAGTGCTAACCATTTCAAAATAGTTTCATCTCTCAACATTTTAAAGGAAAATGCTCTATTTGGAAATAATATTTTGATCATCTGATTCGTCTTCCGTCTTTCCGTTTTACCTCCAAGCACCTTGCAAAATGCACCATCAGACGAGCATGTTCACATGTAACTCACAAGCTAGGTGTACTTTTTAGCATGTCCACATCGATGATTGCTAAGTTTTATAAATGCAGAATGACAACTGTCCTATAGTAGTCAGAAATAACTTGTCTCGTTTGTACAAAACCGTAACAATAAAAGATAGATACACTACTCATTTTTCATTCACCATCCTCTCCCTTCAAGAGTGAACAATTGCATACAAGCTGACATGTGAAAGTACATATTACAAGTGTCGTATTGTTGGATGAGTGGGCAATGTGGTATCAGTCATAGTTGTGAAGTCTAGTTACATCTTCAAAGGGAAAGACTGCGTGGTTTAGTACGGCCATTGGCATGGGAAGCGTAGGGAATCACGCTATAGTAAGGCTACTAAAAGAACATTCTAACACTGATATCTGGTGGTACAGGTATTCTACTGGGCACTGCTATGGAGTTTCATAAGGCGTGCTCCGTTGGTCAACATGATAGTGTCTTAGTTATTTTTGTTTGTTTATATGTTTCAAGCAGCTTAGACAGACTCATCATGTACTAACTTTGCAACAATAATTGAGATGTTTAGCTATTGCAGTTCAGGCTGACAGTTGAGATTTGAAGTAAAACAAAATTATAAACTAGATTCCTCTTTTTACTTGACATATTTTCACAAATTTGTATCTCAAAGTAATTGATGAATCTTATCTTGCAGTTGTTTGATGAACCACTTGAACAATCATTCTCCTTGTAGTTCCGTTTTACTCCATGCATGCATCGTGAACACTGGTCAACAATCATTTTCTGATGATGCGTGACACTGGTTGCATCGGAATATATCAACCTAATGCAACGTGTGTCATTATTGGGTATGATATCCATCGCATCAATTAATTATCAATTAGCAAAACTTTTGTGTGTGCAGCACTGTTAAAGCATTGGAAAGGTAAACTTTTCTGGAACATGCACAACACGAAGGTAACTAGAAGTAAAGCTGAGCCTGGAAAGTAGAGACAGATATGTGGCTAGCTGCGACTTCACCTCTATATTTTAAACGAAAAGGCTTGGAATCCTATTCTTCAGCCACACGGACTGCACGTGAGACACTTATTCCAGCTTATTCTGTTCGGCTGGTGGAAAAGCCAGCTGATTTCGGCTGATTCAATAGTGTTCTGTAAGAGAGAATAAGCTGGAAAAGCCGGCTGATAAGACAAGCGCATATGAACTACCTACCATTACTTGTGCATGGACAATAAATAAATTATTTGCAGAGGGAACTTACATACGAAGCCAGTGTTCATGTCATCCAAACTGAAATAAGCAGAAGTAGGTCATAGTTTTTACCATTCAGGATAAAGAAATAATTTAGTATTTTCTATTGGATAAAGTAACTAATGCATCTCAACTATTTAGGCACTCATATTTGTTCCTGAACCAGTTGATAAATTCCATATCTGCTGACAAATTTGTGTGTGTGTGTGTGTGTGTGTTTTGCAAGAAAGGTTGAGTTTTATTAATCAGGAAGGGTCACATCTATTGCCACTAAACTTGCAGCGAAGTAAGGAATATGTTGCAGCCACACCACTGAGGATTAAACTTTACAAGCATGCATGCTTTGCTAGAAAACCAGTAACCTATTCTAATGTCTCTTTGTGTAAATAAACTCAGGGCCTGGAAGCTCATCCATGAGTGCTCATGTTTCCTTTACTTATATGGCTAGGTGGGATCTATTAACTGATGATCTTGAATTTTAGGCCCTGATAAATTGTATAAATGAGGTATCCATCGCGTAGCCAGAAGGAGGGCCTCTCTAAATACAAGCAATTCAGCCTCCTCTGCATCAAAACAGACAAATTGAACTTGTGACGATGCAAGTGGCACATTTCATATTTGATCTCTTCCTATTATCCAAAGGCTATATTAGTTTTCTTGTAAAAAATGCATCAATATTAATTTTCACCCTACTAGGCTGAGAAGGATTCCATGTGTAGACAATCTTTGTTGCATAATCACCCTTTTCTATTTTCTATGTACCCACTGTTTCCTTGCCTTTGTTACACATAAACTGATGTTGTTGATGGATTTGCAACAATGAAGCCTTGCAATTCATCAAGAAATGAACAGACCCTTCAATCTTCAGTTGTTTACCTTCATGTTTCATTAGGTTGCGAGCATACCAGTCTCTCCACAACAACATTAGAAAATTATCATGCATGATATTGTTGCAAAAATATAGCGTTAAAAGCAATCAACCTGAATCACCACCAATGATGTATTTTTCTTTGGGAAGTTCCCATGAATCTCTCATAGGCTTCCACATAGTTCGTTCGTTGCAATGTGTTCCATGTGTTCTTTGAATTTTTTTAGCCTGGTTGGCAAACAGTCACTCGCCATTCTCCATGTGAACATTTTGACCTTATGAGAACCTGTGCATTCTAGGTACCCGGCCAGAGTTTCTTATTGCCATTAGAAATTAGGGTTGTTACCTTTCATAATAAAGTACATTGAGGTTAGCCACTTAAATCAAAATTGATACATCATCCTTCTACAAATACTTCCATCCCTAAAGTGAAGTATGAGGTATATTAAAGCATAAAAAATTTGTGAATCTAGACGAGTTTACTTATATACTCGTTTATTAATGCCCCAGCCCCCAGGCCCAATCACATGTAAACTTGCCATTAATTAATTTATATTGCCCACAAGCACAATACCTTCACATGATTAAGGGATGGCTACATGTATTGTTCGCTTTACTAAAGGATGTTACTAGCAATTTAATGGCAAATTAAAGGATATTGGAAAAGACTAACATGCCCCTTATTAAAGCCTCGGGAGCTTGTGAAATAAAAAGAATTCAAGCTGGCTGGTTGGAAAATGGAAGGTTTAGATGTGAGTGCACTTTTAATTAGTCATAAAATTCAAGCTACGTCAATTTTCTGTTATATTTCTGGACACATTTCAAACACGAGAATACCTTTTATGGTGGATAGATGGAGTACAATTTGAGTTGACGTAGCTTGATATTTCAGTTGCAGGCAGAGAGAACTTGTCTAATTTGTACCTAGCTTGCAACAAAGATATTTGCGAGGCACAATATATTAAATCTCAACAGCACATAAAAAATTGTCCATTTTTACGTATGCTATTATATTCACACTTCATGTCAGCAGAACAAGTGCATAGGTGCTGCCAAGGAGTATATATGAGTACTGTACTATTGACTGACTGCCAGGAAGTCGAATTACCTTAGGGAAAGTACCTTTATTTGTTTTTCAAGGCATGAACATCACACTGCTAGGAGGTAGAGTGACTCCCAGTTCCTCCTTGGAACAGGGCGATGGCATGGGAAGCATATGGAATTCATGACACAACAATGGCATGTTGTACGTAAAACACTAAAAACAGTTCCTCACCATTACTTCTGCTGTTCCTGCAGGTAAGCTACCATGCATCCTGTAGTTTAACATCAATTTGCAAAGATAGAGAGGTGCCGTAATTATTCACACATTTGAATATTTTTGCATGATGAAGCTCAAGGACATTAAGCAGCCACAGTATTCTTCTCTTCAGTTTCACGATGCAGAAAAAGCTGTGGACTACAGATTAAAGTATATGAATGGTTTACGTCTTGTATTTGAACCTGAGCTATATCCTATCCACTCTTTATATGGGCCCTAAAGTTTATCCTAAGGAGATGAGATGATGGTCCATTTGGCAGGTTGGGATGTTGAACCAAATCTAAATTCAAACTAGAACTCTTTAGATAAACTTCCATATAATCTCAGCTTGCAATCAAATGCAGTTAGCAACATTACTGCTTGTGTGTTCCTGATTCAACCAGTATAAAGCACAAGATTTTCATGATTTATCTGAATAAGAAGAATATATATGTGCAATTTTGAAGCACTTGTGATGCTGTTTAGTTGTGAAATTTGAGCAATATCGTAAAAGGTATCCAATGGCTCCGGCAATGGAACAAATACTAACCTTACTTGGTTCGGCATGCCTGCACGGTGAGGTTAGTTGTGGAATCAGACGCAGAAGATAATACAGAGGAACATAAAGCGAACAAACGAGGGAAGGGAGCTCCCAGCAGTTGAGCCTGCTTGCATTGGCAATGGGCACGGTGCACAGCAGCCCCAACTGACAACAGTGATGGTCTCAGCTTCACCATCTGTGCTCGATCAGCTGCTGCTAAAAATATGACATTTTCTAATATGGAGTTTTTCAATGGTGCTCGCTTATGATGAATTCCTCTAGAAATGTGGGATTTAAACATCTTAATGTGACTGCCAATAGAAATCATTTTTGAAGACGGTTATTGGACTTGAGACCCTATGGCGTATTGCATACATACTTTGTAAAAAAATATGCATATTCCACCACAATTTTCAATTAGTAACTTGACCGAAATTGTCTATCATCTTCTATTTAACTTTTGTAATAAAGCAATATCGTTGAACTAGGTTTACGGATTGGTAGTTAGATCTAATTTATAAAGTTGTGTTGCTGCCTCACAAATTTGTATCCCATGCTGCTAACTTTCGTGAGTCACTAGAATATGAATTAGACATTGTACATTTATGACATGCTTTGTAAATACTAAGGTTCCCGTCCTACGGTAGGTAAAAAAAATTAATTCCATAAATCCTAACAACTGGTCTTGCCGAGGCATGTGAAGTCTACTTATTAACCCTTCTGCAATGCACAGTTGCACACATCTTCATGGAAAGGCTCATATTTGCTTTAGAACTACAATTGGCTTGGGAAGCATAGGGAAATAAGGAGGCAACCTAATCATGTTATGCCAAGGCTGCCAAGAAAAATAGTCGGATGGTTGCCATTATTTGCTTGCCACCCATACCTGCTTCGCTCGCACATTTCAGAACCATGTTGGTGAAGGGCTCAAGGCTCGCGTGCCACGGCTTCACACTGATGCCAGATATCACTCCCTTGTTAGCCGCCTCAACCTCCATCTGGCTTGCCCATTGTAACCCCCATCATGTATATTCAAGTAGGCAAGGATCCTTAAGAACTTCATCATCTTTGTTACGATGCTTTTTGTTGTCTTATCTATGTTTTAGTTGTTTTAATTGTTGTATCTTTCGATGAGTACAGTTTCATTGTAGATCAGGCAGAAGGAGCATAAGTGCGCATAGCTGACACCTTGCCCATGCATCATGCATGCATATAATTTTAGTTTTTTGTGTAGGGAGTGGATATGCTTGCCTTGGTAGAACACTTTGCCATCACTACTACCACAAACTTTTTTAAGGTAGCTAGAAACCATTCTAGGTATCCAGCCACCTCTAAAAATCAAATGTAGAGGTAAACCAAAACCTAGCCACATCTAGAGATCAATTTCTTGAGGCTGGGGAAATTCATCTATCTCTAAAAGTTGTTTACTGAATTTTGCAAATCGGGACAAAAAATAGTAAAAATAATAATCAAGGCAGAAATCACAAATTGCGTGATTTTCGTGTGCATGCAGTCATGGGGATCATACTCATGGCCTCAAGCCTATATTCCTTTTGTTTTCACATTATTAAATATTATAACACATAATTGAGACCCTCTAAACAAAATCAATTGAAAAAAGTTTGAACTAGAAAGTTTTAGATCTCTTTGTGTACTACATCTTTGTTTTAGGTCATTTTTCCATCCAAGGTCATTTCATTTTTTTAAAAAAAATATGAATTTGAAAATCTAAAAACATAGAACATTATTTTTGGGTTCTATCAACTACGAAGTGGGATATACATTTATGTGATACATCTTCGGTTTAGATTTTTCTCCATCCACGGTACTTTGAGAAATTTAGAAAAAATTAATTTCAAAATTAGAAAGCTTAATACAAAATTTCTGACCACTAAATGATTTAAAATTAACAAGTAGTCAACTTTAAAGTTGCAGATCGCTTCAAGTACTAAAACTTTGGTTTACATTGTTTTTCCACCCGATTTCAAACGTAAAATTTTTGAAATGTTGAATTTCAACTTATGAAAACCTAAAACAAAATTTTTAGAGTCAAATAATTGTAAATGAAAAAGACAGCAACTATAAAGTTATAGATCTCTTCACATACTACAACTTTGACATAAGGCTTATCTTTATCTGACCTGATTTGGAAAAATATGAATTTTAATGTGTGGCGCCTATTTTTAGAGCCAAACCATATTGCCAACAACCTCTAGAATTCCATATCAAGAGACGGCTACAATTTCCATTGGTCTCTAATAGTAGAGGGCATAGCTGCCACTAAAAATGGCATTTCAAGAGGCAGTTGAGCTTTCGTGCCACCTCTGAAAATATAGGGCATTTCTAGAGGTAGCTGGAAAGCCTAGCTATCTCCCAAAATCAATTTCTAGACACGGGATGACTCAGAATCCATTTTTAGAGGCGGATTTTGATAGAGCCACCTCTAACCAAATAGGGAGATGCCTCTAAAAATTGTTTTTGTAGTAGTGTGTCTCCTCCATAGTGGCCAGTATAATTGTTAAGAATATAACTATTTTCTTATACTGTAACACAGTAGCTGAGAGTGGGGGCTAGGGGGCACCCAAACGTTTTTGTGCCCCACGGACCCGACAATGCACCATCATAATTACCTAGTTAATCCATCAATTAGCTACTTAATGAAGCTAATTGTTACTTCAATTGTCTGTTCTTGCTGCATTTAATCTCTAATATCAAGTACTAATCTAGTATTAGTTGTCCTATTATCGTTCCCACCTCTTTTATTCATGCTACTGCTGTGATTTTTGTTATTGCTTACCCAAAGTTATAGTTTCACACCTAGTACACCCCTTAATTAACTAGTAAATGAATGTGATTAATACTTTGCTTGTTTGCTTCCCTCTATAAGCCTGTATTAATAACCAATGATATATATATATATATATATATATATATATATATATATATATATATATATATATATATATATATATATATATATATATATATATATATATATATATATAGGACCATACTATTTATCAGCCTACACTGTGAATATTATTCATCACTCCGGCGGGCAGAGAGAGCAGGTCCACTAAAGCACTGTAATTAGAGGCGCCGGTGGCCGGAGACTCAAGCTCCATTAAAACACAGTAATTAAAGGCAGCAGATTTACTGTACTCCAACCAGCTGTCAGCGTCCATTTTTGTAGACAGAGCAATGAATGCAAAGTCAGCGTCATAATTGAATGGATGCAAATCGCCAGGTGCATGTGCAAAGAAGGCCATGTTTAGATGGCAAACTTTGGAGGCAAAGTTTGTATAGTAAGTGTTCCGTCACACTGTAGCAATTTTGTTTTTATTTGGTAATAATTGTCCAAATATTGATTAATTAGACTTAAAATGTTCGTCTCGCAAAGTACAACAAAACTGTGTAATTAGTTTTTGATTTCATCTATATTTAGTACTCCATATATGTGCCGGTATTTTGATGTGACGGGGAATAGGAATTCTGCATAGTAAATTTGGGAGGCAAACTTTGGAATCTAAACGAGGCCGAAATTTGAAAATTTAATTGCCGTCATCAGCGGTCAGCATGTCACATCGTCAGCATCGTGAGCTGTCTCCGGCCGTGGTTTTTTAATTACTCTTATCGTTTGATTGAATAAAAATAATCTCCGATTGGGTCTACAATAATTCTGTTCGGAGCCGTGCATAAAATAATTCCTTTTGAACCTATGCGTAATCAATTTGCTGTAATAGTCATAGGCGAGTCCAGTATTTGGTAAGTCTATTTTTATTACAAATATTATTATTTAGCTTATAAATAATTATGTATAGACATGTGTGTAGTAAAATTTACTATAATAATAGTCATCGGCGTGACCTGTCCTTCTTATTCACTCCTTGATTACTCACGTTGGTCCATGCATGACCGTATTTAATCATTTGCTAGTCAGTACACTACTGTACATAGAAAAAATTACCGTCATGTATTTACTGCACTCAATTGGATGAGAAATTACCGTCATGTATTTACTGCACTCAATTGGATGAGGACCACTAGCACTTACCACCGATTTGTACGGCAGAATTCACTTGTTTAGTTTTAAAATATGATTATCGTCATCAATTCTGGTCATTTCATCTATTTTAAAATATGATTAGTCTCCGAATGAGGATTTTTATTAATACTATTATCATGTGCTTGATAAATAATTCCGAATATGCTTATGCACAGTAAATTTGACTGTCCCACTTATCGAGGCGTCCAATCTCCGGTTGAGGATATTTTTTATTACTGCTATTGTCATTTACTTTGTTAAATAATTCTGGACTGGCCCATACACAGTAAATTTTGCCATGCAGAGCCATCCAATATCTAAATGAGGATATTTTTTATTACTATTATTATCACGTGGTTTGATAAATAGTTTTGGATAGGCCCGCATGTAGTAATTTGGCTATGCAACTTACCGAGGCTTTCGGTCTGCGAATGAGAATATTTTTATTACTATTATTATCATGTGTTTCGATAAATAATTCCGAACAGGCCTGTGTGTTGTAAAATTGGCTGTGTTACTTATCGAGGCGCCTAGTCTCCAATATTTTTTTATTACCGAGGCATGGCAGTAAAATTTGTTGTGATAGTTACCGGGGTGTCCAATGTCAAGTCAAGGTATTTTTTATTACTAATAGTATCAATTGAGTCTATAAATAATTCCTTCAGGACCTGTGAGTAATAAAATTGGCGGCGTAAATCATCGGGATGTCCTACTCCGGGGAATACATTTTTTATTACTGATAGTATCAATTGGGTCGGTAAATAATTCCATCCACACCTGTGAGCAGTAAAATCATCCGTCTCTGGGCATGGTATTTTTTTATTACTAATAGTACCATTTGAATCGGTAAAAAATTCCGACCATACCCATGAGTAATAAAATTTGTTGTGATAGTTATCGAGGCGTCCAATCTCTGATTAAAGTAACTTTTATTACTAATAGTATCAATTGAGTATATAAATAATTCCTTCCGGACCCGTGAGTAATAAAATTGGTGGCGGTAATCATCGAGATGTCCTACTTCGGGGAGTGCATTTTTTATTACTAATAGTACCATTTGGGTCTAAAAATAATTCCGTCCACACCTGTGAGCAGTAAAATTTGTTGTGATAGTTATCGAGGCGTCCAATCTCTAGTCAAAGTAACTTTTATTACTAATAGTATCAATTGAGTCTATAAATAATTCCTTTCGAACCGGTGAGTAATAAAATTGGCGGAGGTAATCATCGAGATGTCCTACTCCAGGGAGGGATTTTTTATTACTACTAGTTTTATTACTAATAGTATCATGATCTATTAATAATTCCATCCAATGCCGTAAGTAGTAAAAATCGGATGCTGTTGTTGCCAAGAAGGTCGATCTCCAGGCAAGGTATTTCTTTTTTACTAATATTATCATTTAGGTCTATAAATATTTTTGTCCAGATCCATGAGTAATAAAATTGGCAAAGAAGAAGTTTTTTCTAATTAATTTTTTATTTGTTTTCAGATATGACTTGGCATGGACCAAGTGCGGTAAAGGGAGTTTATAAATTTGTTTTTACCTTAGTATGTCATTATTGAGGAAATACTCAAGTGGTAATTAATTAATTTTTGCAAACATAATTAGTGCTTTATAATGTTGGAATAAGAACGTAATTAGTTAGATTCGTATAGCCATAAAGAAAAGTATTTGAATCCATTTCAACTAGCTTCGATTCTTAAAAAATATTAAAAAATCCATCCAGATTCATCAATCTAGTACAAGCTGTTCGTTGTCGCTGAGGGAGTTGCTGGAGGCCAGTCTTGGACAAAATTGTTTGACAAATTCATCAAAACTTTATAAACAAAAGTAATCTAACAAAATTATTCTATTATTGGGAACCATCATACATGAAGCCTCAGTCATCGCCGTATACTCAATTTAATTCCTATGGAGCTACGCGGATAAAAATAAAAGAAAGAAAAAAAATCGAAAAACTCTCTTCCACAGCTTCGTCCATGCGTCGTCTGTCCTCGCACACACGTGCCGGTCGCTGCACAGCCCACACGATGTGTCGCCGCTCCCTGGCCCTGGAGACGTTGACGCAGCATCGGGGAAGATGAAGCGATGTGTCGCCGCTCCTGGCCCTCGCGAGTTGCCACAGCATCCGGAAAGATGAAGCCGCAGCCACTGATCATGGAAGCCACCGTCGGTCAGGGATGGGGCGCCATTACGACCGGTGGGGGTGGAGAGGATCGAGCAGCCGTCGCCGGTGAAATCAGGATGGGGAGGGTGAAAGAAGATGCTCATCCGTTTGACACGGGAGGCTGGATCTGGCTCTCCATCCATCAAGGATTTGATGCCAGGAACATCCACGCATGCGGTAGGGGGCACATCGCCGCCAGGGTCGCCATCCACGAGGCTGGATCCAGCTCCGATCAGATTGATGTTCCGCTGCCGTCGCCGACGATGGTACGCAGACAAAACCGAGAGCTGTGCTGGGCAGCAGCAGCAGCGCGAGAGATGAACTTGAGAAACGGAGAGGAATTAAGCTCGCGATAACTAACCTGCGTGTACAAAACCTGATGAACTTGAAGAACTCACCAGGATGGATTCGCGGCACCATATGGCGTCATGGCCAGAGGAGGAGGGGCGGAGGGCCGCTGCCGGGCTACTGCGGCTACTGCGGGGAGAGACAGAAAAGAAACGCGACGTCACGCCTCTCCACGAGATCCGCCCTCCGGCGAGCCGGCGGAGGTGTCTGCTTCGCGACGCGCCGATGATGAGAGGCGCGGGCCACACTCACTGACTCACTGGCGAAGTCGCTAGTCGATTGAATCCACCAGCCAGGGGAAGCCGCTTTGGGGACGCGGTCCGCGTGGGCTGGCCGAGCCGCCACCGAGGGGGCGCCGTCCGCGCTCAACAGGTCATTCCACCGCCAGAGCCCCGTGCGCTGGGGACAGGTTGCGCCGCCGTCGGTGGTACCGCGCGCGCGCACAGGGTGCGCCGCCGCCCGTCGGGGGTACCGCACGCACAGGGTGCGCCGCCACCGAGTGGCGACGCCGTCGGTGGGACGTGGGTGGGGGTCGCCATGGAGCCACTGCCACCGTTACGCACCGGGTTGCCGTGATGTGAAGGGCTGCCGCGGTCACATCCAGGACGGTGGGGACCTGCGATTTATATAGGCTGTGTTCACTTCCCCAAAGCCCTTGTTCAGTTCCCCAATTTTCTCCCCCAATTCCACTATGCAAAAAGAAGATTCCCCGTCACATTAAAATATCGGCAAATGCATGGAATACTAAATGTTGATGAAATCAAAAACTAATTGCACAGTTTTGTTGTACTTTGCGAGACGAACATTTTAAACCTAGTTAGTCAAAATTTGGATAATTTTTACCAAATACAAACGAAATGCTACAGGAATTCTGATACAGTGTTTTTTTTCTCCCCAATTCTCTCATCTAAACAAGGCCTAACCCAAAATATTTTCTCTTCCACCTATCACATCGAATCTTTAGACACATACATGGAGGATTAAATATAGGTAAAAAAAAACTAATTACATAGTTTGTCAGTAAATATCAAGACGAATCTTTTGAGCCTACTTAATCTATGATTGGACAAATTTTGCCAAATAACAACGAAAGATGCTATAATAACTTTTCAACCGCTTTTTACGGAGTGAACACACCCATAGACGTAAATTTTGGACCTGCGATTTTTTCGGCTTTGACGTGGACTGAGTGCGGCGCGTGGACTGGGGCACTAATTATCATTATTACGCTGGTGTTGAGGAACACATTAAATACGTTAGTTACTGTTTCTCACATCTGGCCGTAGGGCGGCGGCGCTCCGCCGTAGCGCTCAATAGTATTCATCACCCAGGCTATAGAATAGTGCATATATATATATATATATATATATATATATATATATATATATATATATATATATATATATATATATATATATATATATATATTATTTTGGACTAGTTTTCCTCTTATCCTCCTCATCTCCTATGTTCCTATTATTACCATAATTCTTTTTCTGGCATAAGAATTAGATTGGCCCGGTGAAGTTTAGAGACCCAGGGCTAATTAAAATTTGTTCCTTTCTCTCTAATATATAGTTTTCTATTTTAGTTTCTTTGGTTTTTTGGATCCAAGAACAAACTTCATTTTGTTGTCATCTATGCTTTTACCGTCTATGAATTCATCACCTACGGTTGTTATCAGCTTGAATGGCCCTCCTATGTCTAAATAGCTCCGGCCCTGCAGTAACATATGTACGTTCTCTTGTAAACCATGAAAATAACAGCCATACTGCAGTACTACACGCTTGGAGACATTTACAACCCCTCTGCTTGCTACCCTAACTAGTAGCCTATAAAATAAGTGAACATATGCATATGCAGCAAATAAAATCATCTAGAGCACACTACCATGGTAGCACCCATTAATTCGCCAAATGCCAATGCAGGATTTCTGAGCCACCAGTGACTACAGGGTTGGGTGGCATGAGGAATGTTACGCTTGCGTGTTCTCATCAAGAACTAGTTGTGCGCATTCACATAAGGATGCGAAGAAGCTTTAAAATTCATCGATGAGAAAGATTTTATGCTCAAAGCATCAGATTTTGCTATTGCGTAGCGCTGTAATGAACTCTCACTAGAAATAGTGGTCAAGGAAATGAACACATCGCTCCCATCTCATTGAATTTTATAAGTTAGATATTAATTTGATTTATGCTTGTGCAATTGAGTTTTTAATTACAAGCAACGTAGAGTTATGTTTTAGTTCTTGCTACTTTGAGACCGTGCCGACGCAAGCGATGTGTTAAGCCATGCTATTTTTTTATGTGTCGTGTTTATAAGTTTAATCACATTGATTTGATTAATGTTAATCTAATGTCTTGTTCTTAACTAAAAGCAACTTAGCTTTATAGTTTTGGCCTTCTATAAGTAAATGCCAACATGATTATTGACCACTTAGATATGTGTTTATTAATTATAATTATAATTTGCCTCATTTAAACATGATTCATATAGAGCCACGTCAAATGCAATTTTGTTGATGTGTATTTATTGTCTTTTAATTTATTAAAAGCAACTTAGATTTATAATCTCGACATCTTGTAAATAAAATGCTAACTTGATAAATAACAACTTAAATGTTTTATTTTTAATTATAACTTGCTTAAGCTAATCATGAAACATGATGGATTGATTTGTTGTTATCATGCGTACTGTGCTTACTAAATCATATATGCTTAAGTGACTTAAATAATATTAAATGTTAATATGGTGAATATCAACATTAATATCTTTTCATTTATGATGACTTTCTTGGGCAACCTTGAAACATAAAGTAGTTCGATTAGTCTTCTCTCATGTTTTATGTTTTCTAAACTATAAATATTTAGATGACTTGAATACTATAAAATATATATAAATAAAATATGACAAGGGTTAAACCTAGCTTTGTAATTCAATTGATTAATCTAATTTTAGAATATTTCTTTAGAATGTTTATCACCTTATTTCAATAACTAATGTGCATTAAGTTTATAGTCGGTCTTCTGTGTTATGTTGTAATCGTCTCGATAGTCGCGTGTCCTCTTTAATGGTAGCTCCGTTATCCGTCGTTCTTGCGTTTTCGTGACTGTAGCAACATACCGTGTCATTTAGTGCGCTCTCTTTTAAAGCATTTCTTTTGTTTGATGCATGTTCTTATATGTGTGTATTGTTTGTCTATTTGTGTTGCTTGGTTGCTGCGAGTAGAGGAAGCGTGGTTCGTCAGCGCCGAAGACTAGGAGTTGAGGACTGACAGTCGAAGCAAAAGTTGGAGACCGGAAGATAGCAGCTAAAGATTCTGAGCAACCTAACCTTGGGAAAGAGACAAGTATAACATGAGACCATCCTTGTTGTCCTATTCACTGAAATTATCATACATATGCATGTGTCCTCTTGACAACCATACTTAGCTATTGATATCTTGTTTCCTTATCACCTATGGGTTGTGCATTTGGGTAGCTATTGCTAGTGCTTAATTATGAACAATGATCTTATGATTTGACTAATGGATTAAGCAACCAACCATTAAGATGATTTTATTACTGTTGAAAAGGGGGCTAGATCAAGGGGTTATATTGTTGCTCTAGTTATTCTCCATAAGGACTTACCTGTAAGTGATAACCGGGACATACAGTACAGCTGTGAGGGCTATATGGCTCTGGCTCTAGTTGTTCAAGAGACATTTTCTAGCTTGTTAGTGGTTACCTTAAATGGCGTAAGAATGGCTTGCCACGTTGGGTGTAGGACAACCTCTAGTCTATGAGTATAGCCGAGAAGGAATTGTGCCATTTGAAAAGGGGTTCCTACATCTGCCTGCCGAGTGAATCTAATGGCCCTAACTTGTTAGACGAACTCTTGAATGACTTTATATGGTTTCTTGTGCTTAGGGATTCATGACCCCTTAGCATATGGAAATCATGACTCATAGTGAAAGTGTACACCTCTACACAGAGTTTAATAAACTGGTATACTAGCCGTGCTCACGGACACGAGCGGCCTTGGGGATTCTTATGGAATAGTTGATCACCATTGTTATATCATGTTTTAATTATTATTGATATTATTATGTTATGATAATGCTATTTCATTATTCTTATTACAATTGATCATTGATTCATTAATGGGAATTGGATTATTTGATGCTACTCAATTGCTAAGTAAATGATGAATAAAAGCTAAATGCAGTAAAACAGTGTCTAGCCTTTTGTGCCTCATGAATCCTGTGTTATATTTGTTAAGTTCGACATGGAGTTACCCTTGCTATTTCCTCCACACTTCAGTGTGTAGTGAGGTGCTGCTCAGAAGAAGGATAAAGAGGTAGTAGGGTTTCCAGAAGTCTTTCAGAAGTGTTTGGCATACGGAGCCCCAGTTAGCTGTCCCTGAGAAGAATGGAGTCTGAAGTCTAGTTATCGTTCCGCGATACTCTGGTGTAAGTGTTATTATAGCTATGTATACATTATATAATAATATTGTTTCTGATACTTTTTCATTCTGACATATGTGTGGACTTCCTGGGCACACATATGATTAGCCTGGTTTTGTTCTTTAGAAAACCGGGTGTGACACCGAGGTCACTTGAAAATTTTTGAAAATAAGTATTTCAAAATAATTAATCTAAAAATAGAATTTATAGGCCCTAGAGCACTTCAAATGAAAAAGTCGTCCACTACAAACTGGCAAATCTGTTTGAGTACTACAACTTTAGTTTAGGTCATTTATCCATTCGAGGTACTTTAAAATTTTGAAAAAAAACCAATTTTTAAGTACGGACTAGCTTAGAAATCAATTTTATAGGCGGGTTTCAATAGAGGTGCTTCTACCAAAAAAGGAGGAGCCTCTAAAAAAGAGTTTTGTAATAGTGGTAGGGCTTATATATTGTCTACAATCTGTATATTGACAATATAGATGGTTGGATCTGTAGTTATACTGCCAATTCGTGAATTGATAATATGCAAACCAAAAGGTAGCTTATGACAACTGCCCTTACAAATGGGTAGAATTTTAAATGTAGACATGTAGTTCTGGTATAAAAATTCCCTAAAAATTGATTTTCTGGGATTGATATGGTGGCTAGTTGATATTAATAGCTACATTACAAACGAATTTATTTTTTTAAGTTAAATTGGTTGATAAGATAGACTTTATATCAAAATCATGCAGCTTCATGACATCTAAAACATTATAATTGACAAAGTAGATAAATCCTTGGGCACAACAGAGACGTTCTAGAAAAATAGATAAATCCTATAAATTCTCACGATTATCAACAATAATAGCCAGTAGATCAATTCTATTTTCTAAAAAGGTATCTACCTCTGACATTATGTAAAATATATAAAGAAACCCTCTGAATTACATCTAAATTGCAAACTTTTGACCTGATGAGCCCCTTGTTCACCATGCCGAGCCCTTGTACAGCCCAGCCAGGCTGGAAGACCACAGACACCTAATTAACTACAGATTGGTGTATTTCTCCCTATTATGTACCCACCAGAAAACACTTGGTATCTCTGATGTTATGTACCCACCAGAAAACACTTGGTATCTCTGATGCATTGTCAAACTTTTGATGAATTTGTTTTTTTGCCCATGCCATGAAAAGGCAGTAGATGTTTCTTGCAGAATTCGCTCTAGCAAACACAATAATACTCCTGCCCTTTTCTCCGTGACACGATTGATAATGCTCTTGAGGACATGTGGTTTTACATGCTTACAGAATTAAAAGCTACAACCATGCATTGAAGACAACGTGCTAAAGTACAAAGTCTGAAACGCAATCTGTCATGCTCCAACGTGCGATGCTTAACTAGTTCATAAAACTAAATTTTACGCTCATCGTTCAGATCTTTAACAGGACTATGCTGCTAGGATGTGAGCACACATTCTAGAGAGAGTATATATAGAGAGAGTGTGATGTATACCACACACTGAGTTGCTACAAACAAATATAGTAGAAAAGGGGGAAAACCAAAAACACCATTATCGGGGAGGAAGGACAGGCATGGGAGGCATAGAGAAATCTGTTTTTAGTTTTGGGTGAGGGCATGCATGCGACAGAGCACCTGCTTGTAATGCAGTACAGTAATACAAACTTCTGCCATCCATGATGAGCTTGCGGCTCCTGATCAGTTGTTTCACAGAATGGATGACAGTGTTTTATAAAGTTGGCAGACACACATTATTGATGGATCGGTCTATTTGGAACTCAGGTGATCTGTCTCCTCTCATCACTCAAGCAATTTGAGGGATCAAATCACATAAATGGAACAGACAACAAAATCTGAGTGATTCAGGCCCTATGGTCACACAAGTTATCATAAAGGACAAATCACTCAAAAATAACTAGAAACAGAATTCGAGTGAAATAGGACTTAAATCACTCAGATTATGTAACACCTCCATCCACCTTCATGCAATACAAAATTACAAGAACAAAAGCAGACGACATGAAGTAATTCTATCAAAATTCTCACTTGAGTTACAGAAGAAGTCAAATCATAGATTTCAAAGAAAGAAATAAAAACAGATGCAAAAAAAAGGTTTATACACAAGCTGATTATCTAAAGAAGATCAAAACAAAAGAACAAAAATTGAGATAAAAAATGAGAGATTGAGATCAAAAGAAATAAGTAAAAATCAAAAAACAGAAATTTTCTATGGTTTGCAAAGCCAAAGAGATTCTGAGGGCGTTGTCTCAAACAAACAAATCAAACAAAAAACCATTTAAACTATGAACCAACAATGAGCCTAATAAACTTTTTCACTTAGTACCAGTGACACCATTAATACCTAGGAATTACACTTGATTAACCACTGTAAGTATAGTTGAACTCTAGTGTAAGTACAAGATTAATCCATAGTAACATGATAGTAAATTAATTAAGTGCATTATCAGGTCGGGCCATTCTTTTCTTAATAGATATAGATTTTTCTACTACATTTAACAAGAAGAAAGTAATTATTCTGTGCTTAGTTTTGACCTTGCACGATTTCATAGTTGGAGTATTATAAAGGATCCTAGGTCCTACTACCTACTAGTAGGCAGATAATTGCGTATGCAGTTCACGAACCAAGCAGACACCATCTCGATGGCCAAAGGACATCTACCAGACATCATCTACGTAAAGAACGTCTGCACGTGTTCTCAGCAATGCCCGCCGGCCGCGACGTAATGTCACACCCATTTTTAAGGAACAAATAGAATGTATAATTTTATGTGCATCTAGAGATCAATCACACATAAGATAATAAATATAAATAATATCATCATAAATGTTTATTACATAACGAATAATATCACAGAGTCTTCACGTAATTAAGCGGAAACATAATATAATTCTTGTGGTAGCTAGCTCCATAGCACAGGCACGTCAACTGGTTGACCACAAGTCTAGTAATCTTCAGGGAAGTAGTAGTAGTAATCATTATTTGCACATTCTGCAGTCCATTCTGAGGTGTGGGGAATGCAAGGGTGAGCACAAAAGTACTCAACAAGTGTAACATGGGATTCATGAAGCTAAAAAAGGATAGACACAGGTTTAACTGCATATAACTTTTAGTTGATCATATTTTAAGCAATTGAGTAGCAACAAATAGGTGATGTTCCCATAATAAACACATAATCATGTAAAGAGAATAATGAATAGCAAGAACAAGTAAATTAATAGTGATCTTTATTCCGTAAGGGTCCAAGGCCGCTTGTGTCCGTGAGCATGGCTGATATACCAGTTTTACACTCTGCAGAGGTTGTACACTTTCACTGTGAGTCGTGATCCCCAAAAGTCCGAGGTTATGACTCCCCATTGGACAGTTAAGTTTCACTATGAAGTCTTTCCAAGGTTCGTCTAACAAGTTAGGGCCGCTAGGTTTCTGTGCCCTGCAAATGTAGAGCTCCCCTTCCGTATGGCACAATGACACGCAGCCTATACTCATAAGGACAGAAGCCGCACTACACCCAACCCGGAACACACCCCTCTTGCGCCATAAAGGTAACCACTAACAAGCTAGAAAAGGTTCTCTTATATGACTAAAGTCAGAGCCATGTAGCCCTCACAGCTGTACTATAAGTCCCGGATGTTTGCTTACAGATAAGTCCTTATAGAGAAGAATCTAGAGAAAACTCTAGTCCTCTTATTCCCTGTTGCTAAAAAATCATCTTTTAGTGTTATTGCATATATCATTAGTGAAGTTACAAGATCATTGTTTATGTGAGCACTAGCAAACTACCCAATGCTATAACCATAGGATTCAAGGAACAAGATCAATACTAAGGCATCCTTAACAAGGAGACACATGCATAATGAATTAAGTGAATTAAGGTGAATAGGCAACCAGGATAATCCCATGCTATACTTGCCTTGATCTAGCTGATCCTGTTGATCCGGTTCGTAATAGTACTCTTGATCACCAACGAACTGCTCATGGTCTATTCTCGATTAACACATCAACAACAATCATCCAAGAGCAATCATGCAAAGCAAACAAAGCTACAACTAGAACAGTACACCAATAGTAGTAAAATAAGATGAAAAGTTTGTAAAACGAATCTACATCTCACTAGGATCATACAGACGCGAATTGCACGTAAATCGAAGCTAAAACGGAAAAGTTATGATTTAAACAAGTTTTACTTTATTAAAGTAATAGATTAAATCTAATCTCAAAATTTAAAAGTTGAAAACCTGCTATACAGTAGCACTAACATGTAGATTATTAAATTACGAACCTAACACAACTTGAACGGGTCAAATCGGAGTTAAAATGGAGATTTTATAAGCAATTAAAGACAGTGGCAAAATTATAAATAAACTAAACTTAATTATGATTTAAAATAAATAAAAAACGGGTTTTTAATCTGATTCGAGGACAGCGGCCATAATTATAGCAGAACTGAGGGTCTCTTTAGAAAAAGTGACACACGAAGAGGTATCACGCGATCTGGATCGTTAGATCTGAAACAGACGGCTAAGATTAGACTGAGGGAGAGGGAAGAGGGGAAATCCGGTCATCTACAGTGGCACACGGCGGCGGCTTGGCCGGCGGCGAGCAATTGCTCATCGGCGTTCAACCATCCGGCAAAACACCACACGATTCGGTGAACCAAATGCATGGGAAGGTAGAAGAGAGGACCGTGAACTCACCTAGACGCTTTACAGCAACTGGAATCGACCGAGGAAGGCGTGCGGCTTCCAATGGCGGGCGGCGGAGCTCTGCTCACGATGATGAAGCTAAATTAGTGAAACAAATCGAAAAACAAGAGGAAGAGTGACTTAGCAAGGTCATAGAAGCAACTCGAACTCGTCAGCGGCTTACGGGGATGACCGAGTCGACGAATTCGTCGAATTGCTCCTGAGCTTGAGCGGCGGCTGCTAGGGTTGCGGCGGCTTGCTCGTCTCGAGGGCGGTGGCTGCGAATATGATCGTGGAGCAGGCGGCGTGAGCGCGGCGGCTATTTAAGAGAGGCTCGACGTGTAGCACAAGGCAAGAGGAGGGTCGGGGCGGAGGCGGACTCCTCCGAGCTGTGTCTGGCTCGGTTACGAGCGGGAGGTGGAAGACGACGCTTACACGCGGGCCTGGGACGTCAGCCAGAGAAAGGGAAGGCAAGGCGGCCTGCAGCTTTAGCTGGGCTGGCCCATTACACGGCTCGCAGCGAGAGAGGGGCAGCTGGCTTGCTGGGCTTCGGGATTGGGAGAAGGGGCAGGCCAAGAGAGGGAGGAGGGAAAGCTGGGCCTTCGGGCCGAAAACTGAGAAGGGAGAAAATTTCCATTTTCTTTTCCTTTTCTAATATGTCAAAGTCATTTTCAAATAGTTTTTGAAATCCTTTTTCTTCTTGTAATAAAAACCAAGCAACACAAAAGAAAATATGCAGCGGCATGTATACACAAACATGTATCTAACCTTATAGTTGATTTTATTTATTGAAAATTATTATTTCTCTAAGTTAAAATGCTCACACAATTGCGTAAATAAATCCAATTCTCCTATTTCAAAATGATGCAAATTTTAGGGTGTTACAATTCTACCCCCCTTAAAATGAATCTTGTCCCGAGATTTGGACGATGCTTACTCAAACAACTGTGGGTATGCTTTTCTTAAATCTTCCTCTCTTTCCCATGTAGCCTCTGCTTCCGAATACCGGCTCCACTGAACTTTACACATCTTTATAACTCGGCTCCTAGTAACTCTTTCTGCTATCTCCAAGATCTTTACTGGATACTCCTCATATGTGAGATTTTCCTTAAGAGTGAGCTCTTCTAACGGTATCTATTCTTCTAGCACACGTAAACATTTCTTTAACTGAGACACATAGAACACATCATGCACACCTGCTAAGCTCTCAGGCAATTTCAATTGATATGCCACTTCACCACGTCTCTCTATGATCTTAAAAGGACCGACATACCTCGGTGCTAACTTTCCTTTTCGGTTGAACCTTTTCACACCTCTCATAGGTGACACTTTCAGGTAGACATAATCTCCTACTTCAAAGTTCAATTCTCTCCGTCGAGTATCGGCATAACTTTTCTGTCGTGACTGAGCTGCTTTCAAATTGTTTCTAATCATTCTTACTTGTTTCTCAGCATTCTTAAGCACATCAGGACAGAACACTTGACTTTCTCCTGTTTGATTCTAGAACAACGGAGTTCTACACTTTCGACCAAACAACGCTTCAAAAGGTGCCATCTGTAGACTTTTCTGATAACTATTATTGTAGGAAAACTCTGCATATGGCAAACTCTTATCCCAATTAGTACCATACTACAAAGCACAAGCTCTCAACATGTCTTCCAATATCTGATTAATCCTTTCAGTTTGCCCATCCGTCTGAGGATGATATGCTGTGCTAAAATTCAGCTTAGTCCCTAATGACTCTTGTACTTTCTGTCAGTAATATGATGTGAATTGAGTACCTCGATCTGACACTATCTTCTTTGGAACTCCGTGCAAGCTTACTATCCTTTCCAAATACAGTTCAGCCAACTTTGCACTAGAATATGTTGTTCTAACCGGTATAAAGTGAGCAACTTTAGTCAAACGATCCACTATCACCCATATTGAATCAAAACCTCTCTGAGTGCGTGGTAACCCTACGATGAAGTCCATACCAACTTCTTCCCACTTCTACTCAGGTATCTGCATCAGTTGCAACAATCCTGCAGGCCTCTGATATTCAACTTTAACCCTCTGACACGTATCACATAGTGCAACATACTCTGCAACATCTCTTTTCAACCCATACCACAAATACTTCTCTTTCAAATCCATATACATCCTGGTACTTCTAGGATGAATAGAGTAAGCGGACTCATGAGCTTCACGTAGAATTGGTTCTCTTATAGCTTTGTCCTCAGGCACACATAATCGTTTCCCAAACCATAGAGTTCCTTTATCATCCAAATGGAATCCAGGTGCCTTACCTTTCGGTATATTCTCAACTATCTCCTTTATTTTGTCATCTATCAACTGACCCTTGCGTATTTCTTGCTCCAATACAGGCTCTATCACCAATTCCACTGCATTAATGGCAATACCCAAGTTTAAATGCTCAATCTCAGCACACAACTCATTTGACATAGGCATTACTTGTACCTCATTAGCATAGCTCTTTCTACTAAGAGCATCAGCAACAACATTAGCCTTGCCCGGATGATAATGTACCTCCAAATCATAATCCTTAATCAACTCTCACCATCGATGTTGTCTCAAGTTTAGATCTGACTGGGTGAAAATATACTTCAAGCTCTTATGATCAGTGTAAATATCACTCTTATGCCCAATCAAATAATGCCTCCATATTTTCAAAGCATGCACCACTGCTGCTAACTCCAAGTCATGAGTAGGGTAATTTAACTCATGCTTCCTCAACTATCGAGATGCGTAGGCCACTACTTTGCCTTCTTGCATAAGCACACAACCAAGACCTAAACGAGATGCATCACAATAGATAGAGAAATTCTTACTCAAATCTAGCAAAACTAACACCGGGGCTGTTGTCAATCTTTTCTTCAGTTCCTCAAAATTGACCTGACACTTATCAGACCACACAAACTTAGCATTCTTTTCTAACAATGATGTCATTGGCTTAGCAAGCTTAGAAAACCCTTCAATAAATCTTCTATAATATCTAGCCAATCCCAAGAAACTACGAATTTCTCCCACATCGGTTGTTGGCTTCCAATTCAACACATCCTTTACCTTGCTAGGATCCACTGAAATTCTACCATTAGAGACCACATGACCTAGAAAGACAACTTCCTTCTACCAGAACTCACACTTACTACGCTTAGCATAGAGCTTATGCTCTCTGAGCTTCTGCAAGACCAACCTTAAATGTTTAGCATGTTCTTCCTTAGTCTTGGAGTATACCAATATATCATCGATGAATACTACTACAAACTTATCGAGATACTCCATGAATACCTTATTCATCAGGTACATAAAGTATGCAGGAGCATTAGTCAAGCCAAAAGACATCACTGTATACTCATACAAGCCATACCGTGTTGTGAATACTGTCTTTGGTATATCAGTAGCACGAATCTTCAATTGATGATAACCGGAGCGAAGATCAATCTTAGAAAACACATAAGCACCTCTCAACTGGTCAAACAAGTCATCAATCCTAGGCAGTGGATACTTATTCTTAATAGTTACCTCGTTAAGTGAACGATAATCAACACACATCCTTTGAGAACCATCCTTCTTGTCAACAAAGATCACTGGAGCTCCTCACGGTGAAGAGCTAGGACGAATGAAACCTTTCTCTTGAAACTCTTTTATTTGTTTCTTAAGTTCCTCTAATTCATTAACCCCCATTGTATATGGATGCTTAGCTATAGGTGCAGTTCTAGGTAATAATTCAATAATAAACTCAATGTCACGGTCGGGTGGCATACGTGGCAAGTCGTCGGGGAACACATCCGGAAATTCATCCACAACTGGATCCTCCTGATTAACATTATCATCAAGCCGATTCACTGTAGCTGTCTGCTGCTTCTGCACTACGATCTCCACACTAATTCGATCTCCCTTCGGTGTTGTCAGGGCTACTACTTTACACTGAATCACTGCCTAATTTTGCTTCATCTAATCTAGTCCCAGAATAAGATCAATCCCAGCTGTTCTCAACACTATAGGGCTCACTTTGAATTCTACCCCCCTTAAAATTAAACTAATAGGGAGGCATTGATAGGAAGCTTGCATACTTCCCCCAAGTGAATTTACTAGTATGGGGTTTTTCATGGCACATAAAGGGATGCTATGTGTCTTAACAAATATTTGAGATATAAATGAATGCGAAGCTCCAGAATAAAAAAGAATAGTGATAGGAATGGAATGAACATCGAACGTATCGAGCATAACTTCAGGTTCTGCCATTGCAGTTTCCTCAGACACATGAGTCACCTTTCCATAGTACGGTAGCTTCTGGTTACTATTCTGCTTCTAGGGGGTTTGCTGATTGGCCTTCTCAGGAGAGTTATAAGACATGTGACCATCTTTTCCACAACGAAAACACTTGATAGGAGTATTAGGAGCACTAGTCTTCATTGGGGTGTTGTTGGGGGTACTCTAATGCTGATTCTGGTTCCCATTCTGCTACTGAGGGCGTTGATAAGGAGGACGTTGCAGAAACTGATTACGTGGAGGAAGTTGACCACGATTCCATTGGTTAGGCGGATACCTCTGCTGATAGCCTTGTTGAAAACCAGTGCGCTGGCGAGTGTTGCTTCCAGATACCTGTCCCTGAAGCCTCTTCCTTTTGGCATCCATCTCCTTGCGCTTGTTATCCACCACAATAGCGCGATTCACTAATGTTTGATAATCTGGGTAAGCATTGGACATCAGCTGCAATTGGAGACCATCATGTAGACCCTTCAAGAAAAGTCGCTGCTTATCGACATCATTAGCCACCTCATTCGGCGCATAACGTGACAACTGAGCAAACTTGTCGCGATACTCAGCTACAGGCATAGATCCCTGTGTTAGGTTGTGGAATTCCTTTGCCTTCAGTGCCATCACTCCCTCTGGTATATGATAGGACCTAAAACTCTCTGTAAACTCCTGCCAAGTAACGGCGGGAGCATTTGCAGGACGGCCATACTGATATGAATCCCACTAGTCTTGAGCTGCTCCTTGAAGTTGTCCCGAAGCAAACAACACCTTCTATTGATCATTACACTAAGCAATGTTGAGCTGCTTCTCTACCGTATGAAGCCAATCATCAGCTTCCAATGGATCAGTGGCATGGGTGAACACTTGGGGATGACCCTTCAAAAATTCACCACGCTTATCATGCGCAGGTGCTCCTCCAACTGGCTGGTTTTGCTGATTGTTCACCAGAGCCTCCATTAACTGTGTCTGTATTGCCAAGAGCTCATGAATAGTGGGTGGTGGACCAACTCCACGACCATGGCCTCGACCTCGTCCTCTTCCAGACATCTGTCATCCAATACAATATCAAATCTTAGAGATTACCACATTATACACAATTCTAGAGATAGAGAACGGAATCTGAAAACCTTCTGGACATATCCCAATTTCAGTAGTTCGGTAAAATAGACCTATCTCAAGTCACAGATATCCAGTAGAGGTGTAATTTATATGGTTGGAAAGCTTATGAAATTATCTACAACTTTTATATAACTCATAAACCCAGATTCTGTCACGAAGTTAACCAAAAACAGGACACAACAGAAACTGTTTCTGATTTCCAGACTGCGCAGAAGCTTCATCTTGTAACGATTATATCTCATGATCCAGAACAGATAAAAAGGTGATTCCAGAGACATTGGAAAGGTACATGGGTCTAGTTACTCTCATAAAAATTTCAGAATTTTCAATGAACAGTTAATTTCGAGCATAAAAGGAAAGGCAGATCGCTCCAGAAAGGACAGTGCAGAGAGAAAAGGTTAACCCAACTAAACTATTTATTTATCATACTTAAACTTAGTATCTTTCACTAGGAACTTTTGTAGACAAGCCCACAAAGCTCCAGCACTCATTAGATGGAAAAACCAACTCACACATAGGCACAATAATAACTCAACTAACCACACAAAATTCACACAACACCACAAAACTTAACTTAACTCGACACTACTCGTACTATCGTATTTTTACATAGATGGTATTCCAACTCCTAGGGACGGGCTTGATGTTCATGATAGTCATAGATCGCCTCCATGCCTTGATCAATCCTTAGACCATATATCACCTCTTGGTACCTCTTGACGTCTTTTCCCAAAGCTTTAACCAGGGCTTCCAACCGACGATTCTTCACCATCATGTCATGACCAAAATTCACCATGACTCGAGGAATCAGTTCCAAATTCCCAGGGTTCATCATTACCCATCCTTGCTCCGGGTCCCCACGAGGAAAATAGCGATATTGATCATCTTGCATAACATCATAGCGGAGGTGACGAAGTCCCAAGCATGCTTCAAAGGCTGCATCTTCTATGCCATCTTCTATAGTGGCACGACGACCACTATGGGAAAAGCACCTGTCTAGCACATAAGTATCCATCTCTTCGTTCTTAACGAAGACATGCACATGACACTTCCAATAAGTAGCTTCCAAAGGATGCTTGTGCTCCCAGCAGACGTACTCAAACGCGGGATCTGTAAGGTCCAAATAGGCTAGAGGGGGGGTGAATAGCCTAATTAAAACTTCTACAAGAATTACTTAACCACAAGTTAGTACAAAAGGTGGCGGAGCAAAATGCACTAGCTCTAACTAATTAAGCAAGCCACCTACACAAGTCTAGTACAAGGCTATCCACTAAACACAACAACAACAACAAGCTAGATACAAGATGTAATACGAGAGAAGAGCTTCGAGTGATTATACCGCCGTGTAGAGATGAGAAGTACCAATCAATCAATCACTCAAGAGAAATCCTCGGGAAGAGAATGACACAAGAATTTATCCCGAGGTTCACTTGCTTCCCGGCAAGCTACTCCCCGTTGTGGCGATACACCCACTTGTCGGTTCGCGAGCTAATCGACTATCAAGAGTCGAGCCCTCGGCGGGCACCGCACAACCGCACACAAGATGGGGATCCTCCAAGCCACGAGCTCCACTAGAGTATCCAATTCGCGAACTCCCGCAGGGAAGGATCAAGAACCCCTTACAACACTAGGTGAGGGCTCCAACAATCTCCAATTGCGAACTCAATCACCTCCGCTGCTCCAAGCCGTCTACCGTGTCGGGAAACACGGAAGAGTAACAAGAAATCCGCAGCAACTCGAAGAACAAGTGCCTCTAGAATGCAACTCTCAAGCAATGCACTTGAATCTCACTCAATCTCACTCAAGATGTGCAATCAATCAAAGAGATGAGTGGAGGGGTTGTTCTCTAGCTCAAAGGATGTCTCTATATCTCAAAATGTGCAAGAGTTGCCCTCAAACTCCGGACACCCTCTATTTATAACGAAGGGGTACGCAGCTAGCCGTTACAGACGACGCAGCGAGAATCGCACTGACCGGACGCTCCGGTCAGGGTGACCGGACGCGTCCGGTCACTACACGACAGCAAGAAACAGTGCGCGTCAGAACTAGCCGTTGCCCTGACCGGACGCGCTCCTGCGAATGACCGGACGCGACAGTGCCAGCGTCCAGTCGTGTTCCAGTAAGCTCCCGTCGAGACCGGACGCGTCCGATCGCACGTGACCGGACGCGCCCCGCGTCCGATCGTCACTCCGCTTCGCTCTGCCCCTCTGGACGCCTGACCGGACGCTCCGGTTCCGTGAGGGACCGGACGCGCCGGTCGCGCGCTCTACTTCTGCGCTCAGGTGAACTGACCGGACGCGCTGGTCAGGCCAGACCAGCGTCCGATCACAAACCCTAGTGCCGCGCCGCGAAGAACTGACCGGACGCGCTGGTCAGACCGTGACCGCGTCCGGTGCAGCGTCCGATCAACACAGTGACCGCCGTTCGCCTTCGTTTCTTTTCCAACTTTCGGCGCAGTAGAAAATAGGCATTTCACTTCCCCAAAAAGCGCCGAATCCCGCCTCGCAAGCTCGGCGGGAGGGAGAGAGGAACCCAAACCCCTCTCTACCGCTTAAACTCCACCGCCTTTGCAAATGTGCTAACACCACCAAGTGTACACCATCATGTGCAAGTGTGTTAGCATTTCACAAACATTTTCCAAGGCGTTATGTTAGCTCTCTACTAGATCCTAATGCATATGCTCAAGACATTGATCTAGTGGCACTTGATTTTCGAGCTAACCATGATTGCCCCTCTTGATAGTCGGCTATGTATCCTAAACCCGGTCTATCACTTCTCTACTCATCTTAGACCGGCAAAAGGAAAACCCTATGGTTATACCTTTGCCTTGCGCTCTTAGATCCTTTTCCTCCACTTGATCATCATGTCCATCATATTATGTGCATCTCTATCATGATCGACATTTCATGTCCATGCACCATTTCTTTGTGATCTTGTGGCCACCACTCCTTGCCACGTACACCTTCATCACATGTGTTTCTTATGCCTAACTCAAAACACTTAACACATGGCATTAGCAACTTGGTGTCATTAATTACCAAAACCAAACTTGGGCTTTCAATCTCCCCCTTTTTGGTAATTGATGACAACCATCACAAAGATATGAAATGAAATCAATTTTCAATTTCGATAGTATTAGCTCCCCCTACATATGTGCTTCCATGAGTTTGGTTCAATTGTGCACATATGTATGGATTAGAATTTTGGGAGAGATACTACTATCAAATTGATGCTAAGGTATATAGAATGGACCTTTGAAGCGTGATACCAATCGGAGTTGCCTTTATATACCATCCTTAGCATCGAAGTAGCTAGACACCACTTGTAATACATCACTTGTAAAGATCACAAACACTAAAGTACCCCGTGAGATCAACATTATAAGCAAAGGTGTCTAGATACCACTTGTAAAGCTACTCTTAACAAATCATCATTCAAGTTCTATTTCTAGCAATCACCATTCAACCATGAATATGAATTTAAGCTTTGCAATGCAACAATTCACATGTTGATGCACATACAAATGCAACAAATAATTCATGAGCTTGCTCCCCCTACTTGTGTGCTCAATTTTAATTTCTCTCCCCCTTACTAAATTTTTCTCCCCCTTTGCAACTTAACTTTTTATCTTTTGTGACTTTTCTATCTTTGTGACTTTTCTCTCCCCCTTTGTCAACAATCACCAAAAAGGTGCCAATTTGAGTGAGAGTTAAGTCAATCAATATGAGGGAGAGCAAATTATGGTTCAATCTAGATTACTTGCCTAGAATATGTAATTCGGTTTGATCCAAGGACAAGCTTCTTCACACCTCATAAAGTATAAGGGTTATCTTGACCATGTTGAATTACACATCATGAGCTCATTTTCTAGATTCAACACTAGGTTTGCAAGCCCACAAACATGTCATATGCTACCACTAGATCAATCAAACATAGAAGCAATAGTGGTACCATATATACATTAAACTCATTTAATTTTCATGAATGAGCCTATTTGTCATGCAAATATGTCTATATGTTCTAAACATGTCCTTAGCAAAGTATGGATGATATGCCAAACAACTTTACTTTGCTATGTCGGAGGAGAGGCATGTCATATAAGAAAGTGGAGGTGCACTCATTTCAAGTTGGAGAAGTCAAGTATGTTCAATTCATTCTTCAACTTGTAAAATCTCTTCTCATCAAGTGGCTTTGTGAATATGTCGGCTAGTTGATCTTCGGTGCCAATGCTTTCAATGCTAATATCACCCTTTTGTTGATGGTCCCTTATGAAATGATGCCTAATATCAATGTGCTTGGTTCTTGAATGTTGAACCGAATTTTGTGTCATCTTGATAGCACTCTCATTGTCACAAAACAATGGCACATTCTTGAATTTGATTCCAAAGTCATTCAAGGTGGCCTTCATCCAAAGCAATTGTGCACAACAACTACCGGCACTAATGTATTCGGCCTCGGCGGTAGATAGTGCAACACTATTTTGTTTCTTTGATGACCATGAAACAAGAGACCTTCCAAGCAATTGACAAGTGCCACTTGTGCTCATTCTATCAATCTTGCATCCACCATAGTCGGAGTCCGAATATCCAATCAACTCAAAGTTTGACCCCTTTGGAAACCATAAACCAACATCATGAGTGCCCTTAAGATATCTCAATATCCTCTTGGTTGCTTTCAAGTGACTTTCTCTAGGTGAAGCTTGATATCTTGCACACTTGCACACACTAAACATCACATCTGGCCTAGAAGCGGTGACATAGAGCAAACTTCCAATCATAGACCGGTATTGCTTTTGATCTACCATGTTGCCACTAGCATCAACACCCAATTGATTATTTGTGCCCATTGGTGTACTCATTGGCTTAGCATCTTGCAATCCAAACTTCTTGATCATGTCCTTAATGTACTTGCCTTGACTTACAAAAGTGCCATTCTTCATTTGCTTAATTTGAAGTCCAAGAAAGTAACTAAGCTCTCCAATCATAGACATCTCAAACTCATTAGCCATCATATTTCCAAACTCTTCACAAAAGTCTTGATTTGTTGATCCAAAAATGATATCATCAACATAGATTGCAACACAAACAAGTCATTTCCAAGCTTCTTGGTGAAGAGAGTGGTGTCAACCTTTCCCATCTTGAACCCTTTAGAGAGAAGAAAGTCCCTCAATCTCTCATACCATGCTCTAGGTGCTTGTTTCAAACCATACAATGCCTTCTTGAGCTTTAAAACATGGTCGGGCTTCTTGTCATCTTCAAAGCCGGGAGGTTGCTCAACATAAACTTCTTCATTGATGTAGCCATTGAGAAATGCACTCTTGACATCCATTTGATAGAGCTTGATGTTGTGTGCACAAGCATATGCTAATAAGATTCTAATTGCCTCTAATCTTGCAACCGGTGCATATGTCTCTCCAAAGTCAAGACCTTCAACTTGTGTGTAACCTTATGCTACTAATCTTGCTTTGTTCCTCACAACCATGCCATCTTGATCTTGCTTGTTTCTAAAGACCCACTTAGTACCAATCACATTGTAGTTCTTTGGCCTTTCAACAAGTTCCCAAACTTGATTTCTAGTGAAGTTGTTTAGCTCTTCATGCATGGCATTTATCCAATCGGAATCCTTCAAAGCATCTTCTATTTTCTTAGGTTCTTCAAGTGACACAAATGAGTAGTGCTCACAAAAGGATGCTAGCCTTGATCTAGTTTGAACACCACTTTGAATTCCACCCATGATTTGATCCAACGGATGATCTCTTGCTATGCTAGTAGGTTGGAGTATTGGGAGTTGATTGCTTTCACTTGTTTGACCTTGATCTTGAGCTTCATCATGAGTACCACTAGAGCTTGCTTGATTTGTATCAATTTGCACACTTTGGTTGATCACATGAATATCATCATCATCAACTTGCCTTGGCCTAACATCACCAATGTCCATGTTCTTCATTACATTTGACAATTGATCTCCTCTCACATCATCAAGGTTTTGAGTTTCATTTTGAGATCCTTGGGTTTCATCAAACTCAACATCATGAACTTCTTCCAATGTGCCATTTGTGAGATTCCAAACTCTATAAGCTTTGCTTGTGGTAGAATAACCAAGTAAGAACCCTTCATCACATTTCTTTTCAAACTTGCTCAATCTAGTGCCTTTCTTGAGAATATAGCATTTGCAACCAAACACTCTAAAGTATGCAATGTTGGGCTTTCTTCCATTCAATAGCTCATATGGTGTCTTTCCAAGCTTTCCATGGCAATAGAGACGGTTGCTACAATAGCAAGCCGTGTTGATAGCTTCACTCCAAAATGAATGACTCACATTGTATTCACTAAGCATTGATCTAGCCATGTCAATCAAAGTTCTATTTTTCCTTTCAACTACACCATTGGATTGAGGAGTGTATGTTGGTGAGAATTGATGTCCAATACCAAGATCATCACATAAATCTTCAATTCTTGTGTTCTTGAACTCACTACCATTGTCACTTCTAATCTTCTTGATGGTAGTCTCAAACTCATTTTGCACTCTCTTGACAAAAGACTTGAATAGATTATAAACATCACTCTTGTCATAGAGAAAGAACACCCAAGTGTATCTAGTGTAGTCATCCACTATCACAAAATCATACTTGTTGCCACCAATGCTAGTGTATGTTGTTGGCCCAAACAAGTCCATGTGCAATAGCTCAAATGCCTTTGATGTGCTCATTTCACTCTTGCTAGGATGTGTATTTCCAACTTGTTTGCCGGCTAGACAAGCACTACATGGTTTATCCTTTTCAAAAGTCACATCTTTCAAGCCTCTAACTAAGTCATGCCTCAAAAGTTTGTTCAATTGTTTCATTCCAACATGACCAAGCCTTCTATGCCACAACCATCCCATACTAGATTTGCTAAGCAAGCATGATGTCAATTGTGTCTCACTATCATTGAAGTCAACCAAGTATAAGCTACCATGTCTAAATCCTTTGAATATCAAATTTGATCCATCAACACTAATGACTTCAACATCATCACTACCAAATATGCACTTGAATCCAAGATCACAAAGTTGTGCCACCGACAAAAGATTGAAATCCAAGCTCTCAACTAGCAACACATTAGATATGCTCATGTCATTTGAGATAGCAATTTTACCAAGCCCCTTGACTTTGCCTTTCTTGTTGTTGCCGAAAGTGATAGCATCAAAACCACAATTTTGACTTGTATCAATTGATTTGAACATACAAGAATCCCCGGTCATATGTTGAGTGCACCCACTATCAAGCACCCAATGCCTTCCTCCGGCTTTGTAATTGACCTACAAGACAAGATCAATTCTTTTTAGGTACCCAAACTTGTTTGGGTCCTCCAAGGTTAGTGACCAAGCTCTTTGGTACCCAAATGGCTTTCTTCTTTGAGCCCATCCATGGTGTACCAATGAACTTAGCATGAACACCATTTGTACCCTTGGTAAGTATATAGAAAGAATCAAACTTAATTGAGGATACATTAGCATTGGATTTCTTGTTCATGCAATGTCGCTCTTTGTGACCAACTTGCTTGCAACTTTTGCAATAGCTACCATTGTTCTTCACAAAACGAGTCTTGTGAGGAGCAAAAGCGGCCTTGCCTTTCTTGGGGTTATAGCCCAATCCCTCTTTGTAGAGAGAAGCTCTTTGGCTACCCAAGCACATAAGCAAGCGGTCCTCACCACCATAAGCCTTAGCTAAGGTGTGATTGAGCTCTTTTACCTCATTCTTGAGATTTTCATTCTCAACTATAAGTGTGGAGTCACAAGTGAAACCATCACTACTAGATGAGGATGATGTAGATGAGCTACATGAAGGGTTAGTGGGAGCAACAACAATAGGCTTAAGACAAGATTCATCAATTATATCACATGATATGCCTATGTTGCAAGTTTTAGCTTTCTCAACATTAGTTGGCATGTTTTCACATTTTTCAACTAGAGAGGAATGAGCTTCTTCAAGCTTGGTGTGAGACTTTTGAAGCTTCTTATGGTCTACCTTTAGACTCTCATAAGATGCTCTAAGCTCATCAAGTTCTTGCATAAGGTTTTTCTTTTCCTTAAGCAAGCCCTTGCACTCCTTTCTAGATTCTTTATAATGTTGAGTGCAATCTTCTAGCATAGTGATTAGTTCATCTTTAGTGAATTCTTCTTCATCACTATCACTATCACTAGCATTATCATGATCACTCTCATCATCAGATGATACCTTAGAGGCCTTAGCCATGAAGCACGATGGAGTGTCGAAGAGGGAGACCTTCTCTTGGATGGCAATGCTAGCATGTCCCTTCTTGCTCTTGTAGTCATCCTCATCATCACTTGAGGAATCATCACTATCCCATGTAGCAACATGAGAATCATTCTTCTTTTTATGAGAGCTCTCCTTCTTTTCTTGCTTCTTCTTTTGCTTCTTCCTCTCCTTCTTGATAGCATCTTCATCATCACTATCATAAGGACACTTTGCAATGAGATGATCTTTGCTATGGCATCTAAAGCATCTCATGGTATGCTCATTCTTCTTAGATGAGTTCTTCCTCCTCCTTGCACGATAGCCCTTCTTCTTCATGAATTTGCCAAATTGCTTGACAAAGAGAGCCATCTTCTCATCAATGTCATCACTATCACAAGAGCTTGAGTCTTCATCACTTGATGATTCAATTTTGGATTTGCCCTTGGATGTGGTGGCTTTGAATGCCACACTCTTCTTCTTCTCATCATCCTTCTTCTCATTTTCCTTCTTCCTTTTCTTGACCAACTCATCTTTCTCATCATCTTCTCTATATGAATCATCGGTCATCACTTCTTGAAATATTTGTTGAGGAGTTGAATCCTTCAATGTAGTTCTCACTAGCACGGTGATCAATGTATCAAATCTCTTGGGCAAGCTTCTCAAGAACTTCATAGAGAATTGGTTGTCCTTGACTTCCTCACCAAGTGCCTTGAGCTCATTGACAATGACTTGCAATCTATGAAACATCTCCGGTACACTCTCATCATCTTGTATCTTGAAGCTTGAAAATTTTTCTTGCAAGATATATGCTTTAGCGGTCTTTGTGCCTTCGGTGCCCTCAAATGTTTCTTCTAGCTTGGCCCAAGCATCATGTGCAACTTCTATGTTCTTCACTTGCTCAAATGTCTTGTCATCTAATGCCTCATGAAGAGCACTAATGGCAATGTCATTGCATTGAAGCTTCTTCTCCTCCACCGATGTAGGTGCTTCCGGATTAGCAACCTCAAATTTTGTTTCGGTGACCTTCCACACTTCTCTATTGATTGACTTAAGGTGTGCGGTCATCTTTACCTTCCAATATGCATAATTTGTCCCATCAAAGTGAGGTGCCTTCTTGGTGTTGTTGATGTGCAAGCTTAATTGAGCCATTCCTTTTCACCGTAGGTTGTTAAGCCTCAAATAAACGGTGCCTCGGCTCCAATACCACTTGTAAGGTCCAAATAGGCTAGAGGGGGGGGGGGTGAATAGCCTAATTAAAACTTCTACAAGAATTACTTAACCACAAGTTAGTACAAAAGGTGGCGGAGCAAAATGCACTAGCTCTAACTAATTAAGCAAGCCACCTACACAAGTCTAGTACAAGGCTATCCACTAAACACAACAACAACAACAAGCTAGATACAAGATGTAATACGAGAGAAGAGCTTCGAGTGATTATACCGCCGTGTAGAGATGAGAAGTACCAATCAATCAATCACTCAAGAGAAATCCTCGGGAAGAGAATGACACAAGAATTTATCCTGAGGTTCACTTGCTTCCCGGCAAGCTACTCCCCATTGTGGCGATACACCCACTTGTCGGTTCGCGAGCTAATTGACTATCAAGAGTCGAGCCCTCGGCGGGCACCGCACAACCGCACACAAGATGGGGATCCTCTAAGCCACGAGCTCCACTAGAGTATCCAATTCGCGAAATCCCGCAGGGAAGGATCAAGAACCCCTTACAACACTAGGTGAGGGCTCCAACAATCTCCAATTGCGAGCTCAATCACCTCCGCTGCTCCAAGCCGTCTACCGTGTCGGGAAACACGGAAGAGTAACAAGAAATCCGCAGCAACTCGAAGAACAAGTGCCTCTAGAATGCAACTCTCAAGCAATGCACTTGAATCTCACTCAATCTCACTCAAGATGTGCAATCAATCAAAGAGATGAGTGGAGGGGTTGTTCTCTAGCTCAAAGGATGTCTCTATATCTCAAAATGTGCAAGAGTTGCCCTCAAACTCCGGACACCCTCTATTTATAACGAAGGGGTACGCAGCTAGCCGTTACAGACGACGCAGCGAGAATCGCGCTGACCGGACGCTCCGGTCAGGGTGACCGGACGCGTCCGGTCACTACACGACAGCAAGAAACAGTGCGCATCAGAACTAGCCGTTGCCCTGACCGGACGCGCTCCTGCGAATGACCGGACGCGCTCCTGTGAATGACCGGACGCGATAGTGCCAGCGTCCGGTCGCGTTCCAGTAAGCTCCCGTCGAGACCGGACGCGTCCGATCGCACGTGACCGGACGCGCCCCGCGTCCGATCGTTACTCCGCTTCGCTCTGCCCCTCTGGACGCCTGACCGGACGCTCCGGTTCCGTGAGGGACCGGACGCGCCGGTCGCGCGCTCTACTTCTGCGCTCAGGTGAACTGACCGGACGCGCTGGTCAGGCCAGACCAGCGTCCGGTCACAAACCCTAGTGCCGCGCCGCGAAGAACTGACCGGACGCGCTGGTCAGACTGTGACCGCGTCCGGTCAACACAGTGACCGCCGTTCGCCTTCGTTTCTTTTCCAACTTTCGGCGTAGTAGAAAATAGGCATTTCACTTCCCCAAAAAGCGCCGAATCCCGCCTCGCAAGCTCGGCGGGAGGGAGAGAGGAACCCAAACCCCTCTCTACCGCTTAAACTCCACCGCCTTTGCAAATGTGCTAACACCACCAAGTGTACACCATCATGTGCGAGTGTGTTAGCATTTCACAAACATTTTCCAAGGCGTTATGTTAGCTCTCTACTAGATCCTAATGCATATGCTCAAGACATTGATCTAGTGGCACTTGATTTTTGAGCTAACCATGATTGCCCCTCTTGATAGTCGGCTATGTATCCTAAACCCGGTCTATCACTTCTCTACTCATCTTAGACCGGCAAAAGGAAAACCCTATGGTTATACCTTTGCCTTGCGCTCTTAGATCCTTTTCCTCCACTTGATCATCATGTCCATCATATTATGTGCATCTCCATCATGATCGACATTTCATGTCCATGCACCATTTCTTTGTGATCTTGTGGCCCCCACTCCTTGCCACGTACACCTTCATCACATGTGTTGCTTATGCCTAACTCAAAACACTTAACACATGGCATTAGCAACTTGGTGTCATTAATTACCAAAACCAAATTTGGGCTTTCAGGATCCCAATCTGTGAAATAGGCACTAAGCATGCCAACCAGTCGGTGGTGTGAAGGAGTATCATAGCTTGACTTGTGATGGATCTTTGTAATCCAACCCATAGGAAGGGGCGGCACACCAACTTCAGCGGAACAATCTTATGGAGGCGACGGGGGCTGTTCTCCATCTTGGGCAAGCTCATCATCTTCATCATCATTCAAGTAGACAACCTCCTCTTTAGGTTCAAGTTCTTCTTGGGGCAAAACTGGTTCTGGCGCCTGAACTGGTGATGGTGGTAGGGTTGGTGCAGTGTCTTCTGGTTCCTCCTGAGGCTCCATTGATTCGTACAGGGAACAGGGTGGAAAGTAGCCTCCAGTGGTGATACGGGCAGTCTTGCGGGCACGAGTGAAGGGTCGAGATGGCGGACTAGAGGGGGGGTGAATAGTCCTCCCTAAAAAATAATCGTGTCGGCAAACCGAAACAAATGCGGAATTAAAACTATCGGTCTAGCTAAGACTACACCCCTCTATCTAAGTTCACAAGCACCTCACAAAGATCCTAATTATGTAACTAAGGTGCTTTCCTTAGCAAGAGCTCTCCTAAACAATTCTAGAGCAAGGTCACACAAACCTATGCACTAGTACTTTAGCAAAGCCGGGGAGCTCCTACACAATTCTAGTAAGCAAAAGCACAAAGCCACAAATGCTCACTAGCAATGCTCAATAGCAAGGCAACTAATGCCAAACTAGAGAGCGCAAATTACTTAGCTACACAAACTAAGCAATGTGACTAACAAGGTTACACAAACCAAATTAGCCACGCAACGGGTGCTACTTCTATGCTACACAAGCAAGAAGGTAACTAGCTAGCTACACAAGCAAACTAGTTATGAGAGCAACAACACAAGCACAATATATATATGAAAGTAATACAAGCTTGTGTATCGAAAGCAAATCACCGAGAAGATATACACAATGTTGACACGGCGGTTTTTCACCGAGGTTCACTTGGTTGCCACCAAGCTAGTCCCCGTTGTGGCGATACACCCACTTGATGGATCACGAGCTAATTGACTATCAAGAGTCAAACCCTCAGCGGGTGCCGCACATCCACTCTCAAGATGGGGATCCTCCAAGCCACGAGCTTTACTAGAGTTGCTCTTCGCGATCCCCGCGGGGTGAGCACAATCCCCCTCACAAATCCTCTCTAGAGCCTCGCACAATCTTCTTGCGAGCTTCGACGGAGCCACAAGCCACCAAGCCGTCTAGGAGGTGGCAACCTCCAAGAGTAACAAGCACCACCGGCTTGCAACACGAACACCTAGTGCCACTCGATGCAACCTCACGATGCAATCGCACTAGAATCGCTCTCTCACTCGATCCGATGAACACTATCAAGTATGAGTGAGTTAGAGGGCTTCCAAGCACTACCACATAAGCCACCAAGGCTAAAGTGTGCTCAGCTGCCGGCCATGGCCGGCCACAACGTCTATTTATAACCCCACGGTCAAATAGAGCCGTTACCCCTTCACTGGGCAAAAATCGGGACGACCGGACGTGCCGGTCGAAACTGACCGGACGCGCTCAACCGCGTCCGATCGCCCTGCGCCGTCCACGTGTCCCTTGAATTCAAACGTGACCGTTAGATCCTCCAACGGTCACTGCGCGCCAACGGTCAAACGCAATGACCGGACGCGCTGCTTCAACCGACCGGACGCGCCGGTCGCACAGTACCGCGCGCCCGCGAAGCAACGACCGGACACGCTCCATGCAACGACCGGACGCGCCGATGCGCACAGCACCCGCGCCCGCGCCCGCGCCCGCGAAGCAACGACCGGACGCGCTCCTCGCAACGACCGGACGCGACAGTGCCAGCGTCCGGTCGGAGTCCAGTAAGCTCCTTTGACGACCGGACGCGTCCGATCGTGTGTGACCAGACGCGCCCCGCATCCGATCGTCACTCCGCTTCGCTCTGCTCCTCTGGGTGCCTGACCGGACGCGCCGGTCCCGCGAGTGACCGGACGCGCCGGTTGCAAACCCTAGCCCGCGCGCCTGACTGTTGCGCTGTACTGACCGGACGCGTCCGGTCACACCGTGACCGCGTCCGGTCACCACTGTGACCTCCGTTCGCCTCCGTTTCTTTTCCGACTTCTGGCGTAGTGGAAAATAGGCATTTCACTTCCCCAAAATGCGCCGAATCCCGCCTCGCAAGCTCGGCGGGAGGGAGAGAGGAACCCAAACCCCTCTTTACCGCTTAAACTCCACCGCCTTTGTAAATGTGCTAACACCAACAAGTGATCACCACCTTGTGTACGTGTGTTAGCATTTTAACAATCATTTTACCGAAGGAGTTAACCACTCAACTTGCCACGCCACTCGATCCTAGCAACGATGCATAGTTAGATCACTCGAGTGGCACTAGATGACTGATATGCAAACAAGTTTGCCCCTCTTGATAGTACGGCCATCTATTCTAAACCCGGTCATCAACTTCTCTACACACCTATGACCGGTGAAATGGAAATGCCCTAGGTTATACCTTTGCCTTGCGCATTCCACTCTATCTCCTCCGACGTTGATGCAACACATGCACCAACCATATCACAAATGATATGATCCACTTCACATCATCATGTGACCTTGGTCCATCGATCTTGACCTCACTTGCTCTTCACCGTTGCGTCGGTCCATCGGTGCCAAGTCTTGCTCAAGCTTCACCGCCTCACGGTCCATCGCTCCAAAGCCTCCGACTTGCCCTTCACACTTGCAACCGGTCCGTCGAGCCAAGCCTCATCTTGATCTTTGCCACCTTGGCCACATGACTCCATGTCATGTCTCATATGCAATGAGCTCCTTCATGGCATCATTACCTGTGGACTAATTCCCTGTGTATCTCACTTTAAACACAATTAGTCCACCTAAGGTTGTCACTCAATTACCAAAACCAAACAAGGACCTTTCAACGAGGCATCTACAGAATTTAGACCAAGAGTAAGTCAAATTGGAAGCAATATTTTCACAATAGAATAAGGCAAAAGGAGCATAAAAATTTAGTAATTATCAAGAGTAAGGTGATAAGCATGAAACAAGTGAAGAAAAGAGAACTAAGACGACCATTACTAACTAGGCTTGCGTCCTACAGTCAACATAGCTTTGATACCAATCTGTCACACCCATTTTTAAGGAACAAATAGAATGTATAATCTTATGTGCGCCCAGAGATCAATCACACATAAGATGAAAAATATAAATAGTATCATCACAAATGTTTATTACATAACGAATAATATCACAGAGTCTTCACGTAATTAAGCGGAAACATAAGATAATTCTTGTGGTAGCTAGCTCCATAGCACAGGCACGTCAACTGGTTGACCACAAGTTTAGTAATCTTCAGGGAAGTAGTAGTAGTAATCACTATTTGCACATTCTGGAGTCCATCCTGAGGTGTGGGGGAATGCAAGGGTGAGCACAAAAGTACTCAACAAGTGTAACATGGGGTTCATGAAGCTCAAAAAGGATAGACACAGGTTTAACTGCATGTAGCTTTTAGTTGGTCATATTTTAAGCAATTGAGTAGCAACAAATAGGTGATGTTCCCATAATAAACACATGATCATGTAAAGAGAATAATGAATAGCAAGAACAAGTAAATTAATAGTGATCTCTATTCCGTAAGGGTCCAAGGCCGCTTGTGTCCGTGAGCACGACTGATATACTAGTTTTACACTCTGCAGAGGTTGTACACTTTCACTGTGAGTCATGATCCCCAAAAGTCCGAGGTCATGACTCCCCATTGGACAGTTAAGTTTCACTATGAAGTCTTTCCAAGGTTCGTCTAACAAGTTAGGGTCGCTAGGTTTCTGTGCCCTGCAAATGTAGAGCTCCCCTTCCATATGGTATAATGACACGCAACCTATACTCATAAGGACAGAAGCCGCACTACACCCAACCCGGAACACACCCCTCTTGCGCCATAAAGGTAACCACTAACAAGCTAGAAAAGGTCCTCTTATATGACTAAAGCTAGAGCCATGTAGCCCTCACAGCTGTACTGTAAGTCCCGGATGTTCGCTTACAGATAAGTCCTTATGAAGAGGAATCTAGGGAAAACTCTAGCCCTCTTGTTCCCTGTTGCTAAAAATCATCTTTTAGTGTTATTGCATATATCATTAGTCAAGTTAAAAGATCATTGTTTATGTGAGCACTAGCAAACTACCCAATGCTATAACCATAGGATTCAAGGAACAAGATCAATACTAAGGCATTCTTAACGAGGAGACACATGCATAATGAATTAAGTGAATTAAGGTGAATAGGCAACAAGGATAATCCCATGCTATACTTGCCTTGATCTAGCTGATCCTGTTGATCCGGTTCGTAATAGTACTCTTGATCACCAACGAACTGCTCATGGTATATTCTCGATTAACACATCAACAACAATCATCCAAGAGCAATCATGCAAAGCAAATAAAGCTACAATTAGAATAGTACACCAACAGTAGTAAAATAAGATGAAAAGTTTGTAAAACGAATCTACATCTCACTAGGATCATACAGACGCGAATTGCACGTAAATCGGAGCTAAAACGGAAAAGTTATGATTTAAACCAGTTTTACTTTATTAAAGTAATAGATTAAATCTAATCTCAAAATTTAAAAGTTGAAAAACCTGCTATACAGTAGCACTAACATGTAGATTATGAAATTACAAACCTAACGCAACTTGAACGGGTCAAATCGGAGTTAAAACGGAGATTTTATAAGCAATTAAAGACAGTGGCAAAAATATAAATAAACTGAACTTAATTACGATTTAAAATAAATAAAAACCGGGTTTTTAATCTGATTTGAGGACGGCGGCCATAATTATAGCAGAACTGAGGGTCTCTTTAGAAAAAGTGACACACGAAGAGGTATCACGCGATCTGGATCGTTAGATCTGAAACGGACGGCTAAGATTAGACTGAGGGAGAGGGAAGAGGGGAAATCCGGTCATCTACAGTGGGCACACAGCGGCGGCTTGGCCGGCGGCGAGCAATTGCTCGTCGGCATTGAACCATCCGGCAAAACACCGCATGTTTCGGTGAACCAAATGCATGGGAAGGTAGAAGAGAGGACCGCGAACTCACCTAGACGCTTTACAACAACTGGAATCGACTGAGGAAGGCGTGCGGCTTCCAATGGCGGGCGGCGGAGCTCTGCTCACGATGATGAAGCTAAATTAGTGAAACAAATCGAAAAACAAGAGGAAGAGTGACTTAGCAAGGTCGTAGAAGCAACTCGAACTCGTCAGCGGCTTACGGGGATGACCGAGTCGACGAATTCGTCGAATTGCTCCCGAGCTTGAGCGGCGGCTGCTAGGGTTGCGGCGGCTTGCTCGTCTCGAGGGCGGTGGCTGCGGATATGATCGTGGAGCAGGCGGCGTGAGCGCGGCGGCTATTTAAGAGAGGCTCGACATGCAGCACAAGGCAAGAGGAGGGTCGGGGCGGAGGCGGACTCCTCCGAGCTGTGTCCGGCTCGGTTACGAGCAGGAGGTGAAAGACGACGCTTACACGCGGGCCCGGGATGTCAGCCAGAGAAAGGGAAGGCAAGGCGGCCTGCGGCTTTAGCTGGGCCAGCCCGTTACGCGGCTCGCGGCGAGAGAGGGGCAGCTGGCTTGCTGGGCTTCGGGATTGGGAGAAGGGGCAGGCCAAGAGAGGGAGGAGAGAAAGCTGGGCCTTCGGGCCGAAAACTGAGAAGGGAGAAAATTTCCATTTTCTTTTTCTTTTCTAATATGTCAAAGTCATTTTCAAATGGTTTTTGAAATCCTTTTTCTTCTTGTAATAAAAACCAAGCAACACAAAAGAAAATATGCAGCGGCATGTATGCACAAACATGTATCTAACCTTATAGTTGATTTTATTTATTGAAAATTATTATTTCTCTAAGTTAAAATGCTCACACAATTGCGTAAATAAATCCAATTCTCCTATTTCAAAATGATGCAAATTTTAGGGTGTTACACGTAATTAGTACATACTCTATGATTGGCGGTTATGATAGGGACCAAAATTAAATCTCCACGACCAAAATTTGTGTGACGGAGGCAAACAAATCACTCAAGCAAAGGATAGCTTTTCTGTTATTGATTTTACATAGAATGGCACAGTATAACATCACGAGATGGATACACGAGGATGCACTGCCGGCATTTGTTTTACAAAAATTTGAAAAGGAAAAAAATCAAGGTCGAAGAATGATGCACACAAATTTCAGTTATACTTTCCGCAAGAAACACTGCTCTGCCTGCATGCCTGCAGTTACATTTGCATACGTGTGCATAGTTATTTTTATCAGGTGACGGGTGACCCATGACCATGCAATGGCGCCCCCGTGCTAATAGCCGCATGGGACTTATGGGAACTCCAGAACAACAAGGTCTTTGAAAGAAGACACCCGAGTCTTAGTCTCTGGTTCTGTAATTTGAAAAACCTGTGTTTTCTGAAGGCTATCCATTTCAAGAAAGATATTGGGTCTACCTTCTATTTTTTTGTTAGATGCCATCAGTAAATTTTTCCTTGTTTTGTCAAGCTTTTAAAGTATGTAACTTCTCCCTGTTTATAAATTTATTTCAAAGTACTGTGGGGAACTCCCCCACAGTTTTTGCCTTAAAAAAAGATATGTTCCATTGCTGCGTGTTTCCACGATTTCGCAATATTTTCAGTTAAACTGGAACTAATTGTACGATTCTCCAGAAGATCAAGATATATGTTTTAGATTGTAGCTTATGTAGTTTTCTCTTGTAACTGTGAAAATAACTATTCCACCCATTCCAAAAGAGCTTTAGATCATAGTAGATTCGAGACAAATTAAGAAAGAATTTAATTGAACTTGGTTGCCCTTATTATTGAGCTATTGCCTTCCTCAATGCGATGTCTCCTTCCCGCATCCGCCTAGCTAAGCCGGGTGTCGCCCACTAGACTGACCCGTCTTAGCCTAGACCGACGCGGGGGATCCTCAAGAGAGTGCCATCTGCACCTCCTCTTCGGGATCTTACACGGTTGAGTTACACAACACGATGCCCAACATCAATCAACTCACTTTTCCCGGTCATCATGTGATTAAAAGTTTACACTTAGTTGCTAAAACATCATTGACCATAGAAGAAAATAATCACAACGATATCACTTTGTAATTCAAGAAACATTTCACTAATTATCCCATTATCTAACTAGTTTATTCTCTGAATGGATCTATAGTTTTTATCCTTCTACATGGCAGCTCCATACATCTTCGAAATGGATCTAAATAGTTGAATCTTAGCTTAAGTGGCTCTTATTGTATTTGTAGCCCATATCTTAAAATGTCATTAATCAAGATTTCAATTTTAAATTGTCATATTATTGTTGCTATAATTTTTTTATCCTCAATTTCAGGTGTTTGTGCTTATTGTGTCTTTTATTCTAAACCTTCCTTTTGTTCTCTGTTAAAATAAGAATTCAAGGCCGTAGGCTACACTCTAAGTATTATGATGGTATAAACAATAACTTAAGCTTACACTATGGTGCCAAAGATGAGTGGTAGGGATTGAAATGAGATCTACATGGAGGTAACAGGTAAGAGCCACCACCTTTGGTGTATATATACTAACATCCTACCGAAGAACTATATATGTTGCAGCAATGTTTTTATAAATAGAGTGCTTACAATTATAACTCAACATAGATGTGTCATATGGTTTCAGTTATAATGTCAATATATAAATGCTATAGTACGGATACGTACATAATTAAGTACACTGTGGTCACTCACATCAATCAAAATTAATAAAATTCACCGTACAGTGGCAAGCTGTTTTTTCCTGTGGCAAGCAGAGAGAACTGGCCTCATATATTCTCAGCACATGTACATTATTATATTCACGTTTCAAGTGAGAACAAGTGCATATTTGAGTAATGCAGTGTTGGACAAGCGGAGAGTGTGGTCTCATTGACTGTCAGGAAACCAATCCCAAAAGCATGAGCATCCATGCATGCTAGGACTGAGAGTGACTCCGATCCCAGATCCTCCTTTGAACAGAAAAATATGGCATGGGAAGCATAGGGAGTTCTTGACCCAACATATAATCATGTTCTACCTGAGGATGGAAATGACTCAGTGCAAGAACCTCCTTATCAGCTTGGTAATTAAGCTACCAAGCACCTCTTTAGCTTCACCCCTCGTTAAATTGGAAGTGTCATTATTATTCACACATTTGAATATTTTTTGCATCCAGTGACGCAAGGATGTTATGCTGTCATGGCATTCATCATCTCAGTTTCGCCATGTGTAAAAATCTGTGGACTACGTACAGATTATACAAGATGGTTGGTGTTCGCATTTTGCTTTTTGAGTGCACCAAAGTTTATTCTGTAGACGAAGTTGCAAATAACTTTGCATCTATACCCCTTAGTAATACCCCGTAATAAACCACCAGTAAAATTATCCTAGATCCACTCCGCTATTACCTGCTCCGCAGAGATGACTTTTATTCCATCCACACCAACAAATGCACCCAGCAAATGCAACACCATAGAAATGGAGGCACTAGATCATCTATCAGGCATTCTCTCTCCTTAACCACATCCAACGGCTATGGTTCAATGTGTCTGCCCCCTCCCGCGGTCATGCGCCCACCAGTGGCGGAACCAGGGGGGCTAGCGAGGGCCGTGGCCCCCCCAAGCACAGTAAACTCATTTAAATACTTATATAAATATTTGTATTTATAGCACAAAAAATATTAATTTCACCTATTTTTTTTATTAAAATATGATGATTTTGGTTAGAAATTGGGTATATTTTTTTGAAAATTTGTTGAAACATATAATTATGTATATTTTATCACACTAAAAAGTACGATCACATTTATCCGGCCTCCCTTAATCAAAATCGCTGGTTCCGCCTCTGGCGCCCACCCCATGCCCACGCCCGCGCCCAGCCCCCAACGCCCGTGCCTTGTAGCCTAAGTTTGATCCTCAGGTTCTCTTTTTTTTCCGGTCTATTTTTCGCCTGAGCGACCACGTAACCCTCTCCCCCATGCGCCGACTCCTCTTCTCCCCATGCCCAGCCAGAGCGGTGGCGGCGACCAGGCAGGTAGCCGGGGTGGCCAGCTGGTACCCGCGCCTAGCCTCCTCACACGCTCGTCTGGTGGCCAGGAGGTCGGGGCGGCCCAAACCTCCACCTCAGCTGCGTCGTCCCGCCCGCCGCCAGCTCCCTCTCCCCCGAGTGCGTCGCACCAGTGAAGCCCGGATCTGGGTTTCTGTCACACCCAAAATTTCCTATTTTGGGTTGTGCATGAAAAACACTAAATAAAATAAATGATTTCAATATTTGAATAAATTTATTAGATAAGTTAAGTTGCTGCTAATTTAAATATAGAAAATTTTGGTTTTAAACTTTTTCATATTAATTTGATAATGTGGTGTTTGAGTGATGCTTGTCTTTGGTGTTGGTGAATGCTATTATTTTCAAAATACCATAAGACGACGTTTACTTCTCATCGGAAAACTTTTTAGTATTTTCTGGATTTAAAATTTCAATTTCCGTGAGCTTAATCTTTTTCCTTGATCTCTTCATCAATCTTTTCATGAGCCCAAACCTATTTAGTTGAGTTCCTTATCTCCCGAAGATTCTCCAGGATTTTTCCCGTGATTTTTCTGAGCTCCGGGCTATTTTTCACGGCCAAAAATGTAATTTTAGATTTTCTGGAATTATTTTATTCGTGGAATTAAAATAATCCCGAAATTAAGAAATTCCGAAAAGTTTCCAAACCCTACGACTATATATATGCTGGCGTAGCCCTCGATGCTCTGGTTTCAGAAGTACAACCCTTATTGCGAGCCGCCGCTCGTAGCTCCCTCCACCTCTCGCCATATCTTAAATATACATATATATGTATACGTGCATGCAAGTGCTATACGTGCTGTCAGCCCTCAATTTCCTTCCCATATATGAAATTGTGAATCGTATTCGAGTTGGACATCGTCCTGCCGGCCAGTGCGCCGTTGTGAATCCACGCGTATAAAGGGTGAAGCCATCGTCTTTTTCTGATGTATATATCTGCTACATTGGTTTTGCCCTAGCTACCTCCCGCCGCCGCAGGCTGCCCATCGACCTTGGAGTTTCGGCTCCAGTAGTCCTGCTCAATATGCGCTGCCGCCGCCGTCGCGCCGCCGCTGGCCAAGGCCATCGTCAAGAGGGCAGACGCCCCAAGTACGAGCCGCTGGTCAGATCATGGTCACGAGAAATCCGGCGGCGCTGGTTTCGTCCATCCTCATCTACACCGACAACGAGGAGCAAGCAATCAAGAGCACGGAAGCATCTACAATATCCGATCGGCTAAGGAGTGGATTAGCTGAAGGATCGCGCATGTGATGTGCTCGTGGATTACATACCGTGCGTGCATACTATCACGCACGGTCACAAGCAAGCAAAAAGAAGGCATCTACAGCACCATGCAATGCAAATATGCATATATGTTGTATATACACCTTCGACATGCATGTGCGGGCGGCCGACAATCTTCGTCGCCATCCATCACTACTCATCCTCGACTACCACGACGACTACGACTTCAACTCATTGCATCGTCGAGCCACCGAAACTTCTCCGCGCCTGACCTGTGCCGAGTCCGCGCCGCAGCCCCACGCCGCCCGTTCTGAGCCCCTGGCCGAGGCCCCGGTCCTCTCCACGACTTGCAGCAGCAGCAGCACCCCGATTTCCTCCCTGGCTAGCTATACAGGATTGCCAGGAAGAAAACGAGGTCGGTACTAGTTCGCCACCGATCTTTTAATCTCCGCCGTTTCATCGTTTTAGCTCCGATTTAGTTGGTTCAAGTTGCGTTAGATTCGCATCATCGTGCTCTATGCAGTAGTATCAATGTTTTTCGTATCACATGTTTTGGAATATATAGTTGAATATTTAATTAATTATTATATGCACCAAATTTTATAATTAAAAACAACATAGAGTTATAATTTCGTTCTTGTTGCTTCGTGACTGTGCTGGCGTAGGAGACGCATTAGCAACGTTGTTTATTATGTCACGTGTTTATGATTTTATTAATTTAATTGCTAAATTAATTAACGTTAAAACAATTGGGTTTATAATTGAAAGCCATATAGGTTTTATACCTGGGTAATTTATACATCAAATATTAATGTGATTAGTTGCTTATTTACATGTGTCTCTAAATTCTAAGTTGCTTAATAAAGACGTTGTATATAAGATAAACTGGAGCAGTTGCTTTCACATATATATTTTTTTTACAAAGATAAAGTTAAACTTGATTGAATTATATGACACTCTTTATAAATAAATTATGAGTAGTTTTGCCGGGCTTCTGAATTAAATCCTGTTTTGAGTAATCCAGTCTAAATAACTTTTTACGTGGTTTTGCTCAATTAATATGAATCAAGCAAATAGCGCCGTGCGTGCTGTTGACCTGCTTCATTTTGCTAGCTAGCTTGATGACATCACATGATGTCATGGGTACGATTTGTGGCCGTTTTTCTTTAGTAAAACAAATCCTGAAATATAATAGAAATACGTATATACGTACAATCTTGTTTAGGCCATATCTTCCACGTTTTAACTCCGATTTGACCCGTTCAAGTTGCGTTAGGTTCGTATTTGCGAGTTCTACATGTTAGTGTAGCTGTCCAGTAGGTTTGGAAGATTTAATTTTCGAGTTTATATTAAAGTAAATATTTATCTATGGGAAATCTTAGAAAATTCATAACTTTCACGTTTTAAATTCGAATTTTGTGATCTTTACGTTTATGTGCTCTAGTTGTTTAAGAGACCTTTTCTAACTTGTTAGTGGTTACCGAAAGGCGCAAGAGGGGTCATGCCTAGTATGGTCTTGGCCTGCCAAGGTGGGTGCAGTCTTTTGTAAATCGCCCCTTAGAGGGAGGTTCATGTTTTCCAATTGAGAATCCTTAGCGGCCCTAACTTGTTAGATGAACTTTTGAATGACTTTATATGATTTTTAGTGTTTTGGGAGTAATTAACCCATGCATTTGGAAATCATGACTCACAGTGAAAGTGTACACCTCTGCGCAGAGTTAAAAGCTGGTATACTAGCTGTGCCCACGGATACGGGCGGCCTTGGAATATCTACAGATAGCTGATCACCATTGTTATATCATGCTTAATTACTGTTGTTGTTATTATGCTCATGTTAATGCCATTATCCTTATTACAATTGATCATTGATTCATTAATGGGAATTGGTTCATCTTGATGCTACTCAATTACTAATTACATGATGAATAAAAGCTAAATGCAGTCAAACAGTGTCTAGCCTTTTTGAGCCTCATGAATCCCATGATATATTTGCTGAGTTCGATATGGACTCACTTTTGCTATTTCCCAACATCCCAGTGTGTAGTAAGATGCTGCTCAGAAGAAGGATAAAGAGGTAGTGGAGTTTCCAGAAGTCTTTCAGAAGTGTTTGGCATACGGAGCCACCAGTCAGCCGTCCTTGAAAAATGGAGCCTGAAGTTTAGTCACCGTTCCGCGATACTCTGATGTAAGTGTTAATATAGCTATGTATACGTTATATAATAACATTGTTTCTGATACTTTTTCATTCTGACATATGTGTGGACTTCTTGGGCACACATATGATTAACCTGGTTTTGTTCTTTAGAAAACCGGGTGTGACAGTTTCCATGTTATTCTGGTTAACTGTAGCAGGTTAGGCTTGAGCGGGTGCAGAACATCTCAGTTCTGGCAATGGAGTGGGAGTTGCAAGGGTTGTCCTCCTTGGCTGGTGAAATCTAACAATTCAACATCACACTGTTTGGACCACTTGATTTCATTGCCTGGTCATTTGATTAATTTATCTTTTAATTGCATTCTCCGTTCAACTTGTAATTTGAACTGCAATTGTTTTCATGTGGTTGGTGGTTGCAGTGACGGCTTGGCAAATTTTTATTGATAAAGGTGGTTATTCAGGCCTTGTTCTAATTGGAGTTTGACACAAAATCTGAGTTCTGATCCACCCTATTATGGACAACTGTGATATATGGCAATAGAGAAATTATCAGTTCAATATGAATGAACTACATCTCATCAAAGAAATTTTAATTTAATTTTTTTGAGCAGAGATGGCATGATGTGCCTTCCTCTAAGGGCCCTCGGCCATGTAGATGATATTTGGCATCCGCTTTTAGGTGTGGACAGCCATGAGGAGGAGCTCTGGATTGACAGCTGGTTGGATGGCATGATGCACCTTCAGATGCAGATAGGTTTGGAGACCTATCATCATCTCAATGCAAGCCTTCACTTCTAACAATCTATGTTGCACATGTGTATATGTTATTAGTATGTATTATATATGTTCCCAGCAACAAGAGTTCTATATGATGAGCCTTTCAGCTCACAGGTTCTATTTTCAACAATTCATTTTTCTGTTCCAAATTTAGCAGTTATCAATTTATTTTGTTGGTTGCCCTTGAGGCGAAGTATGGTATGATGAGCCTTTCAGCTCACAGGTTCTATTTTAAGACTACACAGGAAGCTTTGCTCAGTTGCAACATTATCTTGGAGAAATATGGTTCAGACGATTGCAATATTGGAGAATGGAGATCATGGTGGGTTAAATTTTTGGGGCCTCCAATATGCATTTAAATATGCCATATCTTTATTTATGTATTATCGATGTTCAATAAATCTGAAGGTCTACTCCGGGCCGTGCAAGTGCAAGTGTCTCCTGACGTTCTTGCTCCGAGCAAGTGGAGGCAGACCAGTAGGCAATGTTGCAGGGCCATCACCGTGGAGGGAGAATCGAGGCTGGGATGAGCGATGTAAAGTGGAAGACGAAGGGTAGCGTGGCAAGTGGAGGCTAGACCCTGTGAAAAAATTGATTATATATTTGATCATGTTTTGAGTTTTACCGTAGCGTTAGCATGGGCATTCTACTAGTTATTATAGGTACACCAGAATGATCACAGTTGCATTCAAATCCTGAAATGTACTGCTTGTGAGTTCCTGATTCATGCAGCATAAACAACAAGATTCTCATCTTCATTTGAATAACAAGAATTTCTTCAGTTCTGCAACAAATATATAGGTGCTGTTTACTTGTGGAAATTCGAACCATATCATAGACGGTATCCAAAAGTGCTGTTAAATAAACTGAATTAAGGAAATACTAATATTTGTTTGGTTCAGCACTGTAATGGAACCAGATGCATGCAGTAGATAAGATGCAAAGTGACATGAAGAGATCAAACGAGGGAAGGTAGCGGACGCCGTGGGGTAAGCTTGCCATGCTGGGCTGACAGCAGCAATGGCACCGCTTCAGATTACACGTGCATGGTGTAAAAGCACCTCAAAGGGATTGTGATCCATCAACTTTTTTGGCATTATGGATTATGTATTGGATTATCAGCCTGTTCGCTTGGGCTGATCTGGCTGGCTAAAAGTACTGTTGGCTGGTTTTTTGTGAGAAAAAAACACTGCTGGCCAGCTGGCTGATTTGGCTGATAATCTCAAGCGAACAGGCTAGATAAGAGAAAAGTAGGAACATTTCAAATGCATTAATGAGCGTTGTAGAGACGGATGAGTAAACTATAGTCTCGTTGACAATTCATGAGCTACGTTATCTTTTATAGTGTTCCACATTCCATTTCTAATATCTGTGGCGACAAAAATTTCAATTATTTGTCAGGGAGCAGTCACGGAATACATATCCTCTGTCAGAGCAGCTCAAATTATGCCATCTCCCGACTTGGGCTAAAATCTTATGAGACAGAATCATTTGAAGTTTTTGTTTAAGTACTACAACTAATAAAATAACTTATGTTTCCCTCCATCTTTGTTCATTTTATAACACAATCATATAGTGTACCCAGCTGTAATCGGAAAGACCTTATCAGTTACTTCCTCCATTCCAAATTATAAGACGTTTTGACTTTTCAAGATTTATTACTTTAACTATGTATCTAGTGCTACTACAGAACTGATATTCACTGCCAGCCCATCACTGCCGGTTGTTTTGGAACGGGCAATGATAGAGTATCACTGCTAGTTCGTGGCTTCAACCAATAGTGATCAGTGGATTGTCACTGCCGGTTCAACCATAAACCAGCAGTGACAGCTATTTTGCACAAAAAAATTCTTAACTTTTTCATATGAGATCAGGTGAAGATAAATTTATATCAAAATTGTCAAGTTTAAAGAGATCTAAAACTTTATGATTCGAAAATGTAGAGTTAAGATATGAAAAATGTGTAGTTAAAAGAGTAGCTTTAGCTCAGTTGCGTTCAAGTTGGTATGTGCGCACAAGTGAACACAAACGTTCAGGTCTCAAGTACAAATCCAAAGAACCATATATTTTCTTTCTTTTTATAATTTTGAATGCAGGGAATACTTTATATATTTTCTCCGTCCGTACCCATACCATGGCTAAATATTGTTTATTTTTTATATATGGGCCAAGGAAATTTCCCTATCCTCGCACAAGTTTCCCGGGCTGGTATCCCAGAAATGTTGAGCATGCCACAATTATCCTGATCCGTTTGATGTTTAGCAGAGTGTGAGTCAATAACAGGACCCCAAATATATTATCGTAATATTTCTAATTGAAGGTCTCTAACGGAGTCTCCTTGTTAATTCTTACAAGATGAGCAAGGAAAAAATAAATCTTATAAATTCTTACAGTAAGTAAAAATATCTAGCATTTAGTTTGGTAGACTTGAACTAATATCAACAATCATAGTCATTACACCAATTCTACATTTGTAAAAAACCCTTTGTCATTATTTAAAATATATAAAGTAACCCTATAAATTTGCATTTAAATTAGCCACCTTTGACATTATCAAAGATAATTTAAAATAACAAAAAGGTAGCCCCTTGTTCACCATATGACCTCTTGTACTACCTTGCCAAGCCGGCAGACCTCAGCCACCAAACTATGGATTGCTGTGTTTCTCCTATATGCATGTAACATCATACTCACTCCACCCCAAAATTGGTGTTATTCTCACTTCCCGAGCAGTCGAACCCTTTTAACTTTGACCAAATATATATAAAATCATTAATATTCACAATGCATAATAAGAATCAATAGATAAATTATTAAATATATTTTTATTATAAATTTATTTGGAGATACAAATGTTGCTAAATTCTATACTAGTCAAATTTAAGAAAAGTTTGACCTGCATAGAACCCAAAGAGACACTTATTTTGGGACGGAGAGAGTATATATAGCTCTACACTTACCTCTTATGTACCCATCAGAAAACAGTGGGTTTCTCGAATACATGGTCAAACTTTTGATGAATTTGTTTTTTTCCAAAGGCAAAAAAAGAAAAGAAAAGAAAAGAAAACAATGTAGATGTTTGTTGCAGAGTTCACTCTCGCATGCACAACACTACTCATGCACCCACGCGTGACGCTTAACAAATTGATCTGACAAGATATATTGATGATGCTCTGGAGGACAGCTGGTTTTGCGTCCTTAGAGAATTGAAAGCTACCATGCATTTGTTCATTGAAGAGATCGTGATACACAAAAAGTCTAAAACGCATTTGGAGTCCTGCACCAATGTGTGAAGCTTAACTAGTTCATTAAACTAACTTTTACACTCATCGTTGAGGTCTTTAATAGGATTATGATGCCATGATGTGAACCCTCGTGCTAGAGGCAGTATATATATGTGAAGAGAGCTCAGTATATACCACCCATTGAGTTGCCACAAACAAATATAGTAGAAAATGAGAACACCAAGAACAGCAGTATCAGGGATGACGAAGGACAGGCATGGGAGGCATAGGGAATTGTGTTTTTACTTTTGGGTGAGCGAGCGCATGCAAAAGAGCACTTGATAGCAACACAGCAGTGATTTATAGTAACAAAAACGTCTACTATCCATGATGTGATAGAGACTAGAGTGTCAAGTTCCTACGTGCGGAAGGCACTACAGTGTCTTTGCGACTTGAGAACTCTCTGGACGTTTTTGCTGCCACGGGGGGCTGCTTTTGTGCCAGAGGACACGGATCCGAGGGGAATGAGCTGAGCCATCGGGACAAAATCCATCTGGGGTAGTCAGCAGATAAGATGTAGGGAGGTGACGAGAGGAAACAAGTGAAGGGAGCAGCTGACCTAGGGTAAGCTTATCATGTCAATCTCTGTCAAAGCACCTCACAGGGATTAGGAACCAACAACTTGGCATTATTGATTATGTATTTGATTACAAAAAATCTAAACCAAACGCCTTAAAGAAGATGAGTGGAAAGTAGGAACATTTCAAATGCATAAATGCAGTAACAAGGGCTATGCATGAGTGTTGTAGTGACGGGTCAGTGAATTATAGAGTCTCGTTGATAACTCTTGAGCTCCATTACCTCTTACAATGCTCCATATTCCATTACTTTTACCAGTGGCGACACAAATAATTTCTATAAGCTGTCAGCGTGTAGTCACATAAGAGGGTAAATCGATAATCAGAAAACACATGCTTTCTCTCTTCCATTGTCAAACCTTCAACGAATTTGTTCTTTTGCCCATGACCAAAAGAAGCAATAGACGTTTGTTGCAGAGTTCACACTCCCAAGCATAACACTTCGGCCCACGTCGCTGACAAAATTGATGATACTCTTGAGCACGACAGGTACATGCATTTGTTTCATTGAAGTCATCGTGCTAAAGTACACTGAAACGCATACAGAGTCCCGCGCCCATGTGTGAGGATTAACTAGTAGTTCATAGAACTAACTTTTACGCTCATCATTGAGATCTTTAATAGGATTATGATGCCATGATATGAACACTGATGCTAGAGATAGTATATATCTACAGAGATATCAGTATATTCCAGCCACTGAGTTGCCACAAACAAATATAGTAGAAAAGGGGTTACCAAAAACAGCGGTATCAGGAAGGAGGAAGGAAAGGCATGGGAAAGATAGACATTTCTATTTTTACAAACATAAGATTGATATGTGCCCTTATGGTTCGGATTTGTGATGCGTGATTGTCAACGTGATTCGCGTCTTAGATTGAGTTTGTGAACTAACCATGGCATGAGTTGGGTTGTGCAACATGTCTGTTGGTTTGTGGTGCGCAGGTGTGGAGCTCATAGATGGTGGTCGACGGCGAGGTGAAGGTCAAGTAGGGATGTGCCGTGTCGATGTACTGGGAGCGGTGAAGGACGGACGTGAGGCTTAGACCGAGGGACCAGGAGGCTGGATGACCAGCCGCGGTGGCTAACATCTAGGGACACCGACAAGTGCAAGTGTACATGGAGGAGTGACCGTGTTGACCGAGTCAAGACGACGGACGTGCAAGTCGAGCGAGGCCTTGGAAGACTTGGCGGCTAGCCGGTCGATGACGGCGGTGTCACGGTCGAGTGGAGGGGGACGCGTATGGAGTATGCTACTCACGGCGGTTTGGTGGGTTGAGCCTCAAAACCATCGATGACGGTTTTGCGGGTTTGGCCTAAAAAACTGGGCGGAGGTTCCGAGGAGGAACGGGGCGGCACGTGACGAAATCATAGAGATTGCGTCGAGGCGAAGCAAAACTGTGCAAGAAGCGTGGCCGCCCGATCGATAGAAATTAGGTTGGACCATACTGCCATCAGGCCAGGTGGTTCACCCTAAAATATCTAGGGACATTAGTGGAATTATGTAATAGGCCTATAAATAAGATGGGGCTGCCTCCACTCAGCCTCACCTCTTGAGCATTTTATTTTCCTCTCTTTAGTTTTCCCTCTTGCTTAGGGTTTGTTCTTGAGGTCCACAAATTCCATATTTGTGAAAACAATTGTGAAATTCGAGTTGAGAAGTGAGGCCCTAACCTCACCGTGTCTGCAGGATTTGAAATCATGGTGTCGTGATTTTGTTTTTCACGTTTTGGTGCTCGGTTCTTCGTTTTCCTGTTCTTCCCCAAATGGTGTAGCCCTGGAGTTTGGATTGATTTCAAATGATGATCTTTTGGAGATAGGTTCGTACCTAGTTGAATTTCATCTGTGCAAAGTTTGGGTTCGATTCCTTTTGATTTGGGGGAGTTCCAGTCGGATTTGTGCTCGTCTTTATTTCTGTTCGTAGCTTTCTGTTCTTCGTTCTCAACTTCTGCTCGCTGGAAGCATAGGACCAGGCAGCAGCGCTACCATCGCCGGTGCAAACACCGTGCGTGCTCGTCTGGAGCAGCGCTTGCCCCTGTGCGTCCATATGTTGACTGGGATCGAGTCGAGCAGATTCAGGTGCCGTGCGGTTCCTTCTCTCCTCCGGTTCTCTTCTCGTGCACGTGCAGACCCGTGCAGGAGCTCGGTCTCTGCACCGATTGCCGCCGGTGTGAGCTGTGTCGGCTCTGTGCAGTCCCAGGCCACCAGCTGCCTCTTGCTCCCTCTCTCCCCCTCGTGTTTTTGATCGGTTGGTCACCGGAGGCACCGGTGTACACCGGACTGGTTCCTGGCGGTGCACCGCCAGCACTCGACAGCGAGTTCAGGTTTTCTTCTGTTGCTTGTCTTGCTACGGGGAAAGCTCGAGCTGCAGCACTAATCAGTCAAAGCAGCAACTTAATTGTTGTGCTAAATCGGCAAGGCTCAGAGAGGAGCAGCTCTCTACTTTCTCTTCTCCCGTAGCACCACTGTTCGTGGATTTTGTTTATTCTAGTATTGAGTCAGTTTCATGATACAGTGCAAGTTTTTTCAAGGTGATTTTTGTGCTCAATTTGAAAACGTGAGTGGCTGAATTTTTGTTGGTGCCCATTAGCTTTTCGCCTTCCGTTTGCGCGTTCAAGCTCCGTTTCTCGTCTCGTCCGCTGTGTGGTGTCCCGCTATGCTAGGAAACATCCATCCACTTGTTTGAGTCGTGGATATCACGGTGTTTGGTTTGCGTGTTCGGTGGTGTTTTTGGAACGGCGACTAAATATTTCGAAAGAAATTTGAGACTTTCATTCACACCCCCTCTGGTCGTCGTTTTCGGTCCTTCAATTTGTATCGGAGCCGGTTAAGATCATTCCATCTTAATCGGTCCATGATCCACGAAGGTGACATAGAGCGCGGTTCTGGCAAACCGCCATTCTTCGATGGAATAAACTACCTATATTGGAAGATTCGCATGTTAGCACATCTTCAGGGGATTGATTGAAAAGTTTGGGAGATTTGTGAGAATGCTAATTACATTGTGCTTGATGCTCGCAACACTCTGGATCAAATTGATCAACACAATATAAATAGCATGGCTTGCAGTGTTCTCTTTTCGAGTCTTTTGCTTTCTAAGTTTGAGAGAGTCTCCGATTGTACGACTACTCGAGAGATATGGGTGAGGCTTCAGAACTATCACAAGGGAACCGCACAGGTTAAAACCAGACTCTTTGAGATGTACAAGCAAGAGAGTCCATCGATACCATGTTCTCTCACTTTTAGATGATTGTGAACAAGATATGAGCAAACAAGCCGCAGCTATCTTATGATGATCATAAGAGGGCACTCAAGTAACTATATGCCCTAGATCGGAAGATTTGGGATGTGAAGGTGTCCACTATCATTGAGTCCTCGAATTACGACAGTCTCACCGTGGATGAACTTTTCAGCAAGCTTAAGTCCACCGAAATTAATTACCAGACCCAAGCCAAGATCAAGAACCCCTCTACACCGACTATGGCTTTGGTCTCAGGTAACGGCTCAAGTTCTTCAGCTAACCCTTCATAGATATCGTTTGCCTTGTCATCTTTAGTGTCTATCATAGAGGAGCAGTTGGAGGCCCTTGGGGACAACGAGCTGGCACTAGTCATCAGCCGGTTCTCACGGTTCCACAACAACCGCTTAAATCGCCAGCGCGGTGGTGGTCCGAAGGAAGGATGCTATGACTATGGAGACCCCAACCACTCCGTCGCCCACTGCCCCAAGAAGAACAAGCACTCCTTCGACAAGTACGACTCTAGCAAGTGCAAGGACAAGCGCGAGTACACCTCCGGTAAGCACAAGTCGAGGAAATGATTCGACAAGGAGGCAATCAAGAAGATGTACCTCAAAGAAGACCAAGGCCCAGCAGTGCGCCTTCCTTGCCTCCCTCAGCGACCTCGATAATATTTTACCATCAATTAGGTATAACCTAGAAATTATCATAAAAACCAGAAACATTTTACCATCAATTAGGTATAACCTAATCACCATTGATAATAATAATAGCTTTTGGATCTATTCTATTTTGTAAATACTTGTCCACTTCAGTTATTGTGTAAAACAATATAAATTAACTTTGGTTATTGTGTAAAACAATATAAACTAACTCATGCCTATAATTATATTAACCACATATGTCATTAAGTAATAGGATCTAAAGTAGACCTGAATTTGTATTTAGTTACCGATTACTGATGTCCTCTTATTATGATTGATAATTTACATAACTAAATTTTCATCTCATCATTAGAAAAATCAAAATTAAATACCCCTCTAATCTACATCCTCATTATCAACACACTACAAAAAATTGTTTAGATAACAAATAAAGCATAAATATGTTTCGACATTACCCCAGCTCTATTAGTATTAATAAAGTAAAATTTAATTAAAGTAAATATAAGTGTTGTGCCAACATGCATGAGCAATAAAATATATATGTTATATTTCATCACAAAAAATATTTTATTAACAACTCATATGCTAATAATACTAACAAATTATTTAAAACCATATTATTATAAATAACATATAATTTGTATAGATTGATACTTTAGATATATGTATGTATTTTAACTAAAATGTTTGACATGTCTATATTTATAGTATAACCATACTATGATAGGAAAATTCAATCATCTTGAGAAGTGTAGGAGACCACTAGGCACTATATTTTTCTGGCCCTTTAAGAATACTTTAGAGTAAAAAGTCGATCATTATAAGGTTTAAGTATTAAAATTCTATTGAGGTTATCACGGACCCTGTTCAAGATCTCACTTCAAGCTCTATGACTCATCTTAAGTGATATGGTATATGCAAATAATAGCTTATGCTATTATAGTACTTAAGAACATACTCTAGGACCTAAAACCTTATTTTTTAAAAGTGCAAAAGGGAGAGTTAATGAAAGATACAATAAGCACAAGAGTTTCAACTTAACTTGAGGAGAGAGAAAAATTCATAGTAATCGACAAGAATAAAATTTGAAAAAAACAAAATTTAGATTTATGACTTCATAAGAAAGATGGTGCAACAAGAGCCACCATGATTAATGGTAAGGTGTCAAAATAATTGCATATTTAAGATATATAGAGGTGCCATACGAAGGAAAAATATGAGTATGAATAAAAAAAAATATATGGATTAGTTCCTTAAAAATAGTAATTAACAATTTTATGATAACTAGATATAGACTATGGTGTATCTATTATGTCTTTTATATTAGGAAAAACAAAGAGAAAAAAACATATGATTTAATACAAGTAATTTTTTATTCGAAAGATGTACATATACTCCTATTCCAAATTATATGACGTTTTGAGTTTTTAAATACACAACTTTTGCTATACAAATAGATGTACAGTCTAGATACACAGTAAAAACTATATATTCGGAAAAGCCAAAATGTTTTATAATTTGGAATGAAAGGATTATTAAACAATAAATAACTAATACTTATATCTGCAAAAATTCTAGCCTATGCGAGAGAACGGGTTGATGGACTAGTATGGTAGAATACAGAAGAAAAATCCCAATTACCAATCAAACTGATTGCTAGAAATGGAAAAACTCCCTAACAGGCTAATAACTAACCCACAGATAGTCTCAGAAAGGACAGTATGGGAGGTATAGAGATTTCTGTATTTGCAGTATGGAGTATGCGTCAATGGCTGAAGTTGTTTGCAGGAAAAACTATCATGTATTGGACTAACACAACCCAGTACAACACATATGATGCAATTTCCGGTGGCCTCATCCAATTTGGGCTGTTCTCCTTGCTTGCTCTGTGGCCACTGGATCCCAAGGACTGTTGCTTGGTTTCCAACTCTATGTGAGTCATGAAATCAAATGTTATGGAGGGGCTATGACAATAAAACAAAACTGTACATTGAGAGTGATTATATTGTTTCATCCAGATTTCATTGCATATTTTTATGCTAGCTGATTTAGCAGTCTCAGAAACAATATCATGAAATCTTGCACCAGTATAGTCTTATGCATGTGTTTGTTGTGGTGGTTATTAAATCAACGATAGTCGAAATTCACTATTCCTATATTGCCCTTTCAAACTAGCGGTTCAAACCACCACCAGTGAAGATCACAATAATCTACCACAAGTAAAATAGTTTCTGTACTGAGTTCATTGGGTCAAATACCCGCATCATCAGGTCTCTTCTTGAGCTGCCTTAAGATGGATGTGTTGGTCCTCGTTAACTTGGTGTTTCGGAGCCTAGGATTTCATCCACAACACCCATATGTTGAGGACACGTACACAATCACCAATTATATACTTTTGGTGACTCCAACAACAATATGGCGGCTGCTTGTTCACCATGCCAACCTATTGTCCTGCCTTGCCAAGCCTGCAGACGTCAGGCACCAAGCTATTGATTGGCGTACTTCTCCTATTTATGTGAAAATCGTAACTCTATGTGTACCTACTTATGTACCCAGCTAAAATACTTTTTGTTTGTCTTACAGTTAAAAATTCGATGAATTTGCTTTTGTGGTGGAACACCTTTGCTCAATAAAATTTTAATTGATATTTGTTTCAGAGTTTGCAATCACAATAGAACGGCATATTTTAACACAATTGATGATGCCCTTGAGAACTGGTGGTTGTGCGTCCTTACACAGAATTAAAAACTAGCGTGCATTTGTTCATCGATGACCTCGTGGTAAAGTACAGTAAATCACTTATGGAGTGCTGCATCCATTTGGGAGGCTTAACTAGTTCATAAGACAATGTTTTATAACTCATCATCGAGATCTTTAATTTGACTATAAAACCCTCAGGATGTGAACACACATGCAAGCAACAGTATACACAGAGAGATCAATACCACCGAGTTGCTGCAAACGAACAATAGTGGAAAAGGGAGGGAAATCAATAACTAACCCGAAGACAGTATATATAGGAAAAGATAGGCATGGGAGGTATAGAGAATTCTACATTTGCAACAGAGAGTAGACATGCATGGAAGAAGGCTTTTGGTTGACGCCACCGTATATTCTAGTAACACCTATTATGCAATTCCAGTGGCTCGACCCATTTGGGCTCTGCTCCTTGCACTCTCTAAGCTCACCCCAGGACATTCTAGAGATTTTTTCAGGAAAGACATTCATCAGATTGTGGGACCTGCGCACACCAAGATGGACGAGCCACATTCACAACGCAATGCCATTATAAATAATATACCTCTTGGAGCTTCCAGCAATGTGTGACTGCTTGTTCACCCACCTTGCCAAGACTGGATCTCAGTCGTGCTACTGTTTGGTGTACACCGATCTTTATAAGAGGTTAGCTCCATGTTTACCAACTTTTATATACCTAGCAGAAAACATTTCGTTTGACACTGGGTACACGGCATATATAATTGTTGATTCCCACTGAAAAATCAGTAGATGTTTGGCACAGTGCTGTGTGATGACTTGTTTTGTAAAGATGGGCGCAGTTTTCAGAAAGGAGGTTTAATATAATACACATATAATATCTAATCTAGTTTATTAATGAGCAAACATTTCTCTCCTCCTAATTTTTAGCCCGTCTCTCTCCAAAACGTGCAGACACTTTCTAATCGCATACCGAGCCCACTCCATCAAACACCCATTGGTGTTCATCGCTTGGGATCTACTGTGAAACGAACAGGATGAAATTCAAACAAATCCTAAACCATCTAGGCCCAGAATAGAATTAGATGAGAACCAAGCCTGTCCGGTAAACAAGGACACAAACAAAGCAAAATCAAGTCTCATGTGGATTTTATTTGGAATATATAGAAAAAGAAAAATCAAAGCCTGTCTGAATTGATGGAAACTAACAATCATTCAAAGCCTCCTCATGTTGTGGCCAATTCATGAGTGGACATTATCCCCAGCACAACGTGAGTGGACAAGATCCAGCCCCTCATGTTGTGGCCAATGTCTACTGCATCTGTGTAGTGGGATTTGCTCACTACGCAGGATCATGCCTCCACATCTCGTGGTCATGGCATGGACAGTGTCGTTGTCACCCACATGCTTAAGTCATCGACCAATCCACTAGCTCCGGACCTGCATGCATGCTATTGCCTGCTGGAAGAGACCAAGTTCTGAAGGTGATTTTGGTCTCCGGGATCGACTGTACCTGGCGGTATGTGGTCTGCACGGTTGGATTTTGGTAGGAGTGATGCCATGCTCAGCAAGTACTTAATACTCTACGATTGTTGAAGCTTGTCCTGCTGATCATGTTATCAGAAATTCAGTAAGGAAATTGTGATTTTATCATGTATGACGTGCTAACACCTTTTGCATATTCAATTATGCAGTGTCATGACCTCAGGTCCCATTAAAGCCTGCATCATTAAAATTCTTTAGCTAAAACTTTGTGCTAAAATAAAGGTTTAGTTTTGGGCATGTGATGAGTCATGCACTAAGGCCATTTCCAACAAATCTTTGATAATTTTAGAAGTATATGGAACCGTTGGAGCCCCCCGACCCGCCTCCCCCCCCCCCGGGCGATGGCGCTCCACCCGCCCCCGCGTCGATCTCCCTTCTCAGCCCACCAACCTCCAATCAAACCTCAGATCTGAGTTCCCCGGCTCTGGATCTGTCACGCCCGGTTTTCCAATGAAGACCAAGCACTCGTTATATGTGTGCCCAGAAAGTCCACACATACAACAACAGAATAAAAATATCAAAACAATGTTTATATAAAGCGGGAGACATAATATATTAACACTTACAACTATCAGAGTGTCGCGAAACGGTCACTAATCTTTTCTTCAGGCTCCAACGTCACAGGGACGGCTGACTGGGGGCTCCGTATGCCAAGCACTTCTTATAGACTTCTGGAAACTCCACTACACCTTCATTCTTCTTCTAAGCAGCACCTTACTATACACTGGAGTGTGGGAAAATAACAAGAGTGAGTCCATGTCGAACTCAACAAATATAACACGGGGTTCTACACTTTCGTCCATACAGAGCCTCAAACGGTGCCATCTGAAGACTCTTCTGATAACTATTGTTATAAGAGAACTCTGCGTAAGGCAAACTCTTATCCCAACTAGTACCATATTGTAAAGCACAAGCTCTCAACATATCTTCCAATATCTGATTAATTCTCTCCGTCTGTCCATCTGTCTGTGGATGGTAGGTTGTACTAAAGTTCAGCTTGGTTCCTAGTGACTTATGTATCTTTTGTCAGTAGTGAGATTTAAACTGAGTACCCTGATCAGACACAATTTTGTTAGGAACTCCATGTAGACTCACTATTCTTTCCATATACAATTCAGCCAACTTTGCACTGTTATATGTAGTCTTAACTGGCAGAAAATGAGCAACCTTTGTTAGACGATCTACTATTACCCAAATTGAATCATACCCTCTCTGAGTACGTGGCAACCCAACTATGAAATCCATACCAACTTCTTCCAATTTTCATTCGGGTATTTGCATAGGCTGTAACAATCCTGCAGGTCTCTGATGTTCAGCTTTCACCCTTTGACAAGTGTCACACAAAGCAATATATTCAGCAACATCTCTTTTTAAACCATACCACCAATATTTCTCTCTCAGGTCCAGATATATCTTAGTACTCCCAGGATGTACGGAATAAGCTGACTCGTGAGCTTCACGCAGAATTACCTCTCTGATAGTCTTATCCTCAGGCACAGACAACCTTTTTCCAAACCATAGCGTACCATTATCATCCTTACGGAATCCTAGTAATTTTCCCTTTACTATATTCTCTGCTATCTCTCTCAACTTTTCATCTTTCAACTGACCCTTGCGTATTTCTTGCTCCAGAGTAGGTTCTAGTACCAATTCTACTGCATTGGTGGTAAACCCTAAGTTCAGATGCTCACATTCAGCACACAACTCTCTTGGCATAGGCATTACTTGCACTTCATTAGCGTACCTTTTCCTACTAAGAGCATCAGCAACGACGTTGGCCTTTCCTGGGTGATAATGCATCTCCAAATCATAGTCCTTTATCAACTCCAACCATCTACGCTGTCTCAAGTTTAGATCTGATTGAGTGAAGATATACTTTAGACTCTTGTGATCAGTGTATATATCACTCTTATGTCCAATCAAATAATGTCTCTATATCTTTAGTGCATGAACCACTGCAGCTAATTCCAAGTCATGAGTAGGATAATTTAATTCATGTTTTCTCAACTGTCTCGATGCATATGCCACAACTCTACCTTCTTGCATAAGAACACATCCCAAACCCAAACGAGATGCATCACATCAACCAAAGCCCGTCAAGTTAATTCTAAAATAATCGAAAAGCACCATTTTTCTTTAATATATGAAATCTAAACTAATGACAAGTTCTATTCAAATATTAAAATATTTATTTTAGTTAGTGTTTTCTATGCACAACCCAAAATCAGAAATTTTGGGACGTGACAATTCTACCCCACTTAATAGGAATCTCGTCCCGAGATTCGAAGAGTCTTGGGAGAGAGATAAAGCAGACCAATAAGATTGTTTTGAAACTTTTGACAAGTTCTGATATAAGCGTCAAGGATTATCAATGGTTGACAAGAGAACATTGGATTGATTGTTAAGATTGATTCGAGCTAATGACAGAGGGTCAAAGGATTGAAGGTCAGCATAGGTGGAAAGGAAGATCAAAGGAGGTTGAAAAGATAAATCAAGGTTGATCATCGAGTCTTCACTTTATAAGGTGTAAAAACAAGGGTGGAGATTAGCAAAAGATAAAGATATATCTTATGGTACTCACAACTCCTCGATTCAAAATTTATGAGACATCATGAAAAAGTGACAGATTAACATTGGTTGAAGAAAGGTAAAGACTAGTTTTCTGTTTTACCATTCAGGGAGACCAGTGAGAAGGATAAATTGATCTTCAAGTCTTTGTAGGTCCTTGAATCAGGATTTATAAGATGTAAGGACAAGGGTCAAAAGTTGTCAAATGTTGATAAGAAAAAGTAAAGATTGATGGCAAGAAGTGAGACTGGTTAAGGGGCATGGACTAGCAAAAGATGATATTATGATAGCGATTGGTCTTTGGATCTTCTTGTCTCATGACTTGAGATTGATGATGGTGGCGGACGCTACCCCACTTAACAAAGATCTTGTTCCACCTGGCGATGTCATTGAAGGCAACACTTTCTTTAAGGCTTACTACTATTGATGAGTCATTCATGTGTTGATCCTCCATTAAGATGAGATAAAGAAGGCAACATGACAACCAAGGGTAGGCAAGGACAGTGTAAGAGAAAAATGGCAAGATTTAGGATCGATTGAAAGATAAGTAGGATAGAAGATGACACTACCCCACTTAACTTGGATCGAGCTACTCCTCAAGACTTATACCTTCCGAGCCACCTTTGAAACATGAGAACAAGGACAACACACAAGCAACACATCAAGCACAACAAGCACACATCATATCATCGATACTACACGTGCTTCTTCAACAATGGTGGTCATCCTAAGGGAAAAGTGTGGATGATGAAAGGCCATCGAACTTTTGAAAAAGGTGAGATCAGAAAAGTTTTAGTAAAAACAACATAAAACAAAAACCAAGGGAGTAAGAAATAATAGCTCAAAGGAAGCTATAAAGGAGGGGATACAACAGGACAAGGAAGAGGAAATAGTCAAAACCAAAGGGTGAAGAGATGACAAAATAGTTTTATCGTAAAATAAGTTTTAGAATACGTCCAGTGCTACTTGGCATACGTCTTATAGTCAACATCGCTCCGATACCATTCTGTCACGCCCGGTTTTCCAAAGAAGACCAAGCACTCGTTATATGTGTGCCCAGAAAGTCCACACATACAACAAATGAATAAAAATATCAAAACAATGTTTATATAAAGCATGAAACATAATATATTAACACTTACAACTATCAGAGTGTCGCGGAACGGTCACTAATCTTTTCTTCAGGCTCCAACGTCACAGGGACGGCTGACTGGGGGCTCCGTATGTTAAGCACTTCGTATAGACTTCTGGAAACTCCACTACACCTTTATTCTTCTTCTAAGCAACACCTTATTACACACTGGAGTGTGGGGAAATAGCAAGAGTAAGTTCATGTCGAACTCAACAAATATAACACGGGGTTCTACACTTTCGTCCATACAGAGCCTCAAACGGTGCCATCTGAAGACTCTTCTGATAACTATTGTTATAAGAGAACTCTGCGTAAGGCAAACTCTTATCCCAACTAGTACCATATTGTAAAGCACAAGCTCTCAATATATCTTCCAATATCTGATTAATTCTCTCCGTCTGTCCATCTGTCTGTGGATGGTAGGCTGTACTAAAGTTCAGCTTGGTTCCTAGTGACTCATGTATCTTTTGCCAGTAGTGAGATGTAAACTGAGTACCCCGATCAGACATAATTTTCTTAGGAACTCCATGTAGACTCACTATTCTTTCCATATACAATTCAGCCAACTTTGCACTGCTATATGTAGTCTTAACTAGCAGAAAATGAGCAACCTTTGTTAGACGATCAACTATTACCCAAATTGAATCATACTCTCTCTGAGTACGTGGCAACCCAACTATGAAATCCATACCAACTTCTTCCCATTTCCATTCGGGTATCTGCATAGGCTGTAACAATCCTGCAGGTCTCTGATGTTCAGCTTTCACCCTTTGACAAGTGTCACACAAAGCAACATATTCAGCAACATCTCTTTTTAAACCATACCACCAATATTTCTCTCTCAGGTCCAGATACATCTTAGTACTCCCAGGATGTATGGAATAAGTTGACTCGTGAGCTTCACGCAGAATTGCCTCTCTGATAGTCTTATCCTCAGGCACACACAGCCTTTTTCCAAACCATAGCGTATCATTATCATCCTTACGGAATCCTGGTAATCTGCCCTTTGCTATATTCTCCGCTATCTTTCTCAACTTTTCATCTTTCAACTGACCCTTGCATATTTCTTGCTCCAGAGTAGGTTCTAGTACCAATTCTACTGCATTGGTGGTAAACCCTAAGTTCAGATGCTCACATTCAGCACACAACTCTCTTGGCATAGGCATTACTTGCACTTCATTAGCGTAGCTTTTCCTACTAAGAGCATCAGCAACGACGTTGGCCTTTCCTGGGTGATAATGCACCTCCAGATCATAGTCCTTTATCAACTCTAACCATCTACGCTGTCTCAAGTTCAGATCTGATTGAGTGAAGATATACTTCAGACTCTTGTGATCAGTGTATATATCACTCTTATGTCCAATCAAATAATGTCTCTATATCTTTAGTGCATGAACCACTGCAGCTAATTCCAAGTCATGAGTAGGATAATTTAATTCATGTTTTCTCAACTGTCTCGATGCATATGCCACAACTCTACCTTCTTGCATAAGAACACATCCCAAGCCCAAACGAGATGCATCACATCAACCAAAGCCCGTCAAGTTAATTCTAAAATAATCAAAAAGCACCATTTTTCTTTAATATATGAAATCTAAACTAATGACAAGTTCTATTCAAATATTAAAATATTTATTTTAGTTAGTGTTTTCTATGCACAACCCAAAATCAGAAATTTTGGGACGTGACAGGATCTACCGTTCCATGGGTGTTCCTTGGGGAACTCGGGCCCCAGTCTGCCGGTGACTTCTCTAGCACCGTCGGCCACCGCCGGCCCCCCAGCGCCCGTGGCAGCCTCGCTGGCACTGCCCGCCCCAGCCGCTGGCACTCCCTGACGGCGACCTCCCCGGAGCCGGCAGCCACCTCCGCTGCGTGCGGAGAGGATGGGGGACCCCTGGGCAGGTCCATGGCTGTCGCTGCCCGCTCGGCGCTGCCGCCGCTGCCGTTGGCCCTCTCCTCCACCCCCCTCTCCCTCGCCATTGTAGCGACCCCCGCGACGGCTGGGCCAGGTTCCGCCCCTCCCCAGCCTCGCACCGTGCCCATTTCCCCGGGCGTGGTGCCCAAGACGACGACGCAGCTGCCCGAGGACGAGGTCATCGTCGAGGACGTCTTCGACGAGGAGGACAATGATGAAGACGATGACGACGATGCGGTTCCTGCCCCGGCGTCCACCAACGTCATCCCCTGCGTCGTGCATGCGGCACGGGGCCGCCGCTGTCGTCGTCGACACTGCAGCCGCCTGGCGGCCCATCCCCGAGGCCGTCATCCCTCTCCCCCCACGCTACCCCCTTCCATCCTGGAGGCAGCTCGGTGATGCGCTCGAAGGCTAGGCGCTGGGCGGACACTGACTCCGGCGTGGGCTGCTCCGACAACGAGCCCACCCCTGCTGCCACGCGCCCGTTGTATCTGGACGCTGCTCGCAAGGCTCTTCGGGCCACGTCTCCGCCATCGGCGGGGGCTGTGAATGCGACGCAGCGTGTTGCTGCCGTGGAGGGAGCCCTCCGAGTGCCTGCAAGGGGGAAGCGGCATCAGCGGCGGCATCGGCGGCATACGTCCTGTGCGCCTGCTGGTTGTGGGGCTCCGCCGCCGCAGTCCAAGCGAGTGCCCACGCAGCATCGAGAGGGACAACAGCAGGCAGCGAGGGTCCTAGTGCACCAGCACCTTGGCCCGCGGCGTAGGGCGTCGATGCTTGATGTGTCTCAGCAGCCTTGCCGTTGCGATGATTCTAGCCGTGTGCCAGCCCATCAGAGACTTGGTCCTCAAGTTCCCTCTCGCCAACGTCGTCGTCGTATCTCTGCTCCTGATGCGGACGGATGGCGCGACATGTTGCCACGTGGGACGAAGGCTGGTAACAGCAGCCCAAAGCCGGCTGTGGTGCGGTCGCCTAGTCGCCGGTCAAGGTGCATCCCTGAGGCCCTGCGCGGTAAGTGCTTCAACTGTCTTTCTTCCTCCCACCGTGTGGCAACCTGCAAGCTACCGCAACACTGTCTGCATTACCGTGGTTTTCAGCACATCGCGTGCGACTGCAAGTGACGGCATACGTCTGCCTCCACTGGCCTCGATGCTGGGGAACTCGTTGATATGGCTGGAGGCCGCGCGGTGTCGTCCAGCCCATGTGCTTCCGTCTTGGTGGGATCCTTCACATGCCCACTGGCACCATTCCTGGCTGGTCATGGCTTGCCGGCGGCTGGTCAGCTGGGGCAACAGGCGCCCTTGTAGCGTGGTGGCACCTCGCCATCAATCGCTCTAGGATAGGATCTCGAGGCCGTGGTCATGCCATTGGCTGACAGACCTTGGGACCCCATGTCCTGTGAGTGTGGCATGCTGTCAATGACAGTCTCGTCGACTGATGCTGTCAATGACAGTCTCGTCGACCGTTGCTACGCAGGGAGGCGAATTGCAGAAACATGCATTGCACCCCGAACCTGAGCTTGCAGTGGACCATTGCTCGGAGGTTCCGCGTTGGGTCTTCGATCCCATGCTGGTTGAGGTAGAGGCTTGTCTGACCGATAGGACACCTCAAGTGGGTTTCACGTGCCAGGCCGTGTCTGAAGTGGCCCAGGCAGTGGACCAGTGCCTCTCAGGCCCAGACATGTGTGGCTCGGCCCAGACCTCACCTAGGCCCTCACTCTTGGAGTCAGAACAGGCTGGGGGATCCCCACCCCCAGTCCAAGTCGACTTTCCCGGCTACCAGGAAGATGCAGACGGAGGCGTCTCAGCCATGCTGGCTGTTGATGGCAGTATGCCTGTCACAACGGCCACAATGTCGATCGAGGATTTCGTCGCTACATTCAAGAAGCCGCTCACACCGCCTATCCTATTGTCGCCTCCACGGCTAAGGTGAACCCGAGCGCCAGGGCACAAGCAGGGGAGCTAGACGACTCGGAGCTCGTCCCCAAGAGGAGCGCTAGGCTTGCCGCCAGGAGCAGGCACAAGGAACCGAAGCCGGAGGCTCAAGCAAGGAAGGTGATGATGAAACATCTAGGACTCGAGGTGGAGACTGAGCTACCTGATGAAGCTTCCTTTGACGAATTCCAGACCACCTTCACCCTCCCCTTGTCGACAACAACACGGGAAGCCATGGAGGCCCTCTTCCTGGGCGCGAAGTGGCAGGCCTAGACGGTCGCTTTGGTCTTGCCGTTTCGGTTGCAAAACTTTCTTTTGTAATTGTTTCTAAGTGAATCCAGTAGCTAGGTGGTGTGGTCTGCATTCTATCACGAAGGCTTCTCGCTTGCGTGATCGGTGCGAAGTGCATTCTATCACTCTTAATGAAAAAGGGTGAATGGCCCGATCACGAAAAAAAAAGCAAAGGCTTTGACAACTCCTAGGTGATAACATGTCATAACCCCTCTCTCCCACCTCCAACCCCACCAGCACCCCCCCCCCCCCCCCCCCCCCCCCCCCCCCCCCCTTTTTTCTGATGAAGTGCATCCCCAAGGCCCAAAGCATAATCATCTTCCAAAGAAGTCATCATCAATGCACCACCACCAATGTTAGTGTAATTTGTTTCTTTACAAATGATAATAGCTTCTAGCAGTAGTATTTTTGGAAACGAACTAAAGAGCAAATATTTTGTTATATTCACCTGTAGAAACGTACAAGAACATTTGCAAGTAATTAAAAAGATAAAAGTATCAGTTCAAATAATGATGGTCGCTTATGTCAGCATTATATTTTACATCCGCTGGCCTGCAAGCTGTGATACCTGACAAGGTGACACGGGTGATCCGACTGTAATTCTGTATTGTGAGGAATCAGGGAGGTCGGCTATTCTGTTCCTTTGCTGCCTGATGATTTTAGTTAAACTTGAAAATGACCAATGATTCTCTACACATGGCCATATATAATTCTGTTAAATTTTTCAACTAATTGCAGTTAATTTCCTTGTGGTGGAACCTGTTTGCTTAATTTTACATTGGTGCTTGCATTTTCCTGCATTTATTATAGGATTGAACAACAACACTGTTCTTTCAATGGTAGGAGATGTGCCCATCAACAGCGTAGCATCTGTAAATGCCTTCATAGTGGTGAGTGTACACTCGTATATATGAGCGTCTGTGTTTGTACTAGAGCTCACAAAAAAATCTGCTAAATTTGTTTCTAACTTTGTTAATTTTCTTTTTGGCCAAGATGAGTTGTCCACAGCGAATAGAACAGTTGCAAAGACAATAAATTCTTTTAAAATTTAGAGCATGGTCAAGCGCTCTACGAAACACTTCCCAAATAATGAATTATACCAAGTGTCTCAATTGTATAAGGAGCTAATTTGATGCTTTTCTTCATTAATTTTTACAATATTTGATTGCTCAATAGAACCCACAGCAGCGGTCCTGCCAGCAGCAGAAGCCTGCCACTTTTACCTACATTATTATATTCACTCTTCTACTAAGGACAAGTGCATATATACTTGCTCCCAAGGGTCGTCAATACGAGTATTGTACTGTTGGAAGAGTGAGCAATACATGAGCACCGAGCCACCGATACATGTTAGGATTGAGATTGACTCCCATATCCTCCTTGGTACAGGACATGGCATGTGAAGCATAGGGAATTAATGACGGTCGAATATAGTCATGTTGTGTATAAGAAAATGAACTGTCCGGCCATTTCCTTTAGTGTTCCCAGTAATCTAACATGCACCACTTGTGGAAGAGAAGCTTCTGTACAAGGCACCTACTGACAGCAACTTGATCAAGTGGTGACCATGGTCCTCAGGTTCTTGTTCTTCATAGCCTGTGCTGGATGTGCTGCTCAATGAAGCAAGCCAAATTTTTTCCAGTCTAAGGGAGCATGAGATTGGAACCTGTGGTGAACTCATGTGGATTAAGCCTGCCAAATGGCTGTATGGCGAGACAGGTGATAGTGGCTTGAGGAGAAACCAGGCTCGACGCAAGGAAAACCAAGCGAGAGAGGGGCACTTGGGAGGAGGGGAAAATGGTGCAGTAGGATTAGAGTAGATTTTTTTTACACAGTTACCAAATGCTTATCTTAATTTTGGGAGTTCGGATATAAAACTGTTGAAGGTGATCATTTTCCTTTTAGCTAAAAAAAATCAGGGAAGTGTTTTAACAAGGTCGTGGAGATGCCCTAATCTTTTTTCCAGCAAACGTTAAATAACTAATAAACTACTGCAGTTTCCATATAAAGGTCAAATGCATTTTTCCTAGTCCCATAGGAGTACTTGGCCATACTGCAACCATGGAGGCAGTTACTGCTACCCACATGTTCCCCTAACAAGCCCACAAAATACTAGATCTCGTATGTTTGCAGTAAATAAAATCAATAATCGTGAAATTCTGGGTGCTAGTGTTATGTATACTTGTTTCTAGCAGGCATGTCGGATGACGTACCACGAATGGCACATACTTAACTTACATATCCTGATGAGCTGAGAAATGGTGATCCCTTTCGTACGTCAGCGTACTAGTGTAACAAGCATCGATCCTGCATGCATGAACATATTATAATACTATTATCAGATACTAACAATCATGCCACAATATGTGCTAGGCAGTACTAGCTTTAATTTACTGGAAGGAATTGGAAAAAAGAAGTAGTACAGATTTGTGCGAAGGTTATTGCAAATAAGGATGAAAACGGTCGGAAACGGTCGAAAATAGACTTACGAAATAGAAAACGAAAGCAGTTACTTCGGTACATTTCTACATTTTAGCAATTAAAGAATACAAAAAATGGTTGAAAATGGTTGTGAAACCAATTGAAACTGATAATTTTTTATGTTTGAAAACGGAATCATAATGTAGAAAACGAAAGCGGTCGGTTCGGGATATTTCCGTTCCGTTTTCATCCTTAATTGCTAACAGTGCATGGAGGCAGAGAGGACATTGAATTGTTTGCTCTTTGCTGATCCCTCCTCTGCATTCACTGTTTTGTGGTATTGGCAGTGAGGGTGGCACGCAAGCTCTGCTGGATCTCACTGCCTGCGTGCCACCCTAACATAAAAAATTGTCGGTTTCAATTGGTTTCACAACCATTTTCAACCATTTTTTGTACTCTTTAATTGCTAAATGTAGAAATATTCCGAACCGATCACTTTTATTTTTCTATATTGTAATATCATTTTCGATCATTTCCGACCATTTTCATCCTTACTAGGGTGGGCTGCCAGTCCGCGGGAGGAGCTGGGCTGGCTGCTGCTGTGTTAACGGGCCTGTAGCCCAGGTGGAGAGTTGGGCTCTGCCCAAGAAGAAGAGAATGGCAGGCCGAAAATGAAAAGAGAAGAGAAAGGTTTTGAAAAATATTTGTAACTAGTTTTCAAACTTATTTTGTAATTTTTTTGAACTCCATTTAAACTATATTTTAAAAATAATTTTAAACGTTCTGAAGGTCAAAATAATTCCTGTGAGAAATCTGGAGATTTGTATTTGAAGTTCTATCTGTCACTTTTATTTGGTCGGTGTTTTAATTTTCTGTCAGTAACACATTATTTCAATAATGTGAGTACCATGCCAAAGAACATCTCAACGACTAGAGACACAATGATCTTTTTTTTTCCTTGCAATACACTGGCATATTTCTTCCTATTATGAATATATATAAAGGTGGGAGTGACTACACATCTACCGGTTGATTTTGTTTCATTCCATCAATCAGATTTTCGTCCAATCATCACATGACACGTAGGCTCCTGAAACTGAATCGGGATCTGGTAGATAAAAGAAAAAAAATCACCCAAATTTAACAGAAACATAAAACAATAAAAAATTGATTGAAACTAAAACAATCAACAAACAGATCTTATCTAATGGGCCACCTCCTGCTCACGTGAGTTTAAAAGGTACTCACGTCAGGGGATTGAACCAACAGAGGTGTGTGCTCAGGATGTCCCCAAAATGATCCAGGACACCTGCAGGTTCACCAGCATCCCAGCACTACAACGGCTGACACATATTAGCCGACAGAAAGCAATACTCCAGTTAGGGCATTCCCAATGCTAGAAACTACATTTAGTTTCTATACCTATTAATCTCCATAGACACTACATATAGAAATCATGGTCCCAATGGATGATTTCTACAGAATAATTTTTCATCCAATCACATATATTCTCTCTCCATTCTCTACCAATCACATCTCTTCATGTCTTGGTTCTCGTATAGATATGGTTTCTAACTTAGACCCGGTTTCTATAATTTTTGCTCTCTCTCTTCAATAACTACCTTACCGCATCAGCAAAACGCTTAGGTGGCAGTATAATTAATGTCCATAGAAACTATGATGGTTTCTGCATTGAGTGTGCCCTTACTATTCAAAATGGTGAGATGGATCAATGAAATAGACCACTCTGCTCATTCCAGGATCCAATCCATGACCAAATACAGACTCATTTCAATGACTCGACTCAAATATGAATAGCAGGATATTACTCAATAGAATACCATACTGAAATACTGAAATAACATGATATTACTCAAAATATAAAAAATCAAATAATAAAATACACTAAAATTAAAGAACAAAATAAAATTGAATACTGAAAACACTTACTAATAAAGAGCAACTAATGTCTATGATTCAAGCAGGTAGCCATCTGAACCTTAAAGGGAAAAGTGAAACAATGGCAATCTCAAACTCTAAACTCACAAAACTGAAAACTGAAACACATGCACATACCTTTCAAAAAAAAGAAGAAAACTGAAACACATGCACTACATAAAAAAATGGCGGAAAAGTTTAAGTGGACTGAAACGTGAACCACACAACAAAAGTTGCAGGCTTGCTTGCAGCAACAAAAGGTGTGCCTGTGAAAACTAAGGAGCACTATTGCGATATTTGTAGCAGGGAGGTGAACGCATTGGTGGCATGCTCACGACACGTTGTTGGTCTCCTGAAAGGATTCTAGAGTCCTTGGGTAGATGGCTATATCGAACCATATTTAATTAGTAGCTAATGTAACCTAATACTAGTTTACAACTGTTTTGTTGGTGGCCTAGCTACTCTTGACATTATATATTTCCATGGTAACATACAAAACTAATGCCTATGATTCAGGTAACCATCTGAACCTGAAAAGGGGTGAGAACTTCAAAATCGAGCGACCCCCTCCTCGCCCCCCCCCCCCCCCCCCTCCGCGTCGTCCGTACATGGCGACTAGGGGGCGACCGAGCCTCCGCCGCCAGAACTCTCGACGCGCCTGCTCTCTGGCCGCCGCTGCCGCTCCTTGGGTAGTGGTGGTGGCGGCCCGTGGCAGTGCCCAACAAGGCCTACCTCTGCAGCATCTTCCGCCTCCCTGCCTCATCCCCTCTCCTCCTTTTCTCGTGAATAAATCGGGCACAACGGCGCAAGGACAGCCGGCAGCAAGCAGAGTGGCCGGTGAGGAGGCAGATCCATGCCTCCTGTGCCCGGATCCGGTGTCCCCTGCCCCGGATCTGGCTGCTCAGTGACCCAACGCACGGCGAGCGAACTCCGACGGGCGCACTGGCTGGCCAGGCGGCGACTAGCGGAAGCGGCCTCGCTCGGCGACCGTGCACGCTCACCTGAAGTAGCACTGCCCAGGGCGAGCAGCGGTCAGGCGGATCTGGCCGTTCGCCTCCCGTGGCCACGGTCCGCACTTCCCCATCTCGAGCTCGGGACTTGCAGCGAGACAGATTCCTGGCGGCGAGCACGACGGCCAGTTGGTCGGGTCCTGAGGCCGAGGTGCGCCGACTCCTCGCGCGCGGTGGAGAAGGGCGCCATGGTGGTCTTCTCCCTGGCGGAGGAGTCGTCGATGTGCGCGGGTGACGGTCAGCTCGGCGACGGTGCCCTGTTCCTCCGCTCGATGATGATGAGCGTGGACGGCAGCGTCTCCTGCGTGAGCTGGCCCCGTCAGCCTGTCATGCGTGCTGACCCCACTGGGCATCACGCAGGCCAGTGGCTTTGCGGGTGCCATGGGTGGCCCGTTCTGCGGCGCGCGGCCACAGGTCGTGCAGCGCGGGCTGCGGCATCCAGGGCCTCCTGGCCTGCAGCTTCAGCGGGCTGACGCGGTAAGGCCAGCTTCAGAAGCGGCGCAGTCGTGCAGGCTTTGGCCCCTAGGTCCTGACCACAGCCAGCCTGACTACGAGGCACCGTCTGGTGCGGTCCGGCGGGGGGTGGATTTAGACGTGTCCCCAGCCGTGCACGCCTACTCCCGCATCCGCGTTCCTCCCCGCTATCATCGGGCGCTCCAGCTTGCCTGAGTTTAGGCGAAAGTCATGCACAAAGTGACTATGCAGCCAACGGTGACGCCATCTGGTACCATTTTCCTCCTTGGAGGTATCGGCGTAGCCTTCTCACCCAACTATAGCACGTCTCTGGCTCTCCTCCTGGTGAAAAGCTAGCTCTGTTTATCTGGAGCCGGTGGTGGTGGCGTCAACAACGCCGCGCCCCTCTTGAGGGGGCGCCACTATGGAAGGGACAACTCGGGTCATTGGTGGTGGCGCCCGTGGGCATCACTTCCCTTCTTGAAGGCATTGATACAAGCACGCCTGCATCCGTCCCCACCTGTCATCGTCGGTATCCTTATGTGTCTCTTTGCTCCTTGCTCCTTGCTTCCCTCATGGGTGAGACTGGCCCTGGTTGTTGATTGTTGTCGATGCTTTGACGAGTGTCCTCCTCTAGCGTCTCTGCTCCATCGGTGCTCTCCTTGATGGTGCCAGAAAATCTTATGCCGGGTGGTGTTTCCACCGTTGTCGTCATTCCCCTCCAAGGTTTCCTCCCCATGGACGGCGTTGAATGGTGGTACGTGGGCCCGGAGGTGCTGTGTGTCTCACCATCAGCTTCAAGGGAGGTCGTTGTATCTAGTGATCTTGGGCTTGCGTGTCCGTCACCACTCTTAGTCCCCTTCCACTGGTTGGTCCTCAGATGGAGGGCGGTAGCGGAGTGGCGTAGCAATGAGGAGTGGTGTAGGGCACAATGGTCACGGTGAAACCGGCGAGTATGCTGTTCGGAGGTGGCACAAATTGACGATCAGTTGGCGTCTTTGGGCTTGCGCCTAGGCTTACCCTTGAGTCTGTTAAGTGTTGCTATTGTTGTTGTTGTCATCTTCGCTGTTTGTGTTGTTGTAATCTCTCTCCCCCACTGTACCTCTCTGAGATTGTTGTAACTGGATTGGCGCCATGTCCTTCCACCGACCGGCTTACCTGGCACCTGTGGAATGAAAATTCAGGTAGGGATAGTTCATCCCCCTGGTGACCGTTAAAAAAAAACCTGAAAAGGGTATACTGAAACACTAATAATTCAATGCATAATGAATAATATTCAAACAACAACTAATACAGAAAACTAAAAGCAGAAAGTACCGAAGAACAACTAATATCTAGGATTTAGGAAGACATACCTGAAAGGAAAACTGAAACGCAGAATCTTTGAACTGAAACTTATGGAAATATTTTATCTGGAACAAAGTTTGTAAAAATCAGAAAACTAAAACTGTTACTGCAATGAAATAAACTGAAAACGGAATGGCTGCTGTTGCTGTCCAAAAGATTTGCTCATGAGATGCTACAAACTAACTGCAGACCAAATACAAAATTAAATATTCATGACTTAAAATTTGAAACACTAAAATACTGAAATCTGAAACTGCGAACACAAGGTTGACAAGTACCCTTGTGTGTTCGTTTTGTGATGAGTGATTGTCAATGTGATCCACGAAGTAGGTTGAGTGGTGACTAACCCTACCTTGGCGAAAGCCTTGTGTGCGACATGTCTCTTGGCTTGTGTTGTGCATGTGTGGAGCACGGAGGCGGTAGCCGACGGCGAGGTGAAGGTCAAGGAGGACGTGCCGTGCTGATGGACCGGAGGGGTGAAGGACGGACGTGAGGCTTGGACCGAGGGACCCGGAGGCCGGGTGGCTAGCCGCGGTGGCTGACACTTGGGACATCGACAAGCGCGAGAAGACATGGGAGTGACCGTGTTGACCGTGGAGGTGACACGCGTCGGATGGCGGGGGACGCGTATGGAGTACGCTACTCGCGGAGCGGTTTGATGGTTTGGGCCTCAAAACCATCGGAGGCGGGTTTACGGGTTTGGGCCTCAAAACCCGGGCGGAGGTTCCGAGGAGGAACGGACGGCACGTGGCGGCATCGGGGAGTTCGCGTCGAGGCGAAGCTACCGGTGAGGAGGCGCGGTGGCCGTCGGATCAACATGAAGACCGGGTTGGACCTCTACGCCCTTGGGCTTATTGGTTTAGCTCTTATGTATCCAGGGGCATTTAGGGGAATGTAAAATAGCCCAGTTAAATAGAGGATGGTAGCCCCTTGCCTCCTCACCTCTCTCCCATTCTTATTTCCTCCTTTCTTCCTAGGGTTAGGGTTCCAAGTATACATGAGAGAGGTCATATGAGTTGAGATTTTCGTGGTGTATTTTGTTGAGATTTGGTATGGGAATGGAGGTCCAAATCCTCCTTCTGCCCTCTGGGGTTTCTATTTGAAGCTGTGATTTTCGTTCTTCTTTTCTTCCCATTTTTCGTTCTTGCTACGATCTGATTTTTCTGAAGTTTGAGCCAATCCTAGGCTATGATTTTTGGAGAATAGGTTTGTCCCACGGTGAATTTCATCTGTGCAAGTTCTGAGCTCTAGAGCTTTTGAATCGAAGAAGATCCATTCGATTTTGTGCTCGCCTGTTTTCTGTTCGTTTCGGTGGAGCTTCTGTTCGTAGCTCGTCGTTTGACGGTCGAGCTCAGTGGGGGTCTAACTGCACGGAGGTGCTACCAGCGCCGGTGGTGAACCACTAGCGTGCTCATCTGAGCAGCACCTGCCTCTGGATCTAGTGCCCAGGTGCGGGGAATCCAACAGCAGTGCTGCAGCGCCGAGCGTCTCCCAGCTTCTCTGCTTACTTCGTCCTCTCTCTGTTTGCCTTGAATTCGTTCTGTTATTTTGATCTGTTTCACAGCTGCAGGAGCAGATAGCTCAGTGGAGTAGCAGGCGTGCTAGCATCCTTCTACTGCAGATCGACTGCAGCTTGCATCTTCTGTCCAACATAAAGTGTAAAGCTTTGAACTTGATTTGTTTTCCATTCCTGAGTTGTCACTTTCATTCTGCAGGGAGCATTCATGACTGTTCTTTAATTCAAGTGATGTCCGTGTAATTTTTCTGGGCTCCAAATAATTTCTGAGCTTGATTTTGATTGGTCAAAAGTTTGTTCCTTGCTTCTGTGAATTATAACAAGCAAATTCTTAAGCTCTCGTTCTGTGCGTATGCTATCTGTGCTTGGTCAAGTTTGCTTGCTTTCTGTAGTGGTGTCCAGCTCTCACCATTACTACTTGATTGGTTTTCTGTGAGCACAACTGATTAGTACAGACTTACAGCAAAGTGTGGATTCAATGAATTTTTGCAGGAGCAAATTCCCAGCCGTGTAGCACTGCTGTGCACCTGTGTGTTGCTGAAATTCCCTGCTGTGCTTCTTAGGTATTTTAGGCTCAGATTTACAGCTTGCTAATTCGTCTGCCATTTGTGCTTATGAGCTCCGATTTAAGTTCTGCTTGTTGCGTTAATCTTCTATCAATCAAAGAAACCTAACTAGGTACTCTTGTCACCAGTTGACTTGAGTATTTTAGTTTCGGGAATGATTGTCGTGTTTTATTCTTGGTGGTGAACTTGGGACAGCGACCTGAAATTTTATTTCGAAAGAAATTTGAGGCTCCCATTCACCCCCCTCTGGTCGCCATTTTCGGTCCTTCAGAAACACTAAACATTGAAGGGAAAGAAAACCAAAGACGGACAGAGAACAAACTGAAACTGAATACATGCTATTTAATAGCAACAAAGCAGAATTTCTACTGAAAAATCATAAAAACTGAAACACTCACACTCGAAAAACATAACAACTGAAACTGAAGAAGATGAGTAGATGACGAGCAGGCCTTAATGTGTACTTCTATTGCGCCCGTGCGTGCTCTATAGAGAAGGACGCACGCACGCTGGCCTCTGCAGAGTGCAGACTGCAGCACGGGGTTGCAGCGACGGCGTGTCTTCCTGCTCGCCAACGGCCGAACAACCCTAGAGAGCTGGGCCTACACCGCTACACGAGGTGCAAAAGCTGCCGCCGCCCCACCACACCCTGTAGAACCAATGCTAGCAGTAGCTCACGCTCACTGCAAGCTGACTGAGGCGCAAGACGGGGCTACGTGAATCACATTACTACATTTCCAAAAAAATCCTAGTGCTCAGTGTCTGAAATTGAAGAAAAAAGAATTACTAAAACTGAACCACAGACAAAACAAACAAAGCCAACTGACTCTATTGGAAATCAAGCTCACGCTTATCCAAAGTGAAGAAAAAACACAAAGTCCATCATGCTTGATAATATAGTTCTGTTACACTAATATTTGTCAAGTATAAGAACTGTATAATTCATATAAACTATCTATATGACTTTCAATTGGCAAGTATGCATCTAACAGTTCGGGGTTCTCAATATCTCTAAATGCATCACTGTCAGAGGTGGCATCAGACTACATAAACCCAAATGCACATGCCTGAATGCATCAATCTGGCTGTATAAACCCAATTGTCATTTAGACTAACATTTGGCAGGGATGTATTTATACTGCATAAACCCAGTATTTTAACTTGTGAGATTTCATGTGCATTGCAGTGCTGCTGCTACAACATGGACACAAGACAAATATAAAACATGATGCTGCTCCTTCTATTCACTACCTCCGTTGCTTGCTTACGAATCATGGGAGGTAGATATCCCCAGGCAAGTGAAGAGAAACCTAAAATGAATTGTAAGAAGATGAAGCAAGCGGAGTGCAATGTGAAGAGGCGGTCATCGATCTGGATCGCCTTGGTGACGAAATCCGCGCCGATGGTGGCCTTGTGCTAGTTGCTGAACTTATTGTTGACGCAACTGCGCGCACCAAACCGAGAAATCGGTCCCCCGATCAGTACTGAAACAGATTAGGTGCTACTAGCCAAAAAAAAGCATGCAAACAATAAATTAAATATTCTGGACTGAAAATTGAAAAACTAAAAAACTGAAATATGAAACACTAAACATTGAAGGGACAACTGAAACACTGAACCTCAAACTCTAAACTAACATATACTGAAATCTGAAACACAAGCAATACAGAAAAAAGGAGTTCACTGGCCTGCTCAACACACGTTACTAGTCTCCTGCAAGGATTCCTGAAGCTACTAGTATGAACAAGGCCTTCGGATCTGAAGCTACTGCAGGCGATTAACACAAAAAATCAGGTGGCAGGATCTAGAGTATTGCTCCCTATACCTCTCCAACAGCATGCGCTCCAACTACATTCAGGTAGCGTCCAGCAGCGCTGACAGCCCGACACGCTCCTCCAATCCTTATGCCCAAAAACTTGTTGGCCACCTAATCAAACTCATCCACCTTCCGTTGGTACACCATTTGACCCCGTGCGTCCGCGCAAACACAAATCTTGATGAACCAAAATGATTGAAATCCAAAATCTCTTGGGAGACAGATGGCAGCACGCACCTTCAGCTTTTGTAATCGACGGAGACAACGAGAGAAGCACAATCCTTCGCTGACGGTGATGCCAGAGCAGGAGCTGGCGTCGGCACCTCCGCCACCGCCTCTACCGTTGCCTCCGCCCCCGCCCCCGCCGATGCCAGAAAGGGCGCTCGCGTCGGCACGTATGCTTCTGTCTCCGGCGAGCAACAAGCTCACTCTGTCTCCTCCGCCGAGTGTCTGAATCGACCAAAAGAATAAAAACAAAAGATGGACTGAAATGGGCCTAGTACACAAAAAACAAGCCTGTTACGTGGGGATGTGACCCAAAAACAAAGACACGCACTTATAATGCACGAATCTCAACAGAATCACAGCCATAAAAAACTGATTGATAAAGAGACACAACAACAACCGATAGATGAATAGAAATTCTGTATATATATAAATCTGGATCACTCACGAGCCAATGACTCAACCGTGACCAAGGAGATACGGCCCACCTTGTACGGTCAATGACCAAACTGGACCTGTTACTAGAAATACATGTTTTCTACAGTCCATGTTCATAAACTTTTTACCTTCCACTAGTAGGAATTATACTTTCCACAACGGACTACTTTATAAGTCATGAGGCCAAATACAGTAGTCAAGCACTTTTTCTTGGTGCGCAACTTTTAAGTATAATAGTCAAGATTATATTTATAGCCAGGCACGAAAGAGAAAAAGTGAGTCAAGAAAATGCCACTCAACAAAGTCACGCTGACGCTTTATATTGGTAGCCATAGTATCAATGTCACACTCCGTTCTAGGAACAAAATAGAGTGCATAAACCTTACGTGCGCCCCAGAAACAGTCACACACATAAGTCGACAAATTATAGAAAGTATCATCACAGTGTATCTTACATCATGGTTAGTACATCACTTAGTCTTAAACAACACAAGCGGAAAATAAAGATATCTCGGGATGGGTAACAGATGACAGTTGGTATGAGGATTACCCAAAAGATTTCTAGGTTTGAGTCAACCAGTTGGCTGTCCTTGTGTTGGAGCTTCCACGTCTGAGAGATATCTTTATTTTCCGCATGTGTTGTTAAAGACTAAGTGATGTACTAACCGTGATGTAAGATACACTGTGATGATACTTTCTATAATTTGTCGACTTATGTGTGCGACTGTTTCTGGGACGCACATAAGGTTTATGCACTCTATTTTGTTCTTAAAATGGAGTGTGACAAATTAGTATCAAAACTGTGTCGACTGTAGAACGCAAACCTAGGTAGAAATGGTCGTTTCTAGGATTTTTGTTTCACTTATTTATTGCTTCTATCTCGGTCTTGTTATTTTAATAAAAAATTTTATGCTCTTATTCCTTATTCTATTGCATGAAATTATTGATTCTATTGATATTTTAATTTAAAACATTAGATACCTCACCTTAGCACTGCAGCTTACCGTGCTCAGTTCACCCCAGCGCTACGGGTGGAGCTAGAGGTTCTGGTCATCTCCGACGCCGAAGAGGAGGAGCCCATGGAGGTAGAAGTGAAGCCGCCTACCCCAACAGATGCACCTGCTTCTACGCTAGTGGCTGTACCCAACCCTCCAGTTGATGCACTAGCTCTCGCTGCTACACCTGCACCAACGTCATCCGCAGCTTCTGCAACGACACCTGTGCCACCCTCAGCTGCTCGAGAGGCACAAGAAGAGATGGGGTGGACCACTAGGAACAAATTCAAGGATGCCCCCGAGGATGCTCACTACCACAACTTGCTCACTATTGTACTGGCCGAGTATTACCCAGACCTTGCTGCCACCGTCAAGTACTACTGCGCGGAGCATCAGCACCCCATGGAGGCAACCTATTGAAAGACTAATGTGATTGTCACTGCATGGAACAATGTTGATAACTTGCATGATGTGGAGACCACCCATAGCCACAGGTCTAGGCGTGCCAATGCCTATGACAGCATGGAGGATGCTGTGCAGGAGGCTTACCTATGCTACCATGGCCGTCGCTTTGAGGCCATGCAGGAGAATCGTTACAGGTTCCTCCCATGCTACGACCATGCAGAACGAACATGGGCGGTGTTGGCTCCCTCGGCGACTGATCCAACCATGGATACCACGGTGAGACACCTCTGTGCCATGCAGGAAGCCAATGAAGCACTCAAGGAGGAGCTTCATGCGGCGCAGAAGTCCGAGAAGCGCCTTCAGAAGCAGATTGATGACTTGGCCACTCAGCTTGGACAGCCCGCCATCTACAAGAAGAAGGATAGGAAGTTCACCATGGTGGATAGAGCCCCATAGATGCCTTGCTGCCCGCTAAATTAAATACGTTGCTAGATCGCGAGTCTGGTTGAGTTTATGTGTGTCTAATGAACCTTTAAGTGATTAGTTGTTTGTGCTTGTGAACATGCTTGATTTGGAGTTTGTTTGACTGTTTAGAACAGTGTGGGCATGTCCACATGTTCTGAAGTATCAAAACCTTAAGTTTAGTCGATGTTTAATATAGTTGGGTTTGATAAGTCGTATCTCTGCTGTGCTGTTTTCGGAGCAGCCTGTGATAATTATCTCGTATCTCTGAATTTGTATAATCAAAATTGTGAAATTCTTTTGGAAGAAAATAGACCTTTGTATCTTTCATTTGCCTTTGGAACCACATCATTATCAGCTCTGGTTTGGGAGATATATCTGTTACAATCTGATGTTTCTGCACAGTCTGGGACTCAGGACAGAATCTGTTTATCTCTGTTTTTGATTAAGTTGCCGTCCGAATCTGTAAAAGAGTTCTAAATAAAAGTTGTAGAAGACTTCTTAAGCTTTTCAACGGTGTATGACATGTCTCTGTTAGGTCTTTAAAACTTGAGTTATGCCTTAATTACCGATCTGCTGTTATTGAAACTCGTCCAGAAAACTTCCAACGATGCTATTTATCTCAAATAAGTGATTCATAAATATTTGGATGATCTCTAAAAGTCTTGCACATTTGTTTGGAAGCAGATGGCCACCAGAGGAGGACGAGGCCGTGGACGTGGTGCACTCGTGGATCTGCCACCACCTCCACCGCCAGTGACTATTGAACAGCTTATGGGGATGCAGGCACAACTCATGAAAGTGGTGATGGACCATCTCGATAATCAGGTCACAGGAGGACCCCCGCCTATCTAGGTCAGGGACAAGCATGGGGAGTTCATGAAAGGACATCCGCCAGTATTCACCCATGCTTCCGATCCTTTGTAGGCAGATGACTAGTTGAGGGCTGTAGAGAAGCAGTTAAACATAGCCCGGTGCAGTGATCTTGAGAAGGTCATGTACGCTTCTGGTCAACTGCAAGGAGCTACACAAGAATGGTGGGAGTCTTATCAATATGGACGCCCAAACAACGCTCCACCTATCACTTGGAAGGAGTTCACTGATAATTTCAGGTCCTACCATATTCCTGAGGGACTCATAGAACTGAAGTAGGAGGAGTTTCATTCTCTCAAGCAGGGATCTATGTCCGTGGCAGAATATCATGATAAGTTTGCTCAATTGTCACGTTATGCTCCTGATGAGGTGGCGAAGGTTCTGACAAGCAGTGTCGCTTTCTTAAGGGACTGTATGATGGCCTTTAGTTGCAAGGAGATGGATGCTAAGAAGAGGAAGCTCCAAGGGCAGGCTTCTCGAAGTAACACCTGCCCGCGTGCCTATCCGCAACAGGGTTTTCCACAGAGAAACCAGGGACCACCCAATCAGTGGAACTGTGGCCAGTACCCCCAGCGGAACCAGAACCAGCAACGTCCCCAATACCCACAGCAGTATGGCAACCAGAACCAGCAGTGGCCCCAGCAGCAGTCTGGCAATCGGGCACCACGCCAGGGAGTGCCCAACAATGTTTCGGTGAAGAGTGGTGCACCCAACAACAACCCCAATGCTTGCTATCGCTGTGGAGAGGTTGGTCACTATGCTCACCAGTGTCCCAAGAAGCAGAACCAGCAAGCTCCACAGAACCAGAACAACAACCAGAGGCCCAATGCTCGACCTCCTTACTGAATCAAGTATCATCTGATACAGCTCAGGAGTCACCTCAGGTTATGTTGGGTACGTTCAGTGTCAACTCAATCTCTGCTACAGTACTTTTCGATTCTGGTGCTTCGCATTCTTTCATTTCTCAAGCCTTTGTTAGAATGCATAGCATACGTTTATGTGCAATGAAAAACTCCATGCTAGTAAATTCACCGGGGGTAGTATGCCAGCTTCTTATTGGAGTCCCTCCACTAGTATTTCTTTAAGGGGGGTAGATTTCAATGTAAACCCCATTGTGCTAAGAACAGCTGGAATTGAAATTATCCTAGGTATGGACTGGATGAAACAATATCGGGCAGTGATTCAGTGCCAGGAGAAAGCAGTTGTTGTGACATCCCCTAGTGGAGACAGAATTAGTATTGAAGTGGCAGTGCAAGCACAACCGACTGCCACCATGAACCAGTTGGGAGATGATGCCAACCAAGAGGATCCAGTGGTGGATGAATTTCTGGATGTGTTCCCCGATGAATTGCCAGGTATGTCACCTAATCGCGACATTGAATTCCTTATTGAGCTTTTACCTGGAACTGCACCTATAGCTAAGAGACCATATAGAATAGGGGTAGATAAATTAGAAGAACTTAAGAAACAAATTAAGGAGTTACAAGAAAAAGGTTTTATTCGCCCTAGTTCTTCACCCTGGGGAGCACCAGTTATCTTTGTTGATAAGAAAGATGGCACACGGAGAATGTGTGTTGATTACCAGTTACTTAATGAAGTACTACTCCGTCCCATAAAAAGAGTCACCTAGGGAAGCGTGCTGGTCAAACTTTTTCAACTTCTACTACATTTGTAGAAAATACGTGCAATATTTATATCTTTAAATAAGTTTATTATGAAAGTATATTCAAAGATCTACCTAATGATACTAATTATGTACCATAAATATTAATATTTTATTAAATATATTTGGTCAAAGTTAAAAGCTGTTGACTTTTTGGGAAGCGAGAATGACTCTTTTTTTGGGACGGAGGGAGTAACTATCAAGAACAAGTACCCTTTGCCTAGAATTGATGACTTATTTGATCAATTGAAAGTTGTTTGTGTGTTCTCTAAAATTGATCTTCGTTCTGGCTATCATCAACTAAAAATTCGTGCATCTGATATACCTAAGACTGCATTTACCACAAGATATGACCTATACGAGTATACCGTTATGTCATTTGGGTTAACTAATGCACCGGCATACTTTATGTACCTGATGAACAAGGTGTTCATGGAGTTTTTGGATAAGTTTGTGGTGGTATTCATAGATGATATCCTAGTATTCTCCAAAACTAAAGAAGAACATGCTGAACATCTGAGGTTAGTCTTTCAAAAGCTCAAAGAACATAAATTGTATACTAAGATAAGCATGTGTGAATTTTGGCTAAAAGAGGTCTCTTTTTTGGGTCATGTTGTCTCTAACGGTGGAATAGCAGTAGATCCCAGTAAGGTGCAAGATGTGTTGAACTGAAAACCCCCAACCAATGTTAGTGAAATTCGTAGCTTTCTGGGTTTGGCTGGGTACTATAGAAGGTTTATTGAGGGATTCTCTAAGCTTGCTAAGCCTATGACAGCTCTGTTAGAGAAGAATGTCAAATTTATCTGGTCAGATAAGTGTCAAGCTAATTTTGAGGAGCTAAAGAAGAGGTTGACAACAGCCCCAGTGTTGACCTTACCAGATTTAAACAAGAGCTTCTCTATCTATTGTGATGCATCTCGCTTAGGCCTTGGATGTGTGCTTATGCAAGAAGGAAAAGTGGTGGCATACGCATCAAGGCAGTTGAGAAAGCACGAACTGAACTACCCTACTCATGATTTGGAATTAGCCGCAGTTGTCCATGCCTTGAAGATCTAGAGACATTATCTAATTGGACACAAGAGTGACATTTATACAGATCATAAGAGTTTGAAGTATATTTTCACACAGTCAGATCTAAATCTGAGACAGCGTCGTTGGTTAGAGTTAATCAAGGACTATGACTTAGAGGTGCATTACCATCCTAGGAAGGCAAATGTTGTGGCTGATGCACTTAGCAGGAAGAGCTATGTCAATGGACTTCAACTGACATTCATACCTACAGAGTTGCGTGCTGAAATAGAACATCTCAATTTGGGTTTTGTCAATAATGCAATGGAATTGGCAATAGAGCCTACGTTGGAGCAAGATATACGCAAAGGTCAGTTGGAGGATGAGAAACTAAAGGAGATAGCAGAGAATGTAGTGCTTGGAAAGGCACCAGGCTTTAGGCTGGATGAGAATGGTACTCTATGGTTTGGGAAAAGGATATGTGTACCTGAAGTGAAAGCTATCCGTGATACAATTCTACGAGAGGCACATGAGTCTGCTTATTCAATACACCCTGGAAACACCAAGATGTATTTAGATCTTAAATAGAAGTATTGGTGGTATGGGTTGAAAAGAGATGTGGCAGAGTACGTGGCCATATGTGATACTTGTCAAAGGGTAAAAGCTGAGCACCAAAGACCTACAGGATTGCTGCAACCAATCAAAATACCAGAGTGGAAATGGGAAGAAGTCCTATGGACTTTGTTACTGGATTACCTCGTACCCAACGTGGATATGATTCAATCTGGGTAATAGTGGACCGACTCACTAAGGTTGCTCATTTTTTGCTAGTCAAGACCACCTATAATGGTGCAAGACTAGCAGAGTTGTATATGGAGAGGATAGTGTGCTTACATGGAGTCCCAAAGAAGATTGTGTCTGATCACGGTACTCAATTTACGTCACAATTTTGGCACAAAGTACATAGAGCTTTAGGGACAAAGTTGAATTTCAGTTCTGCATATCATCCCCAAACTGATGGACAAACAGAAAGGACTAATCAAATCTTAGAAGATATGTTGAGAGCTTGTGCTTTGCAGTATGGTACTAGTTGGGACAAGAGTTTGCCATATGCTGAGTTTTCATATAACAATAGTCACCAGAAAAGTCTCAAAATGGCACCATTCAAAGCGTTATATAGACGTAAGTGTAGGACACCTTTATTCTAAAATCAGACTGGTGAAACTCAAGTGTTTGGACCGGATGTTCTCAGAAATGCAGAAGAACAAGTGAGGATGATTAGAGACAACTTGAGAGTGGCCCAGTCTAGACAAAAGAGTTATGCCGATACCCGAAGAAGAGACTTGAGCTTCAAAGTAGGTGATTATGTGTACTTGAAGGTGTCACCAACGAGAAATGTGAGAAGGTTCAATATGAAGGGCAAGCTAGCACCGAGGTATGTTGGACCTTTTAAGATTTTGGAGAGACGTGGAGAAGTGGCCTACCAATTAGAACTGCCAGAAAGTTTGTCAGGTGTGCATGATGCGTTCCATGTTTCTCAGTTGAAAAAGTGTTTGCGGGTACTAGAAGAGCAGATTCCTTTGGAAGAGCTTGATGTTAAAGAAGATCTCACATATGAAGAGTATCCGGTAAAGATCTTAGAAACTGCAGAAAGAGTCACAAGAAGTCGAATTATAAAGATCTGCAAGGTACAGTGGAATCAATATTCAGATGATGAGGCTACATGGGAAAGGGAAGAAGATTTGAGAAAATCTTATCTGCAGCTGTTTGAGTAAGAATCACCCAATCTCGAGGACGAGATTCTTTTTAAGGGGGTAGAATTGTAACACCCAAATTTTTGCATTATTTCAAAATAGTTAAATTGGTTTATTTATGTAAATCATGTGCGCATTCAAATGTAAGAAATAATAATTTTTATGAAATTAAAATTTATCATAAGGTTAGTTACATGTTGATGCACTCGTGCTGATGCATTTTACTTATTATGATGACTGGTTTTTATCTCAATACTAAAATGTTTTAAAAATAATTTGAAATTGGATTTGGAAAATCAAATTAGAAAAAGAAAAACTTCTTTTCTCCCTCCCCTCCCTCCTTCTGGCCCGAGCGGCCCAGTTCGGCCTGCTGCATTTTCTAGCCGAGCCAGCCCGCGCGCACGCCCTTTCCTTCCTCCTCCCTCCTCATTTTCCTCTTGGGCCGGCCCATCTTAGCCGCAACCATTGCCGCCCGCGCCCTTTCCTTCCTCTGAGCCGCTGACTGCTCGGGCCCACATGTCGGTGCCCTCTCCAACCTCTCGCCGCTCCCGTGTCACTCGGTCATGGCAACCGTCCCACCCGAGCCCATGCTCCACATCGTGGGAGCCTCCCCCGCGCCTCGGCCCCTTTAAAGGGGGGCACGACCCCGTCTCCGCTTCCCCCTGCTGCCTCCTCGCTCCATTTTCTCGCTCGCAAAACCGCCCCCATCGCGCAACAGTGACCACCGGAGTGCCGTCCGCCCCCACCGCGTCGGCCGTCATCCGCGAGCCGCCTCCGCCCCGTTTTTTTGCTCGGTGAGCTTCGCCTCGCTCCCCTCTTTCTTCCCATGCCTCCATCTTCTCGATTGATGGTCACTAGGGCCATTCCCGTGAGCTCCGGTGAGCTCCCTCCACTGCCGGCCTTGGCGAGCCCACGTAGGTCTTCTCCGACCGTGAAATGCGCCCCATCGAGGTCGTCTCTCTCTCTCCTCTTTCTCCCCATGCCTGCGGAGTTGAAAACCGTGCACCGTAGTGGCCATTTGGGCAACGCCGGCGAGCTCTCCGCCGTCGGCAATGGCGCCGCTACCGCGTCCTTCCCCAACTCCGGCCAGCCACACCCTTTCTCTCCCCTCCCATCTTTTCTCTGCCATCCGATCTGAGATCAAACGGCCCAGGATGGCCGATACCCCTTCGCAGGTATTCTTTCTAAAGAGCTCCTCGGTTTTCTTCTAATTCCACCCGCAGTCCTCGGCCAGATTGGAATTCCTGAATTTTGATTTATTTAAAATTCAAAAATAGTTCAGTCTAATTACAAGTTTGCCACTGCACTGTTTTGCTTATAAAATCATCATTTTAGCTCCGATTTGACCCGTTCAACTTGCGTTAGTTTTGTAATTTTGTAATCTACATGATGATGCTACTGTTAAACCCATTAGCAACTTTAAATTTCTTGATTAGGTTAAGTTAATTAACTCGCTATAGGAATCTTGTTTAATTCGTAACTTTCGCGTTATAGCTCAGAATTTCGTGAACTTCGCATTGATGTGATCGTAGAGAGACGTAGATGATCTTCATAAACTTTTTATCTTGTTTTATTTACTGTTGGTGTACTATTCTAACCATAGGATCGCTTTGCTTGTATGTTTATTTCTAGAATGCGTGTTGTTGGTCTGTGTTGATCGAGTTCAGACAGTGAGGAGTATTTTGGGAACCCGGATTCTTTCGAGGAGCAGCAGGACCAGCAGAACTTTGTGAACCAAGGCAAGTATAGCATGGGCCTACCTTGATGTCCTATTCACTTTAAATTATCTACTCATTTTGTATGTATCTAATTTTGACCACCGTAAGGACTTCCTAGTATTTGATGACATACTCCTTGACTCCTACGGATTAATTACACCTGGGTAGATTGCTAGTGCTCTAACCAAACATGATCTATACAATGGTTAATGGTTCTATGGAACAAAGGTAAAACATGCATTTTGACAACTGATCTAGAGGGTGATGGTGCAAATGACTTTGATCATGTTGCCCTAAACCCTCCGAAAGGACTTATCTGTCGGCAAAAGCTGGGATTGACAGTGCAACCGTGAGGGTCACATGGCTCTGGCTTTAGCTCGGTAATAGGATCTTTTCTAGCTTGTTAGAGGTTACCCGAAAGGGCGCAAGAGGGGCTTGCCACTTTGGGTATAGGACTGTCCCTGTTCTTATGTGTATAGCCGTGAAGGATTTGTGCCATAGAAAGGGGGTTCCTACATCTGTCTACCGAGGAAACCTCACGGCCCTAACATGTTAGAGAGACCAATGGAAGGCTTTATAGTGTACCCTGCCTGCTCACCTTGGGAGTGTTAGGGGGTCGACGGGCCCGGGCATTTGGGCAACACGGCTCACGGGTAAAGATGCACAACCTCTGCAGATTGTTTAAAACTGTTATAACAGCTGTGCTCACGGTCACGAGCAGCCCGGAAAACTCACAGAATAAATGGTTACCTGTTATGTTGTTAATTCATGGTGATGATGATGATGTTATAATGATATTCAATGACTCTATTTAATTTTAGTATATGATCATGTGGGTTAATTTGGGAGCTTAAGCATAATTTGATGTTAACCAATGATAAAATATTGACTTACTAAAATACTAAACGCAGTAAACCGTGTCTACCTTTTGAGCCTCATGAATCCCCATGTTATGCTTGTGGAGTACGAAATGTACTCATGCTTGTTCATTTTTCATTTTTGGATAAAAATCCCGGATGGGTAATAGATGACAGTTGGTATGAGGATTACCTAGAAGATTTCTAGGTTTGAGTCTACCAGTTGATCGTCCCTGTGTTGGAGCTACCACGTTTGAGAGATATCTTTTGTTTTTCTGCTTGTGTTGTATAAGACTAAGTGTTGTATTAAACATGATGTAAGATACACTGTGATGATACTTTCTGTAATTTGTCGAGTTATGTGTGCGACTGTCCCTGGGGCGCACATAAGGTTTATGCATTCTATTTTGTCCTTAAAATGGAGTGTGACAATCAACCACAAGAAAATATTTTAACTACTTGATTTTTTATAATAAAATGGAGCTCGACTCCCCGTGAGAGCTAATATTTCAGAATTTAGACTGTCCGCAGTGGCATACTCTAAATGATACTCTAAAATTTTAGAGTATGAATATAGAGTAAAAACTGCTGCACTGGATACTCTAAAACGATACTCTAAACTTTCTCTCACTCTATATTTAGAGTAGTACAGTGTTTACTCTATAGTGCACAGTGGCGGGCCCTACTAGCTAAACTAAGGAAAAAAATGTTATAACTCACAAACTAAAAATCCAAATTAAATTTCGATTGCACCATTAAATTCGTCTCAATAAATCCTTCAAAACTAGATCACTCATGAATATATTTAGATAAAGTGATAAGTGGGTCCCACCATAGATAGAGTGGATAGAGGATGATATAGAGGATGGATGAGTGCGGGAGAATTGAGTATAGAGGAGAGAATCTTGCTGACTAGGACGTATAGAGGATGAATATAGAGGAGCATGAGTGCGGATAGCCTTAACAGCTTTGTGCTTTGAGTGTGATAGATGACGTTTCCATTGACAGCGTGGCACCTATAGTGACTTTGTCAATTTCGAGGATTTGCCGGCCTAGCCTTCGAAGGTGCTCATAGGGATACGGTTTGTGTGTGTACGTGTGTTCATAGTAGTGGGTGTGCTTGCGTTGTGTGTGTCTGCGCTATACTTTGTAATCTCAAAAAAAATATTGAGGAAGGAAATATGTGCATGTAAATTCGTAGAATCTGCGCATCAGTTTCACACCACTACTCATTTTCTCTATTGCTCTTGTAAAAGGACTTTCAAAAGCACTGTTAATATCTTGCTTTGTTTTCCCTGCCACTCACCGTCAAAAGTTGGTTCTCTTTCTCACCTGCTCGTACCACTCAGGGCTCTATATAAAGTGCAAGTATATGGCGCAGCACAATCAAGAATCATCGCACCCATAGCATTGAAGCGTCCACTAGCAAAATGGCTATCGTAGGAGCCACAAACAAGCCCTTGCTTCTGCTTGTAGCAATGGTCATCTTGTTTGCAAGTGCATGTTCCGTAGCCACATCCATAATCCGTAACGCATCAGAAACTGACCGACAAGCCCTTTTGGGCCTAAGGTCAGAGCTCTCTGATCCAGCTGGAGCCCTGGACTCGTGGAGAGATGACTCTCTCTCATTCTGCGATTGGCGAGGGGTGCTCTGCAGCACCCGGAATGCACCTCGTGTTGTATCTCTAAACCTTTCAGCCCTGAACATCACCGGAAGCTTATCTCCATCCATTGCTCACCTTCGTTTCACGCATAGGATAGACATATCTTACAACCTAATCAGTGGCTATATACCTCCAGAGATTGGCAATTTAACACGTCTGAGGATCCTCGACCTAAGCATGAACTCCATCACCGGGGTGATTCCTGCTTCCATATCTTTCTGTACCCGCCTCCAGGTTATCAGGCTAAGGAACAACTCAATCGAAGGTGAGATTCCCCAAACTCTTGCTAACTTGCAGTTTCTTCAAGAAATTATTCTTAGCAATAACAAACTTGGTGGAAGCATTCCTTCTGGCATTGGTTTGCTTCCTAGACTCCAATTTCTGTTTCTCCCTAGTAACAATCTGTATGGTAGTATTCCTGAGTTCTTGGGAAGTAGTTCAGCACTCTCCATGGTTGTTGTGCGGAACAATAGCCTAACTGGTGGCATTCCACCTATGTTGGCAAATTGCTCAACACTCTACTACCTTGATCTCATGAGTAACAAGCTCACTGGAAACATCCCTTCTACTCTCTTCAACAGCACATCTCTTCTTCACATAGACCTGTCAGATAATGGTTTTTCTGGGCCCATCCCATCATCATCCTTGATGTATTCACCTGTGCAGTATATTAGCTTAACAGGAAACAACTTCTCAGGAGTTATACCCGCCACGCTTGGAAACATGTCCTCCCTTATCATCCTCCTTCTGGCTAAAAATAATTTGCAAGGAAGCATCCCTGAACATTTTGCTAGAATTCCAAGATTGGAGACACTAGACTTGGCTTATAACAACTTGTCAGGCCGGGTTCCACGAAATTTTTTTAATAGCACGTCACTCACTTATCTTGGTCTTGGTGTAAATGAACTTATTGTAACAATTCCAAGTGTCATTGGCTACACTCTTCCAAACATCCAAACATTGATCATGGAAAGAAACCATTTTGGTGGCCCACTCCCAATGTCTCTAGTTCATGCTTCCAACCTCCAAGTTTTGGAACTCGGTGGTAATGCATTCACTGGAGTAGTTCCTTCGTATTGGGCATTGCCCAGCTTGACTCAGCTAGACCTTAGTGCAAACAATCTTGAGACAGTAGATTGGATTTCATTGTCTTCAACAACAAGCTCAAACATTTCATCTAACTTACAACAATTGTCTCTAGGAGAAAATAATTTTAGTGGAAGCATACCTTCTGAGATAGGAAACCTTGGAAATCTCACTGTTCTTTAACTGGAAGGAAACAGATTCTCTGGAAGAATTCCTGAGACGCTTGGAAACCTAAGTAGGTTAATTACCTTAAACTTGGCAAGCAATATACTTTCCGGTAGAATCCCGGAATCAATTGGAAATCTTGAAAGCTTAACTAAGCTTTATCTCGAGGAGAACAACTTGAGTGTGTTAGGTTGATCTCATCCGACTCCGTCCAACGACCGAATCGGACCTTGATCCCGTGCCCTGATCGGGGGCGCCTAGCCGCACACATGGCTGGTGCGCCCCCATCCCGCAGCGTTATATAGACGAGGTGGACTCAAGGTACGAGGTTCACCGACGCTGCCACAAACCCCACCTTCAAACCCTAATCCGATCTAGAGGGTGCGCTGTGAGTGATGGGAAGCGCCGCCGCCTTCGCATCCGCCTGGATGCCGCCGCCACTAGACTGCGTCGCCCCTCTCCGTCGACCTCCAACTCGACAGTGTCCTCTTCACTGCCATGGCCAGCTCCTCCACCAAGCCCGATGGTCAGCCATTTCTACCTCTCTCTCTCTCTCTAGTACATGTTCTAGGTCAATATACTTGTTTTATCCCGATTTTAGTGAAGATATACCCTCTAATGTACACTTAGGTGAAGCTAATTTACTTACAATGGTATCAGAGCCAGGTTCTAGCATGTAGATCTAGTAGGGGTAGCAATAAAGGAGGTGATTTGAATTTGATTCAAAAATTAAGAAATCAGAGAAACCATAACCCTAACCCTAGAAGAAGGGGACGCAAAGGAAGGGGTTCCTACCTGGGGACCGCCCGCCCCGTTGCCACCGTCGGCCGTCGCCTGGATGTCGTGCGAGAGGTCGACCAGAGCCGCTGTGGGGGGCGAGGTCTCGCCGCCGCACGGTTTCCACCACGGGCTCGGGCCAAGGGCACCACTGCAAGAACGCTCGACGGCGACGCGCTCACCCTCGGGCGAACGCGCGCACTGGTGAGGGGACTCGCGTCGGTGCCGCCGCCTCCCTTAGGCCGCCACGGGCGGCCGCCGCCGCATCTCACTCACGTGCGGGCGAGAGCAATAGAAGGGGAGGGAGAGAATTGAGCTAGGGTTTGGGGGAGACGGTGACCGAAAGGGGGTTTTGTTCCCGCGAAATCGACACCAGGCCGTTGGATGATGATGAACAACTAGAAGCAACCGGGCCGACTTTCAGCCTAGGCGGGAAGGGCATTTCCCGGCCCAGGCCTAGGTTGCGGCCTAGCACCGTGGTGCGCAACACGCACACGCGTGCCGAGGGCTGGATTCTCGGCTGGGCTGCCGGAAGAGTAGCAAAGTTTTTTTATTTTATCTTTTTTAGAAGCACATTTTGATGAATTTTGTCAATTTAGGAGGTTTAAATCTCTGTCAAAACTTGAACCAACGGAATAATTTTCCAGAGAGTAGATGAGTACAGAAAAATACTTCTAAAAAGTAGATAAATTTCATATTAATGTTTCCGCTGCTATGTTTATGTTTATCCTTTAATTAAATTAGAACCAACGGGAAAATTTAATTAGAGGAGTAGTCATATTTGTTTAAGTTAAATTATGATATTATTATTTTTCTGACCAACGTTGATGATAACAATATTATAAATTTATTTATGAGTTTTATGTATTAGTTCTATTTCTGCCCAATGGTGATGTAGAGTTAATGTAGAAGCACATTGTATGTTTTAATTTTGACCAACGTTAAATTACGGCATGCAATTATTATGTCAAATGTTCATGCAAATGTTTGTCATTTTCTCTGATGTTGTTTTCAGGATACAACCCAATGATGTTTATCTCGTCCATTCCGCCTTTCAATGGAAGCAACTATAACATATGGCAAGAAAAGCTTGAGATAGCACTTGCACTGTCCGACAATGATCTAGCGCTAACCTCTCCTTGTCCTAGCGAGCCTAAGGACCTGGTGAGGGCAGAAAATGAAACTGATGCAGCTTTTGCTACTCGGGAGCATGACTATGCAACAGTAAGAATGAAGTACGACCTTGATCGTGCGAAGTGGGATAGTTCAAACCACAAGTGTTTGATGGTGATTAAGGGCTCCATTGAGGATCCAATAACGGGATCAATCCCAGAATGTACCACCGCCACTAAGTATCTCAAGAAGGTGGAGAGTCAGTTTACTGACTCTTCAAAGGCTTATGCGAGCACTCTTATTAAGAAGTTAGTCAATGAGAAATACACTGGTGGAGGGAGCATATATTGAGGATGAGCAACACAGCATCCAAGCTCAAGCCAATAGACATGGGGCTCACGGATGAGTTCCTAGTTCACTTGATTTTTGTATGTTTGCCCAAAGAGTACGAGACTTTTGTTAATTATAACTTACAGCCAGAAAAGTGGAACATTGAGAAGCTTATTGCAATGTGTGTGCAAGAAGAGGAGAGACTTAAGAGCTCACATGGTGATTCCATCAACCATGTGAAGGAAAATAAAAAGAACTTTAACAACAAGAAAGCTAAATCGCAAGGGAAACCTCAGTGGGACAATAGCTTCTCTTCTAAGTCACAAGGAAAGGCCCCACAGAATGATCACCATCAGAAATCCAACCTTGTTGAAGTAGACAAGGACACCTACAGATGGTGCAAGAAGACTGGACACTACCAGAAGGATTGTCCAGAGTTCCTAAAGCACCTGATCAGAAAAGGTGAGGACATTATTACATTTGTTGATGAGTCCTTATATTTAAGTTATGCAAAATCTATTTGGTGGATTGATTCAGGTGCAACTATTCATGTTGCAAATTCATTATAGGGATTCCATACAAGGAGGACCATGCAAAGACGAGAAACATCAATTAGAGTAGCAAATGGAGTCGAAGCTAAAGTTGAAGCCATTAAAGAACTCCCATGAGAATTCATGATGTATCATTGAAATTATGACATTGTCGTTTAGGCCATATTTCGAGGGGAGAATAGAACGAATGATTAAGAAATTAATTCTTCTGCCATTAGAATTTTCAGATTTAGAACAATGCATTGATTGCATTAAAGGAAATTATGTTAAGAAAATAAAGAAAGATGCCAAACAAAGCGCAGGAATTTTAGAAACAATTCACACAGATATCTGTGGTCCATTTCCTATGAAAAGTGTGGATGGTTATGATTCATTTATAACATTCACAGATGATTATTCTCATTATGGCTATATTTATCCAATTAAGGAAAGATCAGAAGCATTGGATAAATTTAAGATATTTAAGGCTAAAATAGAAAATCAGCATAATTAAAAATTAAGATAGTAAGATCCGACCATGGAAGAGTACTATGGTCGACATACCCTATATGGCCAAGTTTCTAGACCTTTTGCAAGGTTTTTGCAGGAAAATAGCACAGTTGCCCAGTACTCAACACCGGACGAGTCTCAGCAGAATGGAGTAGCTGAAAGACGTAATCGTACATTAATGGATATGGTGAGAAGTATGATAAGTTACTCCACTTTATCGATGAGTTTGTGGATGGAGGCGTTAAAAACCGTCATTTATATTCTCTATCGAGTACCAAGCAAGTCGATACCCAAACCACCATATGAGTTATGGACAGAAAGGGAACCCTCACTTAACCATTTATGTGTGTGGGGCTATCCATCTGAGGCTAAAGTATTTAACCCAAATATTAGGAAGCTAAATTACAAGACAATTAGTTGCCATTTCATTAGCTATCCAGATAAATCAAAAGGTTATCATTTCTATTAACCTGACAGATATACGAAGTATGTAGAAACAAGACACGCTGTGTTCTTGGAGGATGAGATGGTCAGGGGGAGCATGGTAGCGTGAGAAATTAACTTTGAAGAGAAGCGGGTATACGTGCCCACTCCGATGGTTCAGGATCCATTCTTCTCGCTACCTGTTGTCGCTGCACCAATAGTGCAGGACACTGTAGTGACAGCACCTGTTGTTAGTTCTTCCGTGGCGACAATAAATGAACATGAGGAACCTATCCTTCAGGATCCTATAGAGCCCGTTGTCGCACATGAGGAAGAGCAACAACAGCCCTATATGGAATAAGCGCCAACTAATGAGGCCCCCAGAAGGTCTCAAAGGGCTAGAAAATTAGCTATTCCTGATGATACAAAGTCTATGCTAGTGAAGAATTTCAAATGGAGAGTGATCTCACCTTATTTGAAGAAGCCATGAGAAGCGCTCACTCGTCGAAGTGGCTTGAAGCCATGCGAGATGAAATGAGATCAATAAGCACCAACGATGTTTGTGACTTAGAAAAAATTCCTAAAGGAGCAAAGACAGTAGGCTATAAATGGGTCTACAAAACTAAATATGACTCTAAAGGAAATGTGGAAAGATTTATTGCGTGACTTGTGGCGAAAAGCTTCACGCAAAGAGAAAGAATAGATTACAATGAGACATTTTCTCTAGTCTCATGTAAGGATTCTTTTAGAATCATAATGGCGTTAGTGGCATACTACGATTTAGAATTATATCAGATGGATGTAAAGACGGCTTTCCTTAATAGAGATTTGGATGAAAATATTTATATGGCATAACCAAAAGTTTTTGTCGTGAAAGGAAAAGAACGTATGGGATGCCTCTGAAGAAATCTATTTACGAACTAAAATAAGCCTCTAGACAGTGGTATTTAAAGTTCGATGAAAAAATAAGGAAGTTTAGGTTAAAAGAGAATGTGGAGGATAATTGCATTTATGTAAAGTTCAAGAATGTGAAATTTATTTTCCTAATCTTGTATGTGTAGCACCTGGTTTTAAAAACAAAACCAGATACACACCATACGTGAGCCCAGGAAGTCAAATCACACATATGGCCACAAATAAGGGGTAATATCAAAGACAATACTTATAATGTTACGTATTAATACAAAGAATATAACCTTAGATAGCAGACAACGGAAAAACACTCCGATCTTCAGGCGAAAGTTCCAACTCCACAGGGACAACTGACTGGTTGATCACAAGACTAACTGGTGTGGTTGAAATAGCAAGAGTGAGCACATGTCGTACTCATCAAATATAACATGGGGTTTATGAGGCTCAAAAGGTTTGACACAAGTTTACTGCGATAGCTTTTAGTGAGTCATCTTTTAGCAATTGAGTAGCAACAAGTTTACCATAAGCCCAAATAACCTCATGATCATGTAAACAAGAATAATATATAGTAAGAAACAATAATCATTAGTGAGCATCAATATCATCAGTATTAACATTATCATCAGTGTTCATCATTTATTCTGTAAGGGTTCGAGGCCGCTCGTGACCGTGAGCACGACTGATATACCAGTTTTACACTCTGCAGAGGTTGTACACTTTCACCATGAGTCGTGATTTACCCTTTTGCCCGAGGTGATCAGCCTCTTGACCCACTTCTAAGGAAGGTCGGCAGGGTTCACTATGAAGTCTTTCAAAGGTTCGTCTAACAGTTAGGCCCGCAAAGATTCACTCGGCAAGCAGATGTAGGAACCCCCTTTTCAAATGGCACAATTCCATCCCGGCTATACTCATAAGACTAGAGGCTGTCCTACACCCATCGTGGCAAGCTATTCTTATGCCATAAAGGTAACCACTAACAAGCTAAAAAATGTCCTCATACTTGACTAAAGCCAGAGCCATATAGTCCTCATGGTTGTACTGTAAGTTCCGGATGTTTGCTTATAGATGAGTCCTTATGGAGAGAAACTAGAGCACCATAAAAATAGCCCAATGCTCTAGCCCCCTTTAAGTATGTTACTAAAAAATCATCTTTTAATGCTTATTGCATATACCATTAGTCAAGTTACAAGATCATGGTTATTTATCTTGAGCACTAGCATAAATACTACCCAATCCAATATCCCACGAGTGTCAAGGTACAAGATACAAAAGCTAGGATATCCTTAGTGGTAACAAGGTAGACACATGCACATGAATTAAGTGTATTAAAGGTGAATAGAAAATAAGAATAATCCCATACTATACTTGCCTTAAATTGATATCCTTCTTTCTGTATATTTGTCACCTCCAAAGAACTGCTTCTTGATCACCACGTAAATCTCACCGACTAGACATGATTATAAAGCACCACACAAGCATCCATGCAGTCATACACGAAACAAACAATAGAACTAAATTAGAATAATACACCAACCAATGAAGGGTCTGAAACTAATCTACGTATCGCTACGAACATACAGACGTGATAAGCACACTAATCGGAGCTACGGTGAAAAAGAAACAACTACCGTAAGATTTACTTTATATGAGAAAAAGAAAACTATAGGTTTTATTTATTTTAATCTTATAAAACATGTACAAGATATTTTAGAGAAATATCTAGATTGAATTAAGTCAAAATTATATTTGAATTGGAAAACTAATATAAAATTAATCATATTTTATTCGTAAATCCAATTGCATAATCATTATTTAAGTTAGGATTTAAACCATGAAATTCCAGAGCTAAAGATATGATAAACATTGTTACTGACGCGTAGATTACATCGTTATGAATCTAACGCAAGTTGAACGGGTCGAAACGGAGTTAAAATGTAGAAGATATGGCCTAAACAAGATAGTGGCAGTTTTTATAAATACACTCAAACCCGTTATGAATTATAATAAATAAAATCTGATTTTTAAATCTGAGACTGGGACTACGGGCGAAATAGCAAGAATCTGGGGGTCTCTTTAGCAAAACAACCGTGAAGGAGTATGTTGTAATCTAGGCCGTTGATCTCAGATCAGACGGATTAGGATGACTCTATATATATATATATATATATATATATATATATATGTATTTTCATTTTATTTGGAGATTTGTTTTCGTAAAGAAAAACATCCATAAAACACATCATGACCTCATGTGATGTTGTCAAGCTAGCAATTGGATTAAAGTAGGGCAGAACACGCATGGCTCACGGCCCGCTTAGGATCTCTGGCATGGTGATGCCATGAACGGCAATGAGTATCTTGCCAGCGTGCGTGGGGAAGGACCTACGGGCCTTGGTTTGGCACAGAGAAGGCACAGGGAGATAGAGAAGCTCACCGCGACTCGCGTAAGGGCTTTACGTTGGCGAAGATGGCACGGAGACGAGGCAGAGCTCGGCGGAGAAATAGCGGCTTTCCTGCAGAGTTCGACGGCGGCATGTGAACAACAGAGAGGAAGCGGGGAGAGCGTAGGCAGCTTCGTCACCTCAGCTTCAGGCATGGAAGCAGGTCGCGAACGACAGTGAGGCGGCAGACAGCGGGCGACGAGTTCAACGACGTCGAGTCGGCGGAACGGCGGCTCGAGATGTACAGCTGCGAGAGCTTGGAATGGAGGCGGTAGGGTGCAGGGCATCGGCTTATATAGCCCCGGGGTTGCTCCAAGAATGGAAAGGGGAAGATTGGACGCGGGATTTGGCGATGACGATTAAGGAAGGCGAGAGCTTGCGTCGTCTTGAGGAAGGGGATGACGGTGGTGCCACTGCTGCGTTGGGCCCACTGAGCAGTGAGATAGAGGGCGGGGGTCATGGTGTCAGCGGCACACAGAGAGGGAGAGCTGCTCGCGGTTGAGCCCATGAGCCGGCCTGCTAGCGCTAAGCATTGGAGAAGGGGAGCGTGCTCGCGGCTTTGGGCCTAGGCTGGCTTGTTTGCCTTCGGGATGGAGGGAGCCGGATTGCTAAGCTGGGCCACGGAGTAAGAATGGGAGCTGCTGCAGTGGTGAATGAGGCCGAGTGGGCCAAAAGAGTGAGAGGGCGGTTGAAATCTTTTCCTTTATCTTTTTCTAAATTTTACCTAAGGCATTTCCAAATTCTTTTGAATTCTCTTTTGTAATTTGAAGTAAACTACTCAGCACAAAAACTTTAATGCAGCAGCATGAATGCACAACATGTGTCTAACCTTATAGTTGATTTTAAATTAATAAAAATTATTATTTTTCTAAGCTTGTATGCTCACAAAAATGCATAATAAATCATATTCACCTATTTTAAATCATGCCAAGTTTTAGGGTGTTACAGTATGTGGATGACATCTTACTCGCTAGTAGTGATGTTAATCTACTACTGGAGGCGAAGAAGTTCTTGTTCACAAATTTTGATATGAAAGATCTCAGTGAAGCTTCATTCATTTTAGGAACAGAGATTCACCGAGATAGAAGAAAGGGGATTTTAGGATTATCGCAAAAGGCATACTTAGAAAAGGTTCTAAAGAAATACAATATGCATGCGTGTAAGCCTTCACCTGCTCCCATAGTCAAGGGCGATAGTTTTAGGGAATTCCAATGTCCCCGGAACCAATATGAGATCAATCGAATGAAAGCAGTTCCATATGCTTCAGCTGTCGGAAGCTTGCAGTATGCTCAAGTATGTACACGCCCTGACTTAGCTTTTGTTACTAGGGTAATTGGCATATATCAGAGTAATCCAAGAATAGAACACAAGAGATTGATAAAGAAAGATTTGCATTATTTGCAGGGCACAAAAGGCCTCAGGCTAACGTACAGAAGATCCGATTCTCTACATATAGAGGGGTATTCAGATTCAGATTTTGTGGGAGATGTAGATGATAGAAAATCCACATTAAGCTATGTATTTACTCTCGCAGGAGGAGCTATATCGTGAAAAAGCTCCAAACAAACCGTCACTGCATCGTCCACGATGTATGCCGAGTTTGTAGCATGTTATGAGGCCATGGGGCAGATGAACTGGCTAAAGAAATTTATGTCCGGGTTGAAAGTGGTTGACGACATTCATAGGCCACTCAAGTTGTACTGCGACAATGAGCCAGCAGTATGTTATGCTTACAACAATAGGTCAAGTAGTGCTACCAAACACATTGACATAAAGTTTTATGTTGTGAAAGACAAACTCCGAGATCATTCTATTAGTCTCGAGCATGTAAGGACAAAGAAAATGTTTGTGGATCCACTTACAAAAGGCTTACCGCCTAATGTGTTCAGAGAACACTTAGCCTTCGTAGCCACCTGGACGCCACAGCCACTGGACTGCATCGCCCCTCTCCATTGACCGCCGACTCAACAGCGTCCTCCTCACCGCCATGGCCAGCTCCTCCACCAAGCTCGATGGTCAGCCATTTCTACCCCTCTCTCTCTCTAGTACATGTTCTAGGTCGATCTACTTGTTTTATCCCGATTTTAGTGAAGATATACCCTCTGATCTACACCTAGGTGATGCTAATTTACTTACAGAGTGGTCCAATACCTCCGGGCATTAAAGGTTGCAAGAATTTGGTGATGCTGAACTTGTCACATAATGTTCTCCAAGGAAGCATCCCACCTGAAATCCTATCCATTTCTTCTCTTTCTAAAGGCCTGGACTTGTCCTATAATAAACTCACTGGATCCATATCATCTAACATTGGTGGACTGATTAATCTTGGCTTCCTTGATATTTCTAACAACCATTTATCTGGAGTGATTCCTCACACACTTGGTGACTGCATTCTATTGGAATCCATTCACTTAGAGGTGAATTTTCTTTATGGGAGCATCCCCTTATCCTTTTCAAGCTTAAGAGGCATCACCAAGATGGATCTATCTCAAAACAACTTATCTGGTGAAATCCCAAACTTTCTTGAGACGTTTAGCAGTTTGCAGCTTCTTAATTTATCATTCAACAACCTCGATGGAGTTGTACCTACAGGTGGTCCATTTAGCAACTCAAGCAGGGTTTTCTTAGAAGGGAACAAGATGCTATGCACAAGGGACCCAATCCTACAGTTACTACATTGCATGTCAACAATATCGAATAGAAAGAAGACTTCCTACATTATATTGTTAGCAATTCCACTTGTCAGTGCTGTGACCATCTTAGCTGCTTTCGCTGCAATCATTCTTTTGAAGAAGAGATTTCGTAAGAACAAGCTTGTTCAAAAGTCACTCGAGGATTTGAAGAAGTTTTCATATTCTGACATAGCTAAGGCAACAAACGAATTCTCTTCAGACAACCTTGTTGGAGCTGGGAGATTTGGATTTGTCTATATAGGTATATTCAAGTTTTGGGCACAGCCTCTTGCAGTTAAGGTGTTCAAACTTGACCAACTTGGGGCACCAAAAACCTTCTTTACTGAATGTGAGGTGTTACGAAGCACTCGGCACAGAAATCTTATACGGGTGATTAGTTTGTGCTCAGGCTCGGACCAAATGGGAAATGAGTTCAAAGCCCTCATTCTTGAGTATATGAGAAATGGTAACCTCGAAATTTGGCTGCATTCAAAGGGGCTGTCAGAAACAAAGAGAACACTATTAGATCTAGGTTCAAGGATAATGATAGCCATAGATATAGCTGCAGCCTTGGACTATCTCCACAATTGGTGCACGCCTCCTCTAGTTCATTGTGATTTGAAGCCAAGCAATGTTCTTTTGGATGATGATATGGTTGCTCATGTTAGCGACTTTGGATTAGCAAAGTTTTTGCATGACCATTCTTCAGTGAACCTTAATAGTTCAAGAAATATTATTGGACCAAGAGGTTCAGTTTGATACATTGCACCAGGTAAGCATTTATTCATTTTGACATATGTCCCTTGGTCAGCCTTAGTGGAAGTAATTAATTTATCAAGCGTTCTCAGATATTTTGAAAATAATAGGGGTTTCATGCAATACCATTCCTTAAGATAACTTCGTATGCTACAATAGTTTGATTTTTTTTGTATTACATTATTTATGCAGAATATGGAATGGGCTGTGAAATTTCTACAGCAGGTGACATTTATAGCTATGGAGTTATTCTATTAGAAATGATTACAGGAAAGCATCCAACAAATGACATGTTTAAAGATGGCCTTAACCTTCACAATTTTGTGGAGAATGCATTTCCACACAATATTTGTGAGATTTTGGACAGCAGTCTCATTCCGTTTCATGATACAGCAAGTCATGACAATGAAATTGAGAATCAAACAGTCAATGGTATTCAAAACTGTATCAAAAGGATAGCACAACTGGGCCTAATGTGTTCTGTGGACTCACCGAAAGATCGGCCGGCAATACATGATGTTTACACTGAAATCATCGCAATAAAAGAAATGTTTTTAGAATCACAGCGTTGAGAGAATGGAAATATTGATTTACACAGTGCTTGTCCATCAATGTATGCTCCTACATATGCTAGAATTTTTATTAAAAGTATAAGAATTAGAAGGTCATGTTTTGTACCTACAACAAATCAAATTTGCTTACCTTTATGACGGACCAAGATCCTAAGGGTTTCCCATAGGGCCGACTACCCGGCTAGGAGATGAGCTGGCCCAAGGTTTGGCCAGATGGCGCGGAACAAGGTGGCGTGTTCTCCAAGGCTACAAGGACTGACCTTATAGGAAAGCTAGTCTATGTAATAGAATTAATTAGGACTCTTCTATTATAACCGACTAGGACTAAATCAATGCATCTTTCCTCTGGACTATATAAAGAGAGGCAGGGGCATCCCCTTGTAATATCATCATACAAAACAATCCAATGCAAGGCAACACGTCTAACTGGACGTAGGGTATTACATTTTTGTAAGAATTTACCAAAATAATGACCAAATATTTTTTTATTATTGTAAGAATTTCTAGAACTTATTTTTTTCTAACGTGTCTTGTGAAAAGAAACATGGATGTACAATGAAAAAGGAAGGACGAATGCTGAACAATGGATTCCTATTTCTTCATGTTGAAAAAAATTGTCTCCTCTTTAGTTTTTATATATAATAACTGCAACCTGACACACATGTAAGTTGTTTCTTGGCGTGTCTATGATATTAACCTTCAATCTGGTTTTTTGGGTTAATAGATCAATGAACGTGATGGGTACAGCCGTTAATTAATTAACATAGTGCCATTCGCCAAAAAAAATAACTAACCACGTGAGGGTAGTTGGGGGGCCCCATGTGATAGGAGTACTTTTTAACGTGTTAATACATCTAGCTTCTGTTAACAAATTAATAACAAACAATAAGATTTTGGACTATCTTTTTATTTGGAATAATGGCAGATGTGGGTAATTTTTTAGAAAACAAAATAGATCTATTCTAATTCATGAGAATTTCTAGCATTTATCTTTTTTCTTAGCGCGTTCGGTAAGAATTAACATGGAGCCTTTATTGGGCCTCTAATTAGTAATAGTAAGATAAGATAATTTTCTTTACAACTAATATTCCTAAATTTATGCAGTAGTCTCATACATTGCATGTTTGCCCATGGACACGCGTCGCGGTTCCGTGGAAGGTTCCCAAGTTGTCTCTAGGTGGTATGTCGCCGTTGATTTTCTCCCATCATCTGTCGGTAATATCCGGTGCAGAGACGGAGCATTTGGTCATCCTCAATGTTACTTAACACCATAACTTCCGTCAGTTCCTGACTTCCTTGTGCCCTACAGAGTGTTGGAATCTCAATATGGCTGATGATGTCCCTGTCTTTAACTGGGCCCTTCATTTGTGTTCTCTCATTCATTCATCTCTATCACATTATCACACTTGCTCCACCTTGTTCACACAACTACACAAACATTTTCATTGCCGGTTCTCTATCACCACCGGTTTTGGCTTTCAATGGCGAAAGTCGGTGGCGATAATCAAGTCCATCACCGCTGTTTTGAATCCAATATAATGATGAAAATGATTATCACCGCCGGCTTGCTATACAAACTAGTGGTGACAAAAAATATCACCATCGACTCGTTGTAGAAACTAGCAGTGATAATGACTTATCACCACCAGTTTGTGTCACTACTACAAAAAAGGATTTGTAGCAAAGCCCCCTTTTCTTTGTAGGAGTGGCTCTATATTGAGCCGCCCCTACAAATGGTGCCCAAACGAGCTGCCCCTACAAATTGGTGTTATCAGCCGCCCCTACAAATGGTCCGATTTGTAGGAGCCGCCTTACAAATAGGATTTGTAGGGGCAGCTACAAATAGACGCTGAATAGTAAAAATTAAGCACAAAAATTTGAATTTTTTTAAACGACATCGGATGAAGAAATGACCAAAATAAAAGTTGGAGATCTCGAAAAATTATGCTACTTTGTTGTTTACAACTTTTTCATTTGAAATCATTTACTACTTCAAAATACTATTTGAAATTAAATTTTAAAATTATTGAAGAACTCTGATTTCTCTTTTTAATCTCTGGCTAAAACTTGTAACTAGTCTTTCTCCCTCGTACTAACTTCGAATTTGATGATTTTTTCCTGAAATTTTCTAAAATCATGCTCTATTAATTTATTGTATTCTTACAACTATTATTTTGTCCATCTTTTCACGTGACTGTGTTTTATCTATTTGAATTATGAATTTAAAAAAAGGTCACTTCAAACGTTATTTTGAAACATTAAATAATTTCAGCTGAAAAAGTCATGAACATAAAAGTTGTATAACTCATCAAGATTTACAACTTTTATTTTGATCATTTCTTCAATGGACAAAGTGGTTGTAACTTTGTTCACAAAATTTAGATATCTCTCTTATAGTTTCGTAAACTATAAGAGGGAAATGTAAAATTTATGAACAATGTTACTACCACTATATTGGATGAACAAATGACCAAAATAAAAATTGTAGATCTCGAAAAGTTATAGAACTTTGTAGTTGACAACTTTTTTATTTGAATTCATTTTGTCAAAGGAAACTACGTTTGAATTTCTCAAATTTGAAATTTGAAATTTTCAAATAACTTCGGATGGAGAAACAACCAAAATAAAACTTGTAGATCCCAAAAAGTTATACAACTTTGTAGTTGACAACTTTTTTGATTTGAAATCATCTTGTCAAAGAAAACTATGTTTGAATTTCCAAAAAAATAAAATTTGAAGTTTTTAAACGTCCTGTGATAGACAAACAGCAAAAACGAAAGTTGTAGATCTTGAAAAGTTATCAAACTTTGTAGTTGATACGTTTGAATTCCTCAAATTTGAAATTCAAATTTTGTAAACGACCTCGGATGGAGAAACTACCAAAATAAAAATTATAAACCTCGAAAAGTTATACAACTTTGTAGTTGACAACTTTTTTATTTGAATTCATTTAAGGCCTCAAACAATCAATTTAAACTCAGTTTAGGATAATATATGGGTAACCAAAATCCAATATAGACACTAGTGAGTATGAGGTACAGTGGTAGAGGAATGTAACTTGCAACCTTTTTTTGGGGTTCAAATCCCCATAGGCGCGAAGCGCAGAAAAACGCTGTAACTTGCAACCTTTTTTTGGGGCCGATTTCATATTTTGTAGAAAATGGATTTGTAGGGGTAACTGACTAACCGCCCCTACAAATCAGTGATTTTTGCAACGCTGTGGTAGGGGCGGCTAGCAAAACCGCCCCTACAAATAGTCTTCAGCCACCCCTACAAAAGCTTAGTGTAGTAGTGTGTATAGCATGCTGGCAGTGATGTTTATTTTTTCAAGCTGAATTTAAATGTAGCACAATAATTAATATCTTCATAATGTTCACTAACCATTGGTGAAAATCAGTCTTTTTCACCGTCTGTTCATAGTACGAACCCTTGGTGTGAAAAAAATCATTACCGACGGTTTTAATAAAACCAGCATTGAAAATGCAATTAACGAAAACAATTTTCCAAGTAGCATATCATTGTGACCTTTGCGATTCTCTGCTACATCTGGCACCACTATGTATTAATGTTAAGGTTTGTTACTCCACGGGCAGTAAGAATATAATGTTAATACAATAGTACGGTATGTGCAGTACACCCATGGGTCCCAAAGCTATCTACACCTACAAAAATGGATTTTCCGGGGGTGGTTATTTTTAGAGACGAGAGTCATAAGTTTTTTATAAGTTACCGTCACTACTCACTAGAAACGACAATTTTAATAGTAGTCCCATAGTACGGTCACCTCTAAACATATGTCTAAGTAGTTTTTTCAAGGGACCGTCACAGGGAATTCAACTCTACTACTATGCTTCATTTTCATTCCAAGTCTCCCAACTTCAGTCAAACCTATTTGGATGTTGCGTTCGGTTAGAGCATCTCCAACAACTCCTTAAAACAGGTTGCTATTCTTATAACTTTGGCAAAAACACAAAATTCCTTCTCCAACAACTCCTCAAACCAACTTGCTATTTATCCGCACTTGCTATTCACCGGCCTCGCACGCGGAAGAATACGCTCGCGGAAAGGACTTGCTATCCGATCTCGGGGCCTCGGCGATGCTCGGGACGGCCTCGGGGCTGGAGCCGAGGGGCGGGGCTGGCCGGAGCGAGGAGGACCGCCGCCAGTGCTGCTGTTCCTCGCCGGCGCGGGGAGGAGGTGCCGCGGCCGCCGGTGAGGCGCCGGCGACGAGCGCGGGCCGTCGTTGTGACGAGAAAAGTTAACCGGGCTCTTCGTTCGCTAGCGGGGCTCTTCGTTCTCTTAGCGGGGCTCTTCGTTCGCTTAGCGGGCCTCTTCGTTCGTTAGCGGGCTTCTTCATTTTGGCAAGTGAGTTTTAAGGAATTGTTGGAGAGAGGTCTTTTTTTCACTTGCCAAATAAATTAGCAACTTGCTAAAACTCAAGATTTAGCAAGTGATTTTTTCCAAGTTGTTGGAGATGCTCACCCAACAACTTTAGGGAGAGACCGACCCATTAAGGTACACAAATATAAAAATGTCTACCTATCAACATTATTATTTGCTCCGCCATTATGTTTTGTTTTGTTGGGTGGAGCATGACCTGTAAGATAGGGTGCCTAACAAGGGAGATCTGTAAATTGTAAATCTATTCAAGTGGAGAATTTGATATCTCCAAGTTGTGTCTGTGTATATGAACTAAACTCCACAAAGGGGGTTTATAATGGAAGATATATATGACATGATGCTCCACTTGGACTAGATAATCTAGACAATACATGACATGATGCTCCACTTTGACTAGATAATCTAGACAATACAAGTGTCAGTGACCGCAGTCGTCAGTGTTGGCAAGCTTGCACTACAAGGCAAGATGTAGACACAGAAGACATAATTTTGATCGTTGGACAAATCTTTGGCATCATGGACGATTGGTCAATATTGTTTTTGAATTATGTCCACTATGGGCATGCCTGGTGTGCTAAGAAGCTCTGGCCTGAAAGGTAACCATCTTAGACTTATGGACTGTTTGATTACGAAATCAACTCATTCTTGATGAAGCAAATAGGACCGCTTGCCAGTCCACAGACGGGCCCGGCGGATGGGCAGATAGGACCGGCAACGGAATAGAAGCGAGCAAACACATAGTAATTCATAGAGTAAGCCCTTTGATTTCTAGCTTGCTTGTTAGTTTGTTTCTTGGTGCTTCGTTTCGGGTATTGAAAACATACCATAACACATGTTATTTGAATCTTTCAAAGCATCACCATTAAATTATATATTGCAAGGGTTTAGCACAATCCTATGAACATAACCCACGGGTTAACTATAAAGTGATGTATTATATAAAAAGTTATTGTCAACTAGTACACAAGCTATTTCTACTAGCGGTAAAAGTTGGCTTCTACTGGTGGTAGTTTTTGATCGCCTATGCCAAATTAAAGGCCAGTGAAAATAAGGCATTTTCAATAGAACTAGTTTGTACCACAAGGATAAATGGATTTCTATTCGTAGTCAATGTTAGGCTAGTCTCAGTGGAGAGTTTCATGGCGTTGTTTCCAAGATAATGAAATTTGGATGAAATACCCATTCTTAATGCAAAGTTTCATTGGCATTTAATTTCATGACTTAAAGATAGTTGGAAATCATACCTAGATGAAACTCATTTCTTCTCTCTTCTTAAATACACTGCCATGTCATCAAAAATGCATATGTGGCAAACTATTTAATGCAAATGAAATTCATATAAATCTCCCACTGAGGCTGGCCTTAGTAACTTGCCACTAGAAATCAACTCTTGAAAACAACACAAAAGATAGGCAATGATTTTGCACCTGGGCCCGCGCCATCGAATAAACACGAGGCCACTCCTACCATCTCATAATTTTTTTTTACAAAATACGCATTTGTGTGCTTCATAGGATTCAAATAATAAATCTAGAACCTCCCCTCATATCAGTCTTACTTACCATCCCACTATATATCAATTTTTGATAACATAATAATTGTTCCTTTGGAACAATCAGTAGAGAATATTTTTAGTGGCCACAACAAACTGCCGCTTCTTGCCACGCCAGCAGCCAGATCTGCCTTGGCTGACCATTTAGGAGGGGCCAGCAGTTTAGAGAAGGGGGCAGCACCGACGGGGAAGGAGGATGTACAGAGCAGCACCGGTGGAGGATGAGGAGCAGCCGACGCCGGCGAGGGATGAGGGGCAGCGGTGGCAGAGAGATAGAGAGAGACGTGAGGCGCACCATGTGGGTGAATGAGAGAGAGAGACAATGGCTAGGGTTGGCCATTAATATACTTGATCTCTATTTTCACCACAAGTTTAAATCATGGACCGACAGCGGCGGTGAAAATTCTTACACCCTTGGTTCTGATATAAACGTATGGTGAAACTCATTTTCACCGCTGGTGATAATTTAGTAATCCTGGTTTCTGCAGTAGCGTTGTCCCATAGTTTCTATTGCTAATGAATAGAGAAAGATTCATGTGCCTAGAACATATTTTATTTTGACCAATTATATATAAAAGAATGTCATTCTCACACTTTCCGAGAAAGTCAAACATATTTTATTTTGACCAATTATATATAAAAGATATTAATACTTAAAATGCATAACTAGTGAAATATATTTTATTACAATTTATTTAATTTTTTGTGAACAATTATAAATTTATTTAATGATATAAATGTTGCTAATATTTTACATAAAGCTAGTAAACTTGAAAAGTTTGACCAATACGCATCGTTCTTTCATTTTGGGACAGAGGGAGTAGATGTTGGTTGTCACACCCGGTTTTCTAAAGAACAAAACCAGGCTAATCATATATGTGCTCAGGAAGTCCACACATATGCCACAATGAAAAGGTATCAGAAACAATGTTATTATATAACGTAGGCATAGCTATATTAAACACTTACATCATAGTATCGCGGAACGGTGATTAAACTTCAGGCTCCAATCTTCTCAGAGACGACTGACTGGGGGTTACATAAGTCTAGCACTTCTATTATTCTTCTGAAAACTCCACTACACCTTTGTCCTTCTGAGCAGCATCTTACTACACACCGGAGTGTAGGGGAAATAGCAAGGGTGAGTCCATGTCAAACTCCGCAAGTATAGCAACAAGGTAGTATAGATCCCATAAACTCATGATCATTGTAACATAAATAATGTATAGAGCATAAAACGGTAAACAATGAGCATGTTAACAATCAAAAGTCATCATCTTAAATGTAAGGATTCCAAGGCCGCTCGGGTCCTTGAGCAAGGCTAGTATACCAGTTTAATAAACTCTGCACAGATGTGTACACTTTCACTGTGAGTCGTGATTACCCATATGCCCGGGGCGGCCAATTCCCAAAACACTCCCAAGGTGAGCAGGCAGGATTCACTATGAAGCCTATCAAAGGTTCGTCTAACAAGTTAGGGCCGCTAGGTTTCCAAAGTCAGTCTGTGTGATATAACCAGTCCCACGGATCCACAGTCTGTTTTTCTCTATTTGCGCCACAAGGGTAACCTCTAACAAGCTAGAAAAGGTCCTCATACTGAGCTAAAGCCAGAGCCATATAACCCTCACAGTTGTACTGTAACTCCCGGAGATTCTCTTACAGATAAATCCTCAAGTTGCTCAAAAGTCATTTTTATCGTTTGTTGCTTAAACATTAATCAAGTCACAAGATCATGTTCAAAAAAAACCAAGCTATACTTGCCTTTTACTTGCTTTACGCCCAAAGCAACTTGCTCTAAAAAGCCTCAACTTAATCTTTCATTTGCAATTTCAGGCACTCAGCTTCTGGTCTTCACCTTCGGATCTTCGGCGCTCACGGATAGTCTTTCTTCTACTCGTAGATCATAGCAACCTAGCACACTAACAAGCATACAAGTAAACAAATAGAGACAACTAAGAACAACACACCAAACAAGAGACACTTTGAAAGAGAGCGCACTAAATAATACAATCGCAAAAACGGAAGAACGACGAAGAACGGAGCTACCATCAAAGAGGACTCGCGACTATTGAGAGGTTTGCAACAAAACGGAGAATACATACTGTAAGCATGATTTCAATTTTCTTAATAAAGTAAGGCGATAGACTTTTTAAAGAAGTATGCTGAAGTTGAATTAATCAAATTATAAAAACCAAAGTTAAACCTTAGTTATATTTTATTTATATATATTTTATAGTATTTAAGTCATTTAAACATTTATAAATTAGATAACACCGTACATGAGACAGCAACAAACCTGATTAAATTAAGCAAGTTATAATTAACAACGAAAATTTAAGTTGTTATTTATCAAGTTAGCATTTTATTTACAAAAGGTCCAAATATAAACTTCAGCCTCTTTTAATTTAAAAAGACATTAAATAAGTATTAATCTAATCAACTATATATTTTTATATTTACTAAACTAATTATAACTAACAAAGACACATTAAGGTTGGTGTTAATCAAGTTAACATTTGCTCAATGAAAAAGCAATGATTAAAACCTAAGCTGCTTTTAGTTAAAAAGATATTCCATAAACATTAATCAAATTAACATAATTTAATTCGTAAGCACATAACGTGACATGGTAAACAACGTTGCTAATGCGTCTCTTACGCCAGCAGTCATGAAGCAACAAGAACGAAATTATACCCCTATGTTGCTTTTGGTTAGAAAGTTGTTAAATAAATATTAATCAAATCACATGTAAATCAATAAATTCATAATTAAGTGACAGGATATACATTAGCACTACTACAAAGAGCGCAACTATACGAAACTAACGCAACTGAAACGGAGCAAAACGAAATTAAAACGAATAAACGACAAAGATATTACGAACCAGTGGCAGAACCGCAAATACTTCATCTTCTACCTCCATCCATCCGAAGGGCCTCGGCCTGGGGGCGACACAAGAAGGAAGAGAAATATCTAATTTATTACATGAGAGATTTCCCAAACTAGGGGCTCCTCTTACGGTAGTTTTGGTGTGCTTTGCTCAAGGGGTAGGTACATACTTATAGGGAGGAAAACTCTCCATCTTCACATTAACTGGCAATATGGTACTAATTCATGTTGCACCGTCCACCTCCACTAATAGGCATAAATAGACACTAAGGCCCATTAGTTAATAAATACATAGGCCTTTATGATTATTGCACATAGGCTTTGAGCGTTGGGAAAAATCAGATATTTATTTATTTTCGGAATAAATTAATTTCATGGATAAAATAATTCCAGAAAAGTCTAAAATTATTATTTAAGCAATGAAAAATACTCCGAAAGCTCTAAAAATTCAGGGAAAATTCTCAGAGACATTATGGAACATGAGGAACCCAGATAAAATATTTGGAACACATGAAAAGATATTTTAGAGCATCTAAAAATTAGATAACGCTCACAGAAAAGCGTAAACTAGCTCTACAAAAAGCCAAAACAATTACCGAAGAGTTCACTGAGATTGATTGACACACGAGGAACTGAAAGGAATAATTTGTGTTATAAAGAAAAGATTTTAGGAAACTTCCAACGAGAACTTAAGATGAGAAACAAGGAACATTGATTGCAGAAAAAGATAAAGGCATGTCGGAGAAGAAAGATCGACCTACTAAACGCATTTTTAAAGACTTTGCTCGCTCTCAACACACAAGAATTAATAAGAAAACATCACATTAACAATAGCCCGTCAAATTAGTTTAAAAAATTTTTAAAGATTCTCATTTTTTTTATTTTTTTATAACTAATTGATGCTATCATAAACTAACCTTGGGAAATTTTATCCAAATATTAAAATATTTATTTTTATTTAGTGTTTCCTATGCACAACCCAAAATTGAAAATTTTGGGGTGTGACAATTCTACCCCACTTAATAGGAATCTCGTCCCGAGATTCGGAGAGACTAGGGAGAAACATAAAGCAGACCAATAAGATTGTTTTGAGACTTTTTTTTGACAAGTTCGGATATAAGTGTTGAGGATTGTCAAAGGTTGATAAGAGAACATTGGATTGATCGTTAAGATTGATTCGAGTTAATGACAGAAGGTCAAAGGATTGATGGTCAGCATAGGTGGAAAAGGAAGATCGAAGGAGGTTGAAAAGATAGATCAAGGTTGATCATCGAGTCTTCACTTTATAAGGTGTAAGGACAAGGGTCAAAAGTTGTCAAATGTTGATAAGAAAAAGTAAAGATTGATGGCAAGGAAGTGAGATTGGTTAAGAGGCAAGGACTAGCAAAAGATGATATTACGATAGCGATTGGTCTTTGGATCTTCTTGTCTCGTGACTTGAGATGTTTGGGATTGATAATGGTAGCGGACGCTACCCCACTTAACAAAGATCTTGTTCCACCTGGTGATGTCATTGAAGGCAACACTTTCTCTAAGGCTTGCTGCTATTGATGAGTCCTTCATATGTTGATCCTCCGTTAAGATGAGATAAATAAGGTAGCATGACAACCAAGGGTAGACAAGGATAGTGTAAGAGAAAATGGCAAGAATTAGGATCGATTGAAAGATAAGTAGAATAGAAGATGACACTACTCCACTTAATATGGATCGAGCTACTCCTCAAGACTTATATCTTCCGAGCCACCTTTAAAACACGAGAACAAGGACAACACACAAGCAACACATCAAGCAAAACAAGCACACATCACATCATCGATACTACACGTGCTTCTTCAACAATGGTGGTCATCCTAATGGCACATTGGAGATGATGAAAGGCCATCAAACTTTTGAACAAGGTAATATCAGAAAACTTTTGGTAAAAACAACACAAATCAAAAACCAAGGGAGTAAGAAATAATAGCTCAAAGGAAGCTATCAAGGAAGGGATACAACAGGACAAGGAACAGAAAATGGTCAAAATCAATGAGTCAAGAGATGAGAAAATAGTTTTATAGTAAAATAAGCTTTAGAATACATCCAATGCTACTTGGCATACGTCCTACAGTCAACACCGCTCTGATACCACTTTGTCACACCCGGTTTTCTAAAAAACAAAACCAGGCTAATCATATGTGTGCCCAGTAAGTCCACACATATGCCAGAATGAAAAAGTATCAGAAACAATGTTATTATATAACGTAGGCATAGCTATATTAAACACTTACATCAGAGTATCGCGGAACGGTGATTAAACTTCAGGCTCCAATCTTCTCAGGGACGGCTGACTGGGGGTAACATATGCCAAGCACTTCTATTAGTCTTCTGAAAACTCCACTACACCTTTGTCCTTCTTCTGAGCAACATCTTACTACACACCGGAATGTAGGAGAAATAGCAAGGGTGAGTCGATGTCGAACTCCACAAGTATAGCAGCAAGGTAGTATAGATCCCATAAACTCATGATCAATGTAACATAAATAATGTATAGAGCATAAAACGGTAAACAATGAGCATGTTAACCATCAAAAGTCATCATCTTAAATGTAAGGATTCCAAGGCCACTCGTGTCCTTGAGCAAGGCTAGTATACCAGTTTAATAAACTCTACACAGCGGTGTACACTTTCACTGTGAGTCGTGATTACCCATATACCCGAGGCGGGCAATCCCCAAAACACTCCCAAGGTGAGCAGGCATGGTTCACTATGAAGCCTTTCAAAGGTTCGTCTAACAAGTTAGGGCCGCTAGGTTTCTAAAGTCAGTCTGTGTGATACAACCAGTCCCAGGGATCACAGTCTATTTTCCCCATTTGCGCCACAAGGGTAACCTCTAACAAGCTAGAAAAGGTCCTCATACTGAGCTAAAGCCAGAGCCATATAGCCCTCATAGTTGTACTGTAAATTCCGGAGATTCTCTTACAGATAAATCCTCAAGTTGCTAAAAAGTCATTTTTATCGTTTGTTGCTTAAACATTAATCAAGTGACAAGATCATGGTCACAAAAAAACCAAAGCTATACTTGCCTTTTACTTGCTTTACGCCCAAAGCAACTTGTTCTGAAAAGCCTCAACTTAATCTTTCATTTGCAATTTCTGGCACTCAGCTTCTGGTCTTCACCTTCTGATCTTCGGCGCTCACGGATAGTCTTTCTTCTACTCGTAGATCATAGCAACCCAGCACACTAACAAGCATACAAGCAAATAAATAGGGACAACTAAGAACAACACACCAAACAAGAGAGACACTTCAAAAGAGAGCGCACTAAATGATACGGTACAATGCTACAATCGCGAAAACGCAAGAACGACGAAGAACGGAGCTACCATCAAAGAGGACTCGCGACTATTGAGATGTTTGAAACAAAACGGAGAATACATACTGTAAGCATGATTTCAATTTTCTTAATAAAGTAAGGCGATAGACTTTTTAAAGAAGTATACTGAAGTTGAATTAATCAAATTATAAAAACCAAAGTTAAACCTTAGTTATATTTTATTTATATATATTTTATAGTATTTAAGTCATTTAAACATTTATAAATTAGATAACACCGTACATGACACAGCAACAAACCTGATTAAATTAAGCAAGTTATAATTAACAACAAAACATTTAATTTGTTATTTATCAAGTTAGCATTTTATTTACAAAAGGTCCAGATATAAACTTAAGTCTCTTTTAATTCAAAAAGACATTAAATAAGCATTAATCTAATCAACTATATATTTTTATGTTTACTAAACTAATTATAACTAACAAAGACATGTTAAGGTTGGTGTTAATCAAGTTAACATTTGCTCTATGAAAAAGCAATGATTAAGACCTAAGCTGCTTTTAGTTAAAAAGATATTCCATAAACATTAATCAAATTAATATAATTTAATTCGTAAACACATAACGTGACATGGTAAACAACGTTGCTAATGTGTCTCTTATGCGAGCAGTCACGAAGCAACAAGAACGAAATTATACCCCTATGTTGCTTTTAGTTAGATAGTTGTTAAATAAATATTAATCAAATCGCATGTAAATTAATAAATTCATAATTAGGTGACATGATATACATCAGCACCGCTACATAGAGCGCAATTATACAAACTAACGCAATTGAAACGGAGCAAAACGAAATTAAAACGAAGAAACGACAAAGATATTACGAACCAGTGGCAGAACCGCAAATACTTCATCTTCTACCTCCGTCCATCGGAAGGGCCTCGGCCCAGGGGCGACACAAGAAGGAAGAGAAATATCTAATTTACTACACGAGAGATTACCCAAACTAGAGGCTCCTCTTACGGTAGTTTTGGTATGCTTTGTTCAAGGGGTAGATACATACTTATAGAGAGGAAAACTCTCCACCTTCACATCAACTAGTAATATGGTACTAATTGATGTTGCACCGTCCACCTCCACTAATAGGCCTAAGTAGACGTTAAAGCCCATTAGTTAATAAAGACATAGGCCTTTATGATTATTGCACATAGGCTTTGAGCGTTGGAAAAAATCAGATATTTATTTATTTTCAGAATTAATTAATTTCATGGATAAAATAATTTTAGAATTGTCTAAATTATTATTTAAGCCATGAAAAATACTCCGAAAGCTCTAAACATTTAGGGAAAATTCTCAGAGACATTATGAAACATGAGGAATCCAGATAAAGTATTTGGAACACATGAAAAGATATTTTGGAGCTTCTAAAAATTAGATAACGCTCACAGAAAAGCGTGAACTTGCTCTAGAAAAAGTCAGAACAATTCCCGAAGAGTTGACTGAGATTGATTGACACATGAGGAACTGAAAGGAATAATATGCGTTATAAAGAAAAGATTTTAGGAAACTTCCAACGAGAACTTAAGATGAGAAATAAGGAACATTGATTGCAGAAAAAGATAAAGACGTGTTGGAGAAGGAAGATCGACCTCCTAAACGCATTTTTAAAGACTTTTCTCGCTCTCAACGCACAAGAATTAATAAGCAAACATCACATTAAACAATAGCCCGTCAAATTTGTTTAAAAAAAATTTAAAAATTCTCATTTTTTTATTTTTTATAACTAATTGATGCTATCATAAACTAAACTTGAGAAATTTTATCTAAATATTAAAACATTTATTTTATTTAGTGTTTTCTATGCACAACCCAAAATTAAAAATTTGGGGTGTGACATTGGTCCTGATGCCGAGTGCTATACAGGCAGGCCAGCATTTAGACAAGACCTGTCAGCGAGTCACTGTCCATGTTCACCGAAAAGCAACGAAAGACAAATTTAGTCCGGCAGAGTCGTGGCTGACGCCACAGTTTTCCCAGCACCCAATAAGACGCGTGCGTGGGAGCTCTATTTGTGCCGAGTGCAAGGACATACTCCTACATGAGAAGCAGCTCATCAACAGGGGGGCAAATTAAGATGCCGATGACAGGCGGCCGCCACAGCATTCCGCCCATGCTTTTGCCGTTGCTGCTGCTTCTTCTCTTCAATGGATGTCCTGTTCATTGCAGCGGCGAACTGAGGGATAGTGCACCTCCGTCGCCGCTTTTACCGTCAGGTAATACGTCGCTTTTACCGTTAGTGCTCAAACAATTTACAAGACCCCCCTCTGGACAAACACTTGCTAACTGTCTCTTGCCATCGTTTTGCGCCGCCTCTTAGGTTTTAACAGGACGACTCGTGTGCTTGATCCGGCCCGCACTGCCCAAGGGCATAGAATCCCAGGTGAGTACATATATACACTTTATATGCATCTATATCATCGTAATTTTGCATACGTACAGTTCGACGATTACACAATTGGGCCAGTTTGCGGGATTAGAAATCACCTATTTGTGCAAATTAAAACTGGTACCATCCATCTTCGCACATCTTTTTCTCCAGATTTCATTTGTTTCTTCGTTGCTTGGAAATATGCGTAGTACTCCCTCCATCCTGAAATACCATTCATTATGACCTCTAGAATATGTGCTACTGTGCTAGAATATCTTTACAATATACATGATTTTAGTGGCGTCATTTCCTTTTTTGGTAGAGACAACTCTATAAAAACCGTCTCTAAAAATGGTTTCAGAGATGATCCACCTCTAGAAATCGATTTTTATAGATAGATGGTGTTTTCAATTGCCTCTGAAAATGCCTCCGTATCCACAGGTGGTTAGAAATATAGTCCGGTTGTAAAAATAGGTGCAGCACCAAAAAAACATCATCACTTTTAAAATTATTTTTAATGAAGACGGACTTTTTAGGCTTAAAGAGATCTACAACTTTACAGTTGAAGAGTACTTTTTCATTTAAATTCTTTTAAGGTCTCAAAAATTTTGTATTTCCAAATTTTTAAACAATCTAAAATGGAGACTCACCCTTAAAAAAAGTTGTATTGCTTAGCTAGATCTAAAATATAAAATGATAGCGTCCTATATTTGGTCACAGTTGAATGTCTCTCCTAGTGGCAAAGGTAGACTCGCACGAGGCTTAAGGTCCTTCAGTTTCATCCCTACTGACCGCATCCGTGAGAAAACACATGATTTATTTGTGATGCGCCCCAGTGAGGGTTCCTCGTGGGCTTATTCTGGATTAAAGGATAATTGTTACTTTTAACACCTATTTTTATTTTCTAGAAAATAATTTCTAGGGACAAGGCATATTGCTGATTGAATTCGATGCTTTCTAGATACATATGATTAGATTAGATGTGGCATTCTCGACCACCTTTAAAAACAGGTTATACAGTAGTCTACAGGGCATTATCAAAAAGCAATCAACCATCCCCAAACAAAGTGCTGCTGGAGGGAAATGCTAAAGTCCCATTCCGAATTCCACTAAGGTTGTATTCCTACTAGGAAACTCAAGGCTATACTCTACTTCCCATCCCAGCTTGTAAGTAATCCTATTTCTGTATTAGCCTTTGAACAGTATGGGCCATGAAAGGACCGGAGAAGGAATGCAGTAAGATGATTCTATCTTTTTTATGTATGGGGCACACGATTCTCTTTCCATACACTAGTAAAAATCAATAATAGGGCCTGTAAAAAAAATCAATAAATAGGGTGAGGGTACCTAAATATCCATCTAGAGCGAGTAGCGATTCTTTTACTTACTACTTTTTGAAAGATTACGCCTTCGACTATCTCTAACTAAGCACGCATGTCCCACTATCTATATGTGAGAACAGGCTGTAAGCACGCATGCCCCTCCTACTCATATTTAGGTTTAATTCATGGGTACATGAGGCATGGGTATTTCATCAAGTTGTCTTAAAATTTTTGGAATATGCATTGCATTACAAGATGAACGGAGTATATATATGGTACTGGTACCTCGAGAAGATTTCGTAGGTTCTTGGCTCTATAATTAGTATATACTCTTCTTATATTAAGACACAAAAATTACATTATGGTATCTGCATAACTTAAGTATAGTAGGAGTATGTACCTTTCTTCTTATGAAAAAAATACATTATGGTCTCTGCATAAGCATAACTTGTCTTTTGTTGCTTTCAGCCTCCCGTAGTCCCGTTGTTGAATGCAAGCTATTGAAAATCAATGCAACTAAAATTTGGAAATTTCCTCCGTATCCCTGGTTGATACTTTCCATTAAGTAACTAGATGTTCTAACTCGACGGATTTTTATTGTGCACAGTGATAATTGGTAAAAGTTATCGACCAAGCAAACACAGTGGTTCTCTTCCGTACACGCCAAGCACGCCTAGCTGCGACGCTCCACCATGCAACCCAACGCGTGGGTAGTGCAGACTTCAACCTCAATAAAGCAAGATGTTATTCTCTTCATATGCATTCTGGCTCCATTTGTTGACATTAGAGTTTGATACAGTGGAATAATGTGCGTTGTTGAAACACACTAGTATAAAGTAATAGTCCGATCGTTCCAAATTGTAACATATTTTGGCTTTTCAGAATACTAGCTTTTGTTGTACACTTAGATATGTACTGTATTCAGATACATAGTAAAGCAATGTATCCAGAAAAGCCAAAACGTCTTATAATTTGAAATGGAAGGAGTTCCATTTTCACCAATGATTCAGTAAACAACGCTTGTTGTATGTCACAACCGGATTATAATAGAACCGGTGGTGAAAATTATTTTCACCGTCAGGAGATATTTCAGCAACGGTTCATGATAAGAACCAGCTGTGAAAATTATTTTTCACTGCCGTGAAAAGATGCACACAATAGAACCCCATTTTCATTTGTAAAGGTGGACTAGGTCGGCCAAACAAAGGACCCAAAAATACACCAGCTCCTTGCTTCCAAGCCTCAACTCATCGCCAGCTCCAAAAACAGTTTCTAGAGACACATTCATTTTTCAACAGAGGCGGATCAATCTAACACCAGCTCCAAAAATGGTTTCCAAAATGAGCCGCCTCTATAAATGCATTTGTAACGGTTGGCTGGTATTTTCAGCCACCTCAACAAATAGATTTTAGAGGTAGCTTGCTCTAGAGCCACCTCTAAAAATCAATTTGTAAAGGCAGTTGGATCTAGAACTGTCTCTAAAATTAGGTGCAGCACAGTAAAATTCATCATTTTTTTCAAATCAACTTGGATGAAGACAAGCTTTATACAAAATTTGTATATCTAGAAGAGATCTACAATTTGTGGTTGACAACTTTTTCATTTGAAATCATTAGATCAAGCAAATTCTATTTGAAGTTCTCAGATTTTGAAATTCAATTTTTTTAGATTTTCCAAATGACATCGGATGAAGAAATGACCAAAACTAAATTTATAGATTTAGAAAAGATATAAAACGTTGCAATTGATAACATTTTCATTCGAAATAATCTATGGTTTGAAAATTTAGCTTTAAGTCCTTACATATTGAAATTCAAATTTTTGAAATGACCTCCGATGGAGAGATGACAAAAACCAAAGTTGTAGTTGTACACACATTCGAAATAATCCATGGCCGCACACGCTTCTGCGCGAAACATGAAGTTACTGTATAAAAGAAAATCACATGTGGCTGCATAGTGGGTGTCTCCCTAGATTTACATGCTAGTATGTGTGTATGCTATGATTTATGTTCTGAAAAACAAATCATGAATTTGCCTAATTTTTCAAGAGGTGGTTACATTTTAGGGCCTTTAGATCGTCTAGTTTTCTTGTATTTTAGTGCATGCTCTCATAAATAGTGCCAAGGATGCATGTTATTGTCGAGTTCATGTTCTTCTTGCGTTTGTCCTATATCTTTCTTCTGGATAAATGGATTGTGAAGCCCTAGGGGTGGGCAGCCTGACTGGTGACCCAGAATAGTATATAGTCGCTGCACACTCTGACGGGTTTTTTCCTTGCTCCCTATGGCATGGGATTTATTTGTGTATAAATTGATTTTGCCGGGAAGGACCGAATATGGTGCCCAGAGGAGGGGCGAATGAGATCCAATTCAATTTTTCTCTTGAGAGGGCCGTTGTCCCAAGATCATCGTCTAAAATCACCAAACATTGCAAAAGTGATGCCCTCGAGCCAAATGGCGGCTAGATGTTCACTAGGAAACACAGTGGGACACCAGCGACCAGAAAACTGACACGACACCGAAAAGCCTAGAACGGTGCTCTCCATCTCCATCACGAAGAGGCAAGAGCCTGTCTGGTAACCCTCAAGCCAACTGGTGACTAAAGAACTAAGAAAGCCCCTTGGTATAGTAGCAATCAAACGCAACAGACGGCACGTGAAACGGAGCAATGAAACACAAGAAACTGCAAAAACAACATTGCTGCTGCTCCTGAAAATCGGCTTCGCCGATTGGCATAATTGGCCTGGCCGATTGGGGCGCTGGGTGAGCACCCCACGGGTGGTAGAGCAGCCCTACTAGGCGAGCTGGCTGGGCACGATCGGAAGCGGCCTGGCCGGCTGAGTGTGCTTGGCCTGGCTGGCACACCTACTTGGCCTGGTTGGGTGCCCGGCCTGGCTGACTGGTAGGTCTAGCGGGCTGGCTGAAGGACAAACCGGCCTAGCCGGTTGCTAGGGACGGCTCAGTCGGTTCCTTTGCGCTGCTCCCCATGAATCATTCCCAAAAATCGAAAATTGGATAAAACCACCTCCAAAAGCTCCCAAAAATTGCAGCAATGATTCTCAGGTATATTAGATGATATTCCCAAGGAATCAAGCTCCACGAACCACAAAAAACACTGTAGATCTTGACATCCATCAAGGCGGTTGGGGTTTTCTTAAAAAATCCTCATCAGGGTGAAAAATTATGCTCATGATGAATCTGCCCGATTCACTTCGCAGGGTTGTTCATCAGAGGTCCTTGCACAAATTCAATTCAACAAATCGACCCCAAAACCTCAGGAATTCAAGATCAACCAAAACAGTGAAGAGGGGGAGAAAGAGAAGTGAAAAGCCAAAACTCAAATCATCTTAGAATCAAGACTCGGATCTAAGAGAATATGATTGCTTTATTTCGATGATCTACCAGGTCTGATTCTTTACACAGAAAAGATTAAACACAGCAGAGTAATCAGCATGTACACTGCAGATCTGAACAGCTAAAACCAGATGAAAGATTAAACTACTTCAGCTAGGACTTAGGCTAGGAATGACTGGAAATGTAAAACTGAAGAGATATCTAGTTGGGAGCAGCCTTTGTCTTATTTATAGAGCTATTACACATTTTCAACACGCTCATAGATATTTTGGCCATGTGCCTCCTCACGTTCTTGCCAGATCTCCAACTCAAGTTTTGTGGCCCAAACCCAAAAACTGTCCTCCAGTGGTTTTGAGGCCCAAACCGCCAAACATCCCGGAGAAGCATATCTGCTACACTTCTTCCTCCATGATCTCGACACGTGTCACCAAGTCCTTGACCACCTTATCACCAAGTCCTTCAGCACCTCTGCTTGACTTCGTCAACCGTCGTCTTGACTTGGTCAACACAGTCTACTCCTCTGCATGTCCTCTTCCTTGTTGATATGTCCCTAAGTGTCAGCCACCACGGTCAGTCCTCCAACCATCCTAGTCCTTCGGTCCAATCCTCAAGTCCGTCATTCACCGCTCTCGATCCATCCATCGACACGGCCCATCTCTACTTGACCTATAACATGCTCGTCGACCGTCTCCGTACTCCACACCTGCATGTCATGTATATCGCGGTCGCCACTAATCGCCACACAATGATGTATTCATGTGTGAACAAACATGAAGCCATGGCATGCCCAGATAGGCAACCGCCACTACACAGATCTCTATTTCTAGGCAGGCCAAATTGATTAGTGGAGGCGGGCATCCCAACCACCTCCAATCAAAGGACCCCGTTAATGGAGACCTATGGAGGTGGTTGCTTTGCTCGCCTCGGCTAATTGACTAACGGAGGCGGATGCCTTAGAACACCTGCCTTGGTTAATCGATAAAAAAATCCCTAGGCCTACCGGTGAGCCCATTCCTGAGCCCACCAGCGAGCCTGTTTCTAGCCTGCTGCTCGCCTCCACGCTAGCCTCCTCCCTCTGCTCGCCTCCACGCCGGCCTCCTCCTCGCCTCCACACTAGATCCATCCACTGCTCACCTCCACGCCATCCTACTCACCTCCACACCGGATCCGCACACTGCTCGCCTCCATACCGGCCTCCTCCTAGCCCCCACGCCGGATCCAGTTGCGGCCAGAGCAGGAGGCCGAACGCTCGCTAGATCTAGCCACTGCTCATCTGTGGGGGAGAGGGAGAAGAGTGGCAGGGGCGCCATCGCCTATGCGGGAGAGGAAGCTGGAGAAGGGCCACCGCCTGTGCAGGAGAGGAAGAGGAGAGGGAAAGGGGAGGGGCACCAACGCCTGTGGGGGAGAGGAAGAGGAGAGGGAAGTGGTGGGGCGTGGAGAGGATGTCGGGATGGAGAGGGGCGGAGGGGCGCCGGGCTCAGGGAGTAGTGGGGTGCAGAGAGGGGTGGCGTGAGTGGGAGGGGAGGTGTGCGGCTGGGAGTGGGTGGGGCATGAGTGGGAGTGGAGCCAGGTTAACCTAAGTATGGTTTAAATATAAACCCGATACGAGGATAGATATGGGATCTTACCTGGGCTCAAAGCTAGGGAAGTATTTTCAGTGACGGGCTTTATAGTGTGCCTGCCTCCGAAAACCGATTTATGGAGACGGGCACCTTAAGATGACTGCCTCTGAAAATAGATCATTTTTGAGGCGGTTGGCTTAATACGTCCACCTACATAAATCCATTTTTGGAGGCGGGCATTTTCTGACTGCCTCCGTAAATAAAACAATCGTCTCCATAAATCAATTTTGTGAGAGGGTCATTACTTGGTGCCTCCGTAAATGAAAACGACCGTCCCTGGTAATCACCGGGCATTTTACAAAGCAGTTGGATTTTATGACTGGCTCGGTTAATAAAAGGGCACTGTCTCGCAAAATCATTTGTGTAGTAGTGCGCAACCATGTTGAACAACGTGCAATAATTACTTTTGTACAACTTTCCTTCTTAATCTCCAACTTGGTTCAAACATGTTTGGTGGTTGTTGCGTTTGGTAACACCCAACAACTTTAGTGGCAGCGACCAATCCATGAAAATACAGGATTTGTGTAGTAGTGCGGAACCACGTTTAACAACGTGCAATAATTACTTTTGTACAACTTTCCTTCTTAATCTCCAACTTCGTTCAAACATGTTTGGTGGTTGTTGCGTTCGGTAACACCCAACAACTTTAGTGGCAGCGACCAATCCATCAAAATACAGGTATATATGTCCACCTATCAACACTTCTCCCTCTGCCTTTATGTTTTGATTCGTTGAGTGAAGCATGCCCAGTATGACGAGGTGCCTAACACGAGAGATATGTATATTATACATCTAGTCCAAGTGGAGAATTTTATATATTTGTACAAGTAGTGTCAGTGGGCATCACGAAAACTCCAGAAAGGAACATTCTATTGGAAAAAATATAAGATCCAATTAAACTAGATAATATAAGCTCTACAAGTCACATGGTCAGGTTTGCTCGCCTTTCGTCAACCATTGCCGTGCATGGTCTTAAAAACCCTTTTCGCGGTGGTTTCTACTAGGCAGTCTCGGAGGGGCTGGAATATGCATGGTGGAATACTTTGGTGAGTTGGAAAGTGCACTCTATCGTGTGGGTCCCACACATGGCAGCAGCAATCTTGCTTTGTGGTGGGTCTGCCTCTTTCCCTGTTTGTGAGGAAGGGGAGGCACAGACTGGAGTTTTACACGACTTACACGTGTCTATGACCTATAGCGACGACCGCAAACAAGTGTCGCTACAGCAGATGGCCCCACATAGCAGTCACTACTCACTAGTTTTGTGTTCGACAGATTACATCCTTGGCGGTAAAGGAGGCTTCCAGTGCGGGATGTCGACATGTCCTACTTACTAGTAGCGAGTTATTTCATCAGCCGCATTGTCTGAGTTGTGGAGTTTGCGGCGACTGTTGCGTGGGATATGTTTGTTGCTTGCTGACCAAGCACGGAGTTTTAGCTGATATTGAGATTGTTTTCTTTTTTCTTTTCCTGACGCTACCTAATTCTATATCAATAGAAACAGGCACTATTTTGGCAGAACGTAGCTCTAAGGGTTTTTCTTTCTTTCTTCTGGCAACACTGGTGTGTAGCCATGCTTGTCCGGTGGAAATGGTCCTCACATTTTTGCCCAGCGACTTCTGTTGTAAACTTTTAATTCTCTTAGGCCCCATTTGGATTATTGGAATTGAATTCATTTTAATAATTACAATTTAGACATAGATTAATTAAGTAAATATAGTTGTATATGGAATATATTTGTATATTATTGTTAGCCATATAAGTGACTTACTTATATGTTACATTTCTATTGTAGGGAAGTGGGTTGAAGATTGTGCTATAAGTTGGAGAGTATAAATATAGCATAGTGATATATAGAGTTTATTTTCATCTCATACCCTATGAATTTAAGATAGGCTTATTTGTGAGCTTTGAAAAGTGGTGGAATGTCAATTCCATGCCAAATAGCCTAATCCATTAAGTGGATTCCAATTCCTCCAAAATGGAGGGATCCAAATGGTCCCTAATGAAAAGTGCGTCAAGGGATATGTCCTGAAAAAAAAGATTCCCTTTGGGTGCCTTTGAATTTAATTTCAATTTAAATATTATGTTTTAGGATTTGTTTTGATATTTTCTCATATCTTTTAAATTATTTTGGGGATAAACAGCTTAGCCACAATGTTGAAATAACATTTTAGGAAGATTTTTCATTTCAATGCTACATAGCTATGATGCCCAATCCAAAAAACTGGGTCATACTTGATTCATATATAGCATGTACATAAAAATTATAAGACTCTGAGAGTTATTCAGCTGGTCTGTTGTGAATTTTTACAAAGGGATAGCACATAAGCTATTCGACCGAAGTCTGGCTAGAGCCATGAGTTCCTTCCGCTGTAGAGTCGGAGCACCAGGACCAGCTGAACGTTTCCTAACACTTATGAGTTCCCTTTGCTCATTACTATAGAAATGATTTTAGGAGACATGGACTTTTATTTTCACAGGCAGCACTTTTATCTGATTGTCTATGTAAATGATTTTGGGAGAATACATTTTCGCAGACACTTGGAAAATATGCACGCCTCTAAAAGTCACAAATTTTTGGTGACATGCCTTAAAAGGCATGCCTCTAGAACTCCACATTTTCAAAGGCGGGCCGCTGTAACGACCACCTCTCTAGAAATAGCTGGTGCACACCACCAAAGCCCAATTACAAACAGAGCCACACACACGGCAGCTTTGCCTAGCGCTCGCTTCGACAGCAAGGAAGCGCCACCCTGCCAAATCCAATGATCTGCCCTATGCTTGCGACCTCCACATTGCAGCTTTGACCCGCCAAAGCCTCACCCAACACTCGATTTGATGGCTAATACAAACACTACCTCGCCTCAGGTCTTCTCTGCCTCGCCAAATTATTTGGAGCTCCACCTTGTGCTCATGGCCTCCGTATCGCGGCTCTGGCCCACCGGAGCATCTCGTTTGATGACAAGGAAGTGCCGCCTAGGTATCCCAGTCACCAGACTTGTAGCCTCAAGACCCTAGCCGCCAAAATTGTAGCTCAAGTAATGGTCGACGGCGGCCGTTGGGTTGAGTGTCGTTGTTTTTTATATAGCATACGGGACACAGATTTATACTGGTTTGGGTACTGGATACTACAGTAGGTTTTGTCCTCGACAATGTAGATCAGTGTTTTATGTGTAGAGAATCAAAAGGGTAGCATGGACATAGATATATACTGGTTCAGCTACATGCACTATACCCAGTGGAGAATAGATCTATTTTTTGTGACTGAGAATATATCTATTATGCTGTATGCTAGGTGTTTACATAGGCATTGATGTGTTTGTCTAGGATTCTAGCTATGAATGATCTAAGGATGAATATCACATAGTAAAAGGATCTAGATAGATAGACGAGGTTAAATAACCTATTAAAAATCTCTAGAAATAGCACGATGCTAGAGCAAGGTGGTAAATATAATACCAAGTCATAATAGCCACAAGCTCTTTTTCACCCAAGCAAGCCCCTAAACAATTCTAGTAGCAATTGAAAACTATGCTAAGCATACGCCACACAAGAGATAATAGCTAAACAAAGGTTACTCAACCTAGCAAAATAAAGGAATTAAACTAGCTAAGCTACTAAAACTAGCTACTTAACTACTAAAGCTACAACTACATAAGAGAGCTACTAAACAAGCAAGAGAGCAACCACTACAAGCAACTAATACACACTAGCAATATGAAATGTAAATGCAAACCGAGCTAGGCAAGTGATGAACACATGATTTGTCCCCGTGGTTTAGTTGCGGCCACCAACCAAGTCCACATTGTGGCGAGTCTCAATATGATGATTTGTGCGCTAACTAGCCACTCAAGCTAGACCCACTACATGGTTGCTGCAAGAATCAATCAACAAGGAGCACTCCAACTAGCCACGAGCATTCCACTAGAGTTGCTCTTCGCGATCTCACGCGAGGTGAGCGAAATCCCCCTCACAATCAATATGATCAGAGCCCTCACATAATCACTAAGCGGTGCTCAATGATCCTCCTATCACCGAGCTGTCTGAGTGGCGGCAACCACCAAGAGTAACAAGAAAACCAAGGCCCAATCGATGAACTTTTGCCACTAAATGCAAACCAACGAAGCAAATGCACTAGATCTATCCCAATCTCACTTTGGATCAATCACTAAGTAAGAGATGTGTGGGAGGTGTTCTTGTAAACTCACTCAAGTGTTAGAATACTTAGAATGCCAACAGAGCTCACCATCAGCCAGCTAGTACATATAAAAAAAGGCCCCCAAGAAAATTAAACTAGACATTAGGGCTGGCTGACTGGCTCTCTGCGTAGACACAGGCAAAATCCGGTGACCTCTAGATACACCCCATCGAAGAAACAGTTACTCAGTAATTGAACATGTCACTTTCTCCGGTGCCTGCAACTCGCAAACACCAGATAAATCCGGTGTCTACTCGATGCCTTGACAAAGTCAAACTAGCCGTTAGCCTCTAATGGCTAGTCTACCGCATGCTCCGGTGGGCCAAACTATTCTATAGAACCACACCAGAAGCTGGCCACAATGGAAAACTCCGGTGCTCACTACTGCTTTCTCTCATGGACCTGTTTGAAATAGCCCCTCAGTGAATTGTGCGCCCTATTATTTCAGTGCAGTCAGTGGCCAAGCACTGGATAAATCCTAATACTGATCCTGGCATCACCTAAGTGACCTTGTGCCCCCTAATGCCGTAGCGCGTTCTCTGATGACCCCCTGCTGGAGCACTGAAATTTCCAATAAAGTTGTACTAAGTTACAATGTGTTCAAACATGAACATCTTCACCTTAGGCACTGAGTTAGCTTTGCAAAAACATTTTTTACTTGCATCTCACCACATTACTAGGTCCAATGCATATGCAAAGTTAGTTAATAGCTAGTGGCACTTAGATAACAGCTTAAGCATTGGAGTTCCCCTCGGTACGTACGACCCTCGGTACGTACGACTATCCATCCTAAACCCAACCACGCACTCTATTGTGTCACGGCTAGTGAAATGAAAACCCCCTGGCATATACCTTTGTCTTCAGGCTTGTTTTCATCTCCTCTCCTCTCCAAGTGTGAACCTGCATCCATTTGGATTGATTACCCTTCATCCACCTCATAGCCTTGCTCACAACCTTGGTGTGGACTTCACGTAGCTTAATCAATACCTAGCAAAGGTTAGTCCACTAATTGTCATCCAAATATCAAAACCAAACAAAGGGCTTTCACATATCGACTAGGGGCTCTCTATCCCACCATATATAGTCTAGGGTGTTGGGATACAAATAGAATCCTGATAGTGACATGAAGGTTTCCTAGATTATTACAAGGAACTCTAATTTGATACTATTTGATTAACACGAGTGTTGGTATTTATGAGAGCAAACTAAAAATAAGAATTCCGCATGCACACAGAATACCATTGTTACATTTCACCGGGAGTATTCCAGATATTATTATTTATATTTTACTACAAGAAAACAATGGAATAAAGATTATTAAATAACAAAAGAGTGTCTACTAATTAACATATCAACATCGATAGAGTAGGGGTAAATGTAAGGATAGGCATTTGGCATAATGACACTCAAGGGATAAACAAATAAACTTGATAGCTTAGGAGTATAACGGGTGAGGTGGATTCCTTTGATATCTCACTACAAAGTTATAGATTTACACTAGCATATATACTTAGTTATAGCAAAAGATTAACTCCACATTTATGCATATGGGGCATCTCTAAAGAGGAGCATAGCAAATATACTTCCTCCCTTGTGACCAAGTCCTACTAGTCCTACACACGGGAGATGGATTACAAAGGACCAACACAACTATCACTCATGCGGCCTACCACACATTCCGGCATGCAGGGTGCATCCACAAGCACTACCCTGTATAAGCACCACGCTTACACAAAAGTCTGCTACTTAACCCATTCGAATAAAGCTAGGCTAAGCGCTCCGTGATCCTATGCATAAACACAAAGATAACTTTGACTACTTCTAAGCATATAACCAACGTAAGCATAACCATGTAGACAAGAATATAACATGTAAGCATTGAGGTCTGATAAGATATGAAAGTGTATGTACAATGGCTTAGCAAGCCTCTGAGACTAGATCCAGAATTTAGACATGAGTCCACCTGACCCTAATCAAAATACTAATCTACTATATTGGAGAGATCTAGATCTATTCCTCTTGATGTGTCTTGATCTGAATGAGATTGATCTCAATTGATCACATTGATCTGTATGGATGCCTTTCTAGAGGGGGTTAGGGGGTCCTTTTATAGGAGGCACTAGGCACCCTATGGGCCCATGAATCCATGGCAACGGGCCATCTCATCCTTTGATATGAACCGACCTTCAATTATGGTGGAAATTGATCCTCAAAGGCGGTGGAGAGTCCACGTCAAAGGGGAGACCGAACAGGTGTCCCCATAGTTCGACCGACCCCCTTTCATGGTAGGTGGGTGATGAGGACATCGCCACGCTGGACACACCGACGCTATGGTCTTCTCCAAGTTGCAATTCGTCCCCAACTCAGCTGCCACGTCACCCTCGGATTCAGCAGACACGTCGTCACTGTTTTGGTCATAACTCTCCCATACGACATCAAAACGGGGCGTTCTTGGATGCGTTGGAAAGAGGACGACGACACCGTCGTTTTGGATCTAGTCCCAGCTCCAAAAGGTCCGTGGATCACTCTATGTGACCACGGCAAGGTGCTGCGTCACCTATTTGGGCCAACTTGGCCATTTATCGTGTCGGGCCTTAAGCCCAAGTTGTGGATGCCCAACCCCTGGCCGTCCTCAACCCTAGGTCGAGTCTTAGACTATAAAAACAGCCGCCGCCGCTGCTAGACAATTGGGTTTTGTTTAGAGTTTAGTTTTCCATTGAGAAACTGAATCGTTCATTGTAACTGTGGTGACAAATCCTTTTACAGTGATCCAGGGCCCCTGTTCTTGATCTCCCCCACTGTGTCAATTAGTCCTTTGGAACCGAGTTCTTGAACCCTCTATTGATATTCGTGTCATTCATATTTATAATTTCAGATTGCGTGTTTTACCTTCTTGCTTGTGTTCTTCGATTCGCTTGCAGGAAAAAGCCTTCTTGGCGAGGTCAATCAAGTTGTGCTTGGTTGATAACCAACGGAGCTGTGGTGTAACGGTTGTAGGGTTCGAATCGTGTCTGATTTGAAGCCAGATCGCCAACGTCGAGATCTCCACAAATCGAACTTACCGGTTACCTCTCAGAAGATCGGGCATGTACCTCATCAGTGGACCTCCCCTTCTAGCAGGTAGGTACATACTCCATTTTTAGTGGGTTCTCACGTGATTGCACATTTGTTGACGTCAGTTTATATACTTGATGTGTATGAAAATGGGCCCACTAATATGTTTTCTAGATAAATCAACCTGCATACAAATATTCACCAAGACTTGTGGAATTCGTTAGTTTAAACATCTACTTCCTATGTTGATGATTGGTTTTAAGGATAAATGCAAGTAAAGTTGACAGTTTATAGTTGACATTAGTGACCGTCAACAACGAGTAAATTGGCTTCCCAGGCTCCATAGTCGATATCTTGTCTTCCAAGCTACTCATATACTCAGTGTGTGTTGGGCCACTTCCTTAATAGGCTTGGCCGACCTTGTACATATCGGGCTTAATTCTAGGTGGTGGTGATACTCACGGTCCATAACATTGATGGTAGTCCTCGAAGGACTTATATCATTATTATGTGAGACAATAATGATTTTACAAACTAGCACATGTATTGATTGATGATCATGATTCACAGATCATAGATATAGAGATACCAAATCAATAATGTGGACACATGATAGAGATCATGGCGTTGGATTGACCCAAACCGAGACATTGCTAGATTGTTATGTTAATATATGTGCCATCTAGCATTTTTGGGTGGTATACCTGTTGAATCCTTAGACCTACAATCGCCATTTTTTCTCACCACATGTAGTGATGCATTATGGTGCTACAAAATATTGTTCCATAATAGGATGGTCATAAAAGCAGTTTTTGGATGTACCGTAGAATAATATAGGATGGGATGTGAGCGGGTCATCAAGATGGAATTTGCCCCTCTTAGATAATAGGAGAGACATCTCTACCCCTCAATGTGGTTGGATTAAGAAAATGCATGGCCCTACCAATGTTATAAATGAATTAATCATGGTGTGACTAAAGAGTTAGTCACAAATTGTAATCCACTTTAAGATCGAGTGAAGTGTTAAGCTATCACAAAGTGGCACGAATCTAGCACTGAGTTTGACTGGTATCATGTGGCAAAAGGATTGGGATGTATGTATATCAAGGTAGAGCCAACAAGATCTTTGTATGTGTCTTGGAATCAATATGTAATGCTAGGTGCCACAATTGACTAATGTCTCAAAAATGTTTTTCAGTTATGGCTGTCGATCTACTCTTGAACCTAATGTGTCACACACTTAAGTTGTTGGAACAGTTGCATGGATCATTGACTCTAGTTTAGGCCAGAGATTGTCGGTGATGTGCCCAAGAGGCTATCATACCCATTATGGATTGGATCCAAAAGTGGGCCAGAATAGGATGTTGATCTATTAGAAATCCAATGGGCTTCTATGGTAGAAGCCCATTAGTGGGTTTATATAATGCGGGGTAGAGGTTACGGCTAGCGTGCTGCTGCCCCCTCTCGGGCAGCGCGCCTAGTGCTAGCACACTGGTCCACTATTGTTGTTGTGTTGATCGGTGACGAACGCGAGGTGAACGGACAAGAGGCAGGCGGATGTATGTCACTAGTACATAAATGATTTTTAGAGACGCCTCCCTTTTTTAACAGAAGCGATTGTCTAAGCACGTCGTCATTAACCTTCGCGGGAGGCACGGTAGCTATACAACCGTTGCTAGAAATCGATTTTTAGAGGCGGTTCCATTACGAAATCCATCTCTAAAAATGTATTCATTTTTAGGTATAGTTCCATTTAGAGAACTGCCTCTGAAAATGTTATTTTCAAGAACGGTTGCTTATGTCAACCGTCTTTGAAAATGAGTGATTTTTATAGGTGGTTTTATTAAGTCAACCGCCTCTGAAAATCGATTTTCAAGGGCGGTTGACTAAGTAAACCGTCCTAAAAAATAGTTGCAATACAAATAAATTTATATCTTTTTAAATAAAGTCGGATGAAGACAAAATTTATATCAAAATTATAGAGCTCGACGAGATCTAAAACTTTGTAGTTGATAAAATTTTTGTTTGAGATCATTTAGGGTTTCAAATACATAAATTAAGTCTTAGATTTTGAATTTTAAATTTTTGAATTTTTCAAATGACCTTGGTTTGAGAAATGTTCTATATCAACGTTATAGTGTTCAACGAGATCTAAAACTTTGTAGTTAAAAGTTTTCTCATTTAAGATTATTTATGAGTTAAAATATTGATTAAAAGATTCGTACGGATTAATATAAATAGACAGGATCGTAGAACCATACACAAGTGACTGTGTGGTATGTGGTAGGGGAGGGATCACACGAAGGAGAGGTTGTGGGTTCGAATCCCGGGTATTTGGCATTTATTCAAAATAAATCTTGTGAGCTGTGGCCAGTCCTCGGCCCTTCGTCTACATTAGAAATATTCTTTTCTTAGACTCTAAATGATTTTTTAAAAATTTTGAAAATTATTCTTAGAGACGGTTGACTTAAGTCAACCGCATCTGAAAATCACTTATTTTTACAATCGCTAGCATAGTAGCGGTTTAAAAACCGTCTCTGAAGATGATGCTGCCGAGGCACGAGGACGTATGCCTACTTCCACTATATCGGCGCGCACGACGTTTGGAACGGGCCGCCCCAACTCTTTTTCCATTGTGCCGTGTATCAAGTGGTAACGATCTGTCATCACCTACTCTCATGATGTTTTAGTGGAACCGATATGTGTGATCAGCTACTCGCATGTTGTTTTAGATGAACGTGATAGATCTATTTTGTACTAGTATTACGTATAGATGTTGCACTACTCTAGAAAAGAGGAACACTGCCGGTTCTAAAAGGCCTATCACTGCCGGATTTGGAACCGGCACTGGAAAAGCGGCAGTGATGCCTCTGGCTAACTACTGCCAGTACTTCACCCGGCAGTGATAAGTTTAAAAAACCAAAAAAAAAAAGCAATCCAACAAGCATGCTGCTGGAGCATGCTCGTTACCACCGCCGCCGCCATGCTCACTGGCTAACGCTGCCGCTAAATCAAGTAGTTCATCCAAGAAAAAAATCATACATGACAGACAAAGGAGAGATTCAACACATCACAAGTCAACTCATCCACAAATCGATTCGTACATCGCAGACGAAGGAGAAGGGTACACATCATAAATCAACCCATCCACAAATCGATTCATACATCACAGACAAAGGTGCAGGGTTCATACAAATTGATTCATACAACAGGGGAGGGGAGTGGAGGCTAGGAGGGGGAGAGAGAAGATGCCGCCGGCCAGGCCAAGCCACTCCAACGCCAGATCTAAGTCCACACTTCCAGCCATTGCCCCCATGACGACAGATCTGAGGAGACGGTGTGATAGAGAGAGGAGAGAGCACCGGGAAGAGAGATTGCTGGGGAGAGAGGAGTGAGAAAAGAGAGAACACCTGAGTCGTGCCTGCACCAGGGTGGATTCGTGACGAGCCGAGCGGCCGCGCTCACACCTATCCCCGCCCGCGACAGCCTTGTGCCCGCGTGGATCCGCGTGGCCGCTCTCGCGCCGGACCCCGCCTGACGGCCTCGTGCCCTTGCCGGGGTGGATCATCCGCGCCAGTTGCGGAGCCGCATCGGGCTGCCGCTGCCATTGTGTGGAGGCGTGGGGAGATCTGGGGAGGAGTAGAGACAGTCTTGGGATTTGGGAGGAGCAGAGCGATAATATCCAGGAGAGAGAGTGCGAGAGGAACGTGCGGCGTTAACCAGGATGGATAAAATTTTCGGGTCCGGGACTATGGATTAGTGTCGGTTTGGTAATTCAACCGACAGTGATAAGACATTATTGTCGGGTTATATTACTAACCGGCAGCGACAATATCCATCACTGTCACTTGGTACGAAAATCCGACAATGATAGGCTTTTTCTTTACGAACCGGCAGTGATAAGTCAATCAATGTCGGTTTTAAAATTCCGGCAGCAATAGGGCCGGCAGTGATGATTTATTCTATAGTAGTGTTGGCAAATGATAATGTGCCGTCTTATTCTTGCGATGATACTGTTATATTCTTCAGTCTGACCTTGCATTGTGTCACACTGATCACTGACCGTGTTGGTGGACGCAGGTGTTAATTAAGTTCGCTGGTTGTTTGGGACCCAGCAGTGAGAGCCAGCTGATCAGCAAGCTCCGGGGGCGAATCCGACAACCTTGCTGCCAACGTCGTACAGGACGCTGTACGTCTTCTGCTGCGTGCTCCCGATGACAGAGACGTCGGTGTCCTTGGCGTTGGCCGCGAACGCCAAGCACGCGTGCGACACGTTCACCGCGTACAGGATCCCCGAGCTGTCGACGTCCAGCGTCGCGCCGCCACGGAAAAGCAGCGACACCGTGGGCACCGGGATGATCCCCTGCAGCCCCGTGAGGTTGAAGCAGGTGTCCAAGAACAAGAAGCTGGGGGCCTTGCTGCATCCGAGAACCCCCCATGTCCGCGGCGAACGCCGACCGCAGCTGCCTGTACGCCGAGGGAGGGAGTCGCGTGATCACCGTGCCGGAGTCAATGAGCATGCGGCCGGCGGAGAAGACGGAGCCCTGGACGGGCAACAGATGCCCGCCGACCTTGATGTCCGTCAGTGCCACGTAGTAGAACGTCGGCCCCATGTTTGTCAGCATCAGCGTCTGGCGCGCGTTCGCGGCCCCTGGCGCTGGCGCGGCGCCCGGCCCAAAGTGCAGGAATCCCGTCCCGGTTGGATCTGCCGGGACGCAGTAAGCGAACACGCCTTTTGTACCTGTGGTACGCCTGCATCGTCAGCGAGTTCTTGCCACGGCCGAGACCCATCACCCCTGCCGACCACCCGAACAGCCCCCATGTCTTCTTACTGCTGCACCCGAACCGGAAGTCCTGGATGGTGTCGTGGCCCAGGATGAGGGTGTCATGGGAGTAGTAGCCTTAGGTATAGGAGTAGTCCCGGTAATGGATCTCGTAGACGCAGTGGCCGGCGCGCGAGCAGTTGGCGCCGGGGACGGAGCAGTTGGGCCGACGTGCACGGGATGTTGGCGTAGGTGGAGGAGTTGGCCGGGTTGAAGAGCGGCTCTGCCTGCCGGTGGCAGTATTCCATGCACGGTTTGCACTGCACCCACGCCATGTTGCTGCCGGTGTCCAACGCCACCGTAAACCGCTCCGACGGCGTGCCGAGGCCGATGGCCACCACGTAGTTGTCTGTTTTCAGGTCGCTCCCAGACGACGCAGGCATGATCGTTGACGCGTCGGGGGATGGCAGTTGCGCGGACGAGTTGGCGGGGATCGAGTCCGACGCACTGCTGGACTGGATCAGCTGCTGTTGCTGCTGCTGGACCGGCGACGACGACGCGCCGTGCTTCTGCTTCACCCGGCCGCCGGAGGTCGTCTCGGACACGCGGCGGCGGATGTTCTCCACGCGACGCTGGTCCGTGGAGAGGATCTCCATGTGGGCCACCTGCCCGTTCTTGTCAGCCAGCGGCGAGTACTGGCCGTGTTGGTGCACGATCGGCATCCTCCTGCCCGTCGAGGCTACAGTTTTATTTCAGAGACATGACTGGGTAATCAGTGAACGAATAGAATAAAGTTCATAGCTCTTGGGTTTTATATTCACAGTAGTATACAATTTAACAAGACATACTTGTCATAAATGTGAGTCTAGCTTTGAATGAAAAGTTTATAGAACTTTGCAATTTATCCCTTGGACAATTGTGAAGTTCCTTAGCATGATGGGACAGAAAATAGCTAAAAAAACACACATCGTTGGACACCCATTATTATCAATTTCTGTGTACCCGCATAGACGACATTGCTTTATCCTCTACCTGCCTGTTTCGACAAGACAACAAACAGATTGTAACTATAAAGCACGTACAATGTGTCAAGGTTAGTGAACGACCTTACCACTCCTGACGTAATGCATCTCCCTATTCACCTCACCATTGACCTATGGTCAGGTCAAAGCAGAATATGCTCTTATAGTGTCTGAATGCAATTTGGGCAATAATGGACGTATCGCATCGTTTCTGTTTGTGTCCGCCCGCTGTTGCCATATGTTGCACGCATGAGTTCAAATACTATCTTTGCCCATAAAAAAATGCAATTATGGGAACCGTGCCGGTCAAACAAACTCAAGTTTAACCAAATCAAGTTTAACTCAAGTTTATATAAAACCAAATATAAGTAATCTTTTGAAGCCATATAGAATTAATCCCATAAACCCACATACAATGATCTTTTAAATCCCATACAAGTAATCTCATAAGTCCATGTACAATAGTCTTATAAATCCACATACAAGTAATCTCGTAAATCCACATACATGTAGTCTTACGAAGCAATAATATATGATTAATCTCATAAAACAGCATATAACAATCTTTTAGGCCCACATAGAGGTAATCTTATAAATCCACATACAATTAATTTATAAACCTACATACAAGTCATCTCATAAATCCAAATACGATAATCTTATAAACCCGCGTATAAGTAATATCATAAATCCATATATAAGTAATCTCAGCACATGTAATTTGTTTGAAGGGAAGGTACATGATGCTTATAGAGTCATACCGCCTAATTATGAAGGCTCAATTCCTACCCTCATCCTACAGCTTGGGGAATCTATCCAAATATGAATTTCTACTCTCATCCTCACACAAATCATTGAACCATATTTTTTGATGACTCCAAGCATTGTGTACAAATCATTAAGCTATGTTTTTAGATGACTCCAAGCTTTGTGCACTGTACTGATAGAGATAAACGAGTATTATCCTAGCAAGTGGTATGCCGTGCCCAATCTTTAGATCTACCCAACGTTCTAGAAGTTCTAGAGGACAGCACACACTGCTGCCCACCAGGATTGTACTCGTTTATCTCCTTCAATACAGTGTACACCACAGTACACCTACTTTTGTAAGTAAAATTCACCACCTGTCCCGAAACATGGCCGGCAGTGTCATCTCAATCCCCGAACTTTCAAAGTGATATCTGCAGGTCGCTAAACACTATGCCAAAACAGCAGAAAGGAGACACCTACACCAGTGACTCAGAATTCAAACACGTCACTAGTGTAATACTAGTGACGCGGGTAAATAATATGCGTCTCTGATTACTTATCGCCCAAGGCTAGAAAATAAAACGTGTCACTAATGACAAGTTATCAGAGACTCTTCCAAACAAGACGCGTCACTGATAACCGCCCATTTACCCAGTGACGCGTGTAAAGCATACACAACTGTTGTCCCTTCATTTCAGACCCGAAAAAATTATGAAGTCTCGTTAACTACGAGCTCGCATCCGTTGGTACCTCCACCTCCTGACTCACGTACGTCTCCCAGAGTCCCTTCCTCTCCTCTCCAATCCTCTTCTCTCCCGCTAGGGTTAGCCGCCACCGCCGCCATCCGTCATCAACTCGCCGATGCAGCCCCACGTCGTATGCTGTCACCCACAACACAAATCCTCGAAGACACTGCGGGCAGGGCACTAGCTCCGACGGCAGCGAGTCCCCCGCAGCGGAGGGCGGTGACACAGCGGCAACGCGCTGCGCCACCCCTCCTCGACCCCCAGGCGTTCTCCCTCACCAATCGGCATTGCGAGACAGGAGAACGCCTCTGACGGCAGCGAGCCCCCCACGCCGGAGGGCGCCGGATGCGGTGCGCCTCCCTTCCTCCCCCCGGGCGACTCTCCCTCACCATTCTGGGCGTCCATACGTCCTCCTTCAGTCCACTCCAAGGGGAGCCCCAACCATAACTTACCTTTGGTTCCCGTGGCATTCGATTTGGACAACTGGGGTTTGATAAACTAGTTGGATATGGTTAGATCGGGTCTTAGATGTCCAATTTTATTCACTGGGTTTTGAAATTTGGGAGATGTAAGTTCTGTTTGTTCTTCTTAGGATGTTCAAATTTTCTTTCAGTGTGGCGTTTTTAGCAGCCTTTTTTAGTTTCAATAGTACAGCAACAAGAGAACACTGTTTTAGGCTATATATTGATGCTATTTTCACCCACTTACCTGATAGCTGTTGTAGTTCTGTTATGTGTGTTGTGATGAGTTGTCTCAAATAGATTTGATTGTAGCAGTGGTAATTAGCTGTTAATTTTCTGCAGTTGTCAACTGGTAATTTGATTGTAGTAATTCCTAAAGGGTGTTTGTGTTAACACAAATTATGGGTTTGATGAATCAAATTCAGAACAGATGAATGGTATCATATTTAGTCGATAGAATGCTGATCATGGTACGCTCTATAGCCATTTTCCCCAACAGTTCAGTTCTGACAGACTTTAATTAACTGAACTGATCTTAGGACCTGCTAAGAGTTGTTGATTAGTTGTGGCCTACAATTGTGTTGGATTCAATAGTGATTTCCCCCTGATCCACTAAAATTCTCATCAGTTGTGTCCTCTACTTGATTAATTGTTACAGTTGGGCCATTTTTCTCAAGTCATTTTGCGAGATTATTCAGTTCACAAGGTAGCAGGTATGGTAGCTTTTTTCTTTGCATTCGCAGTTTTAATAGTTGTGCCTGTAGAGTTTATGTATTTGATTGAACCTAAAAGTAGTACTCATTTCCTTTCTTTTATTTGCACATGTTAGATCCATTCGATTAGGTAGCTTCCTCCAAGTACTTGTTACCTGGAAAATGGCATGTGTCTTTTCTATGCACACCCATCTTTTCAATTGCAAAAATGTATTGCATCATGGGTAACATAAAGAGAATAGGAGCCATTTTCAGGTATGCAAGAATATATGAACCAATAGCCTATGTTGGAAATAGTTCTGCAAGTCATTAGTTACATTTTCTATCTATGTGATTGTACGATTGATCTGTCTATCCTTTATACATGTGTATGTTTTGATGCCAGCATGAGTGTATAAAACTAACTGTCAATTCTAAATATAAAGCCTGTTGAGTGCACAGTTTGGGATGACAAATGTTGTGATTTTCAGGCCAACACCACCAAGATTGTGCTGAAGCTGCAGTGCCAGAGCTGCAAGCATACAACACCCGATCAAGGTACTATCTCATTTCTCCTATGCTAAACATGTTATTCTGTATTTCTCATCACCTATCTGGATGCTGGACGCTGAAATTGTGGGGTCCCTGACATTAGCTGTTCTGAGTCATTAGAAGTTGTTGTTTGAAGACAGGAGTGATTCACTCTAACAATGTTGCGTAAGTCTTCAAATAGTAGAAACTGTAATCCATAAGAGAGAAACACAAGCTCCCTAGAAGTCCATTTTGATCAGCACCTTTATATAGACAAGTCACAAGTGCATGCTTTCAATCATATTCTTGAACTAGCAGCCCACTAACTCCATGGTCGAGGAGGCTGCGACATATAACAATAGTGGGGTCTCCGGATCTAGTACTATCGTGAAGAGCTTGCCGGCTATGTAGCTTTTGAGTTGCTGGAAAGCCTTCGACTGTTCTAGCCCCCATTCCACCTTGTCTTCGCCTCTCAAAGCTTTGAAGAATGGGAGGCTGCGCTCTGCTGACTTTGAGATGATTCTGTTTAACGCTGCTATCCTTCCAGTGAGCTTTTGGACTTCCTTTCTGGTTGATGGTTCCACAATTGAGATTATGGCCTTCGTTTTTTCTGGGTTTGCCCTTATGCCTTCGGCCCTATGATGTACCCAAGCATTTTTCCTCTGCTGACACCGAAGACACACTTTTCTGGGTTGAGTTTGAGACCTGCTTCCCTGAGATTGGCGAAGGTTTCTTTTAAATCTGCTATGTGATCTTCTTCATTCTTGCTCATTACTACGATGTCATCAACATAGGCTATGATGTTTTTCTGCTACTGAGGGTCAAGAACCGCCTTTGTCATTCTGGCAAAGGTCGAACCTGCATTTTTTAGCCCTTCGGGCATTATAATGTAGCAATAAGATCTAAAGGGAGTAGTGAAACTTGTCTTCTCCTCATCTTCTTTGTTGAGCCAGATTTGGTGATATCCTGAGAAGCAATCCAAGAGCGGAAAGCGCTTGCATCCTACCGCCTTGTCGATGGAGGCATCAATCCTTGGTAGTGGAAACGGGTCTTTTCTTCAAGCTTTGTTTAGGTCAGTGAAATCTATGCACATTCCCATCTTTTCATTTTTCTTTGGCACCAGTACATTTGCCAGCCACTCTGAATATTTGACTTCTCTGATAACATTTGCGTCTAGCAATCTCTGGAGCTCTGCCTTCGCTGCCAGAATTCTGTCTTCTAACATTTTTCTTTGCCGCTGCTTTCTTGGCCTTACTTTCGGATTTAAGTCGAGTGAATGTTGAATTATGTCTCTACTGACTCCTTGGAGATCAGAGGCTGACCAGGCAAAGACATCTTTGTTTTTGGCTAGAGTCTCTATTATTACTGCTTCGTTTTGCTTTGAAAGTTTGCCTCCGATAATTACTTTTCTGTCCAACACTGTGTTTTCCAAGGGGACTGATTTTGTTTCTTCATGGTCCTTGAGATCTGTTTTGCCCTTCGGCATATCCGTAGGCTCCGGCGCATTGCTATTGGCTGTCTCAACGGAATTGATGTTGCGCTGGGACTTGTAGATGGCTCTTTCTATATTTCTTTCCTCTTTCTGGCTGCCATGTACTGTGATGAGCCATGCAATGCGAGCATTTTCATACACAAGTAACCCATATGGATTGCTGCATTGAACTTATTCGCAAACCCTCTACCGAAGATGGCGTTGTATGGGTAGTAAAGGTCTACTACGTCGAAGGTTACATACTTGGTTCTTGCATTTTCTTGACCTCCGAAGGACACTGGCAGAGAGATTTTTCCCAATACATCAATTTTCTTTCCTCTGAAACCAATCAATGGGGAATCTGAAGGCTATAGTTGGCTTCTGCTTAACTTCATCTGATCGAAGGCATTGACGAAGATGATATCTGCTGAGCTCCCAGAGTCTATCAAGACCCTATTCATTTCCTAGCCTGCTATATTGGCCTTGATCACTATAGCATCAGTGTGGGGATAGCTTTCCACCCACGCTCTGTGACCTCCGCCGAGGTGCTCCTCCAAGTGCCTTCGGAGCTTGCGCTTGAGCCTCTGCCTTCCCGGTGGCAAGAGGCGAAGGCTTTCCTTGGTGTTCCTGCGTTTTGACCTCCGCCACACTAGTGGTCGGATCCGAAGGCTCCTCCTGGTATACCTGCGCACCATGAAACATGTAGACAGTTGTTGTTACGTAGGGGCCTCCGCTACTCATATGTCTATGTCCCAACAAAACCATTTTTAGAGGCAGAATTTGATAGAACCGTCTCTCCCAAAAATTGGAGACTTTGCTAAAAATTATTCCTTTAGTAGTGAGGGCAAGGGGGCACATTGACCGATAACAAGCTCAGAAAACACGCGTGCATATCTGTACGTCACCGAGGAGATTTGCCAAATAATTGTCTCTTTAGGAAGTTGTTTTTAAATAGCACTTGGAGATGCTCTTCGTCCAAACTTGTTTAGGTGTTGCGTTCGGTAGCAACCAACCACGTTAGAGGCCACGCAATGACCGATCCATATGGCAGTACAGGTATATATAAAGTATATATATGTCCACCTATCAACATCATTTCCTCTCCCGTTATGTTTTGATTCGCTGGGTGTGCATAACTACTCTTTTAACTGCCCGGCGATCCCTGCCTTCTCCTTGCTTCTGGGCACTGTTCATTTTTCTTTTTTTTCCCCTTTCTTTTCTTTCCCTTTTCCGTTTCCTTTTTCCCCCTTTTAATTACTTGCTTCTGGCACTGTTCATTTGCCTTTTGTTCCCACGTCCGGCTGCTGTTCACCTTTTCTTTTTCTTTTTCTTTTTCTTTTTTCTTTTTTCTTTTTCGTTTCTCTTTTTTCTTTTTTTCTTTTTTTTTTTGCTCCTCTGGGCTTCGGCAGCTGTTTGGTACTGTTCAACCCTATCGTTCCTCCCCTACGCCACGCGGTGGAGCCCGCGAATCTGCACTAGAGATTCCACGAATGGAAACGTTAGGTACAAGATACAATGATCAACTTGGACTAGACAATAATGGACACTCTTCATGCATGTTTCGTTACTGCTGTGAGCGTGCTAACCTTGCAACAACGCCAAATGTAAAGGCAGAAGACATAATAATGTTGACCACTGGACAAATACGTACGTGGCATTACGGATCAGTCAAAGTCCGTCGTCCACCCGCATGCCTAGAAGGTCCTAAAGCGGGCGCCGGACGCAGCGCCCCTTTCTACCGGCCAGGTCGAGTCGCAGTGGAGTGCAAACCCAGTCCCTGTCCCCAGTGAGTGCCATCGATCTCCGACAATCCTACTCCACCATTGATATAGTCACATCGAGTGGCGGAATCAGAACTTTTGATTAAGGGGCCAAACAATACGATGACATCTCGTGAATATGGTAAATATGTACATCAAACATACGTTTCAATACCTTCTCAACGTTTTTACATATGTATTCAATATTCATAGTGAAAAAATACAATATTATCATAAAAAAATTGGATGAACTAATAAATTTTTGTGCTATGCAATTGGAATTTTTATAGAGTATTAAAAAAATTCATTGTGTTGCGGGAGGGGAACGACCCCCTGCTGGCCTGGTTTTGCCAGTGGTCCCATACATCTACAACGGTGGTTATCTTAGTCTAGTCTCATTAGGGGTTCCGTGGCTCAGTTTTCAAGGCTACCATGAGTTAGAAACAATGTAAACTGGTTTGAACATCATGAACCTCGTTTTACTCACATGAAACTTTGATTTTCTGTCTTCATTTTCATTGATATTGGACATGTTTAGTATATTTGTTAGGTTGGTACCTTATTTAATACTCATGAAACTCTCATGACACCCCACTGAGACTGACCTTATGCAATTACCACTCAAAATATGTTTTTAGATGACATATATAAATTGGTAAGACACACTTTATGCCAAAATTATAGAGTTCTATGAGAATCAATTTTTGGAGACAGCGCTCATGATTAACAGAGATGGGCACAATGGATGTCACCTCTATTAATGGAGAGGGGCGCCAAGAGGAAAGGCCCGCCTCTATGAATACATTAACAGAGGAGGGCCACTGTAGGCACCTGTCTCTATTAACGCTCAATTGGTAGATGTGGCCAGTTCAGAATTCTCGCCACTATTAAAGAATTAATTGAGGTGGTTGACTTAAGTCGCCCACCTCTGTTGATCAGGTATTAATAGAGGCAGGCAGCTCAAAACGCCCACCTCAATTAATGAGTTAACTGAGGCGACCATCTTATAATATCTGCCTCTATTAGTGAGTAGCTATAAAAAGATCTCGCCCTCTTCTTTTCTATCTCCACCGGTTGTACCTTGTGCATGGTGAACAACTCTAGATCTTCAAGGAAAGTCCATTTCGAGGGGGAGGTTTTAATCTTGTTTTTCTTGGAGGAAGTGCACATAGAAGGTTAGTATGTGCCCTAATATGCTTCTTTTTTGCATTTTTCTAAGTTTTTTATGCTTTGTGCTAGTTCATGGTGGTCTAGACCTAAATCTAAGTGCCCGGAGAATAGTGAAGGAGTATATGCATGTGAGAGGCCAAAAGAATAAAATGTCATGGTACTAGCTAGTGTGTACATAAAAGTGGGAAGGGAGCAAGAGAGTAGATGTTTTTAACAATTAATTATTGTGCTATTACTAGGAAGGTTTATGTAGGTGACCATTTTGGCTTAACGGAGGTGGGTAGGGCATTTGCCTTCGTCGGGGTGCCTGAGTTAGTCACCCTTTACGGAGGCGGGCACCCTGACCGCCTCCGTTAATCTTATTAACGTAGGCATACGACCTCCTACATCAATAATCTTAACGGAAGTCGACAACAGAAGGCGCCCGCCTCTGTTAATCTATTAATAGTGATGGTCATACTAAGACACCCGCCTCCATTAATATAATAACAGAGGCAGCACTGTTGGGGTTTAGTCTCACATCATGTAGTGATGGTGACGCAGCACAACATATAAGACGAGAGAAGCCCCCATCTATCAGGCTAGTCTTTTGGTTAGGAAGGCCCAAGGCCTTATATGTTGTAGCTCCGATGAACCTGAGACCTGTGGGAGTGCAGGCTCGTGGTAACGAGCCAGACCGACTGTAAGCTAGCTCCAAGATTGTGAACTCGGTGGTCAAGTGTGACTAAAGGGGAGATTGTTGGGGTTTAGTCCTACATCGTGTAGTGATGGTGGGGGAGCACAACATATAAGGCGGGAAAAGTCCCCATCTATTAGGCTAGTCTTTTGGGTTGGGAAGGCGCAAGGCCTTATATGTTGTAGCTCCGGTGAACCTGAGACTAGTGAGAGCGTAGGCTCGTGGTAACGAACCGGGCCGGCTGCAAGCCAGCTCCAAGATCGTGAACTCGGTGGTCACCACTGGTTCAAACAAGTGGTAACGAGCCGAGCCAGCTGTAAGCCAGCTCCAAGATCGTAAACTCGGTGGTCACCAGCGGTTCCAACAATTGGTATCTTGAGCTCATGGTCAAAAAAAAAAAGCTAAACACAATAAAAAAAATCTCGAGTGTCACATATGGTGGGGGCACCCCGATGTGTGACTAAGGGAGAGATTGTTGGGGCTTAGTCCCACATCGTGTAGCGATGGTAAGGGAGCACAACATATAAGATGGGAGAACCCCCACCTTTAAGGCTAGTCTTTTGGGTTGACTAAGACTCAAAGGCCTTATATGTTGTTAGCTTCGGTGGACCTGGGACCTGTGGCAGCGCAGGCTCATGGTAACGAGCTGAGCCGGCTGCAGGCCAGTTCCAAGACCGAGAACTCAGTGGTCACCACCGGTTCCAACAAGCACTATTTAAGGCGCCTGCCTCTATTAATGGTTTTCTAGATTCAAATTCATTTTCCGCCCTTTTATTTGAATTCTGTTGGGCTACCTACCTATGTAGTAGTATGGAACTAACAATAAAGAAAATATATTCGTGCAAAGTTGGGATCACCAATACTGGCTAGAATGCTAGCTATTGTGATTACCAACAGTATTGCCAAAATCAGCAGTACTGGCTAGATGTTGTGCAATAATTTGAGGCATACAGCATTAGACAGAAATGGCACACACGGAAAAACATCCAGACAGGTGGAAAGAAAAAAGCAGCAATAGATTGTGCCAGAAGAGTATTGTCCAGACAAATGCAACAAATCAGTGAAGACACAGAAGCAACAGATTGGGCAGCATGCCCCTTATGTTAACTGAAACTTCAGCACCCAATTTATTACGTGTCTCTCGGTGATCACGAATGATTCTCCATGGCAGCCAGAAAGATAATCGACGTTCCAGAGAAGATGAAAAGAAAGGAGTGGACAGCTCTCACATTTGTGGTAGCTTGCAACCGGCAGCAATAACGGCAGTGATGGAAATAAAGTCTGGAAGTAGTATATTTGAGCAGGTTCTGGTAGGTAACGAAAAGCAGTAAAAATAGATGAATTGTGAGAGCTCGACATGGTGCAAATTCAAGTCACAAATGATGAAGTGATCACCATGATAAGATGCACTAACAAGCTGTACTAAGCTACACAGCAGGAAGCTAATTAACACATCCAAAACTAGTAGAATGTAACAAAAACAATCGCTGGCAAACCAAGTACAGGGCACTGCTGGTTAGAACTATGAAGCAGTTAGGCACAAATATTCAGAGATCAACATGGAACAAAAAATCACAGGCAGTGGCATGTGCTCAAATTCATTAACCAAGTGTTTGGGTGCATCACAGGCAGCATCACAGAGAACGACAGCGAAGACAGGGACATGGTCAAGGATGAGGGCGGGCGAGCATGGGGCGGACCTCAGCGCGGGGGCGGGGGTGGAAAAGGACGATGGCAAAGATGGGCTCCGGGTCGAGGATGGGGCTGGGCAAGCATGGGGCGGAGCTCATCGCGGGAGCAGGGCGAGCTCGCCGGTAGTGACTTCAAAATTTCGGCAGCCCTTTGGGGTGAGGGGAGCGAAGGCGGACGGTGCCTTAGAATTTTTGTGGCAGAAGGTGGTTTTATACGATTTCATTTACGCAGGCGGGCAACATAACGTGACCTTCTCCGTTAATATTTTCAGAGGCAGGCGTACGTCTTAAGATGATGGCCTCCATAAATATTAACGGAGGTGGGCTTCTTATGTTTCCCGCCTCTGTTAATTTAAATATTTGCACAACTATTATGTTAATTTAAATATTAGTTTGTTATATATGTTTGAATTAAATATTTCATAAATTAGTATTTATTATGTAAAATGTTTATTTTAAGAAATATAGTATGTTTTTATGTAAATGGCTTGTTTCTATGTTAATTATATATTTGTTTCAATTCATATATTAATTTATGGACCCAAACATAAATAAAAAAACTTAGTGCTAATGATGACGTATACATAAACTAAAATATCTCATAATACCATTATAATATCTTACAATATTGGGTTAATTGATTCACTATATTACATGTGTGGCATCATTTTGTTGCAGGCGCTCCTACGGTCTTTCCTTCACCATCCTTGCGGTCTTGAATATAAAGCAAAATGGTTAAAGGAGAATATTTGTATGTCTCTAGAGATACAACTTATTGGTCTCAATATTGAAGATTAGAAAAACCATGTTTACGTTTTGGATCCACTTTTAGGAGCACAAACATGAAACAATTATTTGTAAACATCTATTAAATGTTATGTTAGTGGCAAGGTTGTCTTGAATATAACGCTTATTTACAGTGAAGTATTGGATGGGCCTTCTTGTTAAATGCTACTTAGTGGCAAGCCCATCACCTATCCTTCTAGTGTCATATATTGGACTAGGGATACAGAGGCCTTCCTGGTTGTAGTATTGGATGGGCCTTATTGTTAGGATGTTGCCTGATATATTCTGACTTTGGCTGGACTGCTTAAGTGCTCTAACATGAACTTCGTTAAAATCAAACACATATTAATATGTTTTGGTTGTGGGCTTTGCTGCAATAGTAACAAGGCTAAAAAAATATTGAACTGAAAGGTTGCCCAGATAATGTTTTCAATGGCTTATCCATTGACAAGGAAGGTTTCAGGACGTCCTTTTTTAAACAAAAACAAATTGCATTCTGCAATATATTTGGACATTTAATCCGGCCACCATGTGCATGTCCACAGGTCCTGATAAATGAGAAGGCACAAATCATCATTTGATTCTACATCCCCCAGCCAATGTATTGTTCATTATTTTTCTTTTCAGGGGCGCTTGATTTCAAGTTGGTAATGCGTATACATATCAATTAATTTCACTCAGTTCAACCAATTTGATTCTATTTTATCTTCACAAAAATGACAGGTTCTTAGAAGGTGGTGCCTCCACAGAATTGACAATTGGTTTTACCACAACCTCCGTGGCCTCTTCTGCCTCCACCCCTGCTGCCATGACCCGCACAAATTGTGTCTTGACATGCAGGTGGTGCTTGATGTGACTATAGTTCACTTCCAATTGCGTACACTTTGTTTGACTGCAGCTGAGGGTTAATGTTTTGCTACCTTTGTTTGCCCTGCAAGAACTATGATCGCTGTGTTCTGGTTTTTGTTCTGAAGTCTGTGTCCACTCTATAAAATTTCTCCACAACCTCATGCGGCTCGATGATCGTGGTCACGAGCTTGCGAGCAAATCATGAGGAGCAAGGTCTGGATTGTATGTTGATTACCACCCCCTCTGAAATGTTGGGTGTCTTTGCTTTTAGCTGAATGAACCTTCCCTAGAAGTCTTGTAGAGGTACTTTCTCATTGTGCTTGTAGGTGAAGAGGTCCATTGGGGTGATGCGGTGCTAGATTGATGCCCTTTATGTACGAGAACAACTTTGTTTGATGTGTTCCCAGGAGAACACAGAACCTAGCTAGAGGTTGACGTACTAGCTCCATCGGTGTCATGAGTGACAATCATGAAGGATTTTTCAATGGTTGCTCTGTCCCCACCACCTGTTGCAACTGCTAGGACATGACAAGTTATATATTCATAGTCTATTCAACTGGTGTTATGAATATTGGTGCTCTTTTTGGTAAATGGATCAAACATAAGAAATCTTGACTTAAGAAAACTTTAGAGATTGATTTATTTTGAGACATAGGGAGAATTGGTTTCTATGGTTATGTAATGGGATGTGGCCAAAATTTGTACATGCTTGTTTTACATTATATAAGTTGGCGCAAGATTTGTTTCTAATTAACTAGTAACCGTTAAATATCAACAACATAAGCCCAACACGTGTAGATAGTGTCGACAACACAAAAGGCCAACATGAGTAAAGGACTCCATCATAAAATTCTAGGAGTTAAGATAATCAATGATGACTTTTTGGATCATCGCATTTTGTCTGAAAGACAAAAAAGATGTTTTCAGCTCAATCTGACAAAACCGGCCTAGCTAGTTACCCAAACTGGCTTGGCCGGTTTTTCTTTAAGTGCCCTGGCCTGCCTGTGTAGGCCCAAGCAAACCAGCCATGTCGGTTCCAAAATAGGCTAGGCGCGGCATTGGAGGCGAGACCTGGAGAGTGCTTGTCAAAATCATAAGATAGATTCATCCTAAGTTAGATTGGTAATGTATCTCAAATAATTACACACAAAAATATTAGGAATCCAATGTTGCAAAGGGTTTGTAAGGAGGCATTGAAAGTGCCTAAGATTTAGAGAGATGTGGAAGCACACCCTAACGTTAAGTCCATCGCCATGCAGAATCTACCATATATATAATTCTGATGTTGTGTAGCTGACTATGCAAGCAACTCAGTCTGAGTGCATGGCGAACCCTAGTGATTGTGTTATCCCAAAGTCCAGTGCAACACCTTGTCACATTTCTCCACGAGGTTGAGGAGGAGGACTACAGTGATATACTGCATGGGCATATGATATATAGACACAGTGTTCGAATTGGACAAACACGTGCATTGTTAAACTGTCATAACACGTTGTTCTGAAACCGCATAGGTAGGAACACAAGAGTGGCTACTAAAATAATAGTGAATGCTTGGCCGAAGACCACATTGATGTTACCATGCCCATGCCTAGCCAACCCACGGCCTTTATGTGATTGGCAAAAAGCGTTAGACCAAGCCTCCAACCTTTAGCAGCGACACCGACACAGCCATTATTTGATGACAATGGTTTAAACATTCGGTATCTGATCTCTCTGTTGTTACCCATATAGTTTATGAACTTAGGTATTTGTGATGGTCATAGATGTTGACGAGGGAGATATATTTCAAGGTGATGAGGAAGAGGGTGAGGGATACATGTTCGCTGGGCAAGGTAACGTATTTGTTTCAACAATTGAATCCCTTTCGAGTCTGTCACATGTTTATCAAAACAATTGTGTCTTAAATATCCTTGCAGATGAGGAAGATTATGAGGATGTCCAAATCGATCACCCTGAGAAAGACATGACTTCTATCGCTAAAGTACCTAACATGTACGAAAAGGTGTATGGTAACAGCCTACAGACACACACATGCTAAAACCTATCAAGAATTGCTAGTGCTGCGGTGTGAAAAGGTTTTCATTCAAAAGGTTGAACTAAATGCACTAGATGTACCTAACAAGCCGATGAGGCTTTGATTGAGTGCCAACACAGATACTTGGTATTTCATTAACAACATTAAGAACATCCATTTCTTTTTCACTTCTCTATATTGTCACCTCAATAGTGCTACTTCAAACCTGACAAAACAGTGGTGTCTACACTTTTAGTGCACACAGCCAAATCTCACAACATAGGTTGTTTGGGAGAGAAGATGGTAAGGATCCAAGACATCTTGAGCTTCACTTCTATGATGATGACCCAAACCTTGAGCACCGTACCGAAGGTCTTGTGAACTGCAGTGGCGAAAAGACAAAGAAGTTATTCAGAGCTTGGTTGTCATCCTTCATGACAACCCATGATCACATCCTAGGAGTATGGGTTAGGCTTAACACCTCAAGAACTATCATATCACACTAAACTTGACTAGAGGCTAAACCAAAGAACATATAATGTGTCGTCAGCTTTAGAGGTGACTGTTGTTTGGATCAAGGGGAGCGAACTCCTTGGTAATTTCGAGAATAGTGTTGTCCTACATGTGCAAGATAGAAGCAAACATGACATTATTATGGATGTTATTTGCTCTTTCATACCCTCTATTCTTGCTTAGGGGTGAGCTTGGGTGGCATATGGATATTCCGAAGAAAGAGTTAGTATTGAGGAAGTCAATACATATTGTGCCCTTCGTAAGACTCGTAGTGGTTTAGAAGAAGAAATAGGTTTGTTCTTCTTCTTATTTAATACTTCGTATCTATCATACAAACAACTCTAATTCATATGGTTATTTCTTTATAGACTCTCTTCGGAACTTGTGTGTGACTACTACTACTACAAATTTCAGATAAAGCGAAGAATATTTAATCACATACTTTATGGCAAGCGTCTTTTCCTACAGTTTGTGGTTCACACTTACATCAAGATCGAGAGATCTCGATTGGATTATATATGCAACCATCAATATGATATTAGGGCCGATCTCTACCAAGGATTGGTTGACATTCTGCATGCCGATGAGGATAGACAAGAAGCTGTTGGAAAGCCAATGGTGATAGGTTTATCATTTATTTGAGGCCCCCGTGACATGAGGTGTCCGTACATGAACATCATGGTTCTGGTACGGAGGTTTGGTAAACCAGATATCGTCCTCACTAACATATAATCCGAACCGGGATGAGATCAAGCATGAATTCTACCGTGGTCAGACACCACAGGATCGTCATGATCTCGCTGTTTAGGTCTTTAAAACAAAACTGGAACAGCTAGTTACTAAAAAGGATATCCTCATGTAATACGAGATTGAAATATTTATTGAAGAAAAGTGGTTTTTTTAGTTACAAAAATATTTATGTACCGGGTACGGACCCTCTCACACTTGCATTGGCCTTGCACTTGCACGTACATATCGTTAAAGAGAAAGTGGATCTTTGGGTGAGCACGTTGCAGGCTGACAACCAATGTTACGTGTATGTTTCTACAAATTCAAAAACAATGATATTTGGACTAATTAACCTCCTGTGAATGCATAGAAAATGAGATAAATAACAAGCTTGTTGGATGAAATAGTACAGAACGTGATTGGCCAAATACATACGTGATGGGCCAAAAATTGCCAGCGGCCCATACATACGTGATGGGCTAAAGATTGCCAGCGGCCCATGTACAACACATCCGATGTTGTGTGATTTTAGCCCAAGCTACATGTGGGTACGTATACGTGATATATGCGGCCATATAAACATCACAACATTGAGGACCATCCATCGCAGCATTTGGTATTAGCAACTGAGGGTCAGTGGGAAATCTTTAGCAACTAACCGTTCAACGGTAATTGTTAGCTTTTAGCGACCGGCGTCTGATGCTATTTTAGTGTTGTGGTGTAGCAACCCTCTCTTTCATGTCACTTTCACAACAGCGTGGAGTGTAGGTCTTCTACATTGATTTGGGCTTCTGTGGTTGGCTATGTGAAAAGATAAAAAAAAAAGTGAAAAGGATAATAAACTGCTGATTCGTGTACAAAGCTGGATCACCTGAGAATTAAATCACAATCCTGAGTACAGTAGGGAGGGGGGGAGGGGGGCTTCCATACAGTGACATATTTTGGAATAGTGCTGGCAGTTTTTTGATATAAAACTTACTTTTATGATATGTGTGAACAGGATTTATAAAAAGATTCATGGTCCACGGCGTCTGTGGACCCCAATAAACTATTTGGGATTTGGAAACAAAAGGTCCACGACCTCATGTCTACGCATTGGTAACGACGGCAACACGCACGTCAAATAAAGATTTGGGGGGGGGGGGGACAGGGGGACTTGTCAGTCATGGTCGGGGCGGCTGGTGGGTGGCGAGGGTGACGAGCGAATGGCGACGACGAGGGCAAATTTGGTAAGACAGAGTTTTCATGCGCTAGGGTTTGATCTGACAAGTGGGCTCCTCCAAAAATAGACACGGATTGGGCCAGCCAAACACATTGCAAGACCAATTCTATGTACCGATGGATCGTTGGACCCAACAGCATCTCTAAGAGTCTTTCTTAAACTCACTCTTTAAATCATCATTTGGGGAGTCATTTGCATAAAAAATTGTCTTTATATTTTCACCCTCCAATACTTTCTCCATATATTGTGCATACTCTAGAGAGCCAGATCCACTCTCTATCATTGGCCAGTGAGAAATCTGGAATAGAGAATGTCTATGTATGGAGATCTAATTAAAGACGTTGATGCAGGGTATTTTTTTCACTAAAATCTCTATTTCTATCAATTAGGAAGAATATAAAAGACTCTTGGAGTTGGTCTAAGTATAGGGACTTACTGACCGACAGTCCAACAATGAAACAAAATAAAAATACCAACTGATGTTTGATTGGGAAAACAAGAAATACAGAAGGACTGTATGTTAGAAATCTTTACCGACTGGCCATTCATTGATACTCTGGTAATTTTACCGACCAATGTCCGATGCTATTTTTGGACTGTGGTATAGTGACGTTAGCATACACAATATACTAGTATTTATTGATATAAACACATTAGATTAAAACTAGTAAGGATTAAAATACTCCAAATATTTCTATGAAAATCTTTGACGTACATTTTTCAGACTGAGGATATGAAAAACTGGAACTTTCATTATTTGAGGATGTCTTAAACGAAGTATCCACCATACACAAAAAACAAAATTGTGAGCGTTAATATGCTTACACGAAACAATCCATTTCTAGGAGTGACAACAATCCCATATATAGAAGACGACATTTTATTAATAAACTATATATACAGAGCATGCAGTGCGGTATACCAGAAATAAATGATACTTGACCGTTTATGACGGTGTATGTTTGTCATCGTAGCAAGCAAGAGGTCTCAGTCACACAGATGATGGAACCCGTGGTGGTCGTAGCAACAACGGAGTTGTCCAACAACGACTGTGGTGGTTCGAATGTCGCCACCGGCATTTTTGCAGGGAGACTTGGCAACTGTGCGTCCAGGCGGAGCACGTTCATAGCCTCCCAGATGGGGGGCCTCCGGGTGCGGTCTGGGTGGGCGCACCAGAGTGCCGTGACCATCACACGCTCCATCTCCGCGGCGTTGAAGTCGCCGTTGAGCCGTGCATCGGCGGCATCGAGGATCCGTCCGCGACTGTAGAATTCCCACACCCAGTGCACCAGGTGGATAGTTGTGCCATTAACATCGGCGATTGTTGCGGGCCGTCCGCAGGCGATCTCGAGGACGACGACACCAAAGCTGTAAACATCGGACTGAATGCAGGTATTGCCCGCGACCATGCATTCTGGGTCCATGTAACCTATCGTGCCAGCGAGCACAGTCGTGTGCGATCCCCTACCGTGGTCGATGAGCCTCGCAAGCCCAAAATCACCAAGCTTTGCATTGAACGATGCATCTAGCATAATGTTGCTCGGCTTGATGTCACGGTGCACAACACATTTATGGCAACCCTGTCCAAGCACCATCTCATGCCTATATAAATAACAGATGAGACAAAGTCAAACAAAAAAAGCAGTTAGTTTTGATAGAGCACTGGAAGTGGTATAAAGTGAACTGGGTCAGGACTCAGGAGTAGCTAGTAGTGTGCTACCTGATCGGCCATGACAATACTTTTTTGGGGTTGTGAATATAAGTATCAAGACTTCCATTGGGCATAAGTTCATACACAAGCAAGAGCTCTTCACCAGCATGGCACCAACCAATGAGCTCCACGAGGTTGTGGTGCCTCAGCCGGCTTATGATCATCACCTCGGACTCGAATTCCTTCCTACCCTGATTGGAGTTCTTAGATACCCTTTTTATAGCGACATGAAGATCCATATCCTTTAAGTAACCATGGTACACTGCAAGGATTTTAATTTCGTTATCGCAAAAATTTCGGTCACCACCGAAATTACCGAATTTCGTGAAATTTGGCTGAAATTCCGCTGAAATTTTTTTAGAGATTAAGACATGAAGTATGTTGTTTCTAAAAAAGTTTAGATTTAAATAAATATTCACTACCGGAGACGGCTTCTATGCCGGCAAAGAGCCTCTTTGCCGAGTACCGCACTCGGCAAACTATGACACTCAGTAAAGAGCGCTTTGCCGAGTGCCCATGCACTCAGAACTCTCGGTAAAGATTTACGCACGGCAAAGACACCCTCCTCTGACAGCAGGCACCCAACCGTGACCCTTTGCCAAGTTCTTGTTGTTAGGCACTCGGCAAATTTTTTTGTAATTATTTTGCCGAGTGCCAGGAACCTGACACTCGGCAAAGACCAGGCACTCGGCAAAGAATTTTAAATTTTTTCTTTTTGCACCCAAATTTTTTTGCAGCCTTGCTACAATACTATGAGCTGCAGCCTGCAGGCCTGCCTGTTAAGTTCCTGCAATTTTTATGTAAGAGCTGGTTACTTTGTACTGTTACTCTATTTGCTTCAAACACCCAATGCGTCGAGATGGTGGATGCAATAACCTCCAATTATGTATGAGCAACAACCACTTTAGTCTCTGCTCTTTAAGGCGAGCATTTACCTGCAGTAACTCATGTTCTCCGGGGATTCCATGCACAAAATGATACACTTCTCCCTAACCAGACGCCACATGAATTCTAGCACTGAGTATTGCAAAGCAGGGGTTTTTTGGAAAAAAAAAATGGACCAATTTTGGAGGAATTGCTAGACGGCTTTGTATTCAAAACTTATAGGAACCGAAATTTGCCTTGATGACGACGAAAACTTGGTTGCGTCAGCATACAACCACACCGTAAACCAATTTAGCTTCAGTTTTACTCTCACAAAAATTGAACATAGTTCCTCGAAACAGAGCACACTATGGAGATCATGTCCTCTGAAAGGCGTGAAGCTAATCTTTGTCAGTGATGAAGCCAATATAATGATGTGCAGAAACATCCTTTGGTGTGCTTCCCTTGCAGTTGTTCTGCGTCTATATATTACATTTCTTCTGTCTTTTGGAGGTAGCAGACAATCTGCTGTTCTGCAAACATCACTTTCTGCTATGTTCTGATTGAAGAATAGCATCATTTTTTTGCCATCTTGCAAACTCAGTCATATTGCATTGTGGGAATTTGTTGACAGGTGCTCTCTCTCTCTCTCTCTCTCTCTCTCTCTCTCTCTCCTTGGTTCTCTGCTGTAGTAAGTGGGTCTTCTGATTTCTCAGAGTAACTGACTAATAGCTGTTTCACCCCCCAAGTATTACACGTTACAGCCTGTATTTCGCATACCCGGTTATTGAGTTACTGTCCATATGAATTGCAGAACAAAACCTCAGCAGATTTTACTGCTACCATTTTCCATTTCAAGTTAACCGTGGCCCATTCTCCTTGCTTCTGTTACTCAGCGTGTCATATTTTCTATTCACAGTTGTTTCAGGTTCATCTTTGTCGATGAGAAGCAGCAAATTAAATGAGCAGTGCTATTCAATCATATTCGTACTGGCATCATTCCATGATGGTCCTGCCCTGATGCTAGGATTGATTCACTGCCCTTGTTTAGTTCCCAAATTCAACCCCCAAATTCTACTATGCAAAAAGAAGATTCTCATCACATCAAAATTCCGGCACATGCATGGAGTACTTAATGTAGATGAAATTTAAAACTAATTGCACAGTTTTATTGTACTTTGCGAGACGAACATTTTGAGCCTAATTAGTCAAAATTTAGACAATTTTTACCAAATACAAACGAATCGCTACAGTGCGCATTTAATGTGCATTGTAGCTTACTGTACCAAATCGGGCACCCCTGATTTGGGAACTGAACAAGGCCAGTGGCACAATTGATATTTTTCAGTGTACTGTATCTCGTACGGGTAACAGCTCTGCTGGTACTGACACTGGATCTGGTACTCATATTTACTCACTTGGATCTTGATTCTGAAATCAGAATTTTCTGGAGTTCTTAATGGATGGTAGAGTATGTTATTAATATGAATGAAATGCACTCCAAACTGTACATGATCCTGATTCTGAATGCAACATGGATGAAATGCAAGTCTGTAATTAGTAACTGAACCGAGGAAGCAACATGTTTTTTTTTCTTTTGATAAGAGGAAGCAACATGTTGAGCCCCAGTGGAGCTCACCTTGAGGATCTGCTCTTTCAGGCAATCATTTATCTGCAAGGTGGATACTGCTTTTCAACAAGATGGAAATCTTTGCTTCAAGCGCTGGTCCAGTTCTGAAGTTGCAGAGCATAGGTTTATGGTGATCATGTTCTGTAGGCATGAAGACTGTAGAGTAAGTGACCAAGCAACTAAAAAGAATGGCTCCAAGTGAACATCTCTGCTGCTGATGGCCCTTGCATGGTGTTTGTTGCCACTGTTCCTGTGTTCGTTGTGAAACCAAGAGTACTAGGAATGTGCAGAATGGGTAGAGAGCAGAATTTGTCAGTCAGTGCCGGGTCCAAAGGCACTGGAAAATCAACTGTTTGCCTCACTTTGTTGCCTTTTCTGTACTCCTATTAAGGCCATGTTTAGTTCCCAAAAATTTTCAAGATTCCCCGTCACATCGAATGTTTGAACACATGCATAGAGCATTAAATGTAGACGAAAAAAACTAATTACACAGTTTGGTAGAAAACCACGAGACGAATCTTTTAAGCCTAATTAGTCTATGATTAGACACTAATTGATAAATACAAACGAAAGTGCTACAGTAGCCAAAGCCAAAAAAATTCGCGAACTAAACACACCCTAACACTTGCTGTCATTCATTCTACAAGCTACAGGCTTCAATTCTCGGTACATCTATCAAAGAATCTATTGTCCAAGCTCTTTCTGCAAATATCTCCTTAAGCTTTGCTGCTGGAGTGCTGGAGGAATAATAACAGCATGATTTTGCCATCTCTCAAGCTCAAAATCATTTTGTTATGCTTAAGGTGACATTGTTATTTATCATATATATAGGAGGATGGAGATTGATTTCTTGATTATAGGGCCTACTATATACGATGCTTGAGCTGATTGGTTAAGCAATAAAAAAAGGACAAAGACCAGCACATTATCTCTGAATATAATGCTCCAATGACCACGAATCAGCAATGGTTTCAATGCCACCGCTGCTTTCAGGAAAAGGACATTGGTATTTTCTTTTTGTGTGGCATAAGCATTTGTTGTAGTGTCCTTTTAAAACAGGGAGTTAGCAGAGCAGTCAGGCTTGTGTTTTGGCTACGGCCGAGTTTATGCAGTTGGACTGTTGGAAAAACCACAGATTCTTGACCTCTTTCTGTGTCCTTTGTTTCCTCATGTTACATCAAGCATGCCCATGACCCATCAGTGGTCCTAAGATCGTTAGTATTAGTTTAGAGAAAATTGACTGCCCAACTACCTAGTTCTTCTTGAAAGCAACTCATCCCATCTTACATATTTTATATTATCGGGAAATGAAACCGGGGGAGTTACTGGTTAGGTTAGTGCTGACGGTTCAGTCGTCCAACTGGTTCAAATTTTTTCCATTGTCTACAAAAATTTCAAAAGTTAAAACATTGAGCGAACTACATCTCAACTTACATCTTTGTATATATTCTCAAGGATTTAATGATAAAGGCGTCAGATAAGTGTTGCAGCTTAGGCATGGCAATTGGCAACATGATTATTAGTACCCTCTCTTTCATGTCACTTTCAGAACAGCCTGGAGTGTAGGTCTTCTACATTGATTTGGGCTTGTGTGGTTGGCCATGTGAAAAGATAGAAAAAAAAAAGGTGAAAAGGGATAAACTGCTGAATCGTGTACAAAGCTGGATCACCTGAAAATTGAATCACAATCCTGAGTACAGAAGGGGAAAAAATTCATACAGTGACACATTTTGGAATATGCTGGCAGTTTTTTAATAAAATCTTACTTTTATGATATGTGTGAACAGGATTTATAAAAAGATGCATGGTCCACGATGTCAGTGGACCCCAATAAACTATCTGGGATTTGGAAACAAAAGGTGCACCAATGTGTTAAAATAATTGTAGCCACCACAAAGTACAAACAAGGTCAGCTCAAATATTTTACATTATCAGCCTTCAACAAAATTAATTATTTGTGCAATCGAACATCAGTGAAGCATTTTTTACACTATCATCCTTAAATATTTGCAGAATACAAAACCCTAAAGGCCATTCATGGACCCTAGGGACTAGCAGGGACAAGCATCCTCGGGGTATACTTTTAAGGAAAAAAGGAAAAGCATAGTCCTTTCACTAGATTTTTGGATGGAAATGGATACTTCCAATGCACAAAAGCACATAAGTTAATGCCTCAATGGTACAAGATAAGCCTGATTAACATAACTATCATTGCACTAATCAGTGGTCCTGCCAAACATGAAACACTTTGCCCCAATATGAGGTGGTCCTGTCCCAAGCCCAACAGCTCCATGTACCTACTACAGGGTATTACATAATTGCTGGTGGTGTATCAGATTTCAGTGTAGTGGAGTCAATCAGCTGATGGGGTATCAGATCTGATCTGCTGGACACCTGGACCTAATCCTCCACAGGTTTCAGTGGTGACGGCATTAATTATTAGTGTATACATATAGAAACATTTGTCATCCACATATATTATAAGACTTGCCGATTTGTATTGTTTTGAAGGCTTCATCTGTTCATCACTTAGTGATGTCCTTCTCTACATATCGAATCATTGATTCGACTGAAAAATAAGTTATATGTGAACCACCTTATTTCCTTTGTTGATTTAACTACTTGTAACTCCGAGGATTACAAATGTTCAGATGAAGGTCACAATTATGAAAAAAAAACAGAAATGCAACTTTTTTAGCCGAAGGTAAAACCTTTTGCTTTGTTTTCTTTTGTGTGAAATGGATGCAGACGCTTACATACATCTATGCACACACCTCTATAAGCACTTCTGAAAAAAAATTGGGCCCACAGATTGTGTCACCTACTATAGAAAGAATAACGCCATTAAATTTTGTAATAAATCCACAAACACATGAGCACCAATAGAATAAATAAAGAAAAATATGAGCATTTGCATCAAGTTGAATACTTGAACCTAGATGAACAGATTCCACCACAAAAAATCTAACCAATTGAACTACACTCAATGTGCTTTTGCTTTTGTTATTATGCAGAAATACCTAAACTTAATTCATGAATTTGTAGTTTGGAAGGACAAACTAAAGGTACAATCATAGGGCAGATGTGCAAGTTGTTAATGAGTGCATCACAATATCGTCGTGTCTCTTGGGAATTATCAAATTGATGAAGTTATCATAGACGCCTCATTATCAACGGACACACTGCTTACCACTAAATGAATAGATCTGAAATAAATCTAGAAAAATGTGATATATCGTCGTGTCTCTTGGGAATTATGAAATTGATGAAGTCATCATAGACGTCTCGTTGTCAACGAACACACTGCTTACCACTAAATGAATAGATCTAAAATAAATCTAGAAAAATACGAGCGTCCACTTCAAGTCGAGGTCTTGAACCCAGATCAGTAGATTCCACCGCAAGAAATCTAACCTCCTGAGTTACGCTCAATTCACGACCCTAACATGTCTTATACACTAAGACAATCCTATACTCCTATATAATCCGTCTATAAGGCTCAGCAATATATCGACTATTCTACAAATTCTACTCTCCTACATATATAACCAAAAATTGAGAAGGGTCTTAAATTGTACCCTAAATTAGCAGACGTTAATCTCCACTATCATGATTCTCAGTGACCTTCTTTTACCGGTTAAGCAATATGATTACAGACTTTGAAGTAACATGCATGGAAACCATTGTGCAAACCACCGTTTAACATCAATGAATACACTCTGGCACCGAATCTGACCACTCTTATCTGTCAATGCCACATGTACTGTCTTAAAATCAGTGACCTCTCTAGGACTGTTACTGTCAAATTAAAGAAGACAATTGCTACATCACAAGTCAATTGTATTATTGGAAAGAAACCATTATTGTTTTGTTTAAGAGGACTTCTAAAATAGACTTAACATATTTTCTGCAAGAAGTTATTTTGAAGAAATAATAATTACAACAGATAAACTGCATCAAGGACTTAAAAAAACTGCATCAAGGACCATGTGGTATTTCCTTAGCAGTAAGCAACCAAGAAACATTTTTTTCGACCAATCAAGTGTAGCAATCCACGTGGAATTATTGCGGGACCCTCCAAATTTGGCCAGTTCCCATCAGTGTGATCCAAAAACTGGGTCTTGTTTAGATGCACCCAAAAGTTAGAATTTTTTCACTCTCTCTCCATTACATCAATTTTTAGCCGCTTGCATGGAGTATTAAATATAGGTAAAAAAATAACTAATTACACAGTTTAGTTGGAAATCACGAGATGAATCTTTTGAGCCTAGTTGATCCACGATTGGACAATATTTGCCAAATAAGACGAAAATGGTACTATTTATCGGGTTGAAAAAAATTGCAAACTAAACATGGCCCTGCTCTGTTTTGTGTCACTGGGTGTAGCTCAGCTGTGGGCCCCACCAAGTGCAGTGTCTGAGTACTAAATAGTGACCATGTCATTTTCCTGCATTCATATCTATAGCTGTTTCATGCAGAAAGAATACTATACAAAAGATCCTCTCATGTTCTAGAGAGAGTCTGGGGCTCTGGGAGGGGAGCGCTGTCATCAGATCACAACGAAACAGCCTCTCCTGCTAGGTGGGCCTACCCCAGCTTGTCCTGCCAGCTAGGGAACACTGGTGAGATGGTTCTGGTAATATTCTCTGGTGCTTTTGCTAGTACTCCTTGAGATGTCCAGGTATATTTAATGGAAATAGTGAGTAGCAGTACATGCAAAGACTAGGATCAAGGCAAGACATGGAGGGATCAAAGTAAAAGTTTGTTGAAAGGAAAGAAAAATCATAATACTAGCATTTCCTTCTTTTTTTCTAAGAAGAGGCTCAGAACATCTAATGTCATTATAACTGTACCTTCAGAACTAGCTAGCCAAAAGATTCACATCTTATCTACTTATTTGTGTTAAAAAATTGCCAAGTATGAAAAGCACAATATGGAATTAAATTCAGGGATCCAGAACTTAGAAGATTCAAATTGTCTACTGTCATGAACTGCTAATCTGCCTACATGCCGTGTTTAATTTGTTGAGACAGTGTTACCACTGTAGTCAGAGAGCAAAGGGGACCAATGACACTGTCCACCAGGCCAAATCAGTGGTCAAAAGTTTCACACACTTGTATCAGAAAAGAGGGCCAGATTTGAGACACGTACACAGCACTCTTTCGAATAGGAGTAAGATTCTGGCCATGCCATGGTGTCGCACACCATGATTGGCAACCAAAAAATTATTGAAGCTTTTCCCTGTCCTGCTCTGCCCTGCTGGTGATGCTGCCCAGCATCTTGCAGATAGACGCCCACTAGAGAGACGGACCTGGCTTTTCTTTCACCGTTTTGGCATTCAGAAAAGGAGAGCCTGCCCTTATCTAAATCATACTACTACCTCCGTCCCAAAAAAAATGTAACCCTCGCTTCCCGAGGAGTCAAAGATTCTTAACTTTGACTAAATACAAATAAAAACATATTGATGTTTATGATGTGTAATGAGTATAATTGGATTAGTTATGAAATATAGTTTCATAATAAACCTAATTAGAGATTACAATGTAGATAATATCATCTATAAACTTGGTCAAACTTAAAGATTCTTTGACTCCTCGGGAACCGAGATTTATATGCTTTTTGGGACGGAGGGAGTAGTTCAGTTGAGGGGAGTAGTAGTAGGAACAGAACAGGGGAGGAAAAGCTAGGAATTTTCAGGGTACAAGCAGTTTGGCCATCTTGAGCTTTTTCATGATAAGCATCACGCAGATAGACGCCCACTAGAGAGACGGACCTGGCTTTTCTTTCACCGTTTTGGCATTCAGAAAAGGAGAGCCTGGACAAGAAGTAAAGCCATGGCAGAGGTGAGCAAGCAAGGAGCCACAGGTTGGTAAAGCTGTAAAGCTTTGCACTTTGCATTGCCAGTACTACATGGGCAGGGCAGGGTAAGGGCAGCCACCATTTTGCACTCAATCATCAGATTCAGAGTTGTGGGAGATCGATCTCCAAAGTGCCGGCCGATGAACTCATCACATTCAGAACTCAGGTAGTATGGGTAAAGATGAGTGAAAAGGATGAGGGCAGTGTCAGATGGGTAACATTGCTCTCAAGATCTGTCCTGTTGAACTGAACATGAGCTGCCTGCCTGAGCCGACCCAGCTGCAGTGACATTTGCTCCATGGGTGTCCTCCTAGTACTGTAGTACACTTGAAACTGTGCTGCAAATAATTTCCATTCCAGATGCTTGCTAAGAGTAACAAACAGCAAGGGTGCCAAAAATGAACATTGATTGACTTCTGTCAAGAACATAAACATACTACTACTACGGTACTACCGTGTGCCGCGTCTCTGTTTCTCATCATCAGAATCTTAATCATAGGAACAACATCCACATAGCAGCAGTTTTCTGTTCGTCACTAAATTACCATACACTAATCACTGACAAACAAAGAAGACGAACAAGAAGAAGCGCAAGAAAAAGACTAATAAGCCTAGTGGCAATGGCAACGCCTATGCTAGGATTGCCACGCCATGCCAAGAACCAAGAAAGGTAGCTGCTAGCTAGGCGGGGCGGACGCGCTTGTGGCCGGCGGCGGCGGCGGAGGAGCGGATGGCGGTGCCGGAGGAGTCGCCGTCGGAGGCGGCGTCCATGGTGCGGGCGAAGGAGGCGGAGAGGTCGGCGTAGAGGCCGACGACGCGGCGGATGTTGTTGTTGAGCTCCCGGATGAGGCCGACGTTGCGGGTGAGGTTGTCGGGCGCCCGGGACTCGTGGTTCTGGTTGATCTCGCTGATGAGCATCCGGTTCTGGTCCAGCAGGCTCTGCACCTGCACGAAGCTCTTGTGGAACGTCTGGATCAGCTTCCCGTCCACCGCCTGCCCGCCGCCGTTCGCCATGGCGCCCGAGTAGCTGTCCCCTTCCATGCCTCTCTTCCTCTGCTTTTGCTTGCTCTGCTCTCTCCTCACCGACGGCAGCAGCAGAAACCAGAAAGCAAGCGAGGAGGCTACGGTCCTGTACCGAACATACACAAAACAAACCGAATCAAAACCATTGATTTAGCTGGGGCCAGAAAGATTTGAGCTTGAGAGTTTTTATGGCGGGATTGGTTTGTTTAATCTGTACTAGAAGAAGCAAATAAAGGCTCATCAAGGCCACCACGGTAGTGTGAGGATTCAACTGGTACATACAGTACAAATGTACAATATCCCAGCAGCAGAGAGAGGTAAAGGAAACAAGAAGCAGATCCAGAGCAGGAAACGCCATGATGATGGTGGTGAAATCAAGCAGCTGGACTCGGTGAAACAAACAAGCAAGCAAAGACATGGGCTTTCACGAGGGTTCACCTAGTAGGAAGAATATCTGAGTAGCCAATCCTTCCTCTGAAGAAAAATCCAAGCAAGAATCAGGTGCAAGAAGAGAGTGTAGCGTGGTTGGAGCAGCTGGAAGGAAGAAACTGGAAGATGCTGACAAGCAATTTGGTTGAAGAAGTTAAATAGGAGGAGGTGAGGTGAGGTGGGGAGGAGGAAAGGGAAAGCAAGCCCTTGTTTAGAGCATCTCCATCAGTTTCCCAATAAAACTCCTCCAATAACTTAGTATTGGGGTAGCCTAATATTTATTTTTTGGGTTATTGGGGGAGATGCTTTTGCAGTTCCCCAATATCTCATCCTCAATATGTGATTTTGGCCCATATTGCAAATTCTGGACCATGTTGGAGCAAATTGACCCATGGATATTTTTCACGTCAAAATAAGTTGTTGATGTCTTGTTTGTCGCATACTTAAGACCAAAGATCGAAAATGCAATAACAGTTTGTTCAACAATAAGAAAATGAAATTAAACATACTCACACAAGGATATATCATAAACAAGATATAAAGAGAGATGTCATGGCATTGTTTCCAAGTGCAGAATCACCAATGGGTGTGTTTGCGCCAAACGAACAGATGATTGGGGGAGTTTGCAAGTGTCCCTTTATTTGAGGGGAGATGGGTGTTTTTTTGTGGCCACTAAAAATTGGGAGAGGTATTGGGGCACTGTTAGAGCATGAAAATTGATCTATCTCTCCCAATAATTCTGTTTTATGGGATGAGGGGTTGTATTGGGGATTGTTGGAGATGCTCTTAGTTTCAAATTCTACTCTAAATTTTACTATGGGAGCTACGCCTGACCTGCCTGCCTCACTACTGAACCTGACCTGTGTGAAATCATGGCACGTGGCCCACACTTCTTATTCTCTCCGTCTCCCTCTGCTAGCACAAACACATGCTTCTAGTGCCATTAAAAATGTGTTTGGTTATTGTAAGGAGTTTTAGAGGAGAATCTCCAACAGATTACTTAAACCATCTTCAATGTAAAAATACTAGTGTAGAGCGCGCGCCATCGCGCGCACATGAGGCTCGAATTTGAGGAAATAGAATTGTAACTTGGAAATTGCATACCATTGCATAATACAGAATAATATAGGAGCCCGCCGGAGGATAATTATACAGGTATTATACATGAAGTTATTGCTGCAGCACTTGCACGTGTGTCTTAGTATGGAAATAAACAAGGACTTGGTTTGCTAGATGGCAGAGTAGAGTAGCTATACAAAAGCATTACAGGTTGGTCAGTATATGTACTATATAAGGTTAATAGCAAGTTGATTGGAGCCTTCAGTAGGGCTTCTAGCACTTATACAAAAGCATCGTGGAGTGGTTCGTAGATCACTTCAACGTGGATGTAGGGATGATCAGTAGTATTTCCAGCTGCGATCAAACTCCCAGCCATGTTCATTGTTGTCCGAGTTGTTGAGCTGAGGAATCGGGTCAAATATCTACATAGAGGTGGGGATAACATTAGGTTTCCATTTTTTCTGAATTTGTATTACGGTGGTACATAATGAATAGGAATTGTAGCTAAAGCGTAGGTGCTGATGTAAATTGAAAGTTGCTTTACAGAGGAGGACGCAGTTCACAGAGAAAATGAGAAGTGAATACATATTAAAGTATACCTAAAAGCAAAGCCTTATAATATTCATGAACTGTGTATGGAAAAAGAGTAATAATCATTCAAAGTGTCTAATTGCTTATTTTGGGTAAGCGGACAGGCATATGAAATCTGCAACTATACGAACATGTATCACCCAAACGTGGCTGTAACGGTTCACAGAGAAATGAGAAGTGCATACCGAGAAGTATGTATAAAACAAAAGCCTTATAATATTCTTGAGTTGTCGAAGTGTCTAACTGCTGGTCTTAGGTAAGGAGACAGGCAAAAGAAATCTTCAAGTAGATGAACATAACAAATTTAGTTCTGGAAGATAAAAATGGCATGCCATTTATTCATTGAGTATTAAATAGAAGCATGAACGGCAGTACTGAGTTTATGTGCTAACTAACCTCCTCATAAAAGAAGTGTTGATCACAAAGTTCAACTAAGGTTCTCCCATCGCTTCCCTATTCCAGTAGTTTTCTCACAATCCTCGAGGCCGTGAAAAGTCCTAGCATATGAGCCATCCAGTGTCTCATCCATGTCCCATACGTAGACCTGCACGTCACGGCATTAGCTGAAGCTTGTCCGGTACCGAAAGCAGGAACAACCTAGTCAATTTTGCTCCTGCTTAAAGACCAAACTCGTCATGCTATAAGCCAAAATTACAGGCAACTACCTAAAGTCACATGATTTATATTTAGCATATCATGAAAAGATGGTCCATGAGGGTCACAAAAAATCTATATTTGCACAACATATTATTGGTTGAACATGATATGAGGTGCTATATCTGATAGCTGACCTCCAAAGAAAAACTGATACAAGAACCAACCAACATGAAGGAGGATCCTTTATTTGTGTAGCATTCTAGCGCATGGATAATTCATTCTTTAGATATATGAGAAGACCCCACCTAATATGACAGCATGATAAAGGAATTCGTTGGCCGACACTAACTGATCTGGTGTACTAAATCCCTCAACCCAATTGGTAGCGATCGTGTGCTCCTAACAGTTGCAGAATCTAATATTTGTGCACAACATATTATTGCAAAAACATGATATGATGCATCATATCTGATCCTTCAACTCCAAGAACATGATATGAGGCATCATATCTGATCCTGAAACTCCGAAACAAAGAACGATACACTAACCCAACAAAAGTCAGGAGCGGCACTGTAATTGTCTAAACATAAGAATCTTGAATTGTTTATGGAAAAGGACCATGGTAAACGTTCTTGTATTGTGTATCGAAAAAGAGCAACCATTCAGAGTATGTAATTGTTGTCTATAGAATCTGTAAGTATATGAACATGAATGCCAATTATACACATTATGATATGGAAAACAAATGGCACAAATAAGAACTTGCTGTAGCTGTGGTTTCTATTATATAGGACTGCCCATAGGTTCGATGAAAAATAGTAGTAGAAAACTTACGATCACACGTAAACTGAACATATGTGACAACGTTTGTTCAAAATACTAATTTTCAGTGGGCATACTCTGAAGAATTTTCGATGGCTGAACGTGGAGTGTCCACCTGGCTGAAATGATCTGCAGCCCCAAGTTTTTCTCACTCTCCAGGATGTAGAGACACCTCTAGTCCCTCATATTGTCATATTGCAACGTGCTCGCTGCTTTCGTTGCTTGATTGAGGTAGTTAAATTTGGCAAAACAAGACACATGGTGAACCATGACCAAGATATAAGAAAGGTATCTAAGTCTCACAGCATACACTATTACTGAGAAAGTATTGCAAAATGATTCAGTTTTTACCTACAGGCCGGCTGAAAGAAATCAATACATACAACTTCTGTCATTTGACGCCCCTTTGGATATGCAAGACGTTTATCTTCTAGACGCAAATTAACCGTCATTATCTTTGATCGAACATCATATCTAGGTAGACCTTCCTGCTCCTGCATCTTTGCAGCCTGTGCATTGTCCAATAATGTAGGACCAAAATTTGTTCCCTGACAGGTTCGTAGCCCATAGCTCTCACGGCACTCAGCAATTACTTTGTCAGTAGATATGATGCACTTCCAATGGTGTCTATTGTAACCTGAAAGGAATGATGCCAGGTCATTCTAATTAATAAATAGGCAACAAATCAAGCTACCAACACATGGTACAGGTTTTGATACTCCATACTAAATTGTCCACCTTTAATTAGTTATAGCAGACAATAGTCACTCTCTCTTGCTGAGTAAAAAATAGGCGCTCTCTGTTAAGAGTTTCCTCAACCTCCATCTCAGGCAACAGTTTTGACGACAACATTATACTCTGTACTGCAATATTCATACTGACCAGATAAGGATTGTGCCGCGACACTAATAGCAAACAACTGTACAAATCATCGACAGTGCGCAAACTGGGAATACTAAATTGCAATGGACAATGAATGATTAGAGTGACCATATCTAAATTGTAGTAATTTTTTTTAGCAGCCGCCAAATGAATCCAGAAAAAATTGTGTTAGTGTAAAAAAAATAAAGCTGATAAAGAAAGGAAAGGTTCAGAAACAAGAGTACCACCTGACACGGCATCATCTTGTTCCACATCCACACGTATGCTGGACCCATCGCCGGTTTCAATTTCGTATCTTGTACCCAAACAACTGTACAAATCATCGACAGTGCGCAAACTGGGAATACTAAATTGCAATGGACAATGAATGATTAGAGTGACCATATCTAAATTGTAGTAATTTTTTTTAGCAGCCGCCAAATGAATCCAGAAAAAATTGTGTTAGTGTAAAAAAAATAAAGCTGATAAAGAAAGGAAAGGTTCAGAAACAAGAGTACCACCTGACACGGCATCATCTTGTTCCACATCCACACGTATGCTGGACCCATCGCCGGTTTCAATTTCGTATCTTGTACCCACAGCCCATTTCGTTCTCCGTCCACGAGCACACGCATTTGAGATATATTGATTGACCCAAACCAAAAAAATTGACACATTTCAGATTCTCTGGTTCATGAAAAAAAGAGAATTCCATAGCAAGGACGGGTCCGTGGCCAGCCGACCGCAAGCAGCAGGGGACTGAGCAGTCGTGCATGGCGCACCGGCGGATGTGGGCCAACAGCCAACCAGCGGACGCAGGCCAACAGCCAAACGCAGGCACCCGCTGCAGGCTGCGCACCACGTCACAGCGTGACAGCCGACGTGCGGCCGCCGGGATTTAGGAGCACAGGACCGGAGGAGAGTCGCTGCCTGCGACAGCCTGCGCGTCCGCGAGGGAGAGAGGATTCTAGAGGAGCAGCCATGAGACGAAGGAGGAGAAGAGGGTGAGGTACATGCAGATGAAGCCGCCGAGTTGAGGCACCGCGGCCGCCGCCGCCGCCGGCAACGAAGAGGTAGCTAGGGTTTCGTCGAGCACCGGAAGGAGGCAACACCGGGGGGAAGCGAGGGTGGAGAGGCGCGAGGGGGGAGGGGCGTGGAGGAGGAGGGGTGGTAGGGAGGGGAGGGGCGTGGAGGAGGTGGAGGCCGCCCGCAGCCACCGCGGCCGCCAGCGTCGGGACGGAGATGGAGAGGGAGAGAGCGACGGGAGAGAGGGAGGAGGAGGAGAATCTGGAAGTAGAAGTGGAAGGCCGATTATATATTTGCTTCGCTGGATTTGCATCAGAAGCCGAAGAAGTCGACAATAAGCAGCTGAGAAGCACGAGAAGGCGCGAGAAGCCGTTTCTGGCGAAATCCGCTTCAAGACATCTAGGCCACACGATGCAAGATCAAACGGCTGAAAAAAATTTGGGTGACGTGGCCGGGGCTCCCCACGGAGGAGCAGGCCATCCTTGTTTCTCTTAATGTGATATAAGAGATTGGTTGCCAGAGTGTTCCGAAAATTGTCAAAATTCTTTGCATCATCTCTTTCTGGACTGTCCTTTTGCCATGTCTTGCTGGAACATGCTGGGTTAGCACATCTAATCCTAGGAAATAAAACAGATACACTCCCTATGTTCAAAACTCAAATTCACGGGCCTTTTTTTATCGAAATAATTGTTGCAATGTTCTGAGCTATCTGGTCTGTCACGAATGATGCCATCTTCAGGAATCAACATCACTCTTTTGCAATCTTGCAAATTCGTCTTCAAACAAGAATTGGCTTGGGTTAAGCTTAGAGCTAAGAGAGATCTAAGTACTTAGTTGCAGTTATGGCTAGACAACTTTGTGTAATTTTGCTTATTTACTTTGTTTCGTGAGATGTATCGAGGAAACTCAAACTCTATTCTTAAAGTTTAATAAAAGTTCAGTAGGGGGCAACCCCTCTTGTTTTCCTAAAAAAAAGAGATTGGTAAGAAACCAATAGATTATTTATCCCGTTACCAATACCTGAATTTTATAGGTAATTACTTAATCGCACATCCCTCTTCCTCAAATGTAAGAGATGCCGAGGTTTTGCCTATCGGCGGTTGGTTGTGGCAAGATGATGTTTCCATCACCTAGAAGATAGGGGGGCATGGAAGAGGAGCACCTGAGGTCCTTGCCGGCCACTGGCGAAGGGAGGAGGCGAGATCTCATGGGAGTACCGTGCGCCGGTGGAGAGAGAAGACATGATCTAGTCGGAGGAATGGTTGTCGGCGAAGGGAGGGAGGAGACGAGATCCTATTAGAGGAGGAAGGACGATGGCAGTCAAAGGAGAAGCCATATTTCAAAAACAGAGGTATTTGGTAATGTTGCATGAGCGAATGAAAACAAAATAGATAATGTTTGGTTACCTCCATGAGCGGATACAACATGTCTATATAAGACCGATGTGTGGGTTCAACAGCCTCATCCTGCGTCCACCGAGCCAGGCCCGGGAGTGAAGCTCAATTTAAGCGTATCCCGCCAGTCTACAACCACTCAAGCAATTGCATTCGCTCATGCAAGCATCGCAGCACATGCACCAGTTAAACACATTGCCCAGCTAGCATTTATGGGCGTGTTTGTTTCCCTGGCCCGTGGCCTCGGCTAGGAACAACTGCTGCAACTCATTTTGTTTGTTTATTATCTGGATGAAGAGTACACCCTTGGCATGCATCGTGCAAAAGCCGCAGCAACCCGGTCACCGCTGTGGCAGCGGAGGACAACGGTGATGAGATCTGTTGCCTTTTTCAACAGCGGCTCGCTGCTCAGCCGACCGAGGCCGAGGTGAGCTAGGTTGAGCGCATGCGTGCTGCCGCCCTAGTGCTAAGTTGGCCTGGCTCATCTTGGTCCAGTGAGACAAACACATGAAGTTCCACCATGGGAGCTGGGTTTGAGCTAGCCGATGGCCGGGCTGGACAAGTCCAGGCAAAGAAACAAACCCTATATTGCTCCACTCATGGATGCTGGATAGAGCAGACAACCAAACAGACCTTGACATGTTTTCCTCTGTTCCAAAATAATTACATATCTGATATCTCACTTTTCAAAGAAATTATTTTTTAAATTTAACCAAATGTATAATAAAGCTAATATTTATGATACATAATAAAGAACTATACATTAACCTTAGCATTTATTTTGTAATAAATTTATATAATGATATAGATATTAATATTATTTTTATAAAATTCCATAAATTTTTTAAAAAATTGCTCCTAAGAATAGATATTATAAGTACAAAGTGAGTGAAGTAGTTGTAGTACACATTGAGAGAAAGAGGGGAAGAGATGCGAGGAAGAGGAGGAGCGGATGAAGAGGACACAGGCCGGGGGTTTTGTAATGGTGGAAAAAGCTGATCCCCAATTCTACAAAGTGATGGGGCCTCCCTATGTTGCTTTCTGCCCACATTTGCATGCACCAAAACAAGATCCTAACTAATTAATGACCCCATAATCCAGCCCTGCCAGTATCCCTTTTGTGTTGTGCGAGAAGATGCCAAGAACCAGAGCTGAAGCAGCGCCCCCATAAAGAATTGGCGTTTGTTTGTCCCTGCGACGGCACCAAAAGCGTGCGTGGTTTGTTCCTCGGTTGGACAATTATAATATGTTTGGCTTTATTGGCTTTGCTCTATTGGCCTTAATATAATATTAACACGCCTGGCAGCCATTGTAGCCTTAGACTACCCGCACTCATGGACCTCTATATTCATCCTCTATACGTTCTAGTCAGCAAGATTCTCTCCTCTATACTCAATTCTCCCGCACCCATCCATCCTCTATATCATCCTCTATCCACTATGGGACCCACTTATCACTTTATCTAAATATATCCATGTGTGATCTAGTTTTGAAGGATTTATTGAGACGAATTTAATGGTGAAATCGAAATTTAATTTGGATTTTTAGTTTGTGAGTTATAGCATTTTTTCCTTTGTTTAGCTAGTGGGGCCCGCCACTATAGAGTATAGAGTAAGCACAGTACTACTCTAAATATAGAGTGAGATAAAAGATAGAGTATCGTTTTAGAGTACCCATTGCAGCAGTTTTTACTCTATATTCATACTCTAAAACTTTAGAGTATCGTTTTAGAGTACCCACTGCAGGTAGTCTTAAACGTCCAAAGTCCCATCTGGAAAAAGACTACCTAGACTAGGAGTTAGCTAAGAGGCAGGAACCAAACAAGCCCAATGTGCCAATACATACCTGGTTTTGCCAGTAGGGCACTAGAGAGGCACCAAAGGCTGAAATAGTTCTTCCTCACGTTTTTTGGTTTTCGGATTAGAAGAAAAGAGCTGCAATGCCATGGAAAAAACTTACCAATTATTATCCCTTCTGCGACGAAAGTAGCTAAGGGCATAATTTTCTTTTTGTATGTACAAAAGTATGATATCTGTTTGTAAAAAAAAAGCACGTTCGTTGGGGTCCCAACTCCCATCCCATAAACAGGGGAGAAGAGTTCGTTGATCACAGAACCAAGCGTTAAAATGGCTCCTCTGTTACACTTAGCAAATCCGTGAAATTAATCATTAATTGATCAAAACCACACAAATGGTGTTGGGGATTGGATTTGACAAACGATGACATCCCCTTCGTTTCTAGCGACTACTCTATCTAGCGTTCAGATAGTATAAAAGAGTGAAAAGTCACGGCAGGGGGAACGACTCCTGTGGTGTTGCTGGATGGGGATGTGCATCAGTGCAGCTGGTAGACAAGCGTGCACTGTGGCAACAGTTGCACAAAAGCACAAGGAGCCAGTTGTGTAAATATAATAATCAGCAGCCATGGCCATGAGGATCAACATCTGCCGCCGTGTTGTGTTGTCCCATCTGCGTCGACACCGGCCACACTACATGCACATGGGTCTTGGCTGGGGCACCTGGCCTGCAGCCTGCAGGGTATGCCTTGAGCAAACCTGGACGAGGAAGACGGGATGGGCTCTCCATATTTGTTTGGACCAGACAGCACGGCATTGTAACGACTTGAATAGCGACCGGGCGCAAGTCCTGAGGATATATAGGCCGTCCGATCAACTTGGCCCGACCAGACCCAGGCGTGGATTCGAGCTAAGATTTTCCAGGAAAAACTTCATTTGACCTCCCTCAGTTTTCACCATCGTCCGATATGATTGCCCTTCCCTTAATTTATACCTAATCTATACCTTAATAATAAAGAGGCAAAATTTTTCACCCCTAATTTGGTTTGGTCCGGCCCCCTCATACGTTGGTTTTTTAAGGTAACCTAGACAGGTACGAATCCAAATCCTAACCCTCCCCAAATCACGGTAAAAAAAAGGGCCGGCAAAAAACTCACGGCAAAAAAAAAGGCCGGCAAAAAAACGTAAAAAAATCTCTGTTTCCAATCCCCACCCACGTACGACTCCAAGTTTGTTACGAGTAGTACAAGTCGGCGTGATCTAATTCACAAAGCAGTTTGTTACGAGTACATGAGTCGGCCTCATCAAACCTTATATATACGGTAAAAAAAACACGGCAAAAAACTCACAGCAAAACAAAAGGCTGGCAAAAAAAACCATAAAAACATCATCCCCGTTTCCAATCCCCACCCACGCACAAAGGAAAGGAAACGGGGTACGTGGGCATTATATTATCACGGGGTGTTAGCGGGGTTAAGCAGACAATAACATTAGAGATATTTTAGGTAGTAGAAAAAACACTCTTATGGTTGGCATGACAAAAAAAATGAATAAATAAAACTATGAAAATGTGGTTTTGCATATATCATATGTAATAATGTTTTTTTTTAGGAAGCGAGTACTTGGGTGCAATTTGATAATCAATGGCGTGTTTGAGGTACAAATTAAAAGAAAGGCTAAATAATTCCATTGCAATGTATGGATTCATTACTTCTTTAATATTAAAGGAGGACATTCAGCATTGCACACAACCATCTATAGAGATATGACGGATGGTTCGCAAGACAAAATAAATAAATAAATAAATATATGAAAATGTGGTACTGTATATGTTAGAATAAATGTGGTATTGCATATATTAGAATTAAAACACTCTTATGGTTGGCGTGTGTGTGCTCATAGAGGTAAATTTTGCGTGCTTGTGTTCATAGGGGTGAGTATGTGTACGTGTTGTAAGCGTCCACGTTGTACCATGTAATTCTAAAAAAATAAATTAGATTACAGAGTGTCTTCATTGTCTATCACCATATAAGTTAAGATAGCATGCAACCAGAAATAGTACAAAGTCCGATTGCAAAGTGAATACAAACACATGATGCGATCATTGAAATAAATCTTCTCACCATAAATGGTTTAAGTAATCATACAAACAAGTTCTCGTTGCAACGCACGAGCATATTTATTAATAATAAATTTTAGGTTTTTTTTTCGTCCAGCCCATTCAATTTAGTCTCGCGTCCCAATCCAGCTCACGTCCGGCCCATACCAGAAAGCCACCGGTCCAAGTCGCTCGTGCCCAGCCCACACACCAGCCAGCAGTCCGAGTTCGAAAACACCAGCACATATATATGGAAAAAACGTGCCAAAAATCCTACCCTGCACGAGGAATCGAACCCACGTCTCCAACGACAGAGGAAACGGCATAGCACCACGCCACACACTATATGTGGGGGTAAGGCTGGATAACGAGCCAGCGGCTCGGCTCGGCTCGTTATGGCTCGTTAGGATAACGAGCTAGCTCGGCTCGGCTCGTTATCTTAACGAGCCAGAAAGCCAGCTCGGTTCGGCTTGTTAAAAGCTCGAGCTGGCTCGTTAGGCTCGCGAGCCAGTTATAAAAAATATACAAAATTTAATATTTGCATTTATCAAAAGCTTGAAAATAGTAATAATACAAAAATAATATTTTCAATAGCCTTAAATTGAATAAAATATTCGTATGAGCTAACATATCAACCATTTGCAGAGTGCAAGACATGAAGTAATACAAACATAATATAAGTTATGATGACTTTTTTTCTAAAACTATGGCTCATTTGGCTCGCGAGCCGCTCGCGAGCTAGCTCGAGTTGGCTCGTTATAGCTAGCGAGCTAAAATCTTGGCTCGGCTCGGCTCGTTATGGTAACGAGTCGAGCCGAGCCGAGCCGAGTTAGCCACGAGCCGAGCGAGCCAACGAGCTTTGAGTTTTTCATCCAGCCTTATATGTGCTGTACAATACATTTTTTTCTATTTAACCTTTGTTAACACCTTAAAGCTCACGGTACATAAAAAAAACTAAAAGTGTGAAAATATGGCACTAAGTATATTACAATATCCACGGTATATAAAAAAAATAAAAGTGTGAAAATATGGCACTAGATATATTAGAATAATCCTACATACATTATATGTATCTATATTTATAAGCACCTAATGTTAAAGAGACAAAAGTTCTGTCTATCTATTTTTTTCGTCAATCTCTCCCTAACTATCTAGCAGTGGAAAGTTTCTTCTGTCCCACTTTTTCTACCCACACCCTCTGTGTTTCGTAGCGTGATTTGGACTCATCTAAGGCTGGACGAAAAACTCGAAGCTCGTTAGCTCGCTCGACTCGTGGCTGGCTCGGCTCAGCTTGGCTCGGCTCGTTATGATAACGAGCCGAGCCGAGCCAGGATTTTAGCTCGTTAGCTATAACGAGCCAACTCGAGCCGGCTCGTGAACCGCTCGCGAGCCAAACGAGCCGTAGTTTTAGGGAAAAAGTCATCATAACTTATATTAGTTTTGTATTACTTCATGTCTTGCACTTCACAAATGGATGATATGTTAGCTCATATGAATATTTTATTCGATTTAAGGTTATTGAATATATTATTTTTATATTATTAATATTTTTAAGCTTTAGATAAATGCAAATATTATATTTTGTGTATTTTTTATACCTGGCTCGCGAGCCTAACGAGCCAGCTCGAGCTCATAACGAGCCGAGCCGAGCTGGCTTTCTGGCTCGTTAAGATAACGAGCCGAGTCGAGCTGGCTCGTTATCCTAACGAGCCAGAACGAGCCGAGCCGAGCCGAACCAGCTCGGCTCGTTATCCAGCCTTAGACTCATCTTACTATTACTAATTGGAGGCTCCAACGGAGGCTCCATGTTAATTCTCACCAGATGCGCTAAAAAAAATAAATACTACAATTCTCACATTAATTAGAAACATCCGGCCATCAAACCATAGATTAGAGCTATCTATAACCATCGGATCTATTTTAACTTTTAAAGAAATTACCCACCACTGCCATTTTATATATAGACTAGGTAGCGTGCCCGTGCGTTGCTACGGGTTAGCTAACATTTTGTACTTAAAACACATGGATCGCATGATAAGATAACAATACTGTAAAAATTAAATACCGCCGTTAAAGGGACATTTAATTCAAAAAGCAAAGTTTGTGAAATTAACACAGTCACAGAGAGCGCAGCGTCGCAGGCTCACCAACCCTTACTGTATAGATCTTTTCGTGCGTTGCACATCAAACTCAAAGAATGAAAAAAAACACAAGCTAACCAAACTGCCTAATAAACGAATTTCGGATTGATCGGCTACCGGCGAGGCACAGTGGCCTCCACTCTCTAATAAACGAATTTCGGATTGATTGTTTGTGATTGATTGTTTGTCTTGCGCGATCAAAATGAGTTCATGTTCAAAATCACTTCAGGAATTCATAAAACAAAAGGAATACATGGATACGAGTACTGTAGAGTTACCAATTCAGCTGGTACCTGGTAGATAGGTAGCAGCACACAGCATTTCCTCAAAAAGTAAAATTATCATAATGTAACCAATTTTATGTTATATTCAAGTACAATGAATTAAGCTTGTTGTATTCCTAAGTTCTATACGACAATCAAGTCCTAATTAGATAGTTAAGGGCATAATTTCAACCCATCTGATATTTCCGATCCACGCCATGCGGGGCACATAAGAAATTACACAACCTGTATGACACTCCATAGGGAAGCCAGTGCACCAGCATAACAAATATATTGGTAAATATCTGAGCACAACCATCTTAAAGTGCAGTGGAAATTGCAAGCTGCTCAGTATCCATGCATAATGACATTAGTGCTTTGTACGTTGTCACTGCCTAAAACCTAAACAAAGACCAGTTCATCACCTGCACGGAAGTTAATATCCTTGTATCCTTTTGTGCAGATACTACCACAGACAAACTATCTGCTTAAACATAGTATGTTAAAACTGATCAGCATTGTTCTGATTTCTGACAACCAAAATCAAGTGTAAAAATGGCCACGATCAACGATGAATTGTTTGCTACAAGCTAAGCTATTATTTTGTAATGCACTTTCTACTCCCTCTTAATCATGCTAAAAGCACGGTCATGAAAAAAATTAATTGTTTGCTACAGGTTTTTACAACAGACATGAGCTAATTATGAGCAACAATGTTAATCTGAAACCCATGCTAATCATATCAGGCCACGTTTCTAGAATTGAGACAAGTCCATATCCAAGAGCATATGTCAGACCACATTTCTAGATGTGAGACAAATTAGCACCCAAGATCATAAGAATTGATCTTTTCTGAGTACTGCATGAAATTCCAAACTATTTGATGAATGCAAATTTCAGAATAATATACCTGCCACACTTGAACCTCCATGGATATAAGGCTGTGAAACTGAACCCAACCCTGTAGAGAAGCACGGAATAGTTTAGAATGAGCAAAAAATATTTACATGTTGCTGTCACTTCATAAATTGCGGAGATGGGAAATAAAAAGGAAATTCTAGTAGATATGTCCATCTGAAATCCCATTGACATAAGTGCCTCATTCACAGTATAAGTAAATATGTCCATTCGAAATAAGCAAACAAAAATAAAGGATAGACCAATCAATCCTATTTCACTGTTATACAATAGGAGATATGGCCTAAGCTTTCTAACTTGATATACCTGAATGGGAAATAACATAATAGAACAGATATTGAAATGTTAAATAAAGCAACACTATTTTAGATTTTCAGCATAGGCTGAATCTAATTTTCCTTTGAGATCCCATGCTGCCTGGATTGCTTCAAGCCCAGGATTGCTCATTGCCCATATATTATCTGAAACCACCAAAGAACATTCACTCAAGGCAGCTTAAACACTTATAAAGGAGCTAATGTGCTTGATCAGACAGTGGCAAGATGTCAAAGGAATATAGTGACAAATAAATGATTGAATCAACAAAATTTAGTGCTGTTGAGGCGGTAAAATTGAAACAAAAATGGTGGATGCATACAAGCAGCAACTTGATGAGTTAGAAATATGTTGTGACAAAAACAAGGCAAAAAAGATCTAACTAAAAAGAAATTCAGTTAGATTCATTTTCTTACATAACCTTAGACATCCTCCACTAACTTGATTAAACTTATTTAGGTCAATTGGACATCAGAAGATCATTCTACTTCTCTAAAATAAATCATTCATCAAAACTGAATCGTTCAAACCAAATGAAAAGTTTGAGGCCAAATCAGAATGAGTATATTTTCTAGCAAACATGTTAGGCAAACTCCATCCTATGGGGTATGTTGATGGAAACTATCAAAATCTTGAAGCACTGCAAGCCAACCGAAAGACAAAATTAGTGACAATAATAACCCCTAGATAGTGTATATGCTACGGAGTAAACACAAATGAAATACACAATTTTAATTTATCTGCTACTCAAATATTGAACAACAAGTAATATTTATATGAGATTCTTGTTTATGTGCAATAGCCAATAGACCACATGATTTTGTTTTAAAATTATTCTGCGATTTCAGGTTTATGACTTTCTTAGACTTTCAGGTCAGTGAGTGATGGAGGAACCATATTTATTTTTAGTTGAACCAATGCAAAACGCTTTGTCATATTATAAGTCCGTTTCCTTTGAAGATAAGATACATCAGTTTGTAGCCACTTCCCTGGCTTGGGCAGACTGCCGCTCGTTGGGGGATATCATTGCGTTGCATATCAGCTTGAGCTCTGGGACCTCGTTGCTCATACCTGTGGAGGAGGAAAACAAACAAAAACAGAGCTTATCACCTCATTGTAGCTTCAATGACACGCAAGGTTAAGAAACTGTAAAAGAATGTTTTTTTCTCAACCGAGTGATCCAAATAAACATAGGTCACTGGGCATAAATTTGACAAACAAATTCAAAAGCTTTCAGGGGAATTTCTTCGAACATGTTACCTGTGCTGGTATGTGGAAGTCCGCACGAGAAAAGAAACAAATAAATACGACACGGTTCTTGCTGTGCACGTGGCCGGAGGAGTTGATGCCGGAGCCGACTTGGCCAGCAGCGTCCGGGCATGAACGGATGCTCGGCCCCGGAGCCTAGGGCCCTGGACCCACTGCTCTTGCCGCTCTTCAACGCGAAGCGCCCCATCTGAAGACGAGGCGGGCGGGCGGGCCGTGGATTGACGATCTTGCTGGAGAATTTTGGGGAAGGGGCAGGGAGGCTGTCGGATGGGGCCGGGTTGGACAGGGAGGCGGCGGATGGTGCGAGCGACTGCCTCTCTTCCCTTCCCCAGCGGCGGGCTTCACTGGCGGCAGCGGCGCGGCCAAGGCACCGACGCAGGGTGAGCCGGGATAGGGCAGCGCATCGGTTCCACTCCAGAGGCGAGGTTGACCTCTGCGTGGACTGCGCCACCGGGTGCGCTATAGCCGAGGTCGCCCTGCTGTGGCGCTGATGCGGCTTGAGCCGGGGCAGAGCGTCGTGGCGTTAGGGGCGAGGGCGATGGATGGTGGCGCGCGACGTCCTGTGCGAGGACGTGGGATGGTGGCGGCGGTCGCAGGCAATTCGCGATGGTGATGACGGGGTTGAGGGATCCAGAAGGAAGGCCAAGGCAAACCGTCGGAGATTGCGGTGACGCGGTCACAGGGAAAGTCGCGGTGGGAAGGGAAGTCACGGTCGCAGGGTGAAGCGGACCGATTATTCTGCGGTGATGATCCATGCGTGGAGGCGGCACCGGCGTGGAGGTGGCGCAGACCATGGGGGAGCGGGGAGGCGGAGCAGTGCGAGAGGATCGGGGGGACGTTCGTGGCGTGGAGAGGAGGACCGTGGGGGAGCGGGGGCGATGAGTGACGGTTGTGCGGGCGCGGAAGGAGATTACGGGGAGGGGCGACGGGGAGACCGGGAGACGGTCCGACGGTGACGATATCATTTGGTTTTTTTAGCTATATATAGATATATAGATATAGATATAGATATAGAGATATAATAAAAAAACAGAGCCCAGATCTTACTCCCTCCGTCCTAGAAAAAGTGTCGTTTTAGGTTTTTCAGACATCGTGTTTGACCATTCGTCTTATTCAAAAATTTTGTGCAAATTATAAAATAAATAAATCATTATTGAAGTATCTCTAATGATAAAATAAGTCATAACGAAATAAATAATATTTATTAAAATTTTTTGAATAAGACGAACGGTCAAACACGATGTCTGAAAAACCTAAAACGACACTTTTTCTGGGACAGAGGGAGTACCTAACAACAAAATCTTGATTTTTTGTAAAGACATTCACAGAATTGGTTAATAAATTAATAAATGATGGGCCTACCATCACGTTCCCTTTGGTTAGCCCAGAAATGCAAGGGTCCCACCCTAAAAAAACCTCGATAGATTTTTTCTTGGATTCACCGTCCCGTCCATACGGCCAACTGGCTCGGATCGATTTCACCCAAATACGTCCTTGCCCCGGCTGATCTGGTGATAAAATCTGGAACGGAGAACAAGTCCCTGCCATCCGTCAACTACTTCAAAAACCTTGAACAGAGATCGTCAGATCGACATGTCAGATGGACATTCACAGTTGGCTATCCTATTGGTAGTACCCGTCATGTTAATCTCTATCAATGCCAACAAACAAGATACATATGTGCCGAACTGCCATTATTATTTATAGATGTATATAGTAGTAGCAATAACAATAATAATAGTAATAATAACATTATTATTATTATTATTATTATTATTATTAGACAATTTTCATAAAAAACACACAATCCATCTGTTTGGCAAGGTGTATCCTGTTCATGAACCAAACACGGAAATAGGAATTTATTAACCAAATGAAGGACTACTTATACCTGACAATCTTATATTCACACAACAATTTTCGAGGTGCATTTTCTAGCCGTATTTGATTTGGTTGAAACACAACGTTAACACCAAAACAATAAACTAAAATCTGGCCGTCCGTTCTTAGAAAACAATGTTTGGACCGATAAATAATGTTCACTTGGTTATATATATATATATATATATATATATATATATATATATATATATATATATATATATATAGGGAGTAGTTAGTCCCATGTGTATATTTTTAGATTTAGGGCGTATATTGCTCGACGAAGTGTATGTAGACAGAGTATATGATCATACTAAACCATCTAGGGTAGTATATGTATGTCAAGTATGCAAGTATACATAGAGTAAATGGTATACTTATTTTACATAGTACTGTAGTGGTATTTTAGTAATATATTAAAAAGTATGGACTCTGTTGAAAAACTTTCACGTACTAAGATTTGAAGTATCTTAAATTGAGTATATAAACATACTCAAACTCATAAATTAGTATGCACACATACGTAATGTGGTTTATTGAAGATGGGAGTAGTAAAAATGCACCCTTAACAAAATATCATACCTGCAATATCTATCAGGTTCACAGTTGTTTAAGCACTTTAGCTATTAATAATAAAACCCAATGGAAGGTTGATCTATTAAAAATATCAAGAGAACATCTATCATCACCAACAAACCATTCAACTAAAGCTATGGTCAATATGATTTAATTTGATCCAAATCCATCTAAGAAATATTATGTCTACAAACTAATACCTTCCATCCTTCGATGGCATGTTGATGGACAATGCCATCAAAGGCGACATTCAACTTCAGTACCTACAACTATGTCCCCGAGATCAATTAGGTGCTCTGCAATCAAGACCTTCTTTGTTCTATATGCCATATAGATGCATATTGCATTATTTGTTAAGACATGACCACTGGCGAAGCCAGGGGGCTGGCGGGGGCCATGCGCCCCCCCCCCCCCCCCAACATAACTGCAAACTTTTTTATGTAATAGATAATTCAATAATCTATATTAGAAGGATATAATAAAAGCTTTATTATATATGTTCTAATGACTTTTAGATAATAAAATCACACAAATTTGCATTTTATCTTTGGATGAGCCCATCCACGGTGCAAAAATCCAAATAAATAAGCTACACTCAGTCATTTTATGGTTGAAACTCTTTGGACCGGCCTCCCCTGTCCATAATTTCTTTGGACCGGCCCCCCCTATCCAAAATTTCTGGCTCCGCCACTACATGACCACTCATTAAGCATCTACTTAGATGAGATACATATGCATCTACATACATGATCACACACACAAGATTAAAATATAGGGGTATAAGCAGTAATCAATGTGGAACCATAGGCAAACCTGCAAACACTTACATTTTTCTTTTACTTTTATATTGATTCTTATTCTTATTCACAACGTGCAAATGAAAGGAGAAACAAAAGAGCTGGCCAGTTCGAAGAACAATGATGTTACCACCTCCTATTCAGGGGGACAACATTAACAAGATAAACAGCTACCAGGTTGCTATGGTGACACGTCAAGGTGTAAAACAACAAGATCTTTTTTGTGCCATTCACGATAAAAAAACATAGAGGAAACGAAGATAAAAAACAATCTATGGGCATAATTGATATCACTGCAATGTAGTTCAGAATTAAAATGTACCAATTCAAGCCAAACACGAAAGATAAAATACCTTTTGGAAAACAACTGCAGGTATTGATCCAAAAAAACAAATGATCAATCATGCCATCTTAATTCTTTTGTTCATGAACTAACAATTACCCCTTTATTGTTTCCTATGGTTTCTGCTTCAAGTAATATTTTTAGTTTCTGCATTTAAGGTGTAAAGAATAATCCAGTTTCATGTAATATGCTAACAACACAATCTACAGCTGCATAAAATAAAAAAAGCCCGTGCAACGCACGGGTTGATGGACTAGTAACTCATAATCATACGAGTTAGGACAACTTTTTCCCCCTTTCTTTCCGGTGAGGTAAAAATCCTCCCATCCGACAGTCGAGAGCCAAAGGGCAAGGGGTGATGGAATCATTCCATGGAACAAATTAAGTCATGAACTCCCGCCTCACGGTGACTTTTCAAGTTTGTGTGCTCATGGTGACGGAGTTTTTTTTATTAGACAGAGACGAAGGTTGGAAGAATATAATAAGGTTGGGCCCTTTTTCCAACATACACATGTAGTGGTGACCTGGACGATCGAAGTTTTATGGGCCAAAACGGGGAATCATGTTTCAACACCAGCACGCCGGTGCATTTAAACGTGTCGATTTTATAGACCATGGTCTTTTAAAGGTGCCATAGTACATGGTCCATGTACGCACATCGAGCCCAAGAACAACCATCTTAATGAACTTTTACGGTTCACAAGTGCACATGTGAGCAACATGTCTATTCACAGCGTGCATTGTTCGAGAAATATTCGTTATTATTAGATAAATCTTTAAGCCTCTCGTGTCCAAACCATTCCAGTTACGATCATCGAGAAGTCGTGTCTAACATCTACAATGGTCTTCATGACAGATTTAAAGACATATAAACCCTAGCGCACCGATCTGGCGTGGCGAACTCGACTGCCTCACTACGACCAAGCAAGACAACTTTAGTGTACGTCTTCGAGTCGGGAGGCTTCATGTGGGCACGGAGGTCGGCTAACATCTAAGCGTTGTGGTAAGTTTGGCAGAGACTGAACCATGCTCAACTACTGTGGTGAAGGTGCACAACTAAGCAATATACGTCTCTACATTTTTCAAAATGTTGTCAGCTATCGTCATCAAACACACAAGCTATGTAAGTCGATGATAATGACTTAAGCCCTCTAGAGCTCCTCCAGCTCTAGCTCCGCACTACAGTACAGGAGGAGCCACAAATCTATAACAAACGATCCCTTAGGAACGGATACCATTTCTTAGAAGCGAATAATAACCCGTTGCAACGCACGGGCATGTTTTGCTAGTAAAGTATAAAATCGTTTATTTCTTGACTCGTGATTTTGATTGGAATTTTACACCAACTCTTTTGGAGCCGCAACCCAAATCTAAAGTGGTGTTCGTACGCGAACTCCTTCACTAAAATGGTCCCAAGCTGGAATACTTTTCATTTAAGTTTGAATGAATTCCTCAAAAATCTGAAAAATATTTCATAATGTCTATTTCTAGGCTTCAATGAACATATTTTCCTTCACAAATTGTAATATTTTTCCGTATGAGTTTTTCCTTCTTTATACACTTTTTTCTTTTCGAACAGGACCCCCCCCCCCCCCCCCCCCTCTGTTACTCGTTTCTCCAAACTGGAACACTTTCTCTCTCTTATATGAAACAGTTTTTTTCCCTTTCTCCATGAAAGTTCTTTCGTGTAGGAACTTGTTTTTTTTTCACCGATGAATTTTTTTTAACTTTTAGAACTTTTATTACTCAACTCACCCTGCCAAATCGCTGGTCACCAATTCCTCAACGCCACGTGGAACCCGCTCCCAAGCGTTATAGCTTCCACTTGGGGGATTACAGCCTTACGCAGCAACAGCATGCGCGGCACTATTACAATCACACTTACGAACGGAAACAATACATGACATGAAATTAGCTCCAATGAGATGCTTGATCTCCGTGATCACTCCACCAGAGGAGGCTAGTCTGTAGTCATCCGTCAGGATTGCTTCTTTCACCAGAGCAGCATCCACTTTGCTTCTTTGTAAAACAATTTTTCTTTCATCCTGGAACATGAACAAATTTTTCTTCACAAACTTTTTTTTTCTTGTGGGCCAACATGAGCAGAACTGGGGAGTTAAAAGATGCTGTCGTTAGAGCCCAATTAGAAATCTCTACTTGTGTATGGGCTTTGCTCCATTCCCCTCAAAAAAAAAACAATGGCTTTGCTCAGTGGAGCCAAGAAAGCCAGAAGAATTCAGCGAGGCCCAAGGAGCAATTGGGGAGTTAAAGTCTTATCAAAACAAAATGGGGAGACAAAGAAAATCCATTGCTCCCTCAAAAAAGTTTGGATCAAGAAAAAGTTGTACGACGTTTTGGCAGGCATTAGAGCACAACTGGGAATCTCTACTTGGACATGGGCTTTGCTCCATGGATCCGAGAAAGCCAGATGAATTCAGCGAGGCCCAAGGAGTAGTAATGCCATCTGCCTTCCAGTCATGACTCATGAGGTGGCAGATTCTACTCAACTGAGATCGTCCGACGCCACCAGAACAAATTTTCAACATCAATTTTACAGGATTTTTTCAAGTATCATGAAGATGTTCATCTCCCACAAACATTCATAATCTTCAAATTTGCGCATAATTTCTAAATTTACCGGTTTACAGACCGGATACGTATACAGCATGAACATACATCCACGGCGCACGTACATAGAGTGATGCGTCAGCCATTGTAGTAGCCACGGTAGTTGACGGCGGTGCCCAGCGTGGCCATGCAGCGCGTGAGGTCGTCCACCAGCCCGCAGCAGCAGCTCCTCGCCGCGGACTCCGCGTGGCCACCGTCGCCCTCGCCTTCTCGACGGCACTGGTCCACCGCCGGCACCAGGCACCGCGGGTGCAGCTCCACGGTGCACGTCACGCACCGGTACCGCCACGCGCCCAGCCGCCGCCCGCACGCCTCACACCCCGCCGCCGCCGCCGAATCCTGCTTCCCCTGCTTCTGCTCGCCGTCGCCGTCCAGCTCCGGCTCCATCGCCTGCGACGACGACGCGACGCGGACGAGCCACGCCTCGTGTCCGCCGCCCGGGTGCGCGGGGCCACTGGCCGACCCGGGCATCCGCGCGCACAGCGGGTGCACGGCCACCCCGCACGCAGCGCACGCGTACCACGCGCCCTTCACGCCCTCGCCGCACACCTCGCACCCACCGCCGCCGACGCCGTCGCCGTCGGCCCCCGCGGCGGCGGCGGCGGCCTCGCGCCGCCTCATAAGCCTGTGCCGCGGGTGCACGGCGGACCTGAGCGTCCTCGGGAACCGGCGTGCGCACGCCTCGTGGATCGTGAAGCCGCACCCCGGGTGCGCGCACCGGTACCGCGGGCCGGCGCCGGCGACCAGGCACCCGCCGCAGGTGAACTCGTCGCCCCCATCGTTGTTGTTGCCGGCGGCGGGGAGCAGCCGGTGCGCCGGGTCGTGGGCGAAGTAGGCTACGGACTTCTTGCTCCCGCTCCCGCACATCCCTGCACTGAATCTCCCATGCCTGTCAGCCTCTATATATAATGTAAAAAATCGTGGTAAAAAAATTTCTGGATAAGTTCGTGGTGAATTTGTGCTGCAAACAAGACACGGCACAAAAAAGTCTCATGGTGGCCATCAAATTTTGTGGAAAAATGGTGAGGGTTGGTACTCGTTTGGATCACTCCATTTGTCCTGAAGCAGGAGTTGGACTTTGACGCGTTGACCGTTGACTGGAGCAGAAAGGAATAGGCAGCCTGACAGTGATCACCCTGATCCGGCTATGGCCTGTTTACTTCCCATGCAAACCTAAAAAATTTCCTCTTATTATTAAAAAAAAAAAATTTCCTCTTCCCCCATCACATCGAATCTTTAAACACATGCATGGAGTATTAAATGTAGGTAAAAAAAATAACTAATTGCATAATTTGTCTGTAAATGTCGAGACGAATCTTCTGAGCCTAGTTAGTCTATGGTTAGACAATTTTTGCCAAATAACAACAAAATGTGCTACAGTAACTTTTCGCACACTTTTCTCCAACTAAACACAACCTATGTATCCGTTGAAGATTCTCTCTGTTCTTCCCGTCGCAGATTATATTTAAAAGAAAATTTGTCGCAGTGAACAAGTAAAAATACTTTTTTTTGGAATCTTCTGACTGGACGCTTGCAGTTATTGTAACTGGGAATGGACTTCGTGGAAATTGGCGTCGTTATTACGAGTCGTAGATCGTATATGTAGTACTGATTTTATATCCTACTATAAAAGAGCGAGTTTTTTTAAGGGGGCTCTCCCTCCGTAATAACCGTTGGATCTGGCTTTCGTACTATATGAGTCCTTCGTCGTCCAAGATCTTACATCTTATAAGACGCAACCGTCCAGAACTCAATCTCACGTAAGATTCAAACTCAGATACGTCTCACCTAATTATATCTTCCTAAAGGCAAGAACCGCAGCAGAGCGTCACACGCCTGCTGCAGGCGCAAAGAAGGTATGTAATGCCGGAAAAAGAATTAGCTTGTTGGCGAGGTAACTTGATGGCATCGGCCACCAACAAGGAGCGGCCAACGGACCAAGAACAAGAAGGCCTACCTGATGCGATCGGCGAACGGCGGCCAGCTGTAGGTCAAGGTACAGGTACTCTTCCACTTCCATCACCTTAGACCACCTTAAACATCTACCTAGCATCCAGTGTTTGACATGCATCGTACATTCATGCGTACATTGAGAGAGATGGAGGAGCCGGCTATGTTCTGCACGTACAGGACTGCATGCAACGGCGACGTACGACGTGGGCGAGTGGTGGCTGCTGGCTTCAGCCCAACGTTAGTCGGAAAAAATAGAAAAGAAAATACAACGGTGCAAACGGGACAGAAGAAAAAGGAAAGGAAAAAGATAGAGATAATGGATGTCAATGGAAACACGTAGGACGAGAAAATTAAAAGAAAAAAAACCTCACAGGCGGACAGAAGCCTCGACGAAATATGGTGCAGTGAGAGAATATCCGTCACCATTTGTTGCTTGCTTCTTTCTCTTTAAGCCATTAATAACCGGCCGTATGTACATGGCCAAGGCTTCTACAAGATTTAGGACTACGTCATTGCTGGTGTCGCACACTGTGAAGGACAGCACGTACTGCCGCCCCGTCATGGTGCGGATCACCTACGCCATGGCGCTCTCGCTCCCTCCTGGCCAGCAGCTCCACGACATGCCAGCTCCGCGATGTCCCCGTCGATGTACTTGATGGCCTCGAGTGACTCCACTATCCATCGTGGCAGCGGCAAGTGGTCGTCGTCCACCACGCGCGACCCAGGCCCAGGTGTACGAGTCTCTGGGTAAACGTCCGCGTCGATCTAAACATGATCATGTCGAGCTCAAAGTCATCCACGTTGAAGATGTCATGGCTCGCGAAGCCCTCACCATAGCCTCCACAGTGGCATGTCCACGTCAGCTCTTGGTGCACACGAGGCGTGTTTTGGACTGTTGATGCACGGAAAAAATATTGAGGACTTAGATGATAACATTTGTAGTTTAAGAACCCAGATGAGAATCTACAAAAAAGTTTAAGAATCTATGATGAAATTTGATCTTATATATTTGTCTATATCTATGTATGTATCGTATACTTATATAAGGTTCAATCGTCATAGATTGATGTTGATAGTGTTTATCTAGCAAGAGATAATTAGTTCATAATTTCATATTTAAAGTTGTACGGAAAAATCCAGTTGATCGAAAAATGCCTATCTATCTTCCTCCTGCTATAAGTCGTTTGAGATCTTCCATTTTACTCTTCCACATTGATAACTACTACTACACATATCTTTTGCGAGGCAGGCAAAATCGATCTACCGAGGTGGTTGCCGTTAATAGGGCCTATTTCTGAGGGGTTGTTCGCCCGCCTCGGTTAATCGCATAGAAAAAAAGAAACGCGTGGATAAACCCGCCGAGCCCATCCACGGGTCGCTAATGCTGCTCTCGATTCCAGCACCAGCCGTTCGCCTCGCCTGCCGAATCCGCCTCCCTGCCACCAGATCTAGCCTTGTCGGCCGTGGATCCGCCACCGACGTTGTCGAATCTAGGCTCGCCGAAGCCCCTACCGCCGGATCCGCACCCCCCCCCGAAGCTACTACACCGGATCTGGCGTGGAGGAAGAGGGAGCCGCCACCGTGAGCAAGTCACGGTCGTGAGCTGATGTGGCGGGGAGGGGAGGAGGGGCAACCGGGCAGGCCCCCCGCTCCATGGCCACCGACGTGTGGCCACCTTGAAGGGTCCCCGCGTGCCGCAGCTTCGCCAGATCGAGAAGGAAGGGAGGGTAGGCGCGCCGAGAGGAGGGCCACCGACTTGTGGAGGGGAGGGGAGGGGAGGGAGCGCAGTCGGGATAGGGGAGGGGAGAAGACGTGCTGGGCAGTGGAAGGGGAGGGAGAGTTCTACACGAACTGATCAACTCGATTAAACAATTGTCATCTACCTTTGCTCTATATCGACAATTCAATTAACATTTTCATTCCATTTGAAATTGTTTTTATAAACACGTCCGTACGTGTTTATGAAAAGTATTTAAAATGCAATGGGAATATTAATATGGAGTTCAAACACATTTCACATTAATATCTTTGGTTCGTATAAACATATTTTGCATTAATATATTTTGGTTCGTATGGATGTTGGATTTGAAATGCAATGGGAATATTAATATGGATTTCAAACACATTTCGCATTAATATTTTTTTGGCTCGTATAAACATATTTTGCATTAATATTTTTGGTTCGTATGGATGTCGGAGTCCTTTTGGCTCGTATTGGTGTCTGAGTCCTCGAACAAGATAATTTGGCTCGTATAGGTGAAATTTGTGTCTTGGATAAACATATTTTTGTATTAATATTTTAGGCTCATACGGGTGTCGGAGTCTTTTTGGCCTGTATGAGTGTCGGAGTCTAATTTCGCTTCTCGCTCGTATGGGTGTTGGAGTGTTTAAAAAACTCGCTCCCACGTGTTTATTAAAAACATTTTACACAATAAAATATTACTCTAGAAAGACTAAATCATTAGCTTCAATGGGATTCAAACTCCACGAATATCTCTTTGCCACCACCATCGCTAAGGACTTCCTCCTCAATAATCTGAATTGTTGAAATCACTTGGACAATGACCAATCACATTGTTCGGCGTGGCGCAGTGCTCCATCGCGGAACCGGGAGCTCTACCTCTATAGTAACCGTTCGATCTAGACGTCGTGCTATATGAGCCATCCGTCATATGTGATCTTACATCTTACATGTAAGACTCCTAGCACGATACGTAAAGAAAAGATTCGATTTGTTTGAGTACTCGTCAGTCACGCAAGCAACCCACGTGGCCGTCACACGTGAAACTTTGGTTACATGGCAGCGAACGTGTCCATTATACAAAAAAATGAATGTGTTACAACTACAACGTACATAAAGTGTCCGTCATACGTGATCTTACATCTTACACTCTTAGCACGATACGTAAAGAAAAGATTTGGATTTGTTTGAGTCCTCGTCGGCCACGCAAGCAACCCACGTTGGCCGTCACACGTGAAACTTTGGTTACATGGCAGCGAACGTGTCCATTATACAAAAGAAATGATGTGTTACAACTACAACGTACATAAAGTTTTATTTGGGTACATGAAATTGGCAAGGAAGAAAAGGGGAATATCTGAGACTTGTGCTTTGTACATGTGCTTGTTTAGTTGCTCTTGCCGTATGCGTCTGTCGTCGTTGTATCTGTTGGAGATTAGGCGATGGTGTCCCTGCCTCAATGAACAATTAGTTCATAATTTCATATTCATATATCTAATTCAGATAGGAAAATTCTTTCCTACTTCTAGGGAATAGTTACTCCCATGTTTATATCTTTAGATTTAAGGCGTATATGGACCGACGAAGTGTATGTTCACGAAGTATAGACGATCTAGGGTCATATGTATGTCAAGTATGCAAGTATACATTGAGTATATGATTATAATTATTTTATATACTATTGTAATAGTATTAAAATAATATGTTAAAAAATATGGGTTCTTTTGAAAACCTATTCATGTAGTATGATTTGGACTGTCATATAATAATTATATAAACATACTCAAATTGATAAATGAGTATGCACACATACGCAATGTGATTTTATTGAAGATGGGGCGAAAGTAGGAAAAATGTACCCATTCAGATAATATATTATTAATCAAAACAATAAACACGTGCATGTCGCACGTGCATATTTGCTAGTTGATAAAAAAACAAAGTTTTCCACTGGGACCAAATTAAGCTTACAAAATGAACAAAACTAGCTGAAGAACATGACCGGTGAGGAACCAAGATGGAGATTCATCCAAACATCTAGCCTATAATGCAACTCTGCTGCTTATTCACCGCTTCCAAATATACATCGGAGCACAACGTGAACTTTTTTTTTTGTGTCAATGGGTAAACATATATAGTATCTATTTAGGTAAAAATAATTAGGGAAATGGAGCGCACCGAGGTTCTAAATAATTTCTAGATATGCCGCCAGCCGGATGACGAGTTTTCATTCGAAACCAACAAAATCATAAAAAGTCTAATTGCTACGGACTCTCCTGACCCCCTTGTTGTCCATATGGCGACTCGAGGGGCTGTCACCGTCGCCACCGAGGGACCTTGGGGCTGCCCCTCTGGCCGCCGTCGCCGCCCATCCGCCGTGCGGTGGTGGCGACCAGCAGTGCTGCTGCTCAAAAAAGTTGCAGCCGCGCCTTCCTTTCCCTCCTTCCTCTCCTCTCCCTTCCTCTCCTCCCCTTGCCCTCCCCGACCTCCTCCTCAGCCAGCGGAGCTCCATGGCTGGCGGCGCTCCTAGGGCGTCAGCATCATTCCTAGGCACCAGATCTGCCATGCTGCGGCAGGCGTCGGCTGTGTGGTGGCGGCGCCCCCTCGCTGGTTACCGGATCTGGCTTGGGCCAGGCCAGGGTGGGCCGGTGGCCGCAGCTCCATCCTGGTGGCAGTCGGATCCGGCGGGGGTGGCCAGGCAGCCACATCCCGCACTTGCTCCTTGCCGGTGGCGACCGGGGGCTACGGTCGCGGCGGCCTACCGAGCCGGCCCGCGTACGTCTCCTCCAGTGAGGTCCGGTTACCCGGCGGCTACTTGCACCTTGCGCGCGCGCTGGGGCTGAGCCTGGACGCCAGCCGCGTCATGCTCGCCCTCAACGGCAGGGCTCCGCGTCACCACGTGGCCGGAGTCGGTGCAGAAGGCTCAAGGCTGTGCCTGTGCAGGCATGCATGGAATTCTGGGCGAAAGCTCAGCTCGGCTTTGGCCGGGCCGACAACGGTGACGCCACGGGTGCCACTTACCTCCTTGGAGGCGTCGTTGATGAACCCCATGTCTCCCGCCGACGGCGTCCGATTCTAGGCGTTGCCCTGCCTTACATGTGAGACCAGCGGCGATGGCGTCCACAGGTTCCACCCTTGGGCGTCACTCCCTTCTTGAAGGCGTCGCTGAAGAATCCCTTACAGCTCGTCACTTATTCCCGTGTGGTCGCCAACTTCCGTGGCTCCTCCCGTCGACTTTTCGTGGAGTTCCTCACTGTGCCTGTATGTGCCTTTGTTCTACTCGCGATGGTTTGTCCTACAGGAATTGACCTTGCCGTCGTTGCTGATCTTAGTTGGTTGCTTTGCCGCTACTACTTTCTCCATGATGGATACTTGGCCATTATTGGTTCCTCTGGCGGATACTTTGCCGCCGTTGTCGTTGGTCGCTTCTACCCGAGCGGATGCTTAGCCGTCGGTGGAATCTCTGGCGAATGCTTTGCCGCCACTGGCTCTTTGGTCCCCTCTCTAGCACATTTGATGCCGAGAGCGTGCTGGCCCTCTTCTTGGTGGATGCTTGGCCACCGTGGCCTTCGTTGGCGAATGCTCTGCCGCCGTTGGTGCTGAATGCTTGTCTCTCTTCGCTGGTTGGATACTTTGCCACCAAGGCATTGTCTAGTTTGTAGGCAACCATCGCGTCGTTGTATCCTATTGTTGCAGGCTCAGTTGGTAGGTGTTGGGTGTCGAGGGCGGTCACTCTTTCTTTTATTCTTTTATATTGTTTTAAGTTGTATCCTAGGTTACTTACCACTAGCTTAGTGGTTTGTAATCTGTGTTATGAGGGCTCTCTCATAGCTGTGTTGTGTAATTCACTCCTCTTAATGAAAAACAGGCTATATTCTCCAGTCACGAAAATAAAAAGTCTAATTTCTTCCTTATCTCGTCTATGGTCATAATAACAATATTCAAAAGCAACAAAAATCACAATAAAAGGCTAGTTCCTTTCTTACCTCGATGTGGACTGGGGTGGGGTGGCGGGGTGGTTTCTTCACAGGCCTTTTCGGCCGGCCATGATCATCTGGGCTTGTTTACAGGCCTTTTCAAGCCCGGCCCAACAAGCTACATTGACAGCTCCCTCTGGCTCACCACGTAGAGCAATGGGGAATTTTCTCGGATAGGGTGTCTTGCAGCTCCAGACTGCCACGTCGGCCACCCGACGGCCACTCACTTCGCCTGGCCCCTGCGCTTCCACCCTTGCAGACAAAAAACGCGAGCGCGACGACGAGGATTCATTGAAGACCAGAGGACGAGGAGAAAGAAGCGTGCAAGCGGTCCAGTCTCATGGCGCCCTTCTCCGTCCTCCGCTCGTCGTCTCCGGTGGTGGCCGCCGCCGCCGCCGCGACGGCGCCGTCGTTCAGCGGCATGTCCAGCCACGGTACGGATCGATCAGCAGTTCGATCTGCATTCCAATCCATCTAGCTGCAGAATTGAGTTCAGGCGTTCTGTGGTCAGTCTCTGTGCATGTCCATGTGACCATGTCCGTTGCTAGTGTAGTTGTAGTTGAAGGTTTTTTTTTTTGGTAAGATCTGGTTAGTCAGTTATCGTTTGTTGATTCTTGAGATTCTTTGATAAGAAAATGTGTTCTTTGAATTCTTATATCAAGGGCTCAAGGCTACCATTATGAACGATGAGCATGGGCATGGCTACTGAGTGTTGGCTGTCCTGTATATTAACTTTGTGTTCTGAGAAGCATTGTGTCGAATGCAGCATCTGCACTGCGCATCAGCTCCAGCAAGAGCCGCGTCTCGTGCAGGGCCACCAGCAGGTCGCTGTCCATCAGGTGCGAGCAGAGCGCGAAGCAGGGCAGCGGCGGCGGCGGACCGGACGTATGGCTGGGCCGCGCGGCCATGGTCGGCTTCGCCTCCGCGATCTCCGTCGAGGTGGCCACCGGCAAAGGCTTCCTGCAGGTACGATACGAGTAACATAGTAGACAGCAGCAGCAGTCCGCGCGGTCGTTGCAATGCGCCGATGCTAACATGAAAAGTGCCGCTCGCCTTTAATTTGGTGGGTGCAGAACTTCGGCGTGGCTACTCCGGCGCCGACGCTGGCGCTCGTCGTGTCGGGGCTCGTCGTCGGCCTCGTCGTCTTCTTCCTGCTCCAGTCCGGTGGCTCACGAGACTGAGTGGGCACTGACAATGAACACGCATCGAACAGTCACAGGGTTCAGTGCCTGCCATCGTGAGTCGTGACATTTTTTTTTACCTGTACCGTGTAATGTAGTAACTGATCACGCTCATGTGCAAAGTACTCCTCTCTCAAACTTTGTCGATCTTCTGGAAACCAAAATGGGTGAGAAAGAAAATATGAAATTTTTGGGTCTGCTCAATCCTAGCCACGTACTGAACTGAATTGTGCATTTGTGGTTGGACTAGTTATCTGATGATGACCCGGCCTATACTGCAACATCATCTCCCCATGTCTTCCTTGATTGAAACTATGGAGCATGCATGAGTAGACGGCCTCGCGTTCTGCAAGAAGGAACACGGGGGCAATCTTTGAGCGAAAATCAGATCACAAGAATTACTTTGAGATGCTCTGTGATCGTCAAAACCAGGATATCTGTACTGTATCGCTATGTGTCGTCATGCAAAAGACGAAAACTCTGATCTGTTGGCCGGCAACCACAACACCTGACTTGTTGTCTGGTGCGCTATATGCAGTTGTACTACGAGCCCGGGCCTCGTTTAGATGAGAGAATTGGGGGAGAAAAACACTGTATCAGAATTCCTGTAGCATTTCGTTTGTATTTGGTAAAAATTATCCAAATTTTGACTAACTAGGCTTAAAATGTTCGTCTCGCAAAGTACAACAAAACTGTACAATTAGTTTTTGATTTCATCAACATTTAGTACTCCATGCATTTACCGACATTTTGATGTGACGGGAAATTTTTTTTTTTACATAGTGGAATTTGGGGGAGAATTGGAGAACTAAACATGGCCCGGGCGAGCTCTTGTACTACACGGATATCTGCAGGTCCATCACTTGTACGACCGTACTGCCTAGCGTTAGGTGCAAACAACTGGTCATGGATGTCCCAGTACGACACTACCACTAGTAGCGTACAGTACGTTCTTCATTGGCATCTAGCAGCATCTTCGCCCAAACTCCAAAGAGTGGGTTGGGAAAACTGCTACTACTAGCAGCGTGGATGATTCAAGAGAGTCTCCTTCACTGAACACTCTTCCCTGCAGTGTGATTATTCATCCTGAAAGGATAACATGACAGGGCGCACACGTACATCACCTGATCCTTGTCAACTGGGTCGAAACACGAGGAGTGCTAGTGGAAAGGCGGTCGAGATTAGTAGCAGATCTGCAGCACTGAATGCATGCGATCTGGCCGACCCGTTTCCCCTTGCACTGTGTTTGCTTTGCTTCACGGAGCACGCCACGAAACGGCCGGCTCACCTGATTCTGGTAGTAGTAGCTGACACCACCAATGCAAGCAACCACACAAGAAAACGATGATGCCCGGCCCGTTTTCTGTTGCGGAGATATACATGGTGCAGGAGCACTGCACACTCAACTTGCGCACACAGGGTTTTCAGCTGAATTATCGGTACTTCAAGCTTTAACCGCCGCTGTCACGTAGTGATGGTTCAAGTATGTAATAAAGATATAAGAGAGCGACGATGCTCCAGCTCAATAAATCATTGCTTGTCCACTTCACCAACTGCCTGTATAAATAAATAGGGAAGGGAGCTCAAGCCTCAAGTGGTAGCAGCACAGGCACGAGTGCCACTCTGAGGAGCTCTTTCGTGCACTGCAATCTCTATCAGGTAAGGTTCTTCCTCTGATCCTTGTGTTCAGGCAGTTCAGCTGCTAGCATGCATGTACTACTCTCATACGAGTAATTCGTTCATCCTTTGCATCTCTTTGATTCTTCACACTACTACTCCATAGTATTGTATCTCCTTTTTTTAAGAAAAAGGAGAGGGCGAGATGCGAGATCGCTACAGATGGTCCACTCCAGTCCTCTGCTTTACCAGCGTGTCTTCGAATTCGAAGTCCTCTTCCGTTTGTGAAAAAAAAAATTCAGATGTTGTGCTGTTTTTTGGACGATTTCAAGAAGACGAATCCGAGACAGTTTGTTCAAAAAATCGAATCCGAGACAGTTTGTTCAAAAAATCGAATCCGAGACAGTTTGTTCAGAGACAGAGAGAGAGAGACGCACTGTTCCTACTCGGTATAAAAAATAATCAAACCTTTGTTTCCAGCTCTGAAATCCTAAAGTCAAACGGTCCCGAGCAAGAAACCGTGTCGCGGGTTCTTTCTAGCGGCCGCGGCAGCGATAAATCAGAAACCCATTCGTCCGCCTTGAATAGCCACGCTGCTGCCATTTGACCTTGTGGTGATCGACTCTGCAGGCGGGCGAGGGGACGAGGAGGAGATGGACGGGGAGCAGGCGGCGCGGTGGGCGGCGGCGCAGGAGGGGGTCCCCGTCGGGGCGGACCTGGTCGCGGCGGCGCTGCGGCAGCTGCAGTTCCTCGCGGCGGTGGACCGCCGCCGCTGGCTCTACGACGAGGGCCCGCTGCTCGACCGGGCCATACGCAGGTACGGATGATCTCGCGGGGGGGGGGGGGGGGGGGGGGGGGGGGGGGGTGCGGGGAATCTTTGTTTTCCTTTCCCCTTGGCTTTTTGGCTCTTGGAGAAAGCAAGAGACGTTTTTAATGCTTGCTTCAAGATTCATTTAGTAAAATCTTTAGGAAACTTATGAGATTGAAAATGAAAATGCTGGTACATGAATCTTGATTGCAAGTTCCTCTTTATTTCTGTAATGTAAAGCAACCATAGATGGAAAGTGCTGGTACATGAATCTTGATTGCAAGTTCCTCTTTGTTCCTGTATAAAGCAACCATCTTCTTCATGAATATCAATCTAAGAAATCTCTAGTTGGATAGTAAGGCCTGCAGGAGGGCAGGTGCCTGAACTTCAGCTTTGGGGGCAGAATTCAGCAGAGAGCTGGGACCAACTGTAAATAGGCTTGCTCTGTTTTTTTGGCCTTACCAGGAGATATTTACCTGAAAATGATCTGCATGTCACATGACAAGTCACTGTCATGTTTGAATTATTGATGGTTTCATGATTATTTTTTCTTCTTGTGCTGGGATAGTCTCCTATTCTCCTTATCAATACAGAAAAAATGTAATCCGATTCATGTCCTGATTTGTAATACCCATTGACTTTTTTTTGTTTGGTTTTGTTGCTATGCGCTAGGTACAAAGCATGCTGGCTTCCCCTTCTTGATAAGCACACTAAGGCTGCGGTTGTAGATGGGCCATTGGTTGTTCCTCTTGACTGTGAGTGGATATGGCACTGCCATCGGCTTAACCCGGTACACACTCTTACCATGATCATTTTCTGTATTTCACGATGATCTAAACACTGCATCAGGCAGCCAACTGCATTAACTTTACTGATATATATTATGACTATTTGGAAATGTTTTGTGAAAGCAACTTGTATGCCTGTACTCTTATTGATGATGCTATTCACAGAACTTAGGGAACTAATTATTCAAGCACACACCTTTCAGGTTCAGTACATAAGGGACTGCAAGAAAGTATATGGTAGAATACTGAACAATAACAATGTTGAGTCGTCCACTCAAACAAAATCAACTCTTCAGTCAGAAAAGATTTGGAAAGAGTTGTATCCTGAGGAGCCCTTCGAATTGGTGTTCACAAGAACCTCTGACGTTGCGATGGATGTGAACCCTGGAGCTGCAGAGAACATTACCTATGATCTGGTCTCTGCTGTTAAGAGACAATCCTCTTTCTATTATCAGGTATTTGCATAATCTCCACCCCAGTATATGCACGTACCTATGTCATACAAAATTACCTGTTGACTTATAAATAGTAAATTTTATACGATTAAGTTATACTTCATATCATTATCAATGTTTTCTGATCGGCTTATCGTTCCTAATCGGTCTGGTGCCGATCAGGATGATCAGGACGATTAATCGTCGATCAGGACGATTAATCGGCCTCTGATCGGTCTAATCGTCCATATAATCGTCCAGCATATAGCAGGACTATATATCATATATGTATGGTATATATACCATATACTATATATTTATATAGTAGACATCGAGCATCAAGACCATATTTTTAGTTGGTTGGTTACTTACCTATGAGATCTGACTCCATATTGATGTCCCAGCTTCCATATGTTTGCCCAGTAAGTGAAGCAGCCCATCTGTCTATTTACTGCTGATCGAGCCATAGACCTAATCGGACGATTTATCGCGAGTAATCGACGATTAATCGGACGATCAGGTTTCTGATCGCTCTGATCTAATCGAAGGGCCTAATCGAGTGCTAAGTACCGATCAGGACGATTAATCGCGATTAATCGGACGATCAGAAAACATTGATCATTATACACTGAAAAGGCAACCATTTTTTTTAACAACACACTACAGATGTTCACCTAGATTAATTGACCTAGTTAGTGCAGGTGACAGCTATTCAATTTTATTTTCGATTACTGGTCCTTACAATAGATAAAATGATATGAGCAGAAAATCAGAAAGTTTCACTTCGTTCTGCCAGGTTGGAACACCAACAATGCATGATCCACGGTTTCTCCAAGAAGCTCTAGCTCGATACAAGGCGTTTCTGTACCTGATCAAGATAAATCAAGAAAACGGGTTGCAACGCTTCCGTGTACCGACCTACGATGTGGATCTCTTCTGGCACACTCACCAGCTGCATCCTGTTACCTACCGCAACGACATGGTGAAGCTTCTTAGAAAAGTTTTGGAGCATGATGACACCGATGCTGATCGATCTGAAGGAAAGAAACTCGATGTTGGATTCACCGAGACTACTGAACAGTTTGAGAGTACCTTTGGTGTAAGATACTGGAAGGCTGGATGTATGTACCGTGGCAACATGCCATCTCCTGTGACATCCACTCCTCAGATATTCAGTACTGAGGTTGGTACGGGGTCTGACATCTGCAAAGCTCAGAAGGATCTTAATGCCCTCGACATAACAGCTATAGAGGTATGATACTCTCTTCTTTATGTAACAGTTATTGCAAAAAAAGTACATATCTAGCTTGAATGATCTGATCTGATCTGATAGTGAGTTCAAAATGATGCATGCCATACTACTAATGAACGATGACTATTATAAACAGTTGTTTCTGGATACATAACTGATATGATAATTTCATAAATTCTGAAGCAAGCAATTCTTCTGCAAGAGTGTCTTCTCTACTAAATTAAGACTTCAACATCTCCTTTGCAGTTATATTTACAAATTGTGGACATCAAGAATTTGCCTTCTGCTGTTCGAAAAGAAAATGTGTATGTACGGTTCTCCAAGAATCAATCAGATATGTTTATCAGTGATGGTGGCAAGTTGGATATTTCAACAGTTACAGGGAAGAACACTGGAGTTTGTTTACAGTGTGAACCTACCGGAGAACTCATTATTGTAGTAATGGTTGATCAGGTATCAAAGAAACCAGAACCAATAGGGAAGGTTTCTTTCCCACTGCATGATTTGATAGGGCCAGATTCTAAGCTCTCCTTCGAGAAGTGGTTTGAACTGAAAGCTCATGGTGGACATGCCACTTCCCCTCCTGTTAGTCTTCGTGTTGCAGCTTCTGCTACTGTCCCAAGCAGCTTTCAGAAGGTGTTCAGCATGGTCAGGATGGAGCCTTTCTCTCTCAAGTCGTGTCTTTTGCCACATTCCATCAAGGATCAAAACATGAGCAGCTGGACTCGTTTCGTATATGATTGTGGTACCGAGCTTATCCGTCTTCAGATAAGGTAATTTTCTTCATTTATTATGAAATGAACAGATACTTTATCTGCAACGGTACAGATAGGTAGAACTGTAAGTCAAACAATATGTTTGATGCTGACTAGTAATACACAGTGTAGTCTACACTACTGCCGCTATGGCTTTGCCGTCTTTTACATCTTCCAAATGAGGTTTAGTATGCAAAGATGGAAATCGGTAGTTGCAGTTGGAGCTGATATTCCTCTTATGAAGAAATCTATAACTATTCATTCAGATCAGCCTACAGTTCATTTGACTAGTGGAAGGACTTTAGTTACTGGTATATAGAACAGTATGTCTTTATTTGCCAGGTTAAGCAGGTTGAGAAAAAATTTCCGTTCCTGTAAAAATTACTACTAATCTGAATCATGCTAGCAAAAATGAGATTAATGACTCCACTGTATCCCAGAGAGAACAAGGCAAAGAATGGCATGGCTTCTGTTCGAGAATTGGTTGGAGTATTGAAGTCACCAAAAAAGCAATTTCAGCTTGCAGAATTCAAGGCGGATAAGTGGACCCTAAAAGACTCCAACTTGTCAATTAGTCATGGCACTGATGGCAGTCTACTCGATCTCAAAGGTTTCAACCAACTCGTAAGCATGCATAACTCAAGCTCAGTTCACTGTAATGACCACTAGCTAGTATTCATGTAGCAAGCTCAAATTTTTTGTATGTGTTTGAAAAAAACCAGATCAAGCTCTATCGGGGAAGGAAACTGGAATACGAGCGCAAATGCTGCAGCGCTCATTCTGAGGACGTTACAGCTGTTACTGCTGTAAAGTTCTGTGCTGAACATCCGTATGGCAAAGCTGTTGCCTTGCTAGACACTGAATCTCAGCTTATCATGGTACACTTCTATTTGTCTTGTCATTTGAAACCTGAATTTTCTTTTCTTTTCTTATATTTTTTTTGCACCATCATAATCATGCTCGTCATTCTTATAGGTGAATGAGGATTGGTTCCTACTTCCATGGATCACGATATCAGTCCTGTTCATGGACGCTGATGACAAGGACAGCGTGAAACTTATCGGTGGTGCCGTGGTTCAGAAGGATGCAGTGTTTGGATCTGACAGTAGCATGGTGCTAGACACGCAGACCGTCGGAGCAGGGAGCGTGGCAACGGCTCCTGCACAATGTGGCACTTGCAGCACAGCGTTCAGTGGTGACAAAGCCATGGCAGCCAGCAAGGCCGAACATGCTATCTCTGGTGCTTCTCGCACAGTCGTTGCAAGTGGTGAGAACGGCCACACCGAGTCTGCTGCTGGCTGTGGAAGCGGCTGTGGTGGCAGCTGTGGACCCATGGTGGCTGAGGACTCCAAGGCCGACAATGCCAAGTCTGGAGGCTGTGGTTCCGGGTGTGGTGGTGGCTGCGGTGGCGGGGGAGGCTGTGGGACTAGGACCATGCTGAAGGCCAGCACCATGGCCAGCGAGGGCCAGTCCAGGTCCGGAGGCTGCGGTGGTGGCTGTGGTTCCGGCTGTGGTGGTGGCTGTGGCAGCGGCATGGTCATCGAAGGCTCCAAGACCAACACCGCCAAGTCTGGCGGCTGTGGCTCCGACTGTGGTGGTGGTTGCGGCACCCTGTTCAACGCCAGCACTGCTGCCGGCCAGGGCCTGCCCAATAAGTCAGCTGGCTGCGGCTCTGGGTGCGGCGGCGGCGGCTGTGGTAGCGGCATGGCCACCGAAGGCTCGAAGACCGCCAGCCACGCTAAGTCTGGTGGCTGCGGCTCCGGCTGTGGTAGCGGTTGTGGAGGAGGCTGTGGCACCCTGTTCAGCTCCAGCACTGCGGCCGACCAAGGCCAGTCCAGATCCGGTGGCGGCTGTGGCTCCGGCTGTGGCGGTGGAGGCTGCGGCAGTGGCAGCATGGTCGCCGAAGGCTCCAACGGCAGGCACGCGAAGTCCGGAGGCTGTGGCTCTGGCTGTGGTGGCGGTTGTGGCGGTGGGGGTGGCTGTGGCACCATATTCAATGCGAGTACCAAGGCCGACGCCGGCGAGGGCCAGACCTCCGTGTCTGGTGGCTGCGGCGGTGGAGGCTGTGGTGGCGGTTGCGGCACCGTGTTCAAAGCATGATCATCCCGGTGTGCCTTGGGAATTGACGTTGTGGCTTGAGCATCCCTCTATAATCAGATATGTAAATAATCAATCAAGTAAATAAATGAAAAACCAACGGATCGGCTGCCTCCGTGGCCTTTCGTCTACAAAGAAAAACCTTGGTGGTTTTCCCTGCTGCTGCTTAGGTGGAAGTCAGGACTATGGGAATAGGGAACGCCCCCAACCATGCGTGCATCCTACACTGTTTTTAGTTTTTACTCTCTTGCTCCTCCACTATATGAGATTAAATTTGTTTGAAGTCAAACTATGCAATGTTTCATCAAATTTATAAAAAAATATATATTTATGAAATCAAATTAGTGTTATTAATATATTATAAAATATATTTTTATTTTAGATAATGGAAATAGATATGGCTTCATCTCTTGTCAACAAGAGAATCATACCACTTATTACAAAAAAAAAATGTTTAACCACACAAATGTCCCACTCAAATGTCAATTCTAACATTATTAGGCCATCCAAAGGAAGAAAAAAAATCAGTGTCATCGTCTCTAGCACTTAACAAACTTGGAGAATGTGTTCTTTATTGGCTTCACCCCACTAAAATTGTGTCTATTAGCATAGCCAGTACGTTTCTCTAAATATAACCTATAAAAAAGTTTTAGGTCGACACTTGTTAAAAACAACTTCATTCCTTGTAAGTCATATTTCCAGCAAATGGCTGCACATCTTATCATCAACAAGGATTGATTTGAAACTGCCCCTTGTTTGTACGACCTGTAAAAAGGATAATGGACATTTTTGGGAGTTTTACAAAGAGCACAAGGATTTATTTGAATCTCCCCCTTGTTTGTACGTCGTGTAAAAAAGATAATGGACATCTTTTGGGGTTTCAAACCCAATACAAAGAGCAACAAGGATTAATTTGAAAAAACTCCTTGTTTGTACCACCTGTAACAAAGATCATGAGCATCTTTTAGGGTTTCAAATCTAGTACAAAGTGCACCGCTCTCTAGAGAAATTTAGCACATAAGCAATCAAACAAGAGATGTTCAATTGTTTCTCTTGATTATAATATGACATATTTGATGTGGTGACTGTTAATATTTTTCTTTTTATTATAACATTATTTGACTAACAAAGTTTTTATCCCTTGTATATTTTAGGAGCGTTAAGAACTGGTTGTTGCAAGTAAAAAAACACAAACTTTAGTCAGTGCGGTCGCTGAGCTGAGTGTGACGGAGCAAATTATCTTCTCTTCTCTGGCCCGTTACACGTTTTATTGGGCAATTTCCTTTTATTGGTCCACGAAGAGGGGCCTGTAGCGTTCTGCCCCTCCGCTGCTGGCCATGGTAGACACCAATCGATGATCGCTACCTGAAACCCAAGCGAGTTTCGGTCCTCTAGACTGAGGCCACCAGGGAGGGCTGGGAAATCAGATTTGGGCCACAGAACACTGGGCCTAATGTCTTTTTTTTTAGGAGAGGGCCTAATGTCCAATGAGCTGTGGTGATAGGTCGGCCGCCGCTGCCCACACGAGGCCGTGCCCCAGGGCCCAGCGGCGAATCTAGCCCTTGTCACCTTGTCCGTCATCCCCTTCAATTGTTTTATTTAACAATATAACTTTGACTATAGATAGTTAGACTCGCAAACACGAATATTTGTATTTTTCTGCAACTCATAAACACCAATGTTTGTATTTTTCTGCAATATAGATATATGATTATGATTTTTTTATTTGTTTACTATATGTTTATTTTCTTAAAATCTCATATTGAAATATGTTTGTATTTTATCATATATTACCTCCGTACAAAAAATTGATATTTTAGAATTCAAAATCTTTCATAAAATACATCATTCTAGCAGTGAGTGAGGCCCATGGCCACGTGCGTTAACTCAACACCTCTCTCGCCCAACTGTTAGGCTTTGCAACCCATGAAAATTAGAGTAACCACTAATTTCACATCTTTCTTAGTCTGTCCTAAAAGTTCTTAAACATTACTAAGTCTTTAGATAGAGGTAGTATTATATCAACTGAATTTAACCTTAACTTAAACGCATTAAATATGGCGTACACATGTTGTTGGCTTTATTTTTTTCTTTTTATACTGGCTTCATTTTCTTCTTAATAATTGCATCAGTGTGTAATAGCACAATATGTATATCGTATTTTGGGATGATTTTTGTGTAGTGAAAGTGATGGTTAATTTATAAAGATGTGTATTAGCACTTTAAATTTATTTCCTTCAATTAATATGGTATTTTCTGGGCCTTAAAAAATTAACGTGGGGACCCGTTTTGTTGGCCAATTACTAAAATAATAAGTTGTAAATCACATAAAGTTTTCTAGAAAGATCTGACAAAAGGAAGTGGATTCATAAAATTGTCACTTAAATTCTCTAAATATACTTTCACAAAGAAAACTTCTTTAGAAAGCCGACATTAAAAATTTATGCACAATATTTTCATGAAAATTACAACGAAATTCGATGAACTGTTTTTGTTCTCTAGAAAGGTTGAAGTATACCTAGCAATTTGTTTAGGAAAACTAGCATATAAAGTTTAGTAACAGGAGGCTTTCAAATTTGTTTTTAAAAACTTTGACAAAAGAGGTGGCCAGAACACCTTCATATAAAATTATGCACCTTTTATTTATAAAAAAGAAGGTTCTATATAAAATTACTTGTGTGACAAAAAAACAAGTATTCTTGTTTGGTTTTTAGGTGATTGATTTTAGTAAATACATATATTGGTAAAAAGTGTAGTCAAATATTTTTCTCTTAGGTAATAACTTAAGAATCATTTGTAGTCAAATATTATTCTTGTCTTGGGCTTGCCCTTGCTCTTCGCTCCAAGAGCAGATACACCTTCTCGAGTGGGCGCCATTGATGGGCGGGGTGGTGGTGTTGACGCCTGGCGAGGTGGCGATGCGGCCGGCGGACGCGGCACTGGCTCGTGGCTGGGCAGCGGCCGGCGGCGCTAGCAGGGTGAGGACTAGGATGTGGGGACGCGGGCAGCCGGCGAGGTCGATCGGGTAGAGGTGCGGTCACGTGGAGGACTGGAGGTGACGAGGCGTGACCGATGAAGTCACGTGGAGGAGGCACGGCCAGCGGGCTCGTCGTGTCTCGCGTGGATGGAGGCGTGGCCGTCGTGTGGACCGTGGAGCGGTGGAGGATTGGAGGTGGAGTGAAGTCGTGACGGGGTCGCGGCGCATCAATAGGGAGTGCCGTTAGGGAGAGGGAGATGGAACTACGAGAGTGGAGGGAGAGGGACCGAGAGAGTAGGGTCTTCATTGGGCTCGGCTGTATATAGGCTGTGTGACCTGTGTGTGTAGTGGACCAAATTTGGTTTAAACCAAATTTCGAATTCAATATATTCTGAATTAAAAGTAGAAAAGTAGAAAACAGTCGAAAAACGACTAAACCGTTTTCGTTCCGATTTTGAATTTGGTGTTTTGAATTTCAAACTGAATTCGAATTTGTTCGAAAATGCAAATTCGATCGGGTCAAATGTAAAAAAACGATGCGGTTCGATTCGGGATATTTCTGTTTCGCTTTCATCCCTAATATAATGCTGCCGAATTGAACATGCGTCGTACTGCGTCGATGCTGTCTAGTTGGGCCTGTTTGATCCTTAGTATTAAAAATTAGCACTATGTTTGAATGCTAATTAGAAGTATCAAATGTGAACTAATTTTAAACTAATTGCATAAGCGGTGACTAATTAGCAAGACCGAATTTAGCCATGATTAACCTATATGGTGCTACAGTAACATTGGCTAATTAAGGGCTAATTAGGATTAATTGATTTGTCTCGCCAACTAGTCATGGCTTATGCAATTAGTTTTGAAATTACTTCACGTTTAGTCCTTCTAATTAGCATCCAAACATAGTTAAAATCCAAACAGGACGATGCATGTGAGTTGGGGCCTGATCTTGGGCTCATCGCATCGTTGGGACTTAGGAAGCACCTGCCCATCCTGGGCTCGCTGCCACACATCACCACTAGGGCGACGCTTTCCTGTGCTCTACTCCCATGATCAGTCTATCAGTCCTATCGATTATTTGCATCGTGTGTTCCTACCCATGGGAAGAGATCAGAAGGTGGGTGATGAGTGTCAAACATAGGGGTATGCCAAGTCCCTGGGAGAAAGACTTCCGACCAAGAGACCTCTCAACCGACCCCTCTGGGATCGCCATTGGGTATGCTCGTGTGTACCCTCTGACTGAAGATCAGGTAGAGCACGAGCATGCCCACAGCCTCCGCTCAGGGCTTTGGGGCTCCCTAGAACCTCAGGCTCTAGACCGACGGTAGCTCGAGCTTGATCCCTGACTCAGCCCTAGCTCGAGCTAGTGCTCGGGCAAAGATCCTATGCCCCAAACATCTGCCCACTCGAGTGTAAAGGATCGCTCGGTGCTGATCCTAGGGATGCCTCACCGCAGGTGGAGCTTTCCCCCTCGCCGGAGAGGAGGAAGACGACGAGTGCGGTGAAGGAGCTCTCAGTGCCCCTCTCTGGGTTGCTCTGCTATCGGTGCAGAGCTTGAATGGAACCGTTGAAGGGTCGAGATGGCGGACTAGAGGGGGGGTGAATAGTCCTTTCTAAAACTTAAACGCGTTGGCTAACCGAAACAAATGCGGAATTAAACTTATCGGTCTAGCCAAGACTACACCCCTCTATCTAAGTTCACAAGCACCTCACAAAGATCCTAATTAAGCAACTAAGGTGCTTTCCTTAGCAAGAGCTCTCCTATTTAACTCTAGAGCAAGGTCACACAAACCTATGCACTAGTACTTTGCAAGCAAGAGGGAGCTCCTACACAATTCTAGTAAGCAAAGCGCACAAAGCCTAAGCTTACTAGCAATGCTCAATAACAAGGCTACACAAGCCAAATTAGAGAGCGCAGACTACTTAGCTACACAAACTAAGCAATGTGACTAACAAGGTTACACAAACCGAATTAGCCACGCAAAGGGGAAGCTTCTAGCGACACAAGCAAGAAGACAACTAGCAAGCTACACAAGCAAACTAGTTAAGAGAGCAACTACACAAGCACAAGTATATATGAAAGTAAATACAAGCTTGTGTTACACGAAGGCAAACCACCGAGAAGAGTAGACAAAGTTGACACGGTGATTTTCTCCCGAGGTTCACTTGGTCGCCACCAAGCTACGTCCCCGTTGTGTCGACCAACACTTAGATGGTTCCCCGGTGTGACCCTCAAATCACTTGCCCCTCAAGGCACGCCCCGCAAGGCACCGCAAGACACCACTCTCAAGTGAGGTAGCTCAATGACACGCTCAACTAGAGTTGCTCTTCGCGATCCCCGCGGGGTGAGCACAATCCCCCTCACAAAGCTTCTCCGGAGCCTCGCACAATCTTCTTGCGAGCTTCGACGGAGCCACAAGCCACCAAGCCGTCTAGGAGGTGGCAACCTCCAAGAGTAACAAGCACCACCGGCTTGCAACACGATCACCTAGTGCCACTCGATGCAATCTCACAAAGCACTCGCACTAGAATCGCTCTCTCACTCGATCCGATGAACACTATCAAGCATGAGTGAGTTAGAGGGCTTCCAAGCACTACCACATAAGCCACCAAGGCCAAAGTATGCTCAGCTACCGGCCAAGACCGGCCACAAGGTCTATTTATAACCCCACGGTCAAATAGAGCCGTTACCCCACTTGTCCGTTTTCTGCGGGAGCACCGGACGCGCCGGTCGTGACACACCGGACGCGCTCAACCGCGTCCGGTGCCCCTGCGACGTCCACGTGACCACCGAATTCAAATTCGTCCGTTAGATCCACCAACGGTCACTGCGCGCCAACGGTCAAACGAGCCACCGGACGCGCTGTTGCGAACCACCGGACGCGCCGGTGCGCACAGTTCCCGCACGCGCGAAGACAAGACCGGACGCGCTGATGCGAACCACCGGACGCGCCGGTGCGCACAGAACCCGCGCCCGCGAAGCAAGACCGGACGCGCTCCTCGCAACCACCGGACGCCACAGTACCCGCGTCCGGTGCGAGTCCAGTAAGCTCCTTAGACCACCGGACGCGTCCGATGGTGTAGGACCGGACGCGCACTGCGTCCGAAGACTCCGTGACACGCTGTTCGCCAGACCGGACGCGCCGGTCCCGTGGGTCACCGGACGCGCCGGTGCCAAACCCCAGCCCGCGCGCCTGACCCCGACGCTGCACTGACCGGACGCGCCGGTCGCACAGTGACCGCGTCCGGTGCAGCGTCCGGTGCAGCGTCCGGTGCTGCGTCCGATGCTGCGTCCGGTCACTTCCGTGACTGCGTTCGCCTCCGTTTCTTTTCCGACTTCCGGCGCAATGGAAAATAGGCATTTCACTTTTCCAAAAAGCGCCGAATCCCGCCTCGCAAGCTCGGCGGGAGGGAGAGAGGAACCCAAACCCTCTCTACCGCTCAAACTCCACCGCCTTCGCAAAAGTGCCAACACCAACAAGTGATCACCACCTTGTGCACGTGTGTTAGCATTTTCACAAACAATTTCTTCGAAGGAATTAGGCACTCAACTTGCCTCGCCACTCGATCCTAACACGTATGCAAAGTTAGATCGCTCAAGTGGCACTAGATGACCGATATGCAAACAAGTTTGCCCCTCTTAATAGTACGGCCATCTATCCTAAACCCGGTCATCAACTTCTCTACACACCTATGACCGGTGAAATGGAAATGCCCTAGGTTATACCTTTGCCTTGCGCATTCCACTCCATCTCCTCCGACATTGATGCAACACATGCACCAACCATATCACAAATGATATGATCCACTTCATATCATCATGTGACCTTGGTCCATCGATCTTGACCTCACTTGCTCTTCACCGTTGCGTCGGTCCATCGGCGCCAAGTCTTGCTCAAGCTTCACCGCCTCACGGTCCATCGCTCCAAAGCCTCCGACTTGCCCTTCACACTTGCAACCGGTCCGTCGAGCCAAGCCTCATCTTGATCTTTGCCACCTTGGTCACATGACTCAATGTCATGTCTCATATGCAATGAGCTCCTTCATGACACCATTACCTGTGGACTAATCTCCTGTGTATCTTACATAACCACATATTAGTCCACCTAAGTTGTCACTCAATTACCAAAACCAAACAAGGACCTTTCAACCGTGAGGACTCGAATGATCGGCATTGAATCATCCTACCTGTCAATGAAACCTGGTCGACAGTCTACTGAGGGGTATGCCCAAGGTAGTGATTTGTCGGTAGACAGGTGCGCAAGCTACGAACTAGATGGTGACACAAGATACAACAAGGTTTTTATCCAGGTTCGGCCACCGTGAGGGTGTAATACCTATGTCCTGCGTCTGATCTGTATTGCTGTGTATAATGAGATGTGTTTTGAGGGGGTCCCCTGTAACACCCCGGTGTTACGCAAGCATTTAGGCATTGCAAATCATGCATATTATGCATCATCAAGCATCATAATCATACATGCCTAATCATGTTAAATAAACATTGAAACAATGCTTTGAAACATTGAAACATGGACTTGAAACATGCTTGTTTACTTAACTAATTAACTTTTAATGGTTCACCATGATTTTTGGAGCAACTTTGTTATTCAAAGTTTTCTAAAAATTTGCTTTTAAAAATGTTATTGAAAATGGTCAAAATACTCTTTATTTAGCTTTTAACTTCCAATTCAAAATCTATTTGGATTTTTGAGTTGGTCCCTTAATAAAAGTTGTAGAGAATTAAATTCTAAGCAACTTTCATTCTTGGGTCATCTTCAAAAAAGGTCATTTTATTGCTCAAAATGGTATTTGAAATCTGATATTTGAAAAATTCATTGAAAATGAAATTGGAAAAATGCTTTTCTTGTTTAAGTGGGCCGGCGCCTCGCTTCTGGCCAGCTCGCGCAAGCTAGCCCGGCCTGCCTCCGCGCCCGCCCGCTCCCCGCACTCGCTTCCGCTCACGTGCGTCGCACGTGCCCGAGCCGCGCGCACTCGCTCGCCAGCCAGAGCGCGCCGCGCTCTGCCGCGCTCGCCGTGTGGAGCTCGTCCACCGGCCGCGGTGGGCGGCGTCGGACCGCCGGTCGGAGGCGATGCACCTGGACGGGCTCGCGTCCACCTCCACGCCCTGGCCTCACCTTAAGGCCGCGCCCGGCCCTGCTCTCTCTCTCTCCCTCGAGCCATTCCAGAGCACAGCGCCACCTCCGCACACCGCCGCACCTCCGCTGGCCTTGCTCGCCGCCGTCAAGGCCTCCCATCCCGATTCGGCGTGCACGCGGTGCCGCCCCAACTTCCTCTTCACCGTGCGCATGTTGGCAGCTGTCGGCGTCGAGGTAATAAGGCGGATTTCGCCGCTTCGTCCCCGCCTCCGGTGAGTGCGCCGTCACGGCCCGCATGGCCAGCCATGCTACCACACCCTTCTCCTCCTCCGTTGCGCGAGCACCGGGTCCGCCTGTACCCCGCGAAACCCCCGCGCTCCTTGCCTTGCCCCGCCTCGGTCGGTGTCGGCTTAACGCCGGCGAGCCGCGCCTGCGTCACCGCCATGCATGCCAGCGTGCATGCTCCGGTGCACCGTTGGCTCATCCGAGGGCACCAAGCGGTGCGGCCTGGCATGACGAGCACGTCGGTGCCCGCGGCACCGCCGGGGAGCTCGCCGTCGGTGAGCACCGGCCGGTGGAGCTTCTCCCCTGCTTCTGTCTCACTGGACAGTGGGGCCATGGGGCCCACCTGTCTGCCTCCTGGCTCGGGTCTGGGTGAACCCCGCAGGGTGCGTTTAGTATTTAGGGCGGCCGGTTTTAAAAAGAAAAGATAAAGGAATTATTTATTTCAGTGAAAATGTTTTAGAAATTTGTATCTTGCTCCAAAGTGCTCCAAATTTGGTGAAACAAATTTTGCTAGGTTTCTTTTGAGTAGATCTACAGCATAAAAATATTGCATGTTTATTTTGAGATACTTTTCTGTGGAGCTTTATTTAAGTCTTGTAATTGCTATTTATCTTAAAAAATAAATAGTAAATAGAATATGTATCAGAAAAATATGGTTCCACTCGCATTAGTTTTCTTTTGTGATGTAGTTTTTGGGAAAAATGTATGCTATGCATGTTCTGTGTGAAATTATTGATGTCTAGTTCAAGTGCTAATTATTACCTAGATTTGTTATTTTCTTTATAAGGAAAAATATGAATAAAGAATGCATGTGATAAATTTTGTACAGTGATTATTTACTGTGTAGAATCTAGAAAAAATGATAAATCTGTTGTTTGATACTTTTCATAATACAAAGTATTTTCATGTTCATATTTATGCCATATCTTGTCATTTTTGTGTAGGCAGTTTTGCTTATTCAATTCACATAAAAATTTTATGGTAGACTGATTTTGGGGTGACTGTGCTACTGTATTTTTCTTAGATTTTTATGAGCACCAGAATTATAGGTTGCTGTTGTAGCCCTAGTTTAAATTGAATATAAGATAATAATTTCTAATGCATGTTTAGTTACTAATATTTGCTTTGGTGTATCTTTGAAGCATCTTAGCTTGCTATGGTGACTTAGTAAGTAGTATAGTGGTTGTAGTAGTAGTTTAGTAGTACATGTTATTGGATGATGTTGACTACCTTGTAGAAGAGTTGTATTTCTACTCTATCCAATAAAGTAAACATGTTCATCTACATTTCATTCATCATGATCATTACATGTCATCCCTCTAATGCACCTATGCATGAGCACTTATACATCTACATCATACAGGATCGCAGGAAGGAATTCCGGTAGCAGTTCCCGAGGAGCCGGAGGAGCAGCCCGAGGTACAAGAGCAGGAGGTTCCCGAGGCAGACGAGGAGGTCGGTGAGGATCTTTCAGAGCATTATAAGCCTCCTACTTTATAAAGCACTTTACTATATATATGTTATATATTTGATGCATTAAGTTATAGGGGTTGAGTGCAACCGTTGCTACATTATACCTTGTTTACCCTTCTTATACCCTATCCTTGTTACCCTGGTATTCGCAGTCGAGTAAATGCTTAGCTTGCTTAGACCGGTAGAAGTCAGGTGATTTCCTGTCACCTGCGAGCTATAGGTGGTTACCTGGATCTCCTTGGATAATTATGTCATCATAGGATAACTAAGTGTTAATTTGAAGTTGAGACCGGATGGAGACTTACAGGGTTTCGGACTGTAGTGCTTTCCATCTGTGTCGGTTAAGGACCGATCGTTGTTGGGCCTCGGGTCATGTTGAACGCATGCCTTACATTTAGCTGGCCGAATAACATACCTTTCGATCGTGAAGCTAGGAGATTATTCGGGCCGAGTGGATTGCCCGCAGCGCACTGCACCAGAGAAGGTCTGGTAGGACACGGGGGTGCGATGATAAGACCGAAGGGCAGTCGGTCGGCCCCCGGGTACATGTGGTTCCTGGCAAACTCGAGATTTTACCTGGATAGTTGACTCGGTGACCAATATCTCACTTTAGCGGGTGAGTGAGGTTTGTGTGAGGAATAAATTACCAGCTGGTTAATAATCGATTCGAATCGCCATCGTTCACTGGATAGTGAACACTTGACTTGAGTTACTTCATCGTAGTAATGTTGATGGAACACCTGGACAGTTAAAATGGATATGACATTATGGTAGTTGATATTGATCATTGGTTATCATTACTTGTTAATCACATGTTTACTCTAGTATTGGTGCAAATGTAGCCGATAGGTTAATAATTATTAACTTGACAATAATGCTTTTGGAAAGATTCTTGTAATACTAAAAATGCCCTTTTACAAATGAGTCAGCTACCCCCACGATAAAGCATTCATAATCCTTGGTGTCATTTTATTTTCGGTTATGTCGAGTAAGTCTAGCTGAGTACCTTCTCGTACTCAGGGCTTTGTTCCCACTTGTTGCAGATGGGCAGATGTATTACGGCTACTGTATCAACTGCCTTTATCCTATGATGGGTGAAGCTTAGGACCATGGGCAGTGGTCGTTCCCTATGTCTTATCTAATGCTTTTATTGGAGATGATCATCAGCTGGCACTGTACTTGAACTCTGTGTGAGTGTGTGGGTGAATTTGAACTAAATGCTTCCGCTACTTTTATTTGAACTTGGTTTGTAATAACTATGTTTAAACTCTGATGAATCCGTGATGTGAACTTTTATGTAATTTATGATGGTGACCGCTAAACTTATTACGATCTTGGCTAGTATGTGAGTTGGTTTGAAATCCCTCGAGATTTCACGGACTACCGGGTTATATGGGCTTAAGTTTGCTAAATCGTCTGCTCCGGTGGATGATTTTCTTAATTTCGTATAATTGGTCGGTTCTGTTACAGCTAGTATCGGAGCATGGTTTAGCGTGTTACTGTTCATAAGTGTATTTAAAACAAAAAGGTGTTTGAAAAACGTGATTTCCAAACAAAAAAGTGTGTCAGTGGTCATATCCTTTATGCCCAGTTAAGGACTCTAGGTGGCTTATTTAAGTACTGACTTGGGGTTCTTGCATCATATTTCTCTTTCGTTGCTCATACGGCGTGCTATTGTATGAGTGCCACTTGTTTAAGTGGTAGTGTATGGATCAATTGCCTCTACGCCTCGGTAAGTGTGAGTTGTGAGAGCATAATCGGATACACCGCCGATCTAGGGAGAGTGCTTATATGATGCTGGAGTAAATACGTGTTCTACGCATGTTTTACAATGGTGTCGCATGTGTGGTTGTTCCGTCCGTTGAGGCGATGCCGTCAATAGGACGATGGTTTGGGTAGTTACTACCGTTGTATGCGTATTTGGGGATGCGTATAGAGCGTGTAGATAAATTTACTGCTTTCATGCATCCATTGGGAATTGAGCTGAAATGAATCTTCTGCAGGTACATAACAGCGTGATCGTGTAGAACGTATTAGTTACGTATATGAGAGATCGTTGTATGCCACCGTCTATATCGCTAGAATTCATTTATTTTCTAATTTTGTGAGAACGTACGAAACGTACATACATCATATTACTTGTGCATTTCATTCATGTCATGCATTCCTCCCATTATAAATTGACTATCACCTTTTGATAAAATTTGTACCAACTTAAAATATGTTCTCACGGGGTAGTAAAAACTTTGCTACCGATGGCCCGCACGAAGCAGACTGCCTGTAAGTCCACTGGAGGAAGAGCACCTCGACACCAGTTGGCCCTGAGGGAGCACCGCACCACGGACACCTTCTTGAGCGAGTTTGGCATGCCGACCTTGCTTTGGAGAGTGCTCCATGATGTGGGGTACCCAGAGGGTCAGGAGCCGGTGTACTCTTGGAGTGAGAGTCAGTTGGTTGAGGATGGGATTGCAGTGGTGGAGATCACAGTTCCTGCTCTTGGTGATGCTCCGGAGTGGGATGGCTAGCACTTAGAGTTCGAGGGTCGCACTCCTATTGAGGGTGCAGAGGGAGCAGCTTTCCATGTTATCAGGGACATTATGATCAGGTTTCCCAATGAGTTGGTAGCCGCGTTAGCAGGTACTTTTCCTCGGGATGATCCTCGAGATGGTATCTAGGTTCAACCTCAGGGAAGTGCCTTGGTTAGAGGTCCAGATGAGGGACAGGCTAGCGACAACCATGCCATGAGCGCTATGTTCACAGCTATCAGAGCTTATGAGGGTCTTGAGTGCACTTATTGGACTTTAACTGGCTTGCGTGGTGATGATAGGCTCAAGGCAAGGAAGCAAAAGAAGAAGCAGGCATGTGTGATAGTGAGCTTGCAGGAGCAGTTGGCTGACATGACCTTGTAGCGAGACCAGGCTGTGGTGAGAGACGAGGATGCTACGCAGCAAGTGCGGACGTTGACTCATGCCAACAACAATGCAGACCGCATGATTGAGCAGCTAGTTCAGGAGAGGAATGAAGCCTAGAACGAGAGGGACCTTCTGAGACAGAGGGTCGATGAGCTAGAGGAGTACAACATCAACTTGCATGAGGAGTTTCACGCGCTCTACAACGGGGTTGGCCCGTATGCTCCTCCAGACGCCGCCGGCATGGACGTCGATGACGACGAGGACGAGCCTGCAGTTTCACCTACTGACGATGACGACGCCGCTACTGATGGTAGCGATGGTGACGTCTCTGACCCCGACGATGGCCCTGAGGAGTAGGCTAGTTGCTTTGCGTTAGTGATTAGGTCCTGCCGTGATGACCTTTCTTTTGGCTTCATGTATCTTGATGTATCTCGTTTCGAACCTTGAGACTTGGTAGAATGTTGGAACTTGGTTGGTCATGCGATACCTGAACGCATAAAAGTCTAGTGTATGTATGCTGGCAATTTGGTTGTATGGACGCGATGTTTGCATTTGAAGTAATTTAATTAGTGGTGTTGTTTTAATTGGAATGTGATTATTGTGCCTCTGTTTTATTTTTTGAATTTGTTCTCTCTAATGAATTCAGTACGGCATAATCTTTCATTCACTCACAATTACTACAGCTTCACTTAATCATTACTTGTTGCTGAAATATGCAGATGGCAAACACTCGCTGCGCCACGTATGAGGCCGCTGAAACAGGTGGTAATGGTGCCGGGGCAGGTGGGAGTGGTGGAAACAACGTCAACCACAATGAGCCACACCCGGAACCACATTTGTTGCCTCCTCCCCCGCTCACTGCAGAGGTGTTCTTTGCACAGCTTCTCGGAAGTCAGTGCAATACCGAGCAATCTCAGAAAAAACATGGAAGATTTTCTGCATACCATTGCCAACAATGTCCAACACGGAAACAATCAGGGTGGTGGCAATGGGGTGAATCAGTACAGTAGCTTCAAGGATTTTATGGACACCAGACCACCAATATTCAAGGAAGCAACAGAGCCACTTGACGCTGAAGAATGGATCAACACCATGGAAGACAAGTTCCGTGTGTTGAGGCTGACTGAGGTATTGAAGACAGAATATGCTACACATCAATTACAAAGGACCAGTAGGAATGTGGTGGAAGCATCATCGCACCACCTTCCCTCCAAATGCTCAGATTTCGTGGATAGAGTTCACTGAGGCCTTCCGTGGAGTTTATATTCCACCAGGACTGATTGAGATGAAGTTGGGAGAGTTCTTGGCTTTGAATCAGGGCACCAAAACAGTGACGCAGTATTTACATGCCTTCAACAACTTGTGCCGTTATGCTCCTGATATGGTTGACACGGATGCTAAGAGAATTGCCAGTTTCAAGAGAGGATTGAATCCAAAAATGATGAAGCATGTGGGTACCAATAACCGCGCCAGATTCAATGACTTTATTAGTGATTGCCTGAAGCAAGAAAAGAATAATAACGCCAGTACCGCAGCCAAGACTCGCAAGAGAGCACTAGAGGGTGGTCCGTCCTAAGCAAGAGCACCTGCGGGAGGTCGTCCTCCCTATCGTCCATCGGCACCTGGCGCTAGGTTCAGGCCACCACCGCAGAGAGGTCAGAATTTCAGGGGACCACAGAAGTCTTACAAGATGGCAGTGCAGTCCAACAAGGCAACCACAAGTGCGGGACAGGGTAGCTCCAAGGGGGCTGTGGGATCTGCTGGTACAGTGAAGGGACCATGCTACAATTGTGATCAACCAGGTCACTTCTCAAGGTTTTGTCCTTATCCGCCCAGGAAGAAGCAACAAACATATACCGCTCGTGTGCACCACACCACTGTGGAAGAGATTCCTGAGGGAGAGCCCGTAACTGCTGGTAAGTTTCCTGTCAACCAACACCCCGCAGTTGTTCTATTTGATTCTGGATCATGGCATTCTTTTATGAGTCAAGCATTTACATGGAAACATGAACAACTATGCACAGATTTGAGTTATGGTTACCGCATAAGTTCAGCGGGGACTGATGTTTTGACCAACCAGATGGTTCGAGGGGCAACCCTTGAATTAGGTAACAGAAAGTTTAGAGTGAACTTGATAGTTATGCCTGGGTTAGTTTTGGATGTCATTATAGGGATGAACTGGATGAAAGATTAGGGAGCAGTCATAAATACAGGGAGTTGAGTACTTACCCTTAAGGATCCTCAGGGTGAGGGTACTTTTCAGGTACCATTGCCCAGAATAACAGACCTCGTAAGTGTGACATGTACTATAGAAGTCATTCCTATTCATCAGATTCCGATAGTGTGCGAGTTTCCGGATGTGTTCCCAGATGAGTTACCTGGTCTTCCGCCAGATAGGGATGTTGAGTTTGGAATTGAGTTAGTTCCCAGGATAGCCCCAATTTCGAGGAGACCTTATCGGATGCCCCCGGATGAGTTAGCTGAACTGAAGAAACAACTAGAGGAGTTATTGAAAAAGGGGTTTATCTGACCAAGCAAGTCTGAATGGGGATGTCCTGTATTATTTGTGAAGAAGAAGAAATAGGGCACTTTGAGAATGTGCGTGGATTATAGGCCACTTAATGCTGTAACTATCAAGAATAAGTATCCCTTGCCTCATATTGATGTTCTGTTTGATTAGTTAGCCAAAGCCAGAGTGTTCTCCAAGATAGATTTAAGATTCGGTTACCATCAAATCAAGATTAGGCCACAAGATATACCAAAAACCGCCTTTTCCACCAAATACGGGTTGTACGAGTATCTTGTCATGTCTTTTGGCTTAACAAATGCTCCTGCATACTTTATGTATCTGATGAATATGGTTTTCATGCCAGAATTGGATAAGTTTATGGTAGTGTTTATTGATGATATTCTGGTGTACTCCGAGAATGAGAAGGATCATGAAGAGCATCTAAGAATTGTCTTGACCAGACTTAGAGATCATAAGTTGTATGCTAAGTTTAGCAAGTGTGAATTTTGGTTGAAGAAAGTTCCTTTCCTTGGTCACATTCTGTCAGAAAATGGAGTTTCAGTAGATCCAAGCAAGGTGCAAGAGGTTATGGATTAGAAGGCGCCGACCACGGTTTCTGAAGTTAGAAGTTTCTTAGGATTAGCTGGTTACTATCGCCGTTTTATACCAGATTTCTCCAAGATTGCTAAACCAATGTCAAGTCTGCTACAGAAAGATCACAAGTTCGTTTGGACAGAGGAGTGTGAAGCAGCTTTCCACACTTTGCAGAAACTGTTGACCACAGCTCCTATTTTAGCACAACCAGACATAGAGAAACTTTTTGATGTGTTTTGCGACGCATCAAAAACTGGATTAGGATGTGTTCTTATGCAAGAAGGAAGAGTTATTGCTTATGCCTCACGACAGTTGAGAAAGCATGAGGTCAATTATCCGACACATGATCTTGAACTTGCTGCAGTTGTGCATGCCCTAAAAATTTGGAGACATTATCTACTTGGTAATGTGTGCAATATTTTCACAGATCACAAGAGTCTTAAGTATATCTTTACCCAACCAGAGCTGAACATGAGATAGCGAAGATGGTTAGAATTGATCAAGGATTACAACTTAAACGTGCAGTATCATCCTAGAAAGGCCAATGTAGTGGCAGATGCTTTGAGTAGAAAGTCACATTGCCTGAATGTGCAACCCTTGCTCGAAGATGTGTTCGATCTGATGCACCCTGCCGTGTTACATAATATTCAGATCAGTTGCTCTTTGGAGAGTAAGATAATAGAAGGCCAGAAGACAAACAAAGGGGTATTCCACATCAAAGAGAAAATTAAAGAAGAGCCATCTAAGCACTTCAGAGTGGATGAACAGGACGTGTTATGGTTTGATGACCGTCTTGTTGTTCCCAAGGATCGAGAGCTTAAGAATAAACTCATGGATGAAGCTCACCTTTCTAAGCTATCCATCCATCCTAGAAGTAGTAAGATGTACCAAGAACTGAGACCTCGTTATTGGTGGACAAATATGAAGAAAGAGATTGCAGCCTATGTTGCCAGATGTGACACATGTTGTAGGGTGAAAGCTATTCATATGAAACCTGCCGGTTTATTGCAACCCTTGTCCGTACCTAGTTGGAAGTGGGATGATATAAGTATGGATTTTATCTCAGGTTTTCCCACTACCCAGAAGGGGCATGACTCGATTTGGGTGATTGTAGATCGTCTTACCAAGGCAGCTCATTTCTTACCTGTTAAGATAGATTATCGACCACCTCAATATGCTGAGAAATACATAGCAGAAATTGTGCGATTGCATGGCATACCGAAGACCATAGTGTCTGATAGAGGGTCCCAGTTCACCGCTCACTTTTGGGAACATTTGCACAAAGGTCTGGGTACGAGTTTGATCCGTAGTACTGCTTATCATCCTCAGACAGATGGCCAGACCGAGCGAGTTAATGTCGTTCTAGAAGATATGTTAAGAGCTTGTGTGTTGTCTTCTAGGGGTTCATGGGAGTCCTGGTTACCTTTAGCCGAGTTTGCTTACAATAACAGTTATCAAGAAAGTATCAAAATGGCCCCATTCGAAGCCTTGTATGGCAGAAAATGCAGGACACAACTAAATTGGATTGAGCCAGGAGAAAGGAGGTATTATGGTATTGACTTTGTAGAAGAAGCCGAGAAGAAAGTTCATATTATTTAGCAAAATATGAAAGTAGCTCAATCACGTCAGAAAAGCTATGCGGATAAAAGGAGGAGACCGCTTGTGTTTGAAGTTGGTGACTATGTTTATCTAAAGGTCACACCAATGAAGAAGAAACGTTTTGGAGTCCGAAGAAAGCTTGCCGCCAGATTTGTGGGACCGTACAAGATCTTGGAAAGGAGAGGTCCAGTAGCCTACAAGTTGGAATTACCTGGAACAATGAGTGTCGTTTTTCCCGTGTTCCATGTATCCCAGTTAAAGAAATGTTTGCGCATTCCAGAGGAAAGAATAGAACCTCGAGGCATAAAACTTAATTCAGATTTGGTATACCGTGAACAACTAGTTCGAGTTTTCGACACCAAAGAGCGTGCTACTCGAAATAGTGTGGTGAAAACAAACAAGATACAGTGGAATCATCGTGATGAGAACGATGCAACCTGGGAAATGGGTGAATATCTACAAAAAGCTTATGAAGATTTTTATAACAAATGGTTCATAACCCAAATCTCAGGACGAGATTTTTATAAGGGGGGAGGGCTGTAACACCCCGGTGTTACGCAAGCATTTAGGCATTGCAAATCATGCATATTATGCATCATCAAGCATCATAATCATACATGCCTAATCATGTTAAATAAACATTGAAACAATGCTTTGAAACATTGAAACATGGACTTGAAACATGCTTGTTTACTTAACTAATTAACTTTTAATGGTTCACCATGATTTTTGGAGCAACTTTGTTATTCAAAGTTTTCTAAAAATTTGCTTTTAAAAATGTTATTGAAAATGGTCAAAATACTCTTTATTTAGCTTTTAACTTCCAATTCAAAATCTATTTGGATTTTTGAGTTGGTCCCTTAATAAAAGTTGTAGAGAATTAAATTCTAAGCAACTTTCATTTTTGGGTCATCTTCAAAAAAGGTCATTTTATTGCTCAAAATGGTATTTGAAATCTGATATTTGAAAAATTCATTGAAAATGAAATTGGAAAAATGCTTTTCTTGTTTAAGTGGGCCGGTGCCTCGCTTCTGGCCCGCTCGCGCAAGCCAGCCCGGCCTGCCTCCGCGCCCGCCCGCTCCCTGCACTCGCTCCCGCTCACGTGCGTCGCACGTGCCCGTGCCGCGCGCACTCGCTCGCCAGCCAGAGCGCGCGCTCGCCGCGTGGAGCTCGTCCACCGGCCGCGGTGGGCGGCGTCGGACCGCCGGTCGGAGGCGATGCACCTGGACAGGCTCGCGTCCACCTCCACGCCCTGGCCTTGCCTTAAGGCCGCACCCGGCCCTGCTCTCTCTCTCCCTCGAGCCATTCCAGAGCACAGCGCCACCTCCGCACACCGCCGCACCTCCGCCGGCCTTGCTCGCCGCCGTCAAGGCCTCCCATCCCGATTCGGCGTGCATGCGGTGCCGCCCCGACTTCCTCTTCACCGTGCGCACGTTGGCAGCTGTCGGCGTCGAGGTAATAAGGCGGATTTCGCCGCTTCGTCCCCGCCTCCGGTGAGTGCGCCGTCACGGCCCGCATGGCCAGCCACGCTACCACCCCCTTCTCCGCCGTTGCGCGAGCACCGGGTCCGCAAGTACCCCGCGAAACCCCCGCGCTCCTTGCCTTGCCCCGCCTCGGTCGGTGTCGGCTTAACGCCGGCGAGCCGCGCCTGCGTCGCCGCCATGCATGCCAGCGTGCATGCTCCGGTGCACCGTCGGCTCATCTGATGGCACCAAGCGGTGCGGCCTGGCATGACGAGCACGTCGGTGCCCGTGGCACCGCCGGGGAGCTCGCCGTCGGTGAGCACCGGCCGGTGGAGCTTCTCCCCTGTTTCTGTCTCACTGGACAGTGGGGCCATGGGGCCCACCTGTCTGCCTCCTGGCTCGGGTCTGGGTGAACCCCGCGGGGTGCATTTAGTATTTAGGGCGGCCGGTTTTAAAAAGAAAAGATAAAGGAATTATTTATTTCGGTGAAAATGTTTTAGAAATTTGTATCTTGCTCCAAAGTGCTCCAAATTTGGTGAAACAAATTTTGCTAGGTTTCTTTTGAGTAGATCTACAGCATAAAAATATTGCATGTTGATTTTGAGATACTTTTCTGTGGAGCTTTATTTAAGTCTTGTAATTGCTATTTATCTTAAAAAATGAATAGTAAATAGAATATGTATCAGAAAAATGTGGTTCCACTTGCATTAGTTTTCTTTTGTGATGTAGTTTTTGGGAAAAATGTATGCTATGCATGTTCTGTGTGAAATTATTGATGTCTAGTTCAAGTGCTAATTATTACCTAGATTTGTTATTTTCTTTATAAGGAAAAATATGAATAAAGAATGCATGTGATAAATTTTGTACAATGATTATTTACTGTGTAGAATCTAGGAAAAATGATAAATCTATTGTTTGATACTTTTCATAATACAAAGTATTTTCATGTTCATATTTATGCCATATCTTGTCATTTTTGTATAGGCAGTTTTGCTTATTCAATTCACATAAAAATTTTATGGTAGACTGATTTTGGGGTGACTGTGCTACTGTAATTTTTCTTAGATTTTTATGAGCACCAGAATTATAGGTTGCTGTTGTAGCCCTATTTTAAATTGAATATAAGATAATAATTTCTAATGCATGTTTAGTTACTAATATTTGCTTTGGTGTATCTTTGAAGCATCTTAGCTTGCTGTGGTGACTTAGTAAGTAGTATAGTGGTTGTAGTAGTAGTTTAGTAGTACATGTTATTGGATGATGTTGACTACCTTGTAGAAGAGTTGTATTTCTACTCTATCCAATAAAGTAAACATGTTCATCTACATTCCATTCATCATGATCATTACATGTCATCCCTCCAATGCACTTATGCATGAGCACTTATACATCTACATCATACAGGATCGCAGGAAGAAATTCCGGTAGCAGTTCCCGAGGAGCCGGAGGAGCAGCCCGAGGTACAAGAGCAGGAGGTTCCCGAGGCAGATGAGGAGGTCGGTGAGGATCTTCCAGAGTGCCCCGATCATCGCCCGAGCTCTTTCGAAAGAGGCAAGCCCCGGAGCATTATAAGCCTCCTACTTTATAAAGCACTTTACTATATATATGTTATATATTTGATGCATTAAGTTATAGGGGTTGAGTGCAACCGTTGCTACATTATACCTTGTTTACCCTTCTTATACCCTATCCTTGTTACCCTGGTATTCGCAGTCGAGTAAATGCTTAGCTTGCTTAGACCGGTAGAAGTCGGGTGATTTTCTGTCACCTGCGAGCTATAGGTGGTTACCTGGATCGTCTCCTCCGGTGGATGATTTTCTTACTTAATTTCGTATAATTGGTCGGTTCTGTTACATCCCCTGCCCACCTTATATAGTCCGAGGGGTAGGGTTACAAATCTGGAAACTAATCCTGCTCGGTTACAATTGCCATAGCTGGCCGGATAAGGATTCCTATTCTAACCGACCAGGATCTTGCTTGATCTCCAACTTTTCTTTCCTTCCTTGCGTGGGATGCTGAGCAGATCGACTGGGCCACGCGTCGTCTTCTGATGGGCCGAGCCCACTGGTCCGGGCCAGCCCAAGTCTAGCCATAGGGGTATAGGGGTTAATACCCCCACAGCTAGTCCTCGAGCACTATTCATTGTGATGCGACACGTCGTCTTGACCTTCTCCGAACAGTGAGGCTCGAGTTCTTGACGTCTCCGACCAGTCAAAACACCAGCCGAGCAGTTGTTGCAGGTGTCTGACCAGCTTATAATATAACCGACCACCGTCGTTGCCGGAGAAGGTAGGTTGTCTGAAGAATGTATGGTGCTCTTGAGAAAAAGAAAAAGATTTCACCGCTAGGTGAAGTGTGCCCACTTGTATTTCTGAAAAGAAATGTAAGCATGGTAAACAAATTGTAGGGGTCAAAAAATAAACACATTCACCGCTAGGTGAAGTATGCCCACTTAGTCCCCGAGCCTGGTAGTAGGTGACGTAAGCACGTGGTGCCAGGGTCTAAAATGAAAAGAGCTCAAAGTCTTTTGGAAACTCGATACTGAGATGCACCGGCAGGTGCATCGTACCGATGTAGTCCCCGAGCTTGCTGGAAAGCGAAGTATGATCCTTGTAGCAAGGTCTAAGAAAATAATAACCTCTCAACTGTATATGAGTCCAATTTCGCATGTAGCCGATGAAATCAGGCGTCGAGCCGTGGTCAGAGAGTGATCGAAACAGTCCCCGAGCACAGCAGGAGGTATGGTTGATGAGTCCCCGAGCAGAATGAGACGTGGTCGATAAGTCCCCGAGCATCGTGAGACGTGGTTGATGAGTCCCCGAGCCTGGTCGAGGAATATAACGTGCTCGGTGGTCTGCGACAATCTGTTGCCAGACCAGTCCTCAAGCATCGCTTACTGTCTTGCAGCCTGACACGTAATATTTAATTTGAATTTTTATTTCTTCCTTATGCTGACATGATATCACAAAAAGTTGACTGATGTGACGGTATCGTCACGCTCTTCTGCCTTGTCAGTGTCACAATGAACCGTCCGCCAGACGGAGCATGCCAGTGTGGGCCCTCCCGTGAAGAAAACGAGGGGCGCATTTACTGGCGCGGTAACCGGAAAAAAGTGGAAATCAGAGAGATCGTGCCACGTTTCACACACACATATCCCAAAAATCTCGTGGAGGTGGAACGACGCGGTCAATGGAACGGCGCACTTAATGGGATAAATAGCCGTTGTGCGGCCATTCCCCATTTACGCCCAACAGTCGCCTTTGCAAATCAACCGCCATCTTCCTCCAATCAGCGTGCCCTAGTCCGATTCCGCCACCGCCATTAGCGCACCTTGCCGTCGTTAGAAGCAACACGCTCTCTGTACACCATCTGAGCCAAAGCAAAGAGGCGAGAGAGGTAGAAGATGGCCAAGACAGAGGTGGCAAAAAGGGCTAAAATGGTGAGGAAGGAGTGGTGGAAGTCGAAGTCCACTGAAACGACCATCAATGATAATTTGATCAATTCGTGGTAACCCCAACGGGTCCTTTAGGTAATGTTTGTTGAGATCCGTGTAATCGACGCACATGCGCCATTCTGTCGTGTTCTTTTTTGTACTAGAACGGGATCCGCTAGCCAATCTAGATAAAGAATTTCTCTTATAAAACCGGCTGCCATTAATTTTGTAATTTCCTTCTTGATTGCTTTCTTTTTGTCTGGTGAGAATCTTCTCAACTATTGCTTAATTGGTTTGGAGCCTTCATTGACATCAATTCTGTGCTCAACCAACTCTCTTGGGATACCTAGCATGTCGACCCGGCTTCCAAGCGAAGATATCTTTGTTGTCCCGAAGAAAGTTGGTGAGCGTGAGTTCCTATTTGGTCGCTGTCTTCTCAGGATCACCAGTACCCAGGTCAATTTTCTTTACATCGGCTTCTTTTTGAGGTGCAAGGATGCAAGGTTTGTTTGCTAGGATCTCTAGCTCTTCCGAGTTCATTTGTGCAGTGACAGTGGTAATTTCTTCTCTGCCATCGGCTGCCTCTGTTTTGGCTACGATTTGGATTGCTTGAATGTCACAATTGAAGGCACGCTTCAGGTTTCCTCGGAGGGAGAGTATTCCATGAGGTCCTGGCATCTTGAGCAGGAGGTATGGGTAGTGAGGTATAGCCATGAACTTTGCAAGTGCTGGTCTTCCAAGGATGGCATGATACGATATCTCAAAGTCCGCAACTTCGAACTAAATGAATTCGGTTAGTTAATTTGCTTGTGTTCCAAACATGACTGATAGAGTGATTTGCCCGAGCGGCATGGCGGCTTTGCCGGGTACTATTCCATAGAAGGGTATTCCGGTTGGGGTGATCAACCCGGCAAAGTCTAGCCCCATCTTCTTTAGCATTTCTGAAAATATGATGTTAAGTCTAGCTCCCCCATCGATCAGAACTTTGGTGACTGTCATCCCTGCTATAGTAGGATCTAGGACCAGTGGATATAGGCCGACATTTCCAACGCTCGTCCATTGATCTTCTCTTGAAAACTAGATTGGATATTGTGACCAATTTAGGTACCTTAGGACCGCTGGTTCGGCTGCCATGATGCTGCGGAGAGACAGCTTGTCTTGGTGCTTGCTTCTAGAACTCAGAACTCCAGAGAAGATTACTGCGACCATCCCCTTTGGCTGCTGGAATCCTTTGTCTTCTGTGTTGTCTTCGTCTTTCTTTTTGTTATCCTCTTGTTTATTTTTGTTTTTTCCTTTTCTTGTATACCGATCAATGAAGATTCGGCAGTCTCCCGTTGTGTGGTTTCCTTGTGGGTGCCATATACAGTACATATTTTCAATATCCTCGAACCTCCTGAATTTTGAGAACTTTTTCGTCTTGTTGGCTATGGCGATGGTGTTGTCTGGTCCGCGTTTCCCGTCTGGATGACCCATGTTTGGAAAATTTCTCCGGTCCGAGTTGTCTCTGTTGTTTTCTCGGTTATTTCTGTTTGGAAATCTTTCTTTCGTCTTTTCTTCAGCCATAATAATTTTTTCTACCGTGCGTCTGAATTCTTCATTGTTCCTTGGGTTTTCTTTGTAAAAATCTTGAAACTGTCATTTAGCCATGATCCCGTGGGAGAAGGCTTCAATTACTTCTCGTTCGGCGATGTCATGTACCTGGGCACGTAATTCACCAAAACATCGATAATAATCTCTGAGGCTCTCGCCTCCCTTTTGCTTCAGTCCTTTTAGTTCTACATGTGTGATGGGGTGCGTAATGATGCCCGCGAAGTTTTCACAGAAAGTTCTTTGTAATTCCTCCCAGCCTTTGATTGAACCCGAGTTCAATTTATCGAACCATTGGAGGGGCATGTTTTCTAGGGCCATGGGAAAGAAAAATGCGTTGATATCGTCATCTCCGTCGGCTAGTTTGATTGATTGCGTGTAGATTCTGAGCCACTGTTTTGGTTCAGTCTTCCCGTCGTATTTGGAGTGGTTTGATGGTTTGAACTTGTGAGGCAGCCGTACTGAAGCAAGTCGTCTTGAAAAACAAGGAAATCTATCGTGCGTTCCGACTTCTCTGTGTTCTGACTCAGCTCCTTCTTCTAGCCAGTTGTTATTTAGCCTAGGAATGAATCATGGGGATGAGTGGTGAGATGCTCTGCTCCTTTCTTCTCTCGGACGCTCGACTTGATTACTCTGGGCGTTGTCTCTCCTTTTTTCTTGATTCTAGCTCTCGTTTGGTCCTAGTCTCTCGAAGGCGAACCTCCTTTGACTTTGCGTGTCTTGTTCATGCGATGTTGTCCTTCCAGGAAGCCTGGAATGAGTCCTTCAGCCGTGCACCCTCTGAGCTGTTGTTCGGAGAACTTCTCGGAGTTGTTCTTGTTCTTCGTTGGGAAGCGAAATTGCTTTGAGTTCTTCTAGTGCTTCCTGTATCTTGTCGTCAGGGGCTTCGTGTAATCTGGCCGCGTGCCTTTCTTCGGCTTCTTTCTCTGATCTTCTCTTGTAGTACTCGGCCAGCTCCATTTTGTATGTGTCCTGTGCTTCTTTTTGTTGCCTAGCACGGCGTCTGCGACCTTCTTTCAGTTTGTTCCTTTTTTCTCTAGCTCGTCGTTGGCCCTTAGATTCGCCATCGTAGTCAGGAACGTTGGGCGATATGTTTGATTCTGATTCATCTGAAGATCTGACATCGGGTGCAGTTGGTGGTATCGGTAGTGGCCGCTGAATCATGAAGGCTTCTCGACCTGGCACCAGGCTTGCCTTGCTGTAATTGCTGATGACTTCAGTTGGAATGTTGTCATCGTGGAGCGCACTACCTTCTTGGTAAGGTAGAGTGATAGCTTCCTCAACTAGTCGGGTATTGCTGTTCTGGGGATATGTACCCGGCCAATGGACGAGGCAATCTTCAGGTGTTACGGATAACACAAGACCTTCCTGTGCCTCGATAAGATGCAGCCTCTATGCCTGACCAGCCATGCTTCGGAGTAAGCCTTGATATGTTTTTGTCACGTTGTTAAGTCCGGTTGGGAAGCGACTCAATTTTTTGGAAGAAACCTAAAGTAGATTCGAACTGATCTCTTGTAGAGTTGATGCTGCGTTCCGGAGTCTAATTGGGAAAGGTCTTGGTTTGTCTTTGAAAGAACCCAGATAAGACTCTGAGGAGGAATCTGACTCGGATGTCAGATCGGGATTGATCGTTGTCGAGGCCCGAGTCGGTTCGGACACCGTAAGCTTTTCGAGATCTTTGGTTAGTTTCGTCAAAAGGGTGAGATCTTCATGGGCTTCCGGAGCTTCGACGAGATGACCATGGAGGTTGCCTTTGTCGTCCGCCTCGCAAACGTATGATCCGAAGATGAAGATTGATCCCATCGGGAAGATCATGTCGTCAAAATCCGTAGAGCTCTTGATCGTGATTGCGCCGAAAGCACCTACCTGGCGCGCCAGCTGTCGGTGTTTGACAACCGATAGCCTACCACGAGGGTACCCGGGACAGTTGTTCGGGCTTCGGTGCGTGCTAGAACTCGACGGTAAACGCAGAGACAGTCGATTTATACTAGTTCGGGCCTTCGATCGATGATCGAGTAATAACCCTACGTCTAGTCGACGTTCGCCTTTGCGTTTGATTGATTGTGTTGTATCGTCTCTTGTTACAGGGGTTCCCATAGCCTCTCTTTATATCGGTAGAGAAGGCTGTGGTGCGGTTAAAATCTTAGTCGGATCCAAAGAAGGTGTCCTGAACTAGATACAGAAGTTACTTTCCATAGGAATCCGGCTAGTCTGGCCTATTCTATTCGGATTCGGTGTAGTGGATGCTACACCTCTCCTAGTTCTAGTTCGTGGGCCAGGCCAGTGCCCATGACTCATAGTCATATTGTTGGGGAACCATGTGGGTCCCGCATCGATAATATCTCTTTTATATGGGTTAGGATTCCTATTCAACTTATTTAGGATCAGAGAGATATAGTTGGATTAGGATTCGTAACTATCTATAAAATAGAACAGTTGTGGATAGAAGAATAAACAATTTGCACTTTCTGAGTTTGTTAGGGGCGATGGATCAAAAAAATGGTCGGAAATTTTCCCGTTTTATTATTAGGTATATAGATAATAAATTACAGATATGATTCCTATTTAGGTTAGTCAAAAATAGAGACCTATTTGATTAGGATTCCTACTCATCCACATTATTACCTTATATAAAACACGTTCACAAATAATGTTTCCCTTTTTATTATGTTTTGAAATCGGACTTTGCCTCACGCTAGACAAGAGCTATTCTAACTCATATGAGCACGGGTTATATATATGAGTCTAGATAGAAAAAACTCTTCATCGTCCGGTAGTTAAAGGAGATGGACCAAACAAATGGATGAACGAAAAAAAAGAGCCTAAAATTTTGCCTCTTTATTATTAGGTATAGAAACAAGAGATGTTGGTCTAGTGGCTAGCTCCCATCGGTGGGAAGCAGCCGGCGGGGGTTCGAACCCCCGCACCGCACCTGCCTCCGAGAGGTTGCGCCATGGTGGCGTCTTTCTAAAAAAATTATAATATGACATCTTTGATGTGGTGACTGTTAATATTTTTCTTTTTACTAGAGTAATGCCCGTGCGTTGCACCGGGTAAATGATCAGATGTAAAATCAAAGAAAACTGAGGAATTTTGTAGGACACCAGCAGAGTAGAGCACAGAAAACACGAGATCATAGTCCTCCATTTGGGTTCCTAGCTAGCTTAGCTAGTTTTCGTGCACCCTCATGGTTACTACTGTAGCTCGCTAAGACAAAGGGCAAGTTGTGTTTTGTGTGTCGACCTTAGTGATGCCCAGATGTTTTTTTATATAGGCAGTCATCAGCTGGCCACACACCTACTCCTTTCTCATGCATGCATGTCTTGGTCGTTGTCTCATTGGTCAAGGCCATTTGTTAAGTAGTGAAGCTTCAGAAACTCCTTGCAACTCTTTGGCAGCAGCTTCCTTCTCGTCCACGTGCGTGGCATGGCCTCGGGCCCAAATGGCAGGAATGGGGCCTCACGGAGCGCTATGGCTCATGAGTGTCCGTGTTGGGAATCTTCTTGGCACGAGCAAACGGCCGACGACGGCTCAATGCATTCGAGGTGGAGCGTTGTACGTACTGCGCCTACGCGCCCGCCACACGAAGATCGGGACTCCGTATCAAAGACGGTGACATCCTATTGGACGCGGAAGGAGTTCTATCAAATACGGACGCGATTTAGTATCACCGGACAGATAATTACTTTAGAGTATTTTTATGTGTAGAGATAGAAATTATAACATTGTTTGACTAACAAAGTTTTTATCCCTTGTATATTTTAGGAGCGAGCAACTCCAACAGTTTGCCAAAAGGATTTACTATCCTTGTTTTTTTGGCAAAAAAAGAAAAAAAGAGCTCCAATAATTTGGTAAAGGGGTTGACATCCTTGGCAAGTTGCTAAAAGTGCTTGCCGCGTGCGCATATATGCGTGCAGGCGCAAGCGTGCATCCGCTCGCGCATCCTGCTGCTCACCTGCAACTGGGTCGCTGAGCGTGGGCCAAGGACGGACAGGCGAGCAGGCAGCGCCCATGCGTCGTACGAACAAGCAAGCTGGCCGTAGTCTTGTCTACTCTGTTGCTTGCGGTTCGCGTCATGGGCCTTGTTCGGCTGGTCTAGTGCTGGACTGGTTTGGGCTGGTCTCCCAGCCGGCTGCTTTTGGCTGGGCTGATTTCTGCCATCCGGCTGGTTTAGGCTGATCAACAACCAAACAAATCCAGCCACATTCAAATTTGAATGGGCAGGCCACCAATCATACCATGGCGTCAATTGGCCACCCACAGTTTAAAAATTTGGCGCCAAATCAACAGCTGCTCACCCCAGTATGATCGTAACACAACAGATCATTAACATGCCATCCATTTCATATATTTTCAGTACTAATTCACATAACAGCACCAGGCATTACAACTACTACTTGCAAGTCTTAGCAATCACATTACAGGAGTTCATTACAACTTCCTCATTAAGAGGCATCTCCAGTAACAGTTCCATTTTCACATCCAGCACAAAGCAGATCAGGTGCACTTCTTCACAACTCCAACTGTTTGTTTGGAGGCATAGCAAGCCAATGTTCATTACAACTCGGTCTGCATTACATAAGGAACGCTACCCTACTATGTACCATTGTCACCACTGCACAAGAGGTTGCTACTAACCTTAGTGGAGGGTACATAAAATTTGTGCACTTGAGACGTAGTTACTTACACAACGTTCACTTTCCTTGCCATCGTCCAGCCGGCAACAAAAGCCTGCAGCCCCATTAGTCGACCTCATCAGCGTCCAACCTTCGTCTGCAAAGTGCACACAATATCATTTCCTGTCCACTTACAACATCAATCAGCAACATGGCACATTCACAATTGACTTACCTGAACCCCAGATTAGTCAACCCACGGGATTCCAAAACCATCACCTGCAACATAACAACTTTTTGTTACTGTCCATGTAAACCAGGAATCATGAACAACCTGCATGTATGCAGCAAATACCAACTCAACTAACACAACTCACATACCGTTCTTCCACTCCCCTATAGTACTCCATCACCTGCATGTTTACAAAGCCTCATTAGTCTGCAATTACTCATTGAACGAAAACAAAATGATGATTGCAGACAACTTCTAACTCAACTACAACAATTTCACTTACTTCTTCCCAAGGACTCCAAGTCCCATAGTAATCCACTCCCGGACTTCTCCTATATTAGCTTCAGGGCTTAATGCCATTGCTAAAACTTGACTCAAACTGCCAAGTCCACCATATTGCCCGGGCGTCCTTGGATTCCTTGGTCCCTCCAGCTCATGCACATAGTTCCAAAGTGCACAACCAGCCATAAATAAGTTGTGATTGCTTTATGTGCGGATAGTGAGGTACGCCTTTCAACAATTGCCACTTACTTTTGGCAGCCCCAAACGTCCGTTCAATAACATTTCGCAGCCTCGAATGGTGTCGGTTGAACAACTCCTCTGCGGACCGAGGTGGCCGATTCTTGAACTCCTTCACATGGTACCTCATGCTTGGATATGGCGCCATATATCCCTCTCGAAATGCGTACCCCGAGTCCACCAAATAATAGTGTCCTGCACCCAAATACACATGTTCATAATCACGTCCGCTGCTACTCAACACAAGCATACCATAAATTCTACAAGCAGGAAAAATTGTGGCAAACGTACGTTCTGGTGGGCGCGGGAATTTGCTATCCTCCAACGCCTTCTTCTTCAACACCCGCATGTCATGCGCTGAACCCTCCGTGCCAACGCCAATATACGTGAACATCATGTTGAAGTTACAAGCAGCAATCACATTTTGGCTTGTCCAACCATGCCTATTAGTGAAATCATCATGACAAGCTTCATCCACACACACTTCAATGTGCGTCCCATCAATGGCTCCTATGCAGCGATCAAACAAAGGTGAGTACTCTGCCAACTCATCCGGCACTACTTCATAAGAGGTGTCCTTCGGCCTAAGCATTGCATCTGCCCAGGGCATCGGCCTAAGTAGTTGTGTTTAGCCTTGTCCTCATGGACTGGGTCTGAATCGTTCCTAAAACCATTTGATGGTACGCAATAAACCTAAAATGGTGTGACCCCGTACACTCTCACTGAAGCCATGTATACTGTACGCATGTGTAGGCATGTATACTGGAACAGAAACCTCGTTTACTTACCGGCAACGACGGCGTCGAATGGGGACGGGCGGACGGCGGCTCTGGTACGAACAGGAGCAGACGACGTCGGTGAGAATGGGGACGGCGGCTCCGAGCGCGAGTCAATGGGCGAGGAAGAGTGAGGAGGCGGCCGGATCCGATGGTGGAGTACACGAGCAGGTGGGGAAAAGGAGCAGATGCGGCTGCTACGACGGCGGCGACACCGGGTCCGATCTGGAAGGACGGCGGCAAGACGAGTAGGGTTGGATGGCGGTGTCGGTCTCCTGTTGTCCGGTGCCGACGAGACCGACGGGAGACGGACTAAGGGCGGACAGTGGATAAGCCGGAGTGGAGAGGGGATTGGGGGCGAGGCCGGTCCTTGGCGGCGGCGCGAGCAGCAGCCGGTGCAGGCTACCCCTACGAGACACGCGAGAATGGGAGAGGCAAGCGGAGCGCCGGCTCTCCTGCCGAATATGTCAAGCGGACGGCTGGGCTGAAAGCCCCCTGCCGAACATACCAGCCGAATGGCTGGGCTGAAAGCCCACCAGCTTTCTATCGAATTCAGTCCAGCACTAGACCAGCCGAACAACACCATGGCCTCTGCCTTGTCTTGTCTACTTTGAGCCTGCTGTATGGCTGTTGTTGTGCAAGTACTTTGAGCCTGCTGTAGGCGTCATGATCTGCTGCTGCCGTAGATATGAGCTGCTGCTCGCTGCCATGACTGCTGCCCAAGTGCTGATATCTCGCTGCAATGCGCTGTCTACTAGTAGCTGCCTCGAGACGATGGCCGGTTGATGCAGTTTGTTGGCTCTTTTTTTATTTTACCAAGTTAAAAATACCAAACTCTTGGAGAGAAACTGTCTTTTTACTTGGCATATAGTTTTAGGAGTTGGCAAATCACAAGATTTGCCAAGTAAAATTTAGCAAACTCTTGGAGATGCGAACTGGTTGTTGCAAGTAAAAAACACAAACTTTGGTCAGTGCGGTCGCTGAGCTGAGTGTGACGTAGCACATTATCTTCTCTTCTATGGCCCATTACATGTTTTATTGGGCCATTTCCTTTTATTGGTCCACGATGAGGGGCCTGTTGCCCCTGCCAGCTGCTGCCGCTGTTTTTTTTTTAACCGGCTGCTGCCGCTGTTGGTAAGACACCATTGGATGATCGCGATCTGAAACCCAAGCGACGAAACAACTTTCGGTCCTCTAGACTGAGGCCACCAAGGAGGGCTGGGCAATCAGATTTGGGCCATAGAACACTGGGCCTAATGAGATGTGGGATAGAAACCAGGCAGGGTCCGGCCGCCGCATGCCCACACGAGGCCCTGCCCCAGAGCTTAGCGGCGGATCCAGCCCTTGTCGCCTTGTCAGTCATCCCCTTCATTTCTTTAGGAAACAATAATATTGACTAGGTAGACTCGCAAACACGAATATTTGTATTTTTATGCAACTCATAAACACCAATGTTTGTATTTTTCTGCAATATCGATATATTATTATGGTTTTTTATTTGTTTACTTTTTTATTTTCTTAAATTCTCGTATTATTGAAATATGTTTGTATTTTTATCATATATATTATCTCTATACCCAAAAAAACTTGATATTTTAGAATTCACCTATACAATACATCATTCTAGATTTGGACCGTCAGTGGGGCCCCATGGTCACGTGCATTAAATCAACACCTCTAGTTATACAAAAATTCACATCAAGTCTAATAGTGTGGAGACTCGTTTCATTGGTCAATTAATAAGCTAATAAGTTGGAATAAACAATAAAAATTCACATGAAGTCTAATAGAAAGACCTGGCAAAAAAAGGTGGGTTCAGAAAACTTTCACTTAAAGATCTAGTTATACAAAAAAAAACTTTCACAAACACAGTATCTTTATAAAAACATTAAAAAATTGGGAATGAAGATTAAAAAAAACTATGTTATTTCTTTAGAAAATGGTCGAAGTATAACTAGAAATTTGTTTAGGTAAAGTGGCGTGTAAAGTTTAATAAGGGGGAAATTGTTTTTAAAAGCTTTGACAAAGAGGTCACTAGAACACCATCATATAAAACTATGCACCTTCTATCTAAAAAAAGAGGCTATATGTAACAACACGGACAAAAAAAAAGGTTATATAGAAACTCTCAGAAAAGTTAATGAAAACTAACAAAAACTCGAGTGATCTATTTTTTCCAGAGATACTCCCTCTGTTCCTAAAAAAGAGTCATTCTTGTTTCCAGAAAAGTCATCAACTTTTAACTTTGACCAGATATATTTAACAAAATATTACTATTTATGGTACATAATTAGTACCATTAGGTAGATCGTTGAATATACTTTTATAATAAACTTATTTGGAGACATCAATGTTGCATGCATTTTCTATAAATCTAGTTAAAGTTGAGAAAGTTTGATAAGAATAATTACTATAGTGACTCTTTTTTTTAAGGGACGGTGGGAGTTAAGGGGGTGTTTGGTGGGAGAAGTTAAAGTTTAACAAACACTGTAGCATTTTCGTCTTATTTGACAAAAAGTTTTCAATCTTAGACTAATTAGGCTTAATAGATTCGTCTCGTAAATTACTCCTACTCTGTGCCGACATGCATACAATTAGTCTACATTTAGTACTCCATGCATTTGAAGGAACATTGATGTGACGGGAGTTAAACTTTAACTGCTGGAAACCAAATAGGCCCTAAGTTGAAGTGTATATCTAGAAATTGCGCGGAAGCACCACAGGTGGAGGCTTGGCGAGCTCCCTGTTTCGCCCATGTGAGATGAGCAGTGTCGAACGTGCGTCGTCAGGATGCAAGCGGGGCGGGCTGCGGACAGCCCGCACGCCGCCACTCTGGCCGCAACTCAGTTTTGCAGGCCTTGCGGGCGTCCACCTGCCAAAGCATGCAAGCCTGCATGCTTCTGCAGGCTAAGTGGTGGAGCCTGCGAAGCCTAGTAGGGCCCGCTTGTCTAGTGCAGCCTGCCAGCCTGCAAGCAGAGCGTTCCGAAGGTAGCTGTGGAGCGCGCGGTTGCCGCTATCGAGCGTCTGGTCAGCGTGGTGGTCGACGAGATTGCGCCGGCAGCCGTCGTTGCCGGTGTAGACGAGGACGTCACCAGGTGTTCTCGTCGTCAAGGTACCATTCGAAAAAGACGATGCTAATGGCGACGGGCTAGCCCTCGTCGAGGAGGCTGCCGGAGATGTAGCCGATGCCGGCCTAAAGCGAGGTGTGGAGGCCGACGACGAAGATGTCGGCGGGGTAGTAGGAGGCGTCACCGACGAGGATGCCGGGGATGTCGCCGACGATGCGGACCTCGCGGTGTTGCTGTTGCCAGTGGCCGGCGGAGAGCATTTTGCTGGAGGCGTGGAGGTACGGAGGTTACGAACGCCGGTGGAGGTCTCTTGACTCTGGTTCTGCAGAGCACCTCGAAGGTGAAGCGTGCGCGGCGGACAAGGGTGCGATAACGTAGATAGTCAGCCGGAGGTGGGCAGCGGCGATACTCCTCGGAGCCGTACCTCGCACAGAATCTCCTTCCGGGCCTGTGCAGGATTTTGCAGGCTTTGCTAATTGCCCACTTACATTAGCAGGACGACCCGCTTCGATTCACAGTAGAAAAACAAGCTGTTTGCAGTTGTTCAGCAGGCATTTGCTTGCATCCCTAGTGCGTCGTACCGCATCGATGCTGTCCTTAATTTAATTTGCACGGCGCATGCGGCGTACTACTACTACGACGTGTGAGCCTGGCCTGGGGCCTGACCGCCTGACCCAGGGCACATCACATCGTTGGGTAGTGCCTGCCCATCCCGGGCTCCCTGCCATGCCATGGCATGGTTTAGATGACAAACTTTGGAGGCAAAGTTTGTATAGTAAGTGTCCCATTATATTATAGCAATTTTGTTTTTATTTGGTAATAATTGTCTAAATATTGATTAATTAGGCTTAAAATGTTCGTCTCGCAAAGTACAACAAAACTGTGCAATTAGTTTTTTATTTCATCTATATTTAGTACTTCATATATGTGCCGATATTTTGATGTGACAGAAATAGAAATTCTGTATAGTAAATTTGGTTGACAAAATCTGGAATCTAAACGAGGCCCATGCATCACCACCGGGGTCCGGGGCGGCGCTTTCCTGTGCTCTGCTCCCATGATCAATCCATCAGTCCCGTCGATCGTTTGCGTCGACTCGTGTGCCCCGGAGATGAGAAGGTGCGTACTCCTTCTGTCTGAAATTATGTAGTATATCGCTTTTAGTTTACGTATCGCAAGTTTAATTCGATTTATAAAAATATATATATAATATTTATATTTTAAATAAATTTATTAAAAAACTAGATTTAAAGATCTTTTCAATAATACCAATTATATACTATAGATATTAATATTTTTAATATATATTTTGTTGAAGTTGCTTCTTGAAAAACGAAAACGAGATATTTAGGCACGGACCGAGTACGTAGCATGGTACGTGAAGACGCAGACTCGCCACCCAAAAACACTTGGGGTGAGCAGGTGTGGGTGTGGACGTCTCACGTGTGGTGCGTTTCCACCAATGGAGCGCGGGAGCCGGGAGGCCCTGTCGCAACAAAGGAAGGAACTGGCGATGGCGAGGCACCCGTGTGCCGTGTGTGCCGTGCGTCAATGGACGACGCGTCCGGTGTCCACGCCGCGCCCAGCAGGCCATTCACTGCCCATCCGTGATCTGTGGCGCGGCACGTGGAGACGAGGACACGCGCGCACGTACAGGTACAGGGGTACGGGTACGGGTACAGGTCGCCCCCAATACATATTGAAGTAGATTAAAATATCGATTAAGTTAATTTTTATCTACAATCTATCCCAATACATATAAATTGTGAGATGAATAGGGGTGCAGCCAAATAACGTTTTTTTCACGGAATTTTGTCCCTCCCCTGTGTCACCTTGCGGCATGAGCCGACGCGCGCACGCACAGGTGGTCCTCTGCCGTCGGCCCGTGCGTGGCGACGCGATGCCCGGGTCAGAACTCGGAACAGCAGCTGCCATCGGTCCCGTGGCGCACCAGCCCCAACGCAGCCTCCTCGTTCCGGAGCACACTGCGTCCGGTGGTGCTTGTACACCAGTCGGCAGTCGCGCATGCATGCCACGGACAGGTGGCTTGCTCGGTGACAAATCCAGTTCGACAGGGACGGACAGATGGAGTCTTTTTTTTTAACAAACCGGCACTAGATTTTACTACCTATTTTATTGACAAAGAAATAAGAGGAAATCGAGAAAGGAAATAAAAAAAAGCTTCTACTCTTGCGCTAGAAGGCTTGCAAAGTCTTGTTAGAGGTAGTGGAGAAGCTTCACGATGCCTCTTTTTCTTTTTCGTCGAAAATGAAGGAGGAACTGTATTAAAACCCAACATTCCCAAATTACATATAACAAAATCTAAAATAAAACGAACCAATATTCTATTTAGATTTTTCTATACTTTTTTTCCTATTGCCTTTGCCAGACCTGGAATATAGCTTTGTTGAACACCGATACTAAAGTGCAGTTATTACACTACATGCAACTATCATCCACAAAACATTGGACATGTCACACCGTAAGATCCAACATTCCGTAAGCAATTCAAAACACATCTGAAATGATTAAAGAACATTAGCCGATACAGCATAAGCTGGAGATTCATCACCTCCCACCCTTGATTTATCATGCATGCCTAATTTTCTTTATGTGACCATCGACAATGAAAATCGATGCCCAAGAGTTTCTTTCTTCACGGGGAGTGTCTAGGAGCACCCTTTTCCTTGCAAATAATGGCACACATTGACCTCCTGCAGGTGAAACCGACGTATGCAGCGACACCTTCGTCGTGACAATTACGGAAGTCATCGCAGGCTACAAGGTCCCAACCAAAAATGAGTTTTCAGGTGATTTGACCATCACGGCTATGAAGTAGATTGATCTCCCAAAGGAGATTCTAGAGTTGGATGAACTCGCATAGATGGGTTCCGTTGATGCCGCTCTGGAAGTTTAATAAGTCTCTTACCCAGCTGTTGTTGTTGAGGGCATCAGTCACCGTGCTTCACTTTGCTTTCGTAAATTTGAATAGGTCTGGTGTTCATTTTTAATTCTCCTATTGTTGTTGAGGTCATCGGTCACCATTCTACACCTTGCTTTTGTAAATTTAAATAGGTCGCGTGTTAAGTCTTTTGGTCTGTTTTTCTTTTGACCCACCCCGAGTGCCAAAAGCCTTTGACCTACCACGTAGCCATCCAAGTTCTTCATTGAACATTTTTTTTTTTGTTTTGGTGAGCCTTGTTTTTCTATAAAACTCAACTTCCTCAGAAATACTTAGTTCCTTGGCCCCTCTTGTAAATTTTATTTTTATATCATACCTTCTCTTCTACATCCGTAGTCTTCTTTCTTGCCCTAAAATTATGGCTAAAATTCATCACAAAAGTACACTGCGAATGTTTGGTAAAAGCCATGTTGACTCATGTGGCCGCCAACATCAATTGGCGCTTAGATCCCCTTTCCAAACACATTCTAGAATCATCACTATGCATGGCCAGTGTGACGCTACTAGTCCGCCCACCAATAAGGACCAATGCGATCGATGACCATGTTGGTTTCAGCTAGTGAACAATTTCCCATGGGAAAAGCTGATCACCGTTGGTTGCTCTGGTAGCAAGCTTATACTTTGTCGTACCTTTTCTTGTGGATCCATATATGTCCTTTTTTTTCGCACTAAACCATTGCTAAATTCATCAGAAAATGCACAGCTCTTGTTTTACCCAAGCCATTGCTGGCTCAAGTAGTCGACTAGTCGTCGACACCCATTGGCGCCTAGAACATTGTTTCTTTTATGTTTCAGGGCTGAATAGCCACTTTGCTCCTCCAACTATCGCGCAAGGCTCAATTTGGTCCCCCAACTATCAAAGCGGCCAATTTAGTCCTTAATCTTTCATTTATGAGGTCAATCTCGTCCTTTCCATGACACGTGGCCATCTGGTGCCGCAAAATGTCCAACATGCCCCTCTCTATTTCATTTTCTTTCTCGGCTGGTCACGGCGTTTCCTACGGCGCCGTTTTCCTCCCGTCCACTCGTTCGTACGTCTCGGTCTTTCTCGGTCGAGTTCGTCCGCGGAGCCCGTGGAGGCGAGCCGCCGGTCTCCAGTGCCCGTCCGCCCTCTCCTTCCCTCGTCTTCCCTCGTCCGCCGGTCCCCAGTGCCCTCACTAGGGCCCCTGTTGTCCGTCTGCTCGAGCTGTGCCTCCATGGCGCATGGATCCAGGGAGGGGACTGGGAGTGGGAGAGGAAGAAGGTCAGGGTGAGCAGCGGTGAATCCCGGAGCGACGAGTTGTAGCCCTAGAGCAGCGCGAGCAATGGAGGTGAGTACAGAGTTTTGGGGATTTTGGTGAGACATGTGGTGAGGACAGGGCTGGAACATGCCTGTGTCTCCTTGATTTTTGATAAGTATCTGTTGGTTTGTGCAGCTTGAAACCCTGCTGGAACAGCATGCAAATGGGATTTTGGTGAGGACAGGGCTAACATGTCGGCATGGATTGGCCCCAATTCTGTGTTGTTGTTGGTCTGGTGAAGATGCAGGAAGAAGGTTTCTGGCGTGTTCCCAAGTTGAGCAGCCCTGTGATTTCAAGTACGGGATAGAGGAGCAATTCATTGGCAGGTCTAAGAAGGTGATTCAGGACCTTGTTTGCATGAGGCAGAGCATGTCCGAGCTGTACCAACACTCAGCCGAACAATGGGACGATATGTATGACAATCGGCAGAAAGTGAAACAAGAAATCCGTGAACTGAAACGGACTATCAGACAACAAAGAGATTGCATTGTAATCTTAATTTTTTTTCAGTGTTGTAATTGCCTGTGGCATATGGCTCATTGTGTAACTTGTCATTTGCGGCAATATGGAATGAATGCAGAAACAAATTGTTCAAATTGGTCATGTCTGATGTCCACAAACAAATGTAACATGTCTCATGGTTTTGACAAAACAAATGATACAAAGGCATTCATGCCGTGAAACTACATCTTTTTCTTTGAATGCACCAAATGTGTTGATGCCTTTTTCTGAGAAGAGGTGCTCTGTCCAGCTGTTGCTCCACGTCCAAGTGATGAGGACTGGACTTTGGCAGATGCACGCCCACCTTGCACATTGATTGTTGCCTTTGCAAATGAGCCAGCAATCCCAGCATTGGTCTCAATGACGACAGAAGCACTCCCTCCAGCTGCTGCCTTCGCTGTTGCTTGAGCACTGGACTTCACAGATGCTCGAGCGCTCTCTCCAAAAGAGATCAGTCTTCTTTTATGGGCAGTCTGTAAATAGCAAAGCTAATTTAGGCATTCTATACAAATAACTTAGGCTGTACCATGGACATGTCATCAATACTACAAACCTGTATAAAAGATGAACCCTCATTCATCTTACTCTGACTTGATGATGCTGCTATGGATTTTCCTTTACTCTGACTTGACTGTGCAGGTTCAATTGCAAGCGGCATACTCTGTCTTCCAATGGTGGCGGGACGATTAGATGACCCAGCGTGTTCTTGCTGCAATGCAAGATAGAGAAAGTTAGGAAAATTCAGTAAACACCAGATTCAAGAAAATGAGTAAGGGAATTAGAAAATTCAGTAAACACCAGATTCAAGAAAATGAGTAAGGGAATTAGAAAATTCAGTAAACACCAGATCCACAGAGCATGTCCTCGTGTTGTGACCATAATTTCCACAGCGGCGGCATCTAATTTTAGTACCAACTTTTGAAGACTTGGTTCCAGATTTCACGGGTTCAGAAGGATCCTTTCTCCTTTTTTTTTTGGTCGGCCAGGCATCTTTTTTACTCTAGGAGGCAATGGTTTGGGGTTAGCAGACAGAGGCCAAGCCGACTCATGTTCCACTGGCTGCAGTACATGGTTGTATGTCTTCTTGTATGTCTCAAGTGAGAAGCACTCATTTATGTAATTGTTGGGCTCTAGCGCCATTTTGAATATAGCAGCACAAGCATGTTGGCATGGAATTCCTGAGACTTGCCAGTACCTACAGGAGCATGTTTTGGTTGTCAAGTCAACTGTGAACCTCCACTTTTTGTCTCTCACTTCAAACCCAGCTTCACCATTCCACAACACATGGCAGTAATGTGTCCTATGCCTAATCTTGTTGAATTTTCTGATAATGTTGGGACACACTGTCATTGTCCACCTCTCACTGTTACTCCTATTTTCTTAGATTCTTCTAGTCACTAGGATCCTGATGTCCTCCAACATAGTAATTATAGGCTTGAACCTCGATTCTATAATCTAACTATTGAATGATTCACTCATGTTGTTGTCAACTGATTCACAATTTGAACCAAGTCTGAACCAAGCTCGAGACCAATGAATAGGATTTGTTTTCTCTAAATCTTGCCATCCCCGAGGAGTTTTTGCAGCAAGCTTACTCTTGTAGTGGTTAAACATCTGCTGATTAGGTGCCTTTGCAATCTTCCAAAACCTCTTTTGATACTCTTGTAGCCTATGTTTCTTTCTCCAATTGGCATAGATGTGGCGTGCACACATCCTATGCTCAGCCAGTCTGAGTATCCATTATTTTTTTCACTACATGTGCCTTTGCCTTCTTAATCATTGTGATTGACACATCCACTCCCATGTCCTCTTGTACTGTCTCCTTCATTGCTCTTGCCTTCCAAGATGGATTAGTCTTGATCATCTTCATCAGTTGTGAACCCTGTTGCATCACATCCCCTTTCTGATTCTGAATCTGATTCTTCTCCTTCTTCTTCATTCAGACCATCCTGACAATGGGTTGGCCCTTCCAGACACGGCATGTTAGTATCTTTAAAAGTTTGGTCATTGATAACAGGTTCTAGATTATCCATCTCCATGATATTCTCATCTCGAAATAGGGCGAATACATCCTCATCTGCGTACTGTGTTTCAGTTTCTTCATTCCCAACAGTGGCAACATTAATGGCTTCAGTGTATATATCCACAACACTACCGGTTCCCAACTCATTAATCATATCCAAACATGACTTGTCATTTACAAGCAACTTCATTCCACTATTCAAATCTGCCCCATATGGCAACCAGTACATCCTAACTGATCTAGGAAATGTTGTGTGGTCCAATAGGTACCCTTCAAGTTCAGGAATTGATATCTTTTCCTTGTCTATGTGGGACACCCCAACATCCCCATTACAATACAACATCTTGGATGCATCAAGAACAAATTCCCCATTAAAATGAAATCGAACTTCTAGTACCTCAAATTCAGACATTGTTTTGCAGCCCTACAGATCCAATACATGGTCAAATTCCAACATTTTACCAGGGAAAAAGAGGGAGAACAAATCAACTTACCGTGGAACTCGTCCAAGTCCTCTGCCTAGGCCGTGGTCGCTCTGGAGCAGGGGTGCGCCTCCACCAGTACAAGGGGCGTGCCTCACCCCTTCCTGCGCCGTGCCGTCCCATGCTGTCGTCCTCCACCAAGAAGCCCTAAGGCGCGCCAAACCCTAACCTACCTACGAGCAGCCATGAGGAACCAGAGGGGAGAAGGGGAAACGGGAACAGGAGAGTAACAACGCCGTGACTTGGGCGTGCCTTTCGTAAACGAGAGGAAGGGGTACCAGTGACTTTTGGCGACTGCGGTTGGACACGTGGCGACAGATTACGGGTGAAGGACGAGATTGACCTCATAAACGAAAGATTAGGGACTAAATTGACCACTTTGATAGTTGGGGGACCAAATTGAGCCTTGCGCGATAGTTGGAGGACCAAAGTGGCTATTCAGCCATGTTTCAGCTTTAACTTTATCTTTAGCTATTTATATTGAGTATAGTTTGTATAGACTCTCTATTTAATTGTTTCCTTCTTAATCTGCTCGGAGATCAATTGTCCAATTTTTTCTTAGTTTTTATATTTGGATTTTGCCTTTGATAACTGTGCTTGGTTTGCACCGACTCTTTTATTTAGGTATATATATGTTGCTTTCCAACTCGTGTGAAAATGGGATTACTATCTTATTTTAATTTATTATTTGAATTTACTATTATTGGTGTATATATTAGTAGATATGCTGTTTTGGTTTAAAATCAATGGCAGATCATCATGAAATCTAACTATATCATAGGTCATTTTTCAATTAATTTGTAACCTGTAATTTCTAGATTCTCCATCTATCACAGCTTTATTTAACAATATTATTAAATACTGGCTGTGTCCCAAATAAATACACAACTCAGATGGGAGTCAATCAAACATTGCCCTTGTTTAGTTTCCAAATCCAACCCCAAATTCCACTATGCAAAAAGAAGATTCCCCGTCACATCAAAATGTCGGCACATGCATGGAGTACTAAATGTAGATGAAATTAAAAACTAATTGCACAGTTTTGTTGTACTTTGCGAGACGAACATTTTGAGCCTAATTAGTCAAAGTTTGGATAATTTTTACCAAATACAAACAAAAGTTGCTACAGTGCGACGTGACCTACACTATTCCAACTTCTCCTCCCAATTCCACCATCTAAACACGGGCATTGATATATGGACAGGTCCATTTCTTAACGGCTGTAGTACGTAGTAGTACACATCTGTATGGTCTCGCTCCCCGACGCGCCGCTGCCGGCTGCCGCTGTGCGTCCGTCCATAGGCAGCACCGCCGACGAAACGAAACAAACATGGGGAGGCAGCGTGGCAGGGGCGGACGGATCCCGCAGCGGAGCAGAGGAGCAGTCGAGCAGAGCAGGCGGCAGCATCCACAGTCACGCACCACCTCCAACGCCTCCTCCTGGTCTGGTCCGTCCCCCTCTGCCCACCTGTACTTATACCTGTCCACGTGCGCTCACGGAACGGCTGGATGCTCTGGAAGCTCTCTGCTCCATTCTAGCCGCTGCTGCAGCCAGGAGTAGGAGCAGCGGTGAGGACGGAGACAAATCCACCAACGTCCATCCAACGAGACCCAGACACGAGGTAGCAGGCCGCCATCCGTCATCGCCCTCGCCCCTGGAAAGACGAAACATCTCGGTCGCAGCTGAGATCGACCGCCCCCGTCGCCAACGCCCGTAGTACGTGCACGAACCTCCTCCTCCTGTTCCCCTCCCTCTCTCCCTCCGCTTTACAGTACGCTTCTCTCGTGATTCTTTCTGCGGTTCGGCAGGCGCCCTCCCACGATTCGCTGCATCGCATCTGATCACTGATCCTCCCCTCCCCTGCTGCAGCTCCCACAGGCCCGCCCGCGCTCTCCTCGTTGGGCTTCCTCGGCCGCTCGCCGGAGCTAGCTGCAGCCGTTGACCTACTGTCAAGCGGCGTCCCCGAGGCGGAACAAGAAAAGTCAACTCCCTCCATATCATCTCCATCAGTCCATCCATCGATCGATCCGTCCCGCGCGGACCGCAGCGGCGCCGTCCGTCTCGGCTCGGCGGAGGATCGGAGATGGGGTCGTTCAAGGGGCACGTCCTCCCGGGCACGCTGTTCCTCCTCGTGGGGCTATGGCGCGTGTGGTCGTCGGCGGCGCGCCACGCCGCGTCGCCCTCGACGTTCCGCGTCCGCGCCTGGAACCCCGTCCCGTCGTCCTCGCCGCTGCGGCTGCTGGAGCTCTACGTGGTCGCCGGCGGTGCGTTCGCGGACATGTGCGTGGAGGTGCTCTACTCCACGCACCTCCGGGTGTTCGTCGACGGCGGGGAGGTCAACCCGGCGCACCTCAACGACCTCGAGCACGGCGGGATGCTCCTCATGTTCTTCCTCTTCGGCGCCCTCGCGCTCGCCTCCCAGCTCTGGCCCAGGTCAGTCCTCAGTCGTCGTCGTCGTCGGTCACCGCCGGCCGGCAACGCCCTCCTCTGACCATGTTTCCGTTTCACGTGCTACATGCTCGTCCGCTCGGATCGATCAGCGTCAACGTCGGCGGGCGGCACGGCTGGCGTGATCATGATCCGATTTTTCTGCTAAAAACCTCGCCTTTTTTTTGTAACAAAACATGGGGATGAGCAAAGTTTAGTCATTAATAGTAAAACTTTGGATGGTTCTAAAAGCAAGAATAGGATTTGTTGGGTTCACAATGAACACGATGATGATGAAGAAGGGGTAGTAGCATTTACTAGTAGGTAACTGCCGCACGGGCGTCGTACATCGATCGGTAAAGGGGGGATTTTTTTTCTTCAAAGGCCGATCGGTAAAGGGGGGATTTTTTTTTCTTGAAAGGCTGTGTTTAGATGTGTAAAAAGGTGTAAAAAAAGTACTGCAGCACGTTTTGGCTTTATTTGGTAAATAGTGTCCAACTGTTGACTAATTAGGTTCAAAACGTTCGTCTCGCCAAGTATAACCAAGCTGTACAATTAGTTTTTGATTTCATCTACATTTAATACTTCATGCATGTATCGTAAGTTTGATGTGACGGGAAATCTTTTTTTCGCATAGTGTTTTTTACGTGGAACTAAACAGGGCCAAAGAAGAAAAGAAAAAGGTGGCATCATGCCATTGTTATTAGCACCATGAGTTGGTTGGATTAGTTGGGTGGCGGGGCGTACGAATCTTCGCTGCGGCGGATGGTTTTTGACTACTGCGGCGTCCGCATCTGGATTCTATTCTTGAGGGCTCCACTCAGCCTGCCCAGCCATGTGGTCCATCCAGCTCACAAGACCTGCTGGTCCAACTTGCCTCATGCGGTGATGCCTACTTGCAAATCCATCCACGACCTTGTCTCGTGGTACCGCTAGTAGTGATCTTCTTTTTTTTTTTCCCCCTTTTGAGAATTGCTAGTAGTGATGTTCTGGTGAAAGAAATCAATGTTTTGGCGAAAGGAACTTCGTGGCGCCGTTGCTTTTTGAATGCACATAGCCACACTGACTTTGCAGTCCAAAACAATGTTTAGGTTTACTGTTAGTACTCCTAGCTAACAGCTACGGTAACAGTGAATAGACTCTCCATTCCTCACTGCTTTTAGGGCCTTGTTTAGTTTCCCTCAAAATTAAGTTTTTTCACTCTCTCTCACATCAATTTTTAGCCGCTTGTATGGAGTATTAAATGTAGGTAAAAAAAATAACTAATTATACAGTTTAGTTGGAAATCACGAGATGAATATTTTGAGTCTAGTTGGTCTATGATTGGATAATATTTGCCAAATAAGACGAAAGTGGTACTATTCATCGGGTTGAAAGGCTAGATAGGCTCACATCACAGCAGAATCTGACTGGTCCTATGAGTCAATGATGAATGAAAAGCTTTTGGTATCTGACGTTACATGCATGGTTGAGCCGGACAGAAAGATTTTCCACCTTTACTACTACAAGTGCGAGGTGGGGCCACTGTGTCGCTGCTAATGGTCTGTTTGGTTTTAATGTGTTAAAGTTTAACTCCCATTATATCAATGTTTCCTTAAATGCATGGAGTACTAAATGTAGACTAATTACATGTATGTCGGCACAGATTAGGAGTAATTTATGAGACGAATCTAGTAAGCCTAATTAGTCCAAAATTGAAAACTTTTTGTCAAATAAGACGAAAGTGCTACAGTGTTTGTTAAACTTTAGCTCCTCGGACCAAACACCCCTAAGTCGTACTACAGTAGCAAATGCAGTCTGACGCTGTTTTGCATTTGAGTGCTGTTGGGGGGCCCAGATTGATCTCAACCGAACCAACAAGTCCCTGCGCAGCTTTTGTTTATCCTGCAATCAATATTATTGCCCTTTTGTTTCATCTTGGCTGTGTTTAGTTCCGCGAAAAGGCGCGAAAAGGTGTAAAAAAAGTACTGTAGCATGTTTTGGTTTTATTTGGTAAATAGTGTCCAATCGTTGACTAATTAGGTTCAAAACGTTCGTCTCGCAAAGTACAACCAAGCTGTACAATTAGTTTTTAATTTCATCTACTCCATGCATGTATCGCAAGTTTGATGTGACGGGGAATCTTTTTTCTGCACAGTACTTTTTTTTAGGAAGTAAACAGGGCCCTTGACATCTTGGAATCTTTGTCCTACCAAGGCAGCAACCATTGTTTAGTTAACAAGAGGGGGCCATGTTTTGAAGTAGTAGTACGACGCAGCAATCATGCACTCGTACCCCCATTACGCAGCAATCATGAGTTTCATGACCCTATCAATAGTTTTGAGTGCAAGGAACAATTTTTGAGATCCTAATGGTCTACTGAGGCTTATTTATTACTTACTGTTTATTTTTGTGTGTGTGTCATTGATTCATATCTTCAGAAGACAGTAAATCACCGGTCCGAATTCATGTTTTCCCTCCCTATACTTTTAATTGTTTCTTCAGTAGTACCACCAGATCAGTAAAGCTGACAACTTTCATTTGCTTGCAACGGCGACCAACACACACAACACAGGTACTTCCCGCTGACCGACGGCTTACTCTGCCTCATCGCGGCGACGGCGTTCACGGCGGAGCTGGTGCTCTTCTACTTCCACTCCACGACGCACAAGGGGCTAGAGGGCTACTACCACCACCTCCTCGTCGTGCTCGTGGCGCTCTGCGTCGCCGCCACCGTCCTGGGTGCGCTCCTGCCGGAGAGCTTCCCGGTCGACCTCGCCTCGGGTGTGCTCATCGCGCTGCAGGGGCTCTGGTTCTACCAGACGGCGTTCACGCTCTACGGGCCCATGCTCCCGGCCGGGTGCGCGCGTGACGCCGACGGCCACATCGAGTGCCGCGCGCGCGCCGCGCAGGAGCGCGCCGAGCAGCTCGCGAACTTCCAGTTTTTCGGGCTTGTGTTCCTGGCGTTCTGTTATGTGCTTGGGTGCTATGCCGTCGCTGCGGCGAGGTATGGGCACCGGGAGCTGGCCGTGATGCATGATAAGCATGTCGCGGCGATGGAGTGCCACGGCGACGCCGGTGGTGACCGCCAGGAGGACTGCGCGATCTAGTGGCCAACGGACAATGGTGCTGCTTTGGGCTCTGCTTCTTGGATTTGATATAGCTGTATAGGAAATTCAGAGTACATGCATGATCAGAGGTAGCTTGGGCATTCAGAGTTTTCAGACTTTCGGTATCAGGGTAGGGAGTGTACATTTTGGGATCAATTAAGCCAAAATTACCAAAGCTTTTGTCATCAAATTTATACATGGTTTCACGAGTTGCTTAACTTATGCTGTAACTGTTACTGATTTTAGATGAGGGATATATAGAATGAGAGGAATACTTGTTAGCGCAATGGTGTTCTTGCAAATTGTGCCGTAGATGACCCAATAATGTTTGTTTCATTCAGTCATGGAGCGATTACAGAAACCAAATTGTGTTGTGCCTCTCCTTTCATACCTCAATCGAAAGGCAGAGGTCAGTAATGCTTTACACAGAGTTATTACAAAAAACCAAAATTAATAAAATAACACAAATTAAACTAAGAAAACTGATTACAGAAACCAAAATTATGATATCAGTAATGCTTTACACAGAGTGAGGGAGTCATGTGACCTGTTCGTTTGTCGTCATCCCCAATGGGAATTACCCGGACTACCAGACCTGCAAAGCTGCAACAGCTACCTGGCAAAGTACCTGGCTACGTCCAGCGGGACATGAAGTTTTTTTTTTTGGATAAAGGAAATCTTTGTATTAATTTTAAGATCAGAATACCGAGTTGATACAATGTAATCTTGAAATTGCTTTTCACCTGTGCATAACTAGATTCACACAAGGTAACAAAAATTTAATAAATTTATAGACACACTTCCGCTTCTCAAAAAATGGAGAAGCCAAAGAAAACTATATTCCTATGGCTTTGTTTTTTTTCGCTCCAAAACGGCTTTGGTTTCATTGTTCTTGGTTTTAGAAGCCCGTCTTGTGTGTGCTCGTTTTTAGTTGAATCGGTAGAGAGGCTCCAACAAAAAGTCATGCCAAAGAGAGCCTAATAACTATCAATCCTTGGGATAAAGCAGACTAAGTATGCACACCTTTATTTTCTTGACATATAATTTTAGGATATATGAGAAAGTCTAAAACATATAATTCATAAATATCAAACCAAATCTTATTGAACAGAAAATTATCTTGGCTCCCAAAAACCATTAAGTAACGAACTAAAGCCCCTGCGTTTGTTCGGCTGAGACGATATATGCGAAAATGGAATTTCTAGCTTACCTTTGACTACTGTTCAGCTAAGATGTTTGATGTGCCTGCGCATTGACATTCGTACAAGGGCACTAAAAGGGATTAGGAACCTAACATCCCATGAATAAACCAATATATGTGCCTCCAAAGTTGTTCACGCAAAGCCTTACCACTTAATATTGTTTTTAGTAAATATTCGGTGCATATGTTTTTAACTAGAACCCAAATTGTGCATGCCACCATAATACTGTAGACATATAAGTAAACCTTTGCAGCCCATGAACTCAACAACACCAAGGTCATTAAATCAGCTGGACCCCATCAGTAACAATTTCGATGTTGGTAACAACAAAGTACGAAACTTCTTGGCCAAAAAATTTTATGACGAATATGAAGTTTAAATTATTATCCCATGAATAAATTAATGAAAATTTTGCGGAGGGACACCAAACTTGTGTGCAATTTGCTGCTCAACATGCTAGCTCACTTTTCAGCTAGGTAGCATTACCAAAGATGGGATCCTTGCTGATGGACACCACACCCACTGAAATAATATTTTGATTTGGGCTATCCAAATCCAAAAGTAAAGCAACAAGATTGATGTACCAATAGGCCACCGCCATCCTACAGTTTTGTATAGAGAACCCACCTGGAGTGCCATTCTGACTCATAGCTTAGTCCAATGGATTGCAATTTCCTTCTATTTTTAGCATGTGACAATGGGCATGCTCTGAAGTGTGAAATGTAAAAAATTAAGAAGTTCATTACTAACAGGACTGTTTACTAGGCGTAGCTCAAAACACTAGAACCAACGTAGCCTGCACTCACATGTCATACAAAAACAGAAGGGATATCTTATCACATCTATATGAGCACCCATGACACAAATTATACAGACTCATGCAATTCCATCGTAAATAAAAAAAATGAAGAGTAAAGGAAGCCATCAAGAGTTTTTCCCCTCATTTCGATTAGGTGTCAATTGTAGTTATTCTTTTTAAATATTTTTAGTCATAGTGGATTTCCTTAGCCCAAAATGGGTGCCTTGATGAGATACAGGCCCGATCTTCCGAGAGGTAGCCGGTAAGTTCGATTTGTGGAGATCTCGACGTTGGCGATCCGGCTTCAAATCAGACACGATTCGAACCCTGCAACCGTTACACCACTGCTCCGTTGGTTATCAACCAAGCACAACTTGATTGACCTCGCCAAGAAGGCTTTTCCTGCAAGCGAATCGAAGAACACAAGCAAGAAGGTAAAACACGCAATCTGAAATTGCAAATATGAATGATGTGAATATCAATAGAGGGTTCAAGAACTTGGTTCCAAAGGATTAATCGACACAGTGGAGGAGATCAAGAACAGGGGCCCTGGATCACTGTAAAAGGGTTTGTCACCACAGTTACAATGAACGATTCAGTTTCTCGATGAAAAACTAAACTCTAAACAAAACCCAATTGTCTAGCAGCGGCGGCGGCTGTGTTTATAGTCTAAGACTCGACCTAGGGTTGAGGACGGCAGGGGTTGGGCGCCCACAACTTGGGCTTAAGGCCCGACACGATACATGGCCAAGTTGGCCCAAATAGGTGACGCAGCACCTTGCCGTGGTCACACAGAATGATCCACGGACCTTATGGAGCTGGGACCAGGTCCAAAACGACGGCGTCGTCGTCCCCTTTCCAACGCATCCAAGAATGCCCCGTTTCGATGTCGTATGAGAGAGTTATGACCGAAACAATGACGACGTGTCTGCTGAAACCGAGGGTGACGTGGCAGCTGAGTTGGGGACGAATTGCAACTTGAGGAAGACCATAGCGTCGGTGTGTCTAGCGTGGCGATGTCCTCATCATCCTCCCCTTCTTGAATTGGAGTCATCCTCGACTCCATCTTGGCGATGTCCTCATCATGCCTAGTCCTAGCGATTAAGCTTACTAGCCCAATGTTCTCGATCTACGATTCTTTGGGACAAGATTCAACTCATGTGTAAGCAAAGCCAAAATCTCTTTTCATAGACTCTAAGGAATTAAATATGTGTACCCGTGGCACATTGTTCTAGCAAAAAAGAATACAAAGCAGTGTCTTGTCAAGGAACTTCAAGTTTGGATGTTGTAGTTTTTCGATAGAAAAATCAATGCTGAGCCCCATCTTAGTCTCTTTTTTCTTGAGTTTTTGCAGCATTGCTGAGTAAGGTTTACATTAGTCATCATGTTGTCTTTCTTCGCGAATGGATCTATGCCTTTGCGCCCTAACTTATGTTTCAGACAGCTAGGAGGTTGGCCATGGTCCTCTTCATCTGTATATTAATGGTTAGACTCATATTGTAGATTGTGGAAGGAACAAATGTTGCATATAATTTGTCATTCTCCAATCTATATGGAAACAAGTTAACTTTGACATTTGTAAAAGCTAGATGTACACCTATTTGAATCGAGAGCTAGAGTTCAACATATACTCCCTCCACTCCGGTTTATTACACGCTCTAGCTTTTCCCAAGGTTAATTTTCCCTAACTTTGACAAAGTTCCTAGAAAATCTATCCAAAATTTTGAACATCAAGTTTGTTTCGGTGAATTATTTATGGTAGATGACTTGACAGTGCTTTTTTGTCATCAATGTTGATTTAAAACTTTGTCAAAGTGATACAATATTGTGTTTAGACAGTACTAAAGTAAATTGTAATCAAGAACACAGGGACAGTGTGGCAATTGCCATGTTTAGCTATAAGCATTCTAATTTTGTACATTCTATGCATGTGCATGCATCTGTACATACTGGGATTTCAATTAGTCACGATCTTGTAGCACTAGGTGAATTCCCCGCGCGTTGCTGCGGGAATGCAAGAGTAATTTGAATTGAGTTAGGAGAAATAGAATGTAGAAGGAATCTCGTTGGTGTATAATACATAAGTATATATGCGATATAAGCAGATAACATATTTAGTTTTTTTGTTAAAGGTGTAACTAAAGACAACAAAAACCATATCAAAGAAAACACGGTCACTGACCTATAGGATCGACCAGTACGGGAGACTAATCTCATCCACCCTCACCCCTCACCCCTACTATACCTGAGAGTCATCCCCCCTCCCAAAAGTTTTAAGAGTTTTCCTTCACAAAATCATGCATGTTTCGGAGGACCACATATAATCCATGTGATATGTAGTTTTGCTAGGTTTTTGCTTAGAAACGGACTTTTGCTTAGAAACAATTATCAAAGAAAACACGGTCACTAACCTATAGGATCGGCCAGTACGGAAGGCTAATCTCATCCACCAGAACCCCTCACCCCTACTATACCTGAGGGTCATCCCCCCTCCCAAAAGTTCTAGGAGTTTTCCTTCACAAAATCATGCATGTTTCGGAGGACCACATGTAATCCATGTGATATGTAGGTTTGCTAGGTTTTTCTTAGAAACGGGCTTTTGCTTAGAAACGGTTATCAAAGAAAACACGGTCACTAACCTATAGGATCGGCCAATACGGGAGGCTAACCTCATCCACCCTCACCCCTCACCCCTACTATACCTGAGGGCCATCCCCCCTCCCAAAAGTTCTAGGAGTTTTCCTTCACAAAATCATGCATGTTTCGGAGGACCACATGTAATCCATGTAATATGCAGTTTTGCTAGGTTTTTGCTTAGAAACGACAATTTTGCTAGGTTTTTCTTAGGAACGACCGTTTAAATATTTGCAAAAAAGTTATCGAAATATATCCATGTGGGGTCTTGTTTTGAAGAGTTTATTGTGAGGAACACCATGGTGCAATTGGATTTTAATTACGATACTTGGTTTAGGTGCTACGACTTTTTTCTATTTCAAAAGAAATAGCTAGTGGAAGATAAATGAGGCTTAGTGGGCGGATGACGTCACTTAGTGGGCGGATGACATCATTTTGCTGATGTGGTCCAATGAGAAGCCAGAGAAATAGGCCAGTGGGTCTTTACTTTATAGGAGGTATAGATTTGTTCATTCATTACTGAATAAATTCCCACCTAACCACTGTGCAATCTTTAACCATGAGTACAACACTACAACAAAGTCCGTTGATAAAGGCTTTGATACACATGAGCAAGTCATATCCTTACATACTCGTCTTGTTTATAAAGTGGAACATTTATGATGTGGCTAAGGCTGTAACATGTGTAAAGGTGAAGTGATCACGCATGTCATTCCTCGCGTATAAAAAGTATTCCAATAGAAAAAGACACTTTTTCCTCATACGTAGTGGAAATTGTCTTTCCTACACAGACCAAATAATACAATGAAACTGATAACTAAATGTCCAAATCGACTAGGTGCCATGTCATCTATAGCTTATGTGTTGTTTGGTGAAAAGCCAAAATCTAAACAGATATACGTGAGCTCTCACTTGTATAAATAGGCCCCAAATCAGTAGTTAATCCATCACCCATAACATTGAGAGCAATCAGAAACATACCAAGTGAAACAAACTAGCAACGTCCTCACGACAATGGCTATCAAGATATTTGCCCTCCTTGCGCTCCTTGCTCTTTCAGTGGGCGCTACAACTGCGGTCATTATTCCCCAGTGGTCACTTGCTCCTAATTCTATTATTCCACAGTTCCTCCCACCACTTACTCCTATGGGGTTCGAACACCCAGCGGCGCAGGCCTACAGGCTACAGCAGGCGCTTGCGGCGAGCTTCTTACAACAACCAATTGCCCAATTGCAACAACAATCCTCGGCCCATCTAACCGTACAGACCATCGCAGCGCAGCAGCAACAGTTCCTGCCAGCACTCAGTCAACTAGCCGTGGCGAACCCTGCCGCCTACTTGCAACAGCAGCTGCCTGCATCCAACGCACTAGCTCTGGCGAACGTTGCTGCATTCCAGCAACAACAACAACTGCATCAGCGGTCAGTCAACTAGCCGTGGCGAACCCTGCCGCCTACCTGCAACAACAACAGCTGCTTGCATCCAACCCACTAGCTGCGACCAACGCCGCTGCATACCTGCAACAACAGCAGCTGCAACAAATCCTACCAGTGCTCAGTCAACTAGCCGTGGCGAACCCTGCCGCCTACTTGCAACAGCAACAGCTTCTTCCATTCAACCAGCTGGCTGTGGTGAACACCGCCGCATACCTGCAACAACAACAGCTGCTTCCATTTAACCCACTGGCAGTTGCTAACCCATTGGCCGCCGCCTTCCTGCAGCAACAACAATTGTCGCCATTCAACCAGATATCTTTGATCAACCCTGCCTTGTCGTGGCAGCAACCCATAGTTAGAGGTGCCATCTCCTAGATTACATATGAGTTGTACTTGATAACAAAGCTCTCGTAGCGCTGTGTGCAACTTCCCAGAAATAATCAATATATTGATTGAGATTTATCTGAGTCTATTTCTTAACTGTGTTCTTCGTATATAAATTGAAACCATCAAATCATAATTAAAGACACATGCTTGGTTAATATATAGACAATACCACATTACTTCATCAATCCGAAGATGTGCCAGCCCGACCTCTTGAATGTTCTCATTGGGGTGTGTGTGTGTTTAGGACTGTACGTGCTTGTAGCTGAGTACTTGCGCCTGTGATACGTTCTTTCAAGAAAGTGAAGGGCACATATGCTTTGACCGTGGCCGTTCAAATCAGGAGCACGTATACAAAGGAAAACATAATATAAGTCCATGAGCAAACCTATATGTGCCTCCAAAGTTGTTCACGCAAAGTCTTACCACTTAATATTGTTTTTAGTAAATATTCGGTGCATATGTTTTTAACTAGAACCCAAATTGTGCATGCCACCATAATACTGTAGACATATAAGTAAACCTTTGCAGCCCATGAACTCAACAACACCAAGGTCATTAAATCAGCTGGACCCCATCAGTAACAATTTCGATGTTGGTAACAACAAAGTACGAAACTTCTTGGCCAAAAAATTTTATGACGAATATGAAGTTTAAATTATTATCCCATGAATAAATTAATGAAAATTTTGCGGAGGGACACCAAACTTGTGTGCAATTTGCTGCTCAACATGCTAGCTCACTTTTTAGCAAGGTAGCATTTCCAAAGATGGGATCCTTGCTGATGGACACCACACCCACTGAAATAATATTTTGATTTGGGCTATCCAAATCCAAAAGTAAAGCCCCAAGATTGATGTACCAATAGGCCACCGCCATCCTACAGTTTTGTATAGAGAACCCACCTGGAGTGCCATTCTGACTCATAGCTTAGTCCAATGGATTGCAATTTCCTTCTATTTTTAGCATGTGACAATGGGCATGCTCTGAAATGTGAAATGTAAAAAATTAAGAAGTAAATTACTAACAGGACTGTTTACTAGGCGTAGCTCAAAACACTAGAACCAACGTAGCCTGCACTCACATGTCATACAAAAACAGAAGGGATATCTTATCACATCTATATGAGCACCCATGACACAAATTATACAGACTCATGCAATTCCATCGTAAATAAAAAAATGAAGAGTAAAGGAAGCCATCAAGAGTTTTTCCCCTCATTTCGATTAGGTGTCAATTGTAGTTATTCTTTTTAAATATTTTTAGTCATAGTGGATTTCCTTAGCCCAAAATGGGTGCCTAGTCCTAGCGATTAAGCTTACTAGCCCAATGTTCTCGATCTACGATTCTTTGGGACAAGATTCAACTCATGTGTAAGCAAAGCCAAAATCTCTTTTCATAGACTCTAAGGAATTAAATATGTGTACCCGTGGCACATTGTTCTAGCAAAAAAGAATACGAAGCAGTGTCTTGTCATGGAACTTTAAGTTTGGATGTTGTAGTTTTTTGATAGAAAAATCAATGATGAGCCCCATCTTAGTCTCTTTTTTCTTGAGTTTTTGCAGCATTGCTGAGTAAGGTTTACATTAGTCATCATGTTGTCTTTCTTCGCGAATGGATCTATGCCTTTGCGCCCTAACTTATGTTTCAGACAGCTAGGAGGTTGGCCATGGTCCTCTTCATCTGTATATTAATGGTTAGACTCATACTGTAGATTGTGGAAGGAACAAATGTTGCATATAATTTGTCATTCTCCAATCTATATGGAAACAAGTTAACTTTGACATTTGTAAAAGCTAGATGTACACCTATTTGAATCGAGAGCTAGAGTTCAACATATACTCCCTCCACTCCGGTTTATTACACGCTCTAGCTTTTCCCAAGGTTAATTTTCCCTAACTTTGACAAAGTTCCTAGAAAATCTATCCAAAATTTTGAACATCAAGTTTGTTTCGGTGAATTATTTATGGCAGATGACTTGACAGTGCTTTTTTGTCATCAATGTTGATTTAAAACTTTGTCAAAGTGATACAATATTGTGCTTAGACAGTACTAAAGTAAATTGTAATCAAGAACACAGGGACAGTGTGGCAATTGCCATGTTTAGCTATAAGCATTCTAATTTTGTACATTCTATGTGTGTGCATGCATCTGTACATACTGGGATTTCAATTAGTCACGATCTTGTAGCATTTGTTCATTCATTGCTAAATAAATTCCCACCTAACCACTGTGCAATCTTTAACCATGAGTACAACACTACAACAAAGTCCGTTGATAAAGGCTTTGATACACATGAGCAAGTCATATCCTTACATACTCATCTTGTTTATAAAGTGGAACATTTATGATGTGGCTAGGGCTGTAACATGTGTAAAGGTGAAATGATCACGCATGTCATTCCTCGCGTATAAAAAGTATTCCAATAGAAAAAGACACTTTTTCCTCATACGTAGTGGAAATTGTCTTTCCTACACAGACCAAATAATCCAATGAAACTGATAACTAAATGTCGAAATCGACTAGGTGCCATGTCATCTATAGCTTATGTGTTGTTTGGTGAAAAGCCAAAATCTAAATAGATATACGTGAGCTCTCACTTGTATAAATAGGCCCCAAATCAGTAGTTAATCCATCACCCATAACATTGAGAGCAATCAGAAACATACCAAGTGAAACAAACTAGCAACGTCCTCACGACAATGGCTATCAAGATATTTGCCCTCCTTGCGCTCCTTGCTCTTTTAGTGGGCGCTACAACTGCGGTCATTATTCCCCAGTGGTCACTTGCTCCTAATTCTATTATTCCACAGTTCCTCCCACCACTTACTCCTATGGGGTTCGAACACCCAGCGGCGCAGGCCTACAGGCTACAGCAGGCGCTTGCGGCGAGCATCTTACAACAACCAATTGCCCAATTGCAACAACAATCCTCGGCCCATCTAACCGTACAGACCATCGCAGCGCAGCAGCAACAGTTCCTGCCAACACTCAGTCAACTAGCCGTGGCGAACCCTGCCGCCTACTTGCAACAGCAGCTGCCTGCATCCAACGCACTAGCTCTGGCGAACATTGCTGCATTCCAGCAACAACAACAACTGCAACATGTCCTGTCAGCGGTCAGTCAACTAGCCGTGGCGAACCCTGCCGCCTACCTGCAACAACAACAGCTGCTTGCATCCAACCCACTAGCTGCGACCAACGCCGCTGCATACCTGCAGCAACAACAGCAGCTGCAACAAATCCTACCAGTGCTCAGTCAACTAGCCGTGGCGAACCCTGCCGCCTACTTGCAACAGCAACAGCTTCTTCCATTCAACCAGCTGGCTGTGGCGAACACCGCCGCATACCTGCAACAACAACAGCTGCTTCCATTTAACCCACTGGCAGTTGCTAACCCATTGGCTGCCGCCTTCCTGCAGCAACAACAATTGTCGCCATTCAACCAGATATCTTTGATCAACCCTGCCTTGTCGTGGCAGCAACCCATAGTTAGAGGTGCCATCTCCTAGATTACATATGAGTTGTACTTGACAACAAAGCTCTCGTAGCGCTGTGTGCAACTTCCCAGAAATAATCAATATATTGATTGAGATTTATCTGAGTCTATTTCTTAACTGTGTTCTTCGTATATAAATTGAAACCATCAAATCATAATTAAAGACACATGCTTGGTTAATATATAGACAATACCACATTACTTCATCAATCCGAAGATGTGCCAGCCCGACCTCTTGAATGTTCTCATTGGGGTGTGTGTGTGTTTAGGACTGTACGTGCTTGTAGCTGAGTACTTGCGCCTGTGATACGTTCTTTCAAGAAAGTGAAGGGCACATATGCTTTGACCGTGGCCGTTCAAATCAGGAGCACGTATACAAAGGAAAACATAATATAAGTCCATGAGCAAACCTATATGTGCCTCCAAAGTTGTTCACGCAAAGTCTTACCACTTAATATTGTTTTTAGTAAATATTCGGTGCATATGTTTTTAACTAGAACCCAAATTGTGCATGCCACCATAATACTGTAGACATATAAGTAAACCTTTGCAGCCCATGAACTCAACAACACCAAGGTCATTAAATCAGCTGGACCCCATCAGTAACAATTTCGATGTTGGTAACAACAAAGTACGAAACTTCTTGGCCAAAAAATTTTATGACGAATATGAAGTTTAAATTATTATCCCATGAATAAATTAATGAAAATTTTGCGGAGGGACACCAAACTTGTGTGCAATTTGCTGCTCAACATGCTAGCTCACTTTTTAGCAAGGTAGCATTTCCAAAGATGGGATCCTTGCTGATGGACACCACACCCACTGAAATAATATTTTGATTTGGGCTATCCAAATCCAAAAGTAAAGCCCCAAGATTGATGTACCAATAGGCCACCGCCATCCTACAGTTTTGTATAGAGAACCCACCTGGAGTGCCATTCTGACTCATAGCTTAGTCCAATGGATTGCAATTTCCTTCTATTTTTAGCATGTGACAATGGGCATGCTCTGAAATGTGAAATGTAAAAAATTAAGAAGTAAATTACTAACAGGACTGTTTACTAGGCGTAGCTCAAAACACTAGAACCAACGTAGCCTGCACTCACATGTCATACAAAAACAGAAGGGATATCTTATCACATCTATATGAGCACCCATGACACAAATTATACAGACTCATGCAATTCCATCGTAAATAAAAAAATGAAGAGTAAAGGAAGCCATCAAGAGTTTTTCCCCTCATTTCGATTAGGTGTCAATTGTAGTTATTCTTTTTAAATATTTTTAGTCATAGTGGATTTCCTTAGCCCAAAATGGGTGCCTAGTCCTAGCGATTAAGCTTACTAGCCCAATGTTCTCGATCTACGATTCTTTGGGACAAGATTCAACTCATGTGTAAGCAAAGCCAAAATCTCTTTTCATAGACTCTAAGGAATTAAATATGTGTACCCGTGGCACATTGTTCTAGCAAAAAAGAATACGAAGCAGTGTCTTGTCATGGAACTTTAAGTTTGGATGTTGTAGTTTTTTGATAGAAAAATCAATGATGAGCCCCATCTTAGTCTCTTTTTTCTTGAGTTTTTGCAGCATTGCTGAGTAAGGTTTACATTAGTCATCATGTTGTCTTTCTTCGCGAATGGATCTATGCCTTTGCGCCCTAACTTATGTTTCAGACAGCTAGGAGGTTGGCCATGGTCCTCTTCATCTGTATATTAATGGTTAGACTCATACTGTAGATTGTGGAAGGAACAAATGTTGCATATAATTTGTCATTCTCCAATCTATATGGAAACAAGTTAACTTTGACATTTGTAAAAGCTAGATGTACACCTATTTGAATCGAGAGCTAGAGTTCAACATATACTCCCTCCACTCCGGTTTATTACACGCTCTAGCTTTTCCCAAGGTTAATTTTCCCTAACTTTGACAAAGTTCCTAGAAAATCTATCCAAAATTTTGAACATCAAGTTTGTTTCGGTGAATTATTTATGGCAGATGACTTGACAGTGCTTTTTTGTCATCAATGTTGATTTAAAACTTTGTCAAAGTGATACAATATTGTGCTTAGACAGTACTAAAGTAAATTGTAATCAAGAACACGGGGACAGTGTGGCAATTGCCATGTTTAGCTATAAGCATTCTAATTTTGTACATTCTATGTGTGTGCATGCATCTGTACATACTGGGATTTCAATTAGTCACGATCTTGTAGCATTTGTTCATTCATTGCTAAATAAATTCCCACCTAACCACTGTGCAATCTTTAACCATGAGTACAACACTACAACAAAGTCCGTTGATAAAGGCTTTGATACACATGAGCAAGTCATATCCTTACATACTCATCTTGTTTATAAAGTGGAACATTTATGATGTGGCTAGGGCTGTAACATGTGTAAAGGTGAAATGATCACGCATGTCATTCCTCGCGTATAAAAAGTATTCCAATAGAAAAAGACACTTTTTCCTCATACGTAGTGGAAATTGTCTTTCCTACACAGACCAAATAATCCAATGAAACTGATAACTAAATGTCGAAATCGACTAGGTGCCATGTCATCTATAGCTTATGTGTTGTTTGGTGAAAAGCCAAAATCTAAATAGATATACGTGAGCTCTCACTTGTATAAATAGGCCCCAAATCAGTAGTTAATCCATCACCCATAACATTGAGAGCAATCAGAAACATACCAAGTGAAACAAACTAGCAACGTCCTCACGACAATGGCTATCAAGATATTTGCCCTCCTTGCGCTCCTTGCTCTTTTAGTGGGCGCTACAACTGCGGTCATTATTCCCCAGTGGTCACTTGCTCCTAATTCTATTATTCCACAGTTCCTCCCACCACTTACTCCTATGGGGTTCGAACACCCAGCGGCGCAGGCCTACAGGCTACAGCAGGCGCTTGCGGCGAGCATCTTACAACAACCAATTGCCCAATTGCAACAACAATCCTCGGCCCATCTAACCGTACAGACCATCGCAGCGCAGCAGCAACAGTTCCTGCCAACACTCAGTCAACTAGCCGTGGCGAACCCTGCCGCCTACTTGCAACAGCAGCTGCCTGCATCCAACGCACTAGCTCTGGCGAACATTGCTGCATTCCAGCAACAACAACAACTGCAACATGTCCTGTCAGCGGTCAGTCAACTAGCCGTGGCGAACCCTGCCGCCTACCTGCAACAACAACAGCTGCTTGCATCCAACCCACTAGCTGCGACCAACGCCGCTGCATACCTGCAGCAACAACAGCAGCTGCAACAAATCCTACCAGTGCTCAGTCAACTAGCCGTGGCGAACCCTGCCGCCTACTTGCAACAGCAACAGCTTCTTCCATTCAACCAGCTGGCTGTGGCGAACACCGCCGCATACCTGCAACAACAACAGCTGCTTCCATTTAACCCACTGGCAGTTGCTAACCCATTGGCTGCCGCCTTCCTGCAGCAACAACAATTGTCGCCATTCAACCAGATATCTTTGATCAACCCTGCCTTGTCGTGGCAGCAACCCATAGTTGGAGGTGCCATCTTCTAGATTACATATGAGTTATACTTGATAACAAAGCTCTCGTAGCGCTGTGTGCAACTTCCCAGAAATAATCAATATATTGATTGAGATTTATCTGAGTCTATTTCTTAACTGTGTTCTTCGTATATAAATTGAAACCATCAAATCATAATTAAAGACACATGCTTGGTTAATATATAGACAATACCACATTACTTCATCAATCCGAAGATGTGCCAGCCCGACCTCTTGAATGTTCTCATTGGGGTGTGTGTGTGTTTAGGACTGTACGTGCTTGTAGCTGAGTACTTGCGTCTGTGATACGTTCTTTCGAGAAAGTGATGGGCACATATGCTTTGACCGTGGCCGTTCAAATCAGGAGCATGTATACAAAGGAAAACATAATATAAGTCCATGAGCAAACCTATATGTGCCTCCAAAGTTGTTCACGCAAAGTCTTACCACTTAATATTGTTTTTAGTAAATATTCGGTGCATATGTTTTTAACTAGAACCCAAATCGTGCATGCCACCATAATACTGTAGACATATAAGTAAACCTTTGCAGCCCATGAACTCAACAACACCAAGGTCATTAAATCAGCTGGACCCCATCAGTAACAATTTCGATGTTGGTAACAACAAAGTACGAAACTTCTTGGCCAAAAAATTTTATGACGAATATGAAGTTTAAATTATTATCCCATGAATAAATTAATGAAAATTTTGCGGAGGGACACCAAACTTGTGTGCAATTTGCTGCTCAACATGCTAGCTCACTTTTCAGCAAGGTAGCATTACCAAAGATGGGATCCTTGCTGATGGACACCACACCCACTGAAATAATATTTTGATTTGGGCTATCCAAATCCAAAAGTAAAGCCCCAAGATTGATGTACCAATAGGCCACCGCCATCCTACAGTTTTGTATAGAGAACCCACCTGGAGTGCCATTCTGACTCCTAGCTTAGTCCAATGGATTGCAATTTCCTTCTATTTTTAGCATGTGACAATGGGCATGCTCTGAAATGTGAAATGTAAAAAATAAAGAAGTTCATTACTAACAGGACTGTTCACTAGGTGTAGCTCAAAACACTAGAACCAACGTAGCCTGCACTCACATGTCATACAAAAACAGAAGGGATATCTTATCACATCTATATGAGCACCCATGACACAAATTATACAGACTCATGCAATTCCATCGTAAATAAAAAAAATGAAGAGTAAAGGAAGCCATCAAGAGTTTTTCCCCTCATTTCGATTAGGTGTCAATTGTAGTTATTCTTTTTAAATATTTTTAGTCATAGTGGATTTCCTTAGCCCAAAATGGGTGCCTAATCCTAGCGATTAAGCTTACTAGCCCAATGTTCTCGATCTACGATTCTTTGGGACAAGATTCAACTCATGTGTAAGCAAAGCCAAAATCTCTTTTCGTAGACTCTAAGGAATTAAATATGTGTACCGTGGCACATTGTTCTAGCAAAAAAGAATACGAAGCAGTGTCTTGTCATGGAACTTCAAGTTTGGATGTTGTAGTTTTTCGATAGAAAAATCAATGCTGAGCCCCATCTTAGTCTCTTTTTTCTTGAGTTTTTGCAGCATTGCTGAGTAAGGTTTACATTAGTCTTCATGTTGTCTTTCTTCGCGAATGGATCTATGCCTTTGCACCCTAACTTATGTTTCAGACAGCTAGGAGGTTGGCCATGGTCCTCTTCATCTGTATATTAACGGTTAGACTCATACTGTAGATTGTGGAAGGAACAAATGTTGCATATAATTTGTCATTCTCCAATCTATATGGAAACAAGTTAACTTTGACATTTGTAAAAGCTAGATGTACACCTATTTGAATCGAGAGCTAGAGTTCAACATATACTCCCTCCACTCCGGTTTATTACACGCTCTAGCTTTTCCCAAGGTTAATTTTCCCTAACTTTGACAAAGTTCCTAGAAAATCTATCCAAAATTTTGAACATCAAGTTTGTTTCGGTGAATTATTTATGGCAGATGACTTGACAGTGCTTTTTTGTCATCAATGTTGATTTAAAACTTTGTCAAAGTGATACAATATTGTGTTTAGACAGTACTAAAGTAAATTGTAATCAAGAACACAGGGACAGTGTGGCAATTGCCATGTTTAGCTATAAGCATTCTAATTTTGTACATTCTATGTGTGTGCATGCATCTGTAGATACTAGGATTTCAATTAGTCTCGATCTTGTAGCATTTGTTCATTCATTGCTGAATAAATTCCCACCTAACCACTGTGCAAGCTTTAACCATGAGTACAACACTACAAGAAAGTCCGTTGATAAAGGCTTTGATACACATGAACAAGTCATAACTTTACATACTCGTCTTGTTTATAAAGTGGAACATTTATGATGTGGCTAAGGTTGTAACATGTGTAAAGGTGAAGTGATCACGCATGTCATTCCTCATGTATAAAAAGTATTCCAATAGAAAGAGACACTTTTTCCTCCTACGTAGTGGAAATTGTCTTTCCTACACAGACCAAATAATCCAATGAAATTGATAACTAAATGTCAAAATCGACTAGGTGCCATGTCATCTATAGCTTATGTGTTGTTTGTTGAAAAGCCAAAATCTAAACGGATATACGTGAGCTCTCACTTGTATAAATGGGCCCATAGGCTTTGTGCATGGCCATTTAAATTAAGTGCACATATACTAAGCAAAACATAATATAAGGTCATAAGTAAACATATATGTGTCCAAAGTTACACATGCCTGTTTAATAGTAAAACTACATGAGTAAATATGGCGGACCTAGTATTTGACAAAGACTAGGGCCACATTTCCGTGGCACATACAGGTCACATATAGAGAAGAACAAAACATTAAAGTTTCCAAATTGAAAATCTTGCTTGAACTAACATGTCTAATAACTTGGTGTGTCCACGCGCACGCATCTTCCTTGTCCTCATCATCATTCTTCATTTTGTATTTTCTATTCGGAAATGCTAACTGATGAGCCCATAGGAACTCGTCGCTCGGCGTGCACTCTTGTTGTCCTCCAATGCGTGCATGTGACGGCCATGCCCGCGCCGCCGGAGGCCACGGCCAAGCTCACGCATCTGACGGCACATCTGATGGCCATAACACTACTGGAGACGAGAAGATGTTGTCCCACTCCGACTACCACAACACTGCCACCCCCAACCCTACCTTCTTCCCCAACTCCAGTGACTGCACCACTGCTGCCCCTAACCCTAATGTCGACAGCCTTAGAAGAGAAGGGATTTGGGGGAGGAAGGTCGGCCAGGCGGTAGGGCGGTTTAGGGGCCTTGGTGCGCGGTGGAGGTGGCCGGGCTAGGTCGGGGTGTAGGTCACCATGGCCGCATGCGGGAGGATGGGAGGGGAAGAAGGAGGTCGCCGTGGGCGGTGGGCGGTGGGTGGCGGGGCGGTGGGAGGTGGTGGAGGTGGGGGTGAGGGCGAGGGCGATGGCGAGGGCCGTTGCCGGATCCAGAGCTGAGTGGGGTGATGAGGCGGTGGGGGAGGCAATGCCAGAGGCAGGGAAGACGCGGTGGAGGAGGTGGGGGGTAGGGAGGACTGAGGAGGAAGAAGACAGACCGTGCGGGCAAAGTTTTCTCCACGTGCGCGTGTGCCTCCTAGCAGCATCCTTTTTCTATTTTGTATCATTTGCGCAATTTGTAATTTTAGACACTAATTTGAGTTTCCAATCCCTGAGTTTCCAATCCAATTGAATCGTTGAATGTATACAACTACTGAATGTCTGAGACTAAAGCATACCACTGAATGTCTGAAACTAAAGCGTAGTCCTAAAGGTCTCAATTTTGGAATATATATAGAGCGGAACTTAAGAGCCCGGAAGTGAAACATACCGGGTGGATGGGGACCTGCTCTACTGCTCGTGTTCTTGTAGTCCTGCTGTTGTTGCCTGCCTCGCTGCTCGCACCTCGCTAGACGCCGCCTGGACCTGGACGAGTCGCTGCCGCCTGCCGACTTGTTGCTTTGCTGGCTCGGACTCGCCGCGAGGCTCTGGGGGCTTGGATGGCCTTCCCCGGCAGATGCCAGCGAGCCTCTGTGGCCTGGGCCCCTGTCCCATTGACGACGACGCGGTGCCGAGGCTCCGGGCTCCGGCAGTCGGCAGTCCGACGGTGGGCGCGAGTGTCCGGTTGGCGGCGCTGCCGCGCTGGCGAGTCACGAGGAAGGGCGTGGTAGGCCGAGACAGGGCGGCGGTCAGGTGGGCGACGGAGCGGAAGCGAGCGGCGGCGCGACCCCGCGATCGAGTAGGAAGGGGCGGCGGAGCGACTCGCGAGCGACACAGAGACGGGCGTCGGCCAAGACTCCAAGTGAAATGCTTGTTGGGCTGTTGACTGTTGTATTGGGCCGAAAATTATGTAGGTACTCCTGGACTCGTTGGGCCTGGGCCCGCCCTCATGTAGACAAAGCTATAGGTCTACAATTCCGACAAGTTTTGCTAAAAAAAAATACAATTCGGACAAGTGGCTGACCAGGATTTAAATCTAGGTCATGCATTTCCAAATATCTAATCTAATATACAGTAAAATATAATTCAACTAAATTCTATAAACGGTTTAGTACAATCACAAAACACTTTTTAAACAGTCTGGTGTATCATTTTAGGGTTCTGGAAGTGGAAGGTTCTAGATATGATTTTTGTTCCCTCGGTAAATAGCCGAAATATTGGCCAATTGACAATTGTTTTGAATACCTCTTTGCTCTCTCCCTGTTATCGCTCAAATGCTACAAATTTGGTAATTTTTATTCACTGGACATAGTAATCACTGTCGCCACAGCTGCATCCTATGTCTCTACGAGAATCACAGAACATTTAACTGCCAAAGACAGGTGTAAGATATGTTTTATTTTCCTTGAGCACACCAGCGCAAGTTTCTACAGCATACCAGAAAGTCTTTTACGTGGCATTCATATGCTGAATAACAAAGAATCATATTTCACAATTATCAATTACTCACCAGAGACGCAGAACAGAAGAGGCAAATCAGCAAGAGCAGCAGAAGGGGCCAGCACACAGGCCTGCGCAGGGGCGCTGGCCGCCCAGCCTCACTGTGGTGCACATAATGATTTCCAAACGTGCTGGCACGGCACTACACGGCCCTAGCCCGCCTGGGCACGGCCCGCTTGGGCACGGCACGCACGGTTGATGAGGCGTGTCGTGCCGTGACGTGCCACCGTGCCGGAGTTCAGGCACAGGCACGGCACTAAACTTGCTTGACCGTGCCTGGCGTGCAGTGCTGGCACGACAGCCCAGCGTGCCCCGTGTCGGCCCTGGCACTGAAATTACAAAAACATTCATTCAAATTATAAGTTCACAGAGATAACTTCTAACTCATCAAAAACATCAGACAATACCAGAAAAAAAACAGCAAAGAGCAAAGAACAACAAAAAAACACAGGCAAGTTTTGAAACTAAAACTAATTAAAGTAGGAGTTGTGCAATAGCTGCCTCATTGGGCGAGAGCGAGACGATAGTGGGCGAGAGTGGCGTGAGGGAGACGAGAGCAGGCGAAATGAGCTAGGGTTTGGATGGTGGGGGCCTGGGGGTGCGGCCGCGGCGGGTGACTTATATACCGTAGCCCCACCGGCGCCCCAGAGCCGTGCCTAAGACGTGCCGCCCGTTCGAACGGGCCGTGCCCGGGCCGGCACTACGGGTCGACTCCTCGGCCCAGGCACGGGCACGGCTGGGGCGGGCTAGGGCCGGGCTAGGGCCAGTCTTTTTCGCACCGGGCTTGTGCCAGCCCGTTTCAGCCGTCCCGTTTGGAAATCTTTAGGTGCACAGCCGCTCTAGAGGATGGGGAATCCGGCAGCTCCTAGGAGCCAGTATAATATCAGGCTGTAACCTGGCTAAAGCTAAATGTTTAGGTGGATAAGAGAGGGGAGGAGAGAGAAGAGAAGCGGGCTATAAGTTTATAGTCGGCTTGGACACAAGAACTAAGAAACTGTGTGTGAAAGGCAAGTGGGTCATGTATTAATTGTGAAGGGCTAACTATTATATGGGTGTTAGCTCTTCAGTGTTAATACAGCCGGCTTACTAGCTGTAAGGTTTCTTGTAGCTTTCTCTCAGCCCACACATATAGTAGTTAGCTCTTTAGTATTAATACATGACCCACTTGTCTGTCTCATAGAGTTTCTTGGTTCTTATGTCCAAGCCAGCTATAAGCTTACAACCTGCTTCTTCTCTCTCCTCTCTTTTCTCCTCCACCTCAGCACGAATATGCACTTGGCCAAGCCCAGTAAATACATGCACTCAGTTGACCAAGCGCAGTAAAAACATGCACTCGGCCAGCAAGCCGGGTGACATTTTCTAGAACGGTTTTGCTAGAACAGCCCGAGTCCTCTCTCCTATACCTAAATAGAAGAACCAACCATATTCTTCTGGCTTCTCAGCTAGCCACGTCAGCTCGTATTGGACCGGCCACAAGTCATGCTCGGTTGGGCACCAAATGAACACGCACATCGATTGCCACAGGCCATTAGGTGTCCCTTGTGCTTCACCTCCTCCACCACACTGCCTCGAGTGCTCCACTCACCGGGGCACGTGGGTTATCCCTTGGGCTTCACCTCCTCCGCCACACTGCCTTGAGTGCTCCTCCACTCACCACGGCACGTCGTGTCTTCCTCCTATAAAAATGTGCCGTTCACCCTGCTCTGGCACAGGTCTGCGTCGAGCCTGACGGCGAAGAAGAACTTGCAGTCCACGCTGGAATTTGGCCTAGAAGTTTTGGCCACCGTGCCGGTGTCTGTTGTACAGCGGGAGTGGCGGGGCGGGGAGGTTCCGGAACGCCGCGGCGCGTACTCGACGACCGATGGCGGTGGTGTTGTCCAACGCGCCGACGGTATTGGTGTAGGGCGCGACGGCGACGGCGAAGGTGGGCGAGGACGTGCTCTGGCGGCCGCGGTGAGGAGCACACCCATGGTCTGCGACGGCGATGGCGAAGACGAGCGTCGACGGGCTCTGGCGAACGCGGTGAGGAGCACACCCATGGTCTGCCCCGGCGAGATGACCAGCGTGGTGGCCGCTGTAGACCCCCGCACGCCGCCCTGCACTCCGCCTCCTTCCGAGGAGTTCGACCTCTTCGGCTCTGGATCGGGACGTTGAAGATGAGGAAAAGAAGCGTCGGCGTCCACCTCGGAAGAAAGGGCTGGCTGCCCAACCATTTTCTCTCGCTTTCTTTTGCTATTCTTTTTTCTTTTCAACTTTAATATTTAAAGTTAATCTATTATCATGTGGTAGAAAGGGAAAGAACTCAGGGAATAAAAGAAGTCACGGCTTGCCCTCTGGTGGGTGAAATAATTTTGGAATCTTTTTGAACAAATAATTTTGGAATTCTTTTCGGATTGCCCAGGACGTGGTCTCTCCAGTCTCCAGTACCATATTAGTATCTCCGTGTATCCTAATATTATTTCCTATTCTTTCATTCCAAAGTGTTACCGATAGAGTTTTGTATAACGCCTGTTTATCCAATTTACTAATTGGTTACAATGGAGAGGTGGAACCATGATTTATAATATATGCATTTGAAGATATTTTTTCAAGATTGCACAACCATATTATAACATGATTTTCCAACACAAAGCGATATATTTATAACTCCATGATATTATTACATGCTAAAAGTGTTATAAAATTTCCGCAGCAACGCGTGGGGTATCATCTAGTTTTAGGTGTGAGCAACACCAAAAATCAGGCAAAAATTTTAGTCTCTGAACACTTGGTGGATTTCACTAATAAGTCCCCATGTACTGCATAACTGCGCAATTATCCAGACTAATTTCTTCAAATTACAATACAACTCACCCAAGAATTGGACTAGATGTTGTAGCCTATACAACCATGTTGACATGCAAGGTGAACATGTCGAAGTTTCAAAGTTTAAACATGCTCGACGATTCAAATTTGAATTCAAACTCTGGCAAAAACACAACATTTGAGACATCTAAATCCAAACTAAACCTGAGTGACCCAATAACTTTGAGCTCCCAAATCTTCCAAACGATAATGTTAATCACTAGAGTTATTTAATAACTATTGAAGCTCTATAGTTAAGCTAGAAATTTTGTTAAAACCAATCACAATATTGCTACAAAAAATCATGAGAGAAATTGGCTGGTTCATCTTGGGTTCAAGCTATGAACTCGGCCTTATGAGTCAAAGGATGCCTTCATGAGAGGAGGGGGGTTGTATATTTGACATAATCTACCTTAATGGTAAACCACTAAAATTACAAAGATCAAGTAGATCATATTTGCTAAAATATAAATGTTAATGCATAAACCATAAGATCAATATTTATTCATGAAAAAAATAGAAGACCCTGAAGTATAAATGACCAGGAAAGTTAAGTGTTGTGCTCTTTTTCCCTATATGAGTTTTTACATAAAAGTTTCTCGCACAAGGGTTTTAACTAGGCAATACATATGCAATGCAACTTATGGATACGATGTAGTCTTTTCTTCGAAACCGTTTTCCTCACTAGGTTTTTGGGTGAGTTTTAATGAGACATGTGCTTATCTTAGTACTCAAGGGATTATAAAACATACATACTCTAACCTAAAAGGAAATGAGGAGGAGGAGAAATCTTAGGGGGTGTTTGGCACAGCTCCTCCTGAGGGGCTCCTTCGGAGGAGCCGGAGCCATTTTGGAGGAGCCGCAATTGGTGGCCCCTCCAAAACGGCTCCAGCTCTATACTTTTTACTGAAAAACAGCTCCTCCAGAAAAAACGTTTGGCAGGGCTCCTCCAGAGGAGCCAGAGCTAGAGCTAGGGAGGATCCCTGCCAAACGAGCCCTTAATCATAATCCATTCTCTTTTTTTGGGCTTTTACTAAATTCTTAGGCCTTAGCATGACTATATGTACTATGAGTTGTTCTACATTGTGATCATCAATATTCAGAGAGTAAAGAATAATTCCCGCTTCTATATGTCAATGTGTTCTACTTTCTTCTAATTGTGTTGATTATAGGAGGTGGAGAGATAAAGATCCTAACCGCTCACACCATGTTTTACAAAAACCGCCTATGCTCCCAATTCTCTCGTGCGACAAATGAGAGTGAGTTTTAATAAACCTGATGCTTTGGTGCTTCTCCATGTATGAAGAGCCTTAACATCGCTTCTTGATAACAGAAGTGATCAAGCTAGAGTGGCTCAATCCATGACTCCATGTAGTAAGCTGCTGTCGGTGAGCCGAGACTACACTCCGTACGTATACACCACGTGTACGTATATGTTTTGCACGTGATAGTCACGAGTATATTCTTTTGTACATATTTCCATGACAGATGAGTTGACTCCATGTGTACATATACTGGCTGTTTGATGAACCTCTGATAGCTACGCTCACTAGCTTGTAAACATATGTATTGGCTGTTATAAAACATGTTGCCAACGGTTAGGACCTTCTCTTCTTCATCTCTCATGATCAACATAGTAGATGAAAGTAGAAAACAAATAGACATAAGATAGAGAGACTATTCTTTATTGCTTTGAATATTGGTGATTACTACATAGAGCTTCCACATATATATAGTCCCGTCAAGGTCTAAGAGTTTGGTAAGAGTCCATATACAAACAGACTAGGATTAGGATTCCTCCTTCTCCTTTCCTTCTAGGATAGAGTCCGTATGTTTTACAACATTGACAAACTTTTAACAAAATTTCATAGAACAGTAACGACTTCATTCAGTCCACAGGAGCCTTATCACCTGCTCACTACCATCCACACACAAATAGGGATAATGCACGCCATAAACGTGGGTGTGACATTTCCTCCAAGAATTGGGGCCAACTACTAGGAGCTCAAACCTCCTGACGAATTCGTTTTGACGCCATTATTCTGTCCTTGTCTTAGTCTAGAACACTACTGGAGCCGGCGGCTTTGCCGAGGGCCCCAGGCTCTCGGCAAAGCCTCTCAGACCCTCGGCAAAGGCTTTGCCGAGTGCAGCTCTCGGCAAAGCGGCCTCGGCAAAGCCTTCTTTGCCGAGAGCCAGCGCGGCTCTCGGCAATGAAAAGGCGCCGTTAACGGGCCCGCCTTCTTTGCCGAGAGCCCATCTGGCTGGCTCTCGGCAAAGAGTTTTTCTTTGTCTGGCCATGCTCTCGGCAAATATTTTCCTTTTTTTTAAAAAAAATCTCTGCCGAGAGTCTCGCTAGCCTGGCTCTCGGCAAAATATTTTCTTTTTTTTTTAAAAAAAAACTCTTTGCCGAGAGCCCGTCTGGCCAGGCTCTCGGCAAAGCCTAACTTTTGCCGAGTGCAACGGTCATTGCGCTCGGCAAAGCTAGGAAATGGGTATTCTAGCAGACTTGTTTCCCAGCTTTGCCGAGTGCAATGACCGTTGCACTCGGCAAAGGCATCCTTTGCCGAGAGCAACCCTCGGCAAAGTGGGAAATTTTTTTTCTTTTAATTTTCCATTTCATTACACATACAAATCACATTCATCACATATAAATCACATTCATCACGTATAACACATATATCACATGTACATATCACATTCATCACATATATGTCACGTTCACATACACCACGCATATAGCACATTAATCACAATATTTGAACCAAACGAAAGTTAACCATCACAAGTTATCATCGAAACATAATAAGTTTTCAATCTAAAGTTCACAATCTACTAGAGACGGCACTTTAAACACACTCATGGCCAACCTTGCTCTGGTCACCCCGGAGAAGCAGTCCCGTCTTGACCCCCGGGCGTGTTCCATCCAGGCGCTTGCGGGTTGTTCGAACTCGCTGACGGAGGCTGCAAAAAGTAGACGTCTATGTCAGACAAGCAAATGCAGAAACAAAACACTGAGGAATCGATACTCACAGGAGTAGCATCTGCGTTCTGAGACGGCGGTGGAGGAGCCATGAGCGCCGCAGGCACCTGCATGCCCTGGGAGGCCATGAAGCGATGAGATCTTGCATCTGCTTAGCTTGGGCCTCCAACCGGGCCTCCATCTGGGACCGCATCTGGGCCTCCATCCGCAGGCGCTCCTCCCTTTCTCTTTCTAGGCGGGCCTGCGATAATACAAAGGGAATGTTAGAACAATGCAAACATTTAAACATCAATGTACGACGAGTAAAACAAAAATAACCTCGAGCTCGGCGACCCGCGACTGCGAAGGCGACGGGCGTGGGCGTATGGGGACGCTCCCGCTCGTGGTCTGTGCTCGGAGCTGGGCCAGAGTGGGAGTGGAGGACGAATCGATGACGCCGTCGCCAAGCCAATACCGCCCGTGCTTCTTGCCTCCTCTGACCCTCATCACGATGCTTCCGTCCAGGTCCTCGCTGGCCGGATCAAAGTCGGCCCCATGGACCGCCCTTGCCGCCTCTGTGTAGTCAGTGAGGCGGGTGTAGACGCTGGAGTTGGAGTATGCCTCGGGGGGGTCGTCGGGGTTGTAGAAGGTCTCTGGTGCGGTGGCCTTGCCCTTGTGGGACATGGCGTATGCCGTGAACGTGCTGCAAGGCTGGCCACTGTGTGACGCCGTCTGCGAGGAAGACAACAAGATGATTAGTAATTAGGCAACATTTGAGCGTTACAATACATAAAGTGTTTCACGTACCCAAGCTTGTGCGTACTCGGCGAGGTTGCGGTTGCCCTGGTGGTGTGGTACACCTGGCATCTGCAGACGCGCCTCCCGGGCCTTGGCGTGCTGGGCGGTCCACTCTTCAGAGAGCCACCGGTCCACGATCATCTCCCAGCACTCGGAAAACGACTGGCACCATTGGGGGACCATCTGCACATCATCAAGTATTTCACATATAAGCGTCAGATGAAATGAGCATAGCTTAATCTCAAAAGGAATCACTTACCTGAATGTACTGCGCTCGGCTCAGCGTCATGCCTCTCGCCTCGACCTTCGACACCCTCCGTCCTTCGACCGTGGCGTTGTAGTTGATGATGGCCTGAAGTCTCGCCTCGTAGATGATGTCGATGACGAGCTTCCTGCAGGCCCTTGTACTCACCACCTCCGCCTGTGCCTCCTTCCCCTGCTCGCACCTATAGAAGTCCTGCATACAGATGCAATACAAACTCTAAGTAATTCAAAAAAAGTACGATGAATGCGATGTTGTGTGACGAAGACTTACCCACAGCTCCGCTCTGACCCTCGCCGCCTTGTTTGGGTAGTCCGTGTCTGGGGCGACGGTGTAGTGGTCAAAGGTGTAGGCCGGCTCTGTCTTCCCGGCATACTGTACTATGCCGGGGTAGTGCTCGCGGCATAGGAGACCCAGGATGCCATTGGGTTTGCAGCCGCGACCCTCCACAAACTCCCAATGCCTGCACAAGTGATTCAAAAAGATTATTAGTTTCTATTTCAATTTTGAACATATCATATGAACGAGTAGTTAGGACATGTACCTTTGTCCAACGGGGCAGATCACTGGGCGTTGGTGAAGTGGTATCGGTCGGGCCGGGAGGCTGGCGGGACCTCGCAAGTAGGGCGTGGACGCCCCTGAGGCAGCCGAACCCTCGTCTGCCTCGGCCGACGGCTCATCCTCCTGCTCGGGCTCCTGCTGCCCCTCGTCCGCCTGAGCCTCGGCCTCGGGCGTGTCCGACACCTCGTCCTCCGGTGGAGTCGGCTCCCTCCGGCGGCGACCCCTCCTTTGCCGAGATGGCCCGTCGTCCTGCGAGGCCCGGTACAGGGAGCTCATCGACCTCTGACGTCCGCCCGGCATCGTAGCTTAAACATGTTGTATATATTAAACGCCATTAAGTACTCTCACCTGTACCTTTTCATATTGCAAACTTTAAGTTGAACTTGCTTAATTCATATGGCGATATTTACAAATGAAACAAGATTAATTTTAACTCGGCTTTGAACTAAAATATAATTTAAGTAATCTGAGTTAATAACTATCACGTGATTTTATTTAATTAACATAATCAAGCGTGTAGTTGTTTCTTTTATATAATATAAATCTAATTTGATTAATATTTATTTAAAAGCTTTCTAATTAAAAGTAATCTAGTCTTATACTTTTGTTTTGTTAAGTTGCGATCGTGCCGACGTAATCTTCACGTTAGTGGCGATGTTCACCATGTCTTGTGTTTTTGAATTTAATCATCTTAATTTGATTAATGTTTATAAAATACCTTTGTAACTAAAAGCAGCTTAGGTCTTAATCATCGCTTTTCATAGAGCAAACGTTAACTTGATTAACACCAACCTTAATGTGTCTTTGTTAGTTATAATTGGTTTAGTAAACATAAAATATATAGTTGATTAGATTAATGCTTATTTAATATCTTTTTGAATTAAAAGAGACTTAGTTTATAATCTCGACATCTTGTGAATAAAATGCTAACTTGATAAATAACAACTTAAATGTTTTATTTTTAATTATAACTTGCTTAAGCTAATCACGAAACATGATGGATCGATTTGTTGTTGTCATGCGTACTGTGCTTACTAAATCATATATGCTCAAGTGACTAAAATAATATTAAATGTTAATATGGTGAATATCAATATTAATATCTTTTCATTTATGATGACTTTCTTGGGCAACCTTGAAACATAAAGTAGTTTGATTAGTCTTCTCTCATGTTTTATGTTTTCTAAACTATAAATATTTAGATGACTTGAATACTATAAAATATGTATAAATAAAATATGACCAGGGTTAAACTTAGCATTGTAATTCAAAGGATTAATCTAATTTTAGAATATTTCTTTAGAATGTTTATCACCTTATTTCAATAACTAATATGCATTAAGTTTATAGTCGGTCTTCTGCATTATGTTGTAATCATCTCGATAGTCGCGTGTCCTCTTTAATGGTAGCTCCGTTATCCGTCGTTCTTGCGTTTTCGTGACTGTAGCAACGTACCGTGTCGTTTAGTGCGCTCTCTTTTAAAGTGTCTCTTTTGTATGATGCCTGTTCTTAGATGTGTCTGTTGTTTGTCTATGTGTGGTGCTTTGCTGCGAGTAGAACGAGAACCGTACGTAAGAGTTGCCGGAGACCAGAAGATGGGTGCCAGAAGTTGCTAATGGAGGATAAAGTTGAGGTTTTTCTGAGAAAATTGCTTTGGGTGTAAAGCAAATTCAAGACAAGTATAACATGGGATCATTCTTGTTGTCCTATTCACTAAAATTATCATACATATGCATGTGTCCTCCTTGACAACCATAGAGATTATAACTTAGCTATTGATATCTTGTTTCCTTGTCACCTATGGGACTTTGCATTGGGTAGCTTTTGCTAGCCCTGAACATAAGCTATGATCTTGTAATATGATTAATGGAATATGCAACAACACTAAAAGATGACTTTTTGATTACTGTTTAAAGAGGGCTAGAGCATGGGGTTATTTTTGGTGCTCTAGTTTCTCTCCATAAGGACTCATCTGTGGACGAACATCCGGGATTTACAGTACAACCGTGAGGGCTATATGGCTCTGGCTTTAGCTCAGTATGAGGACTTTTTCTAGCTTGTTAGAGGTTACCCTTGTGGCGCAAATGGGGAAAAGCAGACGGTGGATCTCTGGGACTGGTTGTATCACACAGACTGACTTCTAAAACCTAGCGGCCCTAACTTGTTAGACGAACCTTTGAAAGGCTTCATAGTATTTCCCTGCCTGCTCACCTTGGAAGTGTTTTGGGAGTCGCGATCCCGGGCATATGGGTAATCACTACTCACAGTGAAAGTGTATACCTCTGCGCAGAGTTTAATAAACTAGTATACTAGCCGTGCTCATGGATATGAGCGGCCTTGGACCTTCACAGAATAGATGAACATTTATTGGTTTAATATGTGTTTTGCTATTGGTTATTCATATTTACATTGATCATATGTTTATTGTGGGATTAATGCAATCTTGATGCTACTTATGTAATAAAATTGTGACAATTAAAAGCTAAGTGCAGTCAAACCAGTGTCTAGCCTTTTGAGCCTCATGAACCCTGTGTTATACTTGTTGAGTTCGACATGGACTCACTCTTGCTATTTCCACCACACTCCAGTGTGTAGTAAGGTGCTACTTAGAAGAAGGATGAAGGTGTAGTGGAGTTTTTAGAAGTCTTTCAGAAGTGCTTGGCATATGGAGCCACCAGTCAGCCGTCCCTGAGAAGAATGGAGCCTGAAGTTTAGTCACAGTTCCGTGATACTCTGATGTAAGCGTTAATATAGCTATGTATACATTATATAATAACATTGTTTCTGATACTTTTTCATTCTGGCATATGTGTGGACTTTCTGGGCACACATATGATTAGCCTGGTTTTGTTCTTTAGAAAACCGGGTGTGACAAATATATACATGTTTATTTGATATACATGGTGGAACATAACATTATAATTTTTTATTTCATGATTATAGACGTATTTAGAAATATATATATGTATCGTACTTCATGAATATTAATTTATCTTTTTGTAACAATATATACAAAACTATTTACATGTAGATTTTATATATTTTTTATTTATTCTTTATAGTGGCTATGGTGTACACAAATATAAAGGTAATACCTTATATTATCTTTCACAATGACATGTATGAATATGTTAAGTGCAAACTAAGAATATTATTTTGCATTATCTTTCATAACAGTAAAGGTGGATAATTTATAAATTCATTAGGACGTATTTTAAATTATCATTCATAATGGTAGACGTGGGTAATTTTCTTTGAGCCTAGACATGGCTAATTTAGGTACAAAAGTTAGAGGATTATTTTAAATTATCATTCATAATGACCAAGCTGGTTAATTTAGACGCGATGCTAGGGGGTTATTTTAGATTATATTTTATAATAGCCAATGTGGGTAATTGTAACACCCTAAAATTTGTATTATTTTGAAATAGGGGAATTGGATTTATTTACACAATTTTATGAGCATTTTAACTTAGAGAAATAATAATTTTCAATAAATAAAATCAACTATAGGGTTAGATACATGCGTGTGCATACATGCCGCTGCATATTTTTATTATTGTTGATCGGTTTTTATTACAAGAAGAAAAGGATTTCAAAAACTATTTCAAAATGTATTTGAAATATTAGGAAAAGAAAAGGAAATAGGAATTTACCTCTTCTCAGCTTTTGGCCCGAAGGCCTTCTTTCCTCCCTCCTTTGCTGGCCCGTTCGGCCTCCTCACCCGGCCTCCCAGCGAGCCCATCAGCCTCTCCTGGCCGCGAGCCACGTAGTGGGCCGGCCCAGCGAATCAGCCGCAAGACCGCCTCGCCGTTTTTCTCCCTTCTCTCTGGCTGACATCTGGGGCCCGCTGTCATCTTCTTCTTCCGTTCGTGTTCGAGTTGGACTCCTCCCGATGGAGTTTGCCTCCACCCCGCGCCGTCCTCGCGTCTTGGCGTGACCCGCACGTCAAGGTCAATGTAAATAGCGAGCCCTACAGCCGTACCGCCCGCATCTCAACCCTAATTGCAACTCGACGCCTCTAGTTGACCTCACAGCCGCTCGAAACCCTAAAGCTGCCGCTGTCGAGCTCGCCGAGTCGATTTCCCGCGCCAAACACCGTCGTAAGCTTGTTGACAAGCTTCGAGTCGCTATCTCGAAGTCGCCAAGACTTCTTTCCCTTCAATTTTCGTTTCGGTTGGCTTATTGTGTCTCACCGTCATGTACAGGAGCTCACCGTCCGCCTTTGGGAGCCGCGCGCCACCCTTGTCCGATTTCCGTTGCCGAGAGCAGTCTTGGTGAGTCCGCGATGATCTCCTCTTTCTTTTCGTGCTTGTCCCGTCATCAATGGTGCCCGGAACGTCGAAAACGGTGAACTCCAATGAGATTTTTCGCCTCCGGCGATGGCGTCCACCGTGCGGCTACTGTGCCGGCCGGAAATCCCCCTCCCCTCTCCCTCAGTTGAATCTCAGCCGTCCAAATATGATCCAACGACTGAGATCGCGAGATACCCCTTCGGTTGGCAATTTTTATAAAGAGCCCCTCTGTTTCTTTATAATTGAACCCGCAGTCCATAAGCGTAAAGCCAGAATACGCTTTGTCCATTTGAAAGTGTAAACTCAGTCGGTTTAATTGAAAATACGTTTTTAATATTTATAAGATTTATTTCAATCTTATTTCGCTTATAAAATCTCTGTTTTAACTCCGATTTGACCCGTTCAAGTTGCGCTAGGTTCATAATTTCTTACTCTACATGTTAGAACTACTGTTTAGTAGGTTTTCAACTTCTAAATTTTGAGATTAGATTTAATCTATTACTTTAATAAAGTAAATCTCGTTTAAATCATAACTTTTCCGTTTTAGCTCCGGTTTACGTGCAATTCGCGTCTGTGTGATCCTAGTGAGATGTAGATTTGTTTTACAAACTTTTCATCTTATTTTACTACTGTTGGTGTACTATTCTAATTGTAGCTTTGTTTGCTTTGCATGATTGCTCTTGGATGATTGTTGTTGATGTGTTAATCGAGAATAGACGGTGAGCAGTTCGTTGGTGATCAGGAGTACTATTACGAACCGGATCAACAGGATCAGCTAGATCAAGGCAAGTATAGCATGGGATTATTCTTGTTACCTACTCACTTTAATTCACTTAATTCATGCTGCATGTGTCTCCTTGTTAAGGATGCCTTAGTATTGATCTTGTTCCTTGAATCCTATGGTTATAGCATTGGGTAGTTGCTAGTGCTCACATAAACAATGATCTTGTAATTTGACTAATAATATATGCAATAACACTAAAAGATGATTTTTAGCAACAGGGAACAAGAGGGCTAGAGTTTTCTCTAGATTCCTCTCCATAAGGACTTATCTGTAAGCGAACACCCGGGACTTACAGTACAGCTGTGAGGGCTACATGGCTCTGGCTTTAGTCATATAAGAGGACCTTTTCTAGCTTGTTAGTGGTTACCTTTATGGCACAAGAGGGGTGTGTTCCGGGTCGGGTGTAGTGCGGCTTCTGTCCTTATGAGTATGGGTTGCGTGTCATTGTGCCATACGGAAGGGGAGCTCTACATTTGCAGGGCACAGAAACCTAGCGGCCCTAACTTGTTAGACGAACCTTGGAAAGACTTCATAGTAAAACTTAACTGTCCAATGGGGAGTCATGATCTCAGACTTTTGGGAATCATGACTCACAGTGAAAGTGTACAACCTCTGTAGAGTGTAAAACTGGTATATCAGCCGTGCTCACGGACACGAGCGGCCTTGGACCCTTACGGAATAGAGATCACTATTAATTTACTTGTTCTTGCTATTCATTATTCTCTTTACATGATCATGTGTTTATTATGGGAACATCACCTATTTGTTGCTACTCAATTGCTTAAAATATGATCAACTAAAAGCTACATGCAGTTAAACCTGTGTCTATCCTTTTGAGCTTCATAAACCCCATGTTACACTTGTTGAGTACTTTTGTGCTCACCCTTGCATTCTCCCACACCTCAGGATGGACTCCTGAATGTGCAAATAGTGATTACTACTACTTCCCTGAAGATTACTAGACTTGTGGTCAACCAGTTGACGTGCCTGTGCTATGGAGCTAGCTACCACAAGAGTTATCTTATGTTTCCGCTTATTTACGTGAAGACTCTGTGATATTATTCGTTATGTAATAAACATTTGTGATGATACTATTTATATTTGTCATCTTATGTGTGATTGATCTCTGGGCGCACATAAGATTATACATTCCATTTGTTTCTTAAAAATGGGTGTGACTAAGGCTGGACGAAAAACTCGAAGCTCGTTAGCTCGCTCGGCTCGTGGCTGGCTCGGCTCAGCTCAGCTCGGCTCGTTATGATAACGAGCTGAGCCGAGCCAGGATTTTAGCTTGTTAGCTATAACGAGCCAACTCAAGCTGGCTCGTGAGCCGCTCGCGAGCCAAACGAGCCGTAGTTTTAGGGAAAAAGTCATCATAACTTATATTAGTTTTGTATTACTTCATGTCTTCCACTTCATAAATGGATGATATGTTAGCTCATATGAATATTTTATTCGATTTAAGGTTATTGAATATATTATTTTTATATTATTAATATTTTTAAGCTTTAGATAAATGCAAATATTATATTTTGTGTATTTTTTATACCTGACTCGCGAGCCTAACGAGCCAGCTCGAGCTTATAACGAGCCGAGCCGAGCTGGCTTTCTGGCTCGTTAAGATAACGAGCCGAGCCGAGCTGGCTCGTTATCCTAACGAGCCAGAATGAGCCGAGCCGAGCTGAGCCAGCTCGACTCGTTATCCAGCCTTAGGTGTGACAGATTGGTATCAAAGCTATGTTGACTGTAGGACGCAAGCCTAGTTAGTAATGGTCGTCTTAGTTCTCTTTTCTTCACTTGTTTCATGCTTATCACCTTACTCTTGATAATTGCTAAATTTTTATGCTCCTTCCGCCTTATTCTATTGTGAAAATATTGCTTCCATTCTAATTCACTCTTGGTCTAAAATTCTATAGATGCCTCGTGCCCACAAGACTACCCGTATCACCACTGGAGGCTACTTTCCACCCCGTTCCCTGTATGAATCAATGAAGCCTCAGGAGGAACCAGAAAACACTGCACCAACCCCGCCACCATCACCAGCATAGGCGCCAGAACCAGTTTTGCCCCAAGAAGAACTTGAACCTAAAGAGGAGGTTATCTATTTGAGTGATGATGAAGATGTTGAGCTTGCCCAAGATGGAGAACAGCCCCCGTCGCCTCCACATGATGGTTCCGCTGAAGTCGGTGTGCCGCCCCTTCCTATGGGTTGGATTACAAAGATCCATCACAAGTCAAGCTGTGACACTCCTTCCCATCACCGACTGGTTGGCATGCTTACTGCCTACTTCACAGATTGGGATCCTACGTTTGAGTACGTCTACTGGGAGCACAAGCATCCTTTGGAAGCTACTTACTAGAAGTGCAATGTGCGTATCTTCTTTAAGAACGAAGAGATGGATACTTATCTCCTGGACAGGTGCTTTTCCCATAGTGGTCGTCGTGCCACTATAGAAGATGGCATAGAAGATGCAGCCTTCGAAGCATGCTGGGGACTTCGTCACCTCTGCTATGAGGTTATGCAAGATGATCAATATCGCTATTTTCCCCGTGGAGACCCGGAGCAAGGATGGGTAATGATGAACCCTAGGAATTTGGAACTAATTCCTCGAGTCATGGTGGATTTTGGCCATGACATGATCGTGAAGAATCGTCAGTTGGTAGCCCTGGTTAAAGCTTTGGGAAAAGACATCAAGAGGTACCAAGAGGTGATAGATGGTCTAAGGATTGATCAAGGCATGGAGGCGATCTATGACTATCATGAACATCAAGCCCGTCCCTAGGAGTTGGAATACCATCTATGTAATAATACGATAGTACGAGTAGTGTCGAGTTAAGTTGAGTTTTGTGGTGTCGTGTGAACTTTGTGTGGTTAGTTGAGTTATTATTGTGCCTATGTGTGAGTTGGTTTTTCCATGTAATGAGTGCTGGAGCTTTGTGGGCTTGTCTACAAAAGTTCCTAGTTAAAGAATACTAAGTTTAAGTGTGATAAATAAATAGTTTAGTTGGGTTAACCTTTCTCTCTGTTCTGTCCTTTCTGGAGTGGTTTGTCTTTCCTTTTATGCTCGAAATTAAATGTTTAGCGAAAAATTCTGAAATTTTTATGAGAGTAACTAGACCCACGTACCTTTCTAATGTCTCTGGAATCACCTTTTTATCTATTCTGGATCATGAGATATAATCGTTACAAGATGAAGTTACTGTGCAGTCTGGGAAATCAGAAATAGTTTCTGTTGTGTCCTGTTTTTGGTTAACTTCGTGACAGAATCTGGGTTTGTGAGTTAAATAAAAGTTGTAGATAATTTCATAAGATTTCCAACCATATAAAGTACACCTCTACTGGATATCTGTAGCTCGAGATAGGTCCGTTTTACTGAACTACTGAAATTGGGATATGTCCAGAAAGTTGTCAGATTCAGTTCTCTATCTCTAGAATTGTCTATAATGTGGTAATCTCTAAGGTTTGATATTGTATTGGATGACAGATGTCTGGAGGAGGACGAGGTCGAGGTCGTGGTCGTGGAGTTGGTCCACCACCCACTATTCATGAGCCTTTGGCAATACAGACACAGTTGATGGAGGCGCTGGTGAACAATCAGCAAAACCAGCCAGTTGGAGGAGCACCTGCGCGTGATAAGCGTGGTGAATTTTTGAAGGGTCATCCCCCAGTGTTCACTCATGCCACTGATCCATTGGAAGCCGATGATTGGCTTCGTGCAGTGGAGAAGCAGCTCAACATTGCTCAGTGTAATGATCAACAGAAGGTGTTGTTTGCTTCGGGCCAACTTCAAGGAGCAGCTCAAGACTAGTGGGATTCATATCAGTATGGCCGTCCTGCAAATACTCCCGCCGTTACTTGGCAGGAGTTTACAGAAAGTTTTAGGTCCTATCATATACCAGAGGGAGTGATGGCGCTGAAGGCAGATGAATTCCGCAATTTGACACAGGGATCTATGCCTGTAGCTGAGTATCGAGACAAGTTTGCTCAGTTGTCACGTTATGCGCCGAATGAAGTGGCGAATGATGCCGATAAGCAGCGACTTTTCTTGAAGGGTCTACATGATGGTCTTCAATTGCAGCTGATGTCCAATGCTTACCCAGATTATCAAACATTAGTGAATCACGCTATTGTGGTGGATAATAGGCGCAAGGAGATGGATGCCAAAAGGAAGCGGCTTCAGGGACAGGTATCGGGAAGCAACACTCGCCAGCGCACTGGTTTTCAGCAAGGCTATCAGCAGAGGTATCCGCCTAACCAATGGAATCGTGGTCAACTTCCTCCACGTAATCAGTTTCTACAACGTCCTCCTTATCAGCCGCAAAATGGCAATCAACGCCCTCAGCAGCAGAATGGGAACCAGAATCAACGTCAGAGTACCCCCAACAACACCCCAATGAAGACTAGTGCTCCTAACACTCCTACCAAGTGTTTCCGTTGTGGAAAAGAAGGTCACCTGTCTTATAACTGTCCTGAGAAGGCCAATCAGCAAACCCCTCAGAAGCAGAACAGTAACCAGAAGCTACCATACTACGGAAAAGGTGACTCATGTGTCTGAGGAAACTGCAATGGCGGAACCCAAAGTTATGCTCGGTACGTTCGATGTCCATTCCATTCCTGCCACTGTTCTTTTTGATTCTAGAGCTTCACATTCATTCATATCTCAAATATTTGTTAAGACACATAGCATCCCTTTATGTGCCATGAAAAACCCCATACTAGTCAATTCACCTGGGGGAAGTATGCAAGCTTCCTATCAATGCCTCCCTATTAGTTTAATTTTAAGGGGGGTAGAGTTCAAAGTGAGCCCTATAGTGTTGAGAACAGCTGGGATTGATCTTATTCTGGGACTAGATTGGATGAAGCAAAATCAGGCAGTGATTCAGTATAAGGAAAAGGCAGTAGCCCTAACAACACTGAAGGGAGATCGAATTAGTGTGGAGATCGTAGTGCAGAAGCAGCAGACAGCTACAGTGAATCGACTTGATGATAATGTTAATCAGGAGGATCCAGTTGTCGATGAATTTCTGGATGTGTTCCCCGACGACTTGCCAGGTATGCCACCCGACCGCGACATTGAGTTTATTATTGAATTATTGCCTGGAACTGCACCTATAGCTAAGCGTCCATATAGAATGGGGGTTAATGAGTTAGAGGAACTTAAGAAACAAATAAAAGAGTTGCAAGAGAAAGGTTTCATTCGTCCTAGCTCTTCACCGTGGGGAGCTCCAGTGATCTTTGTTGACAAGAAGGACGGTTCTCAACGGATGGTGTTGATTATCGGTCACTCAATGAGGTAACTATTAAGAATAAGTATCCACTGCCAAGGATTGATAATTTATTTGATCAGTTGAGAGGTGCTTGTGTGTTTTCTAAGATTGATCTTCGCTCTGGTTATCATCAATTGAAGATTCGTGCTACTGATATACCAAAGACAGCATTCACAATACGGTATGGCTTGTATGAGTATACAGTAATGTCTTTTGGCCTGACTAATGCTCCTGCATACTTTATATACCTGATGAATAAGGTATTCATGGAGTATCTCGATAAGTTTGTAGTAGTATTCATCGATGATATATTGGTATACTCCAAGACTAAGGAAGAACATGCTAAACATTTAAGGTTGGTCCTACAGAAGCTCAGAGAGCATAAGCTCTATGCTAAGCGTAGTAAGTGTGAGTTCTGGTTGAAGGAAGTTGCCTTTCTGGGTCATGTGGTCTCTAATGGTGGAATTTCAGTGGATCCCAGCAAGGTAAAGGATGTGTTGAATTGGAAGGCAGCAACCGATGTGGGAGAAATTCATAGTTTTTTGGGATTGGCTGGGTATTATAGAAGATTTATTGAAGGGTTTTCTAAGCTTGCTAAGCCAATGACAGCATTGTTAGAAAAGAATGCTAAGTTTGTGTGGTCTGATAAGTGTCAGGTTAATTTTGAGGAACTAAAGAAAAGATTGACAACAGCCCCGGTGTTAGTTTTGCCAGATTTGAGTAAGAGTTTCTCTATCTATTGTGATGCATCTCGTTTAGGTCTTGGTTGTGTGCTTATGCAAGAAGGCAAAGTAGTGGCCTACGCATCTCGACAGTTGAGGAAGCATGAGTTAAATTATCCTACTCATGACTTGGAGTTAGCAGCAGTGGTGCATGCTTTGAAAATATGGAGGCATTATTTGATTGGGCATAAGAGTGATATTTACACTGATCATAAGAGCTTGAAGTACATTTTCACTCAGTCAGATCTAAACTTGAGACAACATCGATGGTTAGAGTTGATTAAGGATTATGATTTGGAGGTACATTACCATCCAGGCAAGGCTAATGTTGTTGCTGATGCTCTTAGTAGAAAGAGCTATGCTAATGAGGTACAAGTAATGCCTATGTCAAATGAGTTGTGTGCTGAGATTGAGCATTTAAACTTGGGTATTGCCATTAATGCAGTGAAATTGGTGATAGAGCCTGTACTGGAGCAAGAAATACGCAAGGGTCAGTTGATAGATGACAAAATAAAGGAGATAGTTGAGAATATACCGAAAGGTAAGGCATCTGGATTCCATTTGGATGATAAAGGAACTCTATGGTTTGGAAAACGATTATGTGTGCCTGAGGACAAAGTTATAAGAGAAGTAATTCTACGTGAAGCTCATGAGTCCGCTTACTCTATTCATCCTGGGAGTACCAAGATGTATATGGCTTTGAAAGAGAGGTATTGGTGGTATGGTTTGAAAAGAGATGTTGCGGAGTATGTTGCACTATGTGATACATGTCGGAGGGTTAAAGCTGAGCATCAGAGACCTGCAGGATTGTTGCAACCGATGCAGATACCTGAGTGAAAGTGGGAAGAAGTTGGTATGGACTTCATAGTGGGGTTACCATGCACTCAGAGAGGTTTTGATTCAATATGGGTGATAGTGGATCGTCTGACTAAAGTTGCTCACTTTATACCAGTCAAAACAACATATTCCAGTGCAAAGTTGGCTGAACTGTATTTGGAAAGAATAGTAAGTTTGCACGGAGTTCCAAAGAAGATCGTGTCATATCGAGGTACTCAATTCACATCATATTACTGGCAGAAAGTACAAGAGTCATTAGGGACTAAGCTGAATTTTAGCACAGCATATCATCCTCAGATGGATGGGCAGACTGAAAGGATTAATCAGATATTGGAAGACATGTTGAGAGCTTGTGCTTTGCAGTATGGTACTAGTTGGGATAAGAGTTTGCCATATGCAGAGTTTTCCTACAATAATAGTTATCAGAAAAGTTTATAGATGGCACCTTTTGAAGCTTTATATGGTAGGAAGTGTAGAACTCCGTTGTTCTGGAATCAGACAGGAGAAAGTCAAGTGTTCAGTCCCGATGTGCTTAGGAATGCTGAGAAACAAGTAAGAATGATCAGAAACAATTTGAAAGCAGCTCAGTCACGACAGAAAAGTTATGCCGATACTCGACGGAGAGAGTTGACTTTTGAAGTAGGAGATTATGTCTACCTAAAAGTGTCACCTATGAGAGGTGTGAAAAGGTTCACCCGGAAAGAAAAGTTAGCACCGAGGTATGTCGGTCCTTTTAAGATCTTAGAGAGACGTGGTGAAGTGGCATATCAATTGGAATTGCCCGAGAGCTTAGCAGGTGTGCATGATGTGTTCCATGTGTCTCAGTTAAAGATATGTTTTTGTGTACCGGAAGAACAAATACCGTTAGAAGAGCTCACTATTAAGGAAAATCTCACCTATGAGGAGTATCCAGTAAAAATTTTGGAGACAGCGGAAAGAGTTACTAGGAGCCGAGTTATAAAGATGTGTAAAGTTTAGTGGAGCCGATATTCGGAAGCAGAGGCTACATGGGAAAGAGAGGAGGATTTAAGAAAAGCATACCCACAGTTGTTTGAGTAAGCATCGTCCGAATCTCGGGACGAGATTCATTTTAAGGGGGGTAGAATTGTAACACCCTAAAATTTGCATTATTTTGAAATAGGGGAATTGGATTTATTTACGCAATTTTATGAGCATTTTAACTTAGAGAAATAATAATTTTCAATAAATAAAATCAACTATAGGGTTAGATACATGCTTGTGCATACATGCCGCTCCATATTTTTATTATTGTTGATTTGTTTTTATTACAAGAAGAAAAGGATTTCAAAAACTATTTGAAAATGTATTTGAAATATTAGGAAAAGAAAAGGAAATAAGAATTTACCTCTTCTCAGCTTTTGGCCCGAAGGCCTTCTTTCCTCCCTCCTTTGCTGGCCCGTTCGGCCTCCTCACCCGGCCTCCTAGCGAGCCTAGCAGCCTCTCCTGGCCGCTAGCCGCGTAGTGGGCCGGCCCAGCGAATCAGCCGCAAGCCCGCCTCGCCGTTTTTCTCCCTTCTCTCTGGCTGACGTCTGGGGCCCGCTGTCATCTTCTTCTTCCGTTCGTGTTCGAGTCGGATTCCTCCCGATGGAGTTCGCCTCCACCCCGCGCCGTCCTCGCGTCTTGGCGTGACCCGCACGTCAAGGTCAATGTAAATAGCGAGCCCTACAGCCGTACCGCCCGCATCTCAACCCTAATGGCAAGTCGACGCCTCTAGTTGACCTCGTAGCCGCTCAAAACCCTAAAGCTGCCGCTGCCGAGCTCGCCGAGTCGATTTCTCGCGCCAAACAACGCCGTAAGCTTGTTGACAAGCTTCGAGTCGCTATCTCGAAGTCGCCAAGACTTCTTTCCCTTCAATTTTCGTTTCGGTTGGCTTATTGTGTCTCACCGTCGTGTACAGGAGCTCGCCGTCCGCCTTTGGGAGCCGCGCGCCACCCTTGTCCGATTTTCGTTGCCGAGAGCAGTCTTGGTGAGTCCGCGATGATCTCCTCTTTCTTTTCGTGCTTGTCCTGTCATCAATGGTGCCCAGAACATCAAAAACGGTGAACTCCGACGAGATTTTTCACCGCCGGCCATGGCCTCCACCGTGCGGCTACTGTGCCGGTCGGAAATCCCCCTCCCCTCTCCCTCAGTTGAATCTCAGCCGTCCAAATATGATCCAACGACTGAGATCGCGAGATACCCCTTCGGTTGGTAATTTTTATAAAGAGCCCCTCTGTTTCTTTATAATTGAACCCGCAGTCCATAAGCGTAAAGCCAGAATACGCTTTGTCCATTTGAAAGCGTAAACTCAGTCGGTTTAATTGAAAATACGTTTTTAATATTTATAAGACTTATTTCAATCTTATTTCGCTTATAAAATCTCCGTTTTAACTCCGATTTGACCCGTTCAAGTTGCGTTAGGTTCATAATTTCATACTCTACATGTTAGCGCTACTGTTTAGTAGGTTTTTAACTTCTAAATTTTGAGATTAGATTTAATCTATTACTTTAATAAAGTAAATCTCGTTTAAATCATAACTTTTCCGTTTTAGCTCCGATTTACGTGTAATTCGCGTCTGTGAGATCCTAGTGAGATGTAGATTCGTTTTACAAACTTTTCATCTTATTTTACTACTGTTGGTGTACTGTTCTAATTGTAGCTTTGTTTGCTTTGCATGATTGCTCTTGGATGATTGTTGTTGATGTGTTAATCGAGAATAGACGTTGAGCAGTTCGTTGGTGATCAGGAGTACTATTACAAACCGGATCAATAGGATCAGCTAGATCAAGGCAAGTATAGCATGGGATTATCCTTGTTACCTACTCACTTTAATTCACTTAATTCATGCTGCATGTGTCTCCTTGTTAAGGATGCCTTAGTATTGATCTTGTTCCTTGAATCCTATGGTTATAGCATTGAGTAGTTGCTAGTGCTCACATAAATAATGATCTTGTAATTTGACAATGATATATGCAATAACACTTAAAGATGATTTTTAGCAATAGGGAACAAGAGGACTAGAGTTTTCTCTAGATTCCTCTCCATAAGGACTTATCTGTAAGCGAACATCCGGGACTTACAGTACAGCTGTGAGGGCTACATGGCTCTGGCTTTAGTCATATAAGAGGACCTTTTCTAGCTTGTTAGTGGTTACCTTTATGGAGCAAGAGGGGTGTGTTTCGGGTCGGGTGTAGTGCGGCTTCTGTCCTTATGAGTATAGGCTGCGTGTCATTGTGCCATACGGAAGGGGAGCTCTACATTTGCAGGGTACAGAAACCTAGCGGCCCTAACTTGTTAGACGAACCTTGGAAAGACTTCATAGTGAAACTTAATTGTCCAATGGGGAGTCATGACCTCGGACTTTTGGGGATCACGACTCATAGTGAAAGTGTACAACCTCTGCAGAGTGTAAAACCGGTATATCAGCCGTGCTCATGGACACGAGCGGCCTTGGACCCTTACAGAATAGAGATCACTATTAATTTACTTGTTCTTGCTATTCATTATTCTCTTTACATGATCATGTGTTTATTATGGGAACATCACCTATTTATTGCTACTCAATTGCTTAAAATATGATCAACTAAAAGCTACATGCAGTTAAACCTGTGTCTATTCTTTTGAGCTTCATGAACCCCATGTTACACTTGTTGAGTACTTTTGTGCTCACCCTTGCATTCCCCCACACCTCAGGATGGACTCCCGAATGTGCAAATAGTGATTACTACTACTTCCCTGAAGATTACTAGACTTGTGGTCAAACAGTTGACGTGCCTGTGCTATGGAGCTAGCTACCACAAGAGTTATCTTATGTTTCCGCTTATTTACATGAAGACTCTGTGATATTATTCGTTATGTAATAAACATTTGTGATGATACTATTTATATTTGTCATCTTATGTGTGATTGATCTCTGGGCGCACATAAGATTATACATTCTATTTGTTCCTTAAAAATGGGTGTGACAGTAATTTAGATGCAAATTTAGGGGGTTATTTTGAATTATTTTCATAATGACATATGTGGGTAATTTATATACAAATATAGGGGGTTATTTTAAATTATATTTTGTACATGGTGAAACATAGCGTTATAATTATTTTATTTCATGATTATATATATATGTATCGTACTTTATGAATATTGATTTATCTTTTTGTAGCAATATATATAATACTATTTGCTTGTAGATTTTAGATATTTTTTATTTATTTTTTATAATGGCTATGGTGTACACAAATATAAGGTAATACCTTATATTATCTTTCACAACGATATGTATGAATATGTTAAATGCAAACTTAGAATATTATTTTGCATTATCTTTTATAATAGTAAAGGTGGATAATTTATAAATTCATTAGGAGGTATTTTAAATTATCATTCATAACTGTAGACGTGCGTAATTTTTTTGAGCGGCTAATTTAGATACAAAAATTAGAGGATTATTTTAAATTAAAAATAGTCTAGGTCTTAGTAGTATTGTTTTCCACGTAAATTGAAACACGACTTACATCCTGACTATAAACATGTTGAATTTGTTATATCACACGAATATATGTGTAGTACTATTTATACATTACAGAGTGCATAAAATTTAATTAATAACATTGATATGGCATAATATTTTAGTAAAGACGTATACACTTATTTAAAATAATAACTTATAAAATTTATTATCATGGAGTATTAATATAAAGTGTTATTGCTACGTGGTTTGTTAAGTGAACATTTTTTTTATTTTTCATAACTTGTTAAAATAAATATTTATTCTAATATATACATGTTTATTTGATATACACGGTGGAACATAACGTTATAATTTTTTTATTTCATGATTATAGAAGTATTTAGAAATATATATATGTATCGTACTTCATGAATATTAATTTATCTTTTTGTAACAATATATATAAAACTATTTGCATGTAGATTTTATATATTTTTTATTTGTTCTTTATAGTGGCTATGGTGTACACAAATATAAAGGTAATACCTTATATTATCTTTCACAATGACATATATGAATATATTAAGTGCAAACTTAGAATATTATTTTGCATTATCTTTCATAACAGTAAAGGTGGATAATTTATAAATTCATTAGGACGTATTTTAATTATCATTCATAATGGTAGACGTGGGTAATTTTCTTTGAGCCTAGACATGACTAATTTAGGTACAAAAGTTAGAGGATTATTTTAAATTATCATTCATAATGACCAAGCTAGTTGATTTGGACACAATGCTAGGGGTTATTTTAGATTATATTTTATAATAGCCAATGTGGGTAATTTAGATGCAAATTTAGGGGGTTATTTTGAATTATTTTCGTAATAACATACGTGGGTAATTTATATACAAATATAGGGGTTATTTTAAATTATATTTTGTAATGGTAAAGGTGGGTAATTTACATACAAAATTAGGGGGTTACTTTATGTTTTTTCATAATGGCAGTGGTGGGTAATTTTCTTAATATATTACAATAGATCCAATGACCATTATTACTGATGATGATTAGAGTCTACCAAATCAAAGGTTAGATGTTTCTGATTATTGTAAGAATTTCTAGAATTTATCTTTTTTCTTAACGCGTCTGGTGAGAATTAACGTGGTACCTCCGTTGGAACCTCTAATTAGTAATAGTAAGATAGGTGCGCTACTTCACGTTATTCTAAGCTTCCATCAATCCAATCATCCTGGCCCTTTCCACATTCTTCTTGCAATGATTTCTTCAGATTCATTCTCTGTTTCAGATGACGGATGATGGACTGGGAAAAGGATTTCTAATTACGCGGCAAGTAGGCGACATTAAAAGGTGAAAGTGCACTGGATACAATTGTTCTCCCTTGCCACTCTATCATTTTCCCCCTATTTTTTTCCATTTCTCCGTAAACAACAAAATAATAATCTGCTTCTGTCTTAAATTCAGGTTCACCTCCATGCAGCCGGCAACTTGTTATCTAAGTTGCAACCTCTAAACTGAATTCTTTTGAATTTTTTTTTGTCGATCGGTGTTGTAGCCCGTGTTATAAACTTTATTCTTTTGATATCAGTGGATCCCAAATGACACTTAAAGAGATCAAGGCCCTTGGTTTTTAACTTAAATGTTTCTAACATAACATGGAAATGACAACATCAGCTGTGTCAATGTCAAAGTAAATGCATATGATATGTTGCAGTTTCATGTGATGTGAAGCCCAGTCTTTTAAAATGACAATCTTGCATTGTGCCAATTATATTTGAATGATCAAGCTCTCCTAAGGTGTGTGTTTTGTGCACGCATGCTGCAAACTTGGTGGTCTTCAGAGCCTGCTAATTACTTCTTCTCAACACTTGTTTCCCTAAACAAAAAAAAATCTCTTTTTCCATCTCACATTGAGATTCACCTCCATGCAAACTGCAACTTGTTAGTGAATTTGCAACATCTAAACTGAATCTGGGCACTGTTATTATGATGTGCATTTTGTGTACACGTGCTGCTACTTGGACGTCTTCGTAAGCAGCTCAGTTTGCCTTCCCATTACTTTGATTTATTCGGTTTCAGGCCAAGTGCTTTGGCTTCTGGTAGAGGAATAAATAATGCACGGCCTGGCGCAGCTGCAATCTGCAACGAGTCACTTGGTCCTCTGCAACAAACGAAGCAGAAGGTTATTCCGGCATCACGCTTCTATGTAGTATACGAGTCCTAAATATACATATTGATTATACCTGAACATTTCACAGTAGTGATATTTACGTAGTTGTCCATGGACCTGTCGCAAGACTAGGAAGCCTGCTCTGTTTTGGTAGGCCAACAATAGTGACCGCATGCTCTGTTTCGGTGTGCTCTCTTCTGTTGGTCCCCTGCATGTTTCATCATCGTTATGTAGCAGTATGTTTTTGGAGTACAACTAGAAATCCTCTGTTGGGTCGACCAATATAGTCATGAGCTGATGACTTTCTGGGCTCCGATCCGGTACCTGCTCATTCACCTTTCCATAATTTCCTCACAAATTCTCGGAATCTTTAATTTCTCGTCAAACATCTACGTATAATTTCCTCTCACAAGTTCTCTGAATCTTTAATTTCTTGGCAAACATCTACGTACAAACAATCATCGTCTCTATTCATCTGCATCTGCATGTCTGACAGAAACACCACACGCCACGACAAAGAAACATTTCTCGCTGGCCAACAATTCAACGCCGCGCCGCTGTCCTAAATTCTCACCGTGTGTCCGCATCCTGTCCCCGCGCGTCGATCCGGGCTTTAGGATTAGTACGTACGTGCACTAGTTGCTTTTTGGCGGACCATGACCACGATCTTGACCTGGCTACCTCTGCAGCGACCAACAACAGCGAGGCCGCCGCACCCTCTCTAGTCTCCCTCGCCCAGAGACAGGAAGGCCGCGCCCTCTCCTGGTTTCCCCTCGCCTGGCGAGGCAGTCACCAGGCTGTACGGCAGCTAGGTGAGCATTGAGCAAGTCTCTGAATTGTGAGCAACTTTTGTGAATTGTGATCTTCTCATCTAGCCACCATATTTAGAGTCAGTCTCTGTTAATATATGATGATTCGGTTTGCATACTACGTTTTCAGGCCATAGGAGACCGTATGATACAAATGCATGGCAACAATAAAGCAACAAGTGGTCTGTATTATGTTCCTTAATTATTAGAACTTTATTTGGTATGTTTTCATCCTATTGTACTCGATGATATTTGAGACTTGCAAATGAATATTATACATTACGGGTGTGTTTGGTTCCCTAGCTTAGCCCCTAACCAGGCTTGCATAATGCAACCTGGGCCTGTTTGGTTCCCTGTAAGGCCCGCTGCCAGGCTTGCACAAGCCCAATCCGTACAGTTTTGGTGGCTCCGTAGAAACACCCAAATCGTTCGTTCTAGCAGAGCCAGGCTTGGCCTAGCGCTCCTGTCACTCGTCTCACCTCCCGCACCGCCGCCTCACCTCCCGTCTCGGGCAAGCTCCTCACCTCCGGGCACCGCCTTCTTCCTTCCGTCCCTAGTGAGCTCCTCACCTCCCACCCCGACACCACCTTCCTCCTTCCGTCCCCTTCCTCCTCGCGCGGCCGGGGTCCTCGACCGAAAGCCATGGCTGGGGGTCACCAGCGGGGAGGAGAAGGAGCTCGCCATCCCCTCACCGGCCGCCGCACTTCCCGTCGCTATGACGCCAACCGCTCTTCCCTACAGCGCGCGGCGTCAATCTCCTACCGGTGTCGAGTTGGAGGATGAGGGGGAAGGGGAAGGAGGAAGAGGGAGCGTCAAGTTCCTGCCGCCGGTCCAATCTCGTCTGCGTGCTTGGGAGCTGAAGCTTGGAGGCCGGAATCACACCATCACCCCTTCCATGTATGCTCATGGTGGGCCTTCGGTCGTGGTAGGCGGAGTCGGAGTTGTTGCGGATGAGGGAGGAGACGCGGAGATCGATGTGGAGGAGCTTCCATGGCGGCGCGGTGGAGGTCCCGTGCGGTGGAGGTCCCATGCCACTATCTTCTTCTCTTGGCTGAATCTCATGTGGAGCGGCGGAGGTCGATGCGGTGCGGCTCGAGCTCCCTATTTGACGGTGCAGGCATGGTGATGGCAGAGGTGGCTGCCCTACACCTATTCGCCGAATTGCTCCAATGGGTGTAAGCATACACATGTTCAGATGCAGTGATTCTATCTAAGCTAGTCAGGTAACCAAACATGATCTACACAAGCCAGGCTTCGCTAGTACAGGCAAACCAAACACGAGCACCTTGCTTTAGTGGAGCCAGGTTTGGGCTGGCTTGGTTTGTTTTTGCTAGCCAGGCTCGGTGGGGAAGAGAACCAAACACACCCTACATAACTTAGTAGCACAGTAGCGCTAAGGCATGTTTTGCTTCTGATTCATATTGGATCTGTGGCCGCCCCACCACGAGAATAAAAAATCCCCCCAAATGCCTTGTGGTATCGATAATTCCTTTAACCATGCAACATACATAAACCGCGAGATTGAAATAGCGCTCATGTTTTCCATGCCGCACCACTATCCAAACACGTCACTAGTAAGATTTTTAGCCTTTTACTATTTAGCCCCCCTTGAAGTGGTTTATAAGTCCGTCACTATCACTACTGATAAGTAGCAAATGATGGCCTGCATTTGGCAACCGCAACGATAGCGGTTGATAAGGTAGGACTTGGGTTGTCCCCCAGCACCCCACAAGCGACTCGGGGGGGGGGGGGGGGGGGGGGGGGGGCACTGCCGCCGCCTCCCACCCCCTCGGACTCGAAGCCCCTTCCCCAGCCGCTGTCGCCGCCCTAGCGTGCGGCGGCAGCGTCCCATGTCGGCCTCTATAAATGGGGTGCCGGTCGCGCCAACCTCCCCCTCCTCACTCGGAGCCCCACCTCCATTCTCCCCTGTTGCCTCTCTTCTCTGGTGGCTTCAGCGTTTGTGAGCGGCTGGCAGCCGCTACGCCTCCCTCCCCCTCTCTCCTACTCCATCCCTCTTCTTCCTTTTCAGCTCTGATGTCGTGGTTGGCTGGTGGTGGCGGATATAGGCCTTCGGGAGTTGGATCTGGCGTCGACCACCTCACGGGCCCCTTGCGTCGTGGATCCGATGGCGGCGGCTGTCGACAGCCAGGGGTAGGGTGGCCACGGCCGAATCTAGCTGGGCCTCGCCTGCTTTGTGGCTGGTGGTGTCGTCGAGGTTTCCATCTGCCATTCTATTGAGTTTGATCTCTGGGTGAAAACCCAAACTGGTGATCCCAGTCAAGCAATAGTGTCATCTTCCCATGTCATTCCCTTCTTGATGGCGTTGCTTTGGAGATCATTGGCACCTCCACGCACCGAGGACCTAGTCGTCCTCTCTCCTAATTCTGCAAAGTTTTAACTAGCAAAACTACACTGCCAGTGTCCGAGCTTTGCCATTCTCCATGATCCTTGATTGCCTTGTCTGAACAAATGCTGATAACGAGACTATAATCCCCTCTCTTGGATCTCCTCATGCCCGTTTTGCCAGCCCTTCCTCCATTGTGGTTTCCACCTCATAATGGCCGTTGGTGGGCATCATTTGGGTTGTGGATGTGCTTCAAAGACACTGTAATCACGACTATCATCTGTCATGTTGACTCAAAGCTTAGTAGTCACCGTGGGAGTGGAGGTCGCCGAAGTTCATCCGCTTGGTGGTGGTGTTAGTTGGTGAACAGCTTCTTGCTTATCATGAGAGTTCTTTGTTCCTCTCCGTGTTTTGTGGTTGCTCTCTCTGTCTCGTGTGCGTTGTTGGTGGTGTTTGTGCTGTAAGTGTGCGTGCTCTGTTGTATCTCCTTGAGCGGTAATTTATATTATCCCTTCAATGTAATATATATTTTTTCAGTTGGGGAATTCTCCGCCACACCGCCACCCCCCCCCCCCCCCCCCCCCCCCCCCCCCCCCCCCCCCTCCGGTGACTCATAAAAAAGTAGCAAATGATGAAAGCGTGTCTTGGACAAGGAGCAGGTACACAATTCAGTGGCCCTGGCGCTTGGTACTACTGGTACGTGGCAATTGGCATTGTTACAGCAGCGTGGGCACACATTGTCATGGACTCACGCACTTCTAAATTCTAATGTCTATGGTACCATCTATTTACTACTCCCTCTGTCCTAATATATAAGACATAACTATTTTTTATTCAAGTCCTATATGAGCTATCTGTAGATGCACGTAAATTGATACATTAGTACTGGTATTGAGAGAGAATTAAATATGTTCCTTAGTCCTTAAACCAGAGGTGATAACACCTTATATACTAGGACGGAGGGAGTACCTTTTCCCCTTTGTCACTCTTGAGCCGTTCCGTCCTCTAGCTCTTCCATGTAGGGCTGGAAATGGTTGTCTGGATATCCAAATTATCATAATCCATATCCATTAAAACTTGTGATATGGATATACACATGCGGATTCGTTTCTAATGTGGATACTATGGATATATCCAAATTCGGTTTTCAGTATTTTTCTCTATTTGGTTCCAGATCCGTATTCGACAAAAATATAGAACATCGGACATATATCCGTATCTACAGAAAACAAGGTTAATGAATCTATTCGAAAATTTTCTCTCTATGACTAGTGACTAATTATTTAAATTCAATATTATTAATGATGTATTGAAACATTTAGTAGTAAATTTTATTCATGTTAATTTAATACTATTAATGATAAATGTATATTTAATTAATTTTAGTGTTTTCCTAATTTATTTTAAACCTTATATATATGTTGTTGCAAATTAGTTTAATACTTTAATTTATTTTTTAATGATATAAATTATTTTATATAATTTATAATTTCATGATAAATATTATATAAATAATGATTGATTAAAGATATATTTAATTATTAAATATTAAATACTTATTAATAATTATATTTTTTATGAGCTATCTTTGCCTATGTTATATACCTACATATTCTGTTCTCTACTTGTGTTTGTAATTACAAAAAATTGATAAAGCAAAATGGCTACTTGTTGCCTATCATTCTTATTTAAATCTTCATTTAACCTATTATTTCATTTAACTTATAATTTTTTTTGAATGCCCATTCAGCAAGAGATGTTGGAACACACTCTCCATCTCCTGGAACTATAATCTGGAACCACTAGATATGCTGCTGCAAGCCAGAGCTGATTTTGGGGTAGCATTTTCAGAGAGGTAATGATCACGGTCTGTTGGGAAATATGGAAAGCAAGAAATGGTATTATCTTTGATGGAAAGAGCTGTAACATCCACACCTGAAAGATGTCTTTCAAGGATGAGCTTGGATTGGTTTGTATCAAGGCCAAGCGCAAGACCAGAGAAGCCATTATTAGTTGGAGTGAGAATATCCCTTAATGTTTATGTATGCTTTTTGTTTTGGCTCTAGGAGCCCTGTAACCTGTAAATATTGTATTCCATTCTTTATAATGAAAATACAAAAAAAAGGCAGGGGCTCCCCTGCTGGCCTTTCAAAAAAAATATTGGAGATTATTCTTAGTGTACTTTGATTTTATTTACTTTAATTATCAACGAAGTGCCTTGTTTAGTTGGCTAAAAAATTTTGGCCAAAAATTTTTGCCCCTTTTGCGGTACATGCATAGAGTATCAAATGTGGATGAAATAAAAAACTAATTACACAGCTCGTCTGGAAATCGCGAGACGAATCTTTTAAGCCTAATTAAGCCATCATTAGCACATGTGAGTTACTGTAGCACTTAAAGCTAATGACGGCTTAGTTAGGCTTAAAAGATTCGTCTCGTGATTTCGAACCAAACTGTGTAATTAGTTTTTTATTTTGTCCACATTTGATACTCCATGCATGTATCGCAAAAGAGGCAAAAAATTTTGGCCAACTAAACAAACTAGTGTACTGGGGAAGGAACAGATTTCTCAAGAAATTGCGTTGCTCTGTCATGAAGTAGTGGGAGCAGACGGAAATGTTTGGAATTTGTTCGAAGCAAACTAAATCTTAATTACGCCTTGTTTAGTTCCAAAATTCAGAATTCAAAAAATGGTACAGTAAAACTTGCGGCACATATATGGAGTCATAAATGTAGACGAAACAAAAAAAAACCAATTGCACAGTTTGCGTGGAAATTGTGAGACGAACATTTTAAACCTAATTAGTCCTTGATTTGACACTAAAGTGCTACAGTAACACTTTTGCTAATGACGGATTAATTAGTCTTAATAAATTCGTCTCGCTGTTTCCAGGCTAGTTTGCGATTATTTTTTTTGTTAGTATCCGAAAATCCCTTCCGACATCGCACGAAATATCCGATGTGACATTTTCGCCAAAAACTTTTCGGAACTAAACAAGGCTTTACTACTTAAACCTGTTTCTCGCCAAGGGTGTGTTTAGTTCGCGAAAATTTTTGGCTTTGGCTACTTAGCACTTTCGTTTGTATTTGTCAATTAGTGTCTAATCATGGACTAATTATGCTCAAAAGATTTGTCTCATGGTTTTTTACCAAACAGTGTAATTAGTTTTTTTCGTCTACATTTAATGCTCCATGCATGTGTCCAAACATTCGGTATGACGAGGAATCTTGAAAATTTTTTAGAACTAAACGTGGCCCAAGTAGGAAGATGCATGGAGGTGCGCTGGGCAGCTCGAAGACCTTGACTTGCAGACAGAGACTGAGCGCGTGGGTGTTGCCATTGCGGCCTGGTTTAGTTCCCAAAAATTGTTGCCTCTACCTATCACATCGAATGTTTGGATACATGCATAGAGTACTAAACGTAGATGAAAAAAAACTAATGGCACAGTTCTTGAAGAAATCGTGAGACAAATCTTTTAAGCCTAATTAGTCTATGAAAAACCTTAAGTGCTACAGTAACTAACATATGCTAATGATGGATTAATTAGTATCATTAGATTCGTCTCGCGGGTTCTGTAATTTATTTTTTTATTAGTATCTGAAAATCTAACATCCTTCCGACACATTTGATGTGACACCCAAAAGTTTTCTTTTTCGCGAAGTAAACGGAGCCTGTGACTTGTGAGGTCCAGACACCTCGTAGGACAGTAATACAAGGATCCAATGCTATTCGTCCCGTAGGACTCTCTCTCTCTCATGTATTATTAGCTTGCCCCTCCGTCCAGTTGGGCTCTTCATCTTCCTCTTCAAGTTCCAAGCTAAGGCAGCGATGAGCACCGATACAAGTGAGCTGGGTGCCTGAGTGGCTACAGCAGCTTCAACAATAAAAAACAAGCGAGATCCATCCGGCCAGCGGTCACAAGCGGCTCCATTGGCAACCGTCCGGTGAGCGGTGAGTCCCTAAATTTGGTCTCGATCAATCTCATTTTCCTTTTTTTTTCACCAGATCAACTTCCACATCGCACCCTCGTCGATTGAACTAGTTAGTCTCCAGCGTATGTTTGGGGTCGCCGTGTTATTCACAAGCTGTTGTACTTTTCTCTTGTTTTGAAATCTCAATCCAGTGACTCCCCATGCCTACTGCTTACTTTAGTGCAGGTGAGCCACAGACTCACACAGCGACCTCGTCACTCACGCCAGCTGGTCGAGGACCAGGACAGATCCATGGAGGTTGTGACGGGGGCGCTGGTAAGCATCATCACCAAGCTTGGCGAGCTGCTCGTTGGCGAGTACAATTTGCAGAAGGGGGTGAAGGGGGAGATCTTGTTCCTCCAATCTGAGCTCGAGAGCATGAAAGGTGCCCTTGAAAAGGTCTCCAGCACCCCGCCTGACCGGCTTGACGTTCAGGACAAGATCTGGGCCAGGGATTTGAGGGAGCTCTCTTATGATATAGAGGACAGCATCGACACATTCATGGTGCGTGGGAAGGGTGATGAGTCAGCCGAGCTGTATGGCGTCAGGAAGTTCATTGATAGAAGTATCGGTTTGTTCAGAAAGGTTAGGTTTCGTCATGAGATTGCTACTGAGATAAGAGACATCAAGAGCCGTGTCCTAGAGGTGCACGAGAGGCATCGTAGGTATGATGTTAATAATCATGTTGATAAGTCTACCACAGCTACAGTGGTGGATCCTCGTTTAGTTTTCCAGTACACAGAGGCGAAAGAGCTTGTCGGAATTGATGAGTCCGGAGATGAGCTAATCAATCTTCTGATGGACGAAAATGGAGTGCCCATGCGACAAGGCAAGATAGTTTCCGTTGTTGGATTTGGAGGCCTGGGAAAGACAACTCTTGTCAAAGCAGTGTATGAGAAGATTAGAGCACAATTTGATTGTTGTGCCTTTGTTTCGGTGTCCCAAACCCCTGACTTGAAGAAATTATTCAAGGAATTGCTCTATGATCTTGGCAAGAACATCAATGCAGAAACATTGGATGAGAAGCGGCTCGTCGATGTACTCAGGGAATTTCTTGAAACAAAAAGGTATGGAAGCATTCCTGCCATCAATTTGAACATATGAAGGTTTATTTTACGCCCTCCATTTCATAAAAATATGTATGCACACAGTGAGAGTGAGAAATGTTCATGTATATGCTGGTAAAATAAAAATAACTATGTAATTAACCCCGTGCGTGGCCGTGGAAACTCAAAAGTTGATTTCTTATAGACAAAGAATAAAAATATAGATACAAAATTTGGTGTTTTTCTCATATGCCTGCCGCAGAGTCCGATCCAATTGTGATTCTACAGCTACTTTTCTGACTTCATGATTTTGTCTTCTTAATTGTAATTTGCATCCTCGGTTGATCCTAGTTTGTCTCATATAATAGTTTAGGTACTACAGTATTTGGTAACAAAGGATTATAAAAGTGAAAAAAAACAAATTGACCGAACGACCAATGACTCTTACCATATCCTTTTCACCTACAACTTTTGACTCGATACACGTAATAGTTTACTTTATCATGATCAAAGGGACTCGGTGCCGGTGGTGGCACCTCGCCACTGCAGAGCGCAGGAGCCAGTCAGGGTCCTCGCATGCTGGCGACCCGGGGCGGCACAGCCTGGCAGGTAGGCGGGCGCATGTTGCAGGCGGCCGGGTGAGCGCGCTCTGCGGACCTGCTGTGGCAGGCGACCAGGGGCCTCGCGCGAGCGGGTAGCCAGGGTGTTGCTTGGCTGCTGGGGTGGCCGGGGACATATGTTAGCAGCAGTCAGCAGAGGAGGAAGGAGATAGAGGAATTGGAGTTGAGGACAGGAAGCAGAGCAATAGGCGAGGGACAGAGGAATCTCGTATTCAGTTTAGGGAATAGTTGACATAAAAAAAAAGTTTAGGGAATAGTTCATTACAAAAGTTGATTCATGCCCCTCTTGCAAGAAGGTGCTACCCCTTTATGCATCCAGACTCCGGCACGGAGGCACACACTTGCCAAATGGCATTTAGGCCCCCGGCTGCTCCTGGACACGGACTGAGCCGGTCTTCCATGCGTAGGCCCATTGCCAATTCATCCTGTTGCTCTCCCAGCACACTTCAGGTAACAGGCAATGACAGAGAGGCAGCGGCCCATCAGACATCCTGACAACATAGCACAGGCGATCAATTGAGGAGCTCATGCGGTCGGGGACCTCACATCGGCAACGGTGCAGGCTCGATGTTCTAGCCTCACCATCGCCATCTTTCTCCCCTTCGGCTCCAGGCCCTGCTCAATTTCTCCCCGCAGCCACCGGACTTCTTGTCGCAGCATCTCCCCGTACCTCTCTCCCACAATAGATTGGTACCGCTGCCGCCTCCCTCGCTCTTTGATACCATACCAGTTCCTTCCATCTAAGTGCCGCCTCCGTCCCTGTCGTCGACACCGCACTGCTGCAACTTGCTGCAGACTGTCGCAGCACGTACCGCTGTGATGGCGGGTACTGCTCGAATTCAAGGCCGCAGCGACCACAGGTTCGATTCGTGAAAAGTGCAAGGCTGGTGATGGAGCCGGATTTTACTATATAAATATATACATACTGATTGCTAATGAGTGAAGTATGACCATGGTGCTAGCGTTGAATGGGAGATAGAGCGACGTGACGTGACTGTTTGGCTTCAGGAGAGTAATAGAGACCGTACTGCTAATGGGTGAAGTAATGACTATGCGGCTAGCGTTGAACGTAGATAGAGCGACGTGACATAACTGTTTGGCTTCCAATTATAGACGGTCAGATCTTTGAAATTAGCGGTGATCCAATGGCTATGAAATGTAGATGATGTGGCTCGCCATGGTTGCAGCTTTATAGCAATGAATGATTGCTAGTGGCCTCCATCAATATAGGTTAAGGCCTTTGAAAAATAGCAGTGATAGCAACCTTCTTTTCCCAGGTGGAATTATTTTTCAATTGGACCTAAATATCTCAATTTAAGGTGTTTGTATCTTAATCCAATTGATTCTAATTGTATTTCCTTTCTAGGTTAGTTTTTTCTGATAATTTACTGTGTGTACAGGTATCTAATAGTTGTTGATGACATATGGGATATCTCAGTCTGGAAAGTGATCAAATGTGCTTTGCCTGATAATGATGTTGGATATAAAGTTATTACAACTACACGTAATGCTGACGTTGCTGAAAAAGCTGGTGGTGCTTACAAGTTGAAACCCCTTTCTGAGAATAACTCGAGGAAACTACTGTATAGAAGAGTATTTGGTAATGAAAACAACAACAATGTTGAAGACATAGAAAAATGCCCCGATGAGGAGCTGGCCGAAGTATCTGATAGAATACTAAAGAAATGTGCCGGTGTACCCTTGGCTATTATTACAATGGCTAGTATGCTAGCTTGTAGAGCAAGAAATAAGATGGATTGGTATGAGGTGTACCATTCTATGGGTACTGGTCTTGAGCACAACCTAGATATGGAGAATATGAGAAAGATTTTGTCATTTAGTTATTATAATATGCCATCCCATCTAAGGACTTGCTTATTATACCTGTGTATGTTTCCAGAAGATTACGAAGTTCAAAAAGATCGTTTGGTATGGATGTGGATAGCTGAAGGCTTTATCCAATGTGAGAAACAAGGGAAGAGCCAATTTGAACTCGGAGAGAGTTACTTCGATGAGCTTATAAACAGAAATATGATCCAACCCACATATGGCTATGACATATATGGATGTCGTGTACATGACATGGTGCTTGATCTTATCTGCTCCTTATCAAGTGAAGCAAACTTTGTTACTATATTAAATGGTAAGAGCCAGATGTCTCCATCAAGTAAGATTCGGAGGCTATCCATTCAAAATTTCAAGGAAGACGATTCTCCGACTCTGGCACAAAGGAGCTTGCAACAAGTAAGGTCAGTTATTGTCCTGCAATCGGCCACTAGTCAAATTCCAGACATTAGGATTTTCCAAGTTTTACATGTGTTGGATTTACAACATTGTGATCTTTCACAAGGTTTCAACCTTAATAAGTGCCTTGGGAATCTATTTCACTTGAGGTACCTAGGACTACGTTGGACATACATTGTGGAGCTCCCCGAAGAAATAGGAAACTTGCAATTTTTACAAATACTTGACATTTGGGATAATGATATTTCTTGCTTGCCATCAAATGTTGTTCAGCTCAAACATTTGATGTGCCTGGACGTGGGCAGGTCAGCGAGAGTGCCAAATGGTATTGGGAGGCTAACAAGCCTTGAAAAGCTGTCAATTTTAACGGTTGATGAATCCAACATAGACATTATAGAAGAGTTGGGTCAGCTAACGGAATTGAGGGTACTCAAAATTTCATTGGACAAATGGAACAACATGCTGGTGGTGTGCTTACGTAAGCTGCTAAAGATCCAAGATCTTTCTATCTGGGGCCTGGGTGATCAAAGGAACGTCGGTGGATTGGATGCCTGGGTTGCCCCTCAACATCTCTGTAGTCTGCATACACAAGACTCCTGTTGGTTCTCAACGCTGCCGGCGTGGATGAATCTGTCGCATCTGCCGGCCCTTTCTTCCTTATCCATTGCAGTAAGGAAGGTACAGCAGGCCCATCTCGACATCCTCGGGAGGTTGCCTGCTCTCCGCTCCCTATTACTGATTGTGGACCATGAGAATCTCGGAATCCTTGTGGGTTTTGTCGTTGGTGCTGGTTCGTTTGCATGCCTGAGACATTGCGAGTTCCGTGGATTTGTTGGGCCTGTGGTGTTTCAGTATGGAGCTATGCCGAGGCTTACAGTCATTGAGATCTGGCTGTCCGTACGAGGGGTGAAAGAAATCGCCAGCAGCAGCGATGGTGGTGGTCTCGACTTAGGCCTAGGCAATCTTGCTTCACTACAGAATGTTTATTTGGCATGTGCAGCCAGCAGCGATGAGGAGGTAAAGGAATTGGAGGCTAAGCTGAAGCATGCCACTAAAATCCATCCCAATCATCCACGCCTTGTGATAAACGGGAGGTGTGCTATTCTACCTACCATAGTTCTGAAATCCATTCATCTAATGAAACACTTGCAGTTTCCCCTTTCTTCTAAAATTGTTTTCTTCTGCTTCGATTCTACTATCTCAGTTTCAGATGAGGAATGACGGATTGGGAAAAGGATTTCTAACACTGCAGCTGCAATCCATCTGAATCATCCAATGCTTTGAGGTGGGCGTGGCCGCTTGGGCCACACAAAAGAGGTGAAATTGTGCTGGCTACAAAAATTCGTTATTGTTGCCTTGCCTCTATACTTTTCCTCTTGCAAACCTTAATTTCCCCTGTTTCTCTGCTTCAGATTTAACTCGCTGCAACCCACAATTAATTGTTGGTTATAAATTGCAACCTCTAAACTAAATTTGTTAGTTAAATTTTTTAAAGTTGGAGCGCAATGAGACTAAGACCTGCATTTTTAGACAAAATGTGAAGAACCTGGAACTGAGCAATAAACAATTGCAGTCTCTATGAGGCGCAGCATTTCAAAACGATTGACTTGTGTTGATTAGATTTTTGACATTATAATAAAGGCGGCTCTTTTTCTTTCTAGCACTATTTTACGATGTGTCTTGCATACAACTTGCTGCCCATGGAGGTCTTCCAGGCCCGCTAATGAAGCATACTATCTTGTTTCGAGCACTAGTAGCACTTGCTGACGTCAACAATACGATCATCCGTGCAGGACCAATAAATATAATCTTCAGTTGGGGAATGGCAGAGAAATGTGACGACCTGGCGATCCAGCAAACCTGATAGAACAAGAACAAAGCCCAAGGGTATTCCAGTGCTAGTGTTGTGCTTAGGTTCCGCAGACCTCACATTACAGGCAATGTACCAGTTGAGTGCATAATGGTTCAACTTGTGAAGGCTGCTTCGTAAAGCAAAATTTTTTTGCGAAGGTACAAAGCAAAAATCATTTGCTTGGCTTCTTGGGTGTATTCATTCTACCGTTTGTTTGTACGAATCTACGCGCGTGTACGATCGATGTTCGACGAAAAATAACATGATATTTTTGCACCAAATTGCTGCTTGTGTGCGACCTCTTGACTCCTTGAGCAGTTTGTGAGTCGGCGAAACATCATAGATGGCGGTGCGCATGGATGCTGGTTTCTCGTTTCAGACAGCATAGTAGCATCTTTTGTTGCAAGTACGAAACCTGTACTGTTTTGGCGTGCAATGTGATTGTATAATACTGGACAGTAGGCCCGTACGCTCTGTTTCGATGTGCTCTGTTTCTATCCGTATGGGTACTTCACCGTCGCCGTTGGCTGAGCTTCGGCGTTCCGGTAGTTGGCTGGACACTTCGGGCTGTACATCCTGCACGACCGTCGCCACTAATTCAACGATTTTATTACATATTCTAATAAACATGTGAGCAGACTTAGATTAATTACTCTAGGCGTCATTGTTTTGGTGAAAACAAAACGAAGACAAGAATAAGATAAAGAGAAACTATAATTATAATGCAGGCAGACACATGCATACACTCGAAAATTATCTCATTAATTCTTTCTTGAATGGGCAATGCCAGGGTAATATTTTACTTACTGGGAGATAATATTTCAAATAAATCTGAGCCCTTAATTTTTTAGATTTTTTTGAATTAATCAATCAATTGCCGAATCCCCAAGTCACGGATAGAATAGAGAAGCCAGCGGATGCTACTTCCTTTTTTGAGCCACGTGGCCCATCCTTTTCCGTGGTCCTTGAATAGTTAGAACAACAACAAACATGCACACGTTACGAAATTATGATATGCTGTAAAGTTGGCTAACACATAAAAGAAACTAAGGGAGTTGCTAAAATTGAGGTGCCTGAATTTTAACTTCATTTTAGGCGACGGTTATTACACATGTTTTATGTTAAAATTGCAGTTTTAGTTTATCGTAATTTCTGCAGCCGTAATCTGCAATTTTCAAGTCCGAGAATAAAATATCCGCTAGACAAAACCATAAACCTAAAAAATATTGATCTATGCTGGCACAAAGATAATTAACAATATACAATTGTTTTCTATAGGTAGACAAGGACAAAAAATTAATATAGTATGACACAAAAACAATTAACAAAACAATCAAGCTACTACTAGCCTACTAGTACTACTCAGCACGTTAATGATAGGAGCATCCAAGGAAATCCGCCTCTGTTGCCTCATACATGCTCCATCGCATAGCTCCAGCATTCGCAGGTGCACGCGTGCTGCAACAGCGTCCATCGCTCCGACCGTGCACCAGCTTTTCTAGCACCACGGAACGCACCAGTGATGGCACGAGTGCACGGCGTCGCCTGAATGGACTTAAAAAAATCAGGCGACTGATAGATAGGAATTGTGAGAAACTAATAATCGAGTGTATTTTTACCCGATCAAAAGGTTGTAATCGGTAGTACATTACATGTTCTACCAGATCAATTTACTGCAGCAGGAGGCCACCTGTGTTCTCTGCGACCAGCAAGACGAAACCACAGATCACCTGTTGGCATCGTGCTCCTTCACGCGCGAGTTTTGGCAACGCCTGTTGGCGAGAGCTGGAATGCAGCACTTGGGGCCGAACCTCGATTCGCGCTTGGCCGATTGGTGGCAGCAGACGAGATCGGACATCCCTGGGAGCCTCCAGCGCGGCTTCGACTCGCTCGCCCTGCTCGTCTCCTGGGCTGTTTGAAAGGAGCGCAACAGGCGGACGTTTGACAACGTTGCGAAATCGCCGGCGCAGGTCTTCTCCATGATCTGCGAAGAGGCCGACTCCTGGATCGCCGCTGGGTATCGGAGTTTGGCAGCGCTTTTTGCCGCATTGACCTAGCTGCCGTCGGTGCTTTGGCTTTGTCGCAAAATTTGGTTACTTAGTACGATTGTTTAGCTCCACCGTTTGAGCCGGTGATCTTTGTCAGTGTTAAACCGTGCAGCGACCTCGGCACCTCGCCGTCGTTCGCCGCCGGTCTGTACTGTACCAACTCTAACCTCTCTTAATGAAACACGTGCCAAGCACGCTTTCGAAAAAAAAACATTACATGTTCTAACAGTTATACACTCATCTAACAAGCAAACACATTATTTTGGGCATGACACACACACATTATCCACATCAGCAATGTTAGCGCCCAGACATTTGGACGGACGCCCGCGTCTGCACTCCGCGTACCGCCAGACCCCAGGCGGCGTCTGTGCCCCACCCAACCCAATGCGGCGTTTGTGCCCCCGCCCGACCCCTCGCACCCCCTTCAGCAGTTGCAACAGGCGGGTCATATTGCAACATATGCAACATCCCGATCTACTTTTGAAACATCCAGATGCAACACTTGCAACATACGTTTGAAGACAGATGAAACACTTGTAACATGCATCTGAAACACTTGCGAAAACACCTAAAAACACTTTAAAACCATTGCAAATATACATAACATCTAGATAAAACACTTGCAACGTATGTATGAAACATATGCAACATTCAAATAAACACACTTGCAACATATATCTAAGAAACAGATGAAGCATTGGGAACCGAGTTTACAACATACGTGTACAACCATTGTAACATATGCATCATCTCGATCTACATTTGGAACATCTATACAAAACACTTGCAACATACCTCTGAAACACTTGAAACATACGCTTGCAACTTGCGTTTTCAACAAAAGCTCGCAGGCTGGCGGGCGGAGCACTGCACAGCAAGATCCAGCGCTAGGTTGCGGTGGAGAAGCAGGATGGCAGCGGGTTGGTGGCTTCATAGCCTCCCGTGAGCAGCTGCGCTGCCCCAGACCATAGGGCGGGTGCAGTGTCCCCGGCGAGCGGCACCCGCGTTGGAGGCGGCAGCAGCACTTGGCGTGGGTGCGGCCTCCCACGGCGAGGCGCTGTAGATCAAAGTTTTGTTGGATTCTGAAGGCGCTAGCAAGGAGGATGAGGAGTTGGAGGCTGCACTGAGGCATGCCACTAAAATCTATCCCAATCATCCTAGCCTTCAGCTATATCGAATCCAGTTTGAATGATCCGAATCGGCAAGTAGGTGACATTAAATGGTGAAAGTTCACTGCCTACAATTGTTCTCCCTTGCAACTCTATCTCCTTTTCCCCAATTTTTCCATGGCTTTCTAAACAAAAAATCATCACTCTTATCCTGAGCTGTCTGATGTCCTACAACTGTTGCCTCTTTACAAAAACATAACCACTCCCCTTTTACAAGATGGCTCTACCTGTCTGATGTGGTATGACAGATGGAATGACTCTGTTTTGCATCACTCTTATCCTAAGCTGTTCTCTTATGCTAAGAACAGAGTAATTTCAGTCAGTGCTACAGCTTCAGTTCCTTTGGTACAAGACCTATTTCATTTGCCACTTTCAAATGAAGCCTACCTACAGTTTCAGCAACTTTCAGTTACCTTGCAATCCCTGCACCTGGACCTGGGTAAAGATGATTGGCATTTTACTTGGGGATCTTCTTCTTTTCATTCCAAAAGAATCTATAAATTCTTGATTGGTCATAGAGCAATTCATCCTGCCTATAAATGGTTATGGCAGTCCTGCTGTCAAAACAAAAGAAAATTCTTCTTTTGGCTCATTCTGAAGGATAGGCTTAGCACCAGAGGCCTTTTAAAAAGAAGAAACATGCATCTTTAAGACTATAATTGTCTCTTTTGTACCCTAAATGTGGAAGAAGATATGCTTCATCTGCTTTTCCATTGCCCATTTGCTATGGCCTGCTGGTACTGTCTCAATGTTATTGTTCCCAGTTCTGATGATATTTATACCATCCTCGAAGGCATGAAGATTCAGTTGAGGTTGCTTTTTTACATGGAAATCATAATTACTATGTGCTGGGCTATTTGGATGATGAGAAATGATATTATTTTCAGAAACACTGCCCACTCAGTTTCCAGATGCAAGGCTGTCTTCAAGAAGGAGTTTGCTCTAGTTATTCTTAGAGCAAGAATTAGTTAACAACCTTCCATTGTTCAATGGCTAGAAGTCTTTGTGTAATCTTGGCTATTTTCTTTTTAAGTTTTTTTGTTTCTTGAGTTTACTTGTAAGACAGCTTTTTGTTTCTTAATAAAATTCCAGTAGGGTCAAGACCCCTCCTGTTCCATAAAAAAAACAAAAAATCATCAGCTTCTGTCTTAAATTCAGCTTCACCTCCATGCGACCTGCAACTTGTTATCTAAGGTGCAACTGCTAAAGTGAATTCTTTAAATTTTGATAAGTGGATCTCAAATGACACTTAAAGAGATCAAGGCCCGCGGTTTTTAACTTAAATGTTACTAACATGGAGATAACAACATCAGTTGTGTGAATGTCAAAGTAAATGCATATGATGTGAGGCCCAATCTTCTAAAATGACTAACTCGTTCCAATTATATTTGAATGATTAAGCTGTGTGAATTGTATTTTTTTTTGTTGCTTTAAACAAAAATTTCTCTGTTTGTATCTCTAAATTGAATCTGGGCACTGTTATTATGATGTGTGTTTTGTGTACGCGTGCTGCTAAATTGAACGGCTTCATAAGCATATCAGTTTTGCTTCCCATTATTTTTGGTCCCTTGCTGACATCAGTTTCGCTTCCCATTATTTTGAACTGTTTGGTTTCAGGCCTGGTAGTGCTTTGGCGACTGGTAGTGCAATAAATAATGCACGGCCTGACGAAGCTGCAATCTGCAACGAGTCAATTGGACGCCTGCAAAAAACGAAGCAGAAGGTTATTCCGGCATCACGCTTGCATGTAGTATATGAGTACTAAACACACAGATTGATTATACCTGAACATTTCTCAGCAGTGATACTTACGTACTTAGCTGTCCATGGACCTGTTGTAAGACTTGGAAGCATGCTCTGTTTTGGTAGGCCGATAGTAGTGACCGCATGCTCTGTTTCGGTGTGCTCTGTTCTGTTGGGTCGACCAATAGTCGTGAGCTGCGACTTTTTCTGCACGCCAATGAGAACGAGGATAGTGTCGATTATGTGTGCATGATGGCCTCACATCACATGTATATTCATAATAGGCAAAACACAAGCTCGTGTACAAAAGTTCGCTTTAAGGTGTAGTTGCTGCCTTCCTGGCATGCTGCACATCTCGCCTAAAAGCCCAGCGCAGCAGAGAACAGCAAACCAATGTTGACTGGACATATCCATGAGTCGAAACAATTAGCCCATCATCAATCCGTTGCCGGTGTCACCTGCTATTGCCGATCAAAGGACCGACGTTTCCTCTTTATCGGTTTCACGCACAATTGCCTGACGCTGCTCCGATCCGCAACACGAGGGACGACGGGCCACGGTTGGAGAAGACGTCGGACGGAGTCATCACGGACATGGAGCAAGAAGAGTAAGCGCATCGACAGTTCTGTTCGGCAATCAGAAAGCAACAGATTAGCACCATCAAGGCAGATAGATCTGCATTGCTGGTTCAACCGATTGAAGCCTTTTCTTCCTTAGTAGGTAGCGTGCCCGTGCGTTGCTACGGGACAACTAAACTTTTGTAATAAAAACACATGGATCGCACGATATGACAAGAACACTGTAAAATTAAATACCGATGTTAAAGTGACATTTAATCCAAAAAGCAAAGTTTGTAAAATTAACACAGTCACATAGAGCGCGGCGTCGCAGGCTCACCAACTCTACTGTATAGACCTTTCTGTGCGTTGTAACGGGAACAAATAATGCCCTAATAATTTGAACATAAATGTGTTGTATTGTTACCATAACAAGACCGCTCCTCCTCAACCTTTTAGAACTAGCCATCTCTTTGAATTATCAGTTTGCTTCATACAGGACTGGAAGGCCACCCTTCTTCATATTTTAGATAATATAACATGTCTTTAACCATATACCTCTAGTATTAAATTATGATCTATGCCCATGCGTTGCAATGGGTCAATAATTATCTATGTTGAGGCAATTTTTCTAGATAATGCAATAAAAAGAATCTCAGTTCAACCATGTATCATGCAATCTGTGTAATGTTCATACATGCACCCAAATAAAAATTGCTATTGCCCACCACGAAACTAATTTTTTTTGTCACTTTACATTGAGCAAAAGTTATGCAAGCCAATGCTTGCTTTTAAGTGTTATGATCTATGGAGAAGACCAAGCGTGATTTAGAATGGCCCCATTGATCACGCATCCAACTAGCTATTCCTCCCCTGCATCAAATCAACAGGAAAGGTTATTAGTCATTTAAGGTTTTCACAAAAATTCGTCCCTAACAGGATCAGATGGTTGGAACACCTCAACATGACAGCATGTGTTTTATAAGGTGATAACAGTAATACCTTGGCTCTTTGGAAGTGGATCAACTGCCTCCTGCTCGCTACCAGTAAACTACACTGCAGATTACAAAGACTCCAACATGATCTTGAGTTAAATTAGTACAAGAGTACATGACACAGTGAGATATAACTGCAAATAATTGGGCGGAGGTAATAACTAAGTATATTCCTAATAGAAGCAAATAGAAAGAATGGTAACTGAAAGGAGGAAGCCAACACCCAAGATTAGTTATATGGTCTCTGATTAAAACTACAATTGAACTTAAAAACTAACATATGCATGTTTGACATAAAAACAATTTGTTTTCACTGAATAAGGGCTTTTTTGCTAATTTGCACTCTAAAAGCACACTTCAGATATTCCTTTGTAGTCAGTGGACCAATTTTTCTAGAGATCTATACATGCATATATGAGCACCTTTTCTGAAAACAATCAGAAAAAATCAATAGATACTCTTCTCTGTTAGCATGTGTCTAAACATTTTTAATACAACAGATATTCTTCGCTGTTAGCATGTGTCCAAACATTTTTAATACAACAGATACACTTCTCTATCAAATGAACTTAGTAGTTTCATGCTGGTTAATATAGCTCCAAACAACCCAATGACAAGTTTAGGTGATTGGATGGCAAAGTATATTCATACAACTAAATAAAATAAATCCTGTAAATGGATCCTCATTCTTTGGTGTCCAGTAGCTAATTAGAAATATAATGCAGAGTAAGATGTGCTGACATTGCCCTTCGACCAACTTGTCCAATGTCAAGTGCTCAAAGTAACAGCAATAACAGCGATGCAAACTGAAAACATCAAGAGCTTGCGCACTTTAGGATGTGCATGGAAGTTCTCTAAAAAGGGTACCTACTGTGTCATCCTCTTTGCTTAGATGAACATGCTAATATTTTCATGTATGAGTACTGCAAAAATCAAAATGCACACATTACATTGTTTAAAACTGAAAACTGGATAAGAGATTTAAAAATAAAAATTGAAAATTCAGAATGCAAGATGATCAGGAGATAAAGAGCACAACATGGTTCACTGTATTTTTTTCTCAAATATTTGAATCAGTGCATTGTACCTAATTTTTTTAAGCCTGAACTTGCACATAGCTTAGAACTCTGAACCCTATAACTTAGAACTTTGAAACAATGAACTCTTTATTCAACCCTGACAATGAGAGAGAGAGAGAGAGAGAGAGAGAGAGAGAGGAAAGCGACGCTGCATGTGGATTATCAAGCAGTGCTTTGATGAAACATGAAAAGTCAAACAAGATAAGAGACAAGATAATGAATCTACAAAGATCAGTTACAGATATCACCATATTCAAATTGTGCCACTCTTCTACTGTAGCATCTGGAAAGTGTTCATTTATGTTCGAAGTGATCTTTATGTAGTGTACATAATCTGCAATGCGAATTCTGAAGTTGCTGAAGGTCTCATATAACTAAAAAAATTTCCTACATTGGGACACCATAGTTCCTCAGTATAATGAATCGTCAACCATAGTTTACACTATAGTTTGAAAGGTGTACCATAGAACTTAAGAAGAAGAGCATGTATACAAGTGCACAAGGGCACTGATCACCTCCAAGTAAATTGTATACACTGCCTTCCTCTCCCATTGACCTTCCATTAGCATGTCACTGACATAGAATATATACTTCACAAATGTTGATACTGCCGATGTTGTTAGTATCATATACCTGAAACATGATTTGTATTTAGTCACTACTATGCATAGTTTGAATCCTAACGTAATATCAGAAAAGAATGGCCAGGCAGTTAGGAATAAGAACAACAGAAGCGCATCTTCAAGCTATCATAAGGATAGCCAATAGGGTTGTTTCCTTGCCTGGAAGGTATGCCCCTTGATTCAGAAGCAAGAGGCAAGGAGAAATTCCACGCATGGATTCCCCACATGAATCAACACACAATAGATGAGAAGCAGCAAAACCAAGGGCGAGGAAGCACTCACAGCATCGAAGACCACAGATCAGAAATCGCCAGACAGTGGCGGACCCAGCCACAAATACGAGGTAGGGCAGACTCACGGCTTCATCTCCTTCCGCATCCATGAGCAATCATGAATTCACAATTCATATCCACTGGTTCATCAAAAGAAAAATCCCCACCATTCAGATTCGCTGATTCACCAAAAAATCAAAAATACCAAAAACAAGATCGCCACAGCAGGGTCAGGCCAGCAGCCGACCACAGGCAGCAGGGGCCAGGGGCACCCCGTGTGGCTGCTGCCGTCTGCCACTCCGGCTCCGCCTAACGCGGTGATGCCCTGAACCCCTGACCAGCCGTGCAGGCAAGCCCACGGGCAAGCGCAGGCACGCAGAGCAGCGCAGCCACTCACCGGGATACAGGAGGACGGATGAGAGCCCTGCCTGCCACAACACGCACGCCGGCAACCGCGCCCGAGCGAGCGAGCCACATGCCGCCGAACGGCCGAAGCCGCGCCCGCACGCTGTCACCTTCGAACGGATGTGTGCCCTGCGCCCCTGCCTCCTGGCCCTGCTTGGCCTAAGGCCGGGCGAGGGTGGCGGCCGATGGGATTTTGAGCGGAGGAGATTGGAGGCCCGGTTTCCTTTTTCACCGATGTCTCGTGCGGTGATTGTGCGGCGTGGACTCGCGGTGATCGTGCGGATTGGGCTTTCCTTCCGCGGCGTGGATGCTGTCGCGCGGCGAGCGGCAGGGGATCGCAGGGGAAGGCAGACCGAGGGAGCGACCGGTGCGGGATCGCATCAGGCATAACCATGGATCCACGTTGAAATGTCGCACCAAAATGATGTCCACTCTTTAGTCTTTTTAGTAGTGAAAGATTTGTCGTGTGTATTGTTGTTTATTGTCACGGGACGTCTAGCGCCCAGATGTCCGGCGCCAGCAGCGTGTCTGGACACCCCGCGCCTGCTGCCCTCGCCGCCACGAGGCGTGATGCTGCTGCCCCGCGTCTGCTGCCCACTATTATAATTTGCTAGATTGACGCGCCCGCGCGTGCTCCTTCCCCGTGCCTCTGCCGCTGGGTTCCGATTTGACCGTGCACGCGTGGGGGGGGGGGGGGTGGGGGGAATCATCGCGCCCGCGGCCATCAGGAGCAGCAGCGGTGGGCCACACCTGGCTGTGCAATCCTGCTGCTCGCATGCTACTGCTGGCGCGTGATGCAGCTGACTGGCCGCATCAATCTGGAATAAGGAGAGAGAGCAGCCAAGCATGGATGCAGCTTTATGCTCAATGCCTGCTGCCACGCCCATGAATACAGCATTGTGCTCCGTGCCTGCTGTCACGCTCGCTTGGTTTCCCACGTGCATGCGAGGGCCGCTTCGCCCAAGGGGACCACTTCTGCCTACGCCCCGTAACCGCGCCTGCTAACGAAATACTTGCAATATAAAGGATTTGCTGCAACATCCCAAGCCGGAGAGAACAGCAAACCGCAGCAGAGAACAGCAAACCAGTGCTGACTGGACATATCCCAGCCAGGACCCCGGCAAGACGTGCGACCACCGGAGGCCAGACCGTGAGGAGGTCCATGAGTATATATGTATACATTTGGTTCATTGGGATGAAGCTTTAAAGGTCCATGCTATTATTGGGTTTGTAACTGGTATAGTTTTTCTTTATCAATACAAACAAACATCCAGTTCAATAAAAAACAATCTTATCCCGGCTGCATGCTTCTATAACAGAATACTTACTTTTTTATTACTCAGTCACGTCACTCGTAAGTTTTTTCTTTTTTTTTTTCGAGGGGAACATCACTCGTAAGTAGGGGCGGACCAAGAACCTGGGTTGCAGCCCAGGTCCAGCCCAACAGTGGCGGAGCTCGCGGCAAAATATGGAGGGGGCCATTTTGCTAGCTATGAATCTAATATATTTACCTCTGTCAATTTGTCCAAAAAAGAAATAATTCTAAATTTGGTCAAAATCAAACTATCGTGAATTCGATTAAGTTTATAAAAAGTAGTATTAACATTTATGACTTCTAATAGGTATATTATGAAATTCCGTGGTATCTATTTAGTATGATAAACATTAGTACCGTACCTTTTTTATCTATAAATTTGGGACGAGTGGAGTAGCAGACCAAATCACCGCTCACCTGGATGAGTCTCATTGGAAATTTGGGACTAAAGAGCATGGCAGTCGGACTCTCGGAGAGAGCTACAAGCTAGCAATACGAGTTCGAAAAAGTCGTGCGCATATCCTTGCACCAGGCAACACACATGTCATTGCTATAGTTAATAGTTTTTCCCCAAGGCCGAGATCAAGAGAGAAGCCCAGCGTGCAACGTTTGGGACTTTATTAGACTACGGACAAATATGTCCGTACATTGCAACCGAAGAAAAAATTCAGTATTGCGCTACGCGTCAACGCCATCTCTACCTTCTCTCTCCTCGTTCTTCCAGTGGCGTAGCTTTTCTCAATTTCTTCTTCTCTATGTTGAACCGGCAAAAGCTTGCAGCACATCCGGCAATCCACAGTTGGCACTGCAGTCCTTGCCGATGCATGAGAGCACCTAGCCCAGCTTAGTCTCGATTTGGACTCTGACGTGGCCGTGCTTTCGGAACGGCATCTTGTCGAGGCTAACGAATCCGGGTAAAAACCACTTTGGGACAGCCTTTTGGGGTACGGCGAGGGGCTTGGCGACGCGTGTCGGTATGCGTCCAGCTTCTCGGATGGCGACTGCCACGGGATCGGTGAAGGGAGCACAGTCTCGTCGTGGCCTCAACGCGTCCAGCCTCTCAGATGGCGACTGCCACGGGATCGGTGAAGGGTGCACAGTCTCGTCGTGGCCTCAACCTACTGTCGAGTCCGCACGGCCGCGCACGCGGCATCTCGACAGCCCTCACGTTGACGTCATGTGCCAGCTGCACCATCAGCGTCCGGACGAGCAGCGACAGCCACGACTGTGCGTCCGTGACCTCTGCCTGATCAAACCCCACCGCCTCCGGTGGACAAGACGACGACGGCGTGGCGACCGATGCAGCGTGCTCCACGAGCGTGTCCTGCCACCCTCGCCAGGATGGCTGTCCGGTACCAGCACATCATACGTACATGCATACACCCTTGAGTGGCTCGTTGTTACATGCTAGCTTTCTTCCTTTAGCATGTATATATATACTCCTTTTATGACAGCACGTAAGGAGCACCGACTGCTTGGATTAGGATTAGAATTCATATTCAACTTATATGGGATCGTAGAGATATATTTTGATTACGATTTCTAACTATCCAGGTTACCTAATGATAAGAACATATACTTACATCTTACAGAGTCACGGACGGTTGCGTCTTACATCTTACATGTGGAAAAAAATCATGGCAGAAATTTTGGCTCTTTATTATTAGGTATATAGATATAGATGTGATTGAATCACTTCAAGTTTTTCTGGACCAAGGTGGGACCAATGCCCAGGTTGGCCGAGCTTGAGCTCCGCCAGTGCAGCCCAAGATGCACCCACAATCAACCTTTCATTCTAGCCCAACCCAAAATCTGTATCCAAAAGTGGCCTAGCCCTGGGCTGTGACCTAACCCACCTAGCAGCCCCTCCCGACTCGCCCTAACCAATTCCCGGTGGCGTCGGTTGGCGGAGGCTCACGCTTGCCACTGTGGCGCGTGTGCGAGCTATGTCAACAGCGTCATTCGGTGGCGCCATGGTGGCTTCTTGCCGGCTGCCTCCCTCGTGCTAGCCTGCTCGGTAGCCTCCGTAGCTCCGCACGTCCGCTGGGACCATACGGCCTCTCCGGTGGCCGGCGGGCGTCCACGCGGCTACACCCAGGGGCTGCCTACTCCACCACTCCGCAACTAGGCACCTCTGCAGTGTTTAGCAACAGGCAGGCCGCACCCTCTCTAGTCTCCCATGGCCCAGCGACAGCAAGGCTGCCGCGCCCTCTCCAGATCTCCCCACGCCCAGGTTCAGGGGAAATTCCAAAGTTTTGCTTCTATTAGTTTTTCATTCAGCTTTGACAAATGGATGAGTTTAACCCAACCCAAACCAACGTCAGGAACCAAATACCTCATAGGAAAACATGGCAGTAGTATTGTTAGTAGTATTCAGACATGGCATTAGTAATATTGATGGATTTGTCTTACCAGTATGACACATGCCATTCAGTCTCTTCACTTTGTATCAGTAGTATGGCTGCTGATACTGCATTTTCGACTGTGAGATTTTAGTGTGTTATTATGATGATGCATTGTATCATATTGAGACCTTTTTAGTTCTGCTGTTACAGCTTTGGCTTCTAGGTTTCAAGTAGTAATGGCTACCATCTGATCCAATAAACCTTGTCATGTACTCATGTTGCAGCACTATGCCAGAAAAGCTTATCAGTGACGTCTCGATTAGCGACTCAGAAAAGAAACGCGTCACTATAAGAATATTAGTGACGCGGGTAAACAGTACGCGTCACTGATTAGTTGTTGCCCATGCTCTAGGAACAATACGCTTCACTAATAATAATATATCAGTGACTCTTGCAAAGGAAACGCGTCACTGATAAAATTTGTGACGCGTATTACCCAGGCGCGTCACAGATATATGGCCGTATTGGTGACGCGGGTGAACAAGACGCGTCACAAATAAGGAAAGTGACGCGTTTTTCCTAGACGCGTCACTGATACAAGGAAATATCAGTGACTCTTCTCGACAAAACGTGTCACTGATAATAAAGGTGACGCGTGTTGTCCAGACGCGTCACTGATATGTGTACATATCTGTGACTCATCTTGTTGAGCCGCGTCACAAATCACTCGCATGCCTTTTTTCATCTTTCTCTGCAGCACCAATCTTAATGCATCTTTTGCCTTCCTCTTTTCTCTCTCTTGTACACGTGAAGTCGTCGCCGCCATCGGTCACGGGTCGAAGTCGTCGCCACCGCCGAAACAAAATAACACTCTTGGAAAACCAAAAATTCTATGTATGCCTGAATTTTTTTTTGTGTTGGTTACATGAAAACTTACAGGGAAATATTAGTTAATAGTTCGACAAACTCACATAGAACCGTTACTTTTAGTGTGGCGCACATAATTATTTTTTCCCTGTAAGTTAACCTAGAACGCATAGAAAAAATAGCTCATAACTCATATGATAATTATCTGTAATTTCCTGTGATTTTTGTTATTTTTTGTATCACACATATTTCTACGAGATGATTGATTATAGGACAATAAAATGCCCAAATTTATAGACACCTAAATTTTCACTTGGTAGAAGGCGGCAAGTTTTCGCAGGCATGTTCGCGCCTCTTGCCGCTGGCCACAACCGAAACAACAAATAAAAAAAAATTTCAAACCTTATCCTTGGCTGTCCACATCCGGCATCCCCACACGCCGCTGCTCACAGCCTCACACTCGGGTCGCCTCCCCGCTAGGCCCGCCCGGCTACCTGGACGGCTGGACGCACGCCGAGGCCCGTCCCCAGCTGGGCACCTCCACGCCGGTGCCCGCCCCAAGCAGCCTCCCGTGCTTTCCGTGCCTATGCCGAGCGAGTCTCCTGTTGTGCCGAAGAAAGAAGCGGTGCCGCTGCCGCTAGCACACCGTCGCTGCCGCCGCCGCCGCTTGCTTTCCCGCGCGTGCTTCTTGAACGCCGGTTGCAGATCCAGGTATTCCTCCTCCAGATCCCCTCTCCATCTCGTCCATATCATCTTCTTGTCATTCCCCTTTAGTTTCCCTTCCCCTTCTTAATTCGATTTGATGGTTTCAGTGCAGGATGCATCCCGTCGAGCTTTGATTCAGATTCGAGTGCAGGGCACGGCTTCTTCACGAGGTAGATGGGCGATTAAGTTATTAGTTACGCGTCTCTTCTGAAGAAAAAGGACGTCCTGCTGGATAGTACAGTAATAGTAAACGTGTTAGTGTTTGAGGAATCCATCATCGTCAGACCATATGCATCCATGTGAGACAAGACTGACCTGCTTAGGTGTGCTAGTGCCTGACCTGCAATGCCGGCTCTTCTCACTGGCCATTGCATCAACTAGTTGGTTTATGATCAGATCGTTTGTCTCTTCAGAGACCTCACTCGACTGAGCAGTGAGCACGAGTTATATTGTCTATCTGACAGATCCTGAAACATAATATCAAAGACTAATTGTTATTGACTATGTAGGTCAAATCCACTGTACTTAATATAAAAGACTGATTATTATTAAATGTGTAGTTCATATGATTTATTATTATGAACTAATTAGTACAAAATATGCTCATTAGTTCAAAAAAATTCTGAGTACACTGCAATAATTAGTACACTGCAGCTTTATGTCCTTTGAAATTTCATCGGCACGAGACTGACATGTCCAAGTGGCTACGTACAAGAGCTTGAGTTACCAAGGTACAATTGTTGTTTTTAGATGCTGTCTCTGTACAATTTAGTTACATTATTGTTCATCCCACTAATCAGAGTTTTGTTAAGTGGAATTAAGCTATACATGATTTTGTGGTATGTGTCACAGAAATGTTACCTGAAAAGGTATGAATCCACTACAATCTAATTGAAATTGTACATGATTGTTGGCTAAATTCTCTTTTGGCTAAGTTGTTCTTGTTCCTAACTGAAACAAGCATTATCTTAACTTCTGAACTGCATCGAATCTAGGAATGATTAATAGGACTGTTCTAGGACTGTTCACGTTATATTTAGGTAGTAAAATCTGTTGTAAGAACTAGTGTGCTTCTTCTGAAAGTTCAGATTAAACCCATTTCCAATGAACTGGTAATTTCAGTCACAACTTGTATGCTTACTCAACGTCACCGTTTAAAGCACTGAAATATAGATTGTTCAGGTATACAGGGTTACTTTCTTTATTGATCTGTTGTACTCCTATAAAAATATTAGTTCCTCTTATTGTAATTATGTTTGCACACTAAACTGAACTGTTCACTACCCCTGTATGATATAAGCTTCATTTGCCCAAACAAAAGTGTATGAGATCAAGACCAGCAACCAGTGGATTTAGGTAGTCTCTATGCCTTACTGATACCACTTTTTCCATCGTTACTATTGCAGGATATTAAAACACTCCTGTGTTGTTCCATCTGAAGACGACGCCATCTAAGCTTAGGTATCACATTTTCTTTATATATATTGTTTTCTGAAGACGATGGACATAATTTTATTTTCCTTTCATATATTGTTTGTTCTCTGTTGTGTTCATTGTTTTCAGGTCGTCCGATTAATCGCGATTAATCGCGATTAATCGTCCTGGTCGCCCAAGGGACTCGATAAGGTTCCTCGACTCGACCAGTTCGACCAGAAACCTGGTCGTCCGATTAATCGTCGATTAATCGCGATTAATCGTCCGACCAGGCCATGGACGACCAGTTTAGGAACTTCTTGTTGGGCCTGTTTTGACTGGGTGAACTTAGTGGGCCTGTAGTTTGGCCTGTTAGGGTTAGATATATATTGAAGGAGGCAACTTCCCCCCTAGCAGCCGCAAATCTTTCCCTCCCTGTCCCCCCGCGCGAGGAGCCAGGCAGAGCGCGATTTCACGCTCCCCGCGCGCGGCTTCCCTCCTCCCCCGCGCGTGGCTTCCCTCCTCCGGTCCTCCCCCATTGTCACTCTTCTGCAGCCTCAGTGCCAGTGGTGACCGGTGAGCAGTAGCACTGAGCAGCAAGGAGCCGTCGAAGAAATGGTCCTCCCCCGAGCAGTAGCACTGAGCAGCAACAATTCAGCGAAGAAATGGAGTTTGGGACAGGAATTTGGACCTCTGGACAGTGTAGAAAAGAGAAGAAAACAACTCCCAGAAGTAAGTCACTAGCTAAACACTAATGCAGTCTTGATGCTTGCTTTATTGTGTATACTATATAGTATATATAGGTCTATATATATAAGTATATATGTCCTGATAAGGTGGACGATTAGGTGGACGACCAGGTCGACCAGGGTTCGATTAATCGACCTGGTCGACGACTAATCGCGATTAATCGTCCGGTCGACCCCAGGGCGACCAGGTTCGACCAGCCGACCTGAAAACAATGGTTGTGTTATGAATCATGTCTTGCACACCTAAAAGGAGTTGCATATTTTAGCTTTTTATCCTCAGTCAAATTTGACTACATATGTGCTTGCGGCAGATCATTTAGTGTTTCATCCTCATAGTCAAATTTGACTACATATGTGCATGCTGCAGGCGCTCTCATTATGCCTCTTCTCAGGATGCCAGATATGTTGGTTCTTTGGTCCAAGTCCCTGACCAGCTTCATCTTGTGTTCTACAGACAGGTACTTCAATGTTTGAACATTCTCTTTTATCACTAAATGCTAAAATAGTCATAGCTAACGCTTCCAGATATCACCTTTCGATTTACTAATTGTTCACAAAATAAGATTTCACACATACAGGCTTGCCATCTACAGTTTATCCTTTTTGAAGGCAATTTACAGTTTATTCTTACTCACTAGGTGATCCTAACCTTATATAGAGTGAAGCAAATGGTCATGGGTTTCATTCTTATTTCTGAGAGAGAGCACTGGAGTGCTCGCCAGGAAAGAGAGCATTGCAGGAAGTGAAAAAAGATGAACTTGATGGTATAACTGACATCTGTATTGAAATTTAGTCTCCTTTTTGTTGGATTAAATTTAGTGTTTTAGCAGCAAGACCTGCGATTATTCATAGTTGAAGCCATTCAAAATGAAGTCAGTTTCTATAATGCTATGCAGGGAATTGGAGATTTAACAACTGTTGTCCTACTAGAAGAAATACGTAGGGATGTTATAAGTATATTATGGGAAGCAATACACATTTGTGGATGAAGATTTCATTTGATTGTTTCTAGATATGTAAATTCTCCCATTTTTGTACCTTGTAAACAATGGCCCATGGCTGATACACATTTTGTAGTATAACTTGTATCTAAAAAGTTTGTAAAGAATTGATTGCTGAAATCGTGGAACATGTCTGATAGGATCATTGTTTATAGGATCGTCCAATATGTATATAGGATCATTGTAGCTTTTTTTTTGTTTTTCTGAAATAGTTATCAGTGACGCGTATTGGGTACAGGCGTCACCGATAGAGGGTTATCAGTGACGCGTATTGGGTACACGCGTCACCGATAGAGGGTTATCAGTGACGCGTATTGGGTACACGCGTCACCGATAGAGGGTTATCAGTGACGCGTCTTGGGTACACGCGTCACCGATAGAGGGTTATCAGTGACGCGTCTTGGGTACATGCGTCACCGATAGAGGGTTATCAGTGACGCGTTTTTACGCGTCACTGATTTGCTCTTATCACAGACGCAAGAATAGTGACGCGTTTTTTCCGTGTCACTGATGACTGTCTAGACGCGTCACTGATAAGGTTTTTTGGCATAGTGCAGGTACCAAACAGACTGCAATAGACTTGATAGAAAGCATAAGGGTTATTTTTCAATTTAGTTCTCCACTTATTTAGCTGACTCATTTACATTCATAAGATGTATATCAAGTAGCCATACATTTATTCAGTGCAACAGCCCAATTTGTATGTATATGATGTACGTGAACTGTCATACGAACTGAATTTGATGCATACAAGCGTACATGTATAATATTATTTTTTTTACTGCTACTAGCCGATTTCCTGATGGCCATGCCATCAGGAATTGCTTTCCTGTTGGTTATTCCTGATGGCCAACTATCAGGAGTGCACCTGGACGCAGGCGCACGGCAGCCGTCAGGAAAACAGTCCTATCGATTGGCCGTCAGGAATAACCCACCTTTCTTGTCGACCTGTTCTTGTCGGCTGTTTCCTGACGGTTGCCCGATAGGAACAGTATTCCTGACGGTTTTCCAGGATTTCCTGACGGTTTCTGGCCGTCAGGAAAACCTCCAGTCTGGTAGTGAATATACGCAGCATCCAGATAAAACACTTGCAACATATGTGTGAATCTTATGCAACATCTAGATAAACACTTTCAACATACGTCTGATAAAACAGATGAAACATTAGTAACGAATGTTTGCAACATATGTGTACAACCATTGCAACATATGCAACATCTCGATCTACTTTTGCAATATCCATACGAAATACTTGTAACATACCTATGAAATATCTGAAACACTTAAAACATATGCATGCAACATGCGCTTTCATCCAAACCTGGCAGGTGGGCGAGCGGAGCACTACGCAGCGGAATCCAACGCTATGTCGTGGTGGAGAAGGGGGATCGCAGCAGGCCGACGGCTATGCGGCCTCCGGTGAGCAGCTGCGCTGCCCCTGACCATAGGGCGGGTGCAGTGGCCCCGGCGAGCGGCACCCGCGGTGGAGGCGCTGTAGATTGAAGTTTTGTTGGATTCTAAAGGCTCTAGCAAAAAGGAGGAGGAGGAGGTTGAACAGAGGCATGCCACTAAAATCCATCCCAATCATCAAGCCTTCAGCTATATCGTATCCAGTCCGAATCATCCGAATCGGCACGTAGGCGACATTAAATGGTGAAAGTGCACTGACTATAATTGTTCTCCCTTGGCACTCTATCTCCTTTTCCCTAATTTTTCCATGTCTTCCTAAACAAAAAATTATCAGCTTCTGTCTTAAATTCAGCTTCACATCCATGCAACCTGCAACTTGTTATCTAAGTTGCAACCTCTAAACTGAATTCTTTGAATTTTGATCAGTGGATCTCAAATGACACTTAAAGAGATCAAGGCCCGCGGTTTTCAACTTAAATGTTACCACTGCTATGTTTTCCTATCAGCTGTGTGAATGTCAAAGTAAATGCGTACGATGTGAGGCCCAGTTTTCTAAAATGACTAACTCGTGCCAATTATATTTGAATGATTAAGCTCTGCTAATTAATGTATGTATTTCGTTGGCGCATTCTGCTAACTTGTAGGTCTTTATAGCCAGCTAATTACTTCTTCTCTACACTTGTTAGTGTTGTGAGTTTTTTTTTTGTTGCCCTAAACAAAAATTTCTCTGTTTGCATCTCCAAACTGAATCTGGGCAGTGTTATTAGGATGTGTGTTATGTGTACACGTGCTGCAATATTGGACGTCTTTGTAAGCAGCTCAGTTTGGCTTCCCATTGTTTTGATCTATTTGGTTTCAGGCCTGGTAGAGCTTTGGCTACTGGTAGAGGAATAAACAATGCACGGCGGCCACGGCCTGACGAAGCTGCAATCTGCAACGAGCCACTTCGACGTCTGCAAAAAACGAGCAGAAGGTTATTCCAGCATCACGCTTCTATGTAGTAGCCGAGTCCTAATTTAGCACACAGATTGATTATACCTGAATATTTCTCAATAGTGATACTTAGCTGTCCATGGATGGATCTGTCGCAAGACTAGGAAGCATGCTCTGTTTTGGTTGGCCGACAATAGTGACTGCATGCTCTGTTTCGGTGTGCTCTCTTCTTTTTTTAGATAAGGGATATATAAATATCCGGCCTCTACATCCAGGGATGTACACAGCCAATTATTACAATGTCTCGAAACAGAAAAAGAAGAGCAAGCCATGGTCTTAAACAATGACCAGGATACTAGAGTAAACAGTAAAATTGTTTCCATCCTTTATTAGAAATCTCTAAAGCAATTGTCTCTAATCTCTTGCTTATCGACGAGAGGATATCCTTGGCTTGCTCATCACGCTGTAGCGGGGCCCAGAAGCGGAGCCAAAACGCTCCCCTGAAAATAACCTGCATAATAGAGTTAGTTTTGAGTTTGTTAAAAATAACATCATTCCGGCATCGCCAGATGGCCCAGCAAATGGCAGCCACCCCAACCCAGATCACACCTCTAAGCCCCTTATGCTGATTACGAAGCCATGTACCAAACATGTGGCTGATAGATCTTGGTTGAGTTAAATTAGTAGCAAATAAAATAATCCTCCAAATCATTTTGGCGAAAGGGCAATCGATGAATAAGTGTTGGATAGTCTCATTCATATTACAACAGATACACTTCTGGCTCCCTTTCCAGTTCTTCCTAGCGAGATTGTCTTTGGTTAGGACCACTCCCCTTTGTAGGAACCAAAGAAAAATTTTAATCTTTAGAGGAATTTTTATTTTCTAGAGTTTCCTATAAAGAAAAGGTGGTTGTGTATCAATAAGATGGAGATACAGCGACCGAACAGAAAATAACCCAGATTTGGTTAAGTTCCATCTAAAATAATCTGAACCACCCACCAATTCAACATTAGAAATCTGTGCTACTAAATTTAGCCATTCTAAAAGTTTATTGCCCACCAGAGCCCTACGAAAGGAGATGTTTAGGGGAGTAGAGGCCAACACCTTCGATACAGTTGCGTGGCGATCACGCACCGTATTATATAAAGAAGGATATTTAACTTTTAGAGGCTTATCTCCTACCCAAATATCATCTCAGAACCTCATTTTGGTCCCATCTTTAATATCGAAGGAACCTTTAGCTAAGACCTCATCTTTGATGCGCATGAGGCCTCTCCAAAAGTGTGAATCATGGGGTTTAGCTGTCACTTGAGTAAGAGTTTTCGATCGTAGGTATTTGTTCGTTAGTAGGGACTGCCACGTGCCCTCTGTGTTAAGTAGATTTACCAACCACTTTACCAATAAGCATTTATTCTGCAGTTGTAAATCCAGGATACCTAGACCCCCTTGGTCCTTAGGACGACATAATAGAAATCCTCTGTTGGGTCGACCAATAGTCGTGAGCTGCAACTTTTTCTGCACGTCAATGAGACAACGAGGATAGGGGTGTCGATTATGTGTGCATGATGGCCTCACATCGCATGTATAGATTCATAATAGGCAAACTACAAGCTCGTGTACAAAAGTTCGCTTAAGATGTAGTTCGTGCCATCCTGGCATGCTGCACATCCCGCCTAAACGCCCACCGCAGCGGAGAACAGCAAACCAGTGTTGACTGGACATATCCAAGCACGGGCGCGAGGAGGCCCATGAGTCGAAACAATTAGCTTATCATCATTCTGTTGCCGGTGTCACCTGCTATTGCCGATGACACGACGTTCGACGTTTCCTCTTTCTCGGTTTGACGCACAATTGCCCGACGCTGCTCCGATCCGCGACAGGCCGCACGCCCGCACACGAGGGACAGACCATGGTTAGACGAGACGCCGGATGGAGTCATCACGGACATGGACAAGAGTAAGGGCATCGACAATTCTGTTCGGCAAGCTAAGGCCGATCAGCACTCTTGACAGATCAGCACCATCTAAGGCCGATCAGGACGGTCTGCATGACTGCGTTCAGCCAATTGAAGTCTTTTTTTTTCTTGTTTGTCGTGTGTATTGTTGTTTTGTTACTACGATGCTAGGGTTCTAAATTTCTAGTTCTATGTATTAATTTTAGAGATAAATACACCACCAGTGGTCTAAGAACTTGTCACCCTGCGTCACTTAGGTCCACCAACTTTGAAATTGCATTTTTGAGTCTTAAAGTTGTTTGTTGCTACACCGTAGGTCCGTAAGCTCCATGTCAGCACATTTTGCATACGTGGAATGGACAACATGGACACTGATGCCGACACCTCATTGGCGTGTATCCCTCTCCTATTCCTCTGTCGATCTCCTCTCCGCAACCACGCATGTCTCCCTCTCGGCTACTCGCGAACCAGCTCCACCACACGCTAGCACATGGCCACCCAGGCGTGCGTCTGTGAACTGGTTGGTGCCCATCGGTCATGCAGCATGGCCACCCAAGCTATAACGCCACGAGCACCAAGCTCTAGCCCACGGTGTGATGGGCTGATGGCGCAGGACGTCCACCCGCGGATCACCAGTCCCCGCGGCGCTCCGGCCTCGTGCCATCAAGCTCCAGTGCCACCCTCTCCCTTCCTCTCTCTCAACTCTCCCCCTCTCTGTAGTAGAACATTCACGGGCTTTGGCCATAACGGTATCAGCAGCAGCTTCGCAGAATCACGCATCTTCAACATCTATGATGTCTGCAGGAGTCGGGCCTGACCGACGGCACCGGGTCCGTGCAGTGCAGCGCGAGCTCGAGAGCGTGTCCATGAGCTCATCCCCGGAGGTGCCCATGGTGGTGGCGTTGTGCATCAGTTCCAGGTCGTCGAACATCTCGCTAATCCGCCCATTCACGATGGAGGCTACCCACTATGGCAGATTGGCAGGTCCATGTCGTTGGTGCTGTCCGCGCGAGGGACTTGCTCATGAGCAGCTCCAGGATGATGTGACGCTGAGGTTTATACACGTCCGTCTTCACGCTCGCCTTCCGTTTCTCGGGCAGCAGGGGTGGACGCAGGCGCTCACCAAGGACCTACATGTGCCGTGGAGCTCGGCGGCGTTCGTGCGGGTGGTGAGGACAGGCACCACGGTGCCAGAGGCAGTCACGAGTCACGACATCGCGGGATTAGTGATCCACGGGTGGACGTCCTGAGCGACCATGACGTGGGTTGGTTTCCCACACACTGCAGTTGGAACTCGGCGTTGGATGATGTGCGCTGACCAGTCACAGACGACGCACGCTTGCTCGCGGAGGCTGGCATGGCCGTGCCCATTGGCAGAGGGCGCCGACGCCGAGCAGATGGCGGAAGCGATCGATCGTTGAGGAGGGGGAGACCGTGAGCGAGCGTGCGGTGGAGCTGGTTCGCGAGGAGGCGAGAGGGAGACCTGCACTGCGATGGGGAGACAGAAGAGGGATACACGACGATGACGTGTCGACATCAGTGTCTATGCTGACAATTCCATGTAGGCAAAATGTGCTGACATGGAGGATATGAACCTGCGGTGTAGCAACAAACAACTTTAAGGACTTAAAAATACATTTTTAAAGTTTGTGGACCTAAATGTCACACCGTGACAAGTTCATGGACCGCTAGCGTATTTAACTTTTAATTTTACAAGCTAGATGTTGCCTGGAAGAAGGTTTTTTAAAGCATTGAAGCATTATTATTTTATTTGACATAATAATTACTTTACTGATCTTTTATTTCCTTTGCTGTACTATCATTATCTTTTATTACAAGTCTACCTTAATATTAAAGAGGCAAAATTTCTCGCATTCGTCCAGCTAGCCCAATACCGACTTAGAACATGTTCATCCGGCTTATAATCTGTCTTTTTCAGTTTATTATTTCAGCCGGAACAGTATTTTTCTCTCATAACAAATCAGTCAACAGTGTTTTTCAGCCAACTTATCAGTATAGCCGAACGGGGCCTTAGCCTCAGCCACCCGCTCAGAAAGTTGCGCACGTTTTTTCTCCCGTCAAACGTAACGGCCCGGAATTTCTAGGTGTAAAACGTTGTCATCCGTATTCCTATCAGTAAATCTATGTGCCGCTCGAGTGTTTGTCTTCCTCCTGTCACTCGATTTTGTGGCCGTTGGATTACGTGCCGTCGACGGAGGCGATGAGCCGCAATCAGTCGCGGGGCCCACACACCCACACACACGAGACGGGACTGGGCGGGCATCTGCATGCTGCGAGACAGTGGAGATGGCGTGTGCATGCAGCTGCAGGTGCATGGCGGTCGGGCCCTCGTTCTTGCGGCCGGAGATGGCGGTGCTGTGGTGTGTTGTCCCAAGACCACTAGCTAGGCACGCACATGTGCAGTAGGGACACAGTCTCTCTACTGACTTTTACTGCTACCTAGCTACGAGTAGCTAACTAGTGTGTTACTCCCTCCGTAAGATGACGTTGAGACTATCCGCACTCTTCGTCCTCTATATTCATCATCTAAAAGAAATATTCCGGACTAGTCATCGAAATTATATCCTCTATATCCAATTTCTCCGCACTCATCCATCCTCTATATCTCATCCTCTATATTATGGGTCCCATATGTCGTACACCATCCCCTCTCTCTCCCTTTCTTCTCTCTCCCCACCGGTCCCCACCGGTCTCTCTCTTCTTCCTTTCTTCTCCCTCTCCCTTTCTTTTCCCCTTCCCCCGACGGCGTGGTCTCCTCCGACTCCCGCAACCGCACGCCAGGATGGAGCGCTGCGGGGCCGGCCTCCTCGTGCGGCGGGGGCGGAGCAGCACCGGCGAGCATGCGGCGGAGCGCGCGGCGGAGTGGGGCCGGCCTCCTCGCGCGGCGGGGGCGGAGCAGCGGCGGTCGCGCGCTGGCGAGCGCGCGGCGGGGGCGGGCTCGGCCTCCTCCTTTGCTCCTCTTCTTCGTGGCCGGAGCGTCGCCGGCGCGTGGCCATGGCGGCAGCGGCTCGCCTGCGCGCGGCGGTGCGGGAGGCCGGGTCGCGCGCGCGCTGCTGCTGCGTCGGGGAGGCGATTTCGGAGGAGCAGCAGCGCCGATGTGGGACCCGGCCGTGCGCAGCCTCCGCTCGATTGGGGCCGCTGTGCGCTGCGATATGGTCGTGCTGCTCGCCGGAGACGGGGCGCCTCCGCCGCGGGCCGAGGCCGTCGTGCTGCTCGCCGGAGACGAGGCCGCCTCCAGCACCGTCGCGGCTCCTCGATCCCGCGCTGTCGTTGTCATCGGGAAGCGGAGGGAGCGGCTCCTCCTCCGCAAGCGAGCAGCGGCAGCGCTCCATCCGGCGAGCACGCAACCGCCGGCCTTCTCCGCGGAGTTCTCGCGAAGGCCGAAGGACGAGCGCGGGACCCATTCGTCCTTTACCATTGGTCCGGTATTCCTGGGAATTTGGCGGACGTGCTCGAAGATAGCGGAGGAGGTGGCGGTGTTGCGTACCCCGCTGCGGGTCTCCATCCGGTAAAACAATCCTGCATGGACGTTTACCATCCCGCAGTATGGGTAGTCTTAGGACATGATTGTACGTACCAAGGAGTTATTAATTAGGGGGTAATTTTTCTAGTTTGCCCTTATTAAATACGGCTGCGGGTATCCCATAGACAACATTCTTTCTTAGGTGGATTGGTCAGTCTGCTGCGTCCTGAGTCATGCGGGGAGGGCGAGCAGGGTTCGAATCCCTTCGCCTATGCAGTTTTTTGTTTCACGCGATTTTGCATGGCTGCACGTTTTTTGGCGCGACTGCATGGGACTGTGCGGGTGCGGGTGTTGCCTTCTTTGCTCGCGAGTGTTTGCTCGCGTCTAGGCCGTCTGGTCGAGTGCACGGCGAGCTTGCTTGCATGCCGCTGTTTGCTCGCGTGTAGGCGCGTTTGTCCGCGTTTTTTTGCCGTTCGCGCTTGTAGGCGTTCGTTTGAATTTGTTTCGCGCTGTTCTGTGTTTCGCGCTCGCGTTTTCCGGCTTCGCGCTTGCCAGGCTGGTGGATTGGCGCTTGTTTTGGTTAAGACCGACGACGCTTGGGTTACTTCACTGCCTATTTAAGTGTCACCTGTTCTAGCTCTTTCATCGCCATCTTCAGCCACCTCTTCTAGCTCTTTCATCACCGTGCAACACATGGCCGATTTATCTCCTGTCTTTGATCTCAACGATCCTGTACTGGAAGATGACGACGGCAATGTTGGGTTCGATTTCAACGATCCTATAGTGGAAGATGACGACGGCAACGGTAATGCATCTCTTGTGAGCCGCTCTGATATTAGTTTGTTTTTCATTGTTTCATTTTGGATACTCACATACGGATTCATCTCGCAGAGGCTAAAGATGGCGATGGCGACGGAAACGTTGAGTTTCATCTCGTAGAGCCTGAAGATGATGACGGCAATGCTTTTTTTAGCAAGTCTGGGTGATGGGCTGCTGACCCGTGATTCATTTATTTGGTAGCTGGAGCATATTACATTTTATTGGACCAAATTCTACTAGTTTTGTTTGAGTGTAAGATAAACAAGAATGGTTAGTATTATTCGAACAGTTATCTAATTACTTTTTATTTTCTGTATATTTTATTTGTTTTCCCTTTGAAATTTTTCAATTTGGCTTTCATAGAAATAATCTGGCAGTTATCTGATCATTTTTTGTTTTCTATTTTCTGTATGTTTTATTTGGTTTCCTTTGAAAATTTTCAAGTTGGCTTTCATAGAAATCATTTGGCTAATATTTTTGTTTTTTTAATATTTTGTATTATTCGTATAATTTTTTTTATCATTTGATTTAGATCCAATAGTCATGACACTCGATCTGATAGCCATTAGATCAGGCGCTCTCAACGCAGGGGATTGATATCGGTGAAGCCCAGCAAGCTGTCAGCCAGCAGCGGCCCATGCCATGCCCCCTACAATGGACGTATGTATGCTTGCAAATTTATTCCTTTAGTATGGTAGATTACATCTTACTGGACTATATTTTACTATTTTTGTTTGGGTGTAAATTCTATATTTAATTGGTGTAAATTAATTTTTCATAAATGAGAATGGTCAGAATTACTCGAACAATTATCTGATCATTTTGTTGGCTTTTTTTGATTTTTTGTATGTATTATTTGGTTCCCATTTGAATTTTTTTAATTTGGCTACTATAGAAATAATCTGGCTATTTTTTGTTTGTTTAATATTTTTTTATTATTTGATAATTTTTTGATTCATTTGATTTGGATCCAATGGTCATGACAATCAAGTGTTGCATAGATAAAAAAAATACATGATTTTTGTTTGCCTTCTCAATTGGGTGTTTTAGGGCCATCGTACACTTGGGTGTCAGGTATGCTTGAAACACCCGAGCGAGGAGTAGGCAGCCTGCAAATTCCTCTAGAAAGAGCAGTTATGTGTTCAATTGGTGTAAATTGACTATTCGTAAATCATAATGGTCAAAATTATTCGAACAATTATCTGATCATTCTTTTTGCTTTTTTAATTTTCTGTATGTTTTATTTGGTTTCTCTTTGAAATTTTTCAATTTGACTTTCATAAAAACAATTGGCTATTTTTTATTTGTTTAATATTTTTGTACTATCGGTATATTTTTGTGGTTCATTTCATATAGGTTCCAACGGTCTCATGACAATCGAGTGTCGCAGGGGCCAAAATCACTCGATTTTTGTCTGTTTGTCGATCGGGTGTTGAAGCCCCGTCCAACACTCGAGTGTCCCACACTCCTCAACACCCGACCGCTGATTAGACAGGCCCGTTCTTATTGCTTTTATTTTTTTATTTTTTACCGTTTGTCCCCTGCCCCCCTGTGTTCCCTTCCCTAATAAAACAATGAATGTAGTATTCTCTGGCTTTCAAACCTTGATCCTTCTCTAATAAAAAAAGGGTCTGTCTAGACATCTGTCAACAGACTTGTGAACTCAAAATCTGTCAAATTTTTAACCAACCAGATGATGACATGTCTGCAGGTAAAAACAGACAAATGCTAAAAGCAAAAATCTGTCAGATTCTTATAACACAGATCAAATAATAAATAAGATCCACAACCCGTTAACAAAGCAGCACCTAAGGGTCTGTTTGGTTTGAGTGTTAAAGTTTAACAAATACTGTAGCACTTTCGTCTTATTTGATAAAAAGTTTCCAATCTTGCACTAATTAGGCTTATTAGATTCGTCTCGTAAATTACTCCTAATCTGTGCCGACATGCATGCAATTAGTTTACATTTAGTACTCCATACATTTAAGGAAACATTGATATGATGAGAGTTAAACTTTAACTCCCGAAAACCAAACAGGCCCTAAGCTAGCAGCAGCGCCTGCACAAAACCAACAAAGTGGGAGCGCCTGAACACAGCCGCGTGCGCTGACACACACACATTTATTATAGGCATCTGGCGGGTCCCAAGAGAACATCTCATCTGTATACAATGAGGCTCATGGAGTTGCTCTAATACCTCATTTTAATTTGAGAAATACATAATAAGAATTTTCCATGTAAGTTTTGATAAATTATCCACCATTGTCCGTACTTAAAAACATTTTTCCTAAAATGGCCTTGTATCTATTTATGTATTTCCCGTCTATGTTCTAGTAAAGGTAATGAAAATAACTTTGTTAGTTGCACTTATAGCTTAAGGCCCTATTTGGTTCCAGGTGGTTTTGGTCCCTTTTGTAGTCACTAAATTGCTAAACAGGGGATGACAAAGTGACTAAATTGGTCTAGTCCTCTAGTCCTCAAGGTGGTGACTAAAGGGGACTAAAGGCCCAAAAGGACAGTCCCAGCCCCTCATTAATGCCCCGTGCACGTCTCCTCCACCGCCCCCTTCTCCTCCCCCGCACCCGTCTCCTCCCACTGGCGATGGCGCCCTCCTCCTCCCCATTGGCAGCCGGCCCTAGTGGATTCACCAGCGGCACGTGGCCAACCCTTCCCCGGCCGGCAGCATGCGGCCACCCCTTCCCCGACCGGCAGCGCGAGCTCCTGCAATGGCGGATCTGCACGCAGCCACCCCCTCCTCGACTCGCGGCCCTGCTCCCCTGCGACCGGCGGCGGTCCCTGTTGTAAGACGATCCACGATTACCCAAATCGAATCATGGCCTTTCTGAGTAGTGGGCAAACCTGTGATGAAATCCATACTTATATCATCCCACTTCCAACTAGGTACGGACAAAGGTTGCAACAATCCGGCAGGTCTCATATGAATGGCTTTCACCCTACAACATGTGTCACATCTGGCCACATAGGCTGCAATCTCTTTCTTCATTTTTGTCCACCAATAACGAGGTCTCAGTTCTTGGTACATCTTGCTACTTCCGGGATGGATAGATAACTTCGAAAGGTGAGCCTCATCCATAAGCTTATTCTTAAGCTCCCGATCCTTGGGAACAACAAGACGGTCGTCAAACCACAACACGTCCTGTTCATCCACTCTAAAGTGCTTGGATGATTCTTCTTTAATTTTCTCTTTGATGTGGAATATCCCCTTGTCGGTTTTCTGGCCTTCTATTATCTTACTCTCCAAAGAGCAACTAATCTGAATACTATGTAACACGGCAGGGTGCATCAGATCGAAATCATCTTCGAGCAAAGGTTGCGCATTCAGGCAATGTGACTTTCTACTCAAAGCATCTGCCACTACATTGGCCTTTCCAGGATGATACTGCACATTCAAGTTGTAATCTTTGATCAATTCTAACCATCTTCGCTGTCTCATGTTTAACTCTGGTTGGGTGAAGATGTACTTGAGACTTTTGTGATCGGTGAAGACATTGCACACATTACCAAGTAGGTAATGTCTCCAAATTTTTAATGCATGCACTACGGCAGCAAGTTCAAGATCATGTGTCGGATAGTTGATCTCATGCTTTCTGAACTGGTGGGAGGCATAAGCAATGACTCTTCCTTCTTGCATAAGGACACAGCCTAATCCTATTTTTGAGGCGTCGCAAAATACATCAAAAGGTTTCTCAATGTCCGGTTGCGCTAGAACTAGAGCAGTGGTCAACAGTTTCCGCAAGGTGTGGAAAGCTATCTCACACTCCTCTGTCCACACAAACTTGTAATCTTTCTGTAGCAGACTTGTCATTGGCCTGGCAATCTTCGAGAAATCTGGTATAAAACGGTGATAGTAACCAGCTAATCCTAAGAAACTTCTAACTTCCGAAACTGTGGTTGATGTCTTCCAATCCATAACTTCTTGCACTTTACTCGGATCTACTGAAACTCCATTTTCTGACAGAATGTGACCAAGGAAAGGAACTTTCTTCAACCAAAATTCACACTTGCTAAACTTAGCATACAACTTATGATCTCTAAGTCTGGTCAAGACAATTCTCAGATGCTCTTCATGATCCTTCTCGTTCTTGGAGTACACTAGAATGTCATCAATGAACACAACCACAAACTTGTCCAATTCTGGTATGAAAACCATATTCATCAGATACATAAAGTATGCAGGAGCATTTGTTAAGCCAAAAGACATAACAAGATACTCGTACAACCCGTATCTGGTGGAAAAGGCGGTTTTCGGTATATCTTGTGGCCTAATCTTTATCTGATGGTAACCCGATCTTAAATCTATCTTGGAGAATACTCTGGCTTTGGCTAATTGATTGAACAAAACATCAATATGAGGCAAAGGATACTTATTCTTGATAGTTACAGCATTAAGAGGCCTATAATCCACACACATTCTCAAAGTACCCTCTTTCTTTTTCTTCACAAACAAGGCAGGACATCCCCATTCAGACTTACTTGGCCGGATAAACCCTTTTTTCAACAATTCCTCTAGTTGCTTCTTCAGCTCAGCTAACTCATCCGAAGGCATCCGATAAGGTCTCCTGGAAATTGGAGTTGTCCCGGGGATCAACTCAATCCCAAACTCAACATCCCTATCTGGCGGAAGACCAGGTAACTCATCTGGGAACACATCTGGAAACTCACACACTACCGGAATCTGATGAATAGGAATGACTTCCATAGCACATGTCACACTCACAAGGTCTGTTCTTCTGGGTAATGGTACGCAGAAAATCTTCCATGTTCTTCTGCGATTGCTCGGTATTGCGCTGACTTCCAAGAAACTGCGCAAAGAATACCTCTGCAGTGAGCGGTGGAGGAGGCGGCAAATGTGGTTCCGGGTGTGGCTCATTGTGGTTGACGTTGTTTTCACCACTCCCACCTGCCCCGGCATCATTACCACCAGTTTTAGCAGCCTCATACGTGGCGCGGCAAGTGTTTGCCATCTGCATATTTCAGCAACAAGTAATGATTAAGTGAAACTGTAATAATTGTGAGTGAATGAAAATTATGCCGTACTGAATCCATTGGAGAGAACAAAATCATACAATAAAACAGAGGCACAATAATCGCATTCCAATTAAAACAACACCACTAATTAAATTACTTCGAATGCAAACATCACGTCCATACAACCAAATTGCCAGCATACATACACTGGACTTTTATGCGTTTAGGTATCGCATGATCAACCAAGTTCCAACATTCTACCAAGTCTTAAGGTTCGAAACGAGATACATCAAGATACATGAAGCCAAAAGAAAGGTCATCGCGACAGGGCCTAGTAGCTAACGCAAAGCAACTAGCCTACTCCTCGGGGCCATCGTCAGGGTCAGAGACGTCACCACGTCATCGTCGGCAGGTGCAACTGCAGGCTCGTCCTCGTCGTCGTCGACGTCCATACCGACGGCGTCTGGAGGAGCATACGGGCCAATCCCGTTGTAGAGCGCGTGAAACTCCTCATGCAAGTTGACGTTATACTCCTCTAGCTCCTCGGCCCTCTGCCTCAGAAGGTCCCTCTCATTCTAGGCTTCATTCCTCTCCTGAGCCAACTGTCCAATCATGCGGTCTGCATTATTGTTGGCCTGAGTCAACGTATGCACCCGCTGCAGAGCACTATCACCTCTCTCTAGAGCCTGGTCTCGCTGCAAGCTCATGTCAGCCAGTTGCTCCTGCAAACTAGCTATAGCACGTGCCTGCTTCTTCTTCTGTTTTCTTGCTTTGAGCCGATCATCACCACGCAAACCAGTCAACGTCCAATAGGTACACTCAAGACCCTGGTATGCTCTGATAGCTGCATACATAGCACTCATAGCGTGATTGTCGCTAGCCTGTCCTTCGTTTGGGCCTCTGACCGGCACTGCCATGCGGCTGCACCCAAATAGCATCGCGAGGATCATCTCTAGGAAAAGTGCCAGCCAGGGCTGCTGCCAGCACGTTGAGAAATCTGCTCATTATGTCCCTGATGACACAGAAAGCTGCTCCCTCTGCACCCTCAACCGGAGTGCATCCCTCAAACTCCAAGTGCCAACCATCCCACTCTGGAGCATCACCAAGAGCAGGGACTGTGATCTCCACTACTGCAAGTCCATCCTCGGCTAACTGGCTCTCACTCCAAGAGTACACCGGCTCCTGACCCTCTGGGTACCCCACATCATGGAGCACTCTCCAAAGCAAGGTTGGCATGCCAAACTCGCTCAGAAAGATGTCCGTGCTGCAGTGCTCCCGCGGGGCCAACTGGTGTCGGGGTGCTCTTCCGCCTGTGGACTTACGGGCAGTCTACTTCGTGCGGGCCATCTATAGCAAAAGTTTTGATTACCCGGTGAGAACATATTTTAAGTTGGTATAATTTTTATCAAAAGGGGATAATCAATTTATAAGGGGAGGAATGCATGACATGAATGAAATGCACAAGCAATATGATGTATGTACGTTTCTTACGTTCTCACAAACTTATGAAATAATTAATATCTAACGATGAATTCGGTGGCATATAGGCGATCTCTCATATACTGTTGACACCGTTTTTGGCACGTGTCAAAATGATCAGAGTGGGCTAATCGGCAGGAGGAAAGTTACTGTATACACTGACAGCCGATGAAAATCAGCTTGTGAGGATTGTTGCCGATGAATGGTGGTGACCGATGGAAAGGTTGATTTAGACTCAGAGGCATTGCCGATAAGATTGGGGACGTTATTGCCGATGCCGATGAAGGAAGATTTGAAGACTACTGCCGATGAAATGGGAAGCATGCCGATGGAAAGGAGGTCGATGAGAATTCCATCGTAATTGAGGCGGACAGGGAAATAGATAGGTGTTGATTTTCTTTTCTATATTTGTTAGAGTATGATTCATGTAAGAGTCATATTTTTCCTTAGGTATGGACTCGATGTCCTAGTCGTGTCTGGTTATATTTCCTTAGATCAGGGTATAAATATAGACTAAGGGACAATGTAAGAAATAGATCAATCAATATCAAACCAATTTTACTCCTATTTGCATCTACATACTTTTCGGCGACTTTGTCAATTTGCATATTTTTATTTTTTATGAGTTCTCATCGATTCGACGAGCTGCATCGCTTCAGTGTGACCTTCGGCGATCCTCGAGTTCTGCGTGGGTACCTCTTGGCCGTGACTTCCGAGCGTATCGCTGTTGTCAGGACCAAAGTGCTCGTATTTTCATCCTTGTCGATTAACAGGTCAAATTGACTGGCACGCTTTGGATATCGAATTGGGTATTAGCCCTTTGTGTTTGCAGATCTACTTTTGCATCAACACATCTTTTGGCACGCCTGGTGGGACTCATCAACATGATCAATATGTTTAATCCTGAGATCGATTCGGGGAACGTCATCGCGATATCGGAAGAAGATCTTAAGGAAGATCAGAAGCAGGCTATGGAAAAGGCCATAGAGGATTACAGGCAGCTTTGCCTGAAATCATTTAGCTTAAATAGGAGCAGAGAAGTCATCTAGAAGCAAGATCTGTCGTTGCGTCGACAAGTTACCTTTGACTCTAATCCTGGTAAACTCCAAGAGATGGTTAATTCTGCAGTAAATCATGCTTTGATTAACCACTCCATTGTGCTGTCCAATACTGTTCATAATGCCGTGGTTCAAACGTTTAAAGAGGGACAAGTGCCACCATATTACGTTGGGCCAGCTTACCACCAACCAGAACCGGCATCGGTCAATGCTCCATCGGCTCCCTCAGTCGTTGCGAGTACAGAAGTTACTTCTCCTCCAGTCTCGGCAGGTTTGCCTAATGTTCAATCTACACCGATACGATCAGATCCAGTACTTTCAGGAGGACGAGTTCAGCTCAATACAGATCTATCGGCATCAGCTATGTCAGGGCATGTGTCTCAGAACAGCCAGATTCCCGTTAATTGGTGGGGATATATTATGCCTCCAGAATTATCCGCCTTCAATTCTGGGTTACCCCAAGTGTTTGACGCAGCAGGAAAAGCCCCTGTATCATCAGCTTTTTCACCGATGAATCAGGTACCTCAATATGCTACATCAGCTACCGTGCAACCAACTTCAGGAGGTTTCCAGATGCCTTCGTTTCAAGCACCCAATACAAGTCCATCGGCAAGCCTACAGCCGATGTAGCAGAAGGCCCCTGTTACGAGTCAACCTGGGGTGCAGTTCATGCCTCAAGCTGATTATACTAATTGTTCTCCAACAATGTCAGCAAGTTACCAGCCATCGGCAAATTTTGTACCGATGAGTTCTAATAATGGTTGGTCAGGACAGTTACCTGCTCAGCATATAGTTCAGCAAAATCAGCAAGTTGCAGGAATTCAGCAGGGTCATATGCAAGCTGGTTTTCAGAATCAGGCATCGGCCGCTCAGCCAATGAATCCTTTCCAGCAGTTTAGTGGGCCACAAGTGACGGCGAATATGCCGATTGCTGGAGATCGTGTGCCACAAAGATACGTGGAGGGATATCAGCAGGCACCTCCTGTAGAAATTCAGCCAGTTCGTTAGCAGGAGGCTGATGCTTTTTGGGTCGATAAGATAGCAGAAATCATGAGGGATCAGTTTGGGATAAAACCCAAAGTTAATATTTATTCTTATCGGACTCCATACCCTCCAGTATATAATTTAATTCATCTTCCAAATCGGTACAAGGTACCAGATTTCACTAAATTCTCTGGACAAGATGATACATCAACGATGGAACACGTCAATCGCTTTATTATTCAGTGTGGAGAGGCAGCTAGCAGAGATGAATTAAGAGTTCGACTATTTTCATCATCTTTGTCTGGATCAGCATTCACGTGGTTCATTTCATTACCACCAAATTCTATTATTACTTGGGCTAATCTAGAAAAATAATTTTATAAGTATTTCTTTGCTGGAATCCATGAAAAGAAGCTTACCGATTTAGTAAAATTGAGGCAATGTAATGATGAATCGGTAGAAAGCTTTGTGCAAAGGCTACGAGATGTAAAGAATAAGTGCTACAGCCTGGTGTTGGATGATCGGCAGCTTGCCGATCTAGCTTTTCAAGAGTTATTGCCACATCTTAAGGACAAATATGCCTCTCAGGAGTTTGAAAGCCTGAGTCATCTTGTACAAAGGATTTCTGATCAAGACACTAGGGTCTTTGAGCCTAAAAAGAATTGGAGCAAAAAAGTGTCATTTGTTGAGGAGGTAGAAGATTCTGATTCTGATGAAGAACCGGTTGTCGGCTTAGCTGAGTGGGTTAAGAATAAAAGGCCAATATCTTGTCCCTTTGGTCAGAAAGAGCCAGAGAAGTTTACCTTTGACATCACCAAAGCTGACAAGATATTTGATCTTTTACTTCAAGAAGGCTAAATTAAGCTGTCACCTAATCATGTGATTCCATCGGCAGAAGAGTTGAAGAAGATCCTGTACTGCAAATGGCACAATGCAACTTCACACAGTACAAATGACTGCAAGGTGTTCAGGCAGCAGTTGTAATCGGCCATCGAATCTGGGAGAATTAAGTTTGGCAACTCCAAGACCCAGAAGCCGATGAAAATCGATCAACACCCTTTTCTAGCAAATATGTTGGATGCCAAGGGTAAAACCAAGGTGTTGACATCAGAGGCTGCTGAGAAAAATGCATCACTAGATCCTCAGCATCGGATAACTACCGATGATGCAAAAAGTATGGGTCTGCTGGGAGAAAGTAGTAGTTCCAAAAAACCCCCTCGACCTGGCATTGTGATTACCCATCGAAGACAGCAGGAGAGTTGGCGTCAGCGTAGGGACCGATATCGGCAACAGCAAGAAGAGAGACATCGGGAAGAGTGGTATCGGCATAAAGATTATTGGAGGTGCCCGTTTTTTATCCATTGCTGGGAAGAGGGCATCAAATTGCCAACTATTGAAAATAGCCCTGAGTGCAATGGTTACTATGGGGCCAATCGGCCAGGAAGGAGATATCAGCCTGGCAATCAGGGTTTGTCTATTAATGAGCCGATCAGAAGCAGAGCATCAGTGCATGATCGGCTGGGGGGCAGACTTAGTGTACATGAAAGGCTTGGTAAGCGCGCTGGATATTTTCCAAGGAATCAAGAGGAGCTTGAGGAGATGGCAAACGCAAGAGTTCCCGATGAAGAAATATTCTATAGGGACCCTAATATACGTCGTGTAGAATCAACTGGGATCTGTTATCAGCCGGTTTGGAAAACTAAGCTCCCTCAATGGTGCCCTGAGGGTCTGACAAAGACGCAGAAAAGGAGGATGCAGCGTGAGCGTCGGGAGGACCTATACCGAGAGGAAAGCTCTTCCAATGAGAGGTCCGGACATCGGCAATGGCAGGTGAAACACAAAGATAAGGGCCCATCGGCAGATGTTAATATGGTATTTATGTTGCCGATGATGTTTTTGGCACTCTCTGATGATGAGGAAGAAGTTGTTCTCTCCGATCAAGTAGCTCAGCTGGCACTAGATCCGATGATTGCTGTTTTTGAGAAACCTACTGATGATGAAAGACAGTATCTCAAAACTTTGTTTGTGAAAGGCAGAGTTGATGGGCAGCCTGTATCTAAGATACTTATCGACGGAGGAGCTGCGATTAATATTATGCCCTATGTGATGTATCGGAAACTTGGTAAAGGAGATCAAGATTTAACCAAAACCGATATGATGCTGAAAGATTTCGAAGGCAATGTGTCACCAGCTAAAGGGGCAGTATGCGTTGAATTGACCATCGGCAGCAAAACCTTGCCGACGATGTTCTTTGTTATCAATGGTAAAGGTGCGTACAATCTGCTTCTAGGAAGGGACTAGATTCACGCCAATTGTTGTATTCCTTCCACAATGCATCAGTGCCTCGCACAGTGGGTTGGGGATAAGATTGAGGTTGTCCCTGGTGATTCTTCTTATATCATCGCATCGGCAGAATCAGATACTTATGAACGAACCAAATGCATATCAGGAGAAGTTTGGGAAAAAGAGTTCCTCAGAGTTGCTGATTATGAAATTCCACCGATCCAAGCAGTCGGTTCTAAAGAGGAGTTTTAATGGATAGGTTTGCCGATGATGGAAAATTAGGTCAGGGGTTCACATCGGCAGATGATTTAGTAGAGGTAGATATTGGTGATGGTGATAGGCCAAGACCTACTTTTATTAGTGCTAAGTTAGATTCCAAGTGTAAGCAACAAATAACCAATTTGTTAAAAGAATATAAAGATTGTTTTGCTTGGGATTATACTGAAATGCCTGGATTAGACCGATCGATAGTTGAACATCGGTTACCTATCAAATCTGGATTTCGGCCATATCAGCAGCTAGCGCGCCGATGCAACCCTAATATACTTCCTGACATTAAGGCCGAAATAACTAAATTAATTGAGGCAAAGTTTATTCAGCAGTGTCGATATGCGGAATGAATTTCTAATGTGGTTCCTGTTTATAAGAAAAATGGGAAACTTCGTGTTTGTATTGATTTCAGGAACCTCAACAAAGCCACACCGATGGATAGTTATCCAATGCCTATTGCTGATTTATTGATTGATGCTGCAGCCGGACATCAGATTATCAGCTTCATGGATGGTAATGCAGGTTATAATCAAATATTCATGGCTGAAGAAGATATTCCCAAGACCGCTTTCAGATGTCCAGGACATGTGGGGTTGTTTGAGTGGATAGTCATGACTTTCGGTTTGAAAAATGCCGGTGCTACTTATCAGAGAGCTATGAATTTTATTTTTCATGAGTACATCGGCGCATTAGTGGAAATCTACATTGATGATGTAGTGGTCAAGTCTGGGGACATTACAAAACATCTAGCCGATCTACGGAAGATACTGGAGTGCACAAGGAAGCATGGATTAAAGATGAATCCTAATAAATGTGCATTTGGTGTATCAGCAGGTCAATTCTTGGGTTTTATGGTGCATCAGAGAGGTATTGAAATTAGTAGGAAGTCTATTGATGCAATTAACAAGGTGGTTGCTCCAGCCGATAAAACTGAATTGCAATCTTTGATCGGCAAGATTAATTTCATTAGAAGATTCATATCTAATCTATCGGGTAAGATCAAGGCTTTCAGTCCGTTGCTTAAATTGAAGGCCGATCAGGAATTTGTATGGGGAGCTGAGCAGCAGTTGACCCTATATGAAATAAAGAAGTACTTAACAAATCCTCCAGTGCTAGTGCCACCCCAACACGGGAAACCTTTCAGGTTGTATTTGTCAACTGATGATACAGTTATCGGCTCAGCTCTTATTCAAGAATTTGAAGGGAAAGAACGTGTTATTTATTATTTGAGCAGAAGATTAGTGGATGCTAAGACAAGGTATTCGGCCATCGAAAAATTATGTCTATGTCTATACTTTTCTTGTATCAAATTGAGGCATTATTTGCTATCGGCCGAATGTACTGTCATATGCAAAAATGACATAGTCAAATATATGCTGTCGATGCCAATATTAAGTGGTAGAATCGGCAAGTGGATTTTAGTATTGTCAGAATTTGACCTATGTTACGAATCGGCTAAGGCAGTTAAAGGGCAGGTTATGGCTGATTTTGTCACTCAGCATTGCAGTACAGTGGACTCTCTGGAAGTTGCTCCCTGGACACTTTTCTTCGATGGGTCTACGTGTGGTGAAGGAGCAGGTAACAGCATTGTGTTGATCTCACCTCAAGGAAGGAAGTATGAGTTTTCATTGCCGATTGTTGCTACATCGACAAACAATCAGGCTGAATATCAAGCTTTGATAAAAGGGTTAGAATTGCTTAGGGAGATACGTGCTGATGCTGTCGAAATCTTTGGTGATTCTATGCTGGTTATAAATTATTTAGCTGGGATTTATGAATGCCGAAGTGAAGTTTTGATTTCATATCATGAGAGATGTTTGCAATTATTGAAAGAATTTAGAGATTTTTGTCTTGAACATATTTCTCGATTGCATAATGAAGAAGCTAATCGACTAGCTCAGCATGCTTCAGGGTATCAGCCTATCCAGAAAGTGCTAACATCGGCAGTTGATACCGATAACTGGAGAAAGGAGATTGTCAATTACTTAAAGGATCCATCTAAAAAGGTTGAAAGACGTATAAGATCTTAAGCCACTAAGTATGTGCTCCTCGATGATGAATTATATTATCGGACTATAGATGGAGTTTTACTCAGATGTATTAGCGGTGATGAATCAAAAAGCTTGATGGGTGAAATTCATGAAGGAGTGTGTGGGGCACATCAATCGGCTTTCAAGATGAAGTGGATGATCAGAAGGAATGGATACTATTGGCTGACTATTCTTGAAGATTGTTTTAAATATTTTAAAGGATGTCAGGGGTGTCAGAAGTTCGGTAATATTCAAAGAGCACCTGCATCGGCTATGAATCCTATAATTAAACCTTGGCCATTCCGGGGATGGGCTATCGATCTCATCGGTCAAATTTATCCACCATCGAGCAAAGAACATAAATTTATTCTTGTTGCTACCGATTATTTCACAAAATGGGTTGAAGCAATTCCTTTGAAAAAGGTGACATCGGCTAGTATGATTGATTTTGTGAAAGAGCATATTGTTTACCGATTTGGTATTCCTCAAACTATCACTACCGATCAGGGTACTATGTTTACATCAGGAGAATTTGATGAGTTTGCTGTTGGTATGGGGATTAAAGTTTTGAATTCTTCTCCTTATTATGCTCAAGCTAATGGTCAGGCTGAGGCTTCTAACAAAGGGATTATCAGACTCGTTAAACACAAAATTAAAGAAAATCCTAAGCGGTGGCATACAGTATTAAATGAGGCCCTGTGGTCATATCGGATGGCATGTCATGGTGCAATCAAAGTAACGCCTTATCAGTTAGTATACGGACATGACGCATTATTACATTGGGAAATTAAAATTGACTCTAGGCGGATATTTTCTCAAGATCAACTGACAGCCGATGAATATGATACTCTTATGAAAGACGAGTTAGAAGACATGGCAGGTCATCGGTTGAAGGCTTTGGTTAGCATCGAAGAAAATAAGAAAAGGGTAGCCAGATGGTATGACAAGAAGGTAAAGGTAAATGAGTTTGCCGATGGAGATCTAGTTTGGAAGTTGATTTTACCGATTGGGACTAAAAGTTCAAAGTTTAGCAAGTGGTCTCCTAATTGGGAGGGTCCATATCGGATAAGCCAATCTGTTCCTAGCAACGCATATATTCTAGAAACCCTCGAAGGGGTTGTGTTTCCCAAAGCATTAAACGGAAAATATTTAAAGAAATATTACCCTAGTATCTGGATGGATGCATAAAAGTATGAGTGCCGATAACAGTCCTATCGGCTATAGTCGTACAAGGATTTCAGTGTTTCATAAAGCGTCGATGCAATAGACAAGATTTACAAATTTAATAAAGATTGGATAGCCGATATCGCACGCAGGCGAATCTGATCAGCTTCCTTTATCTCTTTGATATCTTCATCGGCAGCACCCTCCACTGGCTTGAGTTTTTTCTTCATTGCCAAGGCTTTGCGAGCTTGGATATCTCTTTCTTGTTGAAGGGCCTTGATGGCATCAGATAACTGGCTTTCTTCTTGTCTGGCATGAGTTAGGGCTGCCTGGACTTCTTGCAATTCAGCCAGTAGAGCCATTCTCTTTGCCGATAAGTCTGAGATTTTTTGCTTAAGTTCGGCACCCGAAGTCTGCAAACTGCCGATGTTCTCGTGCTTCTCATCGGCAATCTGTTTCAGTTGAAGCATTTCTTCTTTGAGTTGAGCCTGAGCGGCTCTATCGGCGATACGTTGAGCAGCCCTTTGATATTGCAGTTGATGGCTCTCTAAGTGGGCTGCTGGGAAGAGTGCTTCTTCAACATCGGCAGGGACCTGGCCACGGATTGTTTTGAAGATTGCTTTTGCAGGGTCCGAATCATCTACCAACTGGGCGGTATCTTGCTGCAGCAAGTTCAGGAGGGCTTCCAGCTTGGACTTGATTTCTGCCGATATTGTTCCCAGTGCAAGAGAAGAGCTTGCTTCCTCTCCGTCATCGTCAGAAACGTCGATGGCAAAGAAAAATAGACTGTTTGGAGAGTCTTGTTTCTGAAAAAAAGAAAAGATGTCAGTTAAGGATAGGTATGAGTATTATAAATTGGCTAGGTCAATCGGCTTACCTGTTTCAAGGCAATTTCCTGTCTTTGACTGGAGGAAGCGGCCTGGAGTGTGCCGTGTGGAGGATCGGCTGAGCTTACCGATGGGATATTCTCTGTGGTTTCATCGGTAGTTGGCCCTTGGGATATGATGGTCGATGATGTGCCCTGTGCAGGAGGATTGACTGCTGGCCTAATTGCATCGGCCGATTCTGGCTGGCTTGGAGCTGCTGGATCAGATGTTGGGATCGGCATGGACTTCTGCCGTTTTGGCTGTGCCTCAGCATCTGTTAAAGCCTTGCGCTTTGCTTGGGCCTCAGCAACAGTTGGCTGGGGGTCATCGGCACTTGCTGGTTGTGAAGGTTGGACATCTGGTACACTTGCCGATGTGCCCGTTTGTTGCTGCAAAATGGATGTAAGATATGATATTTAACATAATTAAATGTAAAGGTGGAGGAATACCTCTGAAGGTTTATCAGAGATGGTGGTGCTTGACTCCAGAGGAGTTGCGGATGATGATCCAGCAGTGGTTCTTACATCCTGAAAATTAATGTTAGTACAGTCTGAGATCGGCATGAGTTGGAATAAACAGGGTTGTTACCTTGAATGCTTTTATTAGGGTCGCAGCAGCAGCCGATGGAGTGGCTCTAGCCGTAGCCAGTTTGGACTTGGTGGTGATTGTTTTGGCATGAGTTCTCTGATAGGTCAGAGCAGCCAAGGTAGGGGCGTTGTAGCTGATCGGTGATATTGGGGAGACAGGTCGAAGATCAAAGGGTCTCCCACTCCTGCTTATGGATGGTGCTGGGTCATCGACCTGTCACAAGAGAGTTAGTTGCCGATATATAAAAGAGGAAAAAGTGGAAGGGTGTTAAAAGAGACTTACTGTGTCATTAGGAATGACATGCTCAGGGTCAATCATATGCCGATATGTATGGACGGATGTTGCGAATAATTGTCCCTTCCACTCTTGCCACCATAGCTTATATGATTCAGTAATAAAAGATGCTGGCATCTAGGTGGATAGATCGACATCTATAGTATCGACATCAGGAGAAAGTCGCACTACCCTGCTCCAGTCCGTTCCGCTGGTGATTGTTTCTCTCGGTTTAATCACATCGGCAAAACAAAGTTTGATTGACAGCTGCCCAAAAGCCAATTCACTGCCGATGGGTTGTAGAACTCATAAGTGATGTTGGTGTTTTTTCCACTACCAAAGGTGTTCACTGGGATTGCCCTAGGAGTAATGATGGCCATCATAAGTTCATCATCCTTATTTAGGGCATCATCGGCAAAGTTGAAGAGGAGAGGGAATCTGGTTTCTTCATCAATGTAGGGCATCCAGGCCCGATGATCACGGGAAAGACCGTTATAAAAACTTTGGAAGAATCGGCCAATCTGATCTTCATTGGCCTCTGTTCCAGGAAGGACAATTATGGCTTCACCAAAATTAAGGGGTGGGCGTGTTGCCGATTCTTCATCTCTAAGTACGTGGTCTTCGGCGATTTCTCGCGGGAATTGTTGGGCAAAGAAGTCACATTGCAAGCGTTTATGCATGTGGGCATTCAGCCACATGTTAATAAACCACCATGAGCCTCCTAAGTTGCCGATGGGTTCACCAAGCAGAAGCTTCTGGGATACTTGGTGTAAAAGATGATAAGTAGAACTCAAAAGATATCGGCCAAGAGGGAACCTTACACCATTGGCCAGGAGTTCAGCTGCGGGGAGGAAAGCATTGGTTGGCCCTACCGATCGACCACAGAAAATGAATTTTTCTAACCACATGTTTAAGAATGTGGCGTGTTCCCTCTGACCAACTGTCCCGGTCCTCTTATATTCTTGAATATACCCTGTACAACCGCCGATCTTGCGGGTATTCACTCTATACTCTGCTTTCCTGCCGTAAATGGAGGCTTCATCGGCAGTTGAAATATCTAGGCCAGTGAGCATGTATACATCGGCAAGGGTTGGAGTAGCTGGGCCATGTCCAAACATAAAAGTATTTGTTGTGTCAGACCAGAAGTAAGTGGCAACAATCATCATCGACTCATTCTTCTACATATCGGCAATGGATAGCCTGATGCATTGATCTAACTTTCGCTCTACTCAGTACACTTGCATCGACCCGTTTACCCTCAAGTACCAATCTTTCCACCCTTTGGTGGCTTTAGGCCAGGATCGGAAGGTATCTTTCCATAGATTTAGAGAGAAATTCTAGGCTCTGAAGGGTTTCTATTAACCTCTGCATTGATCAAATCAGTTAGATCTGGGTTGCCCATTGGACCTAGACATTGGAAGTGTGGCTGATTGGTTGGGATAACTAGCTTGTTGCATAGTTCCTAAGTTTGGAGGATCAAAAGAACAGAGAAAAAGAGAAAAAAATCACCAACTATATGAACATGCAAGGGCAAAAGGAATCGAAGTAAAAGTGATGGAGGTGAAACAAACCGCAGGAACGTCGAAGTTGATTGCCATTGTCTTGAGAGAGATGGGGGCGCAAGCTGGAGACTTGAGGTTGTCGCTGGGGAAGGTTCTTGTTGGTTGAGGTCGCCCAGTTGTTCGTCGGAGTCGCCGCCGGAAAGAGAGAATGCCAAAGGTTGGAGTCTGAGGGTAGAAGACGAGCGTTCCGGAAAAATCTATTTATAGGCCGATTGGAATAGGAGTATTCTGGACTTATCTCTCTGCCGCGCGCATGTGGGTCGAGGTGGTTCAGATGGATATGGTAACTGTTCGCACGATAATCAAGGGATTGTACAGATGATTTGATGGCAAGTAATCATGACTCGGAAGAAATCTCGGTACAGGATATTTTAATTCTGAAAGCGGCGGCGTCATTGTGTTAGGTTCTTGCCGATGGACTATTGTTTTGATATCTTAACTATAATCGAAGCAAGAGTGGTTGAAGATCGTGCGATATTTACTAAGGTGCATGAATCAGGACTAGATTTGATTGGATTTGGTAACAAATCATGTTATGCTCGGAGGACAAGTTAAGATAATTGGGTGAAGGCAATCGTTGTCTGGAGTAAATTTCGGAGCATCAATGGTTTTATACTCCGAAATTGGGGGGCATGTGTTGACACCATTTTTGGCACGTGTCAAAATGATCAGAGTGGGCTAATCGGCAGGAGGAAATTACTGTATACGCTGACAGCCGATGAAAATCAGCTTGTGAGGATTGTTGCCGATGAATGGTGGTGACCGATGGAAAGGTTGATTTAGACTCAGAGGCGTTGCTGATAAGATTGGGGATGTTATTGCCGATGCCGATGAAGGAAGATTTGAAGACTACTTCCGATGAAATGGGAAGCATGCCGATGGAAAGGAGGTCGATGAAAATTCCATCGTAATTGAGGCGGACAGGGAAATAGATAGGTGTTGATTTCCTTTTCTATATTTGTTAGAGTATGATTCATGTAAGAGTCATGTTTTTCCTTAGGTATGGACTCGATGTCCTAGTCGTGTCTGGTTATGTTTCCTTAGATCAGGGTATAAATATAGACTAAGGGACAATGTAAGAAATAGATCAATCAATACCAAACTAATTTTACTCCTATTTGCATCTACTTACTTTTCGGTGACTTCGTCAATTTGCATATTTTTCTTTTTTTACGAGTTCTCATCGATTCAACGAGCTGCATCGCTTCAGTGCGACCTTCGGCGATCCTCGAGTTCCGCGTGAGTACCTCTTGGCCGTGACTTCCGGGCGTATCACTGTTGTCAGGACCAAAGTGCTCGTATTTTCATCCTTGTCGATTAACAGGTCAAATCGACTGGCACGCTTTGGATATCGGATTGGGTATTAGCCCTTTGTGTTTGCAGATCCACTTTTGCATCAATATATACGTAACTAATACGTTCGACATGAGAAACGTTGTTATGTACCTGCAGAAAATTCATTTCAGCCCTATTCCCCATGGATGCATGAAAGCAGTAAATTTACCTACACGCTCTACACGAATTCCCAGATACGCGTACAACGGTAGTAACTACCCAACACATCGTCCTATTGACGGCATCGCCTCAACGGACGGAACAACCACACATGCGACACTCTTGTAAAAACATGCGTAGAACATGTAATTACTCCAGTATCATATAAGCACTCTCCCTAGATCGACGGTGTATCCGATCATGCTCTCACATCTCACAATTACCGAGGCGTAGAGGCAGCTGATCCATACATTACCACTCAATTAAGTGGCACTCATACAATAGCACGCCGTATGAGCAACGAAAGAGAAATATGGTGCAAGAACCCCAAGTCAGTACTTAAATAAGCCACCTAGAGTCCTTAACTGGGCATAAAGGATATGACCACTGGCACACTTTTAGTTTGAAAATCACGTTTTTCAAACATAATTTTGTTTTAAATACACTTGTGAACAGTAAACACGCTAAACCATGCTCCGATACCAGTTGTAACAGAACCGACCAATTATACGAAATTAAGTAAGAAAATCATCCATCAAGCAGACGATTTAGCAAACTTAAGCCCGTATAACCCGGTAGTCTGTGAAATCACGACGGATTTCAAACCAACTTACATACCAGCCAAGATCGTAATAAGTTTAGCGGTCACCATCACAAATTATATAAAAGTTCGCATCGCAATTACATCGGAGTTTAAACATAGTTATTACAAACCAAGTTCAAATAAAAGTAGCGGAAGCATTTAGTTCAAACCACACACTCACACTGAGTTCAAAATAAAGTGCCAGCTGATGATCATCTCCAACAAAAGTATCAGACGAGACATAGGGAATGACCACTGCTCATGATCCTAAGCTTCACCCATCGCAGGATAAAGGCAGTTGATACAGTAGCTGTAATACATCTGCCCATCTGCAACAAGTGGGAACAAAGCCCTGAGTACGAGAAGGTACTCAGCTAGACTTATCCGACATAACCAAAAATAAAATGACACCAAGGATCATGACAGGCTTTATGGTAGGGTAGCTGACTCATTTGCAAAAGGCATTTTTAGCATTTAAAGAATCTTTTCTAGAAGCTTTTATTCAAGTTAAATCTTTATTAACCTGTCAGCTAAATTTACACCTATACTAGAGTAACATGTAATTAACAGCTAAGGATAACCAATGATCATTAACAACTTCCATCATGTCATATTCCATATAACTGTCCAAGTGTTCTATCAATATTACTACGATGAAGTAACTCAAGTCAAGTGTTCACTATCCAATGAACGATGACGATTCGAATCGATTATTAACCAGCTGGTAATTTATTCCTCACACAAACCTCACTCACCCGCTAAAGTGAGATATTGGTCACCGAGTCAACTATTCAGGTAAAGTCTCGAGTTTGCCAGGAACCACATGTACCCGGAGGCCGCCCGACTACTCTTTGGCCTTATCATCGCGCCCCTGTGTCCTACCACACCTGCTCCGGTACAGTGCGTTGCGGGCAATCCACTCGGCCCGAATAATCTCCCAGCTTCGCGGTCGAAAGGTACATTATTCGGCCAGCTAAATGTAAGGCATGCGTTCAACATGACTCGAGGCCCAACAACGGTCGGTCCTTAATCGACACAGACGGAAAACACTACAGTCCGAAACCTTGCAAGTCTCCGTCCGGTCTTAATTTCAAATTAACACTTAGTTATTCTACGATGACATACTTATTAAGCAGATCCAGGTAACCACCTATAGCTCGCAGGTGACAAGAAATCACCCGACTTCTACCGGTCTAAGCAAGCTAAGCATTTCTTGACTGCGAATACCAAGGTAACAAGGATAAGGTAGAACGAGGTAAACAAGGTATAATGCAGCAACGGTTGTAAACAACTCCTAAACATAATGCATCAGTTAAAGTAAAGCATTAATAAAATATTTGCAAACCGGGAGAGAAATGCTCCGGGGCTTGCCTCTTTCGAAAGAGCTCGGGCGGTGGTCGGGGCACTCTAGAAGATCCTCACCGACCTCCTCGTTGGCTTCGGGCACCTCCTGCTCTTGCACCTCGGGCTGCTCTTCCGGCTCCTCGGGAACTGCTACCGGAGTTACTTCTTGCGATCCTGTATGATGCATATGTATAAGTGCTCATGCCTAGGTGCATTGCAGAGATGACATGTAGAGATCATGATGAATGAGATGTAGATGAACATGTTTACTTTATTGCATAAAGTGGAAATACAACTCTTCTACAAGGTAGTCCACATCATCCAAGAATATGTACTCGTATACTACTACAAACATTCTCTACCATGCCAAGGCACCCCAGAAATCTAAGATGCTTCAAAGATACACCAAAGCAACTCTTATCAACTAATCTTGCATTAACAAGGTTAATTAAACCCTAGTTGACACTATGTTTGAATAGCAACACCTCTTTTGGTAGCATAGAAAAATCTGATAAAATTACAGTGCTTACTATCATCTAATCTAGCATGTCACAAAAATTTCATTGCATTTGGAGTACTAGAACTGCCTACACAAAAATAACAATCTAGGGCCTAAAAATGAGCATAAAAAATACTTTGTACTATGAAAAGTATCAAACAACAGATTTAGCATTTTTCCTACATTCTACACAATAAAAAATCACTATAGAATAATTATTATATGCATGTTTTATTCATATTTTTCTCTCTATCAAAATTAACAATTATTAATAATAATAAGCACTTGTACTACACATCAAAATTTTTCTACAGAACATGCAAGGCACATATTTTTCATGCAAAGCACATCACAAAAGAAGACTAACAAACTTGGGACCATATTTTTCTGAGACATATTATATTTATTACATATTTATCAAGAAAACAACAATTTCAATGATTAAATAAAAACCCTACAGAAAAGTATTTCAAACTTGACATGCAATATTTTTAGATCATAGATCTGGTTCTAAGAAGTCTACCAAAATTTATTTCACAATTTTTGGAGCCAAAATGATTACACAACCATTTTCCAAAGCATTTATTTCCCCAAATAATAAAAGAAAAACGAAAAACAATTCTTCTTATTGCTAACGGGCCGGTCCAGTGAACCAACCGGCCTGATACGGCTTTCGGCCTGGGCGCGCGTGCGGGAGAAAATGAGCCGGCCCGGCTGGGCCTACGGCCCAAGGCCGTTCGGTCCGCGAGGCCAAAGGGGGGGGGGGCGTGGTCACGACGGCGACCGTGGCGCCGCGGCCGCGCGGGCAGCAGGCCGACGGCCGTTGCCGGCCATGACCGGGCACGACGAGGTGCGCACTGGGTCCGCGAGAGGAAGGCGAACGCGGCAAGGTAATTCTCAAGGGACAAGAAACAGCGGGGACGCCCTTCCCACGGCGAGGTCGAGCGCGGCGGCGCCATGACCGACGGCGGCAACACGGCTCAAATCGAACCTACCTAGCTCGAATGGTGAAATCAAGGCGAGCACGACGTGTCGGAGATGGAGGCGGAGTGACGTGCACGCGATGGAGGGCGGCGGTAGACCACCGGCGGCCAATTTTGCCGGCGGAGGTGGCGGTGGCGAGGCGGGCTCGAGCGGTGCTCGGTGCGGGGCGGAGAAGTCGACAGCGCGGGAGAAAGAATGGAGCGGGCAGAGCGGGAAGTGGAGCGCCTGCGGCTTGAAATGGCGAGGCGCGCGCTCGTGGGGGCCACGGACGGCCAGGTGTCGCCAGCGAGCGGCGCATGCCGGCCACGGGGCGAGCAGTTCCTGCCGCGGCCGGGACGTGGCGCGGGCGCGCGGCGGGCGAGGCGGACGCGGCGCGCGGAGCTGGGCCGGGCCGATTCGCGAGCAGGCCAGGAAGGGAGGCGGCGGCCCAAAAAGGTGAGGAAACGGTTTTCCATTTTTATTTTCCAGAAAATTTTCAAATAAATTCAATTAACAGTTTTAAAATCCCATTTTGAGCAAGAAGATGACTTTTTCTGAAAATGGCCCAAACATGAAAGTTGCTTAGAATTTAATTCTCTACAACTTTTATTAAGGGGTCAACTCCAAATTCTCAACAGATTTTGAATTGTAGAATAAAAGCTAAATATGGAGGGTTTTTGACCATTTTCCAATAATATTTTTAAAAGCAAATTTGATAAAACTTTGAATACCAAAGTTGCTCCAAAATTTGTGCTAACTAGTTTTAGGTGATTTAAAATTATAGCCACACATGTTTTGGTAGCCTAACCGGTATAATTAGGGTGAAACAATTCTAAACAATTATATGCAACAATCATGTTCCACAGAAGTGCTTTAACTCAAGATGCACTCTACTTCACATGTGATTATGAATGCAATGATGTATCATGCGTATGATTTGCAATGCTAAATGCCTGCGTAACACCGGGGTGTTACACCTGTCCCCTGCAACCGGCGGCGGTCCCACCTCCGGGCGGCCAAGTCCGCTCCCACCTCCTAGTGATGGCGGCCACCACCCTTACGCACAAGGCGAGCAGCGCTCCACCCAGATGGTTTAGGGACGTTTTTGTCTTTGTACAGTAGTTTCAATGGCAATTAGTCCCTAGATCCAAAAAGGTTAGGACTAAAATTTAATCCATGGACTAAAGTTTAGTCCAGGGACTAAATGGAACCAAACAAGGCCTAAAATAAATATGTCATAAAATATTCCACAACGATTTTCATTTAAAAGGAAGTTTAGAGCTTACTTTAGATTTTCTTTCACAGGGATAGAGATTGGAAGTTCGACGTACGTAGATTCAGTGGGATTATTTATGCTTCACCATGATAGCAGAAGTGGGTAATATTTTTAGAAGCGGAATAGATGTGATTACCATTATTTTTCTATAATAAAAAGAGACGACGACTTAATGTTAAATGTTTCTAATTATTTTAATTATTTAATTGATAGGTTGCATCTATTTTTTCTAACGCCTTTTCTTAGGATTAATATGGAGGTTTTGTTATGGTCTTCGGTTAGTGATGTGAAGATATATTTTGTCATTGTTGTGCATTGCACTTTTGTGGGTACTTAATGTGTATTTAGTATCCTTTAGTTAAACCATATGTTTAAGTCGTCTTCTCTTGTAAGATCCTTTTTATGATGTCATAAGACTATCTTGGCTTTTGACTTTTAATCTTATTACTTATTCCAATTCGTGTATCCACATGTTAAATTCAAACTATAGTGCTTAATGTATCAATTTGTTTGAAATTTTTCTTTTTGTATTTTGCTAGAAAATAGATTTAGGTCCTCTACTGCATTTTTATTTACTACAATGGCATAAATAGTTATTTTCTACCTGTTGAATGGCACTCAAGGTGTTGAATTTGCTTGCTAAATAGAAGTATTAATTGTGTAGTAGTATTGTTTTGGAAAAAACATAGATTGTTTAAATCCAATCCTAGTATTGACAGTTAAAGTGTAAAGACTTATATTTTATAATGTGGCAGAGGTGGGTATCTTTTATGCTAATTTATGTGGGTAATTTTTATCTTTTGTAATGGCACATATGTGTAGTTTAGATGTAAATTTAGGGTTACTTTATGTCTTTTAAATAAAAGATTTGGGTAATTTTATATAAAAATAGAGTAGATCCAATGACTATTATTGGTGATTGTGATTAGAGCATACTCCTACCATAATAAGCTCTAGACGTTTCTTATGGCCAGTTTTTGTGAGTCTAGAGCAGAGAACTTTCAGAAATAATAATTATTTTATCAGGGCTCTAAATGAGACAATTTATATATGTTTTTTCAATCAGCTCGACGAGACGAATACAATGGTGCAATCCATTCTTCCATTTGAGAATGCTGAAATATCACTAAATCTGGCTTGGCCAGTTTTGGGAACCGGGTAGGCCGGTTTCAGCTGTGTCAGCCCCGACACGTTGTTTTCTTTGTCTGGGCTTTAAATGAGATGATTCAAATATGCTTTCGGACTACAGAAACTTGATGGCGCAGTCTGTATGCACTTTGGACAATTTTTTGTGTCAACATATCCCCCTATTTTTTTAGTAAAGCTTGCGTACTAAAACATCTTCAAAGCCAAAATTGACTCATTGTTGTGGTCATCTTCAAAATATCAGCCACGCCTTCTATTTGCAGCTTTGAACTTATCGAGAGTAATGTCCTCAGCTTCTTCCATCGACTCATTGTACAGGCATAAGTTGACCAAATTGCCACCAGCCATAATTATTTATGATCTTGATCATGAAATTGGACTTGGTACATCCAACATCCAGACTTTATATTGCTCCAAAACATAATGTAATCACTAAATTTGGTCCCCCAACATGTCCAAATTAGCATCTTGTTTAAGTCATATCATCTCTTGTAACATCCCTTTTACGATATCATGAGACTATGTTGGCTTTTAACTTTTCATTTTATTACTTTTTCCAATTCTTTTATCCACATGTTAAGTTCAAAATATGGTGCTTACTGTATCAATTTATGGGGGTAATTTGAAATTATATTTTATAATGGTACATACGTGTAATTTAGATATAAATTTATGGTTACTTTTTATTTTTTTAAAATAAAAGATTTAGGAAATGTTGTTGTCGGTACATTGGGCTGCTGTACATACATATTGATCTTTTGAAATCTTATTTGCAATGTACATGGACAATTTCTTCTGTACAAGCAGGTGGGGGAGGAAATATGTAGTGCAAACCATGAGAACTCATAGAAAACTGCATTTGGATTGCTCAAATATGAGATGCATCCCTATCCCATAGATGTCTTTTGTTTCAATAGTTGGGATTTCCTCAATTTTTAAAGAATGAGAATAATAAATATTAAATTTAGTGATTTTGTCATTTTATATGAATTTTTTATAAAATGAGATTGAATTCTAACATTTGCGACCAAAGTAAATCTATGCTTTTTGAACGTTCATCGCTTCAATTTTTTTGGAGCCATAGAAATATGTTTTTGGTTGAATCTTAATGAAGTACTTCAAATTTGATAGAATTACCTTTGGATTTAATATGGCCCGTAGTGTTAGCACGGGCAAATATACTAGTCATAATACGTTTCTGATTATTATGACAATTTCTAAGATTTATCTTTTCTTTTCCTGAGAATTTCTCATGAGAACTAATGTTTAGGCCTCCAATTAGTAATATCATCCATGTGATTTTCAGTCAAATGTTTTCCCGACGATTTCACTAAAACAGTTCGAGTGGGACTTTGTGTGGCGAACAAACTGACATGAAAAAGTCAGTAAGGCAGAACCATGTATACGTTGGTTAGTACATCATCCTTCTCCAGCCAGGAAAGAGGGAGTGATACTGATAGGATACATACATATTGCAGTCAGGCAGTGTGAATGTAAATGAGAACGAACTGGAACACACACATGGCAGAGAAGTCTCTGGGGACTCGAGGAGTGTTTGGTCTCACACGGTTACCGGCCAATTCCCACACCGTCGAAGCACAAGTGGACAGGACTGTGCCGCAGGTAGTTGTCAAGTGTACTAGTGGCGTGGACCCTGAAGTCCTTGATGCCCAAAGGTCCTTACATAGACTATTCTCTCCCAGATTATTCGTCAACAATCCTGCTGTTGGTTTGATTTTTATACTCCCATCAGATCGTCCTGCCACTGTTTTGATTTTTACTCCCGTCAGATCGTCATCCTGACTAGGGCAGCGCGTACTGTGCCAGCAACAAGCAGCTGCCTGGGCACGATTTTCAACCAGCTGTCCAGCACCTACCGGTGAGTCCAAGGCTCCAAGCTCAGGCTCTGTTTTGTTCTGTCCTTGTAAGTTGCATCTCACTGCACGCACAGGCACGACATGTGCAGTTGAGCACAAAGCCACAACCACACAGCAATCTTGCCACCTTGTGCTCGATCGCCCAGGGACAGCAGATCCATGGAGGTTGTGATGGGGGCATTGCCGGGCGTCATCAACAAGCTCGGTGACCTCCTCGTTGGAGAGTTCAGCCTGCGCAAGGCAGAGAAGGGGGAGATTAGGTTTCTACAAGTTGAGCTGGAGAGCATGCAAGGTGCCCTCGAGAAGCATTCAAGCACGCCGGCAGACCAGCTAGATGTCCAAGACAAGATCTGGGCTAGGGATTTGAGGGAGCTGTCCTACGACATAGAGGACACTATCGACACGTTCATGGTGCACGGCAAGAGCAGTGAGTTCACCTGGCCACACAGCTTCAAGGAGTTCATTGGTAGGAGCTATGAGTTGTTTTCGCAGTTCCAGGTTCGCCGTAAGATTGTTACTGAAATCAGAGATATCAAGAGGCGTGTCATTGAGGTGGGCGAGCGGCGTGAAAGATACAAGGTCAACAATGATGTCCATAAGCCTCCTGCAGTTGATCCTCGTTTATTGGCTCGGTATGAGAAAGTGGCAAATCTTGTTGGTATGGATAAGGCACGAGATGAGGTTGTCAAGATTCTGATGGGAGGAGATGAAACGTTCAAAAAGCAAGGTGACATAGTTTCCATAGTTGGATTTGGAGGCCTTGGAAAGACTACTCTTGCAAATGTTGTGTTTGAAAAGATTAGAGCACAATTCGACTGCTCTGTGTTTGTTTCGGTGTCTCGGACTCCTAACATGGATAGATTGTTCAAAGACATGCTATGTCAGCTTTCCAAGACAAGCAATGCAAGCACCAATGTTATTGACAAACTAAGACAATTCCTTGAGAATAGGAGGTATGAGCACATCACATTATGTATATATACCGATAAGAATTTATTTGTCTATCGAGTTTTCCCTTTCTTTTTCATGAAATTGGCATTTTAGCACCAAATATATATAGCATGGGCTTGGCAAAATACCATTGAACGTTCTAGTATTTGATAAATCTACTACACGAGGTCAAGGAAAAAAACTAATAACAAATGACCTACATGTCCCAGTTAACTGACATACCAGAGTCAACTACTACTCATGCATTATTTTCATGGTTTCGAGTGGAAAGATAGCAAACATCATCATGTGTCACTTTCTTAGATATATTCTGAAGTGGAGACTCCTGAGCTTCATAGTACTAATCTAGCTATTCCCTTAACAGTTTACAATTTTTTATTTGCTGAACCAGTACCCTAGTAAGTTTAATTTACACATCACATATTTAGGAAAAAATGAACTTTCTACCTAACTTGCTATTGCCATATGCATAGGTACCTCATCATTCTTGATGACATATGGGATATCTCAGTCTGGAAAATGATTAAATGTGCTTTGCCTGAAAACAATGGTAACAAAATTGTCACAACCACCCGAGTTCTCAGTATCGCAGAACAAGTGGGTGGTCCCTATAAGCTGAAACCCCTTTCTGTGGACAACTCCAGAATGTTATTATACAGGAGAATATTTGGTGAGGAAAACAAAGACAATTGTGAAGATGAGAAGTTGGTCAAAATATCAGATGAAATATTGAAAAAATGTGGTGGTGTACCCTTAGCTATCATTACAATTGCTAGCATGCTGGCTAGTAAAGGAAGAAATATATTGATGTGGCACAAGGTGTACAAGTCAATTGGTACCGGACTAGAGACTTGTCTAGATGTGGAGAATATGAGAAATATTTTGTCATTCAGCTATTATGACTTACCATCCAACTTAAGGACTTGCTTGTTATATTTAAGCGTGTTCCTAGAAGATTATGCAATCGAGAAAGATCGTCTGATATGGATGTGGATTGCTGAAGGTTTTATCCAGTGTAAGAGGAAAGGGGAGAGCCTATTTGAACTTGGAGAGGTTTACTTTAGTGAGCTCATCAACAGAAGTATGATCCAACCAGTGTTTGATGGGTACAATGCCACAATAAAATATTGCCGTGTACATGATATGATTCTTGACCTTATTTGTTCCCTGTCAAGTGAAGAAAACTTTGTTGCTATATTGAATGACGTGGATCACACATCTCCATCTCCATCTAAAAAGTTATGGAGGCTATCCCTCCAAAACAACAAGGTACATCATGCTCCACACTGGGATACTGTGAGCATGCAACAAGTGAGGTCAGTTGTTGCTTTCCCATCAGCTTTTCATCTAATGCCGGCCCTTCCAAGGTTTAGAGTCTTGCGTGTACTGGATTTGGATGGTTGTGATCTTTCACAAGGTGATTACAGTCTTACATACATTGGAAATTTATTTCACTTGAGATACCTTGGACTAAGGCACACACGTATCTCTGAGCTTCCTGAAAAAATAGGAAACATGCGGTTTCTACAAACCTTGGACATAAGGTGCAATGAAGTTTGTAGCTTACCATCGGCTGTTGTTCGGCTAAGTCATTTGATGTGCCTACGCATTAGCAACAGTACAAGAGTGCCAACCGGAACTATTGGGAGCCTGACGTCCCTTGAAGAGCTGTCAACTTTCAGCATCTACAATGACTCCATGGGCAGTTTAAAAGAGCTTGGCCATCTAACAGAGCTAAGGGTGCTGGATATCGTCTGCCAAACTGAACAAGCGGACACCACGGAGAAATCTCTGGTAGAGGTCCTATCCAAGCTGCAGAAAATCCAGAGCCTTGATATCTTGATCTACGGTGGTGATTGCAGCTTGGATGCTTGGGCCGCCCCTCCACGTGTCAGGAGACTGCGACTGGATAGATGCTGGTTCTCTACACTACCTGGTTGGATGAATCCATGTATTCTTCAAGACCTCTCGTTCCTTTGGATCTCAGTGAGGGTGCTGAAGCAGGAGGATCTTGAAATCCTTGGGACGTTGCCAACGCTCAGCTACCTAAATCTGAAGGTGGACCAGGAGAATGTAAGGGTCACTGGGAGATATTGCGCTAGTGAATGTTCATTCCCATGCCTGGTGTTCTGCAGCTTGTTGGGATTTGGAGGACCTGTGGTGTTTCGGCAAGGTGCTATGCCGAGGCTCAGAAGCCTTCGCTTTACGTTCCCTGTGCAGGAGGCTAGAGAAATCTTAGGCAAGAGTGGTTCTCTTGATTTGGGCCTCGGGAACCTGCCATCGTTGCAGGATGTCATCATTCGCTTGCGATGTGAAGGCACTAACGAGGAAGAGGTGGAGGAAGCTAGGACTGCATTGAGGAGTGCGGCACGAACCCATCCGAATCGTCCGGTCCTCGAGATATACTGATGAAGACGAAGGTGTTGCTAGCTCCAGCTGTTGTTTCTCTGCTTCCCTTCTTTCCCACTTTCTTCTAACGTTAATTTCCTCTATTTCTTTCCATTTTCAGATTGCCAATATCAGGAGTACAAGGTAACCTAACCTCTGCTAGTAAATGAATTCAAGTCAGGATGGACGGCCAAAATACAGCCTTTTGACTTTTTTTTTTGACTGAAACAGGAGGGGTTTCCTCCTACTGGATTTTTTTTTACTCTTACTTCTTGAGATGACAGATTTGTGACTTTAGATTCGTGTACTCGAAAAACAGTGAGGAAATCTGACATGTTGGGATCGCTTAGTGTCCTTCTGGTCGTCCGCCTCGTGTTGGGGACAAAGCCTTGCGCCCAAGGATTGGTAACAGTGGTTGCTCCCTATTGTCCAAACCTTGTGGGTGCAGGTACGTGACCACAGTCACAAAAGTTCCTAGTACGATAGGTATGAGGAACAGGGTACATGAGATGTGTGTCGTCAATTTTAAATTCCCACTTCGTAGGGGTATGCTTCTGGGACGTTTGGTTCGAGGATTCGATCATGATCTATAGATAATTGGGACGTACCCGAAACGTAGCAATGTATTGTTCATATATACTGTTCACTTGCACTTACCATAAACAGACCGTTGTTTCAATAGAATTCAACTCGGCTGCTGTGCAGGAGGTCCACTGTGTGGTTGGGGTTATCCCATGAAGGGAATATTCTTCCCAGATGCGGGTTGGCACTGCCCCTTCAAATCGGAGAAACCAGGGCAACCCAATTTGCGTCCTCGATGGACGGCAAGCGAGGGGAGCGTCACGTGGCTGCGTGGAGGAGATGTAGCGGCCATGGCGCGTCCGTCTTGCGGCAGCAGTCGCGGAGGGAGCAGCTGGCGCGTGTGCGGCAGATGTGGCGGGCGAGCATGCAGCGGATGCAGCCCACGAGGAAGGCACAGACGGTGACCGCGCGGTGCTGCCAGGAACTGTGAGAGGGCGGGCACCGGGAGCGTGGAGGCCAGGCACGCGGAGACGAAGGCCGAGAGCCAGGAGCGCAGAGGCCGGGCGCTGGGAGCATGAAGGTCGGGCGTGCGGTGGCTGCGGCGAGCCATGAGTGGAGCACGGCCGCCGTTCTCCCGTTTCCCTTCCCAGCGTGCTGCTGTACTGCGACTACTGCGAGCTAGAGAGAAAGTGTGGGACGGTGGCCGAGCAGGGACGGAGCGCCCCTAGGGAAGAGCAGCAGGGCACCGCGTAGCTGGAGGAGCAGGCCATGGCGGAGCAGCGGCGGCGGCGAAACAACGACCATGACAGAGAAGAAAATAGAGAGAAGAGGAAGAAGAGGGTGGAGAGGATGACAGGTGGTCCCCACACATCGACTACCTCATCCGACCTTCATTTGCCTTCAAACCAAACATGAGGATGGTCCAACCCAACCCAAAAAACTGGGTCATGTCCAACCCAACCCATGTGGTCCTGAAACCAAACACACGTTAACAAGCTGTTTGGTTCGGCAAAATGTAACTGCACTGATTACGTTTGGGATACAGTCGTTTGGTTCGGCCCAGTCCATTATTATAACATAAAGCGCGATTGGATAATGCTCCATTCATCTATGATACCGCCCCTCCCTGTCCCTTTCTCATTACGTGACCGCCTCCGTCTCCACTGTTTGAAGACTTGATGCCTCCCTCTCGTGGTCTCACCCCGTGGTGTTCCTCCTCTGCACGGCGGCGACCACAAACTTTCACCGCTCGCTCGCGGTGAGCTCTCTCTAACGCTCTGCCTCTCCTCCTCTCTCTTCTCCCCGTGCACCAGCCTTCAAATAAATGGCCACTCTGAAGATTAAGGTGCTGCCTGCTCAAATTGGTCCTTATTACTACTTCTTGACTTTTCCACTTTCTTCTACAATTAATTTCTTCTGCTTATTTCAGTTTCAGATGACCAATGACGGACTACAGAAAATATATCTAGCTATACAGATGAAAACTTTGCTGGCTACAGCTCTCTCTCTCTCTCACTACTTTTCCAAAACCGGTTTTCCCCTGTTTGCCTAAATAAGGAATCCTCTGTTTCAGTGACAGAGTTGGGCCTCTGTCCCACACATACCTACAAACTGTTATAAATATAGGTAATTTCAGGTTTAATTTAATCCAACAAAATGACATGATCATAATCATAACAGTGGTGATTAAGTGCTTGTTTAAAAAGAACAGAAACATCATAAGCATGATCATGATGACATCAACATATTGCTTATTCCAAATAAACAAGAAGAGAATCATATGAATTATATTAACCAGTAATGGAAACATCATGTAAATCATGCTAACCAACAAGGTTTTGATCAAAAACAAAAGAGGATGATGAAGCACGCTATCATACCCTACGGCAGAGCCGGATGCACCCGATGGAAACATGATGCCTTGTTGGTGTAGTCGTCCCGATCGGTGCAGTGCAGAAAGGATGCCGTGAAGATGAACAGCAAGTAGTCGTGCCGCTTCCGGACACTCCCCAAAAACGCTATGGCCGCCCTTCACCCGAGCAGGTGAACTCGATAAAGCGGATGCGTTCCGGAGGCTCTACTCTTCCATCTCGTGTGCGTGCAGGAGATGGAACGGGGAGAACACAGTGCTACGGGAGATGTGGTTCTTTTCTAGAGCACACTGACTGACCGGGGAGACTGGATTTTTATGCCTTTCCCGAGAGAGACGTCATGAGGGAGCCGGAAAGCCAGGAGTCATGAAGGTGAAGGAGAAGGCTTCAGGAGCAACTCCCGTAATCAAGCCAACTCAGTTTTCAATCAAATGAGTAACTCCCGTATTGATGAAAACTTGAGTGGCAAAACCTTTCCCATCCTGTCCGCCGCCTGCCTGCCTCGCCACGCCCACGACCTCGGCCCGGCCGCCGGCGGCGGCGCGCGCGCATGTGTGGCATTCTATTATCCTTTTCTCAGCTTCTCAATGTAGTCGATCAAAATTCAACCATATAAGTCGAGTCATCGTTCAGTCAATTTCTCATATGGTACTAAACCATTTACCAATCCTTAATCGAATCATAGAGTTTATTAGTTTTATTAAATATTAAATGGGCCAAGCCCACAAAATATCTAACACAAACGGCGACCTAGAGATCAGGAATGAATAAAACACCAGGGTATTCCAGTGACAGAGTTGAGCCTATATGTTGCTAACCTCGTATTGCAAATTGCAATAGCACAGCTGAATTTCCATGATTGTTGCCACCGGAACATGTTGGCGGCAATTTGCAGAAGCTGTGCACATGATATGTAAACGTTTGTAGGGTGCGTTAACGTTTCTGTAATGCTGCGTACAACTGGTTTGGATATTTGGGGCTCTCAATTGCTGAGTTTTTAGTACACTGAATTGATTCCACAGTATGGTCACATGGATCTTGAGGAAAAAATAGTCGTTTTTCCAACCTGTGGCGGTCATCATCGGTATGCAGGGTCGCTAGTCTGACCTTCTTCTTCTTTTAAAAAAAAACAAGATTACTGGCAAAGGCACCGAGTTTTTTTTAAAAAAAACAAGATTACAGGCAAAGGCAATGAGTTTAATGGGTATTAGTGACCGCATGCTCTGTTTCTTTCATGTCCTCTGTTCTGCGCATGCATGCTAGAAGTTCGATTCCACTAATGGCATCTCCGTTCTCCGTTGTTGTGGATGGACATTTTGACATGTGGCTGCCTCAACCGTGTGAGTCGCCCTCACACATTTATTACTGGCACCTCGCCGGTACCGAGAGACCATAACATTTGATAATTTATTTATTGGTATCGTCCGGTAAAGTACATCGCAGCAGTAACCATGTTAGTGGACATAACACACCCCTATCTTAATCAAATCAAACTAATTACTTTTCTTGACCTCCCCACCTCACAAAATATTTTATTTTAGGATTTGGCTAAAAAGAACCCTCCACATTTATTCTTCAGAGCATCTCCAAGAGCCTTTCTTAAACTCACTTTCTAAATCATTGTTCAAAGAGTCACTTGAATCAATCTCTATTCTTTGTACACTCCAACAACTTTTCTATATCCCATATGCACTCTAGATAGCCAGCACCGCTCTCCATCTTCGGAGCGGGAAAAATCTGGAATAGAGAATAGTAATATTTATAGATCCAATTAAAAAAATGGTTGGTGGGCATTTTTCACTAGAATCTCTATTCCTATCAATTAGGAGGGTACAAATGGGCTCATAGAGTTGCTCTAATACCTCTAAATTGCCATTTTAAATTGAGAAGTATATAATAAAAAATTCATGTTTGTTTTGATAAATTATCCACCACTGTCCTTATGTAATAATATTTTCCTAAAATGTTCTTATACCTATTTATGTATTTCCCGCCTATGTTCTATTAAAAGTAATGAAAATAACTATGTTAGTTGCACTTATAGCTTAAAATAAAGATGTCATAAATTCCACAAAAATTGGTTTATTCATATCATGAAGAAAATATACAAATAAGTAACCTACTTCCTTTTTTTTCTCTAGGACCATAAAGATAGACTACCAATAACGTTGTCTCAGCCTATGCAAAACAATTATATGTTTAGTAGAAGTGTTTAAAATAACTTTTGATATGCATTTATTAATTGGTACTGTTGGTGTTTCGTAAATCGGACTAGTAAATTTATACGATTGCCGCGCTGCTCTAGAAAGACGATGATAGTATCCAAAAGACACGAGGATTTATACTAGTTCAGGCCGGAGCCCTACATCCAGTCTCAGAGATAATCGAGTGCGTATTCCTCGCTTGAATGCTCTGAAGTTCTTACAATGGGGAGTGCAAGAATGGTGAAAGAGGTGGTAGAACCTATGCTAGACGAGGGGCAACCCGAAGAGAAGCTCCAGGAGCCCTACTGCTATGGAGAAAGGATGGAGTGGTAGAGGATGAAGAACGTGTCGATCCCCTGAGATGGGAGCCCTGGCTGTCCTTATATAGAGTTCGGGGCCAGAGGTCGTTGCAAAGAGGAGGTTGGGAGGTCCTAGCTAACTTGGCGTGCAAGCTACGCCGTCTTCTAGTGTACGTCCGGGCGTGGCCATCATCATGATCTTGTGGCCACGTTACGGCAAAGTGAGACATGGTGCAATTGTGCCGACCGTGGTGGGCATTGTAGGTACATCGGTGGTTCGTCAGCTGTCCTGTGCAACGCGGTGTCCGTCATGGTCTTCGTCGCCACTTCCAAGTTCTTCGGGGTGTCGTACTCGTAGCAGGTAGCTGCCTCAGGTCATTATTCGTCTGGTCGTTCTCGGGGCTGAGGGCCACAACCCCGATTATTGGGGTTAGAGCTCTTCGCCAGCCAGGGAGGTCTCCAGGTCGAGACCGTTGTCATTGATTCCTTCCCGTAGTGGGTGGGATCGTATGCGCATCCTGTTGGTCCGTATCTGGACGGCGTGTTCATACCCACCGCTATGCAGCGTTGTCTTGTTGGTGCGGCGTGGCACAGGGATGGCGCCTGACCGGACCGAGATGACTGCTGTCCCCTCAGTCCTTGTGAGGTCAGTGCAGCGTGCTCGCCCCTATCATAACAGGTTTGTTAGGCAAGGCCCGACCTCTCCCCGTCCCTTTTAGGGGTCGTGACGAGGGAAAGGTCGCGTATCCGAGCATCGTGTGCCTTGTTCTAGAGGAAGGGGTCGCGAACACCCCTAGCCTCAGTGCCTGGCATGCCCTGTTCGGCTTTTGCTGGGCCTCGGTCGTTTGGGCCCTTGCTAGTTGTTGCGTTGCAGGCCGCGCGGCCTGTTGACTAATTGGTGCTTTGGGACACCCTGGGGTTATGACCCCGATAGTAGCCCCTGAGCGTTTTCGCGAACATGAAGTGATCATGAAGGCGCTGACATGCATGTTTTTTTGTGGCGCGGGCTCGTGGACGTGGTCTACTTGAGCTTCATCGCTCGACCCCTTGTGGGCTAGTGCGTTCGATGCAGTGGGCGGTTGTTGTGTTTCGTTTCGTCAGGAGGTCCTAGTGTTGGGGTACGTGACCGCTGTCCCTCACCACATCAGTGTGCTATGCCTCGGGGCTGCGGCTCAGGCGGGACCGAACGGTCTCGTTGATGCTATGCCATCGTCGCCATTGCAAGGGTCCCATTTTCCCTGACCCTAGGCGGGTATTCATCACTAGTCGTGACCCCCCTTTGTTCGCCATGCAGCGAGGGAGTCTTGGTCTGTTCAGTCTACTTCTGAACTTTATAAGCGGGGGCCCTCTCCCGTTTGAAACGCTCATATTTGTGGTTATGGATTGCTCCCTTCCTCCCGTTGGGTGAGTGTGGAAATAAGGGAGAGAGACGATTATCCTTTCCAACAGTTGGTGCTAGAAGGGATCTTGCGAGTAGGGGAAGATGAGATGCCGTGGAGGTCGGCTCCGTGATCATGCGGCCTTGGTTTTACCTATACCTGAGTGGCTGTTGGTATAAATTAACGCACACAGATAAATCCGCAAGCGCACGAATACCACTGTAGCTTTCACCCGGAGGTATTCAAATGTCGTATCCACATGGAAACGTGTGAGGCTAACTATGGTCCAACTTAACCCAGAGCAGCAACAAGACTTAAGAAGGTTGAGAGTGTAGAGGAGATCACTAAGGTCTTCTAGTTCTAATCTCGGTAAGCTATGCCTTCTACTGTTCTATCTAGGAAGATGTCTTATATGGAACAAATGCAGAGTTTCTTCCCTATAAGCAACTAAAAGCCTTGCTAGTCCTATTAACGGGAGGTGGACTACAGAGGATTCAATGAAGCTATAAAAGTCACCTTCGCGAGTTACCACTGATCCAGAAATTGAGGGTGCATTCACGAGTAACCCGAGTCTAAGCACCATGCTTACACTATGAATTATACTTTAACCTAATGGCCATAGATTAAAGCGCTCAAAAGAGACTTGCGAACCAGAAGAACAATATAAACACGTTACTTACTTGAATAAGAAGTCGATTACCAGAGAAATCACAGACATAGATTAACTTCTGCCTAGGTACAAGCCATAGAGGGAGCACCGATAGGCCGACACCTCCTCCAAACTCTTCCCTTATCTCCTCTCTCTATTTCTAAAGACTAGATCCTAATGAGGATTAATCTTCTCTTGATAGCTAGCTCTCAGAGTTTGATCCTTTCGTGGGACCCCTCTCAATTGATCCTAACTAGAGAATATGAATTAGGGTTTCAGGATGACTCTAGGGAGGGGGGTGCAGGCCTGTATTTATAGCTCTGGGGGTGCAACGTGAGCCCTTGGATCAAACCGACTTGAAGGATGGTGTAGATGCAATCCTAGGAGGCGGTGGAGGAAGCTTCTGGAAGCGGACTACCATGTGGGGCCACAGGGGGCTGGGTGGCCTCCCCCATGGGCCAGGCGGCCTGCTATAGTGGCCTCTCGGCCCACGCTTCATCATGGTGTCTTCTGGAACCTTCTGGAGTTGTCTTTCGCAGTTTTCACAGATAGAATCACTTGTTGCCGTCGGGTGGCTTTTTTGGGGTGTATGACAGTGGTCCTGGGGCTATTTTCTAGATAAATCCTCCTGCATACATATATTCACCAAAGCTCATGGAATTCATTAGTTTAAACCCCCTATACCTATGTTTGGTGATGGAATTAAGTATATATGCAGGTTATGTTGATAGTTTATATTTGATGTTAGTGACCGTCAACAGTGGCACATGTAACTATATGGGCCGTTGATCAGGGGAAGGTTCGCCCTCCTGCTGCGGGTCATCAAAGTGTGTAGGCGGGAGTCAGTTCTCCAGAAAGAACGTTTGTCGCTCCTTGGCTGCTAGATGACGGACCCGGGGCGGTGTTCGTAACTACGCCCTACAGTGGCGTTGTGATGACGTGGCGAGGCACTCCTCGTCGGAGGCCGTTTTACCCTTCTCGCCTCCCCCACGCTCTCTGATTTTAGGGAGTCACGATGTTGTGAGGAGGCCTTCAAAGTGTTCTTTTCCACCTTGTCCAGGCATTCTCGCAATTTTTTTTAGTTAATCGGGGGGAGGAGTTATCCCCACCTTTCATTGCATTGGAGCAGCAGAAACACTGCAGCTCAATTACATGAGTAGCAAGTTACAGGGAGGTTTCCAAAAACACTAATAATTGGGTTTACATTTTAAGAAGAAACTAAATGACACCATTGCTCCACAACAGAGCGTTCAGCAGCAGGAAACCGGTGTTGCCACAGGTGGGCGGCATCTCTGAAGGTTGCAGCAAGTCGACTAGCCGACGGCGGCAGGTTGTTGAAGACTACTCCATTGCGATGCTTCCACAGCATCCAGCAGATGAGGTGGACCAAAGTTTCAAAGTGCAGGGCGTCAATATGGCCTGGTCTGTCAATGTTCCAGATAGTGCAAGCCTGTAGCGAAGAGACATCTATTCCAAACTTGTTCCAGAGCTGCAACGAGAAGGGGCAAGTGAGCAGCAGGTGTGTTGCAGTTTCTGGATCAGCGTCACAGATGGGGCAGGTATCATCTTCAAGAATGTGTTTTCTCTTTAGGTTTGTTCTGCATTTGATGCGGTCCTGAACGACCAGCCAGTAGAAGTGTTGGACTTTTGGTGGGGTACGATTGCTCCAAACGAATTTGGCGAAGGCAGCCGGGATTCCGTGATTCTTTATAGCTTGGTACACCCGTGATGTGTGGATTTTGTGATCTCCACGCACTGTCATCAGAGGACAGAGGCGATCATCAGGTTCATTGCTCAGCTACAGCCGGTCTAGGATGTCTTCAACTTGTGTAAGCTCCGCTGCAGCCTGTCTGGACAACCTCGGAACCAACTGCGCACGGATCCCCTGTCTTTTGGTGTCACTCACTGAAGCTCCAGATTCAGTGACGTGGCTAGCTAAGCTAGGGAAGGTGGATGCGAGAGTTCCAGAGCCATGCCAATGATCGTCCCAGAAACTGGTGGCACGCCCGTCACCGAGCACAATAGAAGTGATACATCGATAAAATGGTAGGAGGTTCCGGAGGGCATCCCAGTGCGCTCCAACCGCATCACGGCCAGTGAGGTTAGCCAGGTCGAGACCAGTTCTAGCCCATTGTGCCCAAGCCGAGTCGCCTGGATGATGCAGCCTGTGGATCAGTTTTAGGAGCAAGCACTGATTTTGCAGGTGGAGTTCTCGAACACCAAGGCCTCCTTTCTCTTTAGTCTGACAGACCGTCGGCCACGCTACAAGGCACTGCGAACCAGTGGTTTTTGCGGCTCCGGTCCAAAGGAAGGCCCGACGCCTGGAATCAAGGGCATCCAGGACCCCTTTTGGCATTTGGTTGGCTGCCATCAGGTAAGCTGCAGTGCCGTCGAGTACTGAGTTGATCAGGATCGCCCTTCCTCTGGAGTTCAAAAATTGGTTTTGCCAACCTGCCAGGTGCTTGTCCGCCTTCCCTATTAGTGGGCTGAAGGCGGAGATGTTCAGTTTAGTTGTTGACAGTGGCAATCCAAGGTACGTTTGTGGGAACGTCTCTAATTTACAGCCGAGCAACGCTTGCAGCTCATTGCTTGTTGTGGAGGAGACATTCATGGGGACCATGGTACTCTTGTTGTAGTTTATCTTCAAGCCAGTTGCATCCGCAAAGTCATCCAATAGCTGCCGCAACCTCTGAACTTGAGCTGCGTCGGCAGGCAACAGAATGAGGGTGTCATCGGCGTATTGTAGCACTGGACAGGGGAGGTCTACAGCAATGGGGTGCTTAATGGAGCCATCATGCCTGATTAGAGCAGGTAAGACATCAGCTACAATCAGAAATAGGTATGGGAAGATGGGGTCACCTTGTCGCAAACCCCGGCGGCATTTGATCCAACTACCTGGGATTCCGTTCACCACAACCGCTGACATTGACGTTTGCAGGATTGCCTAAACCCATTTGCACCATTTCCCAGAGAAGCCACAGGCGTGAAGGATCTTGACCAAGCTGTCCCAGTTAACTGAATCAAAGGCTTTTGCAAAGTCCAACTTGAGCACCACCGTTGGGATCTTCCTTCTGTGATAGCACTGGACAAGTTCAGTGGCTAGGACAAAATTCTCAGTAATCGACCTTCCTCTGATAAACCTAGTTTGATCGAGAGTCACAATTTTGGTGATTTCCCGCTGCAACCGATCAGTCAAGATTTTGGTGATCAGTTTTACAGACAGGTTCTGAAGCGAGATCGGCCTGTAGGCATCTGGGGTGATGACGCCAGGCTTTTTTGCAAGGAGGATGATGTGTGCTCTGTTGATTCTGGACAGGTCCGCACGGTTGCTGTAGAAGGATTCAAGCAGAAGTTGAAGCTGCGGCTCAATTTGATTCCAAACTGCACAATAGAAGGCGGAGCCGAACCCATCCAGACCAGGTGCACTGTTTTTGTTCATGGCTTGGACAGCGGCTTTTGCTTCAGAAAGTGTGAAGGGGCTTGTGAGTGGCTCAGGATCAACTAATTGGGCCCCCAGATAGATAGTTTGAAGATCAAATCGCCACGTTGCTGGAATCTTAGTCCCCAACAGAGAAGTGTAGTAGTTAGTGAAAATGGACAGCTTTCTCATTTGATCAATAACCACTTCACCATTACTTTGTACCGCTTTGATCTGGTTGCTGTGCAGTTTGTTGGACGCGTGGGCATGAAAATATTTTGTGCTGGCGTCACCTTCAGTGATGTGCTTGATCTTCCCCCGTTGCCTCCAGTACGCTGCGCGTTCTTTGACTAGCAAGGCCAGTCGGTCCCTTGCCAATTTGCGCAGCGCCGATTCGCCAAAGGACAGACACCTGTGTTCTTCAAACAGATCGAACATATGGATTATAAAATGACAGTTCTTTTTGAGAGTGGGAGGGGCACGAACCAACCTGGACCAAACCTTTACAGCAGCTCTGGTAGCTTTGAGGCAGGCGGCCAAATTTCCAGCTGCATCACCGCGATCAGCAACGCCAGCCCAAGCCCGGGTAACGCACGGAAGGAAGGAGGAGTGGAGGAGCCAAGAGTTTTCGAAGCGGAAATTTTGGGATTTGGGGATGGCTGTGGTGATGGTGGCAAGAAGAGGAGTGTGATCAGAGGTAGAGCGAGTTAGAGAGGACAGAGATGAATTAGGAAAGGTGGAGTTCATCAGATTGTTGAAGAAGACTCTGTCCAGCCGGGCAAGAGTAGGATGGTCGCGTCCGTTGGACCAAGTGAAGAGCCTATCAAGGAGGGGAAGCTTGTGCAGGGCAAGCGAGCTGATCATTTCGTTGAAGGCCGAGGCAAGCCGCTGGTTGAAGCTTTGGTTATTCTTGTCTGATTCATGGCGAATCAGGTTGAAATCCCCAAGAATGACCCATGCCCCAGAGATGCATGAGGCGAGGTCTCTAAGTTCAAGAAGAAAGGCTAGAGTATTGGCATGATCAGCAGGAGCGTAAACGTTGGACAGCGAGAAGCTGTGGTCAGATGTCGTGGATTCGAAGGCAGTGGTGAGCGTGTAGGTACGGCAATCGACAGAGGTGAGCGCAAGGGTAGAACTGTTCCAAGCAGTGAGCACCCCACCTCTGGTGCCGCAAGCGTTCAAGAGGCGATGGTCATTGAGGCGAGAGGGAAGGAAGGAGCGAATTTTGGTAACAGACGGATCAGTCAGCTTTGTTTCTTGAAGACAAACAAGATGAGGATTAGCGTCACGACAGGAATCAAGAACAAGAACACATTTTTCATCATCATTAAGGCCGCGAACGTTCCACGAGATAACATTGAGATGCTTAAGCTTACAAGCCATGATAACTTAGCGCACCAGGGGTAGGCAGTAGGCTAATCCGCAATAAGGCAGAAGCAACAACATGGTGACTGAAACAACAAGGAAGAAGAATACTGGAAAAAGGAGCACAGCGCGCAGCTTGGTGCGAACTACTGACGACGCTGGAGGGGGGATGCCCGTCCAGGAGTTGAAGATGCCTATGATGATCAGGCATTGTGGGCACACAGCACCTTGTTGAGGGCAGCCTTGGCAGCGTCTCCCATGGCCGCAGCGGCGAGCTGGCGCAGGTCAGCCACCTCCAACGGCAGCTTGGTCTTTTTTAGGATGCCACGCTTGGCCACCTTCTGCTGGAGGTCAGCAGAGCAGGCAGTGAGCTCATTACGGAGGGCCTTAAGCATGGTGGCCTTGGAGGACATAGAAGTGTAGACAGGCGGCTCCATGCCAGCAAGGCGGGTGCTGTGGCGAGTGGCAGCGGCGGGAAGCTTCCTCTGACCCTTGGGGCGTCTGGTGGCGCGGGTGGGCAGCGTAGGTGGGGTGGTAGCCCGGGGGGGCTCGTCACCATCCACCGGCCAAGTGATGGTAAGCAGGGGCTGGTGGGTAATGGGCTTTGGGGGTGGAGTAGCAGCGGCGGCGAGGCGAATAACGAGCGGAAACTTAGGCAGAGGAGCAAGTGGGAATGGGCTGAGGAAGCCAAAGTAGAAGGTGTCAAAACCCGGGAATCGGCCTTGCAGAACTAGGCCAAAAAGTTGCGGGCCAATGTTGCCGCCGGCGCCGGGGGCGGGCGGGCGCTCAGGGCCAAAGCGACGAGGATGGTTAGGTGGGAAGGGAGCTGGGGGTGGTGGAGGTGGAGGAGGCTGGTTGAAGAAAGGTACATAGCGGCCCATGTTGTCGAACCTTTCTGGCCGCTCCCAAATGTGAATTGGCGTCAGCTTGACGACACTCCCCTCGCCATCAGTGCCATCCACACCAGCCAGCCAGATCTCCTCAGGGACCTTGAACTTCTCCAGTTCGACGACCACCCTCATGGAGGAGTAGTCCCCACAGAGGCAGTTGTCGTCGATCTCAAGGACGTTCCCCAAGCAGCTGAACCCAGAGGGGATGTTCTCTGGGAACCAGTGCTCCTCAGGGAAGTCCTTAGCTGCAATGGCAGCAATCCATGGGCGCTCCATCGTGAAGCGGTTGCCGGTCTCCTCGGCGCGCTCCAGGTGCACCTCTCCCCCGCCCCAGATGAGGGGCTGGCGTCCGCCGCTGCGTTACGCTCCCTAGGCAAGGGAAAGCACAGGCGCATGACGCCGCGCGATGATGGGTGGAGGGTGTAGTGCAACCCAGCATCGGCCGCCATGATAGCTTCCCTGATGAAGGGAGCGGGCTTGAGGGCGCACTCTGGCGGCAGGATGTGGGCATAGGCGACCCGGGCAGCAAGCTTGGGCCTGCCAGGGGGCATCCAGACCTCGAGAGCCCTGCGCTCGCTGGGGGCGACAGGGGACGGGGTTGCAGAGCCCTCCACCGTTTCCTCGTCGGCACCGGCTTGGACACCCAGGGCCAAGGGGGCAGGTGGCGGGGATGGCACAGGAGGCGGGGACCTGGAGTCGCGTTGGGCGTCGTAGGCGGGGGTCAGGGTAGCTTCAGCACGTGAGACTCCGATGTCAACCAGGTGCACCGTCGAGGGCCCTGGCATGCCCATGGCCAGCCTAGAGGGAGGAGTAGCGGCCAAGACTGGAGTGGCCACCTCGGGAGCGCCCGGCTGGGCAACTGGCGTGACAGGCTCCGAAACCGCAGGCTCCACAGACTGCACAGGCCCCACCGGCCCCACAGGCTGCACAGGAACCACCGGCACCGCTGGCAGCACGGGGACAGCAGCGACAGCAAGTGGTGCGTTGTTGGCAGGCACGGGGCCAGCATCGTCACGCACAGCGTTGTGGGTTGGTGGCGAGGGGGTGGTGCGAGCCGCGAACGGGACCGAAGCAACCCGGCCGGTGCGGGCAGCAGGGGTAGGGCGGGCAGCATGGCGGGGGTGGGGGATGAGGCGGCGCTGGACAGGCATGGCGCAAGAGCTTTGGCGGTGGCCGAACCCGCCGCAACGGCGGCAGCGAACAGGGTCTCTGCAGTCCTTGACAAAGTGAGAAGGGGAAAGACAGCGGAAGCAACCAGAGGAAGGAGGACGAAAGGCAGGGGAGCGACGGGGAGGTTTTGGGGGCTTAGAAGAGGAGGAGAGCAAGGCCTGACGGTAGGACATAGTTAGTTGGGGAGGAGTAATGGCGGAGTTGACGTCGTCCGGCGGAGGGGCAGCCGAGGCAGCAGGGGTGGCGCGAGGACTGGCATAGCATGGGGAAGGCGCGATGCCATGCGTCCTTGGTGCCCAATCGGCAGGCGAGGCGGGGACAAACTCCTGAGCAGGAGACAAGACAGGGCCAGAGATGCCATGATGCAAAGGGAGGCGTGCAGCAAGATTTGGGCCTTGCAGGGATGCGTCGAGTAAAAGGTCAGCACCTCGAGCTACACCCCCAGGAAAGGGGTCCAGTACGGCATCAGTACGGACGTGTTCACTCTTCTCGAGACAGCTGGCCACCTCGCAAGCTTCAGCCATGGAGGCGTGGAGGCAGAACTCATGGTGCCCGAGTTTGATGGAATTTTTCATCACAAGAATGAAATTAGCAACGTTGGTGGAGGCGACCTTAGCATAGAAGGTACCAATGGCGACCTGCCTCGCATGCAGAAGGGCAGGGGGGAACAGAGGTTGAAGGACAATGCATTGGTAACGAAGGATTCAGAGTACCGACGGGATCTAGTCATGGACGTAATCCAGAGAGAACCGGGCTCATGAATCGGATGGGGAGGGGCAACATCAGAGAAGAGCTCCAGGAGGACGAGGGATTGGAAAGCGTTACCGGGTCTGCTGCTGGTGAGGCCGAGGCGGGACGAGCGGTCGGCGCGCGCGACCTCTGAACCACGAGCGAGCTGCTGCAAAGGGGAGGTCAGGCGCTCGGCCCCCAGCAGCGGCGGTGTTGGGAGCAGCCCAGTCGTGGCGCGGGAAGCGGCACCGTGGGGCAGCTCGTCGGCATCGCCCGGTTCGCCCTCAGGGGCGAGAGCGCCAGGGGCGCTCATTTTCTCTCTCTCAAGGCTAATTAGGGCCGCCTGTGTCCGTTTGGACATCTTCTCGCAATTCATGCTCCCTGTGGTGTCGTCTTCGAGGTGGTATTAGGTATCTTTCTTGTTTTCACGGTTTGCCCACGCGTGTAATGCTTGTACCCATGGAATGTGTTTTTCGAACCTTTCATTCCTTCCTCGAAGTCGCGCTAACCCCTGAGCTGCTAGTTTCGACTGCGTGGTTTCCTTTCTAAAGCCAGACTTTTCAGGCGGGAGGTAGTCCTCCCTCTTGTGGGACAGGAAGGATGTCCTTCGGCACGAAAGCCTTTGCTTCATTTGTGTTTTGACCTTATCTGGTCCAGGCATCCCCGCTCGCCGAGCAAGTTATGGTCTAGCATCCTAAGCAGCGATGTGATCGTGGGGCATTTTTTCTCTGGCCAAAAGTGGGTACTTAGGCTCGAGCAGGCCCGGATCATACGCATGGGAGTCATGGTAGGGTCGTTTTCGCACAGGTTTTTGACTGCTACCTTGTGAGGAGGGTACCATCACAGGCCCCGGGTACCCGAGGGATTTTTCTGCTAGGGGTCGTCGATCCCTGTTGGTCCATCAGTTTTTGGTCGTGGATTCGGGATCCCGGAAAGGGCTCATCACGGGGACTTGGCGCTGCTTGCTTTGGGATTCCTGGCAACCTCAGAGGTCATTGCGACCTATTTTCAGTCAACTTTGGTTTCGCCCCACGTGGCGAGAGGCATGTCCACCATAACCACGCGGTCGGAGTGGTGCGCCTCGTCATGGTCAATGGGTAATTCAAGCGGGACCCGATATCCTCCTCAATTGATGTGGAGTTCGGCTGTGCCTCACATGAGACGTCCCATAAATCATCAACCGTCAATCCCGTTGGTTCCCAACCGCCTCCGCTGCGGCCAGATGACAAGATGCCTCCCCCCCAGAGGGGGTCAACCCAGGAGACTTTGAAGCGGATGACTCGAACACAGGGAGAGATGATCATGTGGTTCCGCACCACTGATTAGAGCCACAAGGGCCCATCTCCTCCCTGCCCCTATCCCTTTTTTGGCCTCGACTCCTAAGGACTGGCTAAAAGGTAGAGTTCTTAGGTACGATGCAGGGTCATAGACGTAGTGGTCACTTTGCGCGTGGACTTGAGAGATCGTTGCTTCCCTGGTCGCTGCGCGGCTTAGCGGCGACCCCTCGATTATGAGGCAAGGAAAGGTTGCATGGGAAATCAAATAAGTGAAAGAGGGGGGGTGTAGGTCTTACGCGTGCTCTGCCTATCGCTTCTTCGTTCCCTGTCCTTCGCCATGTTCCGCTGGGGCCATTCCTGTCTGGGGTCTTTTAGCAAAAGGGGTTAGTTTGTGATGACAGGAATGTTCATATAAATGTGGCAAGAGAGACTAGGGATAGAATCTGTGTAGCTGCTCAATGTTCTAGGAGTTGGTGTAGACCTCACCGGCGTCATTCATGAGCCGGTAGGATCCTAGACGAATAACTTTGGCGACGATGTAGGGTCCTTCCCAAGGTGGCGTTAGCTTGTGTACTTCTTTGGTGGTTTGAATCTGCCATAGGACGAGGTCGCCGACCTAGAATGCTCGCTCTCGGATGTTCTTGTTGTGGTACCTCCGTAGCGCATGCTGGTACTTCGTGGACTGGAGGCGCGCCGTCTCGCGAGCCTCGTCAAGTTGGTCGAGTGTGTCTTGCTGATCTTTCTCCACTTTGGCTTTGTTGTACGCTAGGACTCGTGCTGCTCCGTAGTCAAGGTCAGTTGGCAGGATGGCCTCGGCGCCATATACCATGAAGAACGGTGTAAAGCCGGTGGACCGGTTCAGAGTCGTCCTCAACCCCCAGAGCATGGCCGGTACCTCCCCCGCCCATCGTCCCATGAATTTGTCAAGCCTGTCAAAGATGCAGGGTTTGAGGGCCTGAAGTATCATGGTGTTAGCTCGCTCCACTTGGCCGTTTGTTCGTGGGTGAGCGACAGAGGCCCAGTCGACTCGAATGCCGTAATCGTCGTAGAACCAGAGGAACTTCTTCCCGGTGAAGAGTGTGCCATTGCCGGTGATTATGGAGTTTGGGACTCCAAATCTGTATATGATGTCGAGGAAGAATTCCACTGCGTTGTAACACGCTAGTGTTACTTCACACATTTGCATGTGCAAACCATAGCATGAGCATGTGCATTCTTACTCATTCATCAGCATGAGCATTTTCCATGAAACATGTTAATACAACAAGTGAATGATGCACTTAAAACTAATGCAACGTTGTTATGCAACATGATGTTTCCTACATGTTGATTTCATGTTTCTTTGTGCCATAGCTAGGCTTATATGTTACCTTGATGCAAATGTGTGCCTCTTGCCATGGTAACAATTTATTCATACTTAGTATACCTAAACTGAACAAAGTTGTGTTGTGTGTTTATGCAAATTCACTTTGCAAGAGTAGCTCAATAGGTGTTTAACTTGTTTTAGTTCCTGTTTTGCTCTAACTGCTTGAGTGGCTTAGGGACCTGTTTTGCTTGTGCCACCTTAATAAAAGTTGTAGAGCTTTGTTTGAGGAGCAAATGTTGTTTTATGTCCCAAGTCTAATTTTTAGCAGAGCCTGTTCAAAAAGGAGCATCAAGGCAGCAGCTGGATAGTTTTCAGCACTTAGAAATTTTTCTAAGTCTGAACCTGAATTCAGTTTCGATGTAGGCCTGTTCGTTAGCTTGTATCTCATGTTTAGGGCCGATTCAGCTCTAGTGTTCTATAGAAGAGATGTTGTACTCGTGTAGCTCTAGAACTTTGTCAACTGTGGTTTTAGCTGAAACACCGCGGTTAAGGAGTAATATCATCGAGAAAACACGCTATCAGTCACCATCTTCAGCTCTGCATTCGCGTGTTCGAGTTCAGAAATTCGGCTATGGCTGACCGCTGCAGGAGCAGCGCGCCGCGTGGCCTCCATGCTGCACCGTTGTCCCCACACGAGAGGTGTCCGCCTTCATCTGCCGAGAACGAACGCTCCCTCACCCTTATTCATTTCGCTCGCCATTGCCCTTCTTCCTCGCCGCTCTCTGCTCTGCTCGCCATGGCCGTCGTGCCCTTCTAAGCCGGGCAGCACCGCCGTCGTCGCACCATTCTTGAATCCAACTGCGCAAAAACCTTCGCCTCTTTGTGCTCTACCATCTCCACCCAGTAGCGCCTTCTTTTCGTGCTCGTTTAGGTGAGAAAACGCGTCGCCACCACGGTATAGCTCGCCGGAGCGCCGCCGAGCTCGTGCTCACCGTGGCTAACTCCGTGCGTCATCGTTTCGGCCGTGCAAGTGCTTGTTTCCATGCCGCTGTTAGACGTAGATGGCGTAGCCGCTTAGAGTTTAGACGCTACCACGCCATAGCCGCCGGAACAGGCTGGCGCGCCGCCACGCCATGGCCGCCGTCGTGCTCCGCACGCAGACATGCTTCTCCGGTGAACCCGTGCTGCAATAGGTAGGCATTTCCTCTTCGCCTTGGTGTCGTGTAGCTGCTGTGCTCACCAATTGGACGGAAGATGACCGGAATCGGCCGGCGTACTGCCGGTTCGTTCCGCCGCCATGCCATCACCGACGGCGACCCCGCTCCGGTGGGTCTCCGCATGCGCCACCACCACCATCGGGTTCGCATCATCGAGTAGAACACGTAACCATAGATGGTGCCGCCGGTGACCTCGCTGTCGACGAGCAATCGACGGGTCAACCGCCGCCCCTGTCCTGTGTCGCTGCGAGTTGGGCCCGTTGACTGATGGGGCCCGCACGTCAGCGAGTGCATTAGGGTTTAGGCTTTCTTTTTCTTGTTTTTCCTTGCTGTGACTTTGAAAAAATTATAGAAAATTATAGAAAAATCAGAAAAAGTCAAATGAGGACTTTTTGAAATCCTTGAAACTAGATCTATGCATTGGAGTAAAAATATGTTGGGTGTTAACAGAAAGTTTTTGCAGTTTTTAACTATCTATAGAAAATAGGGATAAATTCATTACTGTATTTACTGTGCTCCAAATGCTATGATATTTTGGTGAGATACTGTTGATGATATGTATGGCCTGTGATAAAATTTTCGGGATTTATTCTTACTGTATGCTTAAGTTATTGAGCTAACTTGCTCATCCATGTTTAATTATATTGCACTTTGTATCTTTTATGGAGACTGCTGTACTTGTTAAAATGACATGAAAATTTTACAGTGACCTAATGGAAGCATGTTTATGCCACTGTAAAATGTGTAGAATTTTCTGTGCGCTTTTGAGGGGTGTTCATATTTCCACCTACTTATCTAAATAAATTAAGAAAGGCATGTAAATAATTTATTTATATTTTTTCACCATGTTTTCTAAGGTTCATTTGACATATGTTAACAGCTGATGACTTTGGTTTTGCCCAGAATGCAATTTCAAATATAACTTGTATATTATTTTCTAAGATTTATTGATTCTGGAGCAGTTTTGGAATATTGATAATTAAGTGATGTAAATGATGTTTGCTGTGAATCTTCATATTGGCAAAGTTGTAGATAACTTGCTTATCTAGTTTCTGTTAAAATTTCATGGTAATTGGCATTGTGGTTTGAGAGTTATAGCTTTTGGAAGTCGGTAGTTTGACATGGTTGCTCTCTGGAATTCCAGAGCAGTCTGTGTAGTTGGCTCTGTTTGAGCTAGCTCCTATTTGAATCAGCCAGATTCGTGTACAAGGAAGTTGTAGATAATTTGTTAAGCTTTCCAGAAAGTCCAAATTTATGTCTTTTCGAATTACAGAACTCCAGTTATGATTTTTGCAAGTGACTGCTATTTTGCATGGCTGTGAATGCTTGTTTTCGAGTAGACCTTGTGTGATGCTTGTGTCATATGATGATCTGTTTAGGCTAATTAGAATGCATTGCTAGATGCAGGTGTTAGGCCCCTTACAAGTGATGAACTTTTGTATCTTAGATTGTTAAAAAGGGGTAAGTGTATGTCCACCTTACTAGAGAGGAGATCTGCACGTACTCGGTCAATGAAAGTACTTTAGCTAAGTTTTAAATGAAAGATTGGATCATCATGGCTATCATAAGCATCTCATTGTGACTTTATAATATTGTTCCTACCCTGTGCATCCCTGGCATTTATTCATTTGCACCATATAGGATTGCCAGAGGGGGTAACGCTGTTGGAGTTCGACACCAAGGAAGAGGAAGTACGTCCAGAAGTGCAGCCGGAGGAGCCGGAAGATGAAGGACCCGTAGCTGAGTTCCCGGAGTGCCCCGAGCATCAGCCCAGTACTTTCCTAAAAGGCAAGCCCCGGAGCATTATAAGCCTCCTATTTTACAACTGCACTTGATATATTATGTTCTCTACGTATTGTTGCATTAAGTGATAGGAGTTGGATGAAAACGTTGCTGCATTTTACTCTTGTTCCTTGTCCACCATGACACAATATATTCTTGTTAGGTCCAGGATCGAAATATTGCTTAGCCATACTTAGACCAGTAGAAGTCGGGTGATTTTCTGTCACATGCGAGCTATAGGTGGATACTTGATCACAGTTGGCTATATTTGCTATCGTGGAAAATAACCATAACTGGATGGAAACTTGTAGACCGGGCGGGATATGTTGTGTGATCCCGTCTGTGTCGCTCTTAAGGACTATTCACTTTGTGGGCCAGCAGTCGAGGTTGAACGCATGCCTTATACTTAGCTGGCTGGATAAGTTGCTTTTGACCGCGAAGCCTTGTATCTATTCGAGCCGGGAGTCAGTTATAATGTCACGCATACTGGAGGAAGGACGGTGTGCAGGGGCACGGTATGACCAAGGGCAGGCAACGGCCTGATGCATCCTGAGTATGCAGTTTAGATTAGACCCGTGATTCTCGAATAGTGTCAATGGTGACCTAAAGCTCATTTGATCGGTGAGTGTGGTTTGTATGAGGAATATTTACACCAGCTGGTTAGGAATCGATTTGAATCGTCATCTCTCCTAGATAGTGAGAAACTGGACTGCACGGTCACATTGTAGTAATGTTACTATGGAAGTTGGTAATGGTTTTGATGTTGAAAGGCAAAAATGATATGGTTACTATTGATTCTGCAAATCTTATACAAGTGATTGCTCTAGCATAGGTGCTAACCTAGACATGCTTCATTGAATAAGTAAACTTGATGCTAAAGGTTAAATATGTAAGATCTATGCTTAAGCTTTTATGCAAAATGTTGGTCAACTAAGCTCCACTATAAAGCTTTGCATAATCCTTGAGAGTCACTATTTTGGTTTATGACGGGTAAGTCTAGCTGAGTGCCTTCTTGTACTCAGGGTTTATTCCCTCTTGTTGCAGATGGCCAGGTGTATGTGGGCTATTGCAAGAACTGCTTCTATCCCACTGTGGACGAAGAGTGAGACCATGGGCGTGGTCATTCCTCACTACTTATCTATTATGCTTTTATGGGATATGATCATGAGCTGGCACTGTACTTGAACTCAAAGTGTGTGTGATGTTTCAAATTAATTGCTTTCGCTACTTTATTCAGAACTTGGTATCGTAATAACTCTATGTTGAACTCCGATGTCTTCGAACTATGTGTGAACTTTATGTAACATGTGATGGGTGAATGCTGAACCAAGTACGATCTTGGCTGTATGATGTTGATGGTTCGAAATCCTTTGTGGTTTCGACGGACTACCTGAATTATTTGGGCTCAAGTATAACGGTTTGATCGCTTCGGTGATTGCTTTTATGCTTGATCTCGTGTAATTTGGTCAGTTCTATTACACGCGTCTTTGGATCTTACTCCCGCTATGGGCTTCGCATCGATCCACTTGGTGAACTTGTCGATTGTCACCAGCAGATGGGTGTAACCCCAGGGCGCCCTCCTGAATGGCCTGAGCAGGTTGAGCCCCCAGGTCGTGAAGGGCCACGTTAACGGTATGGTTTGTAGCTCCTATGTAGGTAAGTGCGTTTGTCATGCGTACATCCCTCATAGCTTCACACGATTTGCTAAGCGTCAGCAACCACTGTGAACCAATAAAAGCCTTGTTGAAAGACCTTCCCAACCAGTGCTCTGGGCATTGCGTGATGTCCGCAGATTCCCATGTGAGCTTCCTGCAGGAGTTGTTGCACCTCCTCCCAGGGATGCACCTTTGAAGAATCCCTGAGGTGCTGTGTTTGTAGAGGACGTCACCTATGATCATGTATGATTTGCAGCATCTCGCTAAACACCGTGCCTCTGTTGGGTCATCAAGCAAATTCCCCCATGCTAGAAATTCTATGAAAGGCGCAGTCCAGTCTGTCCTAGTGTCTGCCACTGCTCGGCCGATCATCATGATGTCAGTAGGGCTCGTAGCCTCCAAGTCATGGTGGTGTTCAACCGCCTGGGTGGGTTCCGCCTTGCCAGCTGTGCCCGTCAATTGCTTGTGCGCGCCGTTGATGAACACTCCCAGTGGGGTCGGTCCCCGACTCGATGCGATCTTGGCCAGGGAGTCAGCGGCTAGGTTGTCCCGCCTGAGGATGTGGTGAAGTTCTAGCCCGTCGAATCTTTCTTTGAGTTTCCAGACTTCGCTACAGTAAGCTGCCATCTTGCTATCGTGACATGACACTTCTTTCATGACCCGACTGACGACCAGCTCTGAGTTCCCCCTAACGAAGAGGCAGCGGGCGCCAAACTCAGAGGCAATTCTGAGGCCATGTATGAGGGCTTCGTATTCTGTGACTTTGTTGGTTGCCCAAAAGTGGAGTCGAATGGTGTACTCCATGCGCTCTCCTGTCGGGGAGATTAGGATGACCCTGGCCCCTGCGCCTATGGCCATTAGCGACCCATCAAAATATAGTGTCCAGTACTCCTGGTAGGTTGAACGCGGGGGCGTTTGCACTTCGGTCCATTTGGCGATGAAGTCCGTGAGGATTTAATCACAGTTCTTGGGACGTACATGATGTGGCAGCCCATGAGCTCGGTTGCCCATTTGGCCATGTGGCCAGAGGCATCACGATTCTGAGCCACGTTGCCAAGCGGGGTGGACGCCACGACCACAATGGGGTGCCCCTCAAAGTAGTGTAGTAACTTTTCGTTTGGCGATGAGGATGGCATAGATGAGCTTCTAGATTTGCGGGTAACGCACCTTGGTGTCCTAGAGAACCTCGCTGATAAATTACACTAGCCTCTGGATCATGTGGGAGTGTCTACTCTCTTCTCGCTCGACGATGAGTGCCGCACTGACCACCTGCGTGGTTGCGGCAATGTAGAGGAGGAGTGGTTCTCCCTTCTCGGGCGACACTAGCGTGGGGGCCGTCGCTTGGAATGTTTTGAGCTTCTCAAAGGCTTCCTGTGCTTTGGCCGTCCAGGTGAACTAGCTGGCCTTCTTTAGGAGCTTGTATAGTGGCATGCCACGCTCCCTCAGCCACGAGATAAAGCGGCTGAGGGAGGCCAAGCATCCCATGAGCTTTTGGACTCCTTTGAGGTTCGTGATGGGGCCTAGATTCTTGATCACTGTGATCTTCTCCAGGTTGGCTTCAATGCCCCAATCAGAAATGATGAACCCGAGGAGCTTTCCCTTGGGGACCCTGAATACACATTTCTCAGGGTTGAGCTTGATCCTAAATTCTCTGAGATGAGCAAAGGCGGCTTCTAGGTTGCCGACCAGCTGGTCAGCTTTCCTAGACTTTTCGACGATGTCGTCGATGTAGACCTCTATGATGTCCTCGATGAGCCCATCGAGGCTCTGATTCATGCACCTTTGGTAAGTGGCTTCCACATTCTTGAGCCCAAAGGGCATGGTGACGTAGCAGTAGGTGCCAAATGGCTTGATGAAGGAGGTGGCGAGCTGGTCATCCTCCTTCATCATGATTTGATGATACCCCGAATACGCGTCCAGGAAGCAGAGGGTTTCGCAACCTGTTGGTCGAATCGACGACTTGATCGATTCGCGGTAGCGGGTAAGGTACTTTTGGACATGCCTTGTTCAAGTTGGTGTAATCCACGCACATCCTCCAGGTCCCATTCTTTTTTTTGAAATAGGACAGGGTTTGCGATCCAGTCCAGATGGAAAACTTCCTTGATGAACCCCGTCGCCAGGAGCCTAGCGATCTCTTCCCTAATGGCCTTCCACCTTTCATCGTCGAAGCGGCGGAGGCGTTGTTTGACCGGTTTGGAACCGGGCAGGATATCAAGGTTGTGCTCGGCGACCTGCCTTGGGATTCCTGGCATATCGGACAGTTTTCTTGCAAAGATGTCCTAATTTTGGAGCATGAAGTTGGTGAGCTCACGCTCCTACCAGTCGAAAAGGCCGCAACCGATTCGAACGGTCTTGCTGGTATCTTCGAGGTTTACTTGTACCACCTTGGTGTCTTCAGTGAGCTTGAAGGCCCTTGTAGACTGCTTCCTTGTGCTGGATTCAGGCGTGATTTCAGTCACGGTGGCCTAAATAGTTTGTAGCTCCAAGGCTCGAACCGTTGCCGCTATGATGTTGAGGTTTTCATCCTCATAGGAATGCACCTGGTGCAGGTCGCCGCTGACTGTGATGACCCCTTGAGGACCAAGGAGCTTAAGCTTGAGGTAGGCATAATTAGGGATAGCCATGAATTTTGCATAGCACGGTCAGCCCAAAATGGCATGGTAAGAGTTGGGAAGGTTGATTATCTTGAAGTCGAGTGTCTCGGTTCAGAAGTTCGGTCGTCCTCCGAATGTGACAGGTAAGGTGTTCCGCCTGAGGGGTGATATTCGTGCTCCGGGTACAATTCCGTAGATTGGGGCATTCGTTGGCCATATTGCTGCTCTGGAGAGGCCTATGGCATCGTATGCCTGCAAGTAGAGGATATTGAGTCCGCTTCCTTCGTCCATCAACACATTGGTGAGTCGTGTTCCTCTGATTGTTGCACTGACGATGAGGGGAAAACGTCCTGGCGGCTGAATGTTGTCAGCGTGATTGGTCCTATCAAAAGTGATCATTGTCTCTGACCATTTCAGATAGGCCAGGACGGTCTTGGTCTGGGCTGCAGTCACGTTGACCTCCCTCCCCGCTGAAGTTGGCTTCAGCTTCGGCTCATCGTCGGAAGGCTTACTGATTGGGGGAATTGGCTGTCTCGCTACGTCGAATGTCCGGGCGTGGCCCTTAAAGACTGTTCGAATCATGATCCTTAGTGTGGGGAGATAGTGGCCCTTCTGTTGTGGTGCACTCTTAGATGTGGCCGTTGTAGGTCATTCTGTGAGCGTGCCCGCCGTCAGTGGCGAGAGGGTGGCCGGCCCCCCTTTGTGAGTCAACTCTAGGATGCAGCCCCCGAGGGAAGTTCTGAGAGCATGTCTGCCATAGGCTGTGGGATCTAGACTTCTAAGATGAAGGTCTGGAATATGGCCGGAGGCAGACGTGGGCACTGGCCCTTTTACGCTAATGGATTTGTAGTTTTCACGGCGGATGTGGCTATCTCGTGCCATTGGTAGTGCGAGAAGCCATCGCTTCCTTCTCAATAGTCGAGAGCGCACGACTATCTCCTACCTGGTGTGCCAACTGTCAGTGTTTCATAAACCAGACTAGTAAATTTATACGATTGCCGCGCTGCTCTAGGAAGACGATGGTAGCATCCAAAAGACACGAAGATTTATAGTAGTTCAGGCCGGAGCCCTACGTCCAGTCTTAGAGATGATCAAGTGTGTGTTCCTCACTCGAATGCTCTAAAGTTCTTACAATGGGGGGTGCAAGAATGGTGAAAGAGGTGGTAGAACCTATGCTAGACGAGGGGCAACCCGAAGAGAAGCTCCAGGAGCCCTACTACTATGGAGAAAGGATGGAGTGTGTTGACGTCGGATGTGGTCTGAATCACACACCAGAAAGGGCATTGGACGCCCGGGCCACCACGGACTGAAGAACGCAGCGAGGATATCACTCTTACGTGGTGAAGCACCGAGAGGTTTACAAGCAAACCACCAAAGGATAACCAACGTGCTTGCGTGACGAAGAACCGGCTAGTTTTCAGGCAAACTAGCAAAGGAACCGTCGAAGCTCTCGCCCGGGAGGGACCCCGTCAGGGCAAGGACGTCGCCGGGTTGCCCTAGGTCGTCCGGCAAGCCTAGGGCGCCATCCTTGGTCGTGGATCAAGGGATGAACAGCATAGAGGTTGAAGGAGAGAAGAAAAGGGGTAAAAGGAGTAGATTGATTTGTTTGTATGTCGATTGGATAGATGGGATCTCATATATATAGAGGGGGTTGGTCTTATCCCAGTAGGAAACCTCTTCAAGGCTTATTTTCCAAGTTTCTCATGAGTTTGAAACAGTTCAGATCAGAATCCAAAAGGCCAGACCCGAATAGCCCTTTTTATTAGGTTTGCCGGAAGTTCCAGCTCGGGCCGGAAGTTCCGGCTCAGGCGCAGGCCAGAAGTTCAAGCTTGAGCCGGGAGTTCTGGCTCGGGCATGGGCCAGAAGTTCAAGCTTGAGCCGGGAGTTCCAGCTCGGATGCGGGCCAGAAGTTCAAGCTTGAGCCAGAAGTTCTGGCTCGAGTGCGGGCCGGAAGTTCAAGCTTGAGCCGGAAGTCCCGACAACGGAACATTTTCTCGGAGGCATAACTCTCTCATCTGGACCCGAAATTGGACGTTCCATATATGTTTTTTGACCATCTTGACGAGAGGAACGCAATGGTGAAGTCCGTCACACATTTTGACAACTTCACAAAATTGACATTTTTGAGTGTCAACAGAGTGGTAGAGGATGAAGAACGTGTCGATCCCTTGAGATGGGAGCCCTAGCTGCCCTTATCTAGAGTTCAGGCCAGAGCTTGTTACAAAGAGGAGGTTCCCCCGACCGAAGGGTCGAGTGCCTGAGGGAGGTCCTAGCTAATTGGCTTGCAAGCTACGCCATCTTCCAGTGTACGTCCGGGCATGGCCATCGTTATGGTCTTGTGGCCATGTTGCGGCAGAGTGAGACGTGGAGCTACTTTGATGACCATGGCAGGCGCTGTAGGTACATCGGTGGTTTATCAGAAGTCCGGTGCAATGTGGTGTCCGTCATGGTCTTCAACAACGCTTGTAGGTTCTTCGGGGTGTCGTACCCGTAGCAGGTAGCTGCCTCGGGTCATTATTCATCTGGTCATTTCTTGGGGCTAAGGGCCATGACCTCGATTATTGGGGTTGGAGCTCTTCGCCAGCTATTCGGGTCGTTATTGTCATGGATTCCGTCTATTGGTATAAATTAAATGCACACAAGTTATAAGGTATCCGCAAGTGCACAGATAAATCTATCCCGTTGTAGCACTCACCAAGATAATCCCGGTTTTAATATCGAACCCAAAGGAACAGTATGTGAGTGTGTTCTAACTAGCTGGTCTATAAACTTAACCTGAATTCACAATCAATGTCAGACAATAAAAGGGGAATAAAGAAGACTACTAAGGACTGTCTAGTTTCAATCTTGATAAACTTTGTCAACTAAAGCTCAATTCGTGGGCGATGTCTCCCAAGTAATAAAATCAAAGTTCCTTCCCTACGAGCACCAATTGGCCTACCAAATCCTATCAACGGGAGATGGACTACAAAGGACTCAACACAGCTGTCACCTATGCGATCTACCACCTTCTGGTCAATTAGGGGATATTCACAAGTAACCCTAGTCTAAGCACCATGCTTACACTACGAATACTACTTCAATCAAGGAGCTACCAAGATCAAATCACTCAAAAGAGAGTTGCAAACTTGAAGAACAATAGAGACAAATTGCTCACTTGAATCAAAAGTTGATTACCAAAGAATCTTAGAAGCAACCTCCAGAAGAACTTGATCCCCGTAGAATACAGCAGAAGAGAGCACCGACAGGCTGAAACTCCTCTAGAACTCTACTCTTGCACTCTATCTCTCTCTATCTCTAACTAAGACTAAAACCTATGGAGGACTAATCTTCTCTTGATTGCTAGTCTAGATCCTGATGGAATAGGAATTAGGGTTTCTGGCTCTGGATCTGACTTGACTTCAGGGGCGTTCTGCCCTTTATTTATAGCCCTAGAGGTCAAATACAAGCCCTTGGATCAAACCGACTTCACGTATGGCTGAGATGCATCCTTGGAGACGGTGGAAGAATACTCCAGAAGCTCGTGGTGGCTTCCCACCACAGGGGGCCGAGTGACACAGGGGTGGGGCTTGCCGGCCCCACCTGGCCAGCTCTCGAGCCCTGCCTCGGTGTGAAGTCCTCTGGTGTCCTCTGGAATCTTCCCGTGTATACGCCACAAAATTATCCTGCGATATCTTTTGATACTTAGGTCCTCTTTGGCGGTTTTCTGTGTAAATCCTGTAGAAAATATAAATTCACCAAAACTCATGGAAACTGTCAGTAATAACCTCCTACTCTATAGTATTTATCCATTTTGATCATTTATGGAAGAAAGGTTGATGGTTCATGGTATACTTTAACTACCGTCAACAAGCTCCCCCACACTTAGGCTTTTACTCATCCTCGAGAAAAGGATGGATTACTTAAGACATAACTTCAGAATAAAACATCAACATAAGACTGTTCCTAGTCATGCATGTACTACAGGATTCAAAGTGTCTACCATGAAACTTTAGGTGGTTGAAGAATAGAACAACGTGAAACAGATCACCTTTATTCTTTCAGTTGAGTTAATCGGAGAAACAGTTGAGATTTTGAAAAACAAAGCATAGCGTACCTTCTCCTTTTGCAGTACTCTCAAATCACTGATATATCTGGTATTTTTGGATCCTTACCAAGGCATAAATGACATTGCCTTCTTTCTTCCTACGTCTAAAAGCTTATGTGGATCTCAGGTAGGTACGAAAATGTGAAAACATACTTGTATTGCATATATTGTAAAATCAAAATAAGAATCTAAGGAGAAAAGTGTCATACTCTTAGATCAAGATGTGCTTATGTGTGTAATATATAGTGGCTAATCCTAATTTTATTATCTCCTTAAAACATGTCTCTCTTATTCAACACTTGAAAACTTTTGTTAGAGAGCATGGGCTATCTCTTTTCTTTGTTTTTTTTTGTTTTTTAGCGGGCATCTAAGTACCCATTGTTTTAGATACTTAGACACTTGTCCATTTTTTCTATACTTTTCTTTTTGCATAGCCACATATCTCTTTTTGCAATTGGAAATTTTTAAGAAAGACATTTACAAGAACTTGGAGCATTTATTCCTAACAAATATTTTTGTGTCTTCTCCCAGTGTAGGAGTAAAATATTTTTGGTGGATGGAAAACATGTGATTGTGTACTCCCAGTGTAGGAGCAGCAGAAAATATGTGGAGTGTACATGATCTTGATCTTGAAAGCATGATAAATTTCTCAACAAGGGTCACAAGGTTTGACCAAACTCAATACAAACACATGTTGCATATGTAGAAGGTTTATCTATCCTATATATGGCTCTGGTAGGACATTGCTATTACTACAAAGGAGAGGTATAGCTATTCATTTTACTTTTGAAATAAAATTCTCTAATGACAAAACTTCAAGATTCAGGTTCTCTTTATTCTACTATATCATATTCCTCAATAACTTAAGCAATCATGGGGTCCCTAAAATAAGTTCCCAATAGTAGCAAGACTTCTAGGAAAAGTGTTATGTGAGTTTATTCCTAAGTCATGACTGAAATAATCTTTCCTATCTCTTTTAAGATGTCTTAGCATGTGATTTTCAATTCGGTTCGAAACGGAAGGCGAAACATATGAAACTGGAGTGTATTGGGCTCAAACCTGACCTTGGATGAAATGCGACCCGAGGCGGCGAGGTGGTGGACCGGCCGGCCCAATAGGTTGGCCGGGCAGCACCCTCTGGTGTTCCCTCGGGGTCCACTTTGGCGTACGAGGTCCCTAATTAATTATCTTCCCAATTTTGTGATTTTTCCGATCAAATATCATTCTGTGGTCGCGATGTGTCTCCCCCACACTTATTTTCCTGTATAAACTTTTCTGCACAACATGTGGAGACAAACACATATCCAAAAACAATAGAGATAGAGAACAGATAATCATATCAAAAGCTTTATTAAAAATGAATAAAGCACTTTATTATTCCGAACCAATCTTCTAAACAATTGAGCAAACAAACCAAACCTAATATTTAAAACAAACCTAACAATTCGAAGCAACAAATCTAACTTTTAACCTAATTGTGCCCTATTACCCAGATACATAATTTAATCTTTCTTAGCTAGCCTAGCCATCTCTCTAACAAGCCTCTCATTCTCTTTCTTGAGATTGCTAATTTCTAACATATTCATCTCGGTCTGCCTACTCATAGTACGAACGGTACTAGTAACAAGCGCAAGTGCTTGCTTGAAAGATTCGACCCTATCTTCAAGCATGGCTATGGTCATTCTGGGGCGCTTGGCTTCTCTTTCTAAGGAAGAAGGTGTAGATCTTTTGGGAGCTTCTCTCGGCGGAATGAATTTGACTTGACTTGGAACAGCGCGAATTCCATCCAGAGAGACACGAGGAGTGGTATTAATGTATTTCACACATGTTACCTCCCCCAACTTATTGGTTTTCATACCCACAATTCCCTCATTACGTCATGGAGGCAGCAGCTTGGTGTTCTTCGGCACAACAACCATTGGTCCCTTCGGTGCATCCTCCAGGAGTAGACGCTCTTGTGGCGCCGGGAGCGTATATTGACGAGCTTGGGCGTAGTAGGACTGCCCATAGGTCTTCTTGGGTGGCACGGGCACTACTTCCTTGGGATGAATGATAGCAAAAGGAAGAGCTTCTTCTACAGGAACGATGGCCAGTGCATCTTCCTTCGGAGGATTCTTGTTGAAGTCAACTCTAAAAACTATGATCTCTTTTCCGGCCATTGGATCTTAGAGAAGAAGAGAACTCTTGCTATGGAGAGGAGAGAAGGCTTGAATGGAATGAGTTTGGAAGTAGGCATGGGGTTGTTTATATAAGGGGGTTGACTTGCAGCAGAGGTCAAAATCTTCCCCTGTATATCTTCGTGCGAAAGAATCTCCGAATGAATCGCAACTAGATACCATTCTATCTTGGAAGGGTGTAGAAGGATCGTGAGAGTTGGTGACGCGCGAGAGGTGGAGATGGGGGGCTGGGCGGCATAGAGGTGGGGCCAGCCGGCCCCACTTGTTATCCTCTCGGGGTCATCTTTGTCTTGTGTGTTCCTAAATCTATTTCTTTCCCGAAAAACATATATTCGCATTTTATTTTGGAATGGAGGATGGCAGTGGTGTAATTATCATATAATAAAATCTAATTCATCAACTACCTCAAGTGGTTTATCAGGTTCTAAAAAGATTTTGAGACAGTGGTCATTTACCTTGAATAACGTACCTTCGTTGTTATGAAGAGTTACCGCTCCATGCGATGAAGTGCTGACCACTGTAAATGGTCCTTCCCACTTGGTTCGTAGCTTTCCATGCCCAAATAATCTAACCCTAGAATTAAAAAGTAATACCTTATCTCCGGGTGTAAATTCTTTCTTCTTGATTCTCTTGTCATGCCATCTCTTAGTTCTCTCTTTATAGATTCTTGAATTGTGATAAGCTTTCTCTCGCTGTTCTTCTAATTCAGAGAGTTGCATCTTTCTCTTTTCTCCTGCGGTTTCAAAGTCCATATTCCATCGCTTGATAGCTCAATGAGCTTTGAATTCTAGCTCCACAGGTAGATGGCAAGTCTTTCCATATACCAATTGATATGGTGACATACCCAATGGTGTCTTGTAGGCCGTATGATAAGCCCAAAGTGCATCGGGTAGTTTATCTTTCCATGTGGTTCCCATTTCATTGACCGTCTTCTGTAAAATATTCTTGATTTGTTTATTTGACGCCTCTGCCTGGCTACTTGTTTGAGGGTGATATGGAGTAGCAACATTGTGACAAATCCCATGTTTCAATAAATAATGATGGAAATTCCAGTCAGTAAAATGTGTTCCTCCATCACTTATCACCATTCTTGGCACTCCAAATCTTGGGAATATTATTTTATGAAACATTTTCTTGGAGTGTTTAGCATCAGCAGCTCTGCATGGCATGGCTTCAACCCACTTGGAAACATAATCAACTGCCACCAAAATGTACTCACAGTTCATTGACTTTGGGAATGGTCCCATATAGTCAATTCCCCAGACATCAAAGAGCTCAATCTGGAGGTTGTTAGTGAGTGGCATGGCATCATGTGAATTTATATTCCCATGCTTTTGACATGCTCCACATCTCTGGATGAAATCTTTTATGTCTTCATACATGGTTGGCCAATAGAATCCACTCTGCCAAATCTTTGCGTGAGTGTGGAATACCCTATAATGTCCTTCATATGGTGGTGAGTGGCATCTTTCAAGGATTTAAATGCCTTCCTCTGCCGGTACACATCTTCTTAGCAAGCCATCAACACAAACTCTGAAGAGGTATGGTCCCATATGTGGAGACAACTTTCATAAATGAGCTTCTTCTTATCCTCCCCTAGTGGTATATAACCTGCAACCATAAAATTGACAATATTCGCATACTAGGGGTCTGATCTGGAGACCTTGAAGAACATGTCGTCCCTCATCGAATCATTGATAGGTCATTTCTGTGGATTCTCAAATTGCATTCTAGACAAGTGATCGGCAACAGAATTTTCTACTCCCTTTTTATCTTTTATTTCTAAATCAAATTCTTGGAGTAGCAAAATCCATCTTATCAGTCGAGGTTTAGCATCTTTCTTAGTGAGCAAATATTTTAAGGTAGCGTGATCAGTGTAAACAATTACTTTTGCTCCTACTAAGTAAGATCTGAACTTATCAATAGCAAAAACAATAGCTAGGATTTCTTTCTCAGTTGTTGCATAATTAAGTTGAGCTCCTATCAGGGTTTTGCTAGCATAAACAAGTGCATGATGCTTTCTATCTTTTGTTTGTCCCAAAACTGCCCCACAGCATAATCACTAGCATCACATATAATTTCAAAAGGTAATGACCAATCAGGGGGTTGGATGATTGGTGCAGAGATGAGTGCTTCTTTAAGAATGTTAAAAGAATTCAAACATGCATCATCAAATTCAAAAGGAACATCCTTAGTTAACAGGTTTATCAGTGGTCTAGCAATATATGAAAAATCATTTATGAATCGGCGATAAAAACCACAATGACCCAGAAAACTTCGGATTCCTTTGATATTCACAGGTGGAGGTAGTCGTTCTACTACTTCAATTTTAGCTTTATCTACCTCAATTCCTCTTTCAGACACTATGTGTCCTAGTACTATTCCTTCTCTAACCATAAAATAACATTTTTCTCAATTAAGGACTAAGTGCTTTTCTTCACATCTTTACAAAACCTTGTCTAAATTTTCATGACAATCATCAAAAGTTTTTCCATAAACAGAAAAATCATCCATAAAAACTTTCATGATTTCTTCAATCATATCAGAAAATATAGACATCATGCATCTTTGAAAACAAGCTAGGGCATTACATAATCCAAAAGACATTCTTTTATAAGCATAAGTTCCATATGGATATGTAAAAGTGGTTTTGCTTTGGTCATCTGGGTGGATTGGAATTTGGTGAGATCCTGAATACCCATCAAGAAAACAAAAGAAAGAATGGTTCGCTAATCTGTCTAACATTTCATCAATGAAAGGTAGCAGAAAATGATCTTTCTTTGTTGCCTTGTTAAGTTTTCAGTAATCTATACACATACGCCATCCAGTGACAGTTCTTTGGTGGATTAATTCATTTTTCTCATTTTTAACAACAGTCATTCCCCCTTTCTTAGGTACAACTTGAACCGGACTTATCCACTCACTATGCGGCACATGATAGATGATCTCGGCATGCAAAAGTTTTAAAATCTCTTTCTTCACTATATCTCTCATCGCATTATTAAGCCTACGTTGGGGCTCCCTAGAAGGTGTACAATCTGGATCTGTAGGGATGCGATGGGTGCAAAGAACAGGACTAATCCCTTTAAGGTCTTGGAGTGAATAGCCAAACGCATAATGATGCTTTTCTAAAATAGTTATTAAGCGCAAAGATTCTTCTTGAGAGAGTCTATTACTTATGATCACAGGAGAATCCTATCATTATTGAGAAAAGCATATCTCAAACCAGAAGGCAGGGGTTTAAGTTCAATAGAGGGCTTAGGGGATTCTAGCAATTCATCGAGAGGATCGGGAACAGGATCATCCTCTTCCTCATCAATGAAGGGCTGAGCATCATCTTCTATGTTGGGTTCAATTGGGTCATTGAGAGATGCTACCTTAACCTCTTCTATTGGGTCTGATTCAGAAAGTGGCTCTACCTTAGTATTAAGAGAGCGAGTAATAGGCATAGAGAGCTCAAAATTTTTTCTAAGTTAAATATTCAATTTTCCCGTTTGTCCTTCTTGAATAAGTCTTTCTATTGGTTGCCCTATCAACACATCGAATTCTACTACATCGAAAATGTAGAAATTCAACAGGACTCGGGTACCATTAACAAAAATAGGATGGGCACACACAATTCCCAAACTTGGGACAATGTGTCCTGAAAGACTTTTCAGCAATTTGATAGTAGGGGCTAATGGCATGTCCTTTAGAAAATCTTGAGCAAATAAAGCAGACATGATATTAACACCTACTATTGGATTATAAAAAGTATTAAAAGGAGCTTTGTCAAGTTGGCACCGAATAACGATAGAGGGTGAATCTAAACTATCTCATGTGAAAGCTCTGATTCCTCTAACCACTCGTCGCTCAACACAGACACAAGCTCTTTTGTTGTCTTTTTAAAGAATTCTTTCTCAGAAGGGTCTATGAATGATAGATTTTATACTCTTGAGGTTTCTTCATCATATGATATTTTGAGGTATTTCCATAATCATCAAAAAATTCATCCTCGAATTCAAGCATAAAATCCAAAATTGGAGTTTTCTCCTCCTTCGGTGGTTCAGGATCTAGAATAGTTAAAGCTAGAGGTTGGGATGGTTCAGGCAAAATTTCTGGTTTAGCTATTTTGGTTTCTTTGTCTAACAACTTCTCATTCTCCTCAGGAAGGTTATCTACGATTTTCATAAGAATATCTTTAGTGTGTTCTGCAGTGATATGCATGAACGAACCTCCTGCGGATGAATTAAGATGTTTTATGGTTTTCTTATTAAGACTCACAAAGAAGTGTTGGAGAATAATGGGTTCAGCCAAAGCAAGATTGGGACCAGAATCTACAAGAGTGTTAAATCGTTTCTAGGCCTTACCCAAAGGTTTATTTTTCTGTTGTTTAAAAGTTAAAAGTTTTGCACGAAGTTTGACAACCTTATAAATGGGAAAGAATTGTAAACAAAAGCTAGAACTTAGGGCTTCCTAATTTCCTTTACTCCTCTTAACGTGACGTCTATACCAGTGTTTAGTTTTTTCGATCAAAGAGAATGAAAAAAGCTTCCATCATAAAGTTTCATTAGTTTTTCCGATCAAAGAGAATGAAAAAAGCTTCCATCATAAAGTTTCATAAGACATGCCCTCAATGTGAAGACATGCGCAAATCTGCTCAAATTCACGTAAATGGGAATAGGGGTTTTCATTAACTTCGCTAGAAAAAGATTGATCCTTAAGCATTGCAATTAACTCCAGACTAAGCTCATAACCAGATGATAGGATGGGTTTAGATGATTCGGCTGGCTTCAGACATAGGTCCGTGGGTGCTCTATATTGGTAAAGAAGGGTACATACAGTCTCCATAATAAAACTAAATAAAAAACTAAAAAGATAAAAGATAAAAGTATAATACAAGATTAAGCTAGACTCGAAGTTAACTCAGCAAACCGTTCCCTGACAACGGCACCAGAAATGCATGTTGGTATAAACTAAATGCACACAAGTTATAAGGTATCCACAAGCGCACAGATAAATCTATCACGTTGTAGCACTTCACCAAGATAATCCTGGTTTTAATATCGAACCCAAAGGAACAATATGTGAGTGTGTTCTAACTAGCTAGTCTATAAACTTAACCCGAATTCACAATCAATGTCAGACAATAAAAGGGGAATAAAGAAGACTACTAAGGACTGTCAAGTTCCAATCTCGATAAACTTTGTCAATTAAAACTCAATTCGTGGGCGATGTCTCCCAAGGAATAAAACCAGAGTTCCTTCCCTACGAGCACCAATTGGCCTACCAAATCCTATCGACAGGAGATGGACTGCAAAGGACTCAACGCAGCTATCACCTACGCGATCTACCACCTTCCGATCAATTAGGGGATATTCACAAGTAACCCTAGTCTAAGCACCAAGCTTACACTACAAATACTACTTCAATCAAGGAGCTACCAAGATCAAAGCACTCAAAAGACAGTTGCAAACTTGAAGAACAATAGAGACAAATTGCTTACTTGAATCAAAAGTTGATTACCAAAGAATCTTCGAAGCAAGCTCCAGAAGAACTTGATCCCGCAAAATAGAGCAGAAGAGAGCACCGACAGGCCAGAATTCTCCAGAACCTTGCACTCTATCTCTCTCTATCTCTAACTACGACTAAATCCTATGGAGGACTAATCTTCTCTTGATTACTGGTCTAGATCCTGATAGAATAGGAATTAGGGTTTCTGGCTCTAGATCTAACTTGACTTCAGGGGGTTCTGCCCTTTATTTACAGCCCAGGAGGTTGAATATGAGCCCTTGGATCAAACCGACTTCTTGTATGGCTGAGATGCATCCTTGGAGGCGGTGGAAGAATACTCTAGAAGCTCGTGGTGGCTTCCCACCACTGGGTGCCGGGCGGCACAGGGGTGGGGCCGGCCGGCCCCACCTGGTAGGCTCTCAAGCCCTGCCTCAGTGTGGAGTCCTCTGGTGTCTTCTGGAACCTTCCCGTGTATACGCCACAAAATTATCTCGTGATATCTTTTGATATTTAGATCCTCTTTGGCGGTTTTCTGTGTAAATCCTGCAGAAAATATTTATTCACCAAAATTCATGCAAACTGTCAGCAATAACCTCCTACTCTATAGTATTTATCCATTTTGATCATTTATGGAAGAAAGGTTGATAGTTCACAGTATACTTTAACTACCGTCAACACCATCCCATAGTGGGTGGGATCGTACGCACTTCCTGTGGGTCTATATCTAGATGGCGTGTATCATACCCACCGTTGTGATACGTTGTCTTGTTGGTGTGGCGTGGCACAGGGATGGCGCCTGACAGGACTGAGATGACTGCGGTCCCCTCGGTCCTTGTGAGGTCAGTGCGGCGTGCTCGCCCCTGTCAGAGCAGGTTTGTTAGGCAGGGCCCGACCTCTCCCCATCCCTTTTAGGGGTCGTGACAGGGGAAAGGTCATGTATCTGAGCGTCTCGAGCCTTGTGCAGGAGAAGGGTCATGAACACCCTAGCCTCAGCGTTTGGTCTACCCTATTCGGCTTTCACTGGGCCTTGGTCGTTTGGGCCCTTACTGACTGTTGCATTGCAGGCCACGCGGCGTGTTGACTAATTGGTGCTTTGGGACACTCCAGGGTTATGACCCCGACAGGTACCCTCCTGCAAAGAACGTCTCATCAGTAGCCTTGCTAATGGACACAACACATCCCTATCTTAATCAAAACAAATTAATTATTTTTCTAGACCACCCCACCTCACAAAATATATTATCTTAGTATTTGGCTAAAAAGAACCCTCCACATTTATTCTTAAGAGCATCTCTAAGAGTCTTTCTTAAACCCACTTTCTAAATCATCATTTGAAGAGTTATTTCAATTGACCTCGATATCTTTGTACCCTCCAGTAACTTTACTGACTTCTCCATCTTTGGAGAGGAAAAAATCTGGAACAGAGGAGAGTAATAGTTGTAGCAACTCCAAGAGACTCCCTATATCATTCCTAATTATTAGGAATAGGAATTTTGGTGAAAAAAATGCCCTCCAATAGCTTCTCTATTCCAGAGAGATAGAGGCCATCCCTTCTAGACAAAGTGAGGACAAAAGTGTAAGAGAGGTGTTATGCATATATGGGCTCATTCCACAAGGGAATTGGGCATAAGCAGCTTTTGGAAAGGGAGTTACATATCTAAATAAAGTAAAACATCTACAAAATTTTATTAACATACAATTTTAATAAATTAAAATAAATTATTAGTGTTATTATATGCGCTTTGTTAAGTGAACATTTTTCATAATCATGAAACTACAAATACATCTATTTATTGATAATGTATGTATGTTTACTTTAAATTTAACAATGGTATAACCCGGTAATTTAGAAGCATAATATGTAAATCTTTTCTTTAATTGCTTATATTGGTAATTTAGATGTAGATTTGATGGATATTTTAATTTATGATTTACTAGTCCATCAACCCGTGCTCTTGCATGGGACAGAATCTAAGAAGACATAAGCATTATTTACTACTTCTTAATACATTTAACTAATATTAAATTGTACTTTTCAATGTTCATTTTCTAACACAAAACCGTGCATTTGGACGGGCTAACGATTTGTAAATCTAAATTTCTTTATTTTTCTGTAAAGACAATAGATTCCTTACTTAATAGGTCATGAACAAATAAAGTTTCCACTAAAATTTGGGTACAGACTATTTAGAATGTCGTGGCAACATATGGAAACTATATAAAATAAGCCCCTCAATTAGAAAAACCTTATTCTCCCTCTATCTCTTGAATATATAGGTTGAGTACATTTTTTAATTAGGAAAAAGAGATAAGTACACATGTACATTTGTTCCATATAGTGCCCACAAACTATGTGATTAGGTTCAATTGAGATTTTCTGAAGCTCAATAAATAGACCAATTAGATTCAATTGGTCTTGATGGCAAACAGGTTTCGAATCGGCTTGCATTAACCGATTCACTCAAAGCTCAAGGCTCGAATGTCCAAGGGAGAGATGTGGATCCCTCAAGTGGAGACAAGGTTTGATGAGCCCATGGCTCCTCAAGATTCAACTACTATTTGTAAGAAGAATTCCAAGGGAGCAAATGTTTCTATTCCAATTGAATTACAAAAAAAATAACATGGAAGATCATTATTTTATCAAGCTTGGTGATTTTTATATTGACATGAATCACGTCAAGGAGGTGAAGAATAGCATCCAGCGAAGTAAATTTTTATGGGAATTAATCTGCTCAACAAGCTAGGAGAGAAGAAGAAAAGGAAACCAAGTATTATTCAGTTTGGTTCCATGCCGGCTATCGAGATCACGTGAAGATGCATCCTTTATTCTGTTTTACATAGTAGCCACAATATTTTATTATATTCTATCACGGGAACAAAAACCAGGTCTGTGTTAGCTAGTTATTAGTTATTAATTACGTGTTTGGGTTGAGTCAAGTCGGACGTGAGTCAGAGGCCTATGTGCCTTCTGGTCTAGTGCCGAGGCCTATGTGCCTTATAAGTCTGGCCTGCGTGCCACGTAGGAGATTAGGTTGAATTTTATCGTGGAGTTATTCCTCGTCGAGCCGCCACTCGTGAAACCCTAGTGGGTATTGCCGGGTCCTCGTGGATTTGTGTTGGTGTGTGATCGAGAATTGATTCTTGGGTTCGCATTGGTTCCTGTCGGAATCCGCTCTCTAGATCACGCTCTAATTGGAGTTAGAGCACGGGTTGGAGAACTTCTACTGCTTGGATTGCATCTACGTTGAGTACTTGTAAGCCGAGTATATTATCCTTCAATTGATTTTGTTTATCTACACGACTTGGATTTGCTTGTACGGATTGGTTGGAACCTACGATCAATTTGTCTACGTGATATTTATTCAAGCTATCCAATACTTTATTCTGAATATTGTCTTGCGTGAGGATTATCTGCCATGCTATCCTGCTATTGCCTCACTTATATTGAGTTTGGTTCAAATATTATCGCCGTCAGTTTCATCCAATCAAATTACTACTAGTGTGCTGCGCTTCTTAAATTAATCATAGCTATTCTCAGTTGACTGTGAGTGAAGTCATTATTGCTTAGATTTTTGAGTGCCAAATTATCTGATAATTATTGCCGTTGATTTGTACCGTGAAAGATTGGGAAAATTTTCGGACATCGTAGGCGTGTCCTTATCAAGGTTGTTGTTCATGAATTGCAAATTGAAGATACTCAAGAGGACAACAATGTTATCATAATTCCAGAAGACACTTGGGGGCAGGTGAAATCTCTTCAACTAGAACAAAAGCCCATTGATCCCATTGAGCAAGGGGAATCGGCTAAGAATCCTCCTCTAGAGCATGTCTATCAAGATGGGAAGAAGGAGGATTCTCATAAAGTTAATGAACGTAAAGGCCGTGACAAGCTAAAGAATAGAAGGCCGAAGCTTAGCTTCAAGAAACTTCTAGCTAAATATGAGAAGATAGCAGAAGCAAATGTCAACAATCGGCCAAAGAAAGTCCCATCATCAAAATTGAATCCAAAGTGTAAGTCTCAAGAGTGGAATTGGCAAGGACATAGATCTCATGCAGCAGCAACATATTCTCCTTTTGAGCAGCCAATTCCTATGTCATATGGACCATAACCGGCATATTTTCATCCTTATTCATCTTGGGGCTGGTTTGATCAAGAGGCACATGTTCCATCATATTTTAGGCCACAATATATAAAATATGCAGCTCCTAGATATTCAGAGAGATCATCATCTTGTAAAGACCGTTTTGATCAAAATCGGTCTGGAGCTCAACCAAAGAAGGTGGTAAAGCAAGTTTACTGTGTGAAGTATGATGGCCGAAAGAAGAAAAGTTTAGATCTGAATTCAACTATTGAAAAGTCGATTACATTGCTAAAAAATCTGGCTATTGATTGCAAAGAAGTATGGAAATCATCTATTGATATTCTAGGTGCAAAATTTGAACAAAAGAAAGTGAGAGTGCCCAAAATCAAGAATGATTTGCCGCTGTCTAGAACAGAAATAAAATCGATATGCTCAATCGGTTCACCAAAGTGGCAAGAAAAGAAGTTGCAGAAGCTTAGTGCAAAGAAGCTGAAAGAAAAGGGCTTAGCATGGGTTCCTAAAGGAAATATTCAAGCTCAGAAGGATGATGCTCAAGCAAGTGGTGCAACAAAGGTAAAGGAGAGAAGAAGATTCAAGAAACAATTGCCAAGTTGGAGGTTTGGCATCATTCATACTCTCTGCCTATGCCTATGTGCAATTCATCCCTTGTTATGCATACTTTTGTGGATGAATTCATATGGCCGATATTTTGATATCGCCCTTAGTGTGAAAATATAGCCGATGAATGCTTGCAACCATCGTGCTATTAGAAAGGCCCCATGGATTTTACTTTGATGACCTTCAAGCCCGGGGGTATGCTATATGTATTTTGACTTACTTCATGGATGTGACAATATGGTTAATCGGCTTGCAAATAAGGCCAAGGTGTTGGCATGATCATTATTTCTTACAACGGTGCTGTTTGAGACATCAAGCCGATTAAAGTTACATTTGCACCAAAATTCAAGCCGAATGTGAAGTTTTCTTATTCAGCTTGGCCAAATTGCAATCCATGAAGTATGACATGTTGAATCCTATGGTGATTCTTTACTAGTGGTGCAGCAAGTCGCTGGTATGTTTCGGTGTTTTAAAGAATCACATAATGCATATCTTGATGAGTGCCTTGACATCATTAACACTTTTGCCAAATTTTGAATTCGGCATATTCCAAGGTATGAGAATTTTAAGGTCAACATGTTGGTTCAACAAGCATCTAGCTATGACATCGGTCGACATAATTTTCACATCAAAGAAAGGCCGATGCAAGAAAACTTTGCTATTTTGTGTGCAGGAGCAGCAGAGTCGGCTGAGCTGACTCCCTGAGTCGGCTGAGCTAACTCCCCCTATCGGCTGAGCCGACTCCCCAAGTCGGCTAAGCTGACTCTCCTCTGGCTCGTTGGGTCGGCTCGACGAGGAATCACCAAATCGGCCCAATTTGATTTCCAGCAATGACACGGCCGATTTGGATGATTGGAGGACTCCCATATTGCGGTATTCACATGATCCAAATACCGAAGTTGATGAAGTGTTCAAAAGAGTGTAGAGTTTATTTTGCACCATGAGTTAAATCGAAGAATTACCGAAGACATGTCGCTGAGGTGTTTAGGATTCGATCAAGCAAGGACGGTTATGGGAAAAGTCTATGGACTTTGATCAAGCTCATCAAGAAAAGAATTGGGATAATCCAAGGAGGTAGCCTAAACTTTTGTTTGAAGCTCTATGGGCACATTGCATATTTGGGAATGGTGCTAGGTGAAAACCATGCGACCAAGTGAATAAGGAGCAGAAGTTTGGCAAAAGGTCACCAAATTGAGAAGGTCCTTATAGAGTTATCAAAGTGATATTTGATAATTTTTATCTGCGGGAAATGTTGCAAAGTGATAATCTCCCAAGAGTAATTAATAGGAGGTGCTTGAAAGGGCACTTTCCAAGTGTTTGGCAAGAAGCTCAAAGTGCTCTCCAAACAATGGCCAATACATGTATCGCCCTTAGAACAAATATGACCGATGTATGCATCGCCCTTAGATACTAGATAGCCGATGAGTTGGGTATCATGCTATTTAGTGCTTTAATTATGCATATATGAGAAGATGATGGAAAAACTGAGGATATTGCTCTGGATAAGTTCAAGATAGCAAATAGAAAGCATTGCTAGAATTTTCTGCACAAGACTGTAGCAATGGAATAATTTTGGTTTTGAAGATGCTTTTTAGTACGCAAGCTTTACTAAAAAGCAGGGGGCATATGTTGACACCCAAAATTGCCCAAAGAGCATAATGGACATTATCATTATGTTTCTATCATCAAGATGGCCAGAGATCATAGCCTGATCATCATATCTGGCGCATGGACGAGGAAAACGACTCTTTGGGTGCTGAACCAGTCAGAGTCGGCTTAGCCGACTGCCTAAGTCGGCTAAGCCGACTTGACAAAGTTTCTCAAAATCAAGAATAGACTGCACCATTGCATTCCTCTCGTCGAGCTGATCGAAAAATATATATGGATCGCCTCGTTTGAAGTCCGGATGAATTAATTATGAATTTCGGAAGATTTTCACCCGGAATTTCCTGCGCCAAGTCGGCTTAGCCGAGTCCCCCTGTCGGCTAAGCTGTCTCTCGCTGTTTTTAGCCCAGAAACAGTGTCCCAGGTCTGAGGAAGTTGGCTAAGCTGACTCCCGAGTCGGCTAAGCCGACTTTTGCCTGTTTCCCAAGCCGGTTTGGCCTACAAGTCGGTTTTGGACCTATTTTTGACGTGGAAAACTTGGAGAACGCATCTTGGAGATGTTTCCTACTGGGACAAGACCATCCCCCTCTATATATATGAGATGATCACGGCCGATTGAGTTCCCAACTATCCAATCGTCATACAAACAAATCAATCTACTCCTTTTACCCATTTTCTCTTCTCCTTCAACCTCCATGCTGTTTATCCCTTGTTCCACGACTAAGGATGACGTCCTAGGCTTGCTGGCCAACCTAGGGCAACCCGGCGACGTTCTTGCCCTGACGGGGTCCCTCCGGAGCGAGAGATTCGATAGTTTCTTTGCTAGTTTGCCTGAAAACTAGCCGGTTCTTCGTCACGTAAGCGCGATTGGTTATCCTTTGGTGGTTTGCTTGTAAACCACTCCATGCTTCACCACGAAAGAGTGATATCTTGCTGCGTTCTCCGGTCCGTAGCGGCCCGGGCATCCAATGTCCTTTCTGGTGTGTGATTCGGACCACATCCGACGTCAACAATAAGCCACAGACCCAACTTTCTCTGTGATTTGGTAAGGCCCAAAGAACCTGAAAAATAGCTTTTGGTTTGAGCGAGCAGCAACTAATGTCTGAACATACGGTTGTAACTTGACATAAACCCAAGAGCCCACTGAGAAGGAACATTCTGTGCAGTTCTTGTCAGCATGGTTCTTCATTCTGCTCTTAGCACGGGCAAGGTGCTGCTGAATTAGAGACTACATCACAGATCGCTGTTGTAACCAGTCATCCAATGAAGATACTGGATAAGCAGAAGAAGCATGTATTCCCAATTGCCGAGGTGCCTGGCCATAGGATGAAGAAGGGTGACTGGTTCAGAGCTGAGTGCCATGTTGTGTTGTACCAGAACTCTGCTAGATGTATCCAGTCAAACCATTTGGTGGGGTGGGCGTTGGACCCTATGCGAAGTCCAGCCGCAGGACTAGTAAACAATACAAGCTAGCTTTGGACTTGTCCATGTCCTAACTCTTGTTCCAGGCACACGCACAGCAGCACATACGTACATGGTTACTTTGGAGCAAAATTCCTAGCCAATCCTTTAAAATCGTAGGAGGTATCATCTAAATTCCTCTACTCTTAAAATGTTTTTTAGATCTATGAACTTGGCTTTGGGTATCATCCAGGTCTAAATGGGTACTAACCTGCTCTGTAGGTTGACGTGGCACACTAACTATAGTGACATGGCCCTTACATGTGGGGCCACTACTACACAAATCTTAACCGAGGCGGGCAAAAAGCCTTAACCGAGGTGGTTTTTGCAACTGCCTCGGTCAAAACGTCACGGTTAATCATGACCTTAACCAAGGCGGTTGCCCTACGCCTCGGTTAATAGAATAAAAAACAAAAAAAGGAAAACCCATGGATAAGCCCCGCGAGCCCATCCACGGGCCCGCTAAGCCCATCCACGTGCCACCGCCGTCGCAGTTGCTCGCCGGTGATGCATCCTCGCTGGACCGCTGGGATCCGCCCGCTCGTCTCTGGATCTGGTCGCCCGCCGCCAGATCCGCGCCCGCACCGCCGACCCGCCTCACCCGCGTCGCTGGCTCGCCCGCCTCGCCCACGGATCTGGCCACCATAGGCAGATCCGGCCACAATGATCGCAGATCCGGCCACCACTAGCGGATCCGGCCACCTCGCCCGCGGATCCAGCCACACGGGCAGATCTGGCCACCACAGGCCGCCGTGGTGGGGAATGGGCACCGTGGTAGGGGTGTCACGCCCGCCGGGAGGTGGTGGTGCTGCTCTAGCCGAGAGGAGGTGGTGCCACGCCCGTGGGCAGGTGGTGCCGCACCACGCAGCCAGCAAGCTCGAGCGCCGCCATGGTAGGGAAGAAGGGGCGCCACCATGGTAGGGAAGAAGGAAGGGAGAGGGGTGGGCTTGGGAGGGAGAAGGGGTGCCGACTCGGAGAGGAGAGCCGTCGGGATGGTAGGGCTCTGGAGAGGGAGAGGGAGGGGCGCGGTCGGGCCTCGAGAGGAGACCGATGCCGCTACTATCGGCAGAGGGTGATGGGGGAGGAGTGGGAGCCGGTCAGACTGAGGATTGGGAAACCCTAAGTTAGTTATATATGGAGACGGTAGTGGGCTGGTGTGGGCTTGTGGGTTGGGCCTGATTTACCGAGGCGGTTGGGTTAGAATGCCCGCCTTAGTAAATGATTTACCAAGGCGGTTGCACTAGAATGCCCGCCTCGGTTATACTCATTAACCAAGGCGGTTGGGTTATGTTGCCTACCTTGGTAAAGCATTAACCGAGGCGGTTGCTGAGCCGGCTGCCTTGTCACGAATAACCGAGGCGGGCAACCGGCCCAACCGCCTCAGAGGCCTATTTTGAAACGCCTCACAAAACATTTTGTGCAGTAGTGGGCTCATATGTCGGTTCAATATATTTCTATTTTATTTTTTGACCATTTTTTTACTGTACTTGATATGGCGCCACATAGAATGACTGACATGGCATCATATCAGATTAAAATCACCATCCAAAACTATTCAAGACGAAAAAAACAGTTTTAAAAAGCTAAGGTCAGTCAAAATCGAGTTTTGTAAATGGATGATTGGACCTACAGATGGCCATATGGCCTGAGGCCCATGGGCACGAACTACGGCCTGACATTTTAGCCCGACCCAAGCATGACATAGCCCGACAGCCGTTGTGCTCGTGCTGGCCTGGCCTAGGCATGCCTTGCATGGGCTGCTTCCTAGGCACGGTGTGCTGGCCCAGCCTGGCAAGAGAGTTGATGTCGGCCCGATGAGGCCCACTATAACAATATACAAGCCACCATCTCTCTCAAAACCTAGCACAACTCTCGATCTCCCATACTACAACCACACCCGCTCCCTCTGACTCTCACATTGACTCGTCCGTTTCTCTCCTCCTCCTCGCTCCTCGCCACGTGGCTATGGCAACCGTGCGGGCACGACCCCCTCGCCCCTGCACGGGCACAGTGGCATGCCCCCTACCATCGCGTGGGCATGGTGGCACGACCCCCCTTGGCCTCGCACAGGCATGTTGTCGTGGGCCTCCCGAGCATGATAGGCTCACCGGGCCATGGGCTGGGCCAACATGGCCCAAGGCTTAAAGGGCCATGTCCGTGCTTGAGGGGTAGCCTGTGGGCGCAACCTGCTAACTAGGTGTGTCATGCCACTGGCCGTGCCTTTGCAGGCCCTTGCCGTGCCGGGCAGTCTGTTTGGCCATCTATATTTTGACCATAGCGAAAGTTGAGGGATCAAAAAAAACTTTTTCCATAAAACAATGCTGGTCAACGAGAGAAGATAGAGATGGTCCTTATTGCCATGGCCCATGGGCTTAATTAGTGTCCTTTCTTTTTTTTCTATCAAGGGCACCTGCGGAGACACAGTGACAGGCTCTACTGTTCATGTTTCTTGACGACCCAGCGTCCATCAGAAATCGTCCAAATTGCCGTCACATTAATTTTTCTTATTTTCATTTCTCCCTATATAATCTCTATATAAGGCTGAAGCCCATTGGTTCAGTGAATAGCAGTCTGCTCTGCAATCCGTATAAGATCATTTGTGCTGGACTCAGCAGCTTCCGTCAGTGACTTCAATTTCGACCAATTGGAGTCATACTAAAATTTACCGTTTAATTAGCAGATGACGAAGCCATTGCGGACATTTGTGAAAGGACACGTATGGAGATGGTGAACCACTAACAACTCTCTAACTTGTCAGCCTTCCAAGGACACAAAATTCTCCTCCTACTACCCAGCCAACACGGGAAAGAGCATCACCTGCATAATAAGAATGTTTTCTTCTGGAGGTTTGTCTTATATATATAATCATAGTAGTTTATCACTGACATAGTCTAAAGCTGACCAAACGCACATGTAAAAGTCACAGTTTTTTTTTGACAACAGTAAAAGTCACAGTTAGAATACGCGAAACTACAAATAGCTTGCACAGTTGCACCAATGAATAGGCAAACCCACACGGCATCACACGGTGGAACCAAATGCTGACCTGGATTGGCGCCAGCTCTTTGGAATTAAATGAAATGACTAATGCTACTGAAGCATCCGATGGCATCATAGATGAAGACATATTGAGTCGTTAAGTGTGTTTTTTTTTTTTTGCAAAGGTGTAGAATTGCCCATAACTTTTGGAACTCTTACTCCCTCATCATAGTTTGGCTTCCATTATCCATCTCTCCACTCCACTGCTCACTGTACATATACACAGAGAAGCCTTACTCCTTGCATTGTGTTCGTTCAGGGCCAGATACATGGAGTTGGTGATGGGGGCAATGACGAGTATCATATCCAAGCTCGGTGGTCTGCTTGTTGGCGAATACAATCTGCGAAAGGAGGCGAAGGAGGAGATCAGATTTCTTCAATCTGAACTCGAGAGCATGCAGTCTGCCCTTGAGCTGCTCTCCAACAAACCGCCACACGAGCTTCATATTCAGGATAAAATTTGGGCCAGAGATTTGATGGAGCTGTCCTACGACATAGAAGATACTATCGACAGATTCATGGTGCACGGCAAGGGCACCGAATCGACTGAGCTGCATGGCATCAAGAACTTCATTGATAGGAGCACCGGTTTATTCCGAAAGGCTATGTTTCACCGCAACATTTCCACTAAGATCAGAGGAATCAAGAACCGTGTTGAAGAGGTGTCCAAGCTGCGTGACAGGTACAGGATCAAAGGTGATGTTGTTAAGCCTGTCACTGTTGATCCTCGTTTATTTGCTTGGTATGAGAAGGCCACAGACCTTGTTGGAATTGATGAGGCAAGAGATGAGCTAATTCACATCCTGATGGGAGAAAATGAGGTTTCCGACAAAGAGCAAGATCTGTCTCCATTGTTGGATTTGGTGGTCTGGGAAAGACAACCCTTGCTAACGTAGTGTATGAAAGGCTTAGAGCAAAATTTGATTGTTCAGCTTTTCTTTCAGTGTCACAAACACCTTGCAAAGAGAAATTATTCAGCGACATGCATTATCAAGTTACTAGGGAAAAGAATCCAAGCACTGACATTGAAGCTCTTATTAAAGACATAAGAGAATTCCTTGAGAAGAAGAGGTACGAATAGAACATCCCGATCAGTTTATAACCATATGATTATTTGTTTGTATAAAAATTTGCATCATAACACTGAAAGAACACAACTTCGGCCAAATATCACCCCGAAAGTTCCATTTTAGTAATGTTCAAATTTCTCTCCACGTCTTGATTAGCTATATCAGCCATGCATTGACTAACGTCACTGTAAATCATGAAAAAAATGCCAATATGAAATGATCACTTGTGTTCCTACTAAATTTATATTGCAGAGATTCATTCTCCTTCATGGTGTTAATGTTGCGTAATGACTAGAAATGGATATTCTTGTTTCCTCAAATGGAAATTCTAAACCTTTCAATACACTAGTCATCTTGATTTACTATCAATCTTTAATAGTCCCGCTGGTTAGCTTCACTTGGATACATTAAACAAGAATTTTCGACCTTGCTTTACTTTGCTAGTAACATGGCTTTATTGTAACCATGTGTGCAGGTACTTCATAGTAATTGATGACATATGGGACATCTCATTCTGGAAGATGATTAAATGTGCTTTGCCTGATAATAATGTTGGAAGAAAAATCATTACAACTACACGTATCCTCAGAGTTGCTGAACAAGCTGGAGGTGCTTATAAGCTGAAACCCCTTTCTCTAAATAACTCGCGAAAATTACTATTTCAAAGAATTTTTGGTAATGAGAACTACAATAGTGAAAACACAGAAAAATGTCCCATTGAAGAGCTAGCCGAAGTATCCGATAAAGTACTAAAGAAATGTGGTGGTGTACCCTTAGCTATTATTACAATGGCTAGTCTGCTGGCTTATAAAGCAAGAAATGAAATGGAGTGGTATGAGGTCTACAACTCCTTTGGTACAAGTCTGGAAAGCAATTTAGATGTGGAGAATATGAGAAAGATTCTATCATTTAGCTATTTTCATATGCCATCACATCTAAGGACTTGCTTATTGTATTTAAGTATGTTCCCAGAAGATCATAAAATTGGTAAAAATCGGTTGATATGGATGTGGATAGCAGAAGGCTTTATCCAACCTGAGAAACAAGGGGACAGCTTATTTGAACTCGGGCAGAGATACTTCGATGAGCTCATAAATAGAAGTATGATCCAACCCATACATGATCGGTACACTGGCATGACAAAAAAATGCCGTGTACATGATATGGTGCTTGATTTTATCCGCTCCTTATCAAGTCAAGAAAACTTTCTGATTGTACATGATGTGGATTGCACATCTCAATCAAATATGATCCGGAGATTGTCCCTTCAAAATGGCAAGGAAAGTCATGCTATGACTCAGTCTACTATGAGACTGGAACAAGTAAGGTCAGTTATTGTATTTCCATCAGCTGTTAATATAATGCCAGCCCTTGGGAGCTTCCGAGTTGTACGTGTACTGAACTTAGAAGGTTGTCATCTTTCACAACGTTATAGCCTTAAGGATATAAGAAATTTATTTCACTTGAGGTACCTGGGACTAAATTACACAGGTATTGCTCAGCTCCCTAAAGAAATAGGAAACATGAAATTTCTACAAACACTGGACATAGCGAGAAATAAAATTTCTAGCTTGCCATCAACGGTGGTTCAGCTAAGAAATTTGATGTGCCTATACATTGACCACTCTGCAAGAGTGCCAAACGGGATTGGGAACCTAACATGCCTCCAAGAGCTGCTAATACTAGGAATTGACAACTCTAACAATGATATCATAGAAGAGTTGGTCCAGCTAACAGAATTGAGGGTGCTATCTATTTTCTTGAGAGAATGGAGCGACAAGCTGGCCGGATGCCTATGCAAGCTGCAAAAGATCAAGAGGCTATATATCAAGTCTGGTTTTGATCAACGCAACGTCGGTGGATTGGATGCCTGGGTCGCCTCTCCTCATCTCTGTACATTGGGTACAGCACAGAGCTGTTGGTTCTCAACGCTGCCATCTTGGATGAACCCGGGGCTTCTTCCACACCTCTCTGCTGTGTCCATTGCCGTGAGGGAGCTACAACAAGAGGATCTCAATATCCTTGGGAGGTTCAAAGCTCTCCGCTACCTCAATTTGGAGGTGAACCATGAGAACCTTGGAATCCATGGCGCTTTCATATTTGGCTCTGGTTTCTTCCCAGACTTAGTACGCTGCGAGTTGGGATTTGTAGGGCCTGTGGTATTTCAGCAAGGAGCTATGCCAAGGCTCACAAGTCTATGGTTCAGCCCGTTCTCTGTGCTGGTAGATAGAGAAATCGACGGCAGCAGTGATTGCTTGGATTTGGGCCTAGGGAACCTACCATTGATACAGGAGGTCGTTGTTAACCTTCGATCTGAAGGCGCCAGTGAGGAGGAGGTGGAAGAAGTGAAGGCAACACTGAGGCATGCAGCTGAAATGCATCCCAATAATCCTACACTTAGAATCCGATGAAGTTGGTACATTGACCGCAGGAAAGGTGAAAGTTGTAACCTCTTGTTTCTATGCTCTCCCAATCTTATAATCTTTATTCACCTGTTTTCATCATGAAGAAAAAAATCTCTGTTCCTGTTGCAGGTTCAGGTTAGTGATGGCCAATGGACACAACAGGCCAAAACTCAGTCTGGGAGTCAGCATATCTGGATAATTTTACCTATACGTTTTTCTTAGTAGTCATGTTATTTACTCATGGCAATGGAATGTCAGAGGTCAGGATAGAAGAGTTGGGCCAGCTAACAGAATTGATGGTCCTATCTATTTTCTTGAGCGAATGGAGAGACAAGCTGACCGGATGCCTATGCAAGCTGTCCCAACTCTCACATCTTATAATATTTATTCCCCTGTTTTCACCATGAAGAAAAAAATCTCTGTTTCTGTCACAAGTTCAGGTTAGTCATGGCTAATGAACACAAATAGGCCAAACTTGCCCTGTGACTCTGTGACTCTGCATATATGGATGATTCTGCCTATCCATTTTCTTAGTAGGCATGTTATTTACTCATCGCAATGGAAATGTCAGAGGCCAGGATACATGAGGAGGAAAATTTGCAGCTGTGGTTGTAACTGGGATTTTTGTTTTCAAATTGTTGCATTGTCAAAGAATTAGTGAAATCTCATTCTCACTTGTACATCGGCTTTTGGCAAGTCCTCTTCTTTAAGATGGTTATGATTATGTTTTTTTTTTGTGTGACAAAATTATCTTGATTGTGTCGTCAATTTCAGAAAACACATATATGAGTCTTTGCACAAATATATCCTTGATTATTTCTGAGTATGAAATGGAAATTACTACTCAAAATCGACAAGTGGTCCTCAACTCTAAGTGTTCTTCTCAACCTACAAGTGGTCTCTCTCATCTCCAAGTGGTGCTCAAAATTGATATCCTTATTAGTGTCATCAAGTGGTGTTCCAGGTTCCTTTGTTGCAATTGATGACAAAGGGGGAGAGAGTTGTCAAAGATATCAAGAATTGTTGACAAAGGGGAAGAATGGAAGCAATGACAAAGGGGAGAGAAGAAAAGATGCAATATTGAAAATTCATGAACAAGTGAAGCACACAAGTAGGGGTTGCAAGCTCATGGACTTTATTTGTTTTATGCGTTTGGTTGTGCATATCATATCATTGCTTGCACTGCAAAGTTTAAATTCATCTATATTTTTGTGTGGTGTTTGCTAGACCATAGGCTTGAATGATGAAATGAGCTCTAGGTGTAGATATTTGAATCCCTTTGTGCTCTAACATGGTTGTTAAGCATGTTGTATTTCAAATGGTATCTATAATTTCAAATGGCAAGCATTCCAAGTTGTCAAGTGGTATATATCTAGCTAACCATGGTGCTAAGGAGGTTTCCGAAGTGATAAAGATTTTGCTTATAAAGGTTTTACTAATTAGTTGAGATTGCATTTTGGGACACATCTTGCAAACCAGTGCTAAAGGTGTTGATTGTCCTGTAGAACACATTTTGAAAATGCTAACTCAGTGCAAAATGCTAACTCACATTTGCTTAGTTGAGATTGCATATACTTAGATGAGATTGAAGTTGATCTGGTGCATTGGCTTTGAGTGTTAGCATCTATTGGCACTAGAGGATCATCTTGGCCACAAATTTATTGTTACTCTTGGTGGTTTCTGCCATCTAGATGGCTTGGAGGTAGTGGGGCTCTATGAGGCACTCCTTTGAAGATTGTCAGGTGCTCCTGAGGAGGATTTGTGAGGGGGGCTCTCATGCTCATTCCCCACTAGCGAGGAAAAGAGGAACTCTAGTGGATCGAGGCTTGTGGTGTACCTTGTGATCAAGCTAGCTCATACACAAGTGCTCATGTCAGCGCCAATCTTGAGGGGTTCTTGAGCTTGTTGAGGAGCGATGATCCTTAGATATTGTCAGGTATCAAAATACCTAGGGTACCCAACAGGGGGTAAAATACGGCACCCTGCACATTTCTAGGCCCATCGTAGGGAACCCAAAAAAGCATTGACAGCGTGTCAGCCGCTCAAGGCGAAAAGGCAAACTCTATCTCGCCCGAGCCTTGCAGAGAGACCTCGGGCATGATTGGCGTCTCGGGCAACATCTCTCCGCCTCGCTCGAGCCCCCGCAGTGTCATTAAAGGCGCCAGACCCCCCGCGGCGCATTTCCGCCTCGCCCGAGGGGCACGTGGAACCCTCTGGCAAGACAGGGAGCCACGGGGGCCCCCAACACGGTGCTCGCTCCATTGATGTGATGGACGTGACCGTGCACAGTCAACAGGGGCACAGGAACCATGCCCTAACTCGATATGAACCCGGTCATTCTACCACAACGACATCCATACCTCCACAGCAACAGGGGTGATGGCAACTATGCCACCTAACCCCCTCGCTACGAAAATCCCGACGCATGCCGCCCACCTTCTCGGCACAGAGGCGTACAAGTCAAATCATGGCCCCAGCACATTGCACCAGCGAATGGAGAAGCCAAAAGATCAACACCCCGTACGACTCCATGCTACATGAAAACTGCTCCCACCGGATAAGGAGGAGGACGATTATGCCCGAGGCCACCTTTTTTGCCTTTGTCTTTCATTTTTTCCGTTTTCACCCCTTTACCACACATGTAACCCGAGCCCTTCCCTTAGAAGCTATAAAAGGGGAGGCAGAAACCATGACGAGAGGGGGCGAAAAAAGAGAGGAAAGAGATGAAACGATCCAGCAACAACAGCTAGAACCCATCTCAGTCGAAACCACCACCACCACCACTCAAGAGACATGGGACCTGCTTCCTCTCTCGAAATCTTGTAACCTCTACTACGAGCACCCCGGTGCAAGCCAACACGAACCACAGTGAAACCCACTGAATGTAGGGCCGTTCATGCCCGAACCAGTATACATCCTTGTGTCCGCTTTGCACACCATCAAAGTTTAGACACGCAGAGACAAATTCACTAGTCGCTCTATTTAGACACCTGGTCCTCTAGACACCGACAGTTGGCGCGCCAGGTAGGGGCCTTCTGCGCGTCACAATCCATCTACTAGATCTTGATGGCCAATCCCCGCATCCGCTTCAACCTAGGCTGCCATGTCCGGTTCGGGAACCTAGATTTCATCTCCACGGGAGTGGACTATGATCTGGTCCTTCTCACCCCTGATGTCGACATCGACGCCATCTTCGAAGCCCTGTCTAATCTTCGCCTAGGCATGGATGAGGGGCAGGCCCTCGAGAACAACTGCCTAGGAGGTTCCCAAGGCCAAACGACGCTGGCCGGTAAGCCACATGACCACGGGAGGGCCCGTGGCCAGTCTTCGACCACAATACGTTTTGATCCGTCTGCGGGGGAGATTCTCGCAGATCTACTGACTCACCATGCGCAGGCTATCACGGAGGTACTCGCGACTACTGAGACAGCTTCTAGCACTAGCTCCAACAAGGACGACAGCAGATGGGCTGGCGCCGACTTCTATGGGCTCGACGACCCAGGGGCGCTACGACGTTTCATCGGCGTCTGCGACTACCTCCTCGACAACGGTGACTCTGATAACGACGGCTACGAGCTCACATGACCATAACGCCGGAGGGTGGAGGTTGCTCATGGTGCTGACACACCATGATCGGTAGATCACCACATCATTCCCTGCCCACAATCTATTATTCTATTCGAACATAATCTTTTCATACTGATGAAACCGTTGCATGTTATCTGCTAGAATTTAACTCATCATTTATGTGCTAAATCATGGGTTATATTATCAGCGATAATTATGCGATACATTTCTGCCCTTTACGGTCCAATCACGGCATAGAGTTCGAAGACTGGCCCATGAAGGGTTCAACAGCTGCTCCGAGCCACCCGAGTGAGGGATGGTACGAGAAGGGGCAACGAGGGGCCAGTTCCCAGATGCACATAGCGTCATGGGCCTTCTCGAACCATGTTCAAGTCCTGGTTGGTTTATGATTCGAGAGTTTTTTTTTCTGAAAAAAGGCAGCGAGCCCTCGGGGACGGTCGAGCGACCCCGAGAACTCCACGAACCAACCGCCGAGAAATTTTAAAGCTGGTCACTAGCTTACCTCAGTCAGATCCCCGCGAACGGGGACCGGGGCTTCACTTGAACCGACCCGATTGCAACTCAACGGGCACCACGGCTCGACCCAGCGATGGAAGCCGTGGCGTTGCCCAAACCCTCCTCTTTCCGAAAAAGATGCATAAGGGATATGCTAACCAAGTCACTTAACTGGCCCCGCGCGCCAGTAAGGACTTTGAAGGACCCGGGGGCAAAAATGCCCGACCCACGAATGAATTTTCCTAAGCGTCCCAACGGGCCAGCGATCCTAAGACTTAGGCAAGAGAGCCCGACCCCTCCTCGGGGGCACGGGACCTGGGGGCAGAAATGCCCGACCCACGAATGAATTTTCTCGAGCGTCCCAATGGGCCGACGATCCTAAGACTTAGGCAATAGAGCCCGACCCCTCCTTGAGGTACGGGACCTAGGGGCAAAAATGCCCGACCCACGAGCGAGCTCTCCCGGGCGTCCCGACGCACCCACGGTCCTAGGTAATGGCAGGAGCCTCGATAAGGACGTGTCTGACCCTGCCTCGGGACGTGGGAAACTGCTACACTCAAACGTTCGATCGATCTACGCGAACACAAGTTAGTTCCTCTCCAAAGAAAACCGTCAATAGGCAGGGTTTTGGCGACTTCGCCAAAACCACTATTGACAATCGATACAAGACGAAATGATAGGATTGGAGAAATAAAACATAACAACAATCAAACGAACTGATTTCTTAGATAGATCATTTTACATTCATGGGGTAAGGGGGTCCTAGACTAGGCCAATGGGTCCTCGTTGAGAACCTGGTGCGCAGGGACCAGGGCGGCGACGACATTCGCCACTGTTTCGAAGCCCTCAAGGAGGTCCTCGTAGTCTTCGAGCCCCTCTCCCAATAGGAAGCCCTCGACGTCCTGGAGCTCCACGTCCGTGGCCGCCTGGGCCATCATCAGCGCGACGGCCACCCCTTGACGAATGCCGCACTCGATTGCAACCCGGATCAGCGCTCGCGCACTGAGAAGGCGCTCCTCCTGGCGCCCCGCCGGAGCACGAACAAAGTTCGCCAGGACATCGGTGGCGTCGCGGAGGGACTCTACCTCCGTGAGCAATTCTGCCCAAAACAAACGATGGGCATTAGACTTTAAGATCAACTAAATGAGTGAAATGAGGAAGCGGTAAATTACTCACCCGCACACCAGCGGTTGGACTCCATTCACTGCGAACAGGCGAGTGCTGCCTCCTTCTCCAAGGAGGTCACCACCGCCTTCACGGTGGCCAACTCCTCCCGTTCCTCCTGAAGTGGGGTAGGAACACCCCAGGCCGCCGCATTCTGGGCCTGCCCGTACCCTGATGAGGAAACGATACCGGGATTAAGGCGACGACGATGAGAAGGTGCACTGTCCCCTTCTCCCAGCGTACTCACACGAGAAACCCTGGACGAGTCACCGTGCTCCATGGCTAAGGTGGCGAGAAGAAAGAACAAAAGAGCAAGGACAGAAGAAGAGAGATGCCAGGGTCAGGCACCCCGACTCAGGATATAAAGGGCCCCGGGGAGGCCTTTCAACTCCCAGGCATTCAATATGCCCAACTGTCCCGCTCATCTCCCAAGGGAACCGCGTCGGTCTCACGCCATGCCTCAAGAAGGTGAACTGTTCTCACGGGCGGTTTACACACCGATGTGATAACGGAGCCTTGTCGAAAGATAACCGACTAAACACGAACCACCCACCCTCTCGCTCACCACAACACGAAGCGTCACAACAGCAACTGCCCAGCGCGACCCCTCATCTTCCCCAGGCGGGCCCACTCGCTCGATTCAAAGCCCATGAAGGGATAACTCATCCCTCCAAGGCCTCGGGGGCTACACCTAGTGGGTGCGCTCGTGCACACCCACCGGATAGTCTCCTCAAAAACAAACAAGCCACAATAAGGCCCAAATAGGATGACGAGGGCCCACGCATACCCCTCCGTTCTGCTAAAGAGCACAAAGGAAACAATACGACAGCCGAGAGGCCATCCGGTCAGTCCCTTGCAGCGCGTAGGGGCTCGGGGGCTTCTCCTACATCCCAACCTAGCGAATGGTCCACACCAAGGCCACAAGGGCTCCCTGCCCGACCCACGGTCATAGTGGAAACACCACACTTGCTCGATTATAAGCCCTTGAAGGGATAATCCATCCCTCCAAGGCCTCGGGGGCTACACCCACCGGGTGCGCTCGCGCGCACCCACCGGACAGTCCTTCCAAAAACAAAAACAAGACAAAACTACCCATTGTCTCTCGTTCTCAAGCCTCTGAAGGAGTGCTCCACTCCTCCATAGGCTTGGGGGCTACTGTCAGGTATCAAAATACCCAGGGTACCCAACAGGGGGTAAAATACGGCACCCTACACGTTTGTAGGTCCATCGTAGGGAACCCAAAAAAGCACTGACAGCGTGTCAGTCGCTCAAGGCATGAATGACAAACTCTATCTCGCCCGAGCCTTGCGGAGAGGCCTCGGGCACGATAGGCGTCTCGAGCGACATCTCTCCGCCTCACCCGAGCACGTGGAACCCTCAGGCAAGACGGGGACCACAGGGCCCCCAACACGGTGCTCGCTCCATCGACGTGATGGACGTGACCATACACAGTCAACAGGGGCATGGGAACCACGCCCTGACTCGACATGGCCCCGATCATTCTACCATGACGACATCCATACCTCCACAGCAATAGGGGTGATAGTGACAGCAGCTGTGCCACCTACCCCCCTCGCTATGAAAATCTAGGTGCACGCCGCCCACCTTCTTGGCACAGAGGTGTACAGGTCAAAGCATGGCCCCGGCATGTAACACCAGCGAACGGAGAGGCCAAAAGATCAACGCCCCGCACGACTCCACGCTACATGAAAACTACTCCCACCGAATAAGGAGGAGGACGGCTACGCCCGAGGCCACCTTTTTTGCCTTTCTCTTTCATTTTTCCAATTTTCACCCCTTTACCGCAAATGTAACCCGAGCCCTCCCCTTAGAAGCTATAAAAGGGGAGGCAGGGGCCACGACGAGAGGGGGCAGCAAAAGAGAGAAAAGAGACAAAACGATCCATCAACAACAGCTAGAACCCATCTCAATCGAAACCACCACCACCACCACTCAAGAGACCTGGGACCTGCTCCCTCTCTCGAAAGCTTGTAACCCCTACTACAAGCACTCCGATGCAAGGCAACACGAACCGCAGTGAAACACACTAGACATAGGGTCATTCATGCCCGAACCAATATACATTCTTGTGTCCGCTTTGCATATCATCAAGGTCTAAACGCGCAGATACAAATTCACTAGTCGCTCTGTTTAGACACTCGGTCCTCTAGACACTGACAGGTATACCTAAATGTGGATATAGGTGACTAGCAAGTCACCAAACCATGGAGATATATCTTGTGTCATCCTCTACTTGTGGTTTGCATCGTATCACTTGCTCTTTACTTGTGCCTTTTCAATTGCTTGTGTAGCTGCCTATCTCTAGTGTTGTAGCTAGTTGTTTTACTATCCCTCGCTAGATTTATGTAGGTGTGCTCCCTAGGCTTGCTGGAGTGGTGGTAGTAGTAGTGGTTATTACGGCCTCCTTTACTATTACCTCTTGTGCCTAGTGTTGTTGCTTTGTAGAATTTTTTAAATAGGCCATGCACCACCCCCTCTAACCATTGTGCAGTCCTTTTTAGCTGCATGATGTCAATCAAGAGTTTAGCCCGATGGGTGATGGGGGAGATTGTTAGGTTCATTCTCACATCAATAATTGACAGTGGGGGAGCACATCATGTAAGAGCGGGTAGCTCGTAGCTATCACACTAGTCTTTTGGGTTGACTTAGACTAAGGCCTTAGTTTGTTATGGGCTCCATTGGACCAAGGCATGAAGGCACTAGCTCAAGTGTATAGCGAACTAGGCTGGATCCGCTACACACTCTAACAGTAAGCCTGGCATGGAGGGGAGACCGACGAGGAAGACTAGCCCAGCAAAAAGGAGAGCCTAGCAGGAGTGTCGCCCATTGGGAATGGAGCCAATGGGAGGTGAGCATGGCCAGAGGAAAGTCCAGAGATGAGGGAAGCATGGCAGGACAAACCAAATCTTGCCAATGGTAAGCCAGAAAGGAGCCTCATTAGACGATCAAAAAGCCGCTGGCGAGGTCGCATCATTACACTCCTTTTCTAGCACCGACGAGCTTGAGGAAGGACAGGGAATGGCCCACCCAAGAGAGAAACCTTGTGGAGGGCTCAAAGACTCTAAATCCAGCCGAGGCCAAGTGTTAGGCAACGACGAGTGGGTGACGCCAGTGTCAATCAATGAATAGTATGGAAGGGTGGGAGGTGGGTTGGAGAATTCCCAATAGAAAAGTCGAGGCACCTAGTTGACCCCTAAGATATGGGGGGTTTAGGGGGGGAATTTGGGTGACTCCTTTATTTGGGGCTGATTAGTGGGGGCGTTGCACCTCTTTTTTTTCTCCACCCCTCAAACCTAGAGTAGGTTGTGAGTTTAGAATCCCTATTGAAGATGCTCTAATCCATCCACGTCCAAGCATATTTGGATGCGCATGTATTCATTTCGATCCACATGTGTTGAAGTGGATTGGAGTGGAATTAAACTAAGTTCCATTGCATTCCACTCTAACACACGTGGATTGAAGTGGATACATATGCATCCAAATAAGGCCTAAGAAAGTTTATTTACTGTCTTGTTTAGCATGCCCACAACACCAAACACAGGATTGCTCCGTGGCAGCAAGCCTACCAGCAGGCATGGGCGCACGGCCACGGACGAGGAACAGGGGAAGAGAAAATTACACAGGATATCTGACAGCCTCTTGATGATGATGCCGTTAAGCATGGTCGCTCGTTTCCGATGTAAGCTAATTGATATTACCGTGATTCATTGCATTTGCAAGTAGTAGTACATAGCCCAAGAGAGGCCTTTTTTTGGAAAAAAGATTACGGGTAAGGGCAATGACATTATTGTGCAAACAGTGAGTCAATGACCTGATGCTCTGTTTCGGTGTGCTCTGTTATGTAAATAACTGCATGTCTTCCAATCTTGTTTGTGCCAACAAGCTTAATAGAAAGCTCAAGAAGATTTTTCACATTTGCAAACTTTTCATCATTGCGCATATCAGTAATGTACAAATTGAGTTGAGAAGGAAGAGGGAGCAACTCTAACTCTCTAAGCTTGAAAAATCAATAGGATAAAATCCAGCAAGCTTACAATTTGTCTGTACAAATCAGCAGATGAATTGATAGGACTGAATGAAGCCATGCAAATAAGAAATTGTGTGTTTACCGCATCAAAACTTTCATCAAGCTCCTAAAGCTGCCTATCAATGACACTTCAGAACATGTCAACACGAAAACGATGAAGATTATTGATCTTGATAAATAACCTCCCATCCCTTCCTACATGCCTGTAGAATGTGTCCATATTTGGAATTTTGATTTTATTATTGACACAAAATGAGTCCACATCTTTAAAAAATCCTCCCACCCAACATCCTGCCGCAATTGATGCATTGGTAGCTTGGTCAAAGAAACGAGTTCTACTGCATTGACAATATCTTCATCCTTCTTCTGCAAGGCATGATTCAAGTCCGCCGTGGACCCTAGTACTATTCGCATCAAGTGTGCCATGAAAACAAACTCATATGATTAAAATATTGTCAACATTGTTTGTGCCTCGGAGCACTCAACACTGAGAGAGATCATTGCAGAACAAGGCCATAAGACTGAAATATTGTCAAAATTGTTTGTGAGCACTCAACACTAGTAATCCGCCTCGATGATCTTGCAATTTTTAAAAAACGCTGAACTAGTAGTATTCAAGCCTGGCATTTGTATATGCAAAGTTGCAAACACCATCCCTTTGTAAGTAGCCCGCAACCTGTATTTTTGGGTTGATCTCTGTTTAATAAAATTTCCAGGTGGGGTCCTCTCCCCTTGTCCTCTTAAAAAAATATATATTCAGCTTTATTAGTAGAGCTACTTTTCGAGCCAAAGCCATAAAAAACTGATTCACCTGTGAAGCTGAGCTATACCAAACAGACCATTAATCAACAGCTTACCATGCATTGAAACAAGATCTCTGAAGCAGAAACAGTTATTATAGATATATTGCGCGAAAGTTCGAAGGCTTGCAAGTTGCAATAATGATTAACCATATCAAAAACCCACACGTCATCACACATACGCGTTGTATTGAAGACCAAATACGCGTGGTTGACCTTGTTCTGCAACTTGCCGGAGCACGCGGTTGCCTTCCTTGAATAACTGCGTGGCACTGGCACCACTTGCGTCTATGTGTACCGAAGACCAAATATGCGTGTTTGACCTTGTTGTGCAACTTGCCGGAGCTTGAGGTCGCCTTCCTCGAATGCGTGGCACAGGCACCACCAGTCCACCTCCTTCGGGCTGTGCCTGCAGTAGCCCACATCTCGCGACGGCACCACCTTCTTCATCTTCCTTAGACAGGTCCCAGGTGGTACCTACCTGTCAGTATATGTGTATGTGTATGGAGGGGCTGCCAGGTGGGGCCTGGGTATCAGGCAAGCAGCAGCAGTGGTTAAAAGGGGAACCATCAGCCTGAGAAGGGCATCGAAGAATTATTCAGAAACTCATCTCCCTGCTACTATTCTTCTTCCTTCTCAAGTCTCCCTCTCTGCACCTAGATCCCTTGCTTCTAGGCCCTTCTAGATCCTTCTCCTGCTGCTCCGACCTCCCTCTCTCCTGAGGTCTTGTACCCTGCTACTCTAAATCGAGTTACCAGTGAATCAAGACATCGTGGTTGCTAACACTACCCCGCTACCTTCCCACCTCTCCCTCTTGCAGCCTCCTGCTCCTCAAGTTGCCAGTCAACCTGATTTCTCCGATTGGAAGCCAGGCAATCATCTCAAGGCTAGCCAGGTTCCTCTTCATATTCGGATCGCCGATAGAGGTAGTAACCTCACAACCCTTCTTGAACTTTTTCACTTTCCCTTTGCTGTTGTATCCGACGATCATCCTCTGTGGGGTGGGTGGGTGTTGCCAAGTGCCATGGAACCAGACAGGGGTGGAGCTATATTGCTTGTTGTGGGTGCGGCTGCACTCACACAAAATTTAAAAAACAGTAGAAAGAGTCAAATTTTCATCATATTTGCACTCATATATCATAGATCCTTACACCTACGAGACAAGGCACAACGTGCAACCCCTTTGACTTTGCTCTAGCTCTGCCCCTGGCACTAGAGACATCGGTCAGCTTTGCTAGCTAGCGTGGTTGACAGAGATCCGCTGGAAGGCAGACGGCGGCAAGATAGATCAGCCCACTATAGTCGGGAACATCTCAAACCGCCATACCTAAGTCTTCACAAGTCCTTTTTTGCCTTTAGGTATATATCTATATATACTTGTGTTAAAGTAATCCTTTTTTTATTATAGTTTTTCAAGAATAAAAAAAACTTTCCGATTCATGTTGATTGTTCTCTCCGATTCAACTACCTTGACCAGGAATTATACATGTAAATTTTCTTCAGATTTTTTTTCAGAATTTAAATGTTCATTTTTGTTACCATCTACAACGATTGTTCGTAGTTGTATACTTTAGGTTTTCCTTTATAATAAAAACTGTATAATTTAGGTCACCGAGAGAGATGTAATTTTCGGGTTACTATAGGAGCGTTCCTGCAAGGAAAAAAAAACAGCTGTTGCAGCAGCTATGGCTTTTCTCACTCTCTCCAATTACTCTTGCCCAGCCACTGCGGCTGCAGCAGCCAGCTGCCCAACACCCCCTATATACACAAGGATAACGGGAGGAGTGTGTCTCCACGCACCAGTGACAGATCCTCAGTCTGCATCCTGGTTGAGACCCTAGCTGTTAGCACCTAGTAATCGGCAGCTGCTTGTTTGTGTCATTGTGTTTCTACAGGGGCTTTTGAACAGTCACGCATGGAATTCCGCGCTTGGCGCAGAAGACAACGTGTATGGTGGACCGACAATCAACTGCCTGTTGCTATGCTGACAGGTCGTGTAACCTATAAATGACTAACAGAGGTTACTGATAATTTTTGTAAGGAGCGAGAACTTGGTGCTGGCGCGTCCGGAAAGGTTTTCAGGGTAGGACCACTATACCATGCCAAATCCCTTGTATAACTCACAGTTAAATATGAGGAAAAAAACTAAACCAACACTGATACTGAATTTATCAAATAATAATATGTTTTCATTGATAGGGAGTGACAAAATATGGAGAACAGGTTGCGGTGAAGCTGCTATACCAAAGACCAGGACTTGACGATCATCTATTCGAGAATGAGCTCAAGAATCTTATGTTCCTCAAATCTTTGCCATTGCAACGAAACACATGAGGTACCAGTAGAGTTCAATGGAAGAGTAGTTTTGGCTGAAAAGACCAATAAAGCACTCTGTTTTGAGTATATGGAAAATGGGAACCTTAAGAGGCATCTTTATGGTACGACGTTGCTTCAAGTCGAGTACATATAGTATGTTCTTATAAGCATGTGCAAAATAGTCCTATATATTTGATGTCATCTTTGCAGATGAATCATGTGGTCCTGACTGGAATACACGTTACAAAATCATAAAGGGGATTTGCGAGGGTTTAAAATACATTCACAAGGGACTGGAAACCCCTGTTTACCACCTGGATCTGAAACCTGAAAACATATTGCTAGATAAGAACATGGTGCCTAAACTTGCAGATTTCGGTTTGTCTAAGATTCTCATGGAAGATAAAACCCAAAGCACAGGAAGTCCATATGGAACACGGTAAGTTGCATGGCTAGTTCTGTACTTACGTATGCATCCTTTCCTAATAGTCAAAATGTGCTCACTAGAAAGCATCTGTTTTTATTCCATACAGTGGATACATTCCACCAGAGTACATCGAGAGAAATATAATCTCAAGTAAGTTTGACATATTCAGCTTGGGTGTTGTAATAATAAAGATAGTAACAGGACCTACGGGCTACACCGAAAGTGCTGACATGTCAGACCAGAATTTTATAGATCAGGTAAGCAATATGTTATATCTTTTGACGGTATCTATATTCAATTGACTTTTAATAATGGTACGATAAATGTTACATTATAATATAACCCCAGCTTTACATATTTACACCCTGGTTTCATAGGCTCAACAAAAATGGAGGAAGAGATTACAGGCAGAATGTAACGGTTTCTTACTAAATGCATATTGCCAACAAGTAAAAATATGCATTGAGTTAGCTTTGAATTGCGTGGAGAAAGACAGAAAGAAAAGACCAGATATTGTGACTATCATCCACAGGTTACGTGAGACTGAAAATTTGATTAACAAGTTAAAGAGTGACCTACTGGACAAGGTAATTAAGTTATTAATTGGCATATATAACTTTATCTTTTTACTCTTTCCATCATGAAAGACAAGGTATCAAAGCAATTTTAGGACCAAATAAGGAGCCTGGCAAATGAGTAAACTTGCCCCTCGCTAATTAGTTTGCACAGTTATCAAATTTTCTTAATTTTCTAGTAACATGTAGTTTAAAAAGGCATGCATGCATGTCATTGATTTCAGTTACCAATTACATGAGTGATTTTACACAAGATGATGTTTAAATGGCATGCATGGATAGGGTTTAAAGGCAGATAAGCATGGACCATTCAGCATTATTGAATATACCTCTTTTAGATAATGGAAAAAAGTTTTCGGCCTCTGCAAGTGCACACAGCAAAGTTCTTACATTTTCAGCTAATTGCTGTAAAAAAGGGAACAGGAGCAAGTAGATCAAAGTGATTATAAGCGAAGTCTATTATTGCTCCTCCATCCGCTTTTGGTGAAAATGTCCAATGCAACAGCTTCCATTGCTCCGCTTGCTAGTCAAATGGTTTCCTTTGCATCCTCACTCTGCAATAATGCCCAAAACCGCAGCCAGTATGTTCTCGTGAAGGTAGCCTACATAATTCAAGAACAACATCATTCTACGTACTCTAGATAGCCCAGAGAAGGACGGCGACAAACACTAAGACTAGCTTTCATTCACTACCCCCCAATACCAGTTAACCAATTCCCAAGCACATGAGGTATACACCTAGGAGGGGTTAACCCAGTAGCTATGTGGATTATATGCCAGATAGTCTTAGCACGTTGGCAATCAAAGAAAAGATGTTTAATTGTTCCATACGAATTGCAGGAAAAAACACTTTTGACTCTCATGCCAATTCCTCTGAGCTAAGTTGTCCGTTGTTAAAATCACCCCTCTTTGAAGATACCAAAGGAAGATTATCTCTTCAAGGGGAGTTTCAGCATTTATATGGTAGTATTCATGAAAGGGTAACCCTGATTCATAAGATAATTGCGCATAGGTTGTACTGAAAAAAAACACCATGTCTATGTAAATCCCAGGAAAAAAGTCCTTCATATTGTTAAGCTGAATATTAGCAATTTTAGCTACTAGATTAAGCCAAGAAGTCAATTTGTCCCCCACTAAAACTCTTTGAAAAGACACATTAAATGGCACCTGGTTCATAACATGTGCGACTGTGACATGTGGCGAATGGACTTATACAATCTAGGAAATTGATCTTCAAGGAATTTAAGCCACCCAATTGTCGTCCCAAAATCTAGTTTGTGACGCACCTCCTATCTTGAAGGTTCAACACCCTAGAAAGTCTCCCCTAACCTTTAAAAGACCTTTCCAAAAATGAGAATCACCAGGTTTTATCTATACCTATGATAAACTTTTCGAGCTCAAATATTTATTTCTAATTAAAGTCTGCTAGGTTCCTTCTTCATTAAGAAGTTTCAATAACCATGCTGAGAAGACATTTATTTTTAATCAAGAGATCTGTTATGATGCATAGACCACCTTGATCTTTCGGGCAGCAAGGAATATCCCACTTCGTCAGGCGGTATTTATGTTTCTCATTATTACTTTGTCAAAAGAACCTTGATTGATAGAACTCAAATTTCTTTGGAACATCTTTTGGTATTTCAAAGAAGGACATCATGAACATAGGTAGGCTACTAAGGACTTAATTTAGTAAAACAAGTAGCCCCTATAGGACATGTTTTACCTTCCAAATACTTAGTTTACATCTAAATCTTTCCTCAACACACCCTAGTCTGCATTGCAGAGTTTGTGGTGGTGCATCGGTATGCCTAAGTACTGGAACGGATATGATCCCAATTCACAACAAACAAAAATGAGCATATTCCTGCTCATAATGCTTTACCTCACCATAATAGAAAATTTCACTTTTATGGAAATCAATTTTCAAACCCGATTGTTGTTCAAAAACACTATGCAACAATTTCATATTCTTAGTTTGCTCCAAATCATGCTCTATAAAAAGAATTGTATCATCAGCATATTGCAAGATGGACAATCCATCATCCACCAGGTGAGGTATGATTCCTCTAATTTGGCCATCCTCTTTTGCTCTCTTAATCAAAATTGAAAGCATATCTGCCATTATAATTTAAGACAAAATTTGAACCGTTAGTATCTTATATTCTAGGAAGGAGGCAGTATTAACTAGCCTATCAACCCTTGCATGGCCTACAATCTTACATTACATAAGACTAAAGTTTTTTTTGTGTAACTGAGTAGGTACAACTAATCAAAATTGGTTGTCTTTACTTCATTTCTTAACACAATGCCCATTTAGATACTCTATAATCTTTGTCCATTTAAGATAAATTTACGTATTATACTCTATGTCGGATCTAAGCCCAATCGGGAGAGATGGATATGCAAGAGACAAGGGTTTGGAGTGTGATGAAAGAAACCCCTAACCTTTGTCCCATGAGCTTTATTTATAAGGCAGATGGGTGGAAGCCATCTTCCCCCAACCAATTTTAGTTTATAAATTACATATTGGTTTTTAGCCGTTATAACTTGGACCTTTATACAGGAGGGAGCAGGGCTCGGCCATTTTCTGCCCCAACACTCTATATGTGTTTTTGTTTTTTGCATTGCACCTCGTACGTTTTGAATACGTATTTGATTAAAACCTCGGCTTAAGTTAGCTCTTGTTGCATCCTTTTTAAACTAATGCAAACCAACACCTGAGCTAGGCTTAAGTTTACATCTACCGATAATTTAAAGTAACACCCTAATTTATATATAAATGGCATATGCTATTATGAAAACTAATGCAAAAAATGAAATCTCTTTTGGTTGTTTTAACCCTACTTATGCAAAAAGATAGAAAAAAACCTTCATGTAGTAAAAGTCTTAATTTTACCGGCAGGAGGTGGAGGCTATCATGGAGGCGATAGGCCTCGGGTCAACAGTGCTGCATGGGGTCCCCAGGCCGACGATGGATGATACGATCGCGGCACGCATGCCTGAGCTGTCCTATCTGTTCAACACCGAGCAACCAACCATCGAGGAGGTGCGACACGTCTTCGATGTGTTCGATGTTACGATCGCGGCAGGCATGCCTGAGCTGTCCTGTCGGTTCAACACCGAGGAACCAACCTTCGATGAGGCGCGGCGCGCCTTCGCTGTGTTCGACGTCAACCGCGACGGGTTCATCGACGCGGCAGACCTTCAGGTTGTGCTGGCGAGGCTCGGCATCCCACAGGACGCCACAGTGTGCCGTGCCATGATCGTCGCGGCCGGCCGCGGGAACTGGGACGGCAGGATGAACCTAACCCAATTCATCACGTTCCTTTGTAACGGCCTGTCTGCTGAGCCACTGCCTCGCAGGAACTGATCAAACCATTTTCTTTTATTAAAAGGAAACTTCTGCAGGTTGCACTCTCGTGGTGAAGGGCTCCACCTGATCATGGCAGAAGATGAGAATTGTGCATTCGGAGGTGGTGGTGTTCGTTCTTGTTAATGTGCACTCCTCCTCCCATGAGTTGGGCAACTTGGGCTCGCTGGAAGGATGAACTATGCAGCAATTTAGGCCTTAATTTCCATGTTAGTTGACCAATTTGATTGTCCACTTATTTGGATGTCGTCTAGCTATATATACATTGTAGAAATCCATCAATTGGTTTTGTTCAACGTTGCCGCGAAGCTTACTCCATGGCCATGCTTTAGAATTCACTCTCAATCTAGTTTACAACGCCATATGTCTTTGTGCATATTTGTTCAGAATCACCCATGATGATTTCTCCTTGGAAGAATTGACTCCGGTTTTGGGGACCTACCGGATCTATCCACTGCAACAATGCAAGTTTGTCCAGTCCATTTTGGAAGGTTCTCGGTTTGAATTTTCATGTTCCCCTTTGAGATCTCCTCTCGTGCTACTCTTTTTTTAAGGTCAACAGGGGGGAGCGTTCCCCACCTGATTTCATTATTGGCCCAAAACGGCCCGTTATAAAGTCTTACAAGTCATGATTTACAAGAAGCATCACGCAGACGGTGATGGCAAAAGCTTTGGAAAAGAAAAGAAAAGTGGAGGCGTTTTATGTTGTTCACTCCGACATTGCAGATTGCAACACCAGACACCATTGTTCAACAATTGGCCTTTTTTTTCTTGGGAACCTGAACCTCCATTGCTCGGCCGTTGCCTTGCAGGCTGCCAAAACTTGCGAGATGTTGTGCCTTTCATTTCTGAAGACCGCCGCATTCCTTGTCTTCCAAAGTTGCCAACATGAAAGGGCGATGAATTCCGAGAACTCTTCTTTGGGAATTTCTCTCGTAGGCCTCAAACTGTGAAGGTTGTCCACAGAAGTTCCATTTATGTTTGGCATTCCAATCTTCCCCCAGAACTGAGCACCGATAACACAATAAACACATCCGAATACAATGTGCTCAGGAGTTTCGTCCTCCGCAGTGCAGACTTCACAGATATTGCCCAAAGGACCCATTTGGGTTACTGCGAATTGATTAAATTATCGATTCAACGGCAGGATTGTTATTCAGGCTATCATCAGATTGCATTAAAGGAAGAAGACCAGAGCAAGACATCTTTCATCACTCCGTTCGGCGCCTATTGCTATAAAACCATATCCTTTGGACTCAAGAACGCCGGCGCCACCTATCAAAGAGCTATTCAAACATGTCTCGGTGAACAGATTGGTGACAACGTGGAAGTTTATGTCGATGATGTAGTAGTAAAGACAAAAAAAAACCCAGACATGTTAATCGAAGACTTGAAGTAGACTTTTGAAAATCTAAATAAGTGGAAGTGGAAATTGAACCCAAACAAGTATATTTTCGGGGTACCATCAGGACAACTACTCGGATTCCTGGTCAGTAATCGAGGAATAGAAGCAAGCACTAAGTAGATTCGAGCCATAACAGAAATGGCATCCCCGCGCTCTGTAAAAGATGTGCAAAAACTAACAGGAAGCATGGCAGCCCTTAATCGTTTCATATCACGACTCAGCGAAAAAGGACTCCCTTTCTTTAAGCTATTAAAAATGACAAGAATGGATAGAGGAAGCCAAGGAGGCTTTTGAAAGCCTTAAGGTATACCTCACCTCATCACCCATACTCACACCACCTAAGAAGCACAAAGACATGATGTTATACATATCGGCGACATCTACCGTGCTCAGTGCAGCAATTGTGGTGGAAAGAGAAGAAGAAGGGCATGTATACAAAGTACAACGGCCAGTATACTACATCAGCGAGGTTCTGACAGACTCAAAAATATGGTACCTACATGTACAAAAACTACTCTACGCCCTCCTAATCACTTTCCGCAAGCTACGACACTACTTCGAAGGCCACAAGATTACCGTAGTAACAGATTTCCCTCTTGAAGACATCCTGCGCAATAGAGATGCGACAGGACGCATATCAAAGTGGGCAGTGGAACTCGGAGCTCTAAATATCGATTTCTCTCCTTGGAAAGCAGTAAAATCACAAGCACTCGCAGACTTCGTGGTCAAATGGACAGATATCCAACAACCCGTGCCAAATGCCCTCCTTGACCATTGGAAGATGTACTTCGATGAATCACTCAAGTTAGGCGAGGCGGGCGCAGGTATTCTTTTCATATCCCCAGAAGGAAAATAGCTTAAATACGTACTCTAGATACTATGGCAAGCCACAAACAATGAAGCAGAATATGAAGCACTCATCCATGGGCTAAGGATAGCGACTTCTCTCGGAATCAAACAGTTACTTGTCTATGGTGATTCAGCTGTGGTTATCAATCAAGTCAACAAAGACCGGGACTGCACTAAAAACAACATGGACACCTATTATGCTGAAGTACGAAAACTAAAGAAAAACTTCCAAGGACTAGAAATCCTGCACGTTCTACGAGATTCAAACATTATAGCAGATGTCCTCGCCAAGCTGGGATCAGACAGAGCGAAGGTCCCGCCAGTTGTGTTTGTAGAGGAGTTGCCATCACCCTCCATAAAACAACCCGGTGAGATAACCTCTGAGCCACTAGCACCAACAACCCAGATCATGGTAATAACCAGATTATGGACCCAAGACTTCATCGACTACATCAAAGAAAACAAACTACCATCTAATAAGGAAGAGGCCACCAGGATAATCAGAAGAAGCAAAAACTACATCCTCGTAGGTGACAACCTGTACAGAAGAGCCGCATCATCAGGAGTACTTCTTAAAAGTATCTTAAGAGAAGAAGGAAAAGAAATCCTAGAAGAAATCTACTCTGGATGCTGCGGTAACCACGCAACCTTAAGGACTCTGGTGGGTAAAACTTTCTGCACCGGTTTCTATTGGCCAACAGCTTTGAAAGATGTAGAAGAACTAGTTAGACAGTGCAAATGGTGCCAAATGTTCGCAAGGCAAGCTCACGTACCAGCTCACGAACTAATTTGCATCCCTCCTGCCTGGCCGTTCGCATGCTAGGGCTGGCCAAGTAGGACCACTCAAAAAGGCCAAAGGTGGATTTGAGTACATCTTCGTCGCAATCGACAAATTCACCAAGTGGATCGAATACAAGCCGCTCGTAAAATACAGCGCAGCAAAAGCAGTCGAGTTCATCCAAGATATTATGCACCGCTTCGGAATACCCAACCGTGTCATTAAAGATTTGGGTTTCCCTTTTACAGCTATCGAGTTCAGAAATTGGGCACAAGACTGCGGTATCAGTATAGATTATGCATCAGTTGCACACCCTGAAGCCAACAGACAAGTAGAAAGAGCCAACAGACTTATACTAGCTGGATTGAAACCAAGATTATATGAAGAACTAGAAGATTACGGCTCTAAATGGATTGAAGAATTACCCAAAGTAGTATGGGGGCTACGCACTCAAGTAAGTAGAGCAACTGGATACTCACCTTTCTTTCTAGTATATGGATCATAAGTCGTGCTACCAGCAGATTTGATCTGGACATCCCCAAATATTGAACAATATGAGGAGGGAGAAGCAGAACACACCCGAAGATTGGAACTTGACAATGCAGAAGAAGTCAGGGTAAACGCTACCCTTCAGCCAGCTCGATACCTCCAAGGTCTAAGGCGTCACTACAACAAAAGTACTAAACAACGCTTAGTACAAGTCGGAAACCTAGTACTATGAAGAACACAAAAAACTGACGGACGTTATAAACTACTCAGCCCATGGAAAGGCCCTTTTATTGTCACAAAAGTCTCTGGACCAGGCACATACAAGTTAATGACTGAAGATGGAGTAGAAGTAAGGAATACATGGCATATCAACTAGCTAAGAAGATTCTACGCTTGAAGAACTCAAGACAAAATTTATGTAGCAACAAAATGATGTGTAATTAGCATTCACAGCCAATGAAATAAAGATGATATTCCTCGTCAACATTTGTCTTATTATGATCGATCCCGAGTTGTTTTCACAACCGAATGAGAGCAAAAGAGCTGAAAATATGCTTGAGCTCGCAATCTCAAGTCTTTTTAGGTTTGGATGAGAGTAAGGCTGATAAGCTGACACTCGAACCTATCCTGGGTTGTTTTCACATCCTGAATGAGAGCCAGAGGTGCTCGTCCGATCTCGAGTTGTTTTCACAACCGGATGAGAGCAAAAGAGCTGAAAAGATGCTTGAGCTCGTAATCCCAAGTCTTTTCAGCCTTGGATGAGAGTAAGGCGGATAAGCTGACACTTGAACCTATTCTGGGTTGTTTTTATAGCCTAGATGAGAGCCAGAGGTGCTCGCCCAATCCCGAGTTGTTTTCACAACTGGATGAGAGCAAAAGAGCTGAAAAGATGCTTGAGCTCGTAATCCCAAGTCTTTTTAGGCTTGGATGAGAGTAAGGCCGATAAGCTGACACTCGAATCTATCCTGGGTTATTTTCATAGCCTGGATGAGAGCCAGAGGTGCTCGCCCGATCCTGACTTGTTTTCACAACCAGATAAGAGCAAAAGAGCTGAAATGATACTTGAGCTCGCAATCCCAAGTCTTTTCAGGCTTGGATGAGAGTAAGGCAGACAAGCTGACACTCGAACCTATCCTAGGCTGTTTTCATGACCTGGGTGAGAGCCAGAGGTGCTCGCCCTATCCTAGGTTGTTTTCACAGCCGGATGAGAGCAAAAAAGCTGAAAAGACGCTTGAGCTCGCAATTCACAAAAAAGAGCAAAAGAGTTACAAATACACTTGAGCTCGTTTTATCTAGAACCATTCAGACGTGGATGGAAATTAAGTCCATACAAGACTACGATGAGCAAGAAAGTATAAAAGAAGCCTGAGCCCACCAAGACTACTCCTGATATGAGCAAAAGCGCCGGTGTTCGCCAAGATTTATGATCAACAAACAATATAGAAAGAAGTCACTAAAAGGAAACTTTCTTACAAAATAATAAGAAGAAGGTCTAATTCTCAGGATCATCGTTAGAAGAAGAAAAAGACACCTTTTTAGAGCAGAGGCAATCTTTGACAATAGAGAATGGACTACGCCACAAGAAACTACTCAGATTTAAGGAAGAACAAAATATTTACGCGACAAATAGAACTACTAGATACATCGACAACCTAACAAGATAAATCTATTACTAGACAGTCCACCCTTCGATCTCCTTTATGCCAACATTAAAGCGAGGGCTAGTAGCAGCATGCCCAAGCCACCATTAGATCCTCGACGGGGACCAGCTACCCACAGACTCGACATCGTCATCTTCTGCTGCAAGAACTTCCCAGTCGACTTCATCCTCGGCAATGAGCGTTTCCCAGTCAACTTCGTCCTCGCTACCACTGCTAAGGACGATCAAATCCACCCCCATCAAGTCGGCATCAATAGGAGGAACGGAGATGAGATTGACTACAGGAGCAGTCGCTGGATCCTCTTACTCCCGCAAAGACGAAACCAGTTTTGATGTCCCGGCAGGCCGAGCCTCCTCCACCACCGGAGCCTCACGAACACCAAGAGCCAACGACGCCGGTGACAAAGATGCTGATGATGAAGAACCTTCGCTCGATGGTGCCGTCATAACCACCGCTCTTGAAGGGCGAGTGAGCGACGAACGCGGCACCTTACGGACGCAACGCCTTTGGATAAACTTTTTCTTCACCATTTTGGTTGTGGTAAGACTGAAAAGATAAGAGTGCCGAAACAATCGTGAAAGGAGCAGTTAAATTGGGCTAAGCCATCTCCTCAAGCAGTCCAACAGCCTACTTGAGATAAAGACAGAGTTAATTTTTCCTCCTAAAATTAAGGGCAGAATCAATCCCTTCACCAAAGCCAACATGGCGCTTCGATTTTCAACATTAACTGCACAACGCAACCAGCGCGAAAGTGGTGCATTTTTTCATGCAGAGCAGCTCAACGGACAGATAGAACAATTGAGTTCTTGTTACAAAGGAGAAGACAAAACACTTGGACAATTTTCAGGCTTGGATGAAAGCAAGAAGGCTGATAATCCAGCACTCGAAACTATCCTGGGTTGTATCACGGCCTGGATGAGAGCCAGAGGTGCTCACCCTATTCTGGGTTGTTTTCACTGCGGATGAGAGCAAAAGAGCTGAAAAGACGCTTGAGCTTGTAATTCATGAATCAAAAGCAAAAGAGCTGAAAAGATACTTGAGCTCACCTTGTCCCAAGTCTTTTCAGGCTTGGATGAGAGTAAAGAGGCTGAAAAGCCAACATTCGACCTACCCTAGGTTGTTCTCACAACCTGGATGAGAGTCAGATAGCGCTCATCCTATCTTGGAGTTGTTCCACACCAGACGAAACAACCCGACTGACCCAGCACCTACACTCGATAAGACTCATGAAGATGCAAAAAACAGGAGCAAGGCCAGTTGGAGGGACACAACTCAAAGGTACCTAGATACGCCTACAATGATTAAAGATCATATCCAGCACGCATTTAAGGAAAATTTCAAAAGTCTGGGAAAACAACTCGGAAAGATTAACTCGAATGATTCAAGCAAAATAGTCAAGATAAATCCAGAGAACCAGAATTTCTTTACAAGGCACAATACAAAGTATCTCTTTACAAAAGGAAGGCACCCGAGCACTACAAAGCCTAACCATCAGCTTCATCATCAGAACAAGGGAGCTGAATATCAAGCATTTTGACAATGAAGGTGGCCAGATCTTCAACCTCAGGTTCAGCCTTCTCAATGGAATCCAAATAATTGTCATCATCGGCTTCTTCTCTAAGTTTTTCTAAAGGGACCGACGGAGCAAGAACACGGATATGAGCTAAAACGTTCTGGACACACGTCTGGACCATATTCTTCATGAAGCTCTGAAGGTGCTCAGGAATCAGCAGGATGAAGTCACACCAGGTCCTTCCATCATCTTCAGAAGTCCGAAGAAGCTTTGCAACGGTCTTGAAAGATTTTCACAAAGTAGCAAACCGTTGGTCAGATACAGTCAGCTTCTTGGACAAATCTTCAATGGTTTTCATCTGCTGCACAAGATCTCTGTCAGCTCCATGCCTAATTAACTTGGCAAGCGCAAGTTCTTCTTTGGCATGAGTAATTACCTCCTCAGCCCTATTGAGATTATTATGGACAAGTATCTTCATTTCCTCAACAACCCCAGAGTTTTTGCTTATATCCACGGAGTGCTGGTCAAAAGCAATAAGAAGAGATCATGCAAAATCAGAATAGAATTAGAGAAATGAAGAAGCAAATAAACAAAAAGAACTCAGAGTACTTTCACACTCCTTAAGACCATCACATTTCCCAGAGGAATCCTGCAAGGTGGCCATGGCTTCATCTCTCCTCTGCTCTGCCTCAATAATTTGTGCACAAAAAACCCTCTTAGAATCCTGACGTCCTTGTCGCTCAGAATCCAGCTCCACCTCCTTACTAGCCAACTGCGCCTTCAGCTGACTCAATTCAAAAGATAGCTTCTTTTTAGTCTCACCCGAGCCAAAAAAAGCTAGAGTGATCCCGAGAAAAAGACTACTCCCACAGAAAAAAGAAGGAAATGAGAAAAGAGAATAAAACAAATTGGGAAGACAAAAACAAAGAAAGAAGAAGATGACTACCTGAAGCTGCTCTCCAAAGGAAGCCGTACCAGCTGCAAGTCTTCCCCAGGACTCGGTCAACTCAGAAAGATGATGGGTGGCCTCAAATTGTAGCTCCACATCCTCCTCCCAACGAAGACCGCTGGAAGCACGACCAGCAGCGGAAGAAGTCAGCTGAGTCGAGAAGACCACCACCAAAGCCAAAGCCACAGCAGCAGAAGCCCCGGCTACCTCCTTAGACGGACCAGCCGCTACAATCACCATCATCTCTGGAGTGGGCGACTCCGTAGCAGCATGATCATCAGGAACCACCGTCTCCCCCACAGCCGCCCCGCTGACCATGCGTTCTGAGTCCTAAGACTCAATACACACGGCCGCACCAGTGGACTGAGAAGAAGTCGTTCGGGAGTTGGGGGAAGATGAAGGTGAAGGCCTACAAAATGATGGAGAACTTCAACAATATGAAGATGAACCAGGAAAAGGGAAAACAGAAGCAAACAATATAACCGGGATTCACTTACTTGACCGTCTTCCTCTTCATACTAAAACCCCCCAAGCCAAACTGAAGTTTTTGGCAGAGGCATAGCGGCAGAAAAGACATCATCACCACCCCGCGCCAGGGATGACGTGATTGACACCTGAGCTGCAGAAGAACCCAAGCTCGATGACCGCTTACTGCAAAGGACAAGGGAAAGGACAAGTCAAAAGAAGTGCTTCTTAGTAGAAGACACCCTGACAGAAGTGTCGTCTGCTCGCGTCCTCTTGCTACTACGAGGGGCTCGAGGAACTAGATGAGGGACATACTCAACGTACGAGACAGTTTCTGCGATGGAAGCACCAGGAAGGATGGTGGTGGTTTGAGACTTACTGGTGGAAGACGCTCCAGCAAAGTTCTCCCCAGCTTTTGCCCCGGGAGAGTTGTCATCAGCAGGGATCAGATCAACGAAATTCTGACCTAAATCCTGCAGATAATCAACAACAACAAGAGAAGTAAAGGAAATGAAGACAAAAAGTACCAGCAACGAAGGAAACATAAAGAATAAAGTACTTGCAGAAAATAAACAACTTACAACAGGAGGCGGGTTGTCAGCACAATACTCGGGGACCGTGTGCGGAACAACGCTCACTCCCTTCAGAATTTTCTTGAGGCGCTCCAGCACCTCTTCTTCGGTTAAATCTAGAGCCGGGACCTTACAAGAAGGGTCCTCAGCCTTGGAGTACTCAAAACCATAGTGCTCCCTCGCCTTCAAGCGTTGAACTCGCCGGCGCAGATAACTAGCGATGATTCCGAAGCCAGTCAGTCTCTGCTGCTTCAGAACCCGAATTATATCAAGCAATGGCTAGATCTTCTTACGCTCTTCGCTCGACAGAGGATTCTTCTCCCAACGATCATTGACCGAAAGACCAGAATCAGAGTGAACAACAAGAGCGGGGAGCATGTTCCCAACATGAAACCACTCGGAACGCCACTCCACAGAATCAACTAGGTCATAGTCGAAAAAGAGATTCTTCTTGCCTTGGCAGAATTGAATCCCACAACCACCCAGAGGAGAAATATTATCACTCCAGGGGTGTGGTTTCAGACGAAAGAAATAACGAAAGAAGGAGATGGAAGGGGGGATTCCAAGGAAGGTCTCGCAGAGATGAACAAATTCCGATAGGTGAAGGACACCATTCGGAGTCAAGTGATTCAAGAAAACCCCAAAATATTAGAGAAAAGAAGACGCTAGGAGGCAAAGGCCAGCACGAACGAAGGAGACAAACAAAACAATTTCACAGGGTTAAGAGCAGGAACCCGATGCTGACCTGGAGTCTTTCAATCTGCAAAACCTTGTTCCTAGATTAGGCCGTCACCAACCAACTCCCGCAATTGATCTTTCATCGTAGACGGGGATGGCCAGACCTTCTCCGAAGCCCTCATGGCAATAAAATCTTGATTCTCGATGATCGAGAGCGACGCCTCCTCGTCCACCAAGACTTCCTTCGACTTGCTCGACGACTTCTTCTTGCCCATACAATGGCAAGGATCTGAGGTCGCTTAGAAAAGCTCAACGGTGGTGATGACAATGGCGGCAAACGAAGCTCTGGATATTAGGGTTTCGCAAATGCCGGATGCTAAAGGGCAAAAACATGGTTAGAAAGAAGAAGAAGAAGGATGGCCCTTCAATAGATTTATAACGGTAAAAATGTGGCCCATCAGACCCGCTTAACATGACATGGAAACACAATGGTCTGTTTCTTGCCATAACTGACACGGCCGAAATGACGGACGACACAACTTTTCACAACGGTATAGTGCAACGGGCAGATTTTAGACTTATCCCTTCACAGTGCGCCATTGCCGAATTGTTATAGATTGCACAACTCAGAAAGAACTCGCCATCCACAATATACACAGAAGACGTTACAGTACGCCTCCAGAGAACCCTGATACTTTAGAAACAACCCGGATGATACTCAAAAGCACACAGACAACAAAAAAAGAGACAGCAATTAAGAAAGAAAGATTTTTATTACAAATATCATCAAAGGGCATAAGGTTATAGATCTTACAAGATCCAACGAACTCGGTACTACGACGAGCAAGATAGCAACAAAGAGCCTAGGCAGAACTCGGCTTTGAAAATGACTACGTGCTCCTAGCCACAACACGGCAGAAGACAACCAACTCAGATACACTGTTTTCTTCAAAGGAAGGACGCAGTGCATTCAAGATAGATATCAGCAGCACAGTGGGACAACTCAGACCAAGCGAGGCTCATAGACATCAGTCTACCCAAGCCCGATGTGATTCTGGATCAGACACTGATCTGCACCGGACAATCACAAGGCAGTGTGGAAGGATCAACTCGAAGCTACTGGATGATGGAACGCATCCCACATCACAAGACTTCTTCCACATGCCACCACGTACTACCTGGTACAATGCTGCCGCGAGATTAGTCTACCTCTAATCTCGATTATAAGACTTCTTCCATCTGCTACAAAACTTGCAAGACTCACAACTCACGTTCGGGGGCTGCTCTACTTCACAAACTATCATATTCATGACTACGGAAGCTCCGGACTATACAAGAAGACACTTGATGAATCGAGGCAGCACAGCATGAGAGTATTTATAGGCCAAAGAGTGGTGCACATAAATTGGGAGCACTATCAGAAAAAGCCTAACAAAGGTTTCAGTGAAAAGACAGGAAGCAGTAAGAAGAGGACATACGCGTGAAGGAACAGTACTCAAAGAAAAGCATATTTGAAAGAATATACCAACTCTGTACACCTCGTGATCACAGAGAATTCAATCCAATCATCAACCACTACCAACCTTGATATAAAACTGGCTACCTAAGAAGACAATAGAAGACCCTCTATCCGAGTTCTTGACGATCAAAAAAGAACTCGAAAAGATGCTCGGGAGCTGCAGGGTACATATCCTGAAAAGAGATTTTTAGTTTTTTCAACAATCAAAATTCAAGACCCTCCAACATTTTGTTCCACATAGCAAGAGGCTCGGGGGCTACACTCAGTGACACGTCACTCAAAGGACTTCTTCAAGACAGACCACTTCAAGGCTTCATGTCGAAAGAACCCGGAACAAGCTTGATTCATCAGGCAGAGCCGAAGAAACAAGGAGGTTTTCGAGTTCAACCGTGGAATGCTTGGGGGCTTGTCGATGCGGGACCCATAGGGTCCCCTAGCGATGTGACTGAGTCGTGGGCCCTGGCCTGGCCCACAGACAGAAGTAGGAAGAGGTACAGCGACCGCTACACCGAATCCGAGTAGAATAGGCCACACTAGCCGGACTCCTATGGAAAGTAACTTCTGAATTTAGTTCAGGACACCTTCTTCGGATCCGACTAGGATTGTAACCACACCACAGCCACCTCTACCGATATAAAGAGAGGTTGTGGGCACCCCTGTAACAAGAGACAAGATAACACAATCAATCAAACGCAAAGGCTAACGCCAACTGGATGCAAGGTTATTACTCGATCACGATCGAGGGCCTGAAGCAGTATAAATCGACTGTCTCTGCGTTCACCGTCGAGCTCTAGCACACGCCGAAGCCCGAACAACTGTCCCAGGTACCCCCGTGGCAGGCTATCGGTGGTCAAACACCGACAAGCAGGCCCCCGCGGGTTCCATCCACCGGCTTGAAAACAAAGGTGGACGCCAAGTTAGGCGGAAGAAAGGTTTTGGCTTTAAAGGTGTCAATGTGTTCCAGTTTTGATTCCTGGAGGCAGACAACAGAAGAGTTTGCATCCCTGATAGCATTGCGCACAATGTTACACTTGTCCGGGTCGCCTAAGCCTCGCACGTTCCAAGACACGACGTAAAAACAGCGGTTGTTCGAATGCCGAGGTCGCTTTCTGAATTCATAAGGTCGAATTATCGACTAGCAGTCATCATGGAAGGGACAAATGCTGAGGTCAAAGGAATCAGGTCTGTCAAGGAGGGCCTTGTTTGTTTCCCCCTCCTAAACTTTAGTCTCTATCACATTAGATATTTGGACACATGCATGGAGTATTAAATATAGACTAATTATAAAACTAAATGCACAGATTGAGACTAATTTATGAGATGAATTTTTTAAGCCTAATTAGTCCATGATTTGACAATGTGGTGCTATAGTAAACATGTGCTAATGACGAATTAATTAGGCTTAATAAATTTGTCTCGCGGATTACTGGACTTGTGTAATTTGTTTTATTATTACTATCCGACACTCCACATCTGACACCCTCATGTGACACCTGATGTAACACCCCTAAACTTTAGCCCATGAATTTAAACACCCCCATAGCGGCAATGTAATCGAGATAGACAAGATTAGAAGAGCAATTATAATAACAGGCTGGAAGTAGACTGAATGCTCAGTTGGAGGAGAGAGGTGAGAAAAAAGAGGAGAAACGGGCTGTAAGGTTACAGTCGGCTTAGACAGGGCTGAGAGCTAGGCTGCAAAGATCCTTGCAGCTAGCTGTATTATTAGGCTTGCTCTAATGGGAGAAGGGTCTATGCCAAAATCAATGCAATCAGAACACTATAGACAAGTTTTTTTTTTAGCAAAGCTTGGCAAGTCTTATGTCTTTTCTTTAAGTAGGACTGTCGGAGGCAGAGTTTGACATGCAATATGCAAGAAAGCATGTAGTAGAAAAAACGACATTATATTTACAACTCCAAATTATTCCTTTCTGCCTGAAACAAGCCCACTGCTGCCTCAACAAATCCCTCTATTTTTTTCACGATCGGGCCATTCACCTATTTTTCATTAAGAGGATAAAAGTCGGAAGACACCGATCGCTTACACGAAGGTGAGGAACCGTCGTTGGTCCGCGCAAAACCTAGCCACTGGATTCTAAATTTAGTAGTTACATGGAAACCAAACTACGCGACCAAGCCGGGCAGGCCTCAGCTAGTGTTTTGAAGCCGGCAAGCACCCAATCTTCAGCTTCTTGCAACAAATCCCTCTCAAAATGGGTCACATCTAATAATGCATTTGTAGAGGCTACAAATGCCTCAATCTTTAGAGGCAGCCACAAATGCCCATGCTCTGTTTCGGTGTGCTCTGTTCTGTGCGTCATGCTCTGTTTCGGTGTGGTCTGTTCTGTGCCCTGTTTTGCGTTGCTGATTACTTATACGCGGAGCTATGATAGGTGTGATGACGTGTCACGGATTACGCGGGCTCATTGGCACACGTTACTTCGTGGTTATATACTACTCCAGTTTGTAGTACAACCTGCCTGTTCGTTTTGCTGGTCCAGCGGAATCAGCAGTTATCCAGCAGTGTTTTTCTCTCACAATAAACCAGCGAACAGTACTTTCAGCTACAATAATCCAGCGAAACGAACAGGCTGACAGATCCTGTCTGATGGTGCGACCTCCGACTTTTCTCATAGTCCACGACACCACGAGGATACATGTTTGTCGGTCTTTTTCTGCAACGAAAGAAAAATTATATTAAATAATAACCGGGTACATAAACACGTTACAAGCACTTTGGATTACATAAGTATCAAAAACTGATTTTTATCTAAAATGTACCCACACGATAAATAGATCCAGATCTCAAAAACCAAACCTGTACTAAGCTTTGCAGTATGGATGACCATACATGCAAACATCTGGCAAAAGGCCTAAGAACATATGTCCAACGAACGACGTCCAACATTCATGTAAGTGGAGTTGAGAAACTTCTTTCTACTGTCTTCCTTCTTTTTTCTGCCATTGAAGAATGAGGAAGACTGATGAAACTTATTCTCTCTAGTCCTTTATCGTAGCCAAATCCAACCACAATAAAACAGAGAAGAGACCGGAGAAAATTATTTCATGGCGGCGACAACATCTCCGCCATGATGTCACGGCCCGGAAATAAAAGTCTCCATGTCATACCAGTGAGGATGCTGATGTCGTAGTTGTCGTCCTCATCTTTAACAGAGCCGTCATGGAGAAAACGATTTTAGCCTACCCTCTCGTCGTTACTGGAGAGGAGAAGGAGGTAAATCCCAAAAATCAAAAATCTTGGCATGGAGAGACCCTAACACTCTGCAAAAATTTATTAAAAATGATGGATCCCTACTTCCTCTTGATGATATGCCAGAGGGGGAAGGAGGGAGAGCAGCGGTGGTGGAGGAGTGGGATGGCGGCCGGGGCACCGCTGGCGGTTTGAGACGCGAGACCTAGCACGCGAGACGCAAGCCTGTGTTCACGTGTGGAGCTCTCCTTCTGCTACGTGGCAGAAGCTTTTCATGTTTGTCGGTTATGTGTGCATGATGGCCTCACATGCTCATCGTGTAGAGAAAAGTCCACCTCCGCAGCACATGGTTCACTTGGTGCCGCCAAAAGTCCTCTGCAGTTCAGAAAAAGTCCACCGCTGAAGTAGTCAACAAAAGAAGTTAGCTTTAGACTTATCCACGTGGAGGAGTGTTTAGTTGCCTCTAATTTTTAATCCCTGTCACATCGAATATTTGCGTACCCTAACTCTGGTTCCAGGCACACGCACAGCAACACATGCATGGTGCATGTCCCGCCAAAAGTCCACCGTGCCTTTCAAAAAAATGTTTGTAGTACAACCCTCACCAGTGCAAAGAACATATCCTGTATTGGATCGACCATAGTTGCGAGCTGCGACTTTTCTCACTACGTAGTCTCAAACATAAACATACATAATAAACTATCTAAACTTGCTCATGTAATCTCAAAGACAACAAACAAATTTGATGATTTAAACACCGGCTATTTTATTCAGAAAAGCATAATTTAATGTCACGTATAATTATTCACTTGTTCAGTCATGAAACCGAAGATTGGATGAGCTTCTCCAAATTCATGTAGGACGACCCACCCTTCTCTAATGCTCCATTTGCCTTGCCTTGAGCTCCTGAGCCTTCCTCCTCCCCTGCTCCCCTTCGTCACCCTCATCCATCAGCCTCTCCAAAGTCTTCATCACTTGTTCCATACCCACCTCGGCCTCCACATCTGCTCTGCTTCCGTTGAGCTTACCAGCACTGAGGACATTTTCCGTTGGCTTTGTCACGCCTACAGATACCCCAACACCAAGCACGTCCACGATGAGCCTCTCATTGAGAAACTGCTCGGCGAAAAGCGGCCAGGTCGCCATGGGCATGCCGGCGGCAATGGCCTCCAGAGTCGAGCCCCACCCACAGTGCGTGAGGAAGCCGCCGACGGCGCGGTGAGTTAGGACGGCGACCTGCGGAGCCCAGCCTCGCACTACCAAGCACTTGTTGCTGTCGAAGCTCTCACGTAACCACTTCTTGACGTCGCCGGGCATGGAGTCGGCGCCCTTGACGACCCATACCACAGGCCAACGGCACGATGCTAGTGCCATGCCTAGCTGCATGACCTGCGCCGGTGGCATGCACCCGGCGCTGCCAAAGCTGACGTACACCACGGACTTGGACTCCTTGGTGTCCAGCCACTCCATAACCCGCCTGGCATCGCCTGTCATGGCCTGTGGATCGAGATGAGGTGAGCGGCACAGCGAGACGGGGCCAACGGCGACGACATTTTTGCCGGTCGCCGCCACGAGAAGCGCGCAGGAGCCGTGCTCCAGCTCGTCGAAGCTGTTCATGACCACGCCGTCCACGGCCACGTCGAACTCCAGTATCTCTTGCATCGTCCGACCACCCATGTTAGTCGTCGGCGCGAAATGCGGCGGTAGCTGCAAACGTGATACCCTGCACTCCAACGCCGGCAGGGCAGGGATGTCGACGAGCTCATCCGCCGCTGATGTAACCGCCTCGTGTGGCCTGTGCTTGTAGAGGTACTCGATGCAGAGCAGGGCGAACGCACCGAAGCCATGGAAGATGTAGCATGGCACGCCGAGCTCGCGCGCCATGCCGAGCGTCCACGTGTGGCACATCCCGGCGACGACGCAGCTCGGTCGTCGGCGCAGCCGCAGCATCGCCTCGCTGCCGCGGCAGTAGCGCGCCACGGCCTCGCCGAACTTTTTGTTGGCAGCGAAGAAGCGCGGCACGTCGGCGGGAGACCGGAGGAGGTCCAGCCTCTCGCAGCCGTCCGGCAGCCCGGCCTCCGCCGCTGGGAACGGGATTGCGGTGACCGTGATCGCGCCATGCGGCGGCGTCGCGAGGTCTTCCACACGGCTCTGCACGAGTGGCGCGTTGGCGGGCGTCGTGATGATGGTGACCGCCGCGCCGTGGGAGGCGATGATGTGGCTGATGGTTCCTTGCCACGGAATGAGCACGAAGTGTGGCTCCGCTGTTGCGCTCTCCATTTCCTTCCGATCTCACTCTCTCGCTGCAAATGGTCTGGCTTTCTTGTTTCCTGTGCAGACGACTGCAGAGAGCTGTTGGGCTGCCACCGTTTGTTATATACTGTACGGAGTATATGCAAAGCCATGTGAGTACGTGACCATGTGTATGCTTGGCTGCTGCTACTACCTGGTGGAGCTAATGGTGTCGACATGATAACAGGAGCATGTAGAAGTTGGTGGTGACCTATTCCGTTCCAAGGCGCCTAATAATTCTCTGATGCGGTGGACTTTTGACGGCACGTACAATTGTGCACGAAGCAAGGGTGCATTTGGTACAGCTCTGTTTCACTGGTGAAGTTTTTTTTATTGACTTCAGCTTCAGGGGCAACTTCAGTAGCGGAGAGAAAGCTATTTTTGTCAAACATTTGATAAAATTGCTCCTCGTAGTATATAAAAGTATGAAATGTCTTCAATACCTTTCTTACTTTTCTCTGTTTTCTTTATCCTTTTTTATTTTTTCCTTACTCTCTCTCCTCTTCATCCTTATCTGGTGTCGTGCCGGAAGCCCTCATGGAGAAAAAGCGAGTTGACGCCTAAAAGGCTCCACGCGCGTGATGTGCCCAGGTGACCTGATGACCGCGCACTCACGCATCCACGCGCCCCGGTGGCCTCGTGCCCTCGCGCCCCAGTCATCTCCACCTCGGGCGCCTCCCCATCGTGGCCATGAAGCTCCCCGATGATCCACCCAACTCCACTGTGTGCGCCTCGGTCGCCGCCACCCTCACCGGCCTCCTCTATCACGCATCAGGAAGAAGTCATTGTCGGCAAGGTAGGAGCCACATACCAGGGGGCATCTGCGTCGAACTCGCCCTGGTCCCGTTGCACCTCTCGATGGAGCTGGAAGAAGCTGGTTTTTTCAGCTCCAGTCATATCCTACTCCACCTTCACTAAGTGGGATTCAGGGAATTCTCACGTGGGGGAGTTTGGTGAGGACGCTGTTTGGTTCTAAAGCTGCCTAGAAAGAGCGGTACCAAACACCCCCTAACCAAGCACGTGCTGCTGGTTGCGTGTGCCTGCAACAAGAACTAGCACATGGACAAGTCCAAAGATTCTTTTGTTGAGTACTCCTGCCGTGGACTTTTTCTCTATTGCGGAGAACTTTTGGCGGCGCCGGAACTGAATAACCATGTGCTGCTGAGGTGGACTTTTCTCTACACGACGATCATGTGAGGCCATGATGCACACATATATCCTCATGGACTTTGAGAAAAAGTCGTATGTGTAGATTGCACTGGAGCAGGTTGTACTACAAACTATCGTACATAACCTTGAAGTAACCTGTACTGATGAGCCTGCGTAATCCGTGACATCGTAGGCAGCTATGACAGCTCCGAGTACGCGTAATCAGCAACGCAAGTAGACTCAAAGGATAAACAATCTGAAGAATTGAGACGGGTCACGTTGTACGTCATTCACAGAACAGAGCACACCGAAACAGAGCATCCGATCTCCCCAATCCTATCTAGTAACCTCGCTGCACACCTAAGGATGCAGAATTCTGTGGGTCGTCCCAATGACCTAGGAGCCAAAATGCTAACAATGGTGTAGATCTGCCGTTCGAATTGGGATTGGGATTGAATGCAGGTGTCAGTGCCCTGGACCTAAACCTCTTTCGATAGAGTTCTTGCCTTTCTCGCCGCTTCCGATTCCGGCATGCCACCTTGCGATCAGTCCTGCATGTTGAGAGAGCCGCAACCGACTATATATTCCACTGACATGTGAACAGAAATTTGGTACATTCAGTGATTTGGAATTGGTTGTTTCAAATATTTGCTTTTTAATTAATTTTTTACTTGCTCACCGATGATCTAACATCTACAGTTTTGTATTTACTCTTGGATAAAGTCGACATGATAACAGGTGCTTGCACGAGTTGGTGGACTAGTGGTGGTGGCTGATTCCATTTGCCATGGCGGCTAATTCTCTGCTGCGGTGGACTTTTGGCGGCATGTGCACCATGCACGAAGTAACCATGCCATGCTTGTGCTGCCGTGTGCGTGTGTCTGGAACAAGAGCCAGCACATGGACAAGTCTGACTACGGCTGCCGTGGACTTTTTCTTTGCTGCGGAGGATTTTTGGCGGCACCTGAAATGAATTAGCCTTGTTTAGATTGCTAAAAACATCCAAAAATTTTTACACAGTACCCATGATATCGAATCTTTGGACGCATACATAGAGCATTAAATGTAGGTAAAAAAATAATTAATTGCACAGTTTATCTGTAAATGTCTAGACTAATCTTTTGAGCCTAGTTAGTCCATGGTTAGATAAATTTTGTCAAATAACAACGAATAGTACTACAGAAATTTTTCCCAAAAAAATTTAGATCTAAACAAGGCCTAAGAATAACCATGTGGTGCTGAGGTGAACTGTTCTCTACACGACGAGCATGTGAGGCCATCATGCACACATAACCCAGACATATACATCCTCATTGACTTAGAGCAAAAGTCGCAGCTCGCGATTAATGATCGATGCAATCCAACACAGGATCTGTATGTGTACTTTGCATTGCTGCAGGTTGTACTACAAACTGGAGTAGTACATAACCATGAAGTAACCTGTACCGATGATCCTACTCCGCGTACACGTAATCAGCAACACAAGCTAGACGTGATTTTTCTCAAAGGATAAACAATCTGAAGAATTGAGACCGGGCACGTTGCACGTGATTCACAGAACAGAGCATGCCGTCAGCACTATCCTATCCAGTAACCCTCATTGCACACCGAAACAGAGCCAGCTTCGTAGTCGCAATAATAATCTGTCACTAAAGTACCCATGTTTAGTTTTTGTTTGCGTGTTTGCATTTTCATCAGGCCGGTACAGTGGCTACGCCTACCAGTCCCCAGCACGGGCGGAGCTACGTTGGCCGAACTGGGTGCGGCCGCACCCAGGCCAAAAATCGAAAAGCCTTATAGTATGTAGATTTCCACCCTGTTCGCACCCCCCCGGCCCAAATTGGTGCACCCACAGCCCAGCGCGGAGAGCCCACAGCAGCCCACAATCTCACATTCTCACGTAATGTCTCTCTGTTCTGCCGGCCGACGCTTCGACAGTTCGACTACACGCACCATCTCCTTTTGTTCTTCGATTGGCTTCCGTCTTCGTCTCCTCGACTCCTCCGTTGGCCGGCAGCGATCAAGATTCACGATTCACTATTCAGGGAGGGGCTCAAGCGGTGGCCTGGGATGGCAGGCTAGGCGGCGCTGCTGCTGGGTGTTGGGAGAACGCAGGCTGCAGGCAGCACGGCGGCAGCAGCAAGCAGTGCGCCTCCCTCTGACCCTCTCCCTGTAGGCCTGTAACCCTGTCCCTCACGAACTGCTATCCCTGCTCTTATGTGATTCAAGTGATCCTATCATCCTTCAAAAAGTAAGTAACTCCATTTTTTTCAATTTCCATCAGTCTAATCATCCAATGAATTTAGTTTGTGATTCTTGTCAGTTCGTGCAGATTTTAGGGTTAGGATTTTTTGTTCTTCCTGTGATATTTATTAGATACTTTTGTGGGTTCTAGGAAATACATGGAACGATTTTATAAAAGAAAAGCACCAGACAATGGTAGTGGAAGGAATTCATGTCATCCAGATGATATTAATTGGGAAGAGGAGATCAAGTATGATCCAGGCTTAAGAAAGGAAATTGATTCTTATCATCCTAATCAGAGAGAGAAGGTGAGAAGGAAATATTTGGAGAATGGACCATGCCAGCCTCGCACGTGCAATTTTCCCTCTACACAGATTGGGGAAAAAGAGAATCCAAGAAGATTTCAACCCGAATGGTTTGATGAGTTCGGAAGTTGGCTTGAATATAGTCAATCAAAAGATCGAGCATATTGTTTCTGTTGTTTCTTGTTTAGAGAAAAGAAGGATGCAGGATATAAAGCATTTGTTGTTGAGGGTTGGAATGGTTATCACAGAAAAGAGCGGCTGAAGATACATGTTGGCAATGTTGGTGGATCACACTTTATTGCTATGAAGAAGTGTGATGATTTGTTACAGAGAAGTCAGCACATAGATGTTGTTTTGCATAAGAAAAGTGAAGCATCTAAGAGGGCTTATTTTACTAGATTGAATGGATCCATTGATACCGCTAGGCTACTATTGAAGCAAGGCTTGGCTTTTCGTGGCCATGATGAGTCGAAGGAGTCGTTGAACAAAGGGAATTTTTTGGAGGTTTTTGATTGCTTAGCAGAGCATGATTCAAATTTGGGAAAGGCCAAATTTGAAATTCAGACGATATTAATTGTATGGTGTCTCATGATATCCAGACGGACATTGTAGAGTGTTTTGCAAATGAAATTCTACGATCTATTCTTGAAGAACTTGGAGATAATGTCTTTTGCTTGCTAGTTGATGAGTCAAGGGACGTTTCTTGTAAAGAACAGATGGCTGTGGTCTTGAGGTATGTTGACAAATGTGGAATTGTGAAAGAGAGATTTGTTGGCCTTGTGCATGTGACTGAAACTTCTTCTTCATGCCTCAAGTCATCTATTGATTCTCTACTTGCAAAATTTAAGCTGAGCTTAAAACAAGTTAGAGGCCAAGGATATGATGGTGCTAGCAACATGCGAGGTGAGTTCAATGGGCTGCAATCATTAATTATGAGAGAAAGTAGATCAGCATATTATGTTCATTGTTTTGCTCACCAACTTCAGTTAGTTATTGTGGCTGTTGTGAGAAAGCATAAAGGTATAAGCAATTTCTTAACCATGATTCATAGCTTATTAAATGTGGTGGGTGGATCGGCCAAGAGAAGGGACATGATTAGAGATATTAATCATGAACAAGTGACAAAGGCTTTAGGTTGTGGGGAGCTAGAAACTGGGAGAGGGTTAAATCAAGACCAATGTCTTCAAAGACCTGGAGATACTCGTTGGAGTTCCCATTATAAAACTCTAAAAAGTCTAGTTGACATGTTTTCTACAATTGTGCAAGTGCTAGAATTTGTGGAAAAGGATGATAGAGATTGGAAAAATAGAGACCAAGCATCAAATATTCTAGTCTACTTCCAATCTTTTGACTTTGTATTTTACTTGCATCTCTTATTGACCACATTAACCATCACAAACACTTTGTCATTAGCATTGCAACGCAAGGATCAAGACATTGTGAATGCAATGAAGTGTTTGCAAGCAACTAGATTACATTTGTGTAACCTTAGAACAGATGGGTGGGGTCAATTATTATATGAAGTAAATGAGTTTTGTGAGATGCATGATATTGCAAGGTTAGAAATGGAAGATGCATATGTTGATCCTAAAAGGTCTAGGAAGGCATCTGGAATTACAAACAAGCATCACTATCAAGTGGATTGTTTTAATGAGATTATAGATTGGCTAGTTCAAGAGCTTGATAGCCGCTTTAATGAGACAAGCTCTCAATTGCTTGTTTGTTCAGCCGCTTTCAATCCAAGGGATTCATTTCATGATTTCAATGTCGAGAGTTTGATAAACCTAGCAAAATTATATCCTGATGATTTTAGCTCTGGAGATCTGAGGGATCTTAGACACTACCTTGGCCTGTACATTGCTGATGTGAGAGAAGACAATAGATTCTCCAACTTAAATACTATCAGTGAGCTTTCAAAAAAAATGGTGGAGACAAGAAAAGATCTTTGTTATCCATTGGTTTATCGGCTTTTGAAACTTGTGTTGGTATTGCCAGTTGCTACTGCAACAGTGGAGAGAATATTTTCAGGGATGAAGATTGTCAAAACAACTCTTAGTAACCGCATGGGTGATGCACACTTGAGTAATAGACTTATTTGTTATGTGGAGAAAGAAGAATTGAAAAAAGTTACCAATGATGCTGTGGTTCATCGCTTCATGAACATGGAAGGAAAAGGACGTAGATTTTGATCTATAAGAGGTAATGTATATCTTTTTAACTTTTTCAATGGATTCATTATATAAATTATTTGAACGGTATATTTATTTTTCTATAGGTCAGTGAGGATTTCTTGGTTGAGGATTGCATTTTGGGAAGACCGACAAGCTTCTGTTGTTGCAATTGTCAGATTCTTTTACTATATTTTGATAAATGGTAAGCACATTTTGCTGTTACTGCTACTTCATGGTTGATGAATGATGTACATCAATATTACTTGTTTTGAATTATTTACACTGAAATCATGGCTATGTGGCTATTAAGTTACATTGTTGCTCTATCGTTAGACCGTAAGGTCGCACCCCCCTCGATAATTCTCTAGCTCCGCCACTGGTCCCCAGGGGAAGATCCCAGGTTGCCCTGGCCCCGCATCATTATGTTTTTCGCGGAGAAAATACCCTGCTTTTGTATGATGTATACCAAGTACACCTAGCCCCGCATCACTGAGATCAGCAAGCGGCAGTAGTAGTTTCATCAGCAAACAAAAAGTTAATTCGGTCTTTTTTTTTTTGCGAGACCCATAATGCTCACATACACGAGCGCACACTCACCCTTATGAATTTGTCGACGGACACGTCGCATACCACTGAAAGAATAACGCCGTTAAATCTTGAAATAAATTTAGAAAAATACGAGCATCTGTGTTAAGTCGGAGACTTGAACCCGGGTGGGCAGGTTCCACCATAAGGAACCCAACCAGAGCTATGTTCAGTTCGCTGTCGGCAGGAACATCATCTATCACTGAAAGCATGACGCCGTTAAATCCTGGAAAATTCACTCCTACACAGAGTCAAATCCAGGACCTGAAGTGATATTGAGACTATTGTAACCACTAGGTTACAGGCACTTTTCGCGTAATCTGGAGTGTTTGGAACAATAGAGATTATTTTATACTATAGTTATTACTATAATCAGAGTGTGAAACTCACCGCTCATCAAATGGTGGTCCCACACCCTATCTCCGGAGATATTTCAGTCACACTTCTTTTATCGGTTTCAATTTCAGCCGTATGATGATTGATGGCTCAGTGCAAGGAATCTTTGGCCCTTTATGTCTCTCGTCTGTTCTCATCTTGCCATTTATCGCATTCCCATTGGGGGGCTCTTCCATCGAGTCTGCCGGCCCAATCTCAAAAAGAAAAAGGAAGTCAACGGCAGCACGGCCACTGAACGGTGGATTCCATCGATTCAAACTAGCGACGGGCAGTCCGATCCGGCGAAGAGCTGCCGCGCCGTACGCTCCGGCGGCCGGGGACACCGGTGAGTACGTTCTCCAAGCTCGGTCTTTCGCCGCCGTTCTTTGTCTCAAGATCAAGGGCTTCGTCGCCCACATTTTAGTTTCTCTAGAACACCAGCGCACGCACACGAGCACACAAATATATACACAGCGATCTTATACTTGTGCTCTAACAGGGGCGGATTCATGGAGGTTGTGACGGGGGTACTGACGGGGCTTGTCTTCAAGCTCGGTAAACTGCTGGTGGGCGAGTACAATCTGCAGAAGGGGGTGAAGGGGGAGATCATGTTCCTCCAACCTGAGCTCCAGAGCATGCAGAGCGCCCTCAAGGAAATATCCAAGTCTCCGTCAGACCAGCTTGACCATCAGAATAAGATCTGGGCCAGCGAAGTTCGTGAACTTTCGTATGACATAGAGGACAGCATCGACACATTCATGGTGCGCTGCGAGGGGGGTCAGCTCGCAGCGCCGAACGGCATGAGAGGGTTCATCGATAGGAGCCTTGATCTGCTGACAAGGTTCCGTGTTCGCCGTCAGGTTGCAATGGAAATTAAAGGCATTAAGAGGCGTGTCATAGAGGTGCGCGAGCGGCGCGAGGTGTACAAGATTGACGGTTTTGGAGCTAGGCCTAATGCTGTGGATCCTCGGTTGTTGGCTCATTACACAAAGGTGACAGAGCTCGTTGGCGTCGACGAGGCAAGAGATGAGCTAATCAAGATATTGTTGGAAGGGGACAAAGCGACAAAGCAGCATGGCAGGGTAGTTTCCATTGTTGGATGCGGTGGCCTGGGAAAGACAACTCTTGCTAATGTTGTGTACCAAAAGATTAGAGCGCAATTCGATTGCTGGGCTTTTGTTTCAGTGTCTCAAACTCCTGACATGAGGAGATTATTGAGGGATATACTCTCTGAACTTGGCAAGGACATCAACGAAGAAACACTGGATGTGAAGCACTTCATTGATGCAATCAGGAAATTCCTTCAGGCAAAGAGGTATATGAATGAATAACACGATAAATCAATAAGGCTAGCCGACAATTTTATATGTATATGAATGTTGTTTTCCAGTGTTAATTTACACCATATGTTTCACCATATTTTACCATAGCAGTAATTATTGCACGCACAAAGATTAAGTTGGTACTTAGTCCAAAAAAACAAATCTGAATTTGCTTATGAATACCTTTGTTATGTGTACAGGTACTGCATTGTTATCTATGACATATGGGATATCTCAGTTTGGAATATGGTTAAATGTGCTTTGCCTGATAACATGGGTGGACATGTAATTATCACAACTACCCGTAATTTTAAGGTAGCTCAAGAAATTGGTGGTGCTTACAACATGAAACCCCTCTGTCATGAAAGCTCCAGAAAATTATTTTATAGAAGAATATTTGGCAATGAAGAAAAATACAAATGTCCTGATGATGAGCACCTAACAGAAGTATCTGATAGAATATTGAAGAAATGTGCCGGTGTGCCTTTAGCTATCATTACGATAGCTAGTTTGTTGGCTAATAAAGCAAGAGACAAAATGGAGTGGCTCGAGGTGTACAACTCTATTGGTACCGGACTCGAGGATAGTACAGATGTAGAGAGTATGAGAAAGATTTTGGCATATAGCTACTATGATCTGAAATACCATCTGCGGATTTGCCTACTATATTTAAGTATGTTTCGAGAAGATTATGCAATTACAAAAAATCATTTGATATGGATGTGGATAGCTGAAGGTTTTGTACAATGTGAACAAGGGAAGAGCTTATTTGAACTTGGTGAGTGTTACTTCAATGAGCTCATAAACACAAGTATGATCCAGCCTGTGTATGACAGTCATGAGGCCATGATAGAACATTGCCGTGTACATGATATGGTTCTTGAAGTTATCCGTTCCTTGTCAAGTGAAGAAAATTTTGTCACCATATTGAACAATGAGCACAGCACATCTCCATGGAAAATGTTTCGAAGGTTGTCACTTCAGAACAGCATGGTACACCATGATAGCACATTCCCTAGTATGAGCATGCTACAAGTGAGGTCAGTTATTATTACCTTTTCATCTGCTTTTGATCTAATGCCGGCCCTAGCAAGCTTCAGGGTTTTGCGTGTGCTAAATTTAAAAGGTAGTTATCTCCCACAAGGTTGTGATCTTAAGCATCTTGGAAATCTATTTCAGTTGAGGTATTTGGGGCTTGGAAGGACTTATACTAATGAGCTCCCTGAAGAAATAGGAAACCTGCGTTATCTACAAACATTGGATGTAGTGGGAAGTAACATTGGTAGCCTGCCATCAACTGTTGTTCATCTAAGACATTTGATGTGTCTTTGTGTCGACCAAAGTACAAGAGTGCCAAATGGGATTGGGAGCCTAACAACCCTTGAAGAGCTCTCAACGTTATACATCTGCGACGAATCCACAGATATCACAGAAGAGCTGTGCCATCTAACAGAACTGAGGGAGCTAGAATTTTTCTTCTGGAACAACACCTTGGAGAAATCTTTGGTGGCGTGCCTATGCAAGTTGAGAAAAATCCAGAGTCTAGTTATCTGGGGCTCTGGTGGTGAATATAATTTCGATGCATGGGTCGCTCCTCGACATGTCCGTAGATTGCAACTACAATCCTGCTGGTTCTCAAGGCTGCCAGATTGGATGACTCCTTCCCTTCTGTGCCTCTCCTCCCTGTGGATCAACGTGAGGGAGCTGCACCAGGAGGACCTAGAAATTCTTGGGAGGCTGCCAGCACTTCATCATCTGTATCTGATGTTGGACCATGAGAAACTCAAAATCCCTCGGAGATTCGTCGTTGGTGCTTGTTTGTTCCCATTCCTGGTAGATTGCAGGCTGATGGGATTTATGGGAGCTGTGTTCTTCCATCAAGGAGCTATGATGAGGCTCAAATACCTTGCCTTCACGTTGTATGCAAAGGATGTGAGAGAAATTGTGAGCAGCGATGGTAGTTGTTTCGACTTGGGCTTAGGCAACCTGCTGTCACTGAAGGATGTCTTTGTTTACCTCCGATCCAGAGGCGCCGGCGAGATGGAAGTGGAGGAGGCCAAGGCTGCACTCACCCATGTGCTTGAGATTCATCCCAACCATCTCAACTATGACATATGGGGTTGAAGGTTAGCATGCCACTGAAATGCATCCCAATCATCCCAACCAAACCGTGAAGCACTTGCAACTAAAGACAGGAAAAGAACCTCAGTTTCTCTCCTTTCTCTGTATCCTAATCTTTTTCCCCTGTTTTCCTCTAGAAAAGAACCTCAGTTCTGTCGCAGGTTCAGAATAGTGATTGGCCAATGGAAACAAGTAAACAACAGGTATTACTCACCTCCCTGAAGAAGTTGGGAAGCTGCAATGTTTACAAACCTTGGACGCAAGAAGAAATGAAATTTCTAGCTTGCCATCAACTGTTAATGAGCTCAAGCATTTGATGTGCCTCCGCATTGACAGCTGGACAAAAGCAGCAAACGAGATTGGGAGCTTCACATCCCTTGAAGAGCTGTCAACGTTATGCATCCAGGACTCCACAGATATTATAGAGCAGCTGGGCAATCTAACAGAGCTAAGGGAACGTCGACGAGGTGGAGAAATCTCTAGTGGAGTGCCTGCACAAGCTGGAAAAAATACGGACATTATCTATCTCAATGGTTGGTGAATGCAACTTTTTTTTTTTGGGTCACCCCTCAACATCTCCGCAGATTGGAACTATCCGGATGCTGGCCATTTCCGGTGCCCGCTTTGCTGAATAATACATCGCTTCTTGTGGAGCTCTACTTCCTGTCCATCGAAGTGAGGAAGCTTCGGCAGGAGGATCTGGAAAGTCTTGGGAGGCTACCGGCACTTAGCTATCTCGACATAGAGGTGGGCAATCAGAAGCTTGGGATTGTTCAGACATTCATCATTGGTGCTCGTTCCTTCCCGTGCCTTGTACACTGCACGCTGCGGGGATACATAGGACCCGTGGTGTTTCAGCAAGGAGCTATGCCAGAGGTGGCAAGACTTCACTTGGCATTCCCTGTGCGAGAGATCAGAGAAACTGCAGGCATCAATGGCGGTGGTTTTGATGACTTGGGTTTCGGGAACCTGCCGCGGCTCCAAGATGTATCCTTTTTGCTCCGTCGGGGTGGTGCCAGCAAGGGGGAGGTGGAGGAAGGGGAGGCTGCGCTGAGGCAGGCAATTGAAAGCCATCCCAATCGTCCCACACTTGAGATACTCTGATGGAGATGAAGGTGAGCTATCTCCAGTGACTCCTTCCTGTATATGCATGTACTGTCTCTTGCAGGCTTGCTGCTCACACTGGTGAGTGGTCTAGCCAGCCAGCTATGTTTTGTTACTTTTTTGTCAATACTAATTGCCAACATCAGTTGCAGGAGTAACTGGGATCCTGCCGTTGGGCAATGACAGCAATAATCCGCGGATGGCCATGCAGCATGTCCATATGATCATTATCATCACTGGGAAGATGATGTCGATCCAAATAACAAAACGCAAGGGAGTTGACGCGACAAGCTGCTATTCTTGTGCTAATCTTTATGGTCCTCATTGCAGTAACATGTGAAGATATCACATTTTTCGTTTCGAAAAACAAAAATGCATCCGTGTTCATTGAAGATATGTAAATGCTTGTAGGGCATGTTCCTATTGAGTCTAGTTGTTTGATTAGTTCATTTAATCATGTTAACAAAGAAACAAAATCGCTTCATCAGCTTCAATTCTGCACTGTATTTGCTGTACACAGTACACCTGTAGCCTTTGTTCAAACCAATCTTCAGTAGGACCTCGTTGCAGCAGTGTAGTTGGGGATCTGTAACTCTGAAGGGATTTGCCTTCGCATAATGGAGCACAGTAAAATAAACAACTGAGTGCGATGCTTTGATTACCCTTTTTCCCACCGACGCGATGTTAATGTTCCTTGTAAGTTTGTAAAACGTTTGTTCATATGAAGGTTCTTCAGAGCAGGGCCGGCTCCAAGGGAGGGCAGGCAGTGCGACCGCCGGGGCCCAAGGAGCTAGGGGTCCAAGACCATATAGGTAATTAGTATATATAATTTTTTATTTGGCATAATAAACATTTGAAGGCTTATCACAAACCAGCCCAAGCCGTAGGTATCTCTTCCTTCCAGTCCTATTCTACGTAACCTGATTCATTGAGCGGAGCACAAGCAAAGTTTCATTTGATCGTTTCCTGTCGCTGCCCATCGACGCGCTATCCTGCCTGAGGAGAGAAGACGCCGACGCCCATCCAATTCGCTCCTCAGTCCTCACCTGCGCGACCGGCAAGCGACCATGCCAAGGGTGCCGATCCGATTCGCTCTTCACAGTAAGCAACACCAACACACCGATAGATTAGTATTTTCCAATTTATTTATTTGCCTAGGGTTATAAATTTCTAATTCAATGTATTTATTTGAATATGATAAATGTTGCCTAAGAAACATTTGTCGGGTGCTCAGAAAAGAAAAAAAGAAAACATGAAGAAGGATATTTTAGACGATATTAATCTTGATTCTGTTCTTGAAGATTTTGCATCAAGAAATGCTAGAAGACGGTTTTTTACAAGGCACTGAAGTATTGTATTTTTATTTTAGGTAATCATAATGGTTACTGTTTCTAATTTTTTTGTTACACTATTGTTATGTTTTATGAGCTATACATATATTGCAAAGTAATTTTTATTATTCATACTATATACTGTAATTTTGATGTTAAAAATTAGTTCAACGGACTCTTATCTTTGTCCAAAGGCCCTTAAAATTTTAGAGCCGGCCCCGCTTCAGAGTAGGAATTTTGCCGGCCGGCGGGTATTTGGCGTACCTTACAACTTATATTGGTGACATGTCTCATCGCTAGCAGAAGCGTTTCACAAATATTTCATCGCAGAGGAAGAGGAACATTGGGCATTAACCAAACAAAATTGAGGTTAATATAATGAACTATGTACACAAGATGCGTTGGGCAAAAAAAAATAACACAAAAACAAAAGAACGACGCCTGAGAGATTCGAACTCTCGCGGGGAAACCCCATGTACTTAGCAGGCACACGCCTTAACCACTCGGCCAAAGCGTCACTTGATACTCAGGTTTTCTTATAACGAGAAAATATATATCTAAATACATAATGCCGCTGGAGAATTGAAATTCTGAACAATATTTGGATTACATGTGTGGTCATCGGCATATCATAAGGCCATTTCCAGTGCTGCATTTCATTCCACTATTTTCGAAAGTAGCTTTTAGGTGATGAAATATAAAATAAGAAGACTCACAATGCATAGTTTCATAGGCTTGTGCATTTAATTGTTGGATGGTGGTAAGAAATGAAATGCTTCTGGTGGAGTTTCACTCGTTTTTTCAATGTGCGTGGATGAAACTAAACGCTCTCAGTAGAGTCTCACTACGTGTCCGATGCATTAGTAACCAACTAATCATGCACGCTATAGATTTCATCGAGATAAAACTCATCTCCTCTCTCTACTTATAATTCACATATGTTACATCATCATCATTTTTATTGATGTGCCACCTTATTAGATGGAAATGAAATTCTTATTGGGACTAACCTAAGAAATCTTATGACTAAAAAGATTCCGCTTGATTTTTTTCTATAAATCAGCTAAAAGATGATGTACACAGTATATTAGGCAAAAGAGGAGGGCCGGTGAACTACTGCTTATATAAATGCGTGATTTAGTTGTGATTTTACTAAAGACAGAGTGGCTCGTGAAATTAACTCAAAAATAAGACACCAATTTCAAAGCTAAAATGCATGTATCCTTAATTACAACAAACCCATAGCATCCTAAGACAAAACGCTGCTTTCCTTCGTGACATACACACAATAGGACATGATCTTTGATCCCTTGATAAAGTATGGTCGTAACTCGTAAATGCCTCTCCTCTGCTAGAAATGTTCTCGAAAGGCCCCCTAGGTTTTTCACATTGGCATGCATACACCCACCTCCTCGTCTCCCTCTTTCATTTTTACCCTTTACCTTTTTCCTTTTTACAAATTCGGGCCACAACACCAATGTACACGCGGCGCAACCATACCCTCTTGCACTCACACTCGCCATCATCTGTGATCGACGGCCAGGATCTGATCGATCGAGCCCCACAAGTATGCATGTCCTCCACCCGTGGCCGTGCGTGACTTGCAACTCCGATGCAGCGACGACGTGCATGCGCGCGTGCGTGATCACGACGCGCCGCCGCGGCCGCTGCCGATCTCCTCCACCATCCACGCGGCCTCCGCGACGCTGGGCCGGCACTCGGGCTCGGGGCTGGCGCAGTGCACGCCGACCCGGAGCAGCCTGACGGCGGCGTCCCCGCCAGCCGCGGCGATGGCGGGGTCGACGAGCTCTCCCTCGCCACCCTCGGCCACGGCCGTGGCCGCCCAGTGCACGACGTCGGTGCCGCCTCGCGCGCTGAGGAGGTACTGCGACGGGAACCGCCCCGTGACGAGCTCCAGGAGCACGACGCCGAGGCAGTAGACGTCGGACCGGGCCGACACGACCCCGCGCGTGGTGCCCTCGGGCGACCGGAACGCGAACATGGCCTGCGGCGCCTGCGCCGCGTTCACCAGCGGGAAGAAGCCGTAGTCCACCAGCCGGGGCTCCATGCCCGCGTCCAGCAGGATGTTCCCCGACTTGAGGTTCCCGTGCGGCGGCGGCGGTGGCGGCGCGTCGAAGTCCGCGCCGTCCATGCTCACCAGCCGCCCCGCCGGGATCCCCAGCCTCTCGTGGAGGAACGCCAGCCCGCGCACCACGCCGACGGCCACCCTCAGCCGTCCCTGCCAGTCCAGTATCAGCCTGTTCGGACTCTGGTCGCCTGCATGCCAGTTAATTATTAATAAAGTTGATTAATCACGTGATTATTAATTAATTAGCTGCGTTAATTAACCAATCAGATGGTTAATTACCATGCAGGATGTAGAGGAGGCTGCCGCGTGGCATGTACTCGCAGACGATGAGCTTCTCCTCCTTGCGGTAGTGGTAGCCGACGGGGGGGAGCACGTTGGGGTGGTGGAGGTCGCCGAGCATATGCACGTGCTGCTCGAACTCCTCGCGCCCGACGCGGTTCATGTCGCGGAGGCGCTTCACAGCCACGGTCACGCCGTTGCGCATGGCGGCCTTGTACGCCGACCCGAGGGTGCCATTGCCCAGCACCTCGGCGGAGGCCTTCATCAGGTCCGGCAGGCCGAACGCGGGGATGTCCTCGTTCAGGAGGATGAACTCGCCCATCCGCCGCCCGCCACCTGCGGCGCTGCTGCCGCCGTGGCTCGACGACCCGCCGCCGGCCACGTCCACGGCCACCATCTCCCCGGTGCGCGGCGCCGTCGTCGACTCCGCCGCCGCGGCCGCGGACTTGCTGGAGCCGGCGCCTGCGCCTGCGCCAGCACCGGCAGCGGTGGTGCTGCCCGCGTAGTAGTTCCACGCCGGCGCGGCGCTGTTCCTCTCGTCCTGCCGCAGCATGAGCACCATGGCGCTGGTGACCAGCAGGATGACGAGCAGGATGATGCCAATGACCACGAACACGCTCGTCTCCTCCTCCATGGCCATGTAATCCGCCGCCGTGGGCGTTGGCATGGCCGGCGGGAGCGCCGGCCCGGCGGCCACGCACACCGCGGCGTCGCTGCCCGGCGACCCGCACAGGCCGGGGTTCCCGGCGAACGACGACGCCTCATAGCGCTCCGCGACGCTCTGCGGGATGGAGCCGCTGAGGCGGTTGTGGGACACGTTGAACCGCTTGAGCGACTCCGGCAGCCTGAACGGAATCGGCCCGTCGATCTGGTTGCGGTCGAGGTGGAGCTCGATGAGGCGCGGCGCGTTCGCGATCGCCTCCGCCGGCAGCGGGCCCGTGATGCGGTTGTTGTCGAGGTAGAGCTTCTTGAGCCACCACATGTTGGCGAACACGTCGGCGGGGATCGGCCCGGAGAAGTTGTTGGAGGACAGGTACAGCGCGCGGAGGCCGCGCAACGTGCCGAGGCTCGCCGGCAGCGGGCCGGAGAGCGCGTTGTGCTTGAGGTTCACTGAGTGGAGCCGCGGGAGCTTGGCGATGGCGCCGAAGTCGAACAAGCCGGAGAGGTTCATGTGCGTGAGCCGGATGCCCACGAGGCTGCCCTTGTAGCACTGCACCCCGGGCCAGGGGCTCGCGGCGTCGCACGGCGGGAACGGCGACGTCGCCGACCACGCCTCCAGCCTGCCGGTCGGGTCCGTGAACGACTTCTTGAGATTTACGAGCGCCGCCTTCGCCGCCGCCCCTGCCTCCGTCATGTTGGCATTGTCGGCAGCGACAGCGGCGGCGGCGAGGAGGAGGTGGAGGAGGAGGAAGAGAGGTGGGAGCCGGAAGGCGAGGAGGGTGACCATGACCGGGTGTGGTACGTGGTGGTCAGAGCCTGTCCTCTAGCTTTCTTCCAGCTCTCTTCTCGGACGACGGATGATCCCTTCCCTGCCTGCCTTTCGTGGCGCTGCTTCGCCCTGGTTTTTGTCAACGCCTCTTCTGCTGCTCCAGTGGTTGCGCAGGCGGATCTCGGGATCTGGAACTGGGACCCAAAAATAGGGTGCCGCAGCTGAGACGGCAAGCGACCAACGGCGAAGACAATGCGATGCGATGCAAACAGCAGAGGGTGTTCCAGCTTCTTGAGAAATCAGAGCAGGTGTGGAAGGCAATGGGACCAAGGTTGGATTACAGCAGAGGATGGCCTAAACGGCTAAACCTCGCTTTTCTCCCTGGCAGGTACAAATGATTCCTGGTTTTGTACACAGGACTAAATATAGTCAGGGTGCAAAATAAGCAAGGATTAAATTAGTAAACTGAAACAGCTTCATGTTCATTGCTGCATTGCATGAATACAACATGCTACAAATCAAATGCAGATTTAACAGTTGTTCACCTGAGGAAAATTAGGCGAAGGTAATGTTTCCAGGGATGTTTACCTTTATTTATTAGGCATTCTATATGTGTTTTTTTTCCATAACCACAACCAATAAGCTTTTTTTAAGAAAAAATATATATTCTTAGAAGAACCATAGGTAACCTAATAAGTATGCCTGCAGCAATATTATTTGGCTCTTAGAAATGAATCTTGTTCTCAAGAATTTCTTCTTGTACATCTAAAGACAATAAACAAAACACTACAAACACTGCTACCAATCTATGTACAAGAAAAGGGAAACCACTCCTTACACTATCACCAATCCTCCTAACTAGCAAACAAAATTTCAACATCCAAAGCTACATTTGTCATATGTACACACATCATCCATCAGCGCTCAACCTAGGCTACCTTGAGTCCTGGACAATCTACTGAACATACTCCTGCCTTGAAAGTTTGAACAGCTCTGCAATGAGCTCCAAGTTAAGCATCTTCGTCTCTGGTATTCGATAGTAGAACAGAAAGAGTGGAGCGCAGCACACAAGTGCATAGATCCCGCATGCTCCGCCAAGCCCGATGGTGCTCAGCATCACCGGGAAGCAGTACGCTGAAAGAAGACCCCCAAACCAGAAGGAAAGTGAACAGAAACTTGCACAGGTCGCGCGGGCCTTGGTTGGGAATATCTCAGAGCAGAGAATGTTAGGTATTGGTCCCAAACCAACGACATAGGAGCAGAAGCAAATGGTTAATGCGAAGTGGAAGACGATGGCACGCTCGAACAATCCCATATTCAACAGGGTGGACATAGACATAACGCTTAATGATAATATAAGGATAGGAGTAGTGGCCAGCACAAGAACCCTACAAAAAAAGGTTGAGTTGTATTAATAAGTAGTTTCTATCAGGAACAGGAACAAACATGTAAAAAAGAACTAACTAAAATGAATATTTACTTCAAATCATGATCACTACATGACAAACTTGCTGCTAGATAAGCCGGCAAAGCGAATTGTTGGTAGATAATGTTGGCAAGGGATTTTTTTAGGATACCCAATGCAAATGAACCTAAGAAGCAGAGTGTGGAATCACAATTATACAATGTCAGAGGAGTATTGGAGGTTCAGAAATGGTACAACATCTAATGCTGCTGGTGAGGAAGCAAAAGGCTATATATTGAGATCAAATGATGTATCTATGAACATACCTTGGTCATGTGGATGCATTTCTACTGATTGTAAATCAACATTATTTTGAAATTGTAATGTTGACGGTGTCTCAGAGTTTACCTTCTTCCACAGACATCCATCAGCAGCATGGCGGCAGTTATACAAGGGAGTATCAGCAAAGCATGAAGGGTACATATGAGAATTGATGTTGAATGTGGAGAAAGTCCAATGTCTGAAAACCAGCTAACTCCAACCTGTTCAAGTATTTCAGGAGCACAGCGGAGAAGACCACTGATTCCTGTAGACTGTATTTTTTTAGAAGAGCAAACAAGAAACAAGCAAAAAAAAAAACGTGTCAGCAGACTAACTAGCATTATATATGTATGGTAGCCAGTGCAGAAGGATTGTAAACTGAACTCCATGCTGAATGGAATATAAAATCTACAATAACACAGAATCGTACCTGCTGAAGGGCTTGAATTAACATGCCATAACACAAGGCATGCCTGATTCCTGGTTGAAGAAGCACCCGCCATTTAAACTTCATATCAGCTGTTTCAGATAGCCGGACTATTTGATGTCTGAATGGATGTCGCCCTGTGCTTTCCATATCACGAGGTGCAGACTGGTGAGGCGATACGAACCCATGAATTTCTTCTTCTTCAATGTCATAATCATGTATAGACGCCATAAACTCTTGCGCAAGTACTGATGTTCCATGCCTTCTTAAATATGAAGAGCTCCCTTCAGAAGTAAAAGAGGTATTTGTATCATTTACTTCAACACTTGCTGCCTGAGAAAGCAGAGAAGCCCGCAAACCATCTCCATTGTTAACTTCTCCAGCAGAATAAGCCTCCCTAGTCTGTTGATCACTGTTACCATCCCTGTGCTCATTCATATGTTCATGTTCTGGAAAAGAAAAACTGTTGAAGATAGGAAGCTCAGAAATTGCTATTTTCTTAAGAAATGCATAATAAATGATAGGAAGCTCAGAAAAATATGGTTCTAGTTTTGTTAATCTTCTTTAGTGATGTACTTTACATGAAAAATATATGTCATGTATGTTTTGTAGGAAAATAGTGATGTCTAGTTCAAGTGCTATTTATGGCTGATTTTTGTTATTTTTGCTAGAGAGCAAAATTTGTATAAAACAGGCATGTGATAATTTTTATACAATGATTATTTACTATGTAGAACCTAGGAAAAATACTAAATCTGTTGTTTGATACTTTTCATAATACAAAATATTTTTATGCTCATATTTATGCCATAGCTTGTCATTTTTGTGTAGGCTATTTTACTTTTCCAAATGCCATGAAAATTTTATAATAGTCTACTTAGAGTAGTACTATGCTATGGTAATTTTCTAAGATTTTTCTGTGCTACCAAAATAGATGTTGCTATTCAAACCTAGTGCTAATTAGGGTTTAATGATGTTTTGTTTGTGCATGAGTAGTGAATTAGTAAATTTTTTGTGTATCTTTGAAGCATTTTAACCTGATGTGGTGACTTAGTATGTTAGTACTGTGGTTGTAATATTAGTGTAGCAGTACTCATGTATGGCTACAAGGTAATTAGTAGTAGAAGAGAATGCAGTAGATAACATGTACTTATTGTACATGTTCTTAGATGATGTTGACTATCTTGTATGAGAATTTTACTTATACTCTACCCAATAAAGCAAATCATGTTCATCTACCTTGCCAGCAAGCATAACCTTTGTGTGCATTTTCGCCCTGATGCACCTTTTGTATAAGCACTTACGCACCTGCATCATGCAGGATCGCAAACAGAGAATTCAGTCGTCATACCCGAGGAGCCGGAAGAGCAGCTCGAGGTGCAGCCACAGGAGGTGCCCGAGACCGACAAGGAGGACATTGAGGAACTTCCGGAGTGCTCTGATCATCGTCTGAGTTCCTTCGAGAGAGGCAGACCCCGGAGCATTATAAGCCTCTTAATTTCTGAAATGCAATTAAGTACTATGTTACATATTGATGCATTACGTTCAGGAGTTGTTTGCAATCGTTGCTGCATTATACCTTGTTTACCTTTGTTATACTATATCCTTGTTACCCTGGTATTCGTAGTCGAGTCAATGCTTAGCTGGCTTAGATCGGTAGAAGTCAGGTGATTTCCTATCACCTGCGAGCTATAGGTGGTTACTTGGATCTGCTGGGATAATTATGTTGTCATGGGAATATGGGATAACTAAGTGTTAATTTGAAGTTGAGACCGGACGGAAACTTACAGGGTTTCGGACTATAGTGATTTCCATCTATGTCGATTAAGGACCGACCGTTGTTGGGCCTCGGGTCATGTTGAACGCATGTCTCACATTTAGCTGGCCGAATAACGTACCTTTCGACCGCGAAGCTGGGAGATTATTCAGGCCGAGTGGATTGCCCGCAGCGCACTGTACCAGAGAAGGTGTGGTAGGACACGGGGGCGCGATGATAAGACCGAAGGGCAGTCGGTCGGCCCCCAGGTACATGTGGTTCCTGGTGAACTCGAGATTTTACCTGGATAGTTGCCTCGGTGACCAATATCTCACTTTAGCGGGTGAGTGAGGTTTGTGTGAGAAATAAATTACCAGCTGGTTAATAATCGATTCAAATCGCCATTGTTCACTGGACAGTTGAAAGCTCTGTGTTTGGTGTTGGTAATCAGTGACAATGCCTAAGTACTAATCCTATGCCTAAGTTGTATATAGCACATGAGGATTAGTACATTCCAAGGTTGGTGGCAAGATGGACATGGTGATCATGATGGCCACAGTTGGATTTGGATGCAACCCTACGTGATCAAGGCAAAGATATATGCTTAAGGATTGTGTTTTAGTAACCAAGACACCTAGTGGGTGTGGTTACATTATAGGATAGATAGCCGTACTATAAAGAGGGGAATGACACGACTATTGGACTCATAAGTGCCTCTAGATGTGCATTTCATGATCATATGCATTTGGATAGAACTAATAACGCATCGAAAAATGATTGTGAAAATGCTAACACACTTACACGTGACGATGATCACTTGGTGGTGTTAGCACATTTACGATGGCGGTGGAGTTTGAGCGGTAGAGAGGGTTTGGGGTCCTCTCTCCCTCCCGCCGAGCTTGCTCAGCGGGATTCAGGCGTTTTCGAGGAATTGAAACGCCTATTTTCCTTTACGCCAATGTCGAGATTTGGAGGTGATGTCACGTGGTGTTTCACGAGCTAAAACATGTGATAAAGTGATACACATACTTAGTCTAGCTCATAAGTGAAAGGGCGGAACAAGCGGAGCGAGAAAACGTTGCTTAATCGCTAATTTATGGGCGATAGACGCTGCTGCGCTGAGCGTCAGACGCTACTGTGCAGCGTATGTCGCCATACCCTAGTTAGGGTTTTTGGCGCTTGGGCGTCAGACGCGGGCACGGCCGAGCGACAGATGCCATGCATCAGCGTTTGTCGCTCGCGGATCAGCGACACTGTGGCGACAGCGGTCGAGCAACGCACACATCTGTCGGTTTTAAGCCGTGACGAGTGTAAGGTCCTAGATGGCTAGAGGGGGGGTGAATAGCCTATAAAAATTCTACAAGCACCACTAAGCAAACTTGTTAGAATAACAAACGGCGTAAAGCGAGTTTTACTTAGCCTACGGTTGTGATGCAAGCCTCCTATCCACAAGTCTAGTAGATTATGATCTCTAGTTCACACAAGTGCTAGGTCACTAACTTACACTAATGAGCAAACTAACAACTACTAGCAAAGGCTACCACTAGAGCTACACAAGATAAACTAGTAAAGATAAGAGCAAGAGATATGATTGTGATTCTTATACCGACGGTGTAGTGAAGATGTTGCCAATCACCAAGATGATATACAATCAATCAATATTGACAACAATACAATATGAAGACCAATCACCGGGAGACAAGAGACACAATATTTTTGTTCACCCGGTGTTCACTCGTGCACCGACAAGCTACGTCACCAGTTGTGTCGACCAACACTTAGATGGTTCCTCGGTGTGACCCTCAAGTCACTTGCCCCTCAAGGCACGCCCCGCAAGGCACCGCAAGACACCACTCTCAAGTGAGGTAACTCAATGACACGCGCAATGTAATAGAGTTGTTTTTGGCGTCCCGCCGAGGAAAGCACAAGAACCTCTTACAATCAACCGGAGGTGGCCAAGAACAATCACCTTCTCTTGCCAACGCCTCCAACAATCTCCAAGCCGGCTAGGAGCGGTACTCTCCAAGAGTAACAAGAAATCCACCGGCTCAACCACCCACAAGTGCCACTAGATGCCCTCAAGCTATGCAATGCACTTTGGGATCACTCAATCTCACTTTTGATTTGCAATCAAGCAAGAGAGATGAGTGGGAGGAGTTGCTTTAGCTCAAAGGATGCACAAGAATGTTAGAAATGCCAAGAGACCTCCCCAAGGGCCGGCCAACGAGTATTTATAAGCATCCCATCCAAATAGAGCCGTTGCTACTCCACTGACATTTTTTTCGGGACGACCGGACGCGCCGGTCGAAACTGACCGGACGCGCTCAACCGCGTCCGGTCGTCCTGCGACGTCCACGTGTCCACCGAAAATTCAAACTCGACCGTTAGATCCTCCAACGGTCACTGCGCGCCAACGGTCAAACAATGACCGGACGCGCCGATGCGCACAGCACCCGCGCCCGCGAAGCAACGACCGGACGCGCTCCTCGCAACGACCGGACGCGACAGTGCCAGCGTCCGGTCGGAGTCCAGTAAGCTCCAACGACGACCGGACGCGTCCGATCGTGTGTGACCGGACGCGCACCGCGTCCGATCATCCTTGCGAATCTGCAGTTCCCTCAGGGCGCATGACCGGACGCGCCGATCTCGTGAGTGACCGGACGCGCCGGTTGCAAACCCTAACTCGCGCGCCTGACTGCTGCGCTGTACTGACCGGACGCGTCCGGTCACCTCTGTGACCTCCGTTCGCCTCCGTTTCTTTTCCGACTTCCGGCGTAGTGGAAAATAGGCATTTCATTTCCCCGAAATCGCCTGAATATGATGAGAAAGGAACCAAACCCTCTCTACCGCCCAAACCACAGCGCGACCAACGCCACCTTTGCAAATGTGCCAACACCATCAAGTGTACATCTCCATGTGCTTGTGTGTTAGCTTTTTCTCAAACATTTCCAAAGGTTTTCCAGTTAGCTCACTAGGCCCTACATGCAATGCACTTCATGAATTCACCTAGTGGCACCCGTGCGTCGATTAACCGATAAGACTTCCCCTCTTAATAGTTCGGCTATCGACCCTAAACCACTCACACCCTCTATGGTGTCTTGAGTGTAAAACAAAATGGCCCTATGGTTATACCTTTGCCTTGAGCCCATTTTGTTTCTTCAAATGATATGATCCACTTCATATCATCACATGACCGTCTCGATCCATCGACCTTGACTTCACTTGCTCTTCACCGTTGCATCGGTCCGTCGGCGCCAAGTCTTGCTCAAGCTTCACCATCGCATGGTCCTTCGCTTCGAAGCCTCGACTTGCCCTTCACCTTCACAACCGGTCCATCGAGCCAAGCCTCATCTTGGTCTTCACCATCTTGGTCATATGAGTCAATGTCATGTCTCATATTCAATGACCACCTTTATCTAAATCATCCACTTAGATACAAAGGTTAGTCCTAGGTTTCATCAATTAGCCAAAACCAAACTAGGGACTTTCAACGAGCTCTCTGTGGTGTGTCTGTCGGTCACGACAGACGCTAAAAAATTCGCGAAGTATGCGTCTGTTGCTTGAGGCGCGAAAACCGTCTCGTTCAAACGGTTAGTACACGTGGCGAACGGCAAGGGCGTCAGACGCCGAAGCCGCGTCTGTCGCGTTCGCGAGGAGCAACAGACGCTGGACAGCGCGTCTGTCGGTTGAGCGACAGACGCGTCTGTCACGTGCGTCTGCACCCCTTCTAGCTCCTAACGACTCTATTTGTTTGGGGTGCTTATAAATACTTGTTGGCCGGCTCTTGGCTCACTCTCTTGTACTCTTTGACATACTTGTGAGCACTTTGAGCTAAGCAACTCCTCTCCCACTCATCTCTCTTGCTTCTTTGCATATTCAAAGTGAGATTGAGTGATCCAAGTGCATTTGCATTGTGAGATTGCATCTAGTTAGCACTTGGTGGTTGATTTGCTGCGGGATTCTTATTTCTCTTAGTGGTTGTCGCCACCTAGACGGCTTGGAGCAGCTTGGAGGCATTGGCAAGAGTTGGTGATTGTTCTTGGCCACCTCCGGTGATTGTGAGGGGTTTGTGCCTACCTCAGTGAAGCGCCAAAGGCAATGTTAGTGGATTGCTCGTGTCATTTGTAACCTTTTGCCATTTGATAGGTTCTTGTGGTACCTTTTGAGAGGCTCGGTGTGTGACCGATTAGCCACCGAACCACGTGGTGAAGAGGGACACAACGGGGACTAGCGTACCGACAAGCACGTGAACCTCAGGATAAATCTTCGTGTCATCATTCTTATTGTGATTAATCGATCCCGGTGGTTGTGTATTGTGGAATTCATCTCTTGATCATATTGATTGGTTGACTCAATACTTCGCCCCTCGGTGATACCCTCCTAACTCTCTCTTGTATTAATTTCTTAGTTACCTTGCTAGCTTGTTAGTGTAGCTCTTAGCTTGTGTAGCTAGTTAGTTTTAGTTGTAGCTAAGTTGTGCGGTTTGACTTGTGCGGTTGAGTGCAAATATACTAGAATTGTGAATTGGATAGGTGTCTTACAAACACCCCGTAGGCTAAGCAAAACTCGCATCTCGCTATTTGTTATATTGATAAACTTGTTTAGCTTGTCTTTGTAGAAAATTTTAAAAGGCTATTCACCGCCCTCTAGCCATCAAGATCTTTCAACAGTGAACACTGACTTGAGTTACTTCATCGTAGTAATGTTGAGGGAACACTTGGACAGTTATAATGGATATGACATTATGGAAGTTGATAATGATCATTGGTTATCATTAATTGTTTAATCATATGCTTGCTCTAGGTGCAAATGTAGCCGACGGGTTAATAATGATTAACTTGATATAATGCTTTTGGAAAATATTCTTAAAATGCTAAGAATTATCTTTTTGCAAATGACTCAGCTACACCACTATAAAGCCCTTCATAATCCTTGGTGTCACTTATTTTTGGTTATGTTGGGTAAGTCTAGCTGAGTATCTTCTCGTACTCAGGGTTTTGTTCCCACTTGTTGCAGATGAGCAGATGTATTACGGCTACTGTATCAACTGTCTTTATCCTGCGATGGATGGTGCTTAGGACCATGGGCAATGGTCATTCCTTACGTCTCATCTAATGCTTTTGTTGAAGATGATCATTAGCTGACACTTTACTTCAAACTCCGTGTGAGTGTGTGTGGATTTGAACTATTTGCTTCCGCTACTTTTTATTTGAATTCGGTTTGTAATAATTATGTTTAAACTTCGATGTATCTGTGATGCGAACTTTTATGTAATATGTGATGGTGACTGCTAAACTTATTACGATCTTGGCTGGTATGCGAGTTGGTTTGAAATCCTTCGTGATTTCACGGACTACCGGGTTATACGGGCTTAAGTTTGCTAAATCGTCTGCTTCGGTGGGTGATTTTCTTACTTAATTTCTTATAATTGGTCGGTTCTGTTATATTATTCCCCAATCACCCCCCAAGACGCAAGCAAGGATTCCTTTTCACCCGTTCCCCGATGCCACAACAGCCATCGGAGATCAAGCGGTTCCTCAATCCCCACTCGAAAATGACGCGAGACAGGAGAAAGTAACAGGGAGAAATCATCAATTGTGAGCATGTGAGTTGACGGGAGGGAATCAGCCAGTGTGGGGGCGGAGGGAGAAGAGGCGGTATGGAAGCGGGGTGAGTAGCCGCTGGCCGCTTAAATGTGGAGGAGATGCGATGGCGGCGGCGGCAGCAGCAGGGAGACTGATGATGAGGATGATTAGTTTGTTAGATTAGCATAGATGGAGAGACAGAGGAGAAAATGGGGGCAGTGATCAGATTTGCTGGACTGCGCCCCTGCCGTCTGTTGGTAGATCAACGGCGATGTGTTCACGTACCTGCGTTGGATCAGTGGGTAGTAGAATTGTTCGTGAGAATTTTCGTGAGAAAATTGGCTATGTGCTATATGAAGATCCTTTCACATGTCTGAATCTAGAAAAAAAATAGAGGATCTAAGTAGCATAGAAAACAAGACATTCATGTACTACGTGGAAAATTTGGAAAGTCAACGTTAAAAATGGTAAAAGTGTATAGCATATAGGAGTAGTCTCAAACATGGCAAATATCCAATCTTCTTATTTTTCTTCGGAAATAGAATGATGAATATTGCACATAAGAACGTCCCACTATTGAATATATTTTCCATGCTTGCGTCACGTTTTTCACATGGGCAATTTCGGATACGTGCATACCAAAGGTGGCCAAGGGGATAAAATATAATGGGGGGTGCTTGAAACCTTTGCCCGTTACTCCCTCCGTTCTGTAATATATTGCATTCTAGCATTCAAAATTTGTCCTCAAATATAATACATTCTAAAAGACAAAAACTAGTTTTGCATTAAATACTTTTCATTTATCAACCATTCACCATTAATCACATTGATGATAGCGTTTGATTAGAAAATAAATAAAATAAGGGTACATGCATCTTTTATATTATCTCTTAATTTGTCTCAAAATTCCTAAAATATAATATATTACAGGACAGAGGAAGTACTATATATGTAGCCTCGCCGAGTAAGGATATAGATGAAAGTTGCTCGTTTGGATCTCTAGCCAGACCACCTTCGAGGCTTGCGCGGCAAGGTATTCCTTCTTAGCACAGGAGAGCCAAAATGGCTTGCCTGGCCTAGGTTTGTAAAGGAACTAAGCATTACCTAGAATGATGAAATCTTGCTCGCCTTTGCTGGGTGTGTGTGTGTGTGTTAGATTGTTAACGTGCCTCAGCCCGTGGGCCTGCCGTAAGGCTCCCTAGCTTGCCTATACGTACACACCATCGGTCAGTGAGTAATACATCGCGCATTTCCCCAACTCTTTACGCTTTTCATGTGACTTGCCCTCCAACAACTTCTTCAATTAGGTCTGCAAACATCGCAATCATAGGGATAGCTCTTCAAAGTGCGCACAAGATATAAAGTATTGAAAGGTGGAAGTATATAAAAATGATTTTTAATCAAATAGCTCTCCAAATGAGAATTCAGAAAGTAAGTTAAAGACTTTGCTCTAAGAGCGTCCGTAACAGGCGTTTCTATGGCAGATCCATACATTAAATGCATGTACATGACCTGATTCCATACAATGTGTAGCCAAATCCATGAAGAAGTTGCTTTTATTCGTAGGACCCGCTCTCATCCTCCTCTCTCTCTTCTATACCGCCATAGGAGGAAGGTGCTACCATCCTCCTCCTATTGCAGATAGGTTCGAGGCTTGCCCCGATGCAGGAAGGCTTTGTGGCTCTAAGCACAGGCAAGAGATGCGGCCCTCTCTGATGTCGGTTCCCCCATCCTAGCTATCGCGACCTCTGAGCACAAGCTACAGGAGGTGGCGCCTCAGGTGGAATGGGCAGCACACGAGAAATATGGGGCCAAAGCAGGGAGATGTTTGGAGCGAGCACTGCTTGGAGCGACATGGGGAAAAGAAGGTGGCACTGGGTCGGCTAGAGCAGTCGAATTGGGAGGGAAGAGGATCGCATAAATATGAGAAAGAATGGCAGGTCCAGTTATGGATACATGTCCGTTTCTAGACATTTGGGACGAACCTTAGATGACATCTTATTAGACACATAACGTCATATGACCCATTTAAAAGAACATGCTCTCTCCATACACTGCCGGTGCCCTCCACCCCTTTATGTCTATGGTCGCAGCATTGGAGTTTTATCCCAAATAACTATCGCTGGCCTATTGATGCGGTTCGAATAAATAGGTGTCCTCTTTGTTGGTTTGTTTAAGGCCGAAATACTATGCTGCGGCATGTGTAACTTTGAAGAAAAGATGATGTGAACACTGCGTTGTTTATTGAAAAAAAAATAGTAGTACTCTCTCTGTACTAAAAAATAAATCGTTTTTTACAAGATTCGGGTCAAACATTGAGAATATAAATCATGAATAACTTTAAGTTGTTGAGTTTGAAAATGTGAAAATCATATGAATAGATTTATCTTGAAAAAAATATTTTCATAAAAATATACATATATCACTTTTTGATAAATATTTTTATAGAAATAAGAAGTCAAAGTTGTGCTTTGAAGATCGTGTCGATGTCCAAAAACGACTTTATTTTTTAGTATGGAGGGAGTATATGTGGGACGCTTTTTGTTCACTCCAAGAATAGAGCATTAATGGTATTTTCATCGAAATGTGCAATAGGTGAGGTCGTCTTTTGCCATCAGCACTTGGTTCCTGAGTTGAATGGTTGAATGCTTGGACGATATACATGGACGGATATGGTACGTGCTTGATTGATTTTATGATTTTTATTCATATGTGTGTCACAGACGTCCTGTTATGCATCTAGTAGATCGACCACGACACGTACGCGTATCGTATGAACTGAACATGATGCATATATATATGCATTCGAATAGCTACTAGCTAGCTAGTAGGGTGCCTAGCCTAGTGGCGGCTATAGCTAGGCTAACCGCAGCGCGGCATGGCGACGTTGCAGACGGCGAAGAGCTTCGCCGCGTTGGGGCTGCGGATGTAGCTCCCGTAGTTGGGGCTGCGCGCGTACCCGCACAGGCACCCCTGCTGCGCCCGCAGCTGCGCGCAGCACGCCGGCGGCACCGCCCCGCCGAACAGCGCCGGCCCCGCGCACGGCGTCAGCAGCGCCGGGTTGCACGCGGACGCGGCCTCCGTCGTCGTCACCGCAGCGGCGGCCAGCAGGAACAGCAGGGCCACGGCGGCGCTCGCCGCGGCTGCCGACGGCTTCGTCATCTCCGTCGTCCCACACACTCGAGAGAGAGAGCTTGGTGTTGATCGAGTGGTGTGCGTACGTTGTGGTGGTGCGATCGGCGCCGGCGTGTCGTGGCGTGCTGGGCGCGCTGAGGGGGCACTATTTGTAGCGGCCGCGGTGGGTGAAAGAGGCGCGCTCTGCGCCCGCGCGCGCGACGCGTTGTGCCGGTGCTAGCTTGTGGGTGCGTGGAGCTGAGCGAGGCGGCCAGGGATCGGAGAGCTGCCATGCATGGCGAATACGTGTCGACGATGACGCCTCGGCGATCTCGGCGCGGTGCCGCGGTGGATCCACACCACCAGACGACGATCGACAGATGCATGCGTTCGGGGCTCCGGGCGGTGCATAGCGTGTGCGTGAGCGAGCGCGCGCGTCAACAGCGGCGGGCATCGATCGGCAGCTGGGAGTTGTGAAACGCTTTGAATTGGGAGAAGAAGCTAAGGGCCTGTTTAGTTCCTACAATTTTGTAAAATTTTTCAAGATTTTTCATCACATCGAATCTTTGGACGCATGCATGAAGCATTAAATATAGATAAAAAATAAAACCAATTACACAGTTTAGACGAAATTCACGAGACGAATCTTTTAAGCCTAATTAGACCATGATTGGACACTAATTGCCAAATAACAACGAAAGTGCTACAGTATCATTTTTCAAAAAATTTCGCGAACTAAACAAGGCCTAACTATAACAAAGCTCCCCTCTCATTAAACAGTTTGAAATGTCATCTACTCAATAGACATTTATTTTGGATCATTAGGTTTTGAAGCCCCAAACCGCCTTGACCCTTTGGTTGGCACGCTAAGTCCCATTTCACTATTCTGTATTTCTTTTTGTGCTGGTCATTTTGTCAAAATAATTAGACCTGAAATACTTATCACGATACTTAAGACTTGTTAGTTCGTTCTCACTCAATTATCAAAACCAAAATAGAGCACCTCCCCTCTCCTCCCCTCTCTCTCTCTTGCACTCCTTTCTTTTTCCTCAGCTGCGCACCTCATGCCTCCTCCCTCTCCCCACACATGCCTCTTGCTGCCGCCTCCCCTATGAACCTCAATAGTTTGGAGCTCATTGACATCCAAGACAACCTCTTCTCTCTCTTTCCCACTTGTCCGATATCGAACAACAGTTAGTCTTGAGATCTCGAGTCGTGACAGTGGGATTTCAAGCACGCGGGTGCGGGATCTCGATCGATGATAGTGGCATTGTCACGATAGGTCAGATCCATGGCGACCTCGCGTCCCCCTTCTTCGACACCATAGCCCCAGATCTGGCGAGCTACAACCTCTTCTTGATCCGGCCGAGAGTACGTGTGGTGGCTTGTACCGTGGGCTTGACGAAATACAACATCATCTCTCCTTCTCTCTTCTCCCTCTCCCTCTCCTTAGGGTGAAACGGATTTGGCAATGGAGGCAAATGTAGCGATGGAGCCAGGAGAATGCTCGGTGATAGTCGAATTTGGTGATAACAGCGGGAGTGGGCTCAACAACATGCGAATTAGGTGGCGGAGGTGGGAGCAGGTTCGGTGGCATTTTACAGCGGCACGCTCGAGGGCAACGAAGACCTCCACACACGGGCTCGGTGGGCCTCTGCGGGCAGTTCTGGCACATGATCTTTTTGGTTGATGCCTAAGTTTTCATCAGCCAACCTTAGATAAAGTGTGTCTGCCATATAAAGTGTGATGAGTAAACTTAAAGCCACACTTATGGTAAAATTTGATAAGAATATGACATTATGTTGTTAAGAAAGTGCGGCATGCTACAGTGATGACAGTGAACCAACAACTACCTAAAAAGTTGTAACATACCTGTGGCATGACAAGTTCTAATATTTATTAGAGTAAAGTCCTCTGGCGGTCCTCAAACTTGTCAAGTTGTGTCATCCCAGTCCCTAGACTCATAAATCGCTCGTTTAGATCTTTAAATTTGTTTGACGTGTCATCCCGATCCCTAAACTCACAAATCAGCCGTTTAGATCCTTATATTTGTTCGGCTATATCAACCCAGTCTCTAAATTTGCTACTCGCTAATCGTCTATTTAGTACTCAATTTCTGTTCGTGTCTCGCTGGCTCTAAGACCCAAACATACATCGAGGATCTAAATAGGTGATCTGCGAGTACAGAGACCGGAACGATATAATTGAACAAGTTTGAGTACTTAAATGAGTGATTTGTGAGTTCAGGGATTAAGACGGCACTAGCAAACTAATGTAAGGATCTAAATGAACAATTTGTGAATTTTAGGACTGGGACGATGAAACAGGTTTCAAAACCGCCAGTGGACTTCTATTTATTATTTATAATATCTTGAACCCTGTTCGTTTGAGCTATTCAGCCAAATCAGTAGCCATCCAGCAGTGTTTTTTGTCACAATAAACCAGCGAACAATACTTTCAACCACAATAAACCAGCGAAACGAACAGGCTATTGGTCCGTAGGCCGAGCACCCTTGTTTCTTAACTGGAATATTGTACTCCTGCTATTGCAACCGCAGAAACATAAAACAACCGATATGAACTCTTGTTCCTTTTAACTGGAATATTTGGACTCTTGCGTTTTTTTTAACAAGAATATTTGGACCCTTGTTTGTGTTTTCCTCGGAAGCTGTGGACTCTTGTGCAACAGTCTTTTGACTGCAGGGGCGCGTACGCGTGACATGACGACGAGGACGACGACGCGGAGCTCTTCTTTTGCCGGCAAACGCAGCGGTCGAGTCTCTGGCACCGGCAGCAGCACGCGTGGCAATTGCCATATCTGTCCCTTGTGGTCTCGTGCAGTCGTGCTAAAGCCCCGCCTGTCGAGATTAGGCGCCGCGACGATGGTGATTGCTGAGCTAAAAAAAGGGCATAAACTGGATAGGATGATGATAAGAGCATGGTAAAGGAAGATACCGGAAAATCAATACCTTGCCACCTTGGATCACGTGGCTTTTTGGCACTGCCATTTGCATATAAGAGCTCCCTCGTCGGTCTAAAAAAAAGTCATTATAGGATTTGTACTGGTCAAATTTTTTGAACTAAAAAAATATTAGCAATATTTATATTTCTGAATAGGTCATTGTGAAATATATTCAGTGTTTTATCTAATGATATTAATTATGCACTATAAATATTAATATTTTCTTATATATATTTGGTAAAAGTTGAAGATGTTTGACAGGGCCGTGTTGGTAAAATCTTTGACCCTGTACCAAATTGTAAAATGAGGCTTTATCCTTTGACAAAAAGGACTACAATAATTATCAATTCTACATGCATATCTTATATACGTATTAACCTTAGAACACTATCCGTAATCATACGAAGGAGAGATAGTTATAGTTCACATAATTATTACCTGGAAAAAAAAGTTCATATAATGATACGAAGGATAGTAAATTCAAATCAAAGAAAAAGATGAAAATGACCTAGGACCTTTTTTTATAACAGTCCAGACTCACGCCTGTTCCAGTGCTAATCCATCACGAAAGTTAACGGCATGGGCTCGAATTTATCCCCTATAGCTAGGCCTATAGCTGGCAATCACTAGCAGTTTGCACACACCTGGTGATGAACTAAAGATGGAGTGATGGTTGGTAGCTAGTAGATCCAACAAAATTTGGGGCCCCTGGTAATTAGAGGCCCTGTTCCCTCGCACCATTTGCACGCCCCTCGGCACGGCCTGACGTTTGAATTCTCGAAAAACGAGAAAGACACTTTTTTTTTATCAAAGTTGAAGATGAAAATGACACTCTTTATAAGATGGAGGGAGTACATATGACTTGCAGTCTTGCATCCATTTGAAAATGACATGCAAGTAATAGGCATGGCCTATGTGGGGATTGCACAGATTAAGTTAAACCTTATTGGTGCTCACCACTCGCGAGGACACAATTTTGGTCATATATGATACTCCATGTCGTGCCTAGAATTGTAGTTTGTCAGAAAACATAATTGTTCTTCATCGGTTCTAAGGCCCTCCACAATGTGAGCTTTGAGTCGTGCTTGTAGAGAAGAGAGAGACTTTAGGAGTCGCTCCTTCCCACTGCAACAAGTGATTCCAACTTCCAACGGTGCCGGAAAAACAAGGAGGGGAGCAACTGCTTGCTCCGGTGCCCAAACCATAGAATAGAATTTTGTTGGTACTTCCCTGACCGTTGCTTAGTACTAGTTGGGTTTAGCTAGTGGGTTCTGTGTATTTCTTTTATCTCCCATATGGGTCACCAGTGATGCCCAGTAGCTCTACACGCTGCAACAACTGAAGAACGCTATGGGGTTTGGCAGTGGGGTCTGCTTTTTTTGCTGGCTCTACTTCCACATTGTGGAAGGCCTAACCCTTTTACTCAAAATACTTGACACCATATCTCTCCTAACCTCATCGGTGCTCGACAAGGATAATTGTGGTCATCATAGTTTTTTAGAAAGCATGATTGCCCTTTTACTCTCGCTGCCAAAACATGTCTCTAATTGTGCAGCCATCCAAACGTAACCAATGTTTTCGCAAATACTCCTTCCATTCCAAATTACAAGATCTTTTGACTTCTCCAAACATATATGTTTTGTTATACAGTTAGATATATATTATGTCTGGATATATAGTAAGAGTAATAGATCTAGAAAAGCTAAAACGTCTTATAATTTGGAACAAATGTAATAGTTTGTAATGAAGCCCATATTTGATTGTGCATGATTTTCAATGCATATTTTTGAACTTTAACAACTAGCATGGTCTAGAACGACTATCAAAATCTTAAGATCTAATAGATTTACAGGTATTTTGAATTCAAATTAAGCTTCACGATTTTAAATTAAATAATGTATGTACAACCAGATCGTCTCCCATTGCAACAATAACAACGGCTACAACACCGTACACACAAAACTGCAACAGTAACTCCTATACAAATTTTGTAGCTGCAGTTGCTACGGCTGTGCAATAATGGGAAGTATGAGCAGGCCCACAGGAGTTACACACATGTTTACAGGTTTGTTTGATAGGGACATGAAACAAATCTTATAATCAACGACAAATTCTGCGAATGGCGGGAATGATGTCACTTTTAAAATGACCAACAGCCGGAACAACAGCCCAGTTGGATTGCATCCCAGTAATTTAACCACTGCTTATAAAATCACAGAAAATCAGCACATGCATACCATTCTGCCACGTGCTGATCCCCCGCACCGTCGCAGCACGACACACATCCCGCCTACTGCAGCCGGGGCCACACCGACCCTGACACACACCGGATCCCCCGCCTGCCCCACTGACCTCCCTCCTGCTCCATCCCTATCCACTCCGCAACCCCGCTGCTGCGTGCTCCCCGTCCACCTGCGCCGCGCCGCCGCGTCCCCCGCCCTCCGCGACCTCTCTCCCTGCACGGTGGGGCCACCCACCAATCAGCGATTCGGCGCCACCTCACTCCCGGCGCGCCAAACACCGCGCCTCACACACACTCCCGTGCTGCGTCCACAGGAACAACGCACACTTTTGCACTCCACCCCTCGAGTCCCTCCACAACTGCAACCACCATCCACTCCAGAAACCAACACTCCGGGGCCAGGGTACGGTTGGGGATCGCGACAATCTCAGGGGCTGGAATAAAAATACACACCCCCATGGAAATATCCGGCCGCGGCCCGGCTCACCCCCGCGACGCCTGCGCCCTGCTTCTTCTCTTCTCTTCCCCTCGGCTTCGAGGGGGGTTATTTTTATTTCTTTCTTTCCTTTTTTTTTCCTTTTTATTTTCTTTCTTTTTTCTTTTTCGTTTTTTTTCTCGTTCCTCCCGTTGGGTATTGCGCCCCGACGAACCCTAATAATCGCCGGGGACCGACCGGCGGCCGATCGCCCCGCCCGCCGGCCTGCCGGTATGCACCCGCAGCAGCAGCGGATGAAGCAGGCCGCGGCGGCCGCGGCCGCGGCGCAGCAGCAGCAGCTGATGCAGCAGGCCTTGCTCCTGCAGCAGCAGCAGGCGCAGCCGCCCTTGTTCCCCGGGCAGCACCACCCGCACCCCGGCCTCCTCGCCCCGCCACAGGTGGGTTTGATTTCTCGTCTCTCCGGTTCGATCGATGTGACGGGCGTGACTAGCGTGGGGTGGGAATCGACGATCGATGGGGTTCTGATTTGGGGATTTCCGCGCTTTAAGGCAGCCGGTGGGGTTCGGGGGTTTCGGATCGGATTTGTGGATTCCGGGCTGAAGAGCTATTTGGGGTTCCGAGGTTGCGGTTTTCCGCTGGAATTTTGGGATTTATAGTAGTGTTCCGCGGTCGGTTATGTCAATCGCATCGCCATTTGTCGCGATTCTGGGATGCGGGTCGTCTTTGCGTGTCACAACCAATTTAGATTTCTAAGTTTCTGCTAGGGTTTGGTGATTAAATGTTTTCGTCCGGTTGAGTTTGTTTTTGGTGATTGGTAATTTTATAAAGATCATCTTATACCATTATGTGCATGCGGCGACTATTGTGATGTTCGAATCCTTTGTGGTTCACTTTTAGTAAAAGGAGCCACTTTGAACCTTTGCAAACTGGAACATCCTCCGGCTACAAACTGAATGTGTGATTTTAGTAGAGCTGGGAACTAAGTTATAAAATGAAATCAGAGATGTTAACTCTGTTCTTCATAGAACCTTTTGCTTACACTTGTATGTCTTTGCAGATGGAGCCCATAGTTAGTGGAAACCTGCCTCCTGGGTTTGATTCAAGTACATGCCGCAGCGTGTAAGTGTTGGAAGTGGTTCTTTCCCTGATCTTTATGCCCTAGGGAATGCTATAGTGCTAAATTCGTTTTTTAAGAACATCTCCATAAAAATAAGGCTTTTCCCTTAATTTCTGAATGGTCGAAATGAAACAAGACCTTTATGCAGAATGTTCTATGTTTAATGTTATAGATAGATCAAATTTCCCTCTGCATGCTGTAAATCTGCAAAATAATGTTGACTACCTTTTCTACATTTATCCTTTTTGTGCTCATTGATCACATTCTCGATAGGTATGTTGGCAATATCAATCTTCAAGTGACGGATGCAGTACTGCAGGAAGTCTTCCAAAGTATTGGTCCAGTAGAAGGGTGCAAACTCATCAGAAAAGAAAAGGTGAATCTTTAAAAAATAAAAAATGGCTAAAGATAGTTTGTGATAGATAAATCCATACCCCCAACACCTACTCGCCTGAAAAATTGTGGCTGCCTTTTCAGATTGCTCTCTGCATCTGATTTTTGGCTTTGCTTTACCCGCATGTCTCAAGTCTAGTTACCATGGGAATACACTTGTGTAACATGCTTTGCGTATTTTCATTTTCATTCTCTTAGGCTCTTGTTTTGATGAATTAAATGCCTGCATTAATTCTTTCAATAATTTCTGCTATGTTTGAGTTATCTGGTGCTTAATTGTATATTAGCTGTATTGAAATCACTGTGAATCTGTGATACATAAAATATTTATTTTAGTCACTTGAAAATATTACGAGAAATTTTACTTATCAGGGAGAATGGGAGGGGATTGGGTTGGTTATTGATCCTCCTCCTTCTTTAATTGTAGATATTATGCTAAGACTTTTTTAGGGACAAAAGTTCAATTTCAGCTGGCTGACTACAATCAGCGGTGTGCTAATCTTCTTTTACTGGAATGAAAGCACACATGCACTCTGCAGTTCAGCCTAACCTATTTATCTAGGTGGACATAATAGTTTCATTGCTATTCGTGTTAGTTTTTAAAAGTTTGATGAGTGCAATATGGTGAATTGAGATAGCATCCGGGAGCTGAGCCATGTATGTTACTGTGGTATGACTTGTGGTGGACTGTAGACTAACTTATTGACATGTGCTTCCATACCCATCTTAGATTATTATGCTGTACTATCAGTTCAAACACATATGAGAATTAAACGTTTGTGGTTAGAACTGATCCATCCATTCTTTAGTTGTTGTTTACTGGCTTTTAGAGTGACACCTTTCGACTAGCATATTATATCAGGGAGTTGGGAGAATGCCATAGTTAGAACTTAGAAGCTATTAGATGCAACGAACATTTTGAATGTGAGACATTTATTTTATTGGCTAAACTTTGAATGGATGAAAATAATTATGATTTTAAGTATGGTTGTTCTAGTGCTGCCAAGGATTAGGATACCTTAATTTGGGATACTGCATTTCGTATGTTTAATCTGTTAAGTGTTAATTGTTAATGATTTACTGTAGGTTTGCTTATCCTCTATAAATTACATTGTTTATAGCAATGTGGCCTTCACACTTCCCATTCTTATGTTGCAGTCATCCTTTGGTTTCATTGATTACTATGACCGCAGATATGCTGCACTAGCAATTTTATCTCTCAATGGCAGACCACTGTAAGTTTTTGGTTTTGTACTCCCTCCATTTCTAATTGTAAGTCGTTTTGGCTTTTCTAGATTTATAGTTTTACTATGTATCTAGACATAGTGTATATGTAGGTGCATACCAAAAACTATCTACCTAGAAAAGCCAAAATAACTTACAATTTGGAACGGAAGGAGTATGTGCTAATTTCTATGAACACTGCCCTGTTTTTTGGCTCTAATTTTCTAATTACCACCAAAAATCCAGGTATGGTCAGCCGATAAAAGTCAATTGGGCATATACAAGTACTCAGAGGGAGGATACATCAGGTTTGGAACTGAAGATGAATTAATAATATATTCTATATTTGTATTTTACTTGTTTCAAATCATGCAGGTATGTGAATGTATGGTTTCTGAATTCTAAGCTTTGTATGCAGGTCATTTTAATATTTTTGTTGGGGATCTTTGCCCAGAAGTCACTGATGCTACTTTGTTTGCATTTTTCTCTGGATACTCTACCTGCTCGTAAGCATTGCCTGACTCTCATCTCCCCTCCATCATTTACTTGTCACTGACATTTTAGCAGAGTAGTTTGCTAATTGTCCAGTACATGGCATGTCTATTTACCAGTTTAGCTTGGTAACTTTTGCAGAGATGCTAGGGTTATGTGGGACCAGAAAACAGGACGATCCAGAGGGTTTGGTTTTGTTTCTTTCAGGAACCAGCAGGTAGTTTAAACTCTTTGTGCATCGTTACCATGGACTTTTGGAGCTGCTGTTTCATCTCACTGTGTCATTATTTCCTTAACAGGATGCTCAAAGTGCGATAAATGACTTGAATGGTATGTTCTCTAGTTCCATGTTTCTAACTTATATATGTTCCATTTTGGAGTCCTAACTCACTGTTTACTTTTCTACTGGCAGGGAAGTGGCTTGGCAACCGTCAAATTCGTTGCAATTGGGCAACGAAAGGTGCTAGTGCTGGTGAAGAGAAACAGATTGTGGACTCCAAGGTTGACCTGACAAATGGCACATCAGGTAAATACATGTGCTTTGACTTGAGCTTCTCTTTTTCTTTGTGTTTCAAAAAGCGCTAACCGCTAGATGTGCCTAGCAGCCTAGGTGGTGCTTGACATTTGTACTTTCTATGGATGGTATGCCATGCTAAATAAAGGTTTTTTTTTTGGGCATACTCCCTCCATTCCAAATTATAGTTCAGTTTTAGTTTTGTCCTAAGTCAAAGTACTAACTTGATGTTATATCTAGACTACAAGTTCAAATAAATGTACTATCAAGAAGTTTCATGGAGAATTTAATGAAACTAATTTGATGTTGTAGATATTTGTGCATTTTCCAACAAACGTGGTCGCAGTTAGAGAAGTCGACTTAGGACAGAGATAAAGTGAACTACAATTTGGAAAGGATAGAGTATATTCTAACCTTAGTTTTTACTCCCTCCGTCCCAAAAAAATTGACATCCTAGTATTCAAAATTTATCCAAAAAAACTTAGTCATTCTAGCCCACTAGACATAATGAGTCTATCCACTGTAATTGAGTGCGCTAATTAGACCCAAGCATGCTAACTAATCTGCATGCCTGCAATTGTCGGAAAATGTGCGCTGTGGAAGGTTACCCATGTGACAGGCCTGTTTCAAGGGAAAACACTTCCTAATAAATAGGGTGGCACGGTCATTTTCCCTCGATACTAATATATCTGAAAAATCCTAGGATGTCAAGTTTTTTGGGATGGAGGGAGTACAATTTTAATTCATAGGTAAGATGGGAATTTGGTAGAAGCCATACGTGTCACAGTTATGGCTTGAAACTGACCTGCGACACCTTTTAATAATATTTTATAATGTTCTGCAGAATCTGGAAAAGAGAATCTAAACGAAGATGGTCCTGAAAGTAACCCTCAGTTTACTACTGTCTATGTTGGCAATCTTCCTCACGAGGTAATACTCTTCCAATAGAAGAGCTGCTGTCTATGTTTTGGCTTTCTTTTTGCTATTACCATTTTTTTGTTAACATTTTTTATTGTCTTATCAACGTTCTTCCATGTTTTCTTGATTTCCAGGCTACCAACAATGATGTGCACCTGTTTTTCCATTCACTCGGGGCTGGCTCAATTGAGGAAGTCCGTGTAACTCGTGATAAAGGCTTTGGCTTTGTAAGGTACAGCACCCATGAGGAGGCTGCACTGGCAATTCAGATGGGTAATGGCCAACTTATTGGCGGGAGGCAGATAAAGGTATCTTTGGTTCTGGTTCACATTTCCTTGATAACGGGATTTAGTAAAATCCTGAAAGTTCCTAGGTCAATTTTTACAATAGAATAATATTGTTGGTGGATAACGGTAGTATTACTAGGCCTGCTTACGGGTCAAAACCCACCCTTTTCCAACCCACCCCCACCCCACCCCACACCAACAGGCTCAACCTTCCCAGCCCATTCCAAGCCACTCCAAACCCCCACTGAAAGAATTCACCCAACCCAAGTAGATCCAACCCAAACCCACCTACATTGACAGAAATTCGCTAGAGAGAGTGGCAACGGGGAGCAGTGTGGTGACGTGGAGGAGAGGGACAGAGGAGGATCTGGGTGGGCGGGTAGATGCGCAGTTGTAGTTCCGCACGAATCAGCGGCGGTAGGGGAGGACAGGGTGCCGCCGTGAGCGCCAACTCCTGTGCTTCTGCTTCCACCGGTCCAGCAAGAACGGAGCTGCAGATCCTGCCCACCACGAGTGCCACCTTCAGATCCTGCACCTGTACATCAAGCCAACCAGACCACTGTCTACAATGGTGTCTACAAGCTCAGGACAGTCGAGGAGTCCGATCTCTGCGAGGTCCTGCTGTACTGGTCGAGGCTGGTGACTGCAGCGGTGTCCTTAGTGGCCGTGGCCTCCGCGGTATTCCTGCTGGAGGGCAACGATGCCATCAGGCAGGGCATTGACCTCCTGTACGCTGCCAGCGCCGTGGGTATGGTGATGTCAACATGTCACTGCTCCTCATCAACATCTACGTCATGCCAACCCCAATCAAGCGCTTCCTCTAGGTTTCGCTGTGGGCTGTTGGGGTGCTTGGCTTCCTCGTGACCTACCTCGTCACAGCAGCTGGACGAGGGCTTATTGACGAGGATGAAGGGCGCTGCTGCACCGCATGTGAGGTGATCGTCCGCCAGAGCAAACCATGTGGTGGCAGTGTAGCAGAGAGCGCCAAGAAGGTCGAGGGCGAGGTGGCTCGGGTGCGTTTACCGTTGACTGCGGGACTGGGTTTTGCCGTGTCCATGGGCTGAACCCACTGGTTCCATCCGTTCTGAGTATCATCTTCGACCCCACCCTGCCCCACCCTGCCCCACATCTCTTATACTTCCCGCCCCAACCCAGCCTGCTGATTAACCCATTCGAACCCTTCTAAACAAAATCAAATGAGAACCCACCCCATTTAACCCAAACAAACCCAACCCATTAGCAGGCCTAAGTATTATGTGAATGGTTTGTAATATAAATTGGTTTATCTACATTATCCCCTGAAAATATAGCCAGATAGTAAAACTTCTGTTTGTTTGGGATTTATTAAGGTATGTACAGAACATCTTGGTATAGTATGCACGATATTATCTAGTTGTTTAGTTGTATGAAATACATTGATCACAGCAAATTACTGAATAGTCTTTGCCTTAATTTGTTGCAGTGTTCCTGGGGAAGCAAGCCGACTCCACCAGGGACAGCATCCTTTCCTCTGCCTCCTCCAGCACCGGCACCATTCTCCACTGGAGTGTCGGCGACAGATTTCATGGCCTACCAGCGCCTGGCCCTGAGCAAGATGGCCACGAACCCAGCCTTAATGGGTCAGCATGCCTTGAAGCAGGTCGCTGCACTGGGGATGGGAGGTGGAGCCAGCCAGTCCATCTATGACGGCGGCTTCCAGGGCATCAATACTGCCACCGCCACAACCTCCGCCCAGCAACAGCAGCTCATGTACTACTAGAGTACTACAACATGAGGCACCAGCTACCTATCCCTTCAGGAGGAAGTCGTGGATGAATGGATGATGCCCCTTACTACGCCCCCACTATACATATAGTAGATGATGAATTATTACCAGGACCTTTTTTTTTCTAATCTTTTAAGACCCATCTGAGTAACATGTCCTCTATGCTAGCTATATATATACACCGTAGAACGTATGTATTTCCGGATACATGAAGACCCAAGGTTCTTAGTATAATTTTCTGTGTTTCACCATCTTTATTGTGCTGTATGGATTTTCATTGCCAATTACTGTATATATTTTACTGGATGGTGAGCGTCATGTTCTCATCGAGTCGTACTAGTTAGGCCCTTGTTGGATCTATAGGACTTCAACTACTAGTCCCTCTACTGTATGAAATGAAATTTATAGCTTTTGCTATACATTAGATATATGGAAGAGATTAGAAAACAGAGATCCTTTCTACAAACGGTAATGCTCTCTTTAGGGCGTCTAGCCGGACGCGGATTCTCTACTCCTGTCCGTGTCCATTCTGGGCAATATGCATGTTCCTCTTGATGCTCTCATGGCTTCTCCATCTAAACAGGATGTTGATTTCTTATTCTAGTGTTTTCTGCTCGTGCTCTCCCTGGTCTCACTCTCCTCTCCCTCCGCCTCGGCTCGGTAATCCTTTCTAAACAGGATGTTGATTTCTTATTCTGTGTTCCTGCTCCTCTCCCTCCTCCGCCTCGGCTCCACGCTGCCTCCCTTTCTCGCCATCCTCTTCCTTCCCCGCCATCGACGAAGGAGAAGTAGCATCAGCAGTAGGCTCCCAAGGTCGCACGACCGCTTCACCTTCTCCAGCACACTGGGGGGGGGTTGTCTTGCCGCGGGGACCCCACCCGCCTGTCCAGTTGCTGAGGGCGGCGCAGCCGCTCGTTGGAGCTGCGGCCAGTAGCCCGCCCACTGGAACCCCCCCGGTATCGAGCTCCGAGCCGTCGAGCTGCGCGTCGACGAGCCTCCATTTGTCCATGCAACAAGTAGATATTGCGCTTGAAAGAGCATGTTGCAAGTGTTTTCAGATGTTTCAGAGGTATGTTGCAAGTGTTTCATATGGATGTTGCAAAACTAGATCGAAATGTTGCCTATGTTGTAATGGTTGTACACATATGTTGCAAGCGTCTGTTTTAAATGTTTCATCTATCTTTTCGGATGTATGTTTGCAAGTGTGTTTATCTGGATGTTGCATGTGTTTTATCTGGATGTTGCATATATTTTGCAATGGCTTTTTTTAAGTGTTTCAGACGTATATTGCAAGTGTTTGAACTGTTTCGAATGTATATTGCAAATGTTTTATTTGGATGTTTTAAAAGTAGATCGGGTATTGCATCTCCCTCCTCGTCTTCTATGCCTCGCCTCGGTGTCTCCTCCTCTTCTTGTTCTTTTGATGTTCAGGCAGCGTGGGCCCGTGTGAGGACGGGCAATGTGGGTGGGGCGAGTCGTTCAAGCGGCGTGGAATCCGAGCGGACAGGGCGTGCGACATAGAGCAGGCACAGGGCGCGGGGAGCTGCGTCCGGATGTTAGGAGTGATTTTCTAGATAGTTTCATTAATGACCTCCAAGGTCGCCATGTCTGACGAGCCCCTCGCCATCGTGGCTGCAAAAATTGGTTCACTAATTTCGATGCTAAAATGTACGTATACTACAGTTAGTAGCATTTCTACTTTATAGAGCATCTCCAACAGTTTGATATTTTTTTGTTTCCCAAATCATGGTGTTTACCAACTCCCAAAATAATATGGGGAAGGAAAAAAGAGCTCATCTCTAAAAGTTTGGCATATTTCACTTGCCAAAATCAATAATTGGTCCTACGAGCCTTTTTTTCGCGTGAAGCCTTCACGTGCGCGCGCCAGAACGCCACCGCCGTCTCCTTCCCTTCATCGTGCTCGCAGTTGGTTCATGGCGGCGATTCCTCCCAGCCCGTCAGCACCTCTGAAAGGATCAAGATGCCCAAGAGGGGGGGTGAATTGGACTTTTCTAAAATTTATTGCAAGAATTAAATCCTACTAAGCCATAATTCACCCCTAGTGCCTATAAGTGTTCCTAGTGATTCTATCGATAAAAGTTTTGCACCCTAAGTTCCAATCCTAGTCTAGCATGGCAATTCTAGGAAAATAAACCAAGCAACAAAAGTAATACAAGAAAGTAAATTGCTTGAAAGTAAAGGGTTAGGAAAACGGCGATGTTTTCCCGAGGTATCAGAGAGTCGCCACTCCCCACTAGTCCTCGTTGGAGCACCCGCGTAAGGGTGTAGCTCCCCCTTGATCCACGCGAGGATCAAGTGCTCTCTACGGGCTGATTCTTTGACACTCCGTCGCGGCGAATCATCCACAACCGCTCACAAGATGAGTTGGGTCATCCACAAGCTCCGCCAGATGATCACCAAACTCCCAATCACCACCAAGTCGTCTAGGTGATGGCGATCACCAAGAGTAATGAGCAAGAACTCTCACTTGACCACAACAAGCCTAATGAGAAGGTGGATGTACACTTGCTACTCCCTAGTCACTAATGAGGGATCTTAATCTTGGATTCTCAAATCTCAACCCTCACTAGAGCTCTTGCACTTCCTTGCATATGAAAGGTGTTTCTCAGCTGAACAAATGAGCAAGAGACCTCAAATAGAGGTGTAGGGGATGTATTTATACTCCCCACAGTCAATTCCAACCGTTATGTGCCAACTCAGCATTTTACGTACTGACCGGACGCGCCGGTCGACGTGACCGGACGCGTCCGGTCGGTGGCAACGGTCGAATTGAGAACCAACGGCGCTGAGTGACCGGACGCGCAGTGAGTCCGATCAGGAGTGACCGGACGCGTCCGGTCGCTCAAAAACCTTTATGTACTTTGATCGGACGCACGGACGAGTCCGATCGGTGATGACCAGACGTGTCTGGTCAGCGAAGTACCTCTCTGGAACTGGACCGGACGTACTGTAGACGTGCCCGATCGATTTCCTGACTGCGTCCGATCACAACACTTACCCTCTCTGACTCTGGTCAACACAATCTCTGCGTCCTGTCCATGGGAGAACCACGTCTGGTCGATCGCATTGAGACTGCAGTGACTGCCAGCACTGACCGGACGCGTCCGGTCAAGGCAGAGACCGCGTCCGGTCGAGAAGAAATGGCTCGAAAGACTTCGAATCGCGACGCAACTTGAACCGAGTTCCTTCCAACTGAACTTTGGGCTTCACCTAAGCTACCTAGTGCTAAGTTTGACAAGTGTGCACCACACCTAAACAAAAGACTCACCTAGGTCAAGCTACTCGCTCATGCCCCCCTTTATAGTACGGCCAAAGGAGAAAAGCGAAGATCCTAACGACTATTCCGAACGTAACTCAACTCCTCGACGTCTGAAACTAACCGTCCTTAATCTTGACGTTAATCCTTTGAAAACCGAAATGATTTCCATCAAGGGGCATGAAAACCATAGTGCCCAAGACAGTCACCATTCCCATGACCTAACTTACCAAAGTTTCTGCAAAGCACACGTTAGTCATGGTAATGTTGCGTTGTCATCAATTGCCGAAACCAACTCTCGGGGCCTAGATGCTTTCAATCTGCCCCTTTTTGGTGATTGATGACAACACCTTGATTAAGTAGATTTAAGAGTTGAGGTTTTCGAACATGCTTGGTTCACATAAGCAAAAGACAATAAGAACAAGGGGTTTAGGATTGCTTATGTGCTCCAAGCCAACATGGTGTACTCATAAGATGAAACAAGAAGAGTTAGTACACAAAAAAACATAGCTCATATGAAATCGGAGTGAGGCACAGAAGCAAAACCTTATGAGCTAGCACCAATCATGTGACAGATATAATAGAGACAAGATAATCAACATATTACTCAAGTATCTCACAAGCACACATGAAAAGTAATGCAAGTACGGGAATATAAACATGATGCATGAATGTAGCACACAAAGAGAATGAAACCCTCTCTCACAACTCCCCCTGAATCTACTCTCTCTCCCCCTTTGGCATCAAGAGCCAAAAAGCTAAGGGTCCGAAGGAGGAACAGAAGCAGTCGAGTCGGGTGCAGAGGAGCGTGGAGTGATCAAGAACTGAGAAGTGTCCTCCTCTGACTCTGAGCTGTCATGCTGACCCTCTGTAGATACACGTGGAAGTGAAACGGTCTGGGTCTGTAACTCAGGAGCAGGAGCTGATGAAGTAGTAGCAACGAGAGTTGCAGTCTCTGTCACCTGAGCCTGAAGAGTACCAAGCGTGGGAGGATCGGTCGAAGCAACTGACGAAGGAACTGTCTCCGTAGTCCTGGTCCCTGTCACTAAAGGAGCCACTGTCTCTGAAGCTGACATCTCTGTAGTAGTCAGAACTGTGGTATGGGAGGGTGTCGACTGATCGGTCAACTCACTGTAGGATGCACTCAAGTCAGTAGAGAATGGAGTGCCAGTAAGAAGGTGAGGCCTGAGCTGAACCGGTAGAGTGAATCCTGTCTAAATAGGAGTGTAGCCTGGGGACTGAAACTCCTGAGGCACCTACTGCTGAGGTGAGGTAAACTGAAAGCTCGGCTGTCCCTGACTATGAAGTCCACTGGACTGTAAAGCTGGAGTATGGACTGATGGAGGTGGAGGAACCCCAACAGTAACAAGGTGTCTCAATAGCTCAAGGTACTGCTGCTGGGTAGCTACCTGCTGTCTCTGTATCTCTAGCTGCTGCCTCTGAAACTCGTCCTGACGAGCCTGAATCTGTGCAAATGCAGCTGCGTTGTCCTGAGCCTGTCGCTGTAGCTGAATCTCCTGCCTCTCCTGAGCCTGAGTCAGCATCTCAAGAATAGCCACCATGGCTAGGTCTGAGCGTGAGGCTGAACCTGTTGTCACCGTTTTTGGCACGTGTCAGAATGATCAGAGTGGGCTAATCGGCAAGAGGAAAGTTATTGTATACGCTGACAGAAGGGTGCCGATGGAGATCAGCTTGTGAGGATTGTTGCCGATGAGTGGTGGTGACCGATGGAAAGATTGACTTAGACTGAGGCGTTGCTGATGAGGTTGGAGATGTTATTGCCGATGCCGATAAAGGGAGGTTTGAAGACTGCTGCTGATGAAACTTGTGATGACGGGAAGCATGCCGACGGAGAGGAGGTCGATGGAAATTTCATCGTAATTAAGGCGGACAGGGAAGTAGATAGGTGTTGATTTCCTTTTCTATATTTATTAGAGTATGATTCATGTAAGAGTCACGTTTTTTAGGTATGGACTCGGTGTCCTAGTCGTGTTTGGTTATGTTTCCTTAGATCGGGGTATAAATATAGATTGAGGGGCAATGTAATAGATATAGCAATCAATATCAAACCAATTTTACTCCTATTTGCATCTACTTACTTTTCGGCGACTTCGTCAATTTGCATATTTTTTCTTTTTACGAGTTCTCATTGATTCGACGAGCTTCATCGCTTCAGTGCGACCTTCGATGATCCTCGAGTTCCGTGTGAGTACCTCTTGGCCGTGGCTTCCGGGCGTATCGCTGTTGTCAGGACCAAAGTACTCGTATTTTCATCCTTGTCGATTAACAGGTCAAATCGACTGGCACGCTTTGGATATCGGATTGGGTATTAGCCCTTTGTGTTTGCAGATCCACTTTTGCATCAACACATCTTTTGGCACGCCCAGTGGGACCAATCAACACGATCAATATGTTCAATCCTGAGATCGATTCGGGGAACGTCATTGCGATATCAGAAGAAGATCTTAAGGAAGATCAGAAGCAGGCTATGGAGAAGGCTATAGAAGATTATAGGCAGCTTTGCCTGAAATCATTCAGCTTAAACAGGAGCGGAGAAGTCATCCAGAAGCAAGATCTGCGTTGCCTCGGCAAGTTACCTTTGACTCCAATCCTGGTAAACTTCAAGAGATGGTTAATTCTACAGTAAATCATGCTTTGATTAACCACTCCAATGTGCTGTCCAATACTGTTCACAATGCTGTGTTTCGAACTTTTAAAGAAGGACAAGTGCCACCACATTACGTTGGGCCAGCTTACCACCAACCAGAACCAGCATCGATCAATGCTCCATCGGCTCCCTTAGCCGTTGCGGGTACAGAAGTTACTTCTCCTCCAGTCTCGGCAGGCTTGCCTAATGTTCAATCTACACCGATACGATCAGATCCAGTACTTTTAGTAGGACGAGTTCAGCTCAATACAGATCTATTGGCATCAGCTATGTCAGGCCCTGTGTCTCAGAATAGCCAGATTCCTGCTAATTGGTGGGGATATGGTATGCCTCCTGAGTCATCTGCCTTCAATCTTGGGTTACCTCAAGTGTTTGACGCAGCAGGAAAAGCTCCTATATCATCGGTTGTTTCACCGATGGCTCAAGTGCCTCAATATACCACATCAACTACTACGCAACCAACTCCAGGAGGTTTCCAGATGCCTTTGTTTCAAGCACCACATACAAGTCCATCGGCAAGCCTACTACCGATGCAGCAGGAGGCCCCTATTATGAGTCAACCTGGGGTGCAGTTCGTGCCTCAAGATGGTTATACTCCAATGTCAGCAAGTTACCAGCCATCGGCAAGTTTTGTACCGATGAGTTCTAATAATGGTTGGTCAGGACAGTTACCTGTTCAGCATACAGTTCAGCAAAATCAGCAAGTTGCAGGAATTCAGCAAGGTCATATGCAAGCTGGTTTTCAGAATCAAGCATCGGCAGCTCAGCCGATGAATCCTTTCCAGCAGGTTGGTGGACCACAAGTGACGACGAATATACCGATTGCTGGAGATCGTGTGCCACAAAGATACGTGGAGGGATATCAGTAGGCACCTCCTGTAGAAATTCAGCCAGTTCATCAGCAGGAGGCTGATGATTTTTGGGCCGATAAGATAGCAGAAATTATGAGGGATCAGTTTGGGATAAAACCCAAAGTTAATATTTATTCTTATCGGACTCCATACCCTCCAGCATATGATTTAATTCCTCTCCCAAATTGGTACAAGGTACCGGATTTCACTAAATTCTCTGGACAAGATGATACATCAACGATGGAACACGTCAATTGCTTCATTATTTAATGTGGAGAGGCAGCTAGCAGAGATGAATTAAGAGTTTGACTATTTTCATCATCTTTGTCTAGATCAGCATTCACATGGTTCATTTCATTACCACCAAATTCTATTATTACTTGGGCTGATCTAGAAAAACAATTTCATAAGTATTTCTTTGCTGGAATCCATGAAAAGAAGCTTACCGATTTAGTAAAATTGAGACAACGTAATGATGAATCGGTAGAAAGCTTTGTGTAAAGGCTACGAGATGTAAAGAATAAGTGCTACAACCTGGTGCTAGATGATCGGCAGCTTGCCGATCTGGCTTTTCAAGGGTTATTGCCACATCTTAAGGACAGATATGCTTCTCAGGAGTTTGAAAGCCTACGTTATCTTGTACAAAGGATCTCTGATCAAGACACTAGAGTTTTTGAGCCTAAGAAGAATTGGAGCAAAAAAATATCATTTGTTGAGGAGGTAGAATATTCTGATTCTGATGAAGAACCAGTTATCGGATTAGCTGAGTGGGTTAAGAATAAAAGGTCGATATCTTGTCCCTTTGGTCAGAAAGAGCCAGAGAAGTTTACCTTTGACATCACCAAAGCTGACAAGATATTTGATCTTTTGCTTCAAGAAGGCCAAATTAAGCTGTCACCTAATCATGTGATCCCATCGGCAGAAGAGTTGAAGAAGATCTTGTACTGCAAATGGCACAATGCAACTTCACACAGTACAAATGAGTGCAAGATGTTCAGGCAACAGTTACAATCTGCTATTGAATCTAGGAGAATTAAGTTTGGCAACTCCAAGACCCAGAAGCCGATGAAAATTGATCAACACCCTTTTCCAGCAAATATGTTGGATGCCAAGGGTAAGACCAAGGTATTGACATCAGAGGCTGCTGAGAAAAATGAATCAGTGGATCTCCAGCATCGGATAACTACCGATGATGCAAAAAGTAAGGGTCTGCTGGGAGAAAGTAGTAGTTCCAAAAAATCTCCTCGTCGACCTGGCATTGTGATAACCCATCGAAGGCAGCCGGAGCGTTGGCGTCAGCGTAGGGACCGATATCGACAACAGCAAGAAGAGAGACGTCGGGAAGAGTGGCATCAGCATAAAGATCATTGGAGGTGCCCATTTTTCATCCATTGCTGGAAAGAAGGCATTAAATTGCCAACTGTTGAAAATTGCCCTGAGTGCAATGGTTATTATGGGGCCAATCGGCCAGAAAGGAGGTTTCAACCTGGCAATCAGAGTTTATCTATCAATGAGCTGATCAGAGGCAGAGCATCAGTGCATGATCGGCTGGGGGGCAGACTTAGTGTACATGAAAGGCTTGGTAAGCGCGCTGGATATTTTCTAAGGAATTAAGAGGAGCTTGAGGAGATGGCAAACGCAAGAGTTCCTGATGAGGAAATATTCTACAGGGACCCTAATATACGTCGTGTAGAATCAACTGGGACCTGTTATCAGCCGGTTTCGAGAACTAAGCTTCCTCGATGGTGCCCTGAGGGTCTGACAAAGACACAGAAAATGAGGATGTAGCGTGAGCGTCAGGAGGACTTATACCGAGAGGAAAGTTCCTCCTATGAGAGGTCCGGGCATCAGCAGTGGCAGGTGAAACACAAAGATAAGGGCCCATCGGCAGATGTTAATATGGTATTTATGTTGCCAATGGAGTTTCTAGCACTTTCTGATGATGAGGAAGAAGTTGTTCTCTCCGATCAAGTAGCTTAGCTGGCACTAGATCCAATGATGGCTATTTTTGAGAGACCTACCGATGACGAGAGACAGCATCTCAAAGCTTTGTTTGTGAAAGGCAGTGTTGATGGGCAACCTGTATCCAAGATACTTATCGACGGAGGAGCTGCGATTAATATTATGCCCTATGTGATGTATCAAAAACTTGGTAAAGGAGATCAAGACTTGACCAAAACCGATATGATGCTAAAAGATTTCGAAGGCAATGTGTCACCGGCTAAAGGGGCAGTATGCGTTGAATTGACCATCGGCAACAAAACTTTGCCGACGACGTTCTTTGTTATTAATGGTAAAGGTGCATATAATCTGTTTCTAGGAAGGGACTGGATTCATGCCAATTGTTGTGTTCCTTCTACAATGCATCAATGCCTCGCACAGTGGATTGGGGATAAGATTGAGGTTGTCCCTGGTGATTCTTCTTATATCATCGTATCGGCAGAATCAGATACTTATGAGCGAACCAAATGCATATCAGGAGAAGTTTGGGAAAAAGAGTTCCTCAAAGTTGCTGATTATGAAATTCCACCGATCCAAGAAGTCGGTTCTGAAGAAGAGTTTTAATGGATAGGTTTGCCAATGATGGAAAATTAGGTCAGGGGTTCACATCGGCTGATGATTTAGTAGAGGTAGATATTGGTGATGGTGATAGGCCAAGACCTACTTTTATTAGTGCTAAGTTAGATTCCAAGTGTAAGCAGCAAATAATCAATTTGTTAAAAGAATATAAAGATTGTTTTGCTTGGGATTATACTGAAATGCCTGGATTAGACCGATCGATAGTTGAACATCGGTTACCTATCAAATCTGGATTTCGGCCACATCAGCAGCCAGCGCACCGATGCAACCCTAATATACTTCCTGATATTAAGGCCAAAATAACTAAATTAATTGAGGCAAAGTTTATTTGGCAGTGTCGATATGCGGAGTGGATTTCTAATGTGGTTCCTGTTTATAAGAAAAATGGGAAACTTCGTGTTTGTATTGATTTCAGGAATCTCAACAAAGCCACACCGATGGATGGCTATCCCATGCCTATTGCTGATTTGTTGATTGATGCTGCAGCCGGACATCAAATTATTAGCTTCATGGATGGTAATGCAGGTTACAATCAAATATTCATGGCTGAAGAAGATATTCCTAAGACTGCTTTTAGATGTCCAGGTCATGTGGGGTTGTTTGAGTGGATAGTCATGACTTTCAGTTTGAAAAATGCCGGGGCTACTTATCAGAGAGCTATGAATTTTATTTTTCATGAATACATCAGCACATTAGTGGAAATCTACATTGATGATGTAGTGGTTAAGTTTGGGGATATCACAAAACATCTAACCGATCTACGAAGGATACTGGAGTGCACAAGAAAGCATGGATTGAAGATGAATCATAATAAATGTGCATTTGGTGTGTCGGCAGGTCAATTCTTGGGTTTTATGGTGCATCAGAGGGGTATTGAAATCAGTAGAAAGTCTATTGATGCAATTAACAAGGTGGTTGCTCCTGCCAATAAAACTGAATTACAATCTTTGATCGGCAAGATTAATTTCATTAGAAGGTTCATATCTAATCTGTCGGGTAAGATCAAGGCTTTCAGTCCATTGCTTAAATTGAAGGCCGATCAGGAATTTGTATGAGGAGCTGAGTAGCAGTTAGCCCTAGATGAAATTAAGAAGTACTTAATAAATCCTCCAGTGCTAGTTCCACCCCAACACGGGAAACCTTTCAGGTTGTATTTATCAACTGATGATACTGTTATCGGCTCAGCTCTTATTTCAAGAATTTGAAGGGAAAGAACGTGTTATTTATTATTTGAGCAGAAGATTGGTGGATGCTGAGACAAGGTATTCGGCCATCAAAAAATTATGTCTGTGTCTATACTTTTCTTGTATCAAATTGAGGCATTATTTGCTATCGGCCGAATGTACTGTCATATGCAAAGACGACGTGGTCAAATATATGCTGTCGATGCTGATATTAAGTGGTAGAATCGGTAAGTGGATTTTAGCATTGTCAGAATTTGACCTACGTTACGAATCGGTTAAGGCAGTTAAGGGGAAGGTTATGGCTGATTTTGTCACTCAGCATTGCAGTACAATGGACTCTCTGGAGGTTGCTCCTTGGACACTTTTCTTCGATGGGTCTACGTATGGTGAAGGAGCAGGTATCGACATTGTATTGATTTCACCTCAAGGAAGGAAGTATGAGTTTTCATTGCTGATTGTTGCTACATTGACAAACAATCAGGTTGAATATCAAGCTTTGATAAAAGGGTTAGAATTGCTTAGGGAGATACGTGCCGATGCTGTCGAAATCTTTGGTGATTCTATGCTGGTTATAAATCAATTAACTGGGATTTATGAATGCCGAAGTGAAGTTTTTAATTTCATATCATGAGAGATGTTTGCAATTATTAAAAGAGTTTAGAGATTTTCGTCTTGAACATATTTCTCGGTTGCATAATGAAGAAGCTAATTGGCTAGGTCAGCATGCTTCAGGGTATCAGCCTATCCAGGAGGTGCTAACATCGGCAGTTGATACCGATGACTGGAGAAAGGAAATTATCGATTATTTAAAGGATCCATCTAAAAAGGTTGAAAGACGTATAAGATTCCAAGCCACTAAGTATGTGCTCCTCGACGATGAATTATATTATCGGACTATAGATGGAGTTTTACTCAAATGTATTAGCGGTGATGAATCAAAAAGCTTGATGGGTGAAATCCATGAAGGAGTATGTGGGGCACATCAATCAGCTTTCAAGATGAAGTGGATGATCAGGAGGAATAGATACTATTGGCCGACTATTCTTGAAGATTGTTTTAAATATTTTAAAGGATGTCAGGGGTGTCAGAAGTTCGGTAATATTCAAAGAGTGCCTGCATCGGCTATGAACCCTATAATTAAACCTTAGCCGTTTCGGGGATGGGCTATCGATCTCATCGGTCAGATTTATCCGCCATCGAGCAAAGGACATAAATTTATTCTTGTTGCTACCGTCACAAAATGGGTTGAAGCATCCTTTGAAAAAGGTGACATCGGCTAATATGATCGATTTTATGAAAGAGCATATTGTTTACCGATTTGGTATTCCTCAAACTATCACTACCGATCAGGGTATTATGTTTACATCGGGAGAATTTGATGAGTTTGCTGTTGGTATGGGGATTAAAGTTTTGGATTCTTCTCCCTATTATGCTCAAGCTAATGGTCAGGCTGAGGCTTCTAACAAAGGGATTATCAAACTCATTAAGCACAAAATTAAAGAAAATCCTAAGCGGTGGCATACAATATTAAATGAGGCCCTGTGGTCATATCGGATGGCATGTCATGGTGCAATCAAAGTAACGCCTTATCAATTAGTATACGGACATGACGCAGTATTGCCTTGGGAAATTAAAACTGGCTCTAGGCGGATATGTTCTCAAGATCAACTAACAGCCGATGACTATGATACTCTTATGAAAGATGAGTTAGAAGATGTGGCAGGTCATCGGTTAAGGGCTTTAGTTAGCATCGAAGAAAATAAGAATAGAGTAGCCAGATGGTACGACAAGAAGATAAAGGTGAAGGAGTTTGCCGATGGAGATCTGGTTTGGAAGTTGATTTTACCGATTGGGACTAAAAGTTCAAAGTTTGGAAAGTGGTCTCCTAATTGGGAAGGTCCATATCGGATAAACCAATCTGTTCCTGGCAACGCATATATTCTGGAAACCCTCGAAGGGGTTGTGTTTCCTAGAGCGTTAAATAGAAAATATTTAAAGAAATATTACCCTAGTATCTGGATGGATACATAAAAGTATAAGTGCCGATAACAGTCCTATCGGCTAGAATCATACAAGGATATCAGTGTTTCATAAAGTGCCGATGCAATAGACAAGATTTACAAATTTAATAAAGATTGGATAGCCGATATCGCACGCTGGCGAATCTGATCGACTTCCTTTATCTCTTTGATGTCTTCATCGGCAGCACCCTCCACAGGCTTAAGTTTTTTCTTCATTGCCAGGGCTTTGCGAGCTTGGATGTCTCTTTCTTGCTGAAGGGCCTTGATAGCATCGGGTAACTGACTTTCTTCTTGTCTGGCATGAGTTAGGGCTGCCTCGACTTCTTTCAATTCAGCCAGTAGAGCCATTCTCTTTGCCGATAAGTCCGAGATTTTCTGCTTAAGTTCGGCACCCGAAGTCTGCAAACTGCCGATGTTCTTGTGCTTCTCATCGGCAATCTGTTTTAGTTGTAGCATCTCTTCTTTGAGCTGAGCCTGAGCGGCTCTATCGGCAATACGTTGAGCAGCCCTTTGATATTGCAGTTGTCGACTTTCTAAGTGGGCTGCTGGGAAGAGTGCTTCTTCAACATCGGCAGGGACCTGGCCACGGATTGTTTTGAAGATTGCCTTTGCAGGGTTTGAATTGTCTACCAGCTGGGCGGTATCTTGCTGCAGCAAGTTCAGGAGAGCCTCCAACTTGGACTTGATTTCTGCCGATATTGTTCCCAGTGCAAGAGAAGAGCCTGCTTCCTCTTCGTCATCGTCAGAAACGTCGATGGCAAAGGAAAATAGACTGTTTGGAGAGTCTTGTTCCTGAAAAAAAAGAAAAGAGGTCAGTTAAGGATAGGTATGAATATTATAAATCGGCTAGGTCAATCGGCTTACCTGTTTCAAGGCAATTTCCTGTCTTTGACTGGAGGAAGCGGCCTTGAGTGTGCCGTGTGGAGGATCGGCTGAGCTTGCCGATGGGATATTCTCTGTGGTCTCATCGGTAGTTGGCCCTTGGGGTACGATGGCTGATGATGTGCCCTGTGCAGGAGGATTGACTGTTTGCTTAGTTGCATCGGCCGATTCTGGCTGGCTTGGAGGCGCTGGATCAGATGTTGGGATCGGCACGGACTTCTGCCGTTTTGGTTGTGCCTCAGCATCTGTTAAAGCCTTGTGCTTTGCTTGGGCCTCAGCAACGGTTGGCTGGGGGGCATCGGCACTTGCTGGTTGTGAAGGTTGGACATCTAGTACCCTTGCCGATGTACCCGTTTGTTGCTGCAAAACGGATGTAAGATATGATATTTAACAAATTAAATGCAAAGGTGAAGGAATACCTCTGAAGGTTTGTCAGAAATAGTGGTGCTTGACGCCAGAGGAGTTGCCGATGATGATCCAGCAGTGGTTCTTACATCCTGAAAATTAATGTTAGTACAATCTGAGATCGGCATGAGTTGGAATAAACAGGGTTGTTACCTTGAATGCTTTTATCAGGGTCGCAGCAGCAGCCAATGGAGTGGCTATAGCCGTAGCCAGTTTGGACTTGGTGGTGATTATCTTGGCACGAGTTCTCTGATGGGTCAGAGCAGCCAAGGTAGGGGCGTTGTAGCCGATCGGTGATATTGGGGAGACAGGTCGAAGATCAAAGGGTCTCCCACTCCTGCTTATGGATGGTGCTGGGTCGTTGACCTGTCACAAGAAAGTTAGTTGCCGATATATAAAAGAAGAAAAAGTAGAAGGGTGTTAAAAGAAACTTACTGTGTCATCGGGAATGACATGCTCAGGGTCAATCATATGCCGATATGTATGAACGGATGTTGCGAATAATTGTCCCTTCCACTCTTGCCACCATAGCTTATATGATTCAGTAATAAAAGATGCTGGCATCCAGGTGGATAGATCAACATCTGTAGCATCGACATCAGGAGAAAGTCGCACTACCCTGCTCCAGTCCGTTCTGCTGGTAATTGTTTCTCTTGGTTTAATCACATCGGCAAAACAAAGTTTGATTGACAGCTGTCCAAAAGCCAATTGACGTGATACTGCCGATGGGTTGTAGAACTCATAAGTGATGTTGGTGTTTTTCCCACTGCCGAATGTATTCACTGGGATTGCCCTGGGAGTAATGATGGCCATCATAAGTTCATCATCCTTATTCAGGGTATCATCGGCAAAGTTGAAGAGGAGGGGGAATCTGGTTTCTTCGTCGATGTAGGGCATCCAGGCCCGATGATCACGGGAAAGACCATTGTAAAAACTTTGGAAGAATCGGCCGATCTAATCTTCATTGGCCTCTGTTCCAGGAAGAACAATTATGGCTTCACCAAAATTGAGGGGTGGGCGTGTTGCCGATTCTTCATCTCGAAGTACGTGATCTTCGGCGATTTCTCACGGGAATTGTTGGGCAAAGAAGTCCCATTGCAAGCGTTTGTGCATGTGGGCATTCAGCCACATGTTAATAAACCACCACAGGCCTCCTAAGTTGCCGATGGGTTCACCAAGCAGAAGTTTCTGGGACACTTGATGTAAAAGATGATAAGTAGAGCTTAGAAGATATCGGCCAAGAGGGAACCTTACACCATTGGCCAGGAGTTCAGCTGCGGGGAAGAAAGCGTTGGTTGGCCCTACCGATCGACCATAGAAAATAAATTTTTCTAACCACATATTTAAAAATGTGGCATGTTCCCTCTGACCAACTGTCCCGGTCCTCCTGTATTCTTGAATATACCCTGTCCAACCGCCGATGTTGCGGGTATTCACTCTATACTCAGATTTCCTGCCATAAATGGAGGCTTCATCGGCAATTGAAATATCTAGGCCAGTGAGCATGTATACATCGGCAAGGGTGGGAGTAGCTGGGCCATGTCCAAACATGAAAGTATTTGTTGTGTCTGACCAGAATACACTTGCATCGACCCGTTTACCCTCAAGTACCAATCTTTCCACCCTTTGGTGGTTTTAGGCCAGGATCGGAATGTATCTTTCCATAAATTCAGAGAGAAATTCTGGGCTCTGAAGGGAATTCTGTTAACCTCTGCATTGATCAAATCAGTTGGATCTGGGTTGCCCATTGGACCTAGACATTGGAAGTGTGGCTGATCGGTTGGGATAACTAACTTGTTGCATAGTTCCTAAGTTTAGAGGATCAAAAGAACAGAGAAAACGAGGAAAAAATTACCAACTATATGAACTTGCAAGGGCAAAAGGAATCGAGGTAAAAAGTAACGGAGGTGAAACGAACCGCAGGGACGTCGAAGTTGATTGCCATTGTCTTGAGGAAGATGGGGGCACAAGCTGGAGACTCGAGGTTGACGCTGGAGAAGGTTCTTGTTGGTTGAGGTCGCATGGTTGTTCGTCGGGGTCGCCGCCGGAAAGAGAGAATGCCAAAGGTTGGAGTCTGAGGGTAGAAGACGAGCGTTCCGAAGACATTTATTTATAGGCCGATTGGAATAGGGGTATTCTGGACTTATCTCTCTGCCGCGCGCGTGTAGGTCGAGGTAGTTCAGATGGATATGGTAACTATTTGCACGATAATCAAGGGATTGTACAGATGATTTGATGGCAAGTAATCATGGCTCGGAAGAAATCTTGGTACAGGATATTTTAATTCCGAGAGCGGCGGCGTCATTGTGCTAGGATCTTGCCGATGGACTATTGTTTTGGTATCTTAACCATAATCGGAGCAAGAGTGGTTGAAGATTGTGCGATATTTACTGAGGCGCTTGAATCAGGACTAGATTTGATTGGATTTGGTAACAGATTATGTTATGCTCGGAGGATGAGTTAAGATAATTAGGTGAAGGCAATCGTTGTCTGGAGTAAATTTCGGAGCATCAATGGTTTTATACTTCGAAATTGGGAGGCATGTGTTGACACTGTTTTTGGCACATGTCAGAATGATCAGAGTGGGCTAATCGGCAAGAGGAAAGTTATTGTATACGCTGACAGAAGGTCAATGGAAATTTCATCGTAATTAAGGCGGACAGGGAAGTAGATAGGTGTTGATTTCCTTTTCTATATTTATTAGAGTATGATTCATGTAAGAGTCACATTTTTTAGGTATGGACTCGGTGTCCTAGTCATGTTTGGTTATGTTTCCTTAGATCAGGGTATAAATATAGATTGAGGGGCAATGTAATAGATATATCAATCAATATCAAACCAATTTTACTCCTATTTGCATCTACTTACTTTTCGGCGACTTCGTCAATTTGCATATTTTTTCTTTTTACGAGTTCTCATCGATTCGACGAGCTGCATCGCTTCAGTGCGACCTTCGACGATCCTCGAGTTCCGCGTGAGTACCTCTTGGCCGTGGCTTCCGGGCGTATCGCTGTTGTCAGGACTAAAGTACTCGTATTTTCATCCTTGTCGATTAACAGGTCAAATCGACTGGCACGCTTTGGATATCGGATTGGGTATTAGCCCTTTGTGTTTGCAGATCCACTTTTGCATCAACAGAACTGGAACCACCGGCCTCATGGTCGTGAGAGCGAGGATAGCGGTACCGAGGAAGTGGCTGATAATCATCATCAGTACTATCAGTGGCGTCGTTCTCATCTAGATCAGCTGGCTGAGCATCTAAGTCAGCAAGCTCTGCCTCTGCAAGGCCCTCAACAGTCTGGTCCTACTCAGCTGCAGTCTCAGGTACCTCTGCTCTCTGACGCTGACCCTGTCTAGGTGCCTGCTCACGGGTGATAGAGGCCCACAGCTGTCGTATATCATACTCAGGGAAAGCTGTTGTGGTGTCAGAGATCTCCGCTCGAATCTCAGCAAGTAGGGCGCAAGCAGACCAAATCAAAAAGCAAATCCAATGGGCATAGGGTAGCTGACGATGACCCTTGAAGCCCTCTGCCAAAGTGTCCTCCATCTCACAGAGCATCAAATCCCAAATATCAAACAGAGTCTGAGAGATGAGGTGATGGACTACCCAAAGCTACATACGTGTCAAACCCTCTCGATAGCCCAACCTCGGAAGCAGTGTCCTCCTCACAATAGCATCAAGCACTCTGGCAATAGGAGTCAAACTAGCTGGTGTACGTCTAGACCCCTCACCAAACGGCTCGCGAAAACATGGTCTGACCAAGTCTGTAGGTGGCACAGTGCAGCCGTGTGGACGCCTCGGTGGTGATGTCTGACCAAAACACAGCTAGTGGATCTTCGTCTCTGAAGCTGGGAGCCTAAGAATCTCCCATACCCTGGTGCTGTATAGCCTACGGTCACGACCTCTAAATGCAAAGTGAATGAACTCGTGAGCGGGGTCTATCCAAAGTGAAGAGTAGAACTCTCTGACCCATGTACCGCAGTATGCTCCTGTTCGACCCAGAAGATCTGACAATCTTGGTAGAAAGGAAATATGGGGACGGAGCTGCTCACCAACAACTGCAACTAGTGCCTCAAGTCGACAAACTCTCTGCGGTCTGAAGGCAATCCCACTGTCAACATAGGCTCTGTAAAAATCCTCATACAGAGGTGTGTAGAATCCCTCTGAAGCACTGGTGTCCCGCTGAGGTGGGAACCACCGACCAACCTCGATGAATCGGAGAGCCTAAACCTGTCGTGTTGTAGCTCCCCTCAGGTCAAAGTGCTCAACTAGGGGCTGACCACGAGCTCTGGGAGGTGGACGACCTCCACGTCTCTGACCCTCTAGCCTAGGAGTCACCTGAGCACGCGTTCGTCCTGAGCGATGACACGGTGGAGTCTGCAGTGTCTGCTCCTGTGTCTCCTCTGTCTCCTCTGTCTACTCTACGGGCTGGTCCTCCGTCTCCTCGGTGGCCTCTATACCGAGATGTCATCCTTCAAGGTGAAAGCGACGCTCGCCAATGTGAATACCACTGCCTCTTCCTCCTCTCTCTGCTAGATCAACAGCGTCAGCCACTGCCTGTGCTATCTCTGCCTCTGTGAGCGTCCTCTTTCTTTTCTTGGCAGCGATCTTCTTGCGCTTGCCACGAGCAACCTCTGTCAAACATGGAGGACTTCCGTCCCCGTCACTCGGTGCTCCACCAACATTCTTGCAGCAGGCCATGCTGACAAGTCTCTGTGACTGAGAACAACTGACACTGAGAAGATGAACTGCCAAACAAGAATTCCCCTGAATCAACTCACGACAGCAAGATGATGAACTGACTCTCGTGAGGCTTGGCCTCAATCTGTATCCGCAGGCTTGGCCTCAGATTCAATACTGACAAAAGTGCCAACTGCCACACACAAAGCACCGACAATACTCACTGAAAAGATGGAATAGATAGAGCTACTTGTAAGCAATATATTTCAACTAATAGATGAGCGATGTCCTTATGAGAGCAAGCAGAAGAGATAAGAAAAGAATAGAACATGACATGCTACCTCAGAAGAGCGAGACTCTAGTGTAAAGGTGAGAGACCTTGACGCGCGGGGGGTTCCACGGGAATGACGGACGAGCACTGGAACGCCGAGACAAACATAAAGGTGAATCAGCACAATGCGAGATGTCACGGCAAAACAAGTCTAGGTCAAGGTAACGACGAAGAAACCTCACGGTGAAGCCGCGCGGAAATGACCGGAGTTGCAGGACATTGGCAGCGCAGAGGGACCCTCTCGGCCGAGAACCAAGGGCAGCGCGGAGGAGGGCTGCCTGGCCTTTGCTGTGGGCAGTCGGAGAGGAGAGGGATGGCAGCGCTAGGGTTAGGCGCGGAGATGGGCTGCCGGGCTTCCTCTGTTGGTGGCCGAAGAGGAGAGGGACGACGCACAGTGGAGGAGGAGCGGCGCGCGGGATTGCTGTCTTTTCCGTCATACATCCAGCACCCGTCCAATTCTATTTTTTCGTTTTTATTTTTTAGGTCCGAATGGGATCCCTGTCCAACTCCTATTCGTCCATTGAACTGAAAATATTTTTCTAATTTTATTGTTTAGATCCGAACGATCCCGTCCAACTCCTATTTGGCCATTGACTAAAAAAGAGTTTCTATTCTGATTTTTTTTATTTTTTTTTGATCCAAGTTATATCATATTTTTCCCGATTTCACCTCTACGTCCCAAAGTCCGAGTTCTAATTCTGATTTTTTTTCCCAATTTCGTGTTGTTGGTCCGAACATCCAAGTTTCTATTCTGATTTTTTTTAAAATTTTACGTTGTTGTTATGATGGTTGGTGTTAGTTTTTTTTGCGACTTCAGGTCTGAAAGTTCCGAGTTCCTATTCATGTTTTTTTACCAGTTTTGTCTCTCCTGTTCTGACGGATCAAGTTCGGACTTTGTGTTCTTTTTACGTCCCATATTCCAAAACGGTTCTGGTCGTTGTTTTCTTTTTACGTCCCATATTCCAAAACGGTTCCGATCCGTATATATGTGGAAAACAAACACAAAGATATATCTCTATCCATCCATCTACTTATCTATCTAACCTATTATATGTTGTTTTTTAACACATATATATATATATATTATATCTATATCTATATCTATATCTATATCTATATCTATATCTATATCTATTCTATACCTAATAATAAAGAGGCAAAATTTCAGGCTCTTTTTTTTTCGTCCAGCCCATTCAATTTGGCCCTCTCATCCAGCCCATTCTTTTCGTAGCCCAACAAATAGCCCACTCCTTATTCTACTCGCCTCAGCCTCGTCCTTCCTCTTCTTCTCCCGTCCCGTATTCTTTACTCGTGCTGCGACCTCGCTCACCTAGCGTTGGACAGCGGCGGCGCCCAGACTACCTCCACCTGCAACCTAGGCCGCCCAGACGACCACCCATCCCGGCCGTTGCAACCCCATGCGCCTCCTCTCCCTGTCTCGACCTTCCTTCCTCGCGATGGGACCTCGCTCGCCGGCAGATGGACGGCGGCAGCGCCCAGGCTGCCTACGCCGGCAACCCAGGCCGCCCAGCGCTCGTCCCAGCTGTCGCAGGCCCCTGCGCAGGGAGATGGACGGTGGCAAGATCAGCCCGGCCGTCCATCATGGCGGTCGCAGGTCTGCGTCCGCTCGTCTGTCACGTCCGTCGTAGGACCCCAGGTCAGACGCGGCGGTAGTCGGAATCCGTCGGAGGCCCATGCTTGCATTGCCGTCCCGGCCGTTGCAGCCCCCAGGCCGTCCCCCTGCGGGAGTCGGAATCAAATCGCGAAGACTACAGTTTCTATATCAGTATGTCACGACTCCACGTCCGACACGAATTTCTTCCGCATTTTTTGCTTTTCCGCGATTGCTACGGCTTTTATATTACTGCTGCGATTGAGAAATCCTCGAAGAACAAGTACCTGATCTCGCCGAGCAGAGAAGCGACTCGACGAGCAGACCTCACCTTTGACTTCGTACCTGATCTCGCTGAGCAGAGAAGCGCCTCGACGAGCAGACCTCACCCTCGAATTCGAGCTGAGCAAGAACGAAATCCTCTGATCTTGCCATACACAAGATCGACAAGGTTAGCTTTCTCATTGATTGTTCTTATGTATCGATGAGTAGTGTTATGTGGTATTTTTTATTTGAAGATTAGTTCATATGATATTCCCTATATGGATTTTGGATTTGTTAGGTTTAGTTTCTCATATCTGTCTTTGTTTGGTGATTTGATGATTCATATGTGCTATTCAAGTGAACTTGTGCTAGGCCAATATGTGATTTGGGCTCTGATTCATTGTAATTGTAATCTATATCTATACCTAATAATAAAGAGGCAAAATTTCCGCTAAAATTTTTTCCACCTCTTTTTCTTCCACTCCGGGTTCTATTAATTTAATACTAAAATAGCAAAATTTCAGCCTGGCCTCTCCCCACTCCGTATCCGTAACAATCTCCACTAAATCATCCAGATTTCCTCCGAGAAGTAGAATAGCCATTGCAAAAAAAAGAATCCGTATGCCCTACGCCCACTGAATATAAGCAGTGGAGACTTAAGTCCATAAGAAAAAGAGAAGGAAAGAAGAAGTTGGCCAAAGATCCGAATCGAATCGAAAAAGAGCTCTACATCAAATAACAAGCAACAAGCAACAAGGCCAGGCCAGGCCTGGTCCTCACACCGATGGGGGAGAGGAGCAGGGACCTCGCCCACCGATAGACAGGACCGAGCAGCGGCATGGCTCTGGGTTCGGTGAAGAGGGTGGAAACGGTAAGGCAACCACAGTGATGGTTGTCGATGGCGTCGACGCGGACATCTATGGGTACAACCTGAGGGTGAAGATGACGTCGGCAACCCCGCAGCTACCAGCTCCTTCCGGCAGCGGCGGTCGCCGACGGTGAGAAGAACCCGACAGGGCTTCACCAAGACTCTTGGTGGCGGTGGAAGAAGTTGCGAATACGCAGCGTGCAAAAATACGGAAGGGAGAGAGGCGTAGGATTTGATTATTCCAAAAAAAAAGAGGCGTAGGATTTCAAATCGGGCATGTGGTCTTCCACGTCTGCTGACGTCCAGGGTCCATGCGTCAGCGACAAATATGGGAAAAGGATGCAACCGTGTCCAGGTCAGTGATCCATATGATGGATCAAGGATCCGATGGTGCGTGGCCACAAGGAGCAGCGGGGCCCAGCTGTCATGGACGCCGAGAAAACACAAAGGAAAGAGAGGGAGCAATAGGCACGCAGATTTTCACTCTTCGCGCGGGACACGAGGCGTGGCGGAGGTCACGCGCGTGTCCACACGGAACGAGAGGCACAATATTCAGGGAGCAGCGAGATTGGCGGTGCAGCTCCGGATCCTATGGTCGTGTCTCGTGTGTGTGGTAGCAAGGGGGTGTGCCCGCTGGCCGCGTGACACGTGTCGCCAATTTTTAGGAAAGAGGGTGTGGCGTTGGCTGTTTTGCCGTCCGGGCACGCAGAACGGGGCTCCAGTGCTCTGGCTGGAGTAATGTTCTGGTGGTAAAGTCATCTCAATTCTTAGAGAATATTTATTTATTTATTTATTTATATCTTCCTATAAACAGCTAGAAGATGAAATATGCAACACGAATGCTATGCTGAGAAGCTATATTAAAAACAAACTCCGTGCTCATATAGTTTATGTTTCTTAATTTTAATGTCTTTTAAATATATTTTTATTTTTTTAAACAAACAACACGTGCGTAAAAGCTAGATCCATACGATGTAATCGCCTCTCCGGTACGATCCAGCAGGATGAACTTGGGACTCGCCTTCAACCTCATCATCCTCGAGGGCGCCATGGTGTGTTGGAACCGAGACTGGGCTCGGCTTCCGATCCGGCCCAGCTCGCTGTACGCGAGAGCCAGCGCCTCCACGGACCTAGGTCCACGGAGTACACACATCAAGGTCTAACTCAACCCAAAAGACTAGCCTGATAGGTGAGGACTGCCACGCCTTATATGTTGTGCTCTCCCACCTTCGATTATCGATGTGGGACTAAACCCCAACAAAGGATCCGCACACGGGCAGCGGCGGCCTTCTACTCCATCACGCCCCCGAAGAATTTGGCCATGAACACCGGCGACCGCACTAAGAGCACGTTCTTGTGGGCGACGAATGCCTCCTTACCGACCTGAAACGTCACGTGCCCTCCGACCCCGGTGGCCAGCATATTGCCCACATGCCGGTGCAGGTCCGGCGACGGAAGCCTGACGGACTCGTCGCGTGTCTCCAGGATGACGATGACGCGGCACCTGATTAGGAAGCAATCTGCTTTCACATAGAGTGAATCGAAGTCCTTGATTCTGACGAATTGCCTGTTCCATTCATTGTGTGTGCTTGTCGAGTAGGCTCAACGTGATAGTTGCCTTGACGCCGCCGCCGTCGTCGTCTGCGGCGGCCGCTGGTGGAACCACGAGGTGCGGACCGAAGCATACCCAACCGGCGTTTTCCTTCCAGGTGCAGCCGCAAGGGAAGTATTGGATGCGCCAGCTGTGCCCTCCGACGCTGAACGTGCCGGACGAGATGGCCGTGCCAATGCCGGCGGTGGCCTTGTATCGTGAGTACCCTTGGACCTTGAACTCGTGCCACCCTGTCGATGCCTCTACTGCACAGACCATGGACGTGCTGCCGCCGGCCGTGGCAGCGGAGGAGGATGACATGTAATAGGCTGCCGTCGCTCTGGCCAACAAGGCGGCGATTGATGGCGATGGCATAGAATAGGTAGATCGAGCGGCGGCGCTCTAGTGGTGCGTATAGCGCCCAAACTTAAAGTAGATGAATCCAGTAGGCGATTCTCCCTACCGAACCAAAAGTTTGCTAGGTTTGGCTACCAGGAATCCACACCGGTGGGCCTCCAAGCCAGTTGAATCGTATATTCGTATGGCGAAACTCGCATACTGAGGCAGGAGCGGTTGTGGCCTAGTGGTGGACTGGTGGCCCATATGAAAATAGCTAATAGCGAAGCTATATCGTGCTAGAGTGGGATATAACGTCCAAATTGTAGATAAACACAAATAGCGGCACCCTACCTCAAAAAGGCTCCAACGGGCTATAACAGCAGCTATAGTGGTAGATTTAAAACAATGGTTCAGAGTACTGTTTGTACCATTCAGTTTTGTCTAGTACTGTGAAATATGAATAGTGAGGCACTCTTTTGAGATATGATTTGTGAGGCACTCCTTTAAGTGTCATTTTATAAAAAAATATTGTTCGTGTGAAGTTCAGGAAAATAAATTAGTACTCGCTCCATCTAAAAATAATTAGAACATCTTTAAGAGTATCCAAAATAGTCTCCCAATCTAAAATTTTTGGCAAGATTAGAAAAACCCATCTCCACCAACTCCCAAACCCACCCCATAATCTGTTGGCGCCTGGAAAAAGCAACCCCATGCGCGGACATATATGCGCGTGTATCATCACGCCAATCTGAAGGTGGAAGGATATGTGAAGAAGAAAAAAGTAGAATAGGATTCCTGATACAAATGTACAATACAAGAAGAAATTAAAAGTGGTTGGTGTGATTTAGAAGTAGTTTCGATTCCTAATGTAAAATTACATTCTATGTTTTAGGAGCAAGATTTTACAAACTATTGGAGGAAGCCAACAAATATGATCCCAATTTTTTTAGTCACATGGAAAACTCAATAATTTACCAAGTGATTTTTTAGAAACTATTGAAGATGCTCTTATAAGGTATATTTTGACTCACATAGTACAGTGCATAACTGTAGAATATCTAATCTTGAGAAATATCTTAACGCTAGTGCTAGCGCGCCGAACGTCCGGACAAACGCTAGTTTCCGGATGCCCGGCCGCTCTCCGTTTCATACTCCTACTCGGTGCCCAGACGACTCGCCCCACCCACGCTGCTCACCCGCGCACGAGGCCATCTGCGCCCCTCCGTTTCCCCGACCAAGCTTGAACTGCCATGGCGAGATGGAAGGAAGTGAAGGGAAGGGAGGGAAGGGAGAGGAGAGGAGAGGGCATGGCGCGTCACGCGAGGAAGGCGCGAGGTATATGTCAAAGCCCAGCGGCAGGCTGTTGTCCAGCAGCTACCGGCATCCTTGCAATATGTGCAACACTCGATCTTCTTTTAAAGCATATCCAGATAAATATTTGCAACATGCGTCTGAACTGAAGATAGATGAAACACTTGAAACATGTCTAAAACACTTGCAAAAACACCAGAACACACTTGAAAAGCCATTGCAAAACCTTGCTCCGTCCCTCTCCCCCGTCTGCTGCGTCACCTTCCCCAATTAGCAGAATAATCTTCTGAAATCGCCATTAGCAGTATTCCTGTATGCTCACTCTTACATAATGCCAATTAGCAGCACCTGGATAGCTATACTTCAGTTCAGACGCATACTCTGAGGGCCTGTTTGGCACAGCTTGTTATTTTGTAGAGTCTGCTTTTTGGAAATTTTTGTGAAAAGCAAATTGTGTTTATTCTGCTTACTCTTGGTTTCTTTCTGCTTACTCTTGGTTTCTATTTATTGATAAGCTGCAGCAGGTCCTGAGATCCAGCTGCCAGCGCTGTGACTGAGGTGAGATCTCGCCGTCCCTTATCTCTACTAAAAGTAAATGCAAACCACAGAACATGCTAAGCTACATCTGAATTTTAGACTTACTAGATCATTTATGTGGACTGCAGCCTCTCTATACAAGATCTGTAAAATACCTGCAAGTTGAGTTATGCATCTTTGTTCCTGTTTCATATTTTCAGTTATCCTTTACGTGGACTGCACGCTCTACATACATACGACTTTTGAAATAAGCAGTAACCAAGGTAACCAGGAATAATGGTATGTAGTTTACTTGACTTGCAGCTAGTTATTCTGAATGTTTCACTAGTTTTTTATGCCATGTGGTTTTAAAAAAAAAGCTTTCAGGCCTTACCAGGGCATATTACACTACATATCATTTTCACTTTTATGCCATGATTTAAGATTAGTAAAGAGCTTCCAGTTCATCATTTGACACAAGTAAATGATATGCAGTGTAATAGGCTATAGTCTCACTTTTGACAATGCTGGCTGTACTACTTTCGGGTCTTTACTATGCTTTATTTTTGTTCATAGCAAGTTTATGCCTCCCTTACATAGCTGCCTACTTTCAGATCTTTACTATGCTATGTAGGTGTCATCTGAAGAACTTGGAAGTCAAATCAAGATTTGATGATGCCTTAGAAGAAAGGAAGACCTTGCAGTAGTGGATCCTTACACTAAGGTAACTAACGGAATGATTTTTCCACATGAAAAGAGCACAAAAAAATTGAACTGCGATGCCTTAGTATGTTCGGTATAAATTATATATCTATCCATCTATGTTGGAGACAAGTAGAATGAAGCTCAGACAGTTTGAACAAGCAACTGGATACATGTCTGTAATGCAATGTCTGTAATGAGCCGAAGACGCGTCTGTAATTCGCATCTGTGAGGATTTTTCTTTTTCTTTTTTATTTTATTTTTGTAAATCGTTAATATAGACCTGTGTTGGCTATGCGCGTCTGTGCTAAGGGGTCATTATAGATGTGTTTTTTACTCCACCAGTCTGTCTTAAACCTAAATCATAGACGCATGTTTATAGAGCACAGAAGCGTGTTTATAATACGCGTCTATAGTATGTACTTATTACAGATGCGTCAAGTACGCGTCTGTAATAAGCCCTTATTACAGACGCGTTATGCCAGTCTGTAACGACATTGAACGCATGTCTGTAATGTGCTTTTTTTACATAGTGGCAAGCGCGGGGCCGCGGTTGTGCAGGCGGGCGGCGATTGCTATGTGGAAGCTGTGGCCAGCGCAACTGCACATGCCGGCGTTGCAAACGAGAGTTCCATGGTGTGCTGGCGCAGGCCTCGTGCACACTGCAGTGGTGACCGTGAGTCTGCCATGTACTGCCTTGCCGGAGGCGGTGTTGTGCACCCAACCAGCGGTGGTCACCGCGCGCCAGGCTGCCGTCGGTTGCAAACCGGCGACCAGCTATGTAGGGAGCGGCTGCAGCACATTGCGACTGTCCCTTGGTGACCTTGTCGTGCAGTCCTCGCTCATGTAGCTCGAGGGATCGGAACAGGTTGCTCAGGGAGCGACGACAATGACGGTGACAACACACGGTGTCGTGGCATCGTGGCTGTGCCACCCGTCCCTGTAGTAACCTGGTGCTGTGGTCCCAATTTCATTCCCGTGGTTCCAAATCTAGTGAACGATAAGCTACTCCCGCAACTTTTGCTTTTATACAAAAATTATCTCCGCAACTTTTTATTATTTTTGAAAAGTTACTAAGTTATATACATAAGTTTTATGCATAATATTTACTGGACTTAACTTATATTCACGACTTTGTTAATATAATATTCTGCATAGCAGAATTTATTAGCACAACTTTTTATCATAAGTTTTTTGATATAACTTTTACGTAATTTCATAGACAACTTAGCACAAAACTTTTGTATATTATTTTATGATCATAATTTGTCAACATAAATTTTTTGGCACATTTCACTTCTTGACGGGGGCTTGAGGTAGGGAAGGTGACGCAACAGACGGGGGAGAGGGACGGAGCAGGGTCTTTTTCATAAACAAAGAGGGAGAGAGTCATGAAAAGGGAGTCTACACCCAAAAAGAGTTTAATTTCCACACACTTGCACTTCTTGATCAAAGTGTATGACTTGCATCTCCTTGGATCCAGTTTTTGACTTATGTGATGCAAGTATGCCTCTCTATTCATCCCTACCCAAAGGTCAACATAAGCCTTTTTAGAAGTAGGATGAAAAAGAAGGCAAATTCAAAAGCCATTGGTAAGGATATATACACCATAGAGCGATTTGAGAGTACCAATTGAGAAGTACAAGCTAATGTTTTCAATTGCCAAAAGTTACAAAAACTCCAAGTATGCTTCGTAGGGGGTAGTGATGACTTGGTGCCATAGCCGTTCCACTTTTCAACCGCACAAGGCGACATGGTAGACACTTCAAATTCCACAAGTATAAGGAATGACATGGAATATCTTTTATATTAGCATTGTATCTTTTGATTCATGCTTCATAGTTACATTTACCTTTGCTCGAGGACGAGCAAAGACTAAGTGTGGGGGAGCTTGTTGGCAGCCGTTAACTCAAATATTTTGCCTGCCAAAATATATTAAAATGATAGCAAGTAAAATATATCTAAGCAAAATAGGTCTTTTATCTAACAAGTTCGATGAGTTTTGGTGCTCTCACTTGACTTGCAGGATATTTAGTTTCTCACCACGGAAAACATTCTCAAATGAGTATTCAGAGTGTATCATTGTGAAGAACTCGTTAGAGCAATCAAGATGGATATTCTATTCATATATTTTCGAGCACAAATGAAAAGATATGGAAGAATGTATTTATTATATTTATATATACATATACACACAAACTGTGCATACAATATAGAGCAGCATGGAGCAGCCGCATGCATTTACTGGCCATGCAGCTGGCGTCCACAACCAGCAGGCCAGGCTCCGGTGTCCCAGGCAGGAGCCGGCAACGTGCATTGCCAATTGGCCTTTGCCACGCAGCGTAAGATGGGCCAGGCTCAGCAGCGATTGCCGCCGGTCACCCAGCAGTTCAGGCAGCTAGCAGGCCGCAGAGGCAGCAGTCTTGATGTGCACGAGCGCTGATCAAAGGCCGAGCCAGCCGATCCAGTTGGAAGGCCTATTTCCTTCATGCACGTCGGTGGAGGACTCACTTGGCGCATGAGTTAAGTCATTAACCGACTTAGGGATGGGGGTTTGCCCCCTCCAGGTGGCGCCAAGAGAGGGAAAGATGGAGAATATGCCATGGGATCCTATGGAGCGTCTCCACATACTTAAGTTTTCTCACACCTATAAATAGAGGACCCCTCTACACTACTACAATAATCTTAACCAAGACGGGCAAAAAATGATTTTCCGGGCAACCAAAACGCCTCGGATCAAGGTCACGGTTAATCGTGGCCTTAACCGAAGCGGTTGCCAAAACCATCCCGGTTAATCGATTAACCGAGGCAGGCATTTTAAGGCAACCGCCTCCATTAATCCCATTAACCGAGGCAGTTGCCTTAAAGTGCCCGCCTCGGTTAATGCTCTCCAGAAAACCGAGAAAATTAAAAAAACTTGCGACTATGGAGAATCGAACCACTGCACCACACAATCAATCATGTCTATATATATTATGCATCTTTTTATATTAATATTCCATAATATTATATTGGATATTTTAGCTACTAAATGAACTCAAATGAAAAAACTTTCAACTATAACGTTTTAAATCTTGTGATGTACTACAACTTTGGTATAGGATGTATCTCCATTAGAGATAGTTTGAAAAAATTCAAAAAATTGAGTCTTAGAACATGTGAATTTCAAACACATATTTGAGACTCTAGGTGACTTTAAATCAAAAACTTGTCAATATAAAAATGTAGATCAGGTCGGCCACTAGAACTTTGGTATAACTATGTGAACATTTGAGATCGTTTAGGAATTCAAAATTTTATTTCAAAATCTATAACCTTCGAACACTTTTGTATAGACCATATCAACATCTGAGATCGTTTGATAATTTTAAATTTTAAATTTCAAAATCTGCGCACTTAAACCAATATTTTGGGACCCTAAATTCAAAAACTTTTCAACTACAAAGTTGTAGATCTCGTCGAGAGCTACAATTTTGATATAAAGTTTGTCTTCTTCCGAATTCATATGAAAAAGTTAGGAATTATTTTTTATTGTAACCGTTGACTGAGGTGAGCATTGTAATGTAACTGCCTCGGTTAATATCGATTAACCGAGGCGGTTATTTTAATATGACCGCCTTGGTTAATGTAATGTCTGCCTCAGTTAATCAATTTTGCGAGGCAGTTTTGTAACTGCCTCGGTTTATGCCAAGCATTAACCGAGGTTGTTGAAATTCCTGCCCGCCTCAGAGGGTGTTTCAAAAGGCTGCAGTAAATCTTTTTTGTAGTAGTGCTACACTTGTAAAGACACACCACAAGAAGCAATTCCATTCTCTTTTCAAGATATATGTGGCATAATCACCCGGTTCAACACACTTTCAGGGGCACTTGCCTTCCACTAGACACTAAGTGCCCTGAAAGTGAGTAAACCAATCAATTTTGTCGAGCACACCCAATGGAAGAACTCGAACAATCCATGTTTTTTACCCGGGATCCAATAATGAGTACAAGCTTACAAAACTTAGTCCATTTCATACAACATAGAGTCTCAGAAGTCATTTATGAAAATACCAGGGTTCAGAGTGCGATAAATTAAATAGCAGAAATAAAATAACATCTAGCGGAACGAAATGAGAATCTGTCTATGCCCACCAGAAGAATCCTCCACCCAAGATCTATCTGCTCAAGGTGCACCTACAACAGGGATAAAATAAACCCTGAGTACACATTGTACTCATAAGACTTACCCGACTAGGAAATTTTTTTTCCGACTCTCAAGGATTATGATAGGCTTTATGGCTTGCGGGTTTCTTGTTTGCAGAAAACAACACTAAGAGTGTGTCCTTAATTCCTTACTTTTAATAGCCATATTTTAATTATTATCCAACCTTCTATGTAAGCACCTAGTTTATAATCAAGCAGGGTTGAGCAATCAGAATCATTTCTTCATCTTTCAACTGCCAGTTCTTACTACGGTGCCAGAGCGTAGTCAAGCCGTACCGTCACGTAGAAACGGCGATTCGCGAATCAATATGCCCAGCTGGGTAGCCCGAAAAACACATGCCTCGCTTGCACCCCAGGCACAAATGAGACCAACCCGTTCCACTCCTGTCATGGGTTCTAGGTCCCCGTCCAAACTTGGACTCCAAACCCCGCATTTGAGGCCCGGCCTCAATATGGTGCTTAGACCTCCACCCATCCCCGCCTCCAATCAGTCGGTCCGGAAAGAGCCGGAGCCCATGACAAGAGAGTACAAGCATTCCCGCTCCCATAAGCAAGTATGTGCTCGGGATAATAAATCTGTGACTTGACCAGGGTCCATGCATCGAACGGTCCTTAATTGACACGGACAGAGAAACAGTGCAACCCAGTTATGCCCCGTGGCCGTGGGACGCAACTTGTCACACCCACCAATGCCCTTACCAAATCCCTGCCCGGTCACCATTTCCTTTCCATCATTTTATCATGAATGTAATAATAACAGAAATAACCACCGAATGTGAGTAATGACAGGTTACTCACGCTACCGATAAACCTAAGAAAAGTAGCTACACGATCCTATACTAGTAAGACTCATGGGTAGATATATATGCATATGGGTATCATAAAATTCCTGCAACGTAATGCACAACATTTAAATATATATAATGATTTGCAAAATAAGGGTTATGCACCGGTGCTTGCCTTGGGCAGGTGCAAGGTCAGAGGTGTCAATCACGGGCAGCTCCTGGAACTCCTCCGGCATGAAGATCTCCTCCTCGTATTCCTCAACGATCTCCTCGTAGTCCTGCCCCTCCGCGGCCACGTACTCAACTACCTCGTGATCTACATGCATGAAATGATAATACGACATTTAATACGGTGACAATAGCAACTCTTAAGATAACAACAACTACTAAGCTATTTAGCTAACTCTAATGGCTAACATGCTAAGCTATCCACTACTTCTATTAAGCAAAAGCTAACAGGTCTAATTGCTTTCTACCAACTAGATTGCATCACTTCCTTTTGTTATTGATTCAACATATACTTGAATAGGAGAACTTAGCTACCACATCTAGCAAGCTATTAAAATGCTACAAAAAATTACAGTAAGCATATCACAGCCACGAAGCTACTGTAAAATTTTTAGGGTTAAAGCCAACACGGTTTTGCCACAACAATTCCTACAAAATTTACTATCTCAACAATAGTCATTTTTGCATCAATTTAATAGACTTAGCATCACTACAGTTATGCATGAAGTGATTTCATCAACTGATAGAGCAAGAATTTACCAATCTAACAAAACTAGTTTCGTGATTTTTGGATGCTTAAACGATTTACTATGACCTTCCAAAGTTTAGTCATTCCCATGAAATAACAAGCTACTTGATTTTCTTAAGGATAGGGAAAACTCAAATCAGCAGCGCGGCACAACCAGGCGGCCCAACACCACGCACGACGTGCGCGCACACCCGCGACCCGAGCACGAGCGGTGGCCCAACACCGCGCAGCCCACGCGACGCGCGCATCCCAGGCGGGGGAGACCGCAGGCGTGTAGGCGAAAACGCGATTTAGCCCCCAAGCTAACTACTATTTGCACGTCTACGATCTTCACTATTCCCGTAGACAGCAGTTATGCAAGAACACCCTTTTCTAAAGCCATCTTTACATCGGGGAAGTCTCCGACGCACCCCCGCACGCCGGCGCGGCGGTGATCGGCACTGGCCAGAAACGTCGGCCACCTGGGAGTCTCAATGGCACACACGAGGGGGGAGATGGTCACCATGGTGAAGGCGCGAGGCACGGGATGGCGGTACGGAGGTTAGAGGCGGAGCAGAGCCTCTCCTCCGCGGCAGTGGCGACCTGCGGCGGTGTAACATCCCCTGAAAGCATGTAGTCTCTAGGTCTAACCTGAGACTAACCCACTAACAAATCATTGCATACATGTAGAATTGTTTGTAGGAGTGTGCCAGAGTTCTTTAGTGGTTTAGGGTTTTGTGTCGGAGGGCACAAATCCGTAGCAAGTCCCCTCTAGAATTCCTTTTGAGATCAACTCAAAATTCCATTTGAGCCTTTCCCAAATTCCTCTCTGGAATTTCCTCTCAAACCTCCTATCTCCTAGCTGGGAATTGGAGAAGAATCTTTCCTCTTCCTCTCCTTGAGTTCCTCTCAAGTCTCTTTTGAATTCATCTCAAATCCATGGCAAAGTTCCTTTCAATCCTAGTAAATCCGTCTCGATCTCTCCTAATAACTTATCGCATCTCTTTTGGATCCCTCTCATTCCTTCCCTTGAAATTCACTTCTCCTAAAATCCTAGAGCTTAAATAGGAAGACCTATCTTCTTGATCCCTCGGCCAGCGGAAAGCACAGGCGTGCATGCTTCTATGCCCCGCTACCAAGTTAGGTGAAGCACGTGAAGACTAATCAAAGCAGCAGCACGTCTCACGATCATGCATGGTCCTGTGCCTTGCTTCGTGTCTCTTTGACAGGTGACTGAAATTTTATATACCCGTCAGGTGACTGAAGTTTTGTCTACCCATCAGTCACCGTGTACCGAACGGCTTTTTTTTTTCTGTTCTGTTGCTTTCTTTAACTTTTCATTTCTGTTGCTTTAGTTTGTTTTTTCTGGCCGAATGAAGGAAACGTCCGCAACTAAACTTTTTTAAAAATAAACAAAGCCCATGGGCTCAGCTACAACCTGGGCTGTAGTTTGTTTCAGTAGGAACGGGTTGTCTTTTTTTGTGTGTGCCCTTGGGCCTGTAAATTCTATATTGGGCTGTTGTAACTAAATGTTAGCAGGCTAAAAAAAATCTGCAGGGGAAACCGGAAACATATCAGCGCAGGGAGATCCAGAAAATATAGCCGCCAAAACAAACCAGGCTATAAAAAAGGAATCCCAAATCTTTACGTCATTGAAAAAACAGAAACCATCAGCGATGGAGGAGGACGAAATCCAAAAAAGCAAGAAGAGGGGGAGAATAGAAGAGCAATGGAGAAAGGACAAGAATGGTGCAGATTCATATGAGGTGAGGGTTACGTGTACTTTTTCTCTCTCTCTCTAGAATGAAACTCATGGATCCAAATCTGATTTGTATTGCTTTTGCACCTCAGATCTCCAAAAAGATAAATATCTGTTCTCCTATTGTTGTGCAGCCCTTAATCTGCAATGGGAAAACTACAGTATTAAGAATGAATCTGTAAATAACATGAAAGAAGCATGCATCAAACTTTTGAACTCTTGTGCAGTTTAGAAATATTTTACAGTTTAGTAGTATAGCAGATACTGCTGCTAAGCAAATACAATCAGAACAGAGTGAATTACTAGCTGTCCTCGTACTTTCTCATTGTGCCAACCAGATCTTGAAATCATTAGTATGAAATCTTAGTCCCAAAGTTGCTACGTTGTTAGTCTAGGTCCCAACCTCCCTAGTCAGTGCTAATCCATCTACATAAGATCGAAAATTTAACTGTACAGTTATACACCAATGCTAGCTTTAATATATTCCCTTTTCTAAAAAAAACACCAACGCTAGCTTCAGCATCATGTGATTCATGTCAGACTTGAACCTCAACGATCTTGTATGCCTGAATTACATTTTATAAGTATCAAAGTTTCCATAAAGTGCGAGAAAAAAATCTGGGAAAGGTCAAGCTGAGTCCAGGGGATCACAAAATAAGCTGGACCAAAACCAATTGCCGCCTAAACTGACACTCCAAACTTCAATATCATTGAACGCAGATGCATACTAAACCGACCCGGTCAATGACCGTACTGTATATATGAATCAGTGTTTTTGTTTGACCTATCTTTCATGCTGAGATGCCTTCTACGAAGATGGATGACAACACGATTAGTATATATAGTGTAGTACTAGTAGTATGAAAGAAGATCTCGACTTCTTTGTTGTGTCAGTGGGTGTAGCAACTTGTGGTAGCAGCAAAAATAGTGGTTCAGGATAAGAAGCCGAGAGCTGTCAGGCAAGTTTACTTACAAATTACTCAGCAGCTATCAGGCAACTATAGATGTGTTTATTTAGAAATTACTCTTCGGCTGTCAGGCAAAATTTTATTTAGAAAAATACTTAGCTACTGTGAAGCACACTAAAGTGATTTGTTATTAGTCACTTTAGCCTTCCTGTGATCATCCGCAAGCTTTCACACAGTGTCGCGAACAGCAACATAAGCAGCAGCACAAAAAAACTCCAACCTGTCTCATTTGACCACCTAGGGTCTTCCTAAGAATTTTAGCCTGAAGGTAATGTTTCAGATTTCCACTATAACATGACCTCTGTAGTTTAAACTTAAAACAGAGAAGTTGATGAAACCTTGTCAATGAAGGCCTTTGAACCAACTGATCCAATGGGCGCGCCTAACCCTTTAGATAGTCATAACCCAGCAAACTAACGACATACCGAAACTGAGTCAGCAGCTTTTAGAAGTCTACGTACAAGAATTCCCAGTGCCTGGCACAATAAAAGTGATTTGCTATTAGTCAGTAGTGGTAAACTAGCAGTTTGATCTAACTTCAATAAAATGCTATATATTTTTTTGTCCCTCAAATTTGTCACTAGTTCGCTAGGTAGTAGTGACTAGCTATATTTCTTTGGCCCTGTTCGGCAGGCTGTTTTTTTGGCTTATAAGCCGGCTGTGGCTGATTTGCTATGAGAGAAAAACACTGTTCCACGGCTGATAAGCCGTGCTGATAAGCTCAGCCGAACAGGGGGTTTGTTTTTGTCAGATCAATATCATTGAAAACAACAGTATAAGCGTTCTCTCTGCAAAACAGCCTCATACTAGACTTGACTACAGAGAAGAAAAAATTGACATTCACTTTCACACATCACTTTACTGTGTTACAAAAACAAATCATCTATAGTTTTGATGTATCCCTTTTTTAAGTGCAGGAAATTGATGTCATTACTGGGACTACAAAATCAAAACAAGAACAAGAAACAATGAAAACAGGTGGCATGATAAGCTATACCCAAATAATTCCAACCGGAGGATTCACATCATTGATGTTAGAACAAATCAGAAATTCACAAGAGGGACCAACATACACAAATTATCTTGAGGTATGATTTACAGTTCATTCCATTTTCAATTTTCAGTGCATGTCAACAACAAAAATTGATGGTGTGCCTATTGGAAGGTTTCTTGGTTACTTACGAAGTTATATTTTAATTTATGAAGACATTTGATGCATCCAATCTTCCAGTGCACTATTCCAACTATGGGAAGGAAAATGATAGTAACGAGGTAAGAAATTGCAACAAAAGTCATATTGTTGTACATAATTTGAGTTATGTTGTCCTGCAATCATATGCTGCTTATGGAGATACTATATCGACATATGAAACAGGAAGCAAGGCAAAAACAGGAAGCAATGTCAAATCCATAATATGATATTCAGAACTGGGAGTCATTTGCTTGCCAAGGAGAACGCGGAAATGATATGGATTTCATGGATATGTATGAGGTACAACTGTACCTAATTTAAATAGTTGTAAAAAGGGGGGCACCCTAAGCACTCACTTCTTTAATGTGTAATAGGGCCCAGTTGGTTCATTTATGCATATGGTGGAAGCACCAGAAGAGTTTGATCATGTGTTTGAGGTAAGAAAAGACACATTTTACATATACAATGAATATCAGAAATCTAGAATAGTATGAAGCAAAAGCTGAATAAATATTTGAGAAAAAAGCTGATCAAGTACTCACATGATTGCCTCCTTATGAACCAGAGTAGTATGTATGTCACAACAAGCAGATGTGATGAACACCCAACAACAATGAATGGAATGGAGACAGATGAGTATCCAATCAATACATCAATGTGTCTTGCTCAAGACCAAGGCCCAAATAACAGTGACCTGCACAAAACAGAAAGTAGCTCACAGTTTCTCGAACGTTTGTATGAAGAAGCAGTAATGAAGAACGCTCATACAACTACTTATGCAAGAAATGGTGGCACAGAATATGCAGAATAGGAAGGACAACTAAATGATGAAACAATTCCAGTTAAAGAAACACACATATCGGTTGTTGATGAAGCTATTGAAGCTCCTGTGAACTATGCAGTAACAGATTCAAGCAGTACACGGATCGTTGAACATTTGTATGAAGAAGCACTAATGAAGAAAGCTCAGTCAGCTACTTATGCAAGAAATGGTGGCACAGAATATGCAGAACAGGAAGGGCAACTAAATGATGAAACACACATATCAATCGTTGATGAAGCCATCGAAGCTCCTGTTAACTATGCAGATTCAAACTCAGAACAAGACCAAAACGAAGACATCATCACCGAAGAAGATATTCAAATATTCAAGCATAATGAGAGTGTCGAGGCGGCCATTACACTTAGTCAAGAGGGGGAAAGCCAGCATGTTCCTAGGATAGATATGCAGTTTGAATCATCAGATGAGGCATTCAAATTCTACAACAACTATGCTTTGATTGTTGGATTCTCAATTGTCATGGCTCACAACTATCACTCAAGAGACAAGAAAATGATGGGCCAAGTGACAAGAATGACTTTCAAATGTCAGCGAAGAGGAATTGACAAAAAACAGGAGAACAAATCAAATGGAAAACAGAAGCCCGGTGTACAGTCAAGCACAACATCAAGAAAAAGGACAAGTAACAATACCAACACAGATGAGGCTGCACCAACTCCAGCTGCAAGGAAAAAGAGAAGCAATGTGATTGACAAGACGAACTGCCCCGCTGAGATGGTTATCACATTGAAGAATGGTGTATGGGTTGTAACTAGACTAAACCTAGAACACAACCACAATCTTCTAAGTCCACAACTTTCTAAACTGCTGTGATCTCATAGGCATTTCACAGAACAGGAAAAGGCTATGATAAGAACATTTGTTTCAGTGAATGTTCCAAACAGAAAGATCCTAGCATTTCTGTCATACTTGAGGGGTGGAATGCAGTTCACAAATCTAGTGAAGACTGACATCAGCAATTACAGAACAAGGATGATGAGAGAATGTGGGGAGAGTGATATCTCACAAGTGATACAGTTTTTGAGAATGAAGCAGACAGAAGACCCATTATTCTTCTTTGCATTTGACATAGGAGAAGACAACAAAGTGAGGAACTTATTCTGGGCTTATGGTAATAGTAGAGCTAGCTATGAAGAATATGGAGATGTAATCAGTTTTGACACTACCTATGCAACAAACAGATACAACCTAAAGTTTGCACCATTTGTTGGAATAAATGGGCACGGCGATAACATGCTATTTGCTGGGGCTGTACTTAGTGATGAGACAATCCCAACATTTAGATGGCTATTTAGAACATTTCGTGTCTGCATGGGTGGAAAGGCACCAAAATCCATAATAACGGACCAGGATGCGGCAATGAGATCAGCAATCAATTTGGAATTCATAGAAACAGTACACAGGAACTGTTTATTCCACATTGTATCAAAGGCCGAGACGTTTCTGGGTACAACATTGTCAAAGAATGAGGACTTTGCACGCGACTTCTATGACATTATATACAATTCATTGACAATTGAGGAGTTTGAGACACTATGGAACAATATGCTGGAAAAACACAATGTACATCATCTCAAGTTTCTGAAAGTTATGTATGAGAACAGAGAAAGGTTTATCCCAGTGTACTTCAAACACAACTTCTTTCCCTTCATCTGTTCAACCTCTAGAAGCGAGGGTACTAATGCAATATTCAAGGACAATGTTGGACCAACATCTACTTTGATTATGTTCATTAAAGAGTATGATAGAATCATGAAGAATATGGATGAAAAAGGAAATCTGAGGGACAAGAATAAAGCACAAGAAAAGGCAATCCTTTACTCTACATATACATTTGAAAGACAGGCCAGAGATTACTACAACACCCAAATATTCTATAGGTTCCAACAGCTACTGAAAACAACAGGAAAGTATGTGGCAGAAGAGCATGAGAAGGATAAGACATATGTGATATATAAATCCCAGGAACATTGTCAACTGGAGGTTAGGCCAAGAAAATACCTGGTACTAGTTGATCTGCCACAAGAAAACTATGTCTGCATATGTGCTCGATTCGAAAAGGATGGCATACTATGTGCACACATCCTAAGAACCCTCATCCAGTTGAACAAGCACACTTTGCCTGAAAAGTATTTCATAAATAGGTGGAGACCAGTGGAGAAAAAACAAGTTAGGAACATGAAAACATTGATTCCAACAGATCTGAGAGGAAGCAACAATACATTAAGATACAACTTACTATCGAGAAAGTTCGTCAACATGGCTTCAGAGGGATGCTTGGATCTTCACAGAACTAATTACATGCTATCAGAGTTTGATAGAATCCAATCTGAAATGAGAAAAATACCTATCAGAAATGAAAATATAATCACCAAAGATCAGAATACAGGAAATGGCAGAGATGATGGAAGCTTAACAACAAATAGCATGTCAACATCAATAGTTTCACCACAAACAACAATCCTTGGAGAGAACACAACTGCCCTTATATAGAATAGCGGGCAAACGACAAAACCAGACACAGAGAAAGGAAAAAAGGCAATGTCAACAAACACTCATATTAATAGCAGCAAGATGGAAACAATAAAGAACCCTGATGTTGTTCCCAAGAGAGGAAGGCCTCGCAACATCCAAAAAAGCAAACGGTGGATTCCAATAGCAGAGGTAGTGAGGACAAAGCAAAAGATAACATGCAGTACTTGTGGCTCCCATGATCACAATAGGGCAACGTGCAAAAACCCAATAAAGGATATGCCATCAACAAAAAGGAAAAATACTGGAAAGAAGCCTACAGAAATAGCAGGTAAGATGTAAAGGACAATGGTTCATATGCTTTTAATCTGAATATGAAACTCAAAATGTAAATTATATTTCTAACAGGAATTGTACATGCATTTTTTCACACGACATATGTTGTAATAAGGCTAAACATGGAAAAAATTGTATTATCTTCACATATACTCGCATATGAATGTGACATAAAGTCTCATATGAATGTGACATATAGAAGCCAAACTAGAATATAGAATTCCCAATCATGCAAGAACTTAAAAAACCTTGTGAAACACAAATTCACTTGTATTCATATATCATCTAATTTTGTTGATATTACGATGCAGGAGATGTTCACAACAACAATGGCAATGCAAGTGCAACAAAATAAAACTAAGGCGAAAGTCAACAATTGAGAAAACCAGGAACAATACACAAGTCAATCAGAAGGGAGCATGCAGCCAATTTTGAGTGGCCAATTAATTTATTTAATTTATGTAATGAAAAGGATGTTTAAAGCATAAGTTTTTGTTGTGAGATTATTTTGGTTCTAGTACTTCAACTGGCATTTTGATTGCATAGGAAAAAAAAGGTGCCTAGGTAAACTTACCAATTCATATGGTCCTTCTCCTCCTTTTGGTACCTGAAATGAAGTCCCAGGAAATCACTTGTAATCAGCAAAAAACTGGAACACAAAAGTTGTCAAAAAAAATTTCGAGCCTCTCCTTGGTATACTTACAAGATATCAAAGCGAATGCACAAGCACCCACAGGTTATCAAAAAGGTTGATGATCATCTTATCATGCATGATGTGATAGTGGGTTGGCCTCATAGTCCCCTGGCAAAAATAACATGAACTTAGTTCTATCAAATTCACAGAAAAGAAATAATATCTAGCTAGCCAAAGTTAAAACAACAGAACGAAATTCTTTGAAAATCTAATTAGAGCAAGCAGGCGCACACACACACACCCAACATCAGCCCCAAAACACTATGCACCCACACACACAGGCACAATCACACTCTCACCAAAGCTGAAAACACAGAGAGAGAGAGAGAGAGACAAACATAAAACAAAGGAAGCTCCGGCCAGGCCACCCACCCCATAGCCCCCCATGTGCACACACACAAACAGACACAAGCTAAGAAAAATTGCTTTTGAATTTAAAATCACTAAATACAGTATTACCCTATCTCGAGCTGTCAGATCAGTTTTGAGAAGTTCAGATGTTGGGAACTCGATTAAGTCTGAAAGTTCATCTCTTAGATGCACTGTCTTCTCTGAATCTGGCATCAACTCAGAACTTTGGCTTATGCCGGATTGCTGAACAGATAAGCAATTTTCTCCCATTGAACAATTTTTAACCAGTGAACATTGGCAGAAGGGCTCAGACAGAAGTAGAGAGAAAGCTGCAAGCTGTAAGTGAAATATTGGTTGTGAGGAGCCCTTGGTCAGTCAACACAGTTCCATGGACTCTAGTGCAGCCTTTCTAATTTGCAGTGGAGCATTTTTTATGAAGGATGCCACAAGTTCCCAAAAGTGCAAATAAGCATGGCGACTAGAACCTATGACAGATGAAGCCTCTTCACTGCAAGATTTTGCGATCGCCTCACTCTGGGAATTTTCTGCTTCTTGGATATTACAAAGATGGTTGAGGTGACACATTGTAACCAAAGCAGATTCTGCAAGGCTTAATGTTACCTTTTCTGTAGTACCAACCACTAACTTAAGCTTCTCCAAGGCATCTTCACTTGATACCTGGTTTATTGCGGCATCATTTATGCCATCAGTCATTTCTTCCACAAGCAAAACAGATGATTCAATACACTTCAATACCATGTGGAACACAAAATGCCAATCATTCTCCTGAAGGTAAGAGACCGTATTACAAGATTGTAAAGGCAATATTGCACCTGCATTATCAAAGATAAGAATTCTGATGCAACCTACCTTGTACAGGTATCTCCCTTGGGCTGGATGACAGACAAGAGATGGCTGCATCAAGCCAACTCTCTATGTTTTTTCCCACCAAGTCAGCACAAAATGCCAATCATGCTCTGGACAAGGAAGAGATGGGTGAAGTGATATCAATTGATTGTGATGTGGCAGACTGTATATTTCCTAGAATACCTAAAAACACTTCACTAAAGCCAAGTTTGAGAATAAGCCTATCAACAAAGCCAACAAATTGCTCGTGTTCCATTTCCTGCAGCAAAGGAATTATTCATTAGTTCACCAGATCTACTATACTACTATAGTGACTAACAACACATTATCTAAAAAGAACACAAACAGCCACACACAGAGACACACACACAGAGGACCACCCGCCCCACAGCCACAGCCACAGCCACAGCCACAGCCACAGCCACACACAGACACACATAGGGACACCTACACACACAGACACACAGAGACACCTACACACACAGACATATAGAGAGAGACACTTATCAGGCAAAACTTTACCTTTTATCATGAACAACATTCAGAACTAAACTCCAGTCTCAGCTACCAAAAAAATCAAAAAGACATGCTAATCCAAACTTTTCCCCACGAATCCACACCCCAGTCCTCAATCAAATGAAACTAAGCTACGAAAGAAGGGGAACAGAACCAGAGCAGTCGAATGGGTGCCACTCGCACCGCACACCCAATTGGAGACGATGCCCTCCCCAGGCACTCCACCAGAACGAGCCAAAAAAGCTACGGGCGCTGCTAGGCTCCTTCAAAGCGCCGACCTGTCACTCGTTGGCGGCTGGAACAGCGGACCAGGCAGAGAGCAGCCAAAATTGCAGCCGCCCAGCCCCCCGTGCCCGACCTCTGTGCCAAAATCCGGCCGCCCATGCCCAACCACCGTCGCTGCGCCCCGCGCCTGGCAGGCAGCTCCACACCCGGCTCCCACGCAACACCACACGAAAGAACGATGCCGACGCAGCACCAGCACCACTCATAACACACACTCACCTCCGCAAACGCCGGGTGCAGCATGAGCCCATTCCACCGTCGCGCCGGAGGTCGAATCCGTCGAATCGAGCGCACATGCGCCAGACGAGAGGAGCCGCGCACGGGGCTCCCCCCTACCACGGCAGCAGCAGCCGGTGGGCCGGCTCTCGGCTAGGGTTTAGGCCACGGGACGCGCCAGACTCACGTCGCCGCGCCTCGCATCGCTGCTCCGTTCCTCACCAGTCAACAAACAGAGAAGCAGACACAGGGGAAAAGGATGGAAAACGCACCTGGCAAAGGACACGACACCAAAAGACAGACTCGAAATGAAGGATAGCCAGTCATCTCGCATCGGACGGACAAAAGAGAAGTGACTGACACAAAAACAAGCAGTCAGGCGACTGCCACCGAGTAAATCTGATTGATCAAATGTACGTGTTATCCAAAACAGTAGCATATTTAGTTGAATTTACATGAAATGAAAGGACGGACACCACTTTGTTTTCGTGCGTTAAATCATCGCCTGTGTAGTTATGCATTGCCCACATTATTTGGAACCCACACTCGTCGTTGCCTGGCGTTTGGTGTAGGGTATTATTGTCCATAAGACAATGTAGCGTGAAATCTATACAAAAGGCTATACATCTTCCTTTTCTTATGATACTCGGCAAAGGCAGGAGTGGGAGTATTAGAAAGTGTGAAGGTCGTATATATCTAAAATACAAATGTGCTTTATCATTAAAATGCAAATATTACTCACCTGAATTACCTATTTAGTATATGATTTGGAGGTCTTTGATATGAGTTAGTAGCTTCCACTTTGAGATGAGTCATTCACTTGGATCTTTTCTAGCATGATTTCTATGAGGACGTAATGGTTACTTCAATAATGCAAGTCCAATACAAATTAGTCCAACTTAATCGATAACCTTGACCAAGGCAAGAAGCACCAAGTTAGCTAGGGGAACGCGTACTCACAATAGTAGGCTAGGAATATGCTATCTGATTGTTGACATTCTAAAAATATCTTGGTCAAATCCAAGACGAGATCATTTGGATTGGCACCTATTCCTCTGCATGTATTCTGGTTTATTCTGACTTGGTCCATAAAGGTTGTCTCAATGATCCCTCTGACACTATATGTTTGTGACTCCATACTGCATAATAAGCAATAAAATAATGACCAAATGTTATATTAATCTGTTCGTATAAGATGGAGGTTAACATATCGTGCGCGTAGGGTACTTACGCGTAGTCCACAAAGCTAAGTATCTTTTTTTAGTGAACTGTTATTGGAAGGCGATGTCAATATTGACACATGCACACGTGCAACCCCACATAAACACGCACACAACAAACAAACAAACACACACGCATGCACGCCGTGAACACATATATCCCATACCTGCTTGGTGTGCGTAGGTCCCTCTTTTTTAGTTGCAGATCAATGACACCATAGCCTCCGGCTCCAAATAAATTGCAACGCACAAACCAGCAATATGTGTGGGAGACACTATTAGCTAATCGAAACACAGAACAATACTTTATGTTATTTGTCCCTTCCGTTGCATGTCATTATGGTGGCAAAATCTTTAGTTGGCTAGATGGCACAGTCTTATTCAGAATACTATGGCAAGTTTTTTACTTCTAGTTTGTATTTATTTCTGCTCAGAATGTGTAAGTTGGAACAAAGCTTACTCGGTAACATTACCTTTTGTCGCATGTCAATCAAGTCTAGAAATTCACAAATGGTATAGAGCATAGTCATGTATTGCTGGAATTTTATGTGTGAGTACACCAGATATCTAGTTGCGACATCACCGATGTAGGTAGTTTGTTTCTTCTTCAATCTCAGCTGCATTTCCATGATGAGCACCTAGCTTCATCATATAAAATTCCTCAGCCCAACTATCCATTATGAAGTGCAAACGATCTAGTGAGAGAGAGAGAGAAAGATACTGTATGTGCAAATTCATATTCTTTACTCCAATCTAGGATAGTAGAAATTTGAAGGCAAGCACATTATGATTATCTTGTGATCCAGCTTACTAAACCATCCACTGGTGCAAACAGCCTCGGTCTACATAAAGCCTTCCGATTTGTCAGTCGATCTAAAACACGCAGTTAGGAAACCATCTGGCTGCGGCGCACGTGCCTTCTTGGTGTTCCTGGCTTGCTCCTTTTTAGCCGGAGATGACACCACCGCAGTCTCCTGCACCAAACAGATAACCATACACAAATTAGCAACATACTACAATTGTGGGAGCCATTAGCTAGCCAAACAGACAATAATGATATACTAGTAAGTAATTATGGCCCAACTTCCTCATTTAGCAAGTTAAATACTCTTCCTAATATATGCTATGCTCATGAGTTACACACCACCATGCCTAAGCCCCCATCCCTAAAATGCCCATGTGTGCGCATGAGTTTCACCTACATATATCACGTTCAACGCTCAGTAGTAACCTTATCCTGAGGGACCTCATCCCCTCCACCCCACCAATGTCACCTTATTCACCTTCTCCATCATCCACAAAATCGAGTGACAACCTTCTTTAAATAGATTCTAGGTACTTGTTAATGAAGCGCGTTTTAAGTCAACGGACAAATCCAAAACCTTGGAGGGTGACACCTGCGCTCATCCTTGATCCCCACCCCTCCCATGGCATCTCCACGAGACCTTTCGTTTCTGGTTTCTACTTTCTTAACAATGCCTCACTTCGCTCGGATGCACATGGATCGCCAATCTGTTTCATCAATCCAATGCAAGGGCCACCACTCATGCCACAAAGGGCTGGACCAAGACCAACGCCCAACCATGGTCAACAATATGTGTACGGTCCACTCTATAACCTCACTCACCCTCTCGTTATTGCCACTTGCATTGATATTTACGTGGTTTTGGTTGGCTTGTCTACTCAACATGTTACAAACCAGAATAATCTCCGTAATACAAATTTTTCATGAGTTAAGAGCTTGTTAAAGATTGTAAGAATGAAATATGTCTTACCCCTTGACCTTTTACATGCAAAACTATTTAGATGCTAGAGACTAGGTTTAATTCATATTATGTTGGAGACAAGCTTTCCACTTCACCATAAGAATGAAGCTATTATTCCAAGTAGACGCAGCTGCCTTGGATGGACTGGAACTTGTCAGCGTCGATCGAGAGGCACCTGCCATGGCTAACGAAAAGGCCACGGCTGTCAATGCTACAGACCGGCTCGATCGTCTGAGTCTCCATTTACACCCTACGAACCACTGGTCAGTCGAGAGTAAAGCCGAATGGTTTGGTGATGAGCAGCAGATCTGCAGCGGGCTCCATGAGATAATACCTGCCACTCATCAGTCCTTGGCCACTTGTGTCAAGACTAGGAGAGATGGCTTCCATAGATATGTCCATCGCACATCTACGCCTCAGTTCCCAGTGGCAACGATGACACAGTGGACATGTAGAGATTGCTGCCGAAGGACATCAAGCTGGTAGACTTGTTAGGATTGGCGATCCAGAAGTGCTTGAAGGTCTCCATGCTTTGATCCACCCTCATGATCTTCCCAATTAATGATGCAATCGACACAGAATGATACTGATAACTTTCTTATTAATGATATATTATGTTCACGAATTACAGGCTTGTCTAAAACGGTAGATATACAATGTTGTAGTTGCTTAAAGATATAAATGGAAATGGCTTAGTAAGTGATGGGTTTATAGTAATTAGAATATGTGGTAACCATAATCTGCCTTTCATCAAAATATATATAGGTGTCCTGACCTAGCTTCTCCTTAACATTCATATTGGGTAGGTTATACATGTATTCATGCGGCATAGTGTATATGCATATTTGAGAAATTAATGTTTATACTATGTATGCACTATATTATAGGACGGAGGGAGTATGACCAAATCTTGCTATCCTCTTTTGTATAGCCAATAGCTAGCCTAACAGACAATAATGATATACTAGTAAGTAATTATGGCCCAATTTCCTCATTTAGTAAGTTAAATACTCTTCCTAATATATGCTATGCTCATGAGTTGCACACCATCATGCCTAAACCCCCATCCCTAAAATGCCTGTGTGTGCGCATGCGTGTCACCTACATACATCACGTTCAACGCCTTGTAGTAACCATATCCTGAGGGACCTAATCCCCTCCATCCCCACCAATGTCACCTTATTCACCTTCTCCATCATCCACAAAATCGAGTGACAACCATCTTTAAATAGATTCTAGGTACTTGTTAGTGATGCACGTCTTAAGTCGACTGACAAATCCAAAAGCTTGGAGGGTGACATGTGTGCTCATCCTTGATCCCCACCACTCCCATGTCATCCCCACAAGACCTTTCCTTTCTGGTTTCTAATTTCTTAACAATGGCTCACCTCACTCTGATGCAGTTGGATCGCCAATCTGTTGCATCAATCCAATGCTAGGGCCACCACTCATGCCACTAAGGGCCGGACCAAGACCAATACCCAACCATGCTCCACAATATGTGTACGGTCCACTCTATAACCTCACTCAACCTCTCTTTATTGCCACTTGCATTGATATTTATGTGGTTTTGGGTGGCTTGTCTAGTCATCTTGTTACAAACCAGAATAATCTTCATAATATAAATTTTTCATGAGGTAAGAGCTTTTTAAAGATTGTAAGAATGAAATGTGTCTTACCACTTGACGTTTTACATGAAAAACTATTTAGATGCTAGAGACTGGGTTTAATTCGTATTATGTTTGAGACTAGCTTTCCACTTGACTCTAAGAATGAAGCTATTATTCCAAGTAGATGTGACCAACTTGGATCGACAGGAACTTGTCAGCATTGATCAAGAGGCACCTGCCATGGCTAACGAAAAGGGCATGATTGTCAATGCTACTGACCCGCTCGATCGTTTGGGTCTCCATTTACACCCCACGCACCACTGGTTGGTCGAGACTCGAGAGTAAAGCCGGATGGTTTGGTGATGAGCAGCAGATCTCCTGCAGACTCCACGAGATAATACCTGCCACTGACCATGGCCACTTGTGTCAAGACTAGGAGAGATGGCTTTCATAGATATGTCCATCGCACATCTATGCCTCGGTTCCCGGCGGCAACGACGATAGCGGACATGTAGATCAATCCATACTGATCGTTTGAATACAGATTGCTGCCGAAGGACATCATGCAGGTAGGTTTGTTAGGATTGGCGGTCCAGAAGTGCTTGAAGGTCTCCATGCTTTGATCCGCCCACATGATCTTCCCAATTAATGATGCAATCGGCACAGAATGATACTGATAACTTTCTTATTAATGATATATTGTGTTCACGAGCTACAGACTTCTCTAAAATGGTAGAGCTACAATGTTGTAGTTGCTAAAAGACCTTCTAAATGGAAATGGCTTAGTAAGTGATGGGTTTATAGAAATTAGAATGTGTGGTAACCATAATCTGCCTTTCATCAAAATATATATAGGTGTGCTGCCATAGCTTCTCCTTAACATTCATATTGGGTAGGTTATACATGTATTCATGTGGCATAGTGTGTATGCTTATTTGTGAAATTAATGTTTATACTGTGTATGCACTATATTATAGGACAGAGGGAGTATGACCAGATCTTGCTAACCTCTTTTGTATAGGTTATCTCTTGCCCTTGGGATGATATTCAATACAGGCCAATTCAAACCAATTATAAGCTTCCAATTTATCCTATTAACAAAACGTAAGTGAAATTAATAATTGTATACCCATTTGGATCTACAAATATATGTTAAATATTTCTCTTGCGCACATTGCAAAAAAAAGTGGTTCAGAAATCAATTCAATGTAATAGGGTTATATGGTCATCTACAGTGCACTCCGTAGCCTAAATCTTGTCGTTCCATTTTTGATGAACATGCCTTCAGATCCTAGTCTGATCCAAAATGGGACTAGATAAAAACAAATACAAATATGCATTTTTTCCAATATAGGGAGGAAAGGACAGAGGGCCCAATTGGGACCTCCTGCTTGGGGTTCACTAGCTACTCCTTCATCTTTGAAGTATGATTTGCTTCAGCTAGCCTATAAAATCTCAATGTTGTTCAATAGATCAATATCCCATACGTAAAATAAACTGTGTACCAAATCATCCGTGCCAGCTCAAGAGTCTCGCCCACTAGCGTCTTTAGTTCTTGCTCCGGATCTGCAAAGGGGGGCGAGGGAAGAGTGAGGGAGATGAAGAGGGGAAGATTAAAGGGGATGGGAAGAGCTGGCCTCACCGGCTCTGCTGACGCTGACCTCCACTCGATCCGGCTGGCCTCCATTGGATCCGGCAGCCCTCCAACGGATCTGGCCAAGTCTTCCACCGAATCTTGCGCACGCCCACTGGATCTATGTGTGGGCGCCTGTCTACTTGCCTCCATGCTGGAGAGGGAGGCACGCCCGTGGTCCCCGTTACCTCCACGCCGGAGAGGGAGATGGAGGTGCGCCCGTGGTCCGGAGAGGGAGCACCACACCATGTAGATCTGCCATGTCACGCCTCCACATAGATCTAGCCTCCTGGCCTCCACGCCAGAGAGGGAGGCGCGCTTGTGGTCCTCCTCGCCTCCATGATGGAGTCGGAGTCAGAGGCACGAGCACTCCTAAAACACGCATGGAGAGGGAGGGGCGGGAGAGAGATGAGCATGAGCACAAGGGTAGAGGGAGAGAGACAAGTGCTTCTCTGGGAGTTGCGAGCGCTGAGAAAGAGGGAGAGAGCCAAGCGTGGTGTAGGGAGAGAGGTGAGTGCTTCTCTGCGCGGCGGCCGGTGGAGAGAGAGGTGGAGAGATGCAGTTGTGATTTTATAGTTAGGGATTGGAGTGGGCTGCTGAATGGGCCTCGGGCCTTTTAGCTGAGGTGGGCCTTCTACTAGGTCGGTCTCTAAAAATGGATCCATTTTCGGAGGAGGGCCTCTTTCGTTAACCGATTTTTGTTGGTGGGCAATTTGTGACTGCCTCTGTAAATGGATTTTAGGAGGTGAGCAATTTTCGATCGCTTGCTTAAATAAAATGTCCACCTCCGTAAATCCATTACACAAGACGGGCAATTGTAAACGCATTTGTAAATAAAATGACCACCTCCAAAATCCTGATGTATTTTAGGAGAGGATTGCATTTGGTGACCGCCTGCTCCATTTTAGTTAGATATGACACCACCGCAGCCTCCTACACCAAACAGATAACAACACACAAATTAGCAACATACTACATTTGTCGGAGCCATTAGCTAGCCAAACAGACAATAATGATGTAATAGTAAGTAATTATGGCCCAATTTCCTCATTTAGTAAGTTAAATACTCTTCCTAATATACGCTATGCTCATGAGTTACACACCACCATGCCTAAGCCCCCATCCCTAAAATGCCTGTGTGTGCGCATGCGTGTCACCTTCATACACCACGTTCAACGCTTAGTAGTAACCATATCCTGAGGGACCTAATCCCCTCCATCGCCACCAATGTCACCGTGGCGGTATAGACCCGTATACCCTCATGGCTTCTCATGGGCCACGCCAAAGGAGGTGGCCCAACTCGCCAGAACAGGCCGCGCGGATCACCCAACTGATCGGCATACCGCACAGGATATACGGAGACCAACTTGATGATCAAGGAAACCAGGTCGGTTAGGATAGGTTTCGGGTCCCACGCGGATACAGTTGTTGTAACCGATTGGAATTAGATTCCTTAGATCTGTAACCTTGCCCCCCGGACTATATAAGGCGAGCAAGGACCCCCTCCATTCATCTGATACACAATCAATACAATCCACAGAGACACAGGGCGTAGGGTATTACGCTGTTTCAGCGGCCCGAAACTGGATAAACCCTTGTGTTCGCTTTGCGTCACCATCTAGTTTGTTGTCTTGCGCACCTCCACCGATTAATCTACTACCGTGGGCATACCCCTCGGTAGGCTACCGACCACATCTCGTCGACAGTGGCGCGCCAGGTAGGGGGTGTGCGTGCAGATCTCATGGCGAGCCAGATGGTCATCTTTCCTACTTCCATGGACCTCTCGGCGGGCCAGACGTTCACGATTGGGACGTTCACCTGGACCATTGGCGTGGACGGCGCCATCGAAGTCATGGAGGTGGTGCTGGCTCCTCTTGCGCCAACTGAATCTACACCAGCACCGGCAGATCCGATCCTGGGATTACTCTCGGGGTCATCTTCTCCGGCAACTCATCGACCGCTTCCCCGCTACCAAGGAAGGCGGCTCGACAACTCCGATCTGATCGAGTCCATCGATCGGGTCACTGCGGGCCTAGCCGAAAACCTCACCTTGGTAGAGTCGATCAGAGATCAATCTGTCAAGGACGGCTATGGTCCCATCAATCATCATCGGACTGAGTGACCTGCTCGGGCTGGCCACTAGAGGCGTCTCGATTCTGATCTGGTGGTCACGGCCACTCCTGAAGGGCGAACGGTCCGTTACCGACTAGCTCCTGCCACCGGCCTGAGGTCAGCGGACTACGAGGCCCTGACGGAGCATCCATCCACCGTTTACCCATACGGGCTAGCGAATGCGGCATTTGAGTACATGGTCTGCGTCCCGCATCTATTCGTGGATCCTGCTGAGAGCGACCATGTTTTGGATCTATTCTTGTTAGAGCTGCCTAAGATCGGCCACCCTGCCCCCGTCGTCAACATGGTGGATATCAGGCAAATTGGTGGGGATTTGCTCTCTACCATCCGAGAGGAAAGTACTAGATCTACTGGTTCTACCCATGCCATTACCAACCCATACGAAGAGGAGTACCCGGCATTTCCCCTAGGCTTCAGAGGCGTAATCTTCGCCATCAGCGCTGACGAACCATCCCATGAAGGGGAGATGGACCAAGAGAGAGCTGCTCAGGTGGAATGAAACGTCGATCACACGGATCATAGGGTGGAGCGAGAGAATGCCGAATACACAGAGGGTCGGCGCCCCATTCAATGTGATCTAGCCAATGCTTTCGACGTGTGCAGCAACAAACAAGTCCATAAGACTCCAAGCGCCAACATTGCTATCGCCATGAATGAGCTCGCAAAGCTCCCCGAGTCCCTAGCGCTTGACGCCATCATGGCTTATTTGAAGGCCGACATGGTCTAGGTCAATGAGAACCGGCTGGGGGGACATGCACCTGCTCCTTCCGTGGCTTCCAGTCACAGCCGTCATCCCCATAGCTCCCGGTGAAGTCAAAGTTAGCGCCTAGTGTCGAGAGTCCACCAAAGTCAGCAATGGGGGGTCCCTACCTCTATCAGGGGACAGGCGAAACTATGAGGCGCACCCTCGCAAAGATGGATGACCTCCTCACCACCGTGACCAGGGCAGGGGGCGTGACACAGACCAGCATGGCGGACGCGGCGCTCACCGTGGGGGCGAACGAGGAGCAAATCGCGGCGGCGGTCGCGGCGGCCACCACGGTGCTGACCAAGTATTGGAGCAACAAGTCGAAGGCAACCTCCGTGACCATCTCAGCGCCAATATGAACCTAAGGGATCGCATCGAGAATAGTAGAGACGTGCGACATGCATCTGAGATGCGGCACAGGCACGAATATGATCAAGAACACGGAGCACCCCAGCGTAATCGCGCACTGCCCGGGGGCAATATGCCAGGCCTCTAACCTTTCACTGACCGGCTCTGTGCCGTCGTTCGGCCAAAAAACTTCAAGCTCCACGACTTGGACACTTATGACAGAAAGGCCAACCCCGAACAGTGGGTAACGTTGTACGAGATCACTGTTCGAGCAGCGGGAGGGGATGAAGATGTTAGGGCCAACTACATGCCTGTGGTCATCAACCAATCTGCAAACCTAGGCTAAGCTCAGGAAGGCTTTTGTCGATAACTACATGGCCACTTGTCAGCAGCCCGGCAAAAAATATGATTTGGGGAAAGTCAGAAACTACCCAAATGAGCCACTGCATGACTACATCCGCCGCTTCTCAGAGACACAGATATCCATCCCCAACATCAACAACGATGAGGCCATCTCCGTGTTTATCAGGGGCCTCCGCTATCATGACATCCTCAGGACTAAGCTCCTCCATAAGAGGCCTGAATCGGTCCAAGACCTGCTCAAGGTGGCGAAAAAGTGGACAGATGCTGACGACACTGACCAGCAGATCAAGGAGGATGTTGGGTGAGCTCCTCATTCTGACCAGCCGAACCACCGCTATGATGACTGGCGTGATGAGCGGCGCTGCGATGACTGCCGCGATGATCAGCGCAACGATAACCACGACCGCCGCAATGACAACCATGACCAGCGTCATGATTGGCAAGATGACACAAGGGGGCGGCAGAGCTGCAACGACCCAGTGGATAGCACCATCAATGCCGTCAAGCCAGGGGCCAAGCGCAACTATGAAGATGCCTACTCCAAGGTCCTCCAGGGTCCCTGTCTGGCTCACCCGGATTTCGGACACACGATGGGAAACTACAGGGCCCTGAAGTCTATTTACCGCTCAGTTTCTCACAAAAGGATGCGTGGTGGTAGCAAGGACGGTGAGCGCGACGACCAGTGGGATGACAAGAAGCGTGACGAGGAATAGAAAGACAAAGAGGAGCAAGACAAAAACCCCCATCACGCCTACAAAGATCCTAACAGAACTATCCGCACCATATTTGGCAGCAAGGTAGCCTTGGAGACCGGGTGGGAGAGGAAGCTGACCGCCCAAGCTGTCATGGCCCTCACCAACTCTGATAAAAAGACTACTGATCCCAAGTACCAGAACTGGTCGCAGCGGACCATCACGTTCAGCAGAGCTGATCAGTGGGCCAAGATCCCAGAACTAGGCCGCTTCCCACTCATTTTCAATCTAGTCATCAAAAACTTTTGGTTCGAGAAGGTGCTCATCGACGGCGATAGCATCCTCGACATCCTTTTTCGCAACGCCCTAACTGAGGTAGGCCTTAAACCAGAGGACCTCGAGCCGTACGACGCAGCTTTCTGGGGGTGCTCCTAGGGTAGACCTTCATCCCCTGGGTCAGATCACATTGCCAGTCCAGTTTGGCACTCCCGACCACTTTCGAATCGACTACGTCAACCTTATCGTCACGAACTTTGAGGGAACATACCATGCCATCCTCGGCAGACCAGCCCTGGCCTTGTTCATTGTAGTACCACATTATGTCTACCTGCTATTGAAGATGCCAACTGAGAAGGGCATGCTCACCCTTAGAAGCAACGTGTTCATTGCCTACACATGCGAGAAAGAGAGTTTCGCAACTACTGAGGCCCTCGAGCTCTCAATCCACTTGCTGGAGTCCATCGCCGATTCTAAGAAGATTGCTTCGGAGGAGCTAGAGATCTCGAGCAAGGAGGCTGCTCGTGCCGCTACGAAGTCTAAGGAGACCAAGGAGGTAGAGCTAGTCGAGGGCGATAAGACCAAGAAGGCCCACATCGTGGCCAACCTGGATCCCAAATAGGAAGACGCGCTCGTCAGCTTCATGAGGAAGAACATGAGCGTGTTTGCATGGAAACCTGCAGATATGCCCGGTGTTGATCGAGCACTCCTTAGAGGTTTCGAAGACTGCCAAGCCAATCAAGCAGAAGCTATGATGGTTCTCACATGACAAAAAGGAGGCGATTAGGGTAGAAGTAACTCGGCTTTGAGCCACCCATTTCATTAAAGAAGTGTGTCATCTAGAGTGGCTTGCCAACCTGGTTCATGTACGAAAGAAGAATAAAGAATGCAGAATGTGCGTTGATTACACCGACCTCAACAAACACTGCCCAAGGACCCCTTCAGCCTACCTCGTATAGACGAGGTTGTAGACTCTACGGCCGGCTGCAAGCTCTTATCTTTCCTAGATTGCTACTCTGGCTATCATGAAATCTCCATGAGGGAGGAAGACCACATTAAGGCATCTTTCATTATGCCCTTCGGCGCCTACTGCTACATGACCACGTCATTCAGGCTCAAGAACGCCAGGGCAACTTATCAAAGAGCCATCTAACAGTGCCTCAAAGACCAGATCAGAGATCAGCTCATTGAGGCATATGTTGACAATGTAGTAGTAAAGACCAAAGTGGCCTCTAGCCTAGTCGATGACCTCAACCAAACTTTCAAGGCGAAGCCACCCAAGTGCGTCAAGGACATCCAGAAGCTTATCGGGTGCATGGCTGCTTTGAGTCGTTTCATATCACGGCTCGGAGAGAAGGGTCTGTCTTTTTCAAGCTCCTCAAGGCGAAGGAGAAGTTTGAGTGGTCGAAGGAGGCTGACGCTGCTTTTGTAGAGCTCAAGCAGTTTCTCACATCCCCTCTGGTCCTGACGGCGCCCAAGGATGGTGAAACCTTGCTGATGTACATCATGGCAACTAATCGGGTGGTCAGTACGGCCAGCGTCATCGAGCGCGAGGAGGTCGGGCATGTTTACATGGTCCAACGACCAGTATACTTCATTAGCAAGGTCCTCAACGAGTCCAAAGCCCGCTATCCGTAGGTCTAGAAGCTAGTGTACGCTATCCTGATCACCTCTCACAAATTGTGCCATTACTTTGACACCTACCCCATAGAAGTGGTTACGGAGTTTCCACTAGGGGACACCTTGCGTAACAAGGATTCCAATGGGCGCATCATCAAGTGGGCATTGGAGCTCAGCCCGTATACGTTGGAATTCTCAAGCTGCCAGACCATCAAGTCACTGGCGCTAGTCGATTTCATCATCGAATGGACAGACTTGAACACGCCCGTCTCGGAGAGCTGCCCCGAGCACTAGAAGATGTACTTTGATGGCTCCCTCAACATTGATGGTGCTGGGGCAGGCGTGTATTTTATCTCACCATCAGGGGACAAGCTGAGCTATGTTCTCTAGATCCACTTCAAGGCCTCCAATAACACCACTGAATACGAGGCGGCACTACACAACCTCCATATCACTGTTGAGCTCGGCATCAAACGGCTCATAGTTTTCTGTGACTCTGCTCTTGTCATCCATCAGGTTAACAAAGACTAGGACTGCACCAGCGAGAAGATGGATGCTTATTGCGCTCAAATCAGGAAATTAGAGAACAAATTATATGGTCTGGATTTTCATCATGTGCTCTAGGCTGACAATCAAGCAGCAGATGAGTTGTCAAAGTTAGGGTCAATCCGAGCAGAGATTCCACATGGAGTTTTCGTTCAGGACCTTGTGAAGCCGTCAATCGAGGAGGAAGAAAAGCCTGTGGCTGAAAAGCCATTCGCAGACCAGCTTGTTGCCACGGTTCCGACCAGTGGGGCAACTAGAGAGAGCCGTTCATATGGTATCTCACGTCTACAGACATTCCCCATGACAAAATTGAGATGGAGCGCCTTGTCCGGTGTAGCAAGCACTATGTACTCGTCGAGGGGAAGCTTATGCGTAAGAACACAAAGGATGAATTGCTTCAGAAGTGCGTCTCTCAGGAAGAAGGGGTGAAGATTTTGGAGGAGATCCATGCTGGCACCTGTGGCAACCATGCTGCTTTGCGGACTCTAGTCGGCAAGGCTTTCCGAGTAGGGTTTTATTGGCCCTCGGCCGTCACCGATGCAGAGAGGCTGGTCTGCCATTGTGAGGGGTGTCAGTTTTTGCCAAGCAGATTCATGTTCTGGCCCACAAGCTCCAGACCATTCCAGCTTCCTAGCCTTTCATTTGCTGGGGACTGGACATGATCGGGCCATTCAAGCTGGCTCTAGGAGGTTTTTGTTGGATCTACGTAATTATCGACAAGTTTTCCAAGTGGATTGAGTATAAGCCTTTAGTCAAGGGAACTGCAAAGAAGGCAGCCGAGCTACTCGATGAAATCATTCACCGCTTCGGCCTGCCCAATAGCATCATTACCGACCTGGGATCCATGTTCACTGGTAACGATTTCTGGAACTTCTATGATGACAGAGGCATAGTGGTTAATTATGTTTCGATGGCGCATCCTAGAGCTAATGGACAGGTCGAACGGGCCAATGACATGGTTCTAGATACATTGAAGAAGAGATTATATAAGAAGTATGACAAGCATCCTGGGAGATGGTTGAAGGAGCTGCTGGCCGTGGTCTGGGGACTGAGAACCTAGCCTAGTCGCAATACTGGCGTCTCCCCATACTTCATGGTTTTTGGTTCTAAGGCCGTGCTACCTGCTAATATCGCTTTTTGGTCACCCAGAGTTGAGAATCATGATGAGGAGAAGTCAAATGAAGCCAGAGAGCTTGAAGTTAATTGCACCGAAGAACAGCGTCCTGACACTTGCGCATGAATGACAAAGTACTTAGAGGGCTTGCGAAGGTACTACAACCGCAATGTCCAGGATAGGTTTTTTGTGGTCGGCGATTTGATTTTACGTAGAAAACAGAAGACAGAAGGCCTCCACAAGTTATCATCGCATTGGGAGGGCCCCTATATGGTCAAGGCGGTCACTAGGCCTACATCTTATAGGCTGTGTGATCTTGATGGAGTTGACGTTCCTAACTCATGGCACATCAACCTCCTTAGGCATTTCTACGCTTGATGAGCTCCTAAATAAAGATGTGTACTCTTTTTGTATTCTAAGCATTCAATAAAAGTACTCATCATGCGTTTTGCTGGACTCTTACTGTGTTTCCAGAATTCTCCTATATTTTTCTAAATGGTTTGCCGACCAGTTCTCTCTCCTACTTGAGTTTCTCAGACCCGGCGCTGTCTCCGACTCCTCCCTACACGTGCACGACATCCGCTCTCTATGTTCCGGGTGGTCGGCAGTAGCTCACTGGCGAGGCTAGCAGTCTTATGCGTGCTTGGGCTCCATGCCTCACGCTCCGGATTATTAGTTAGACCAGAGCTGGTGGAACTCTAGGACGGGTTAACTATTTGCGCTAACTGTAACATCACAAAACGGCTAAAAAACAGAGTTTTTTCGCTTGAAGCTATGAATGCATATTATACTAAGTATAATACCTGATCTGAGCTGGCACTGAGTGCTCCAAAACAACTTACTTAATGATTTACAAAAGCACCAAGTGCTTCATCACAATTTAACTACAAAAGTTCTTCATTACACTAACTTACTGACTGGTCTGCCCAGTCTCGCCGTATAGGTCTACATCAGCAATCATCTTTGTGGCTGTCGCTTAGGAGGTAGCTCTGAGCTGCTCTGCCTTCTCCTTGTCAGTGTTGCTTGACACATTGGCTTCAAGCCTTCTCAGGTCCACGCCAAGGTAATGTGACTGCACCACGGCTAGGACGTGGGTGGCCACATACTCACCGGTGTCCCGGATGTACTGCTTGAACCACGACTAGGAGTTCTCGTACTTGTCGACGATGGCACCTCGTCAGGGTGCTTGGCCGGCTGCTGGCTCTTCAGGCTCCATCCCGATCAGGTTCAGAACTGGCGTGATGCCATCCTCCATCGCCTGGCACCTATCTTGGTACCGTTTGACCTCCTGAGTGAGGACATCAAATTGTGCCTTGCTGTTTCAGCGAATTGCTACATTTTAAAAAAAAGAAGGCCATGCTGAGCATGATGACTTTAGAATTAATTTACAATCGACTTATCAGACACTTAATCTGGAGATCCTTGTCGAGAAGGTCCGCCCGTTTCATCAGCTCCTTGTTTTCATTCATCAGGCGGGCCACCTCCTCATGCAGCAGGATTTTCTCTGCTTCCATCTCTGCCGAGCAGGGCATGGTTCATCAATAAGTCAAAGGATAGACATGGTCAGAGTTTTTACTACGTACCTCTCTTCTCTTGGTTGAGGCGGTTGCGCTGCTGGGCCACTGCTGCCCTCTCCACATCCAGCGCAGCTTGCTCATCCTGGGCCTCTTGCAGCCTCTCCTAGAGATGTGCTATGTCAGCATTGAGCCTCTCATTTTCCTCCACCATCAGGACGATGGAGTCAAAGCATCATCTACGATACTCCGATGTCTTCTCAATACTCTATGATACAGCACTGGGTTACTCGTATAGTACTACAAAAGACTCATCTGCGCAAGATAGTGCTTGTGGCGCTTTTACCAGATGTGGCTCACCAGGTCGTCAACAGTGCGCTGCAGCTTGCGCACAGCTCTATCAGAATGGTCTTCCTCATGGAAAATCCACTCGCCATGACGCTTCCTAGCTACGCCAATGAACTGCGGTTGCACTGTTTCCATTGGAGCCCGGTTGATCTCCTCGATCTCCGGCTCCTTTTCGATCGCTGCTGCTTCCGGTGCATCCCCTTCTGCAGCAGGATTATCGTTGCTGGTCCCAGCACCGAGCACGGCACCCATAGTACCACCAGAGGCAGCATCGGACGTGTCAGCATTGGGCACTGAGCCCTCACTACACTGGTCTACGCCATGATGGTCGGCGCTACCAGCGTGCTCGGCGCGCAACTCTGCACGGCTGCTTTCTGCAACCGCTGGGTCTTGGTCACCAGTAGGATGTTCCACATTTTCTGTGGACTCTGGCCTGCACCACTATGAATAAGAACACACTCAAAGATAACAACAAATGACTATAGAGTTACTTACATGTCAGAGCATCTAAATGCAGGTCTGAATGGACGACTGCTGCGCCTACCACTCCCCATGGCACGGGCACCAGCCGGTTGACTACTGCTTGCTTGTCCCGCTGCGGTCTACGTGTGCTCGGGGACTGCTGAGCCTGTCTCGTGGGTGCTCAGCGTCGCTGCTCGGGGCGATGTTGCTGCTCGGGGCGGTGTCAGCGCCCTCGACGGTGTTGGCGCCCTCGGCGGCGTTGCTGTTCGGGACGATGTCGGTGCCCACGGCGACATCGGTGCACGTGGTGGCGTTGCTGCTCGGGGAGGTGTGGGCGCTCTTGGTGGCGTCGGCATGCGGGGCGGTGTCTGCGCCCTCTACCGGCACATCAGCGGCGTCTCTTCCTCCTCCTCGTTGTCTGTCAAGCCAGCCATGACCTTACATCATTTCTGGCTGCCCTCCTCATCATCAATATTCAAGGGCCCCCATGCTTAGGGGCCAGTGGATTTCTTCTTCTAGGAAGGCCCCTCTGATGCGGGGCACTTCCCGGTCACCTTCCTCGTCACATGGATCTCAGCGTCTTTCGCTGCTTTCAGTCACCCTCTGTCAGTGCTACGAACGGGTCTCCCGAGCATCCACGCCGGCCGGCCAGTCATCGATGGGCACGTCGGAGATGTATACCACTGCCCGGTCCTGGCCACAGATCTTGCACAAAGCAGGTTCAGCGTTATGATTGCAAACCAGCAACTATCAGGCATGGAGTTAGACTACGGATGACTTTGCACATACCTATGGCGGAGGCGAAGTCAATTTGTACGCCCTCATCACGTTTGGCAATAGGCGGTATCTTGCCAAGTCGAACAGCTGTGCTAGCCGCCTATCTATCTCCTCACTGGGGGAGCTCCTCTGATGAAACCCGAGTCACGTGAGAGGACCCGAAGTACTCGTACATCGGATGCACCCTATCCTTACAGGGCTGCACCCGCCTGAAGATGAAGTTGGTCGCGACAATTGGGCCATCGATCCGGGTCTTGTCAAACAATCTGAGCAGCTCCTGCACTTGCACCATCTCGGCGCTAGTCGGTCTTGCCGACCAGCTCTCCTGCTGCTCGGGGATCTGGCAGACGTCACATGCCGCAAGCGATTCCTCCTCCTGCTACTAAGGTTGGGCATTTGGGTTACCCGAAAATTTTGGGTCGGGTAATTCGGGTAGTTGGAAATTCGGGTATTGAAAATTGCTACCCGATTTTTGCCCCAAAAAAGCATTACCCGAAATTTCGGGTACCCGATAATTCGGGTTCGGGTTCGGGTTTTACCCGATATACCCAAAATTGACAAAACCAACCATTTCAGAAGAATTGAAGTACCATTTTAAAGCAATAAACAATAGTCTTTTAAATCACATCATGTCTTTATATCAATTACCAACAAATCACTTATCAAGTTAGCATAAATCTACATTAATTCATGCCAAATAATATATTTATATGGCATTGAACTACCTCATGTCTTCATATTAGGAATAGAAGAGCAAATATTTGAGATATTTCGGGTAATTCGGGTAGTTCGGGTACCGGAAAACATTACCCGAATTACCCAAACTAATTTCGGGTTTTTACGATCACTATCCGAAATTGTGATCGGATAATTCGGGTTCGGGTACTTCGGGTCTGGGTTCGGGTAATTCGGATTCAGGAATTGGGTATCGGGTATTTTGCCCACCTTACCTGCTACACGTAGAACCATTTGCGGTACCAATCCCTTATCGAGGTGTTCAGAGGGACATTCAGATACTGCGCTTTCATGTGATCCCGGAGAGCAGATATGCTCCTTCGGCTATTTTGGACCACCCAGATCCCCCTTTCTTTTTGAGGCAGAAGAAATGACGCCATAAATTGATGTGGGGGTGGATTCCAAGGTACACCTCATAGAGGTTGATGAAGATGGAGATGGACAGGATAGAGTTGGGATGCAGATTGCACAGACTCACTTTATAGTAATCAAGAAGTTTGCGTAAAAATGGGTGACAAGGAGTCCCAAACCCACGCTAGTAGAAGTCCACAAAAACAATGAGTTCACTAGGTTGGGGTCTGGGTAGCTCTCACCGATAGACGGCCTCCACCCTCCGATGGTGGCATCAGGAAACACGCCGCCATCGGTGAGCTAGCGGATGGAGCTCTCTATGCTTGTGGATTTCGTCCACTCTGCCAACATCATCTGAGCCCTCTGTCCACAGGACCCGCGGGCCATCTCCCTCTTCTCCGGCAACAAAATGTGGTTGTGGTATGCGAGATGGATGTGGCGTGGCTAGATCTGGTGGAAATGCGGTGGCTGTGAGTGGTTTGGATTTAGGGTTTGAGGTGCAACTACAGTGGTTATGCGGGAAGCGGACGAGACGGAGCTAGCGAGGAAGAAGAACCGACGAGAAATGCGAAGTGGAGAAGTGGGGCGGCACTGCATCGGTATTTATATGAAATGGTGTGACCCTTTGACTTTCAGGGTTTTTGGGTAACCATGCCCCGTGCACCGCATCCGTTTCCTCAATTATTGGCTTTCAGTGGGCCGCTAACTGGGTCTCGTCTATTGAATATTATGGCACAGTGAGCCTGAGGCTGTTATCTTTGGATTTTAGTGTGCCAGTATTTCTTTGGGATATTCCGATTGCTGTAATAGGTTCAAAGCGGAGCTGGGGACTGGGTCCACAGTGGAGCTGTGGATTGGGCCCTCAGCTGAGCTAGGGACTGCTCTGTCATAGAGCCACGGCTTGTTTCTCTGGAATTCTGAGGTCAATGCTCACGTCTACAGCAGAGATGGGGATTGGGCCCACAGCAGAGCTGGGGACTTGGCCTCCAGCAGAGCTAGGCACTGTGATAGATTCACGGTCTGTTTCTCAATTGAGTTGAGATTATTTCTTTTTGGACCCTGGCACCACGTGACTGAGTCACCTACTGTCAGGCTCGGAGACTAAGTGGGCACACTTCACCTAGTGGTGAATGTGCTTACTATTTTTGCAACAGAGTTGTCAAACAGTGCTAGAGGCACGATCCCTACCTTGGATATACTGATCCTGAGGATCATCTCTTGTCTATTTTGGAAGAGCCAATGGTGCAGAGCATCAATAACTTTCTACAATGAAACTCAAAGTGGGCACACTTCACTAGAGGTGAATTGTTTTTTCTTTTTTCTCGGAGCACCATGTATTTTTTGGACAAGTCGCTTTTCCGACCAGGACGGTGGTCGGCATTCAGTTAAATTGGTCAGAGGGATAAATGCTCTTCTGTTACCTCTGGTCGAAAGCCTCAAGACTTCAAGCCTCACTGGTCGGAGATGGTCAAGATGGTGTGTCACATCAAAATACATAGTGCTCTGAGACTAGCTGTGGGGCAATTGTTTAGACCGTTTAAACGGTGTTTAAACGGAGTTAAACGGCCTAAACGGTTTTGTATAATAACAATAAAATATATATATTTAGGTAGGTAAAAATAAAATTTGCTAGAACCCATACATATTTACACATGTAAAAATCAAATATTCTACCAAATAATTTTGTTGTAAGAAATCTAAATCCCACAACACTTCGTATAATTACAATGTTAATTAGTTTCATGTTGATTGTGATAGACGTAGTCCTTTAATTCACTTAATTATGGATTAAATGGTTGTTTAACTCATTTAATCACGTTTAATCTGATTTTGTTTAGACCATTTAGACGGGATTAAACGGTTTAAATAGGATTAAATGGCCCAATAGTTTAATTCACCGTTTAGGGCCTAAACAACACGGCTGACTTCTGTTTACTATTTAAACGATGTTTAAACGGACTAAACGGCCGTTTAGGCGAACAGTGCTGTGGGGGTATAGACCCATATACCCTCATGGCTGCTCATGGGCCGCACCGAAGGAGGTGGCCCAACTCGCAAGAACAGGCCCTGATCGGCGTTCCGTGCGGGATATACGGAGACCAACTTGATGATCAAGGAAACCTGGTCGGATAGGATAGATTTCGTGTCCCATGCGGATACAGTTGTTGTAACCGATTGGAACTAGATTCCTTAGATCTGTAATCTTGTCCCCCGGACTATATAAGGCGGGCAAGGACCCCCTCAATTCATCTGATACACAATCAATACAATCCACAAAGACGCAGGACGTAGGGTATTACGCTGTTTCAGCAGCCCGAGCCTGGATAAACCCTTGTGTTCGCCTTGTATCACCATCTAGTTCGTTGTCTCGCACACCTCCACCGATTAATCTACGACCGTGAGCATACCCCTCGGTAGACTGCCGACCACATCTCATCAATAGTCACCTTATTCACCTTCTCCATCATCCACAAAATCGAGTGACAAGCTTCCTTAAATAGATTCTAGGTACTTGTTAATGATGCGCGTCTTAAGTCGACTAACAAATCCAAAAGGTTGGATGGTGAGACGTGTGCTCATCCTTGATCCCCACCACTCTCATGTCATCCCCACGAGACCTTACCTTTCTGGTTTCTACTTTCTTAACAATGGCTCACCTCACTCTGATGCAGTTGGATCGCCAATCTATTTTCATCAATCCAATGCTAGGGCCACCACTCATGCCACTAAGGGCTGGACCAAGACCAACGCCCAACCATGCTCAACAATATGTGTACGGTCCACTCTCTTTATTGCCACTTGCATTGATATTTATGTGGTTTTGGGCCGCTTGTCTACTCAACTTGTTACAAACCAGAATAATCTTCATAATATAAATTTGTCATGAGTTAAGAGCTTTTTGAAGATTGTAAGAATGAAATGTGTGTGACAACTTGAGATTTTACATGAAAAACTATTTAGATGCTTCAGAGTAGGTTTAATTCGTATTATGTTTGAGACTAACTTTCCACTTGACTCTAAGAATGAAGCTATTATTCCAAGTAGACGCAGCCGACTTGGATGGACAGGAACTTGTCAGTGTCGATCGAGAGGCACCTGCCATGGCTAACGAAAAGGGCACTACTGTTGATGCTTCTGACCAGCCCGATCATCTAGGTCTCCATTTACACCCTACACTACCGGAGCCGGCTGCTTTGCCGAGGGCCCGAGGCTCTCGGCAAAGCCTCTAAGGCCCTCGGCAAAGCCTTTGCCGAGCGCAGCTCTCGGCAAAGCGCCCCCGGCGAAAATCCGATCGGCAAAGGCTTCTTTGCTGAGAGCCGTTTATCGGGCACTCAACAAAGCCTTTGCCGAGTGCCCGACGCTCGGCAAAGCGCGAAATAAAAAAATACGAAAAAAAACCTAAAAAAAAATTAATCGGGGGAGGGGCCCGCTGGCCAGCACCCGTCGTGAAGTTTCCTGTCGCCCACAGCGCACCCTCTCTAGATCGGATTAGGGTTTTGTCGGTGGGGTTCTTTGGGCTGTGGCAAACCTTGTGACCCGAGCCCCCAGCCCCACCTCCTCTTTATAGCGCTGCACGACGGGGCCTACCAGCCATGTGTGCGGCTGGGCACCCCCGATCAGAACGCGGGATCAAGACCCGACTCGGTTTACTCGGTCGTTAGACCGAGTCGGAGGAGATCAACCTAACAGAGATCTGTACAGCTAGATGTCTTTTGTCCAGGACATCATTCTTTAATCTGAAATTGAGGTAGAAAAAGAATAAATTAATCTCACAAGAAAGAGAAAGGGACCAGAAGCAATTCGGGCAGAATTCGAGCAAGCAGCACCTTGGTTTTCAGAGAAGCCGTTTATTAGAAGGTCGGGATGGTTGGGATGGATTTTACTGGAACGCCGCAGCGCAGCCTTCAATTCCTTCTCATCCTCTTTGCTAGCGCCCATAGGATCCAACGAAACATAGATGTCCTGGAGCGATGGCAAGAGACCCAGGCCAAAGTCGAGACCAACACCATGGCGGCGGGCGATTTCAGTGGCCCCCCGTACAAAGTATCGAGAGTGAAGGGTTCTGAGGCTTGGCATAGCTCCTTGCTGAAACACTATGGGTCTCACAAATCCATTGAACTCGCAGTATGTTAGGCATGCGAACGAACCAGCACCAACGACGAATCCCCCAAGATCATCATGGCCCACTCTCAGATATAGATGGCGGAGAGCATGTAAGCTCCCGAGCACGTCGAGATCACCCTGTTGTATCTGCCTTATGGTGGTGGTTAGGGAGGAGAGGTACGACAGATGTGATCGATTCATCCATGCTGGCAACTTTAAGAACCAGCAGCCCCACCATGTATACAAACGACGGAGATGTCGAGGGGCGACCCAGGCATCTAATGCTCCCATGTTCCTTGGACTATCTCGGCCCTAGATACCAATATCTTGGATCTTTTGCAGCTTGTGTAGGCACTCGACCAGCTCGTCGTTCCATTCAGCAAATGAAATCTTGAGTACCCTCAGCTCCGTTAGCTGACCCAACTCTTCAAGTATAATGTCTATGTTGGAGTCATCAACACGTAAACCTGACAGCTCACTACCGGACACAGCGGCTTTGCCAAGTGCCCCAGTGTTGGGTGAAAAGTTTAGGTCGAACGACACAATTCACACAATCATCAGAAAAATTTTACTTCAGACAAAATTGCGCGCAAAGTTGCATTTATTTCATAATCGTACAATACATGTTAGAGGGGGTATTTATAGGGCCCTAGTCTTCGTATCTTTACATAAAATGACTTTTTTACCCCTGACCTAAATATTTACAACCCTTCATTTATGTAACGGCGAAGTGGTCATTTCCTCCTAATTCAGTCTTCTTTTCGCATTCAATCTTCTTTTCCTTCAATGAATTTGTTTTCTTCAGATTATCTCTTGCTTCTTGTCTACTTCTCTGTCCAGCGAAGTTGATTTCTTGACGACGAACTCGACAGTTGAAGTTGAATTTCTGACGACGAAGTCAACATGCGAAGTTGATTTACTGACGACGAAGTCGACAGGCGAAGTTGATTTACTGATGACGAAGTCGACAGTCGAAGTTGAATTTCTGACGACGAAGTTGACAGGCGAAGTCGAATTCTTGGCGACGAAGTCGACAGGCGAAGTTGAACGACAAAGTTGATATGCGAAGTTGAATTCTTGACGACGAAGTCGAAATACATTCTTCGCTGTATTTTTTCCTGCAAGTGAATTTTATTAGAATATTTTTATATCTTTCATACTTCAAAGTTTGGGCTTGAGTTTTTTGGACGAAGTTAATTCCCCAACACCCAGGCTCTCGGCAAAGCCTCTAAGGCCCTCGGCAAAGCCTTTGTCGAGCGCAGCTCTCGGCAAAGCGCCCTCAGCGAAAATCCGATCCGCAAGTCGCGGCATTTTTTCGCGCAAAATTCGTGGCTACACGGTCGGCGGGATTCGAACTCGTGACCTCTCCCTCACGCGATACCTCCTCTGCCACCTGCACTACACACTCACATGCATCTATATGCCGTTTCGGTTACTCAAATATTATACTAAACCAAGTAAAAATTGATTTTTTGAGGCCCTAAACGAATCCAAATCAAAAGGTTGTCAACTATAAAGTTTCATAACTTTTCGAGCTCTACATTTTTCATATAGAAAGTTTTTCCATCCGAGGTCTTTTGAAAAATTCGAATTTTAAAATTTTGAATTTCAAACGTAGTTTTGCATGACAAGATGAATTCAAATGAAAAAGTGGTCAACTACAATATTTCATAACTTTTTGAGATCTACAAACTTCATTTAGGAAGTTTTTCCATCTGAGTCTTTTGAAAATTCGAATTTTAAAATTTTGAATTTCAAACGTAGTTTTGCATGACAAGATGAATTCAAATGAAAAAGTGGTCAACTACAATGTTTCATAACTTTTCGAGATCTACAAACTTCATTTAGGAAGTTTTTCCATCCGAGGTCTTTTGAAAAATTCGAATTTTAAAATTTTGAATTTCGAACGTAGTTTTGCATGACAAGATGAATTCAAATTAAAAAGTGGTCAACTACAATGTTTCATAACCTTTCGAGATCTACAAACTTCATTTAGGAAGTTTTTCTATCCGAGGTCTTTTAAAAAATTTGAATTTCAAAATTTTGAATTTCAAACATAGTTTTACATGACAAGATGAATTCAAATTAAAAAGTGGTCAACTACAATGTTTCATAACCTTTCGAGATCTACAAACTTAATTTAGGAAGTTTTTCCATCCGAAATTGTGGTGCTAACATTGTTCACAAATCTTATATATCTCTCGTTTCATGAAACTACATGAGAGACGTAGATTTTGTGGACAACGTAATTATTACTTTGTCGAATGAAAAAATGACCAATATAAAGTTTGTAGATCATGAGAAGTTATGAAACTTTGTAGTTGAAATTTTTTTTATTTGAATTCGTTTAGGGCACCAAAACGTGGTTTGAAAAACTGCTTTCCGAGTGTTTTTTATTTGACACTTGGCAAAACCTTCTTTGCCGAGTGCAGAGGCTTTGCCTAGTGTTTTTTATTTGGCTCTCGGCAAAGTCTTCTTTGTCGAGCGCCCGAAAAAAACGCTCGGCAAAGCCTCCGGCGTTCGGCAAAGAAGTGGATTCTGGTAGTGGCAGTCCCAACGTTGTATCAACTATGGTTCCTATAGAACTTAAAATGCTGAGGTGGCAAGAAAATTAGTGAAGAAAGAGAAAAGATGATACGTAGGAACCGTTTCTTTCTTAAGAATAAAAAACATATTGGCACCGAATCCAAGACGCTAGGAAACGATGGTTCTGGTGTTGTTGAGAAACTGACGGTTTCATCCCTCACCTTCAGCTCCGCGTCCCTTTCTGCGCCACTGCGCCGACAGCTCACACGCCAAGCGCGGCCGTCCTGCCAGCCGTGAGCGAGCTTGCCGTGCTGCCCTCTGTGCCGGCACGACCGCTCGCCGCTCTGCCCTCTGCGCTGGCAGTGACCTCGCAGCGGCAGCACCGGCGCGACCGCTCGCCGCTCTGCCCTCCGCGCTGGCAGTGACCTCGCAGCGGCAGCACCGGCGCGACCGCTCGCCGCTCTGCCCTCCGCGCTGGCAGTGACCTCGCAGCGGCAGCACCGGCGTGCCCGCTCGCCGCTCCGCCCACTGTGCGGACCACAAGCTCGCCGCGCCATGCGCCAGCCCACTGAGCGGCCCTCCGCGTTAGCCTCCGTGCAGCGCTGCCATCCGCGCCACACAAGTCAGTTAGTCGATCGCATGTGCACTCGCCGCGCTGCCCTCCGCATCGGCCGCATGCGCTCGCCGCCATCTACCTCCACGCCGGTACGCTGGCTTGCAGCTTGCTATGCCTGCCCCTTTCCCGCCACACCACTGGCCCGGATAGAAGGCGGGCAGGCGGATCCGAAGAAACGGGCCACCCACCACACCCAAATTCCCCGAAAGGCCGATCGATCACCACGCATACGGGCCCTGGCATTTGCCAACTGCGAAAGAGGCTCCCCTGCTTGGCCCGCAACCGTGCCCGTGGGAGACGTTGCAACTGGTCCAGCCCATAAGCCACAGCCCTCTTGGTCCAAGCAGACGTTGCCTTTCTTGGGTAGCACATGGTCCGGCATTCTTCTCTTCTTGCTGGTGCAACTGCGACACAACCCCCCGCGGATTACAAGTTCAGTTCAGCGTCTGTCTCGTCGACAGTTTTCATTACGTTACACATTTTTTTTATTACACAATACAATGCAGACACTCACAACACACGTATACTTACTTCTACGAAGGCACGCACACAAACTCTACCCCTATAAATATCTTCGAAAACTAGGCCGGCAGATCCTTGAGATTGATGAAGTCACGACAAGCACCTCGCTATCGACGGGAATGTCGCCAACTACTAAAAAGCAAAATGCTGTTAAATCCTAGAACCTGTAGCCTAGTGATTTTTTTTAGAAAAGGGAATATATTGATATCCCAGCTTCTGCATCGACTAATGCATATAGTTATTCCTTATTACATACTGAAGCACAAAGGTCCAAGCAAACTCAAACACAAAGTTTTGAAACAAAAAGTATAAGAGCCTTAGTAGCACCCCAAGTCCTGGGTGCGTTACATATCTTCACAACCATGTACTAACTGAAAGCCGACAATAAAATTTCTGGGACAATGAGAGTTAACTGACTGATCGGAACATCCCTAATAGTACGCTAGCCAACATCTCACCAACATTAGCACATTAACTGACTCATCGAAACATCCCTGAAAACTAATTTAGTTTTTATCTAGCTAATTCTTAGATGGAGCTAAAACCATGACAATCCAAACAAGGCCTTAGCTAAATATATGTTTAATATAACACATATGCTAAATGTCAAGAACCATAACATCTAAATGATTGGAAGATCAATATCTCTACTCAAAAAATACAATGTGCAGCACTCGATTTCCACACCTCAACTTGGTCGTTGCAGGGCAGCATTTTTGGGCCCATTCCCATGTAATGACATGGTAAGAGGGTTTAAAATTGAAAATAAGATGCGCAGAAATTTGCACTACAGTGTCATTCATTCGACAGGAATGCTCCTATATTTTCGACTAAATATATCTTTAGTGTTAGCTGGCATGCTAGGCCACCATGTCGCACTTGTGGTGACTTCATTGCTAGTCTTAAGATCCCGAAGGTTTTTATAGGGGTGTACGTTCATATGAGAGTGTATCTACAGGTATATGAACGTCTATTTCTGTATTGTGTTTCGTGAAAACAGATATGTGGAACATTTTTTTTCTTTTTTCATCTAAAAGCTTTGAAAATAAAGAATACAAGAAACCTAGCAAATAGTACATTTTGTTATATTATATTTTTAACATTTATAGCAAAAGTATACTTCTGCAGAACTACACTTTATAATTTTTTTATAATAACTAAGGCATCCTGTCCTTGGTTCTTCATCCGATCAACCAACACTAACAGACTACGTGCTCCACAAGCACCGAGGCATCCAGTTCTTTCTGGGGAGCTGCTTTGGTTTCTTGAAAAAGATCCTCAAATGAAAGAAAAGAATAAACAAAGGAAAAAAGATTAAACAGTCGCACCACCACAAAGGAAAAGGAATAGGAAAGGAGGAGGAGCCAAGGACCAGCCATCAGATCAAGGGCGTATGGCTGTACTTCTTTAATATGATACGATGTGCTGTCAAGTGCTGCAACATCTAAACGGTTGGAAGATCACTGTCTGTATTCTAGAAATACAGTAATTTATTAAGAGATGAACACAAATTTATGAATAGGTACAGTGAAGAACACCTGCGCTGGAAATTAAGGAGAAAGGGGCCAAAGGCATCCTGTCCTGGCTTCTACCTCTTACCTATACTTTTTGAGGACCAACACACTGTGATCCACAGTCATCGAGTCATCCTGTACCATTAAGGACAGAGGGGCCAAAGAACACCTTAATAATGGATGCACCTTTGTACCAATCGGAGGCACACGGACACATGCGCCTACTTTAGTTTCTTAAAAAAGATCCTCAAATGAAAGAAACCGGCAAACAAAGACCACAAACAAAAAAGAGATAAAACAGTCACATCGCCACAAAGGGAACAAGAAGACATGGACAAACCATCAGATCATGTGTGCATGGCTGTATGCATGATTGCCCATACACTGTGCCACTGTCAAAAAAAAATGATAGCTGCGAATGGATATGATGAATGGGGAATTTATTGAGAGATGAGCACAAATTCCTTTAGAGGCACAAACAATGTGTAACAAGAAAATAAAGAACACATCCACCGGAAAGGATCGGGGGGCCAAGGCAACATGTCTTTGTAGTAAAACCAGAGATTTGTTTACACACTATAGTTCGTCAGCTTTGTAGCCGATGACTTGTGCTTTCATGTTTTATCTTATGCCATGAATTGTATCCGTAGGCTTCTTAGTCGATAACCTTACTTTGTTTATACATGGATATATACTGCTGTCATCGGATCGCTAACCCATGGCATTCATTTTATTTGCTTTATTTTACCAATTTACTGGATATCGGCTTTCATAGCCAATGACTTGTTGCACTCCATCGGCTCCCCAGGCGATGGTCTCATGGAACTATCTGGATTATCAGCTGACATGTTCTAGCTTAATCTACTGATTATCTTTCCCCTTGTCAATTACAGGTCAAATTGACTAGCACACATATTTCCTAAAATCGACAGGACCTGCACTGGAGTAAAGCACATCTCCTAGGCTTGTCATGTGTCCTCGCATTAACCAAATTTTTGTGTCGACAATGGTGCATACGCACGGTGCCTCTGCTAGAACGAGCACAGAGTCAATCGGGAGGATGAGCCCCATAGTTATCGTAATATTTTCCAGACCTCCTCACATGACTATTTTTTTGACCGGTTTTAGTCCAATCCAAGGGTAAAAAAAATAGGCTAACGACTCATCCAAGTAACTTTTTCTGAACTCACCTATAAAAATTTATCGGCCTATAATTTAGAACGGTATGTATCCAAAACTAGCTTTCCGAACAGGCCCGATCCCAAAAGTGTTTAGGGGTGTATGTATGCTCATATAGAGCGTATGTACGAGTATTTGAGCATCTATGATTGCATTATGTTTTGCGAAAACAAATATGTGGAACGTTTTATCGTTTTTTCCTAAATGGGTTTGAAAATAAAGAAAACAGAAATCTAACAAATTTGAAATGTACTTTTTTGTTATATGATAATTATAAAATTTATAGCAAAAGTGCACATCTACAGAGTTATTACATTAGTTATTGGAATACTCAAGTCATTTCAAATATTCAAACTTAATAAAAAGAGAAACCCCTCTTTTGCAATGGATAGGTGACAACGCTTAATTTATTAGTTGCAAGAAATAAGATGGCAACGCTTATTAAAGCGTTGGAAGCATATATCCGTGCCCTTGTGAGCGGCTGCATATCCATGCACTTGTACACAGGCTGTGTATCCGTGCATTTGGACACAGGTGCTGTCAAGTTGATGACCTTTTTGCTAATTCACATAATAGTCATTCATGGACTAGAAGAGATGTAGAGGGTACAACTGTAGAGGAAACAGCTGTAGATCCCAATAGAAGTTCTGATGAAGAAGATTAACAGCTCAACAAAATTAAAGGTGAGATATGTTTGATTTTTCTAATATTCAATATTGTATAGTTGTACTAAGATTTTGTACCGGCTGACAAGTTTCTTTAACTGTTTGTATTATTCAGGTCATGGTCCAGAAACCAGCATAATCGCTGCAACACATGAACATCTTGAGATGTTTGCCAAGTTGTAATTTTTGTGTATTCCTATGTTTTTACTCTAGAGAAAACTTCAATAAACGTGATGTTCAGTGTTTGACAATTTTAGATTTGAGAATTCAGGATATAATTGTATAGGGTCACAAGTTGTATGGTGTTGGCAAAACAGAGATCACATTTGAAATATGACATTTCATAATATAATTGTTTATATGTCCATCACAAATCCAGTGGCCTTTTTGCTAATTCACAGCTTAGGTGCGATTTCTAAAAAACAAAAAAAACACCTTTGAAGATTGATTTCTAAAAAACAAAACAAAAAACGTACCACAGCTTAGGTGTGATTTCAAAAAAAAAAAACGATTTTCAATATTTGATTTCTAAAAAACAAAATAAAAAACGCCTTTCAAGATTTGATTTCTAAAAAATAAAACAAAAAACAACTTCCAAATGGATTTGAACCCATGACCCCCAAACTACTAAATAGCTCTCTACCATTAAGCTACACACGCTTTTGTTGGAATATGTAGGACATTCATATTTTATCGCATTTCGTAACCTTGTGATAGGCTTCACGAAAGATTTCGTAACTTTCTCATGTGATGTTCGATGAAGACGAACTTTATACCAAAGTTATAGAATTTTTCGTGATCTACAACTTTGTAGTTCAAACTTTTTTTGACTAGAGATCGTTTGGATATCCAAATATGTATCATAAGATTTTATAGAGTTAATACTAAAGAAGTCCATATGTTTTAAAGTCACAAGTGAGTGTGTAGTGGTAAAAAAGGATCTCGGATGGAGAAATATCCAAAATAAAAATTTAGATCTCTAAAAGTTACAAAACTTTATAGTTCACAACTTTTTATTTCACGTTGTTTTGATGCTGAGTTCTTTGGTTCACCAAATTTAATAGAAGTCAATACCTAAGGAATTCTTATGCTCTATAGTCAAAAGTGAGTGTGTAGTTGTACTTAAGGATGTTGGATGGAGAAGCGACCAAAACAAAAGTTGTAGCTCTCAAAAAGTTATGCAACATTATAGTTGACAACTTTTTCGTTTGAAATCGTCTACCCAACAAAAAATTATATTTAAATTTATAGTCCCAAATACTCATTTAATTTGGTTATAGCACTATTAACCATATTTTGATTTTTTTGCGCAAAAAAACATATTTAATTTAGATTCAATTTGCTTGATAGAAAGTATCAATTTAATGTAATTTAATTTGCTAGGCTCGATTAAATGCCTGGGTAATTTTCATGTCTTACTTTATTAGCTATTGGATTTAAACACTAACACTAAACTAATAATATAAATTTAGCATAATTACAAGTTTTTTGTTTTTCCTTTTATGGCTCCCGCCATTTTTTCCCTCGTAATCACAAGTTAGTAATTTTTTTGTTCATGTTTTCCTCCCGCCATTCTTTCCCTCCATTTTTTTTATTTCGTACCACTTTTTTCTCCCGCACAACTAATCTGCTTTTTGTTACTCACGCTAATTGTTGAGAAGTCTAATAGTGGGCCCACCCTTCATAGAGACTAGCTGAAGAGGATTGCGTGAAAACAGCATGGGAACCGCCCCCTGTGATTGTGGATCGCGTTAGTTATCCCAGCTGATGAATCGTGGTTCCTTCCTTTTCTATTATATTATTCTTTTCCATTGCACAAGCACAACTCCATACCTCTCATCTCCCTGCTGCAAACCACTACGCCACTACCGGCACAGCAGCGGTGCTGCGTCCCAGTCCCAGCACCCTCGCTGCTCATCCCTGTCCGCCTCCAGGGGCCACCGTCGCTGGTCCTGTTGCCACCTCAAGAGAACGGCGTTGCATCGATCCCTTCTTCCGTGCAGCACGGCGACGATCTGAGCTCACTTCTTGGCCGCAGGTTCGTAGCACTCTCCCGCCTTCTACAGATCTGCCTACTTCCGCTTCTTCGCCGCTCGCGGCGAGTTCGCGCCGCCGCAGCCTGCAGGGCTGGTCGATTTCAGGATTTCTGATTACTAACCTGATGGTCGATTTCAGTATCTTTTCTCTGAGTTCATCAGGTGCCCTGAAAAAGGAAAATATTCAGTACCTATTGAATTGATCCTTTTTAATTCTTCATTTTAAGATGTTACCTGATGGTTTAAGCCTCTTTACAAATTACATATTCAGATCTCTGGTTACTAACTTGATACTTTGACTGCTTATTTCATACTGCTCAAGTGCTGCTATTTGTTTTAATTAGATAACATCTGCCATAGTAACAAGATGGAAGTGCTTCATTAGATCAGTAAGAGGTAAACATGTATACTTACTGCATCCGGCATATACAGTTCCACCTTGTCTTACAGTATAGTGATTTCTTATTCCAATTTCGCGTCAAAGTGAAACTATAAAGAAATGTTGCTGTAGCATTATTGTCTCATCAAGCAATCTGCAACACAGAACACCATCATCTCTTATTGGCATCACTCCTATCTCATAATATGGAGATGGCATCACAGCCCCAACACTATGCATGCCTGATCAGGCATTCCGCGTCCAGTGGGATAGCAGTAGCCATGACCACCTGTAGCCTGTAGAGGACATTTGCAGCATGCAGAAATTTCAGGCCTAATTCAACGAATGAAAGTGAATGCCAAGAATAATACAGCATTTCTGAATACAACAGGGCTACTTACTAATATTAGTAATGCTACTTACTAATATTAGTAATGTTCTACTCTAATTCATGTTGTGCAGTGACGATGGCAAGGGGTAGAAGGAAACACATAATTCAGAGCCATGATGAATTTATGTCAGAAGAGCATATTGGACAAGAGAGCCATGGGAAAAATACTGAGGCATCTGAACTTCATTCAAGTGCTAGAGGAGATCATATCGATAGTGATGGTGATATTGAGGTTAATTTACATGGTACTTACTAACCTACTTTAATTTTTTTTATTACTAACAGAATGTGTTATCTGTGAAAGTGTTTATCATTGAATATTTTGTGCAATGTAACACTGAATAGATGAAACTGAGGACAAAGTAAAGCGTAGAAAGACAAAATTGAAAGACATTTGGAACCTTCCAAAAGGTCTTAGAATTGTGGTTAGATGTAATGAGTTCGATCAACCAGTTGGAGTAGAGGCTGGATTTCTTGGAAAATTTCTTGGCATGGTGGCTAGGAATGGTTGCTTGTGTAGCTTGAGCTACAAGGATTGGAGGCTTCTAGTAGGAAAGAAAGAAAAAACACTGATGAACAAAAAAATAAGAAGGATATACTTAAGCAAGTGAAGGTACATAGTTCAGCTAGACATCGTATAACCTTGTTGGTAACTTTTGATACTTCTCTTTTTTACTTGTCTTTTTGTTATTGGTATATACAGATGAGATTCCTGTACCCTTATCACATGGAAAAATGGATACTTCGAACCATTGGAGAGAGATGGAGGCAGCACAAGTCTAATCTGAAATCAATATAATTTGATGAGCATAAGAACACAAAAGCTAACCATAGTAATGTTCCTAACGGTATAATTGCTGATCAGTGGATTGCGCTTGTTGATAATTGGACGACACAAAAAGCACTGGTACTTGGATATTGTTGGATTTATATTTATATGTTTTCAATGCCCAGTAGATTTTTTTAAACATTCATGGAACTTAAATGCTTTTCTCTATCTCATCATTATATGATAGGATATAAGTAAGAAAAACAGAGTAAACTGTACAAAGAAGAAGTCAACACATACTGCTGGAACAAAGAGTTTTGCTCGAAACAGAGAAGAGTTGGTAATTTTTTTTACAATTCTAACTGTGTACTCTTGCTGCATCTCTATGGCAGTGATTATTAAGTTCTTTATATCTTTTTTTTATGTTCACAGAGAGAAAAAGATCCTGAAAAGAAATACCCTCACAGGGCTATTTTGTATATCCATACACACCAGACTAGAAGTGAGAAGAACACAAATGCACATGTGGTACATTATTTGTGAATGCTTCGTCTTTAATTGTTTACATCACTAATTTTTCATGTCATTTTTATTCATTTTAATTCACGTTGGTACTACGCACAGGGGGATTTGAAGGAACTTATAGTGCAGCAGCCAGGTTTAGCAGAGACCAGTCAAGGAAAGGTTGCATGGAAAGGAGATGCACTTAGTAAAATATTAGGAGAAGAAAAGCCTGGCCATGTGCATGGCTTGGGACTTGTTCCAAATCCTAATCAAGTGTTTGACGTATCCACTTCAAAGCGCCTTAAGAATGTAAATTTGACTTCACTAGATGAAACATCAAGTGAAGATGTAGTATCTTTGAGACTTCAACTGGAGAAGCTTGGGCAGCATGTCCCGAATCAAGATTCCACTATACTACAGCTGCAACAGAAGACCAGAACCTTGGAACATAAACAAATCCAACAGGTAAATTTTTAAAAAATTCCAATTCTAAGCATTTCCTACACTAAACTTTTAATTCCTTACATAGGGATGTTTAGATGATCCTATCTATGCACCTAAAGATGGCTGTTGTGCTGACGTGCCAAATACGAAATGAAAAGTAAGTACGCCTCTGAAAAATTGACAAAAGAACAATCTGCTGCAAATTTCTTTTTTTAATAGCTAGCTCTAATTTATAGTCTTTTGTCTATCAACAGCGAGTATATAGTGACCCACAAAATCAAGATTCCAGCATGGATGAACAATTGAATGATACACAGGTACAATTGAATTGGATTTTTATACCAGATTTATGTCAAATATTTATTTGTTTTAGTTCACTGCAGAATGAGCAAGCTGACAATGTGGAGGATGATGATCTGCAGCCACATTACAAATACCTTAGTCTTGTAGAGAAGGTATGCACAATAATTTGGATGGGAGCATTTTACTATGGTTGGCACTGGAAAGCTACAACTGTGACCTGTTCCTTGCAGAGGCAAAATGTTACGAAGCAGAGGAAAATAGATGTTGTTAGCTCAAAGAAACATGTAAGGACAGCTATTTTTTCAGTGATTAATCATTGTAAGGTATTTTGGTTAAAGATTCTTTTGGTTCCTCTATAAAGAAGGTGGCTGCGCACTCATATGAAGCCACAAATCTGGACTCATCTACCCCAGCCACAATAAATATTAGCTTACAGGTAACTATTCATGAAGCACTAGCTGTAGATTTTCTTTTAGACAAGTTTTTGCAATCCTTGTTTCAACTGTAGTCATTAGTGTTTACTTCATGCTTTACTCGTGACAGCTATCTGGTGTGCTTGTCTTGTTGACCTGATTGATTACTTAGAAAAAAACTCATGAATTTTTGTTAGGCTGAAGTGATAATACCATATTATTCACTTACATATTATGGCACATGGCCTCAATAACCTATCTGTTCTCTCATGAATTTTTGTTAGGCTAAAGTGATAATACCATATTATTCACTTACATATTATGGCACATGGCCTTAATAACCTATCTGTTCTGATTCTATTTTGTCATTGAAAGAAAATATTAATTTATTCTTATTCACTATAGACGGAGCAAGATGGTTATATCGAGCACGAGGATCTACAGGCACATTACAAATATAATTGTACTGGAGATAAGGTTTGCACACCAAACTGAACACATGGATGCAAAGCAATATATTACGTTCATTTTACTGGATACTGTTATTGCCACTGCTTTTCGACTTTCCTAACATATGTTTCTTTCTAGAACAAAGACAGCATAGTATTAAATGATAGTATAGTGTTAAATTTTATCATATCTTTAGCAAGTGGATCATTTCTACTAGAACATACCTTACCGCAATTTGACTAGTAATTTCTATTTAATTATGGGAAAAACATATCCACAATGATGTTATGTTGGATAAAAGCAAGTATACTAATGGAATCAAGGTGCTATATAAATAATTCTCTGTCCTATGGAGTTTATCAAATTGTTGTATCTAAACTAGCACATATTACAGGTTGTGGCAAAGGAAACATCTGCTACTCCCTCAAATTTTGAAGCATCTGACTACCAAGTAAATACTGTTTTAGCAATGATATTTTTGTTACATGCTTATTTTCCACTACTAAGTTATCTGTTTTGCTTGTTTCCAGCGGAACAAGATCTCAACAAGGCCTAGTGCAACAGTACCTGCTAGTGTATAAGACACATCTCTTAAAACTTCATATTATCCTTTTCTTAATTGTTCTTATAGCTGGAGTCTAAGAATCCCCGTATATACTTTTGTAGAAACATCATCGTGGCACAACAAATTGGTCAACTGGCAATTCAATGATGGTATGATTATTTGATTTCTTGCAAGTAGTCTGATTGTTATGTACTTATTCTTTTTTTGCATGCTTATATATGTAAACCAGGTTGGAACCAAAGTATACTTACACAGTTGGAAAAATCAAAATAAGTCTGTTGCATTGGGTGGTTCGTGTTTGTTTTGCAATTGTAGATGATGAACCATTGATACGACCATACAAAGGCTACAAGGTTATTAGAGACGTAGAAGGAGTTACTGTTGCATGGCCTTCCACTTTTGTACGGTCTTTTCTATAACCCAATATAATTTTAGTTCTCATAAGTGTTATATTAAATTAATCCAACTTTCATCTGCAGATCAAGAAGATAAATATATGATCACATCAGTGGAGCACTAGACTAAAGTGAAGGAAGGAGAAAGGACAGCTGCTGGCATACTTAGAGGGATCCCTTTATATGTTTTATATTTTGCTCGCATGGGAACTTGTATTCCGAACAAAAATTACGTCATGAATTATGTGGATGGAACTCATTGTAATGCAACAAATTCTTTATACTATATATATATATCGTTGAGTGTGCTTATTTTCTATGTGTCAGATGGTCTTGCATTCTTCATTAAATTGTACATGAATTATCTCTATTTTTGTCTCAAAAATTATTTATTTCTTACAACACATGTAAGTGTTGCAACAGACCAAATCTATATGTTACAACAAACCCCACAGCCAATCACCCATGGTTTTTACAAACACATATAAGCGTTGCCATAACCTGTCATTATGCGTTGCAACTCTTTGCAACGGTTATTAGTACAATTTACCAACACATAAATAAGTGTTGCAACAGATCCTTGCAACGCCACTTTAGGCAACGCATATTAGATGCGTTGGTATAGACCTTGCCAACGTATATATAGACTTTTAGCAACGCATATTTGCATTGCAAAAGGGGGTGTCATTTTGTAGTGACTTTGGAATAATTGACTTATGACACCCTAAAACATGACTTGTTTGTACCGGGAGGGATCCGAGTAGTGAATTATGAACAGGGAATTTATTAAGAGATGAACACAAATTTATTAATATAGGCACGGACCAAGTATAACCAGCAAAGAACACCTGCGCTGGAAATTAAGGACAGAGGGGCCAAAGGCATCGTGTCTCTTTTCTTTGAAACCTTTTCCTTTATAACTGAGGCATCCTGCACTGCGCCACATATCATTTGTAGGGGCGGCTCATGGCTATTTCTAGGGGCGGTTTTGGTAGCAACCCCCTACCAAACCGTTGCTACAAATCACCGATTTGTAGGGGCGGTTCGCTAGCCACCCCTACAAATTGGATTTGTAGGGGCGGCTGGATATAGAGCCGTACCTATAAATCCGTGTTCAAAAATTCTCAAATTTTGGGCCAAAAAATTGGAAAAAAAAATTTAATCCGGGGAGGCCCCCACTAGTCAGCCACCCGCCGGCTCTGTGTATGGCTCTACTTCTTTAATATGATACGATGTGCTGTCAAGTGCTGCAACATCTAAACGGTTGGAAGATCACTGTCTGTATTCTAGAAATACAGTAATTTATTAAGAGATGAACACAAATTTATGAATACGTACAGCAAAGAACACCTGCGCTGGAAATTGAGGACAAAGGGGCCAAAGGCATCCTGTCTGTTTTCTTTGTAACCTTTTCTTTATAACTAAGGCATCCTGTCGTTTGGCTTCTTCCTCTTTCCTATACTTTTTGAGGACCAACACACTGTGATCCACAATTAACAAGGAATCCAGTACCATTAAGGACAGAGGGGCAAAAGAACACCTTAATAGTGCATGCACCTTTGTACCAATTGGAGGCACACGGACGCACGCTCCCACTTTAGTTTCTTAAAAAAGATCCTCAAATGAAAGAAACCGGTAAGCAAAGACCACAGACAAAAAAGAGATAAACAGTCACACCACCACAAAGGGAAGAAGAATAAGAAGAAGGAAACGACAAACCATCTGATCATGTGTGCATGGCTGTAGTATGCATGATTGTCCATACACGGTACCACTGGCAAAAAAAATGATAACTTCCAATGGATATGATGAATGTGGAATTTATTGAGAGATGAGCACAAATTTATTTAGAGTCACACACAATATGTAACAAGAAAATAAAGAACACATCCACTGTAAAGGATCGGGGGCCCAAGGCATCATGTCTTTTTCATAACTTTTTTATATAATAAAAGCATCATGTCCTTGGCTTCTTCTGTTCCCTATATCAGGAGGCACCATGTGCACATCGCTACCCTGCTACTTCACAAGATCAACGAACAATAGGCACCTAGTTCTTTAATTTTAGGGAACTTTTCTTTTGTAATGCATGTGTACACAGTTGTACCAACCAGAGGCAAAGGGATGCGCACTCCCACTTTGGTTTCTTTATAAGAAATTGAGATCTCAAAGGAGAAAATACAATAAACAAGGACCATAGACAAAAGGATAAAAGTCACATCACAAAGGAAAAGGAAAGAAGTGGGAGAGAAAGAACCAAACATCACATCATGGTGTATGCACAATGCTTGTTGTGCGTTCCTGTAGCAGCATAATGCTACCTTTTTTCATATATTGTGGGTGTCATGTTTGCACATACAGGCACTACTACCGACACATTGATTGTTATCCTACTCCCTCCATCCCACAAAAAATACAATTCTAACATTCAAAATTTGTGGACAAAAAATGCAATCCCAGCTAGGGTAAGACTATCCTTAGGGCATCCCCAATGGTTTATGGGACTGAGGGAGTAGTTGCAAATGATGCGGTGCTGAGCAGACCTGTAATCTGGGATAAATATGAGACAAGTAGTTACTTAATTGGTCATTAATCCCATATTTAGTTCATTTTTTCTCGTTTTCTTGCTTTAAAAGGCACCTAGTTCTTTAATTTTAGGGAGCTTTTCTTTTGTAATGCATGTGTACACCATTGTACCAACCGGAGGCAAGGGATGTGCACTCCCACTTTGGTGTCTTTATAAGAAATTGAGATCCCAAAGGAAAAAATACAATAAACAAGGACCGTAGACAAAAGGATAAAAGTCACATCACAAAGGAAAAGGAAAGAAGTGGGAGAGAAAGAGCCAACCATCACATCATGGTGTATGCACAATGCTTGTTGTGCATTCCTGTAGCAGCATAATGCGACCTTTTTTCATATATTGTGGGTGTCATGTTTGCACATAAAGGCACTACTACCGACACATTGATTGTTATCCTACTCCCTCCATCCCACAAAAAATGCAATTCTAACATTCAAAATTTGTGTACAAAAAATGCAATCCTAGCTAGGGTAAGACTATCCTTAGGGCATTCCCAATGGTTTATGGGACTGAGGGAGTAGTTGCAAATGATGCGGTGCTGAGCAGACCTATAATTAGGGATAAATATGAGACATGTAGTTACTTAATTGGTCATTAATCCCGTATTTAGTTCATTTTTTCTCTTTTTCTTGCTTTAAAACCCATATTAGCTAGTAGTTCTGTTTGATGTATTTTGGGTGATGACCCTGTGACTCAAAAGAAAAGGAACTTGTATCCCTACCCAGATGCATTTAATTATCCGTTAAATATATTGTAGTTTTTCATATTCAATTTATTGGATGATGGTGGCTATTATGACTTTACATAACACCATGTGTTTTTATAACGCTAAATTCACTAAAAATTTGAAATTTTAAAATTTACAATAAACTAAAATTCATTTTTGCTCGCATGCAAAATTGTTTTCGAAAAAATATTTTTCAAACTCACATTAAAATTCACCATGTGCACTCTTGGAATTTGTGTGTTACCTTGAATTTATTTTTAGCACCAAAATATACCCTTGAGAATTCCAAAATCCTTTTATCCAAAAATCCCTCCATGAAATCCCAAATCCGAGCTTATAATTTAGATTTCCCTCCCACAAAAGAAACACCATTGTCTCTCCTCAAAACTATCTGAAAAGGATCAGGCAAGCCTAGAGGGTGGGTGAATAGGCATGTTTAAAACAAAACTCAATGCAACGGTCAGTCATAGGTGCGGCATTGCAGCACTTTTATGTGGCACTACCATGACACGGCAGTGCTAGGTAAAACTGCAGTGGTGCCGCGTATTAGAGCACCTTGAAGGCACAATTCAAAGTCTACCCAATGAAACTTAGATCGAGTAAATTACTGATGTTCCTGAGGTAGTGTTGAGCCTATTTCACCACTTGAACAAGGAGAAGCTAAGGCACAAGTAGACCAGGAGCAAACCCTAAAATACCAACACAAACAAGTAGAGCATAATACAATAGCAAGAACACAAGAGACAGAATATATGTCGGGGTTTAGCTCGTCACTAAGGCTTGCCTACCTACACGTTTTTGATGAAGCCACCAAGGCTTGGGTTTCAAGAACCCTATCCGGCCTCTTCTCAAGTCAAGAGCACAAGTCTCTTGTTTTGAGAGTTCTTACTAGATGTTGGATGAGTTACAAACTTCCCAGACCACCCACAAGAGTTGGGAGCTTCGACGGGCGACACCTAGCCGGCTAGGAGCTCTTGCTCAAAGTGTAATGAACACAATCGCTACCCAAATGCATTTAATTATCTGTTACATATATTGTAGTTTTTCATATTCCATTTATTGGGTGATGGTGGCTATTATGACTATGTAACACCCTATGTTTTTCCTCATGCTAAATTCACTAAAAATTTTACAACAAACTAAAATTCATTTGTTGCTCGCATGCAAAATTGTTTTCAAAAATCACCATGTGCATTCTTGATTCACTTGTGGCACCAAAATATTCACTAGAGAATTCCAAAATCTCTTGTATCCAAAAATCCCTCCTTGAAATCCCAAATGTTACTTTATCAAAATCACAAATCCTAGCCTATCTATACCTCCTATAAAGCAAAGACCCACTAGCCTATTTCTCTGGCTTCTCATTGGGCCACATCAGCAAAATGATGTCATCCGCCCACTAAGTGACGTCATCCACCCACTAAGCCTCATTTATCTTCCACTAGCTATTTCTTTTGAAATAGAAAAAAAGTCGTAGCATCTAAACCAAGTATCGTAATTAAAATCCAATTGCACCATGGTGTTCCTCGCAATAAACTCTTCAAAACAAGACCCCACATGGATATATTTTGATAACTTTTTTGCAAACATTTAAACGGCCGTTCCTAAGAAAAACCTAGCAAAACTGTCGTTTCTAAGCAAAAACCTAGCAAAACTGCATATCACATGGATTACATGTGGTCCTCCGAAACATGCATGATTTTGTGAAGGAAAACTCCTAGAACTTTTGGGAGGGGGATGGCCCTCAGGTATAGTAGGGGTGAGGGGTGAGGGTGGATGAGGTTAGCCTCCCGTATTAGTCGATCCTATAGGTTAGTGACCATGTTTTCTTTGATAACCGTTTCTAAGCAAAAGCCCGTTTCTAAGAAAAACCTAGCAAAACTACATATCACATGGATTACATATGGTCCTCCAAAACATGCATGATTTTGTAAAGGAAAACTCCTAGAACTTTTAGGAGGGGATGACCCTCAGGTATAGTAGGGGTGAGGGGTTCTGGTGGATGAGATTAGCCTCCCGTACTGGCCGATCCTATAGGTTAGTGACCGTGTTTTCTTTGATAACTGTTTCTAAGCAAAAGTCCGTTTCTAAGCAAAAACCTAGCAAAACTACATATCACATGGATTATATGTGGTCCTCCGAAACATGCATGATTTTGTGAAGGAAAACTCCTAGAACTTTTGGGAGGGGGATGACCCTCAGGTATTGTAGGGGTGAGGGGTGAGGGTGGATGAGATTAGTCTCTCGTACTGGTCGATTCTATAGGTTAGTGACCGTGTTTTCTTTGATATGGTTTTTGTTGTCTTTAGTTACACCTTTAACAAAAAAAACTAAATTTGTTCTCTGCTTATATCGCATATATACTTATGTATTATACACCAACGAGATTCCTTCTACATCCTATTTATCCTAACTCAATTCAAATTACTCTTGCATTCCCGCAACAACGCGTGGGGAATTCACCTAGTAATTTAGATTTCCCTGCCACAAAAGAAACGTATTTTTCTCTCCTCAAAACTATCTTAGGCCTACACCCTTTCACTTCTCATTTTCAAACCTCGATTCAAAATGCAATTCCAAATTCACTCAAACCATATATTTCAAATTTTAGGAAAAATAAAACAGAAATCCCAAAAACGAATAGCACCATGGGCTCAATCCCTTTCCCTTCTGCCTCCCTCTCTTTGTTTAGGCCCGGCACGACGCTCTCCTCCTTTTCCCTTTCCCCTCCACACTTGGGGCGACCCTGGTGCTTGCTTGGCCTGTAAGGTAAGTTCATGAAGGTGTCCTGAAATCCGGGTCCAGCCAAGGTAACGCCGGGGTTCGAGACTTAGTCGAGGGTCTTTGCTGTCGACGAGGCATGCCTGCGCTTGGTGGCGATGTGGGGTCAAAGCCACGCGAGGGGCCAGGCCTAAACCAAGGCGAGGGTGGGGTGTCGCGTGAAGGGTGTTCCCCCAACAAATTTTACACCCAAAGAGTTGGACATATATAATGCTCTTCTACAAATATTCTGGGCCTGATCATCGTAGCAGAATAATTCACTAAATTAATGTTGAGACCTGACACGCTAGAATGCACGAAGCAATAGGTTCATGTTACTCCCTCCGGTCCATTTTATCTGGCGCACACGCATATCAAGATTCAAACTTTAAAAACTTTGACCAATAATTAGGCTAATAATTTTTAACTATTACAATACGAACTTTATATGATTAGATTTGTAAAGAATTATACTATCCAATGATAATAAATTTATAAGCATAAATAATATAATATAAAGCAAATGAATGGTCAAAGTGTAATCTAGAAGACCGTGTCATTCTAATTATCTGGCGCACACGCATATCAAGATTCAAACTTTAAAAACTTTGACCAATAATTAGGCTAATAATTTTTAACTATTACAATACAAACTTTATATGATTAGATTTGTAAGGAATTATACTATCCAATGATAATAAGTTTATAAGCATAAATAACATAATATAAAGCAAATAAATGGTCAAAGTGTAATAGAGAAGACCGTGTCATTCTAACTTGCGCTAGATAAAATGGACCGGAGGGAGTAGTTATGTAGCTAGCTAGTGAACATTAATTAAAGAAGCGCAAATTGCTATAGGGTAAATGCTTATTATCACCAGAACGACTGGGGGACTGGGAACTGGAGCAATGCAAGCTAAGCCAAACGTATACCGATCTAAAGCAAGGAACTCTGTTCCCGATCGACCAAATAAAACGGGCGAGCACAAGTCATTCTTCGATTGCATCACAAAAAATCACAAGGCACCACACACTCTGGCTGGAACAAATTTAACGAACAGAGAAGAAGAGAATTATATATTCTAAGTCGCTGTTTTAAATAATGAAAGCACACAGGCACGCACGCAAATTATTAACCAGAGCCGCATGCAACTGGGGCGCCGCCGCTCCCTTTATTAGCTTCTTCGGGCAAGAAGGTGATGGGCGAGCAGGACACCTTGATCTCGTACAGCCGCGTCGGTGTGATGCCAGCCCTGAACCGTGCCAGGGCGGTGATCATCACTCTGAAGCTGTTGGTGTCGTTGACGATGGCATCCATCCAGAGGCCCCCCGCCAATGGCGCCACCGCGTAGATGTTGGTTACGTTGCGCGTTGCCTGGAACAGCGGTACGCCCGGGTTCACAGTGGCCCTGACCCAGTTCACCCACTGGGGGCCCGTGCTGTTGCTCACGTCGATGAAGATGCTGCGGTACTCCACCCGAGTGCGCTGGCTGGTGTTGTTGGCGGCGACAGTGAGGGTCAGCTGCATCATCCCTTCATCGTCATCGCCAGTTGTATTAGTCGATGGCAGCAGGTACTGGGCGTCGGTGATGGAGAAGAGGATGCGCGCAGGGCTAAGCACCACGACGACGATGGTGATGACGACCGCTGCAGCGAGGGTCGCCGTCAGAGCAGCCATGATGTAGTGCTTGGTGGTGATCGGGTTCTTCGCCGCCGGAGGCGCCATTCAAGCGTACCGCCTTAAGCTTTGATCAAATTAGCATGGACTGGAGCTACGTTTTATGTCAAGCAAGCGGGTGCCGGGTGGGACACCCTTTTTTTGCCAGCGATATTTTTGAAGCTAGGATAGAGAACTAGAACTAGTAGGCTTGGGTGCCCAGCGATGTTATTGGAGAACAACGACAGCGCGTAGGATGCCGTGAGCAGTCACCTAATTACGTCCACGCCACTGGGGCTAGCTATCAGGAATATGGAACAAGCAAAAGTTCCCGACACACATGTGGCCAGGGTCCAATGTGCATCTATCTTTGGTGTGTGATGACTAGGTTACACACCCAAAGTTGTGGTCGTCACTCGTCCGACCTGAGCTCACAGCACAAAAGGATCTTTCAGAGTCGTTGCTGCTACTCTTCTCTTTTATGTGGGGACACTTTTCTTATTATAGTATTTGATTTTTTATTTCAATATAATATTTGCAAATACTTTCGTTTATTTATTTCAACAATAGTCTCGATGCGTCGTTACTCTATCTATTGGCACGAACTTCAATTCAGATTCAGACCTATTGTCATCTTCCTCATCTCTAGGCCAGTCTCAGTGGGAGGTTTCGTCCCACTATTTATAAGACATGACAACATTGGTAATTATGAATGAAACATACTCTCTCAGTGCACACTTTCTTCTCACTATTTCATAGGTTACTTGCAACATTTAATTTCTATAAGGTGCTCTGATCAGTTGTGTCATGTGAACTATGTAGCCATTTTATATTTTTAAAAGGGTAAAGTACTTTTTTCAACCTCCAACTCGCATTGAAGTTCGATTTTCAACCTTCAACTATGAAACCGGGCAACAATCACCCTCCAACTGCCAAAACCAGAGAAATTTGGTCCTCGACTGGTTTCAAAAACGGTTTTCTATTTTTCTAATAACAATAAAAATTCTGTTTTCGATCTCTAGAAGTTCGTAATTAATTATTTTAAATTATAAAAATATGAAACTAGTTCATGTTTTCTTCTAAAAATTTATATATATGCTGATGCTATATAAAATTGTTTAGATCTTACTTGTTTTAAATAAACTAGGTGAGTGCCCATGCATTGCAATGGGAACAATAAACTTGCTTTCAAACTTTTCTACATGAGCGATTTAAAAACTAAAAATTCATGCAAATATCAGACTTGTCATACCATATTCCTGTTATCATGGCAAGCGAAACATCTAAATGATGCATACATGCCTCAACCACGATGTCAACCTACTAATTGTCGGCTAAAAACAATAAAAGATTTCAGATTACATTCCATCTATCAGACGATATCACTACATATGTTTTTGTTGTAGAGTAGAGATAACAAGCGTGACAACGAGCAATAAAGCAATAAGACGAAGGCTGGGAACTCTCATGTAAAAGAATGGAAAGCGAACAATTTAATTCCGTGTGAAATTAAAATCCGTGCTAAATTTAATACAATATTAAATATAGCATCAACATATATATAACATTTTTAGAAGAAAACATGAAGTAGTTTCATATTTACAATAAATTAATTACGCAACTTCTAGAATCGAACTAGATTTTATTATTATTAGAAAAATAGAAAACCACTTTTGAAACAGTGGAGGACCAAATTTGTCCGATTTTGACAGTTGGAGAGTGTCTATTACCCGGTTTCATTGTTGAAGGTTGAAAAATGTACTTTACCCTTTTTAAAAAACTAAGACATTAGAATATTACGGTTTGACACAACATATATATATATATATATATATATATATATATATATATATATATATATATATATATATATATATATATAAAATATATTATTGTCATATTCATCGGCATGCAAAATATTAGACTTTACACAACATATTATATTATATAGGTTGTTTTTTTTCTTGTATTCGTCGACATGCAGCCTATAGAGACAAAATGAACAACTGCAAAAAGAAAAAAACATAGATGGAGCGAGGAGGAGCAGATTGGCCATGAATATTTGACGGAACGAAGAAACATGAAGGGGAGCAGGTGGGCCATAGAGATCTGACGCAAGGGGAAAGAGACGCCATGGTTTCTTCGTGAGCATGCCAGCGTTGCCACAGTTGGCCACAACAGATCGGATGACACGAAACAAACCGGCTCAATGCAAGTTTCATACGGTTTCCAACGCGTGGGAAACAACGCTGGCGAGTTTCATGGCCAATCCTCTCTCTTCCTCTATACATGCAAAACAGTACTTTTTGCTGACATGTTACTCCATTTAATGCCTATATATGAAACTCCTATAACATCCCCATTGAGACTGGCCTTAGTATCTCGTGAATGCGCAGCTGAGGCCAAATTCAAGTACCATTCGCCCTCATCTTAGTGAGCTCTATTGGCTGTAAAATTACTTTCGAAGTCTTTACCTAGTTTCTTAGCTCTCTTGTAGATTTAAATCCAAGATGATCTTGCTTCTATTATGGATCTATAATTTCTTTTTTTCGTATAGTATAATTTTATGCATCAGAATAAATTTTATGACGTGGAGCCACCAGCTAGGAGCCTGACACCACTGTTTAGTTCCATATAATGATGATTCAACTTAATAGACAACTAATTATAGTGAGTTATCTCGTAATAACTCGCATTACTTAATTTGTGTGAAGAATATAAGGAACATTGTGAGTTGCGTGACAATCATAATTCATACAGTGGTGTCAGACTTATCATATGGTCCTAAATTTTAGCTTATTATAGGTGGTTGTATTTCATGAAACAACAACCTCTTTCTCTGGCTCCTAAAAAAAACAACCCCTTTCTCTCAATTCATTATGTCTCCATATGTCATGAAAATTTCTACATGGCCTTGCATTAGACTACGTATGAGACCCCTAATGTGTAGCAATATAGCTAAATTGCATTGAGCATCTAGAGATGTTGAAAATTGACTTTGGTCATTGAATGGGGCATCGGTGTTGTTTGTCCATTCCATGTGTTTGATATACTTGATGGCATCACCCAATAGCAATGAACATAGAGAAGTTTAAAATGGATTAGTCCTCATTATTCGATGTTTATATTTATCAATCCAATTTTTGTTGGTCACCTGATACTTCTTGAAGTTCAAACCCTGTTCTTTGTAGTCTATGCAAGCCGACCTTTAGTGCCGCCATTTGATGTACCGCATGCTCCCCTAGCGCGCGCTGCTGCACTTGGAGGCCCTCCTCAACATACGGAGACTCCCCCCAAACCCATCTTCTTCGTCCCCCACCCAGTCACCATCCCCATGAGCTTCACCTCTCATCCATGGCCACCACCACAATGGATGGGGTTGAGATCCTCACTGCCCATGCATGATGAATCCAACACATAGAATGAGTTCCCTACACCACTAGGAGACTACAAAAACAATCCGCACTCAAATCGGAGTCTGGATGCACCCAGAATCATCTCCGGCATGAATTCTTCGTGCCGGACATGTTCTAGCAGACCATCCGCCCCCACGGCTGGACTGTCTGAGGGAATGCAAACACACCATTTTTGTGTATTTAGGAGGACCGTCCGCCATTTTTCTCGCACTGTCCGCCAGAGCACAACAAACACCCTATATGCATGCATGATTTTGTAAAATTCATAGAAAATTCATTCTAACTCCAAAAATTATGAAACAAAATTTGCTGGGTTCCATATGAAATCCTCTATCATCTGAACATGATTTTGCCACCAAAGCTGTACTTTTAGTTTTGACCAAAAATATGGATGCATTATGGGTTGTTAAGCACATAACTACTTCTCTACGACATCAAAAATCATGAAACCAGTTTTGTTAGTTCTCTTTGGCCATGTGCTACATAAGAGCCATGTTTTGTGCATGACATATTAGCATATATCTTCATGTCATCTCAATTAGGCATTTTATATATCCCAATCTTGGGACAAATGGGAAAAAGGTTATCTATAGCTTCATCTTTGCTCTCTAAAAACATGCACATTTTTGGATGACTCTGAAGCACCTTGGGAACCCCTGACCCAATCTCATACACATGCAAGGCCTTCCACCACACTCATCCACTTAAAACACCAGCACTGTGATCTACCGGATAGTCCGGTGATCACCTGAATAGTCTGATAGAACACAACATATGCACTGAGTTGAGCCATCTAGCTTGAACTCATCTTGGACCCACTTGACCGGCCACCTATCCACCCTAGCTCGAGTTGAAGTCACCAGAACACACCACTATACTCCATCACTCCCTCAATCACCCTCTTGCTCACTCTCTCTCTAGTTCATCCTTCCTCCCCTCTTTAGGATATAATCCACCCAAAGAAGAAGAGGAGGAAGGAAGCTCTATAGGAGAAGCACCCATGGAGGCCTAGGAGATCACGAAGAACTCGCATCGAATATATGGGCCAGGTGTACCTATACCGCCTGTATGTTTGACTACATCCATCTATTGGACCAGAAGCCATGACGAAGGAGGCCCACGATTTCTAAATGAAGCATCCGACTTGAAGATCAAAGCACACCAAGAATATCTAGCTAGGCTTATCTAGGCGATAGCATAGGATCAATTTGTTGCACCTTCTATGTAACAAACAAGGAATCCAATCTGTTAAGCCGATCGCCCTCATTGTAACCCTACCCCCTCCGCCTATATAAAGTAGGGTAGGGACCTCGTGATCTGGATCCATCTCATTCTACCTCATCTACCATGTAGCTAGGAGCAACAACCCCTATAACTTAGCATACGAATACAAGAAGAGCAGCAGCACCAAGTGGACTAGGGTTTTAGACTACACGGCGGCCTGAACCAGTATAAATCTTATGCCTCATGTGCTACCATCTGATTCCTCTTACGTGAAGTAGTTGCTAGGCATTGCCAGAGCTAAATCATATGATAGTTGGCGTGCCAGGTAAGGGCTTTTCATGTACAAATTTGTTTTTTTGTTTAAGATGGGAATCATTTTCAACTACGGCGATGAATCAGAGAAGATGCAACCAGGCAAGAAGATCTTGTTCGGCAAGCTTAACTTCATCGCTGATCAACTTGGGAACCTACGCCTATAGGAACCCGAGACGCCCTAGCAGGAGGACAAATGGTCTCTTTTTGTCTATGCTTTCATTGCCAGACTAGAGGAGGCTGTCAACAGAGGACTACATGCCATCTGACGCACCACGCCAACGTGCTCGCTAAAGCTACTCGAGAGCACAAACTCGATGCCTCTCTTCACATTCAAGAGGTTGAGCATCCTGTCCCTGAGGAGGATCTAACGCCAGCATCCGCTCGCACTCCTTCTCGGTTCCAAACTGGGCAACAGAATGCGGTGGCAACTTACTCGACTCAGCTTTCGCAAGTTGTGGTGGCACCGATTGAACCTCCCTTGGAGGAACCTCAAGGTCTTGACCTAGATCAAACTGATTGGGATTGCAGTGATGACGACTTCGACCCACGCTTTATAGGGGTCACAATCCATAACCTCAGCCATGGCGGCACTGTCTGGGAGAAATTGAATGACTCCAATCATAGCACCAAGTGGCACGACGCAGACATGTCCAGACTTGCCACCCGATGGGGTCCTTCAGTTCTTTCATAGTTGAGACCGGTTGCTTGAGGCACTGACTCAGATGACAACAATGATGACATCATCTCACACATGCGTGGGAGTTACCCTAGCATATTAGATGGCTACGGGGAATACGGGTGGCATATCCCCGATCATTCCACTGCAACCATTTTGATTTCAACTCTACGGTACCCTATGAAACTGGCTAGGAGGCCCGGGATCGCTTGCTCAATCTCAACGACGTATTAGCAGAGGAAGACAAGCGACTCCGATGGCAGCTCCAAGAGCAAAACGTGAACCGTGGCTGTCAAGTCTACGACATCTTGTGAGCAGCCCCGCTGCACTTTGGTGCCGAGCAGTACCTTGCCGAGGCTATGCATGAGGCGGCAGAGCTGCCGCAACCATTGATAGAGTAAGGGCACCAAGCGATCCGGAGGATTGAGGAGGTCATAGCAGCTGCGGCAGATCGCATCCTGGTATCGAGCCGAGCGTCCGTCTCGCTTGTCCATGTGCCGCAATGCTTGTGGCCTCAACAGCCACCCCGAGCTAGAAAGTCCACGCAACAACCTCCTGAATGCCACCAGAATCTTGCCCGTCAGGTAGGCGGGGTTAATGGTGGCGGACGTGGAGGTGGCAAAGGTGGGCCTAATAGTAATGGTGATGGCCGTGGATGTGGTGGAGGTGATAGTGGCACTGAGAATGGCTACTCCTCAGACAGCGAGAACGATGCCCCGTGGGATGGCAGGAACCTAAGGAACATTCGGGAACCCATGCTCCTCGCTGAGGATGATTTCTATGAGCTTGTAGGACCTCTCGCGTTTGGGTACAGGATATGATCGGGCCAAAAGCCATGACGAAGGAGGCCCACGAGGGCTAAACGAAGCAACAGACTTGAAGATCAAGGCATGCCGAGAATATTCAACTAGGCTTATCTGTGTAATAGCATAGGATCAATTTGTTGCGCCTTCCATGTAACAAACAAGGAATCCAATCTGTTTAGCTGATCGCCCTCAATGTAACCCTACCTCCTCTGCCTATAAAAGAGGGTAGGGACCTCACGATTGGGATCCACCTCATTCTACCTCATCTACCACGTAGCTAGGAGCAACAACCCCTGTAACTGACCATACGAATACATGAAGAGCAGCAACACAAAGTGGACTAGGGTTTTACACTACACAGCGGCCTGAACCAGTATAAATCTTGTGTCTCGTGTGCTTCCATCTAATTCCTCTTATGTGAAGTAGTTGCTAGGCATTGCTGGAGCTAAATCATCTTACAACTTGCTTGCTAGAGATTGAAGGGGAAGGAGTCCTCTCTCTAGCAAGAAAAGGAGGAATAGAAGATTTCAAGAAACAAGGAACAATAAAGTGAAGGAGCATGAGTGAAGCATCATCGACCTCACAAGAAGCTAGTGCCGGACCTTCTTCATCTCCTTGGTAAGCCCAATCACGAACATAACCACCTAAGAACCATAAAAATCAAGATCTAGCTAGTTTTCACCTAGAAACTCTCCCGTTTAGGTGCTTTCAAGAATAGATGCAATATAGCTCAAACCACCTATCCAGATATGACCTATGGTACCTTAAGAACACCACTACATGTTGGCATAAACATGCAAACAACCTAGGCAGAGATTCTAATATCAAAGTCCATAGAACACATGAACTGTGTTCTCATGGATTGTCCGACTAGACAACGGACGATCCACCAGATGACACACTTAGATGTTTTCAGCATCAGCCATATCATGTCCCCACGGACCATCCGGGAAACCACCGGGCAGTCTGAAAAATATTAAATATGCAAGCCCGAGGCTACCTAGTTCGGGTCCTCACTAATAATCCATCCACCTGCAGAACCACCACTTAGCTGTTTTCACCTACCTACATGCGTGGATGATCCGACAGCACCTCGGACAATCCGCTAGTACTTCAACAACACCTATAAGCTTACACTTCAACACATATGTTGCACACACCTAGTACTATGTCTTTAATACTTAACCCTATCCATGTCCAAGCATATCATATCCAACATGAGCATCATATTTATTTGTTGCACCTTGCACTCATATAAAAGTTGAGCCACACACCAAGCCTCTCTCACCTTATGCTTTATCTTCTATTCTCTATCTTTTCACCTAAGCATCTTGACTTTTTTTTTCTAATTTCATAATTAACTATGTGTTATGTATATGCTTCTCTTTGTGTACAATATGACTAGATGCCACGAGCACCTAGTTGAGCCTTCACCCTTGTTATTCATTCCAATTACCTTGAAGCATTGGTTGTTTTATAATTTTAGAACGTAATGCATGCTTATTAGCTTGCTTAGATACATTCGAAGATGAATTGGTGATGGCTTTCTCACCATTCTCAAGCTATAGGAAATGCTTGCCCACTAATCAACATCAAATTGAGCAATGAGCTAAAACTTGATCTATGTTATATGATGAATTTGACTCAATGTTTAGCGAGGGGTTGGGTCATGGAAAGATGTGAGAGGTCTTGGATGATGTAGCTCACTGGGCCAGTTAAGGACCGTATCTCAATCATAGTGAGTCTGAGCTACCCCCACCCCTCCCCCGCGGTATAGACCACATGCCGGGGATGATGTTGGCAAGCTAATTATCTAGTGGTGATCGATTTTCCCATGGATTCGACATGGGGGTGACGCTGGGTAGATGAGATGTCATTACCTGAGTACCTTTCAAACCGTTGTGGGCATTCATGGCAACACTTTTGGAAGGTAGGGGACATGAGGCAACCCTTACTTAAGCATAGGTATGGAGGTTTATCCTATATTCCATGAGGGTATAGTTGTACACCTCTACATAGTTCTCCTTGAATGCCTGAAGTCCTCAAACGGATTGGTTGTTCTTAGTCCTAGATTCAGAGTTGAGACATTGAAGGACTCATGGAAATCAGGCTCCATTTTATACTTAATGTTCATAAATGCTATACCTTTCTATGCCTATATGTAGCTAGTAGATAATATTTCCTTTATGCAAAAAATGATGTTTATGCAACCCAACTTTTATTCCTTGCTAATGCGAAATGCATAATCCGTTGTTTATATATCGGGTAAGTCCTATGGAGTACACTTCAGTACTCACATTGTTTTCGTTATGTTGTTTTGCAGGTACCTACAGGACATTGGCGGCCATGTCACCCCGTCGATGTTAGTGTGGGTGAATGGCAAGAGTCGTCCAAGCTATGGTGGCGACGCCCATGGGCAAGATGACTACCCGTTACTAGTTAAAGTGTGATTCGTAGCATATAGTTGTATTATGGTAAGACAGTCGTCTGATTCTCATTGTACTTAGTTTAATCAAAATCTTCATTTATGTTGTACAATTAAATTGTTAATTCAATAAGACTTGTAATATATGTTTTTGGTTGATTTTATGCAATCATTTGTTGAGATGGAATCTTCATTTGTGGCAGCTGTTGTGGTATGGTACGCAACCGGGATCTTGTGTCTTGATGTACTAGAGATATGGATGGCATCTCCCCGGGATCACGGATGTTGAATTGCTTAAATCGGGTTGGTCAAGTGGATGATACTCGATTTAGGTAAATCAACGTGGCAGGTCCCTACACTAAACATGTTGAATTTGTTGTATCATAGGATTATATTTGTGCAGTATTATTATATACCATACAGGGCATAAGGTAAAAAATGTATAAACTTATTTAAAAAATAACTTGTGAAGTTTATTATCATTGAGTATTAACATAAAGTGTTTTTGCTATGTGGATGTTACATATGTTGTTAAAATAAATATTTATCCTCATGTATATTTGTTTATATTGATATACATGGTGGAACATAGCATTGTGTTTATTTTATCCTCTTATATTATCTTTCACAACCTGTCACACCCAAAATTTCCTATTTTGGATCGTGCATGAAAAACACTAAATAAAATAAATGATTTCAATGTTTGAATAAATTTATTAGATAAGTTAAGTTGCTGCTGATTTAAATATAGAAAATTTTGGTTTTAAACTTTTTCATATTAATTTGATAATGTGGTGTTTATGTGATGCTTGTTTTTGGTGTTGGTGAGTGCTATTATTTTCAAAATACCATAGGACGACGATTACTTCTCAACGAAAAACTCTTTGGCATTTTCTGGATTTAAAATTTCAATTTCCGTGAGCTTAATCTTTTTCCTTGATCTCTTCATCAATCTTTTCATGAGCCCAAACTTATTTAGTTGAGTTCCTTATCTTTCCAAGAGTCTCCAGGATTTTTCCCGTGATTTTTCTGAGCTCCAGGCTATTTTTCACGGCCAAAAAGGTAATTTTAGATTTTCTAGAATTATTTTATTCGTGGAATTAAAATAATCCCGAAATTAAGAAATTCCGAAAAGTTTCCAAACCCTACGACTATATATATGCCGGCGTAGCCCTCGACGCCCTGGTTTCAGAAGTACAACTCTTATCGCGAGCCGCCGCTCGTAGCTCCCTCTACCTCTCGCCGAAGTTCTGCATCTACAGCTTACGTTCTGGCGAACTTCCGACGAGCTTTTCCGGCCAAACCGTCGTGTTCCGACGCCAGCCACCACCACCAAGAGGCAGCCCTTGTCGTTCTCTACACCGTGGTATATCTATTTGCGCAAATCCATCGCCGTTTCATCGAGTTCTCATCTCATCTTGCTTTTCTCCGGCGAGGTTCACCATGGCTGACCGAAGCTCCTCCAAACTCAAGGTAGAAGATGATACTATTTACAGTTTTGCCATTAAACTTGCTTTGATCATAAAATCTTCGTTTTAACTCCGATTTGACCCGTTCAAGTTGCGTTAGATTCGTATTTGCGAGCTCTATATGTTAGTATAGCTATACAGTAGGTTTGAAAAATTTAATTTTCGAGTTTATATTTAAGTAATTAATTATCTATAGGAAATCTTAGAAAATTCATAACTTTCACGTTTTAAATCCGAATTTCGTGATCTTTACGTCTGTGTGATCGTAGTAACGTGTAGAAGAGTTTTACAAACTTTTTATATTGTTTTGCTACTGTTGGTGTACTGTTTTAATTATGTTTCTTTGTTTGCTTCGTGTATGATTGCTCGGATGATTGTGCGTTGATGCTTGATGATCGAGTATAGACAGTGCGCAGTTTCTTGATGATTAGGAGTATTATTTTGAGCCAGACCAGCAGTATCATCAGGAAAGCTTTGATCAAGGTAAGTATAACATGGGACTATCCTTGTTACCTATTCACTGAAATTATCATACATATGCATGTGTCCTCCTTGACAACCATAGAGATTATAACGTAGCTATTGATATCTTGTTTCCTTGTCACCTATGGGTTATGCACTTGGGTAGCTGTTGCTAGCGCTTAATTATGAACAATCATCTTGTAATTTGACTAATGGATTATGCAATCAACCATTAAGATGATTTTATTACTGTTGAAAAGGGGGCTAGAGCAAGGGGTTATATTGTTGCTCTGGTTACCCTCCATAAGGACTTACCTGTAAGTGATAACCGGGATTGACAGTACAGCTGTGAGGGCTATATGGCTCTGGCTCTAGTTGTTCAAGAGACCTTTTCTAGCTTGTTAGTGGTTACCTTAAATGGCGCAAGAACGGCTTGCCACGTTGGGTGTAGGACAGCCTCTAATCTATGAGTATAGCTGAGAAGGAATTGTGCCTTTTGAAAAGGGGGTTCCTACATCTGCCTGCCGAGTGAATCTAATGGCCCTAACTTGTTAGACGAACTCTTGAATGACTTTATATGGTTCTCTGGTGTTTGGGTTTGATCTCCCCACATATTTGGAAATCATGACTCACAGTGAAAGTGTACACCTCTGCGCAGAGTTTAATAAACTGGTATACTAGCCGTTCTCACGGATACGAGTGGCCTTGGGGATTCTTACAGAATAGTTGATCACCATTGTTATATCATGCTTAATTACTGTTGTTATTATTATGCTCATTATCCTTATTACAATTGATCATTGGTTTATTAATGGGAATTGGAATACCTTGATGCTACTCAATTGCTAATTATATGATGATTAAAAGCTAAACGCAGTCAAACAGTGTCTAGCCTTTTGTGCCTCATAAACCCTGTGTTGTACTTGTTGAGTTCGACATGGACTCACTCTTACTATTTCCACCACACTCAGTGTGTAGTGAGGTGCTGCTTAGAAGAAGGATAAAAGATGTAGTGGAGTTTCCAAAAGTCTATCAGAAGTGTTTGGCATACGGAGCCACCAGTCAGCCGTCCCTGAGAAGAATGGAATCTGAAGTTTAGTCACCGTTCCGCGATATTCTGATGTAAGTGTTAATATAGCTATTTATACGTTATATAATAACATTGTTTCTGATACTTTTTCATTCTGACATATGTGTGGACTTCCTGGGCACACATATGATTAGTCTGGTTTTGTTCTTTAGAAAATTGGGTGTGACACAACCACATATATGCATAGGTTAAACACAAACTTAGAATATTATTTTGCATTATCTCTCATAATGATAAGGGTTCATAATTTATAAAATCATTAGGAGGTGTTTTAATTATCTTACATAATGATAGACGTGCATAATTTAGTTACAAAATTAGAGGATTGTTTAAAATTATCTTCTATAATGATAAAGCTCGGTAATTTAAACACAATGTAGAGGGTTATTTTAAATTATGTTTCATAATGGTCAAGGTGGGTAATTCAGATGCAAATTTAGGTGGATATTTGTAAATTATTTTTCGTAACGACAGATGAGATAATTTTTAAAAAAATATATGGGGTAATTTTGAATTATCTTTTGTAATGGGCAGAGGTGGGTAATTTACATCCAAAATTAGTGGGTTACTCTACAAATTTTTCATAATGGCAGTGGTGGATACTTTTTTAAAAAAAACTGCAATAGATGCAATGGCTATTATCAGTGATTATGGAGTGTACCAAATCAAAGCCGAGATATTTTTTATTATTATCATAATTTCTAGGATTTATCTTTTTCCTAGCGCGTCCTATGAGAATTAACGTGGTGTCACTGTAGGGGCTTCTAATTAGTGATTATTGTGAGATATTCTAGAATTTATCTTTTTTCCCTACCACGTCCGGTGAGAATTAACATAGTGCCCTAGTGGCGGTTCCACATTAATTCTCACCAGACGCGCTAGAAAAAAAATAAATGCTAAAAATTCTCATATTAATCAGAAACATCTAGCCATTGATTGTAAGACTATAGCGATCCATAACCACTAGATCTGATTTTTTTTAAATAGTAATTTCCATCATTATAGATAAATAAATAGTCTAAAATCTAATTGTCCGCAAAAACAAACTTTTGCCACATGGAAATCTTGATGGGCCGTTGCTGTTCACATTGATCTATTTTGTTTTTTAAAATGAATCACCTCCGTCATTATATAGATAATTAAAGCCTAAAATCTAATTGTCCGCAACAACATACTTTGGCCGTAAAAAACTTGATCGGCTGTTGCTGTTCATGTTGGTTGGTCAATGTATTAATAAAATCCACCAGATTGGCAGTGTTTCAGCGTTGGTAAATCTTTTAATAAAAATTCAATTAGGCAGTTAATCATTAATATTAATAAAACAACATGTATAATCTATCAACCTCAACAAATAAGATACACATATGCCCGCCTGGCGGTAAAAGAGGTCCGACTCTCTAGAAAAATGAGACAATTATCGTCAAGTATACCAAACAATCAATTTATCCATAGGACGTCCTTCATGCTATTTTCATCGACATTTATTGAAAGATATATCAAAATAACTCCAAAATTTGCATCCAAAATACACGTGTCTATAAAAGATAGTAATTCAAAATAACCTTCTCAATTAACAGATAATTTAAAATACCTTCCTAATATTTTTTATATTACCCACTCTACTATTATGAAAGATAATACAATGTAAGAGCATCTCTAGAGGTTTGGTATAGTTTACTTGCTAAACTAATAGATCTAGCAGTTAACAGAAGAAACCTTAAATTTTATCCTTCTCTAACAGTTTCATATAATAGCTTCCTAAATGATTTTGTATTGGAAACCCTGAACTATTTCTAACCAATCAAATTTTTTTTTAATAGTTTCTTTGTCCCTTACCGCTTTATCATCTATAATCTTTATTTTTTTAATTTACTCATGCGTCCAATTTACTCTGATCTACCAAGAAACATGCTATAGGGGGAGTAGATACAAAGTTCGTCTCGACTGCGGAATTATGAATTGGACAGCATATTTGACAACTTTTTATTTTTATAAGGAGCTCTTTTACCAAACTGTTGGAGGACATTTTTCTCCTTTTTGCTAAAATATCAAAATAGAGAGTTGTTTTACAAAACTCCTAAAGATTCTCTAACCTGTTTTCATTCAAATTACCCATATATGCTGTTACAGAAGGTACCATAAAGTAAGTTATCCACCTCAACCATTATAACAAAAATAAATAAAAATATCTTTAAAATCTAAACGTAAATAATAAATAGATATTATGAAATATATTTAAATGATGATAAAGCATTTATATATGCATTACCCCATTCTATTCATATCAATATACTTAGAATTGATCAAAGTAAATATATTATACTATCAAATGGTTTAAAATTATATTAATAAATATGTGTATACATTCTAACTAAAATGTACTATATATCTGCATTGATAATATAGTCGTTGTTACAAATTGTTGCTGGTCTGAGAGTGAACGCGGTTTGAAGACATAAGTGAAGCATGAGAGGCAAGACCGCTCCCCCCCCCCCCCCCCCCCCCCCCCCCCGCCGACTCATGGGGGAGTGGTTCTTTATTTGTAGTGCTCGGGTTACTGTTGGCGGTCCAAGGCGACCCTCTTTTATTAGCCAGATCCTACCAATATTCTTCCCTTATTATGAAAAATTATAAAGGAGTGTTAATAAAAGATACAATAACCACAAGAGTTTTAGTTTGACTTAAGTAGAAAAATCTATATCCGTTAAGAGGATTACATTTGAAAAATTAAAACTTATGTTCATGACATCATAAGTTATGGGCTGCAACAAGAACCTCCATTGTTTATGCTAATGTCTAAATTCCATGTGTATTGAAAATACACGGAGGTGCCATGAAAAGAAAAAATATGGATATGGATGAAAGAAATATATAGATCAGTAATTGATATGGTTATCACTACTAATAAATAGAGATTATAGAGTATCTATATAGCGTGCCTATTATGTTAGAAAATGAAAAAGTAGAAAATGTACAATTAATAAATACAATAATTTTATCAGTTGGAAATATTAAAGAGTAACTAATGCTTATATGTCTCATGAGGATCTAGCCCGTGCGAGAGCACGGGTTGATGGACTAGTAGTAAGATAATATGTCAATTAGAGTCTACCAAATCAAAGGCCAGCTATTTCTGATTATTGTGTGAATTTCTAGGATTTGTCTTTTTTTCTAGTATGCCTGGCATGAATTAACGTGGTGCCTCTGCGAGATGTTAATAAACTAACTTGGCATTCACGTGATGCCGTTCTCGGCACTATATATATGAGGATGCAAAGGCTCTAGCGCCCAACCAAACCAAACCAGCGAGAGCAAGCAAATCAGCGTTATCCCTCATACACTCATTCTTGTAGTACGCTAGCAATTGCAGCGATGATCGACATCCGTAACCGGCCGTGCCCACCAGACATTAAGGCGTACGTCGGTAACCTCACATCATCCTACACTGACAAGAGGAATGAGCCCAGTATGGTGGCCGCCTCTGTCATCATGTTTGTCCTCGCCGGACTCTTCTTCAACCTCAACCTCTTCAGCGGCATCTCCGATGTCAGCGCCATACTCGACCCCAAAGTCCGCCTGTTCCTCACCTCGGCGCTCTCCCTTTTCCTCCCTGTCATGTCCTACCTCTTATCCGAGGCGAAGAATGCTGGGTCCACGACGATGAGCTCCTCCTCCACCGCCACCGCAAGCGATGAAGTTAACAGTGACCTCCCGCTGAGGGCGGGGGTGATCCTGGCCTGGATGCTCCTGGTGGAGCTCCTCCGCAAGAAGGTGGACGAGATCCGCATGCGCGGGTTCTCGGGCACCATCCAGCGCGCCGGCCGTGTCATCTGGCTGGGAAGCCTCGTCTTCTTCAACATCAAGAGCGCCGGACGCCAGGCTGTGTTCAGCATCCTCTGGATCCTCTGCGCCACCAAGGTGTTGCAGAGGATCGCCTTCACCGAGATTGGGAAGCGCTCGTACGCCCACGGCAAGAACGCCCGGCTCATCAGCTCCTACATGTCCCAGATCCTAGAACAAGAGCCTCCTCACCATCAACAAGAAGCTGCCCATGTCCATACCCACGGTGGAAACGTGGACGGGAACGAGCTGTTGAGGGCGTGCAAGTACATTGTCGTTGGAGAAGAGAAGCTGGTGGACATCGAGCCCACAGCAGATGGATACAAGCTGGAGAAGACGAACCCCGACCCCCCAGGCTACCACAGCGTCACCAAGCTGCTCGCAGAAAATGACAGCATCGTCACCGTCGGTAAAATCTGGGAGCTCGACGACAAGGACAAGTTCTTCACCTCCCAAGAGCAGATCCAACGCTTGAAGAGGATCTGCCTCTCCTTTGCTCTCTTCAAGCTGCTTCGCCGAAGGTTCGAGCACCTGCCGGTGGTGGCCAAAGAAGAAACGGACAACTCCCGCCACCTCATCCTAAGAGGCCTCTACGGCGAGACCCGCTCAGCGGAAGCAGTCTTCCAGGTCATGCATGACGAGATCAACTTCCTGAGCGAGTACTATCACTCTGTTGTCCCTGTCGTCCTCGCAAGCCCCTCCTTCCTCGTCGTAAACTACTTCCTCCTCAACATAATCGTGGCCATCTTGTGCTTCATGACTGTCATCCTCTGCAGCAACGGCGATGTCGGGTACGCGTTCAGCAGCATCCGCGCAGATAACTACACCTTACAGTCTGGTGTCCCCAGCATAGTCCTATGCCTTGTGTTCAGAGCCACCAAAGTGCCTGGAGCCTTCTTCTCCTTAGTCGACCTCTCTATCACGGTCCTTCTTTTCGTCATCTTTTTCTACGAGGAGGTATGGGAGTTCCTCGTCTTCTTGCTCTCCAACTGGTTCATGGTGTCTCTGCTCTACAACTACACGGCCAAACCGCGGTGGCTCAAGAAAGCCACCTTCCGTGGGGCCATCTTCTGGGCGGGGTTCAGCATCATCATGTGGCTGCGGAGCAAGATGAGCGGCCCCAGGGTTACCTTCAGGCAGTTCTCTCTCCTGAACGTTCGTTGGCCCCTCAAGTTGCCTCTGTTTGCCACATTCACCAGTCTGGTAGTAAAAAAAGAGGTGGTGCCTAGCAGTGTGCAGAAATCCATCATGGACTACCTAGCGGAGCTGGAGCATCACCGTGGTGGTAGTCCAACTCATTATGCCCTTGACTGTGGCAGGTCGGCTCTACGGAGGAACGGCCTCTCTGATCAGCTCTCCTGGGCATGCAAGAGCAACAGTGTCTCGGAGATCATCCTCACGTGGCACATCGCTACCAGCATCATGGAGGTGGAGAGCCGCCCGCTGGCGGCAAGCACGACCGAAGCCACGTCAAGTAGGGTGGCGATTAAGCTGTCCAAGTACTGCGCTTACTTGGTGGCCTTCCACCCGGAGCTACTGCCGGAGAACCCAGAGAAGGTGGAGCTCGTCTTTGAGAAGATGAAGGAGGAGCTGAAGGGCATGATTGGCTGCCGGGAGTACTACCTCTCGCGGCTGGGCACGCGGGTCCACAACATCATCAACGGAAAGACAAGGGACCAGCCGCAGAGCCGACGGAATCAAGCGGTAGGCGCGAGTGATCAAAGCAGCAAAGTTGTACGAGACGGCATAGAGCTAGCAAGGTCGCTAATGGGAATGGGAGAAGCTGCTAACAGTAACAGGTGGAAGGTGTTGGCGGATGTGTGGACGGAGCTCATGGTCTACGTGGCGCCGTCCAGCGATGAGGAGCGCGTCAAGGGGCATGAGGACGTCCTGGTGCAAGGAGGCGAGTTCATCACCGTGCTCTGGGCGCTCACCACCCACATCGGCGTATCTAGGCCGCCGACCAACAAACTGGCAACAGCTGTTGTTCATCTCGACGCTTAGATTATTGAGGAGGAGAAAACACAAGGCCTGCCGTGTTAGTTAATTTGGCGATGTGTGCTTTGCCTTTTGCAGCTACCTTTGATATTGTGTAGTAGTTCCTTCTGCTTGCGTGTGTGCTTTGTTTGTTTTAATTTGGCGTGCTTCCATGCATGGGGATAGTCGTCTAGTCTGGTACTGTTATTTGATCCAACTGGTCCGTCAGGCCGTGCTCCGCATGGCTTATTATATATCTTTGGATTTTTTAAAAAAATTAAGTGTTTCGAGAAAATTTAGAATGGTTGAAAAAACATGAACCATTCTTAGGGCGAAATCAGGAGGTGCAAAATAGGAGGTAGCCATATAAAAGTACTCGTAAGTACCAAATAGAAGTAGGCAGTACCAAAATAGGTGGGGCTAGTACTAAAATTTATGAGCCTAGATCTATTTTTTTCCTAATTTAATTTTTTTGAATAAGTGTAAATCAGCAATCAGTAATTTCTATAGTTTCGTTCAAGGGTAAAACTGGAATGTTCCATCCCATATTTGCGGCACGCCACTGGACTCTGCCCATTGTGCCACCAGAGCTCACCTTGCCATGGCGCCGCCGCGCCGGTGCCCAGTGACCCTATGTCTGCATGTCGGAGCTCTCCTTGACGTGCGAAGGAGGCTGCACTAGGCCCGCATGTTGGAGCCCCCTATTCCGCGTCGCCGAAGCCCTTTTTCGCACGCTGTTTGAGCCTAGAGCCCACTTCCCCCGGCTGCTGGATTCCCTTAGCTCATGCTCTGTAGCCCGCTTCCCGCGACACCAGAGCCCCTTTGCTTGCGCGCTGGAGCTCTGCGCTGCACCATTGTAGCACGTTTCCTGGAGTGGCTGGAGCCCCTTTGCCTCTGCGTTGGAGCTCCCCACCTCGCCGGAGCCCGTCACTGCATCAATGGAGAGAACGACTGGACAAGACCACCAGAACTCGCTTCCTCGTGCTGCCGGATTCCCTTCACCCCTGCACTAGAGCTCTGCGCCTCGTCGCACCGCTGGACCCCTTCGCCTCCGCGTTGGAGCTCAACCATGCTGGAGCCCATCACCGCATTGCTAATAGAAACGCTACGTTGCAAATCATCATTTCAAATAGGCACGTGTGGTTTTCTTTTGTTCGTCATCAGTTTGCTGCTACTCGACCCTAGCACAGCAAATTTGTCTCCGCTTCCTCAAAACTAAATCCAATCTCTGAATAATGTGTGCGCTTGCGCCTGCGTGCAGTCTCGCCATGAAGAAGCTCAATGGCAACGTGCTTGGTGCATCTCCTTACAGGCAGAGAATCGTACATGGTGTGCCCGGCGAGAGGAAGATAAAAAGACATGTACCAATAATACCCTCAATAATAAAAATTAAATGTTGTAATTAATCTCCTCAATTAAATGGTAGAAAATAGAAAAAATGAAAGTACCTGGAAGTACCAATGGTACCTTTTCAGCCATTGTAAAAGAGCTTTCGGTGAAACAAAGAAATTTTTTCATCCTAAATTTGTTTAAGCAGGTTTGAATTACGAGCACATATAGAGAGCAATTTTTTGAGTCTTTGTCCCTAGATGGTTGTAATATGAATAGTATAATAGAGAATTTGTTTAAATCAACTTGTATTTGAAAATGAGAGATCTACGAGTATATAGAATTGGGGCCAGTGAGGTTGCGTGCCATTCTTCTGACCCTGACTAACGCATGAACATTAGATGGAATCGACAGGCGGTTCCTATCTTTTATGGTTGGAAGATCACTGTCTGTATTCTAGAAATACAGTATATATACAGCACTGGTTTCCCACGCTAGCTACAACTCCGCCCTATAGCAATAGCAGCATTTTCATGCAGCACAGCCCGTGTATGGTTACGTGGTAAAAGGGGTTTAGAGTTGAAAATAAGACGAGCAAAAGGCTGCATTGCGCGCTCAGGTTGGAGTCCTTGACTTGACACTGACGCTCTTATTTCCAAAAGTATATTTTCAGTATTGTTAAATGACACACCTATATGGTGACTTTGTCGCTAGCCTTAAGACCCCGAAAGTGTTTGGGGGTGTATGTACGCTCATATAGAGCGTATGTATGTGTATTTGAGCATCTATGATTGCATTATGTTTTGCGAAAACAAATATGTGGAATGTTTTATCGTTTTTTCCTAAATCCTTTGAAAATAAAGAAAATATAAATCCTTTGAAAATAAAGAAAATAGAAATCTAACAAATTCAAAATGTACATCTTTGTTATATGATGTTTATAAAATTTATAGCAAATCTACAGAGTTATACATTAATTATTGGAATACTCATGTCATTTCAATATTCAAACTTAATATAAAAATGCTATGTAGTCAAACTTTGGAATAACTGACTTATAACACCCTGAAACATCACTTGTTTGTACCAGGGGGGATCGGAGTAGTGAATTATGAACAGGAATTTATTAAGAGTTCAACACAAATTTATTAATAGGCACGGACCAATAACCAACAAAGAACGCCTGCGCTGGAAATTAAGGGGGCCAAAGGCATCCTGTCTGTTTTCTTTGTAACTTTTTCTTTTATAACTAAGGAATCCTGTACTTTGGCTTCTTCCTCTTTCCTATATATACTTTTTGAGGACCAACAGACTGTGATGTCCACAATCATCGAGGCATCCTGTTCTGGCTGGGGAGCTTTACCTTAATAATGCATGCACCTTTGTACCAATCGGGGGCACAGGGACGCACGCTCCCACTTTAGTTTCTTAAAGAAGATCCTCAAATGAAAGAAATCGGTAAACAAAGACCACAGACAAAAAAAAGATAAAACTATCACACCACCACAAAGGGAAGAAGAAAGCAAGGACAAACAATCTGATCATGTGTGCGTGTGCATGGCTGTATGCATGATTGCCATTACACTGTACCACTGACAAAAAATGATAGCTGCGAATGGATACGATGAATGGGGGATTTATTGAGAGATGAACACAAATTTATTAAGAGGCACAAACGATATGTAACAAGAAAAGTAAAGAACACATGCACTCGAAAGGATCAAGGGGCCCAAGGCATCATGTCTTTTTCATAACTTTTTTTTATATATAAGCCATCCTAATCTTGGCTTCTTCTTTTCCCTATATCAGGAGACACCATGTGCGCATCGCTACCCCACTACTTCACAAGATCAACGAACAATGGGCACCTAGTTCTTTAATTTCTAGGGAGCTTTTCTTTTGTAATGCATGTGTATACCGTTGTACCAGCCGGAGACAAAGGGATGCGCGCTTCCACTTTGGTTTCTTTAAGAAATTGAGATCGGGAAAGCAAAGAATACAGTAAACAAGGACCTCACACAAAAAGATAAAACAGTCACATCACAAAAGAAAAGGAGAGGGAAAGAACAAACCATCACATCATGGTGTATGCACAATGCTTGTGGTGCATTCCTGTAGCAGCATAATGCTATCTTTTATCATACATTGTGGGTGCCATGTTTGCACATATAGGCGCTATACCACTGACACATTGATAGTTATCCTAATCCCTTCGTCCGATCCCACAAAAAATACAATTCCAACATTCGAAATTTGTCTACAAAAAATTCAATCCTATCTTGTGAAAACTATCTTTAATCCCATGCATGCATTAAGTATCTATACTAATATTAATTATCTAGACTAACAAACCAATCAAACTCAATCCAATTTGTGGATTTATGGAGAGTAGGCACACATGCGTCATTTTTATTATTCATTAATCTGTCCTAAAATTTCTAGAATTGCATTTTTTGTGGGACCGAGGGAGTAGTTGCAAATGATGCAGTGCTGACAAGACCTATAATCAGGGATATATATGAAATAAGTAGTTACTTAATTGGCCATTAATCCCATAATAAGTTCATTTTTTCTCTTTTTCTTGCTCTAAAACCCACATTAGCTAGTAGTTTTGTTTGATGTATTTTGGGTGAACCCTGTGACTCAAAAAAAACTGAACTTGTATCCCTTCCCAAAACCATTAATTATAAGTTAAATATATTGTAGTTTCTCATATTCCATTTATTGGGTGATGGTGGCCATTATGACTTTATGTAACATCCTCTGTTTTTCCTCATGCTAAATTCACTAAAAATTTGAACTTTTTAGATTTTACAGCAAACTATAATTCATTTGTTGCTCACATGCAAAATTGCTTTAAAAAATCACCATGTGCATTCTTGGAATTTGTGTGTTATCTTGAATTCATTTGTGGCACCAAAAAAATCCCTTGAGAATTTATTAGTCTACCTCTAATCTCAATCACAACACTTCTTCCACTTGCTACAAGACTCACAACTCACGTCCAGGGGCTACTATACTTCACAAACTATCATAATCATGGCTACGGAGGCTTCAGACTAAACAATAAGACACTTGATGAATCAAAGCAGCACACCAGGAGGGTATTTATAGGCCAAAGAGCGGCGTACATAGACTAGGAGCACCAACAGAACAAGCCTCACAAAGGTCTCAGTGAAAAGACAGAAAGCAGTAAGAAGAGGACACGCGTGTGAAGGAACAGTATTTAAGGACAAGCATATTTGAAAGAATATACCGACACTGTACACCTCGTGACTACAGAGAATTCAATTCAACTGCTAACCACCACCAACACCGGATCTAAATCTGGCTACCTAAGAAGGCAATAGAAGACCCTCTATCCGAGTTCTTAACGAGCAAAAAGAACTCGAAAAGATGCTCGGGGTGTAGGGTACATATCCTGAGAAAAGATTTTTAGTTTTTTTGACAACCAAAGTTCAAGACCCTCCAACTTTTTATTCCAAATAGCAAGAGGCTCGGGGGCTACACTCAGTGCGTGCGCTTTTTCTTTGAAAAATCGCACGTCACTTGAAAGATTTCGTCAAAACAAGACCACTTCAAGGCTTCACGTCGAAGGAACCCGGAATGAAGGAAGTCTTCAAGTTCAACCATGAAATGCTCGAGGGCTTATCGATGCGGGACCCACAGGGTTCCCCATCAATGTGACTACGAGTCATGGACCCTGGCCTGGCCCTCAAACTGGAGCTAAGAGAAGTGTAGCATCCACTACACTGAATCCGAGTAGAACAGGCTAGACTAGCCGGATTCCTATGGAAAGTAACTTATGTATCTAGTTTAGGATACCTTCTTTGGATCTGACTAAGATTATAATCGCACCACAGCCTTCTCTACCGATATAAAGGGAGGCTGTGGGCACCCCTGTAACAAGCGACGATATAACACAATCAATCCAACGCAAAGGCTAACACTGACTGGATGTAGGGTTATTACTCGATTATCGATCAAGGGCCCGAACCAGTATAAATCGACTATTTCTGCGTTCACCGTCGAGTTCTAGCACACGTCGAAGCCCGAATAATTATCCTGGGTACCCCCATGGCAGGCTATCGGTGGTCAAACACCACCATGGAGGTGGAATTAGGGGTCCCCAGCGAGATACACGAGGAGCAACTCTCTGAGCTAGAGCTACTGGTTGCATCACCGCCAATTGCTTGGTCTTATCATCTTCACGCTTGGGCAGAGTAGACTCTCTTTTTTTAACGACCGATTCTTAGAATCAGCTTTTTGTTGCTTGTACTTGGACATGAGCCTATCAAAAGTGCACGGCTGCCTCGCAAGCTCCCCCTGGTTCTTCTTCTCATTAGTCTTCCAAAGTATCAATCTCCGGCCTGTATGGGACAAACGTGCGCAAAACTTGAATACCGGAGGAACCAGAGCTGCTGGAACCAAGGGAGTCAGCTAAGCCGACTGGGGCAGTCAGCTTAGCCGACTTGGCTACTGGAGGGGGTGAGTCAACTAAGCCGACTCCCTGAGTCGGTTGAGCCGACTAGCTCTGCCCTATGGTGCAGTCGGCTTGGCCAACTGGTGGAGTCGGCCTAGCCGGCCTCTGCTGTGCCGCTGCTGTTTCGTACCACCGCTACCTCCGCAAATATTTTGTTAATCTAGTGGTGATCTTTAGCTTGTTCTTTCCTTCATCATCCTTCTCAAGCACCACTTTGCGTCCTGAATTCGCTTGGACATTCGGTACTACACGTAGTTCGTCGATAATCACATTCCTGCCTTGAGCTTTATAGGCTTGCTCTGGAAGAATCAAAATAGTAGGTGCCCCTGCTTCAACCATATGCATTGGAAAAGGGGTCTTATCAACTTGCATCTTAGTAAGACTCAATCGTCCCTCATTAAGGGCCGATTGGACCTGTTGACGGAAAACATTACAATCATTAGTGGCATGAGAATAAGAGTTATGATATTTACAATAAGCCCATCTCTTTAACTCATCCACTGAAGGCATTGTATAATTAATTCTAATGTATCCAAATTTCAGCAATTCATCAAAGATTTGGTCACATTTAGAAAAATCAAAAGTAAATTTCACTTCCTCATTCCGATTCTTATGAATCGGCTTGAGAGAAGGACAAGTAACCAATTTATTCTCTGCTAAGCATTTAATTTCAGCAGCTAAACATTCTTTATTATCATCATCAGAATCATCGGAATAATCACCAACAAAATGCACATTATGACGATGAGACTAATAAGCATAAATTAGTCAAATCTCTCTCAGAAATCATTAAATGAAAACGTCGATTCTTAATCTCTCTAAATCGTTTAAAGAAATCAACAAGTTCATCGCGTCCCTGACGAACCGATGCAAGATGAGACAACCTAGTTTCTTGGGCTCCACTATAAAAGTGACTATGAAATTTTTCTTCTAACTCAGCCCAAGAACCAATAGAACAAGATGGTAATGAGGTAAACCAAGCAAAAGCTGTGCCAGTAAGTGATAAAGAAAAATTACGAACTTTCATAAAATCATAAGCACTAGCTTCACCTAATTGTGCAAGAAACATACTATCATCACCGCTAAATTTCTAAAAATCTGGTACCCTCCAACCGTCAAGTGCTTTCATGAAATCAAAAGTGAAAGGGTATGACTTTTGATAAAAAATTCCTACTAGATTTAAGCTACACACCTAATCTATCTTCAAGAAATTTAGCTAATTCTTCTTTAAATTGTTTAAAAGCCTCATCAAAATTAGTGGTGGCAGGATTAAATGTAGGAACTTGATTAGGCGACTTCGGTGGGTCCAGTAGAATATTATGCCACGCTGAAGCTCTTGCTAGTGCACCCTAATCGGTTCGTAAAGGACGAGCCGAACTTTGTGCACCGATGGCTGTACGTGTAGATGTGCTAGCACTAGGTTGACCGGCTTTATCGGTTTCAGTTGCCAAAGGGGCCGATTGCAATTGACTAGCAGAAGCATGAGAAGTTTGATTTCATAAAAATTTGAAGGCATACCGAACTGAGGTTGTTGCACAACACCCGATTGATCATAGTCGATTGTTTTGCCTTCTAAATTATCCATACATGCCTTAAGTAAATTAGCAAGATGCTGAAGACCGTTGTTATGCACTTTTCTTTCATCTATCAACATCTAGGAAAAGTTATCATGAGTGGGATAAGCATCGGTATATACCTCTTCATCATACTTAGCTTTTCCGCCGTCCGTATCCTCGGTGCCTGTAGATGTAGAAGTTGTAGCATCCCCGTAGACAGGCTCGCAGAATTGAGTAACCTTGTCGTGCCAATTCTTGGTGCAGCTCTCCAAGAAAGCCTTAGTATCGGCATCGATCTTGGCTTGTAGTTTCTGGCGCAACTCATTTGGAAGCTCATCTATAGATTACGGAACAACATGTTGCCCTTGTTGAGGGGGTTCGTCTTATCCTCCTCTGTAGCAGCAAAGTTGCCTCCCATGTCGTTTGATAGAAACTTGATTCTTCACCTCGCGTTCCCTAGCGGAGTCGCCAAAAAGTATGTTGACATTGAATATGACCTCAAGCCAACACACCAACGAGGGTCTTGGACGTCCAAAGAGGTTGCACACAACCTGCAATGTAGCAAGAACACAGTGTAATCAGCCAAACCGATCTAGCGACCGATAGGGCCGATATGGAGCTCGATCTCGGCTGAAAAGGCTCTCGAACCACTCCCGAAAGGATCCGTCAGGGAGGAGCACATGGAGAATCTCCTAGGACCAGCAAGGCCGCCTAGGATGCCGATGAATCTCGTGGAGAGACGTCATTGAACAACATGAGGGGTTGTGAGAGAGGAGAATTAGGGCAAAGGGTAGTTGATATGTTGTGTTTTTCACGATTGGATAGATGGAAACTCAATCGGCCATGATCCTCTCATATATATAGAGGGTGTGGTCTTATCCCAGTAGAAAAGCCTTATTTTTCAAGTTTCCCACGAGTTTAGAACAGTTCGGATCGGAATCCAAAAAGCTTGATCTGAACAGGCCTTTTTATTAGGTCTGCCGGAAGTGCCGACGTCTGCTGGAACTGCCGACAGTCAGAACTACCGACGTTTGCCGGAACTGCCGACAGTTAGAACTGCCAATGTGAGTCGGAACTGCCGATACTAGGATCTTCCCAGGGGCATGGCTCTTTCATCCGGACTCCGAATTAGACGTTCCATATATGTTTTTTTATCGTCTCGACGAGAGGAACGCAATGGTCAAGTCCAATCTACATTTTGACAACTTCACAAAACGGACAGGAACGCAATGTTGAAGTCCATTCTACATTTTGACAACTTCACAAAACGGACATTTTTTTAGTGTCAACAGTACTGATTCCCAACAGCTAGGAGTAGCTACTATTTCTGCAACTTCGTTTGCGATGGATTACTGGTACCACTTGTCTTTGAGCGGATCCAGAAAACATAAAGCTCAAGGACGAGCTGTTCTTCTGGTCACATAGACAGTGGTCCCAGCTGGAGTAGTCCTCAGGATGAAGGTTTCCTCCTGGTCCTGGAGAGCACCAAGCACATGCTGTGAGTCTGACGGATCGCGATCGAATGAAAAGCCTTTGAACGCGAACAAATTAAAGGTGGTAACCGCAACGTGGCCGGCGCTTCTTCTGACGGTTCCCAATAATGTTCTGGACCCCCAGATGTATTTTTGATGTTTTGGTGAGCTGTGGCCTCTATCTGGAGTGTTTGCATGGAATAAACGTACTACGTGTAAAATAGACCAAGTCTTATGAAAAAACTAGAAAACAAAATTCAATTTAGTTTTGAACATTTATGCAATGTCTTCATGGTCGGATGGGAACTAAACTTCACCCAGTTAAAGTGGTTCTATACAGTACTTCAGAACTAAACTTGACCTCAGCGTGCCACGGGCAGTACGGGATGCCGCTCCAGCGTTAGGGACCGCCAGGGATCCACGCCCGTGCCCATGCCAGGGACGCCGTGCCCGCCGTGGGGCTGCCACCAAAGCCAGCGCCTTGAGAGGGAGAGAGAGCGTGAGGGAGCGCGAGAGAGAGCCGATGTGGGAGAGATGAGAGAGAGAGGTCGCTGTCGGTTAATACAATGACCGGTTGGTAATAAAACCTGAGTGGGATAATTCTTTTGCTTATGATCCGGCTGTAATACAACTATCAGTGCCGGTTCTAAATTTCCGGCAGTGATGGGCCGTCAGTTATTCACACAGTTTGTGTAGTAGTGACGCCTTGAGTGTCCTATATATTAAAGAGGGTACTTTATTTTGGTTTGGCCATGCCCATCCAGATTCCAGAGTGAAGTAGTGCCTATATATGGTGCTCGCCTCTGTCGATACTAAGACCTGCCAGTCTGGTCTCATATCGGCGTGCATATACAGGGTTAGATCGATAAGCTAAGGTAGCTAGCTAGCCCCCGCAGCCGAGCATGGACGCTGACGGCAACGGCGAGAAATCAACAACGACATTCCGGTGGATAAACGTGGCCCGGTATGCCTTGGCCTCCGTGGTGACCGTGCTCATTGCCGCCGTCGTCGTCATCGCCATCAAGATGGTCGTCCGGCCCGACTCGCTGAAGGTCAGGGTCGTTGGTGGCTTCATATCCGTGGAGACGCCGCCGGGGCTACCACCGAACCATCTACTACTCCAGTTCAAAGTCAAGGCCGACAACCCGAGCGGCCGCGCCGTCATGTACTACTACAACATCTCCGGCTACCTCTTCGACAAGAACATCTCGGCATCGACGTCAAATCCTCAGGGCGATTGCTTTGTCTCGATCCAAATTAAAAACAAGACCCTGCAACAGCAGCAGGCGGTGTATTCCTACACGTGGTCTACTGTGGGACCCGAAAGAATGACGCCGTCCTACTTCTACATGCTGTACCACAACAGGAGCGCTAGAATCGACGACGTGACGATGCGGATCCAGGGCGACCTCGTCACCGAGCCGATATCCGGGTACAACAGGACTGCCCGCCGGACCACCTACTACTGCAGCCCGCTCGTCGTCGGCTGGGCGCCGGCCACCACCAGAGGCGGCCAAGACGACGACGAGGCCAACAAGAACACGCAGGGCAGCGTGCTTTGCGTGGAGGCGCTTGAGAGCACTCTTACTTCTGCCCGCTAAACGATGGTATCATATCTCTTAACAGTTATTACGCGCGCGCGCATTCGTGCAATTATTAAATTAAAAGGACTGTTCGTTGTTTTCATATTTGAATTGATTCCAACGCTGCATGTGTGTGTATCCCCTCGCTCTCTCTGGTTTCATGTGTGGTACGTCCTGCGCGCTGCTAAAAGCACGCAGCTGAGGCTGCAGCCTTGAAGGCGTGATGTTCATTATTGGCCATGGCCTCCGATTCTGTTGTTACGTTAGTTATTATCATATCTTATCTGTTTGGCAGGGCTCCAGTTCTGAAAACATAACTCTACAGTGGAGCTAAGCTCCTACCAAACCGTTTGATAGAGCTCCAAGACTCAGGTAATTTTTTAAACATAAACAGGGGCAAACATGAAAAAACACATCTCCTTCTTCCACCCACACGTGGGCATGGTGGTGCGGGACCAAGGGAGGGGTTGAACTTGGGCGGCGGGCCTTGGGCTCCCGCGGCCGAGGGCGAGCGCGGCCTGCAGTGGGGCCAGCGCGCCCGTGCGCTAGGCTGGCGAGGGCAGCACAGCCACGGGAGGCACGGCCATGCGTGAGGCTAGTGTAGGATATCCTGCCCATACCCAAAACCCGCCCTCAGCCTCCTCCATGCTGGGATGGTGGCGATGCCTGGGGAAGAGAAGGGCGAGGCAGCCTAGATGGAGAGAATTGGGAGCGACGGCTTGTGGAGAGGAGGCAGCTATTATGGGTACACAAGAAACATCGCAAACAGCAAAAGAAACGACTACCGAAAGTTTTATATGGTAAACAGAAAAAAAGAAAGACTTACATGCTTGATTTATTTTATGTAAGCAAAATCATGTGAATAATATTAATTCAAATTAGTCAACATGGATTAAATTGAAAAGGCAGACATTAAAAATAATCATGTTTTATTTACAAATATGTCACATATATTATTAAAGTCATTTAAACTTTACTTCGCAGAAGAAATAAACATGTGACAACATCTATTCGAATTACATTGATGCCTTTTCAACCTAAGTAAATTACAATTTAAAAACATATTTATGTCAGCATTTAATCATATTAACATTTTTTAGTATAAAATACTGAAGTATAGACTTACGTCACATTTAATTCAAACAGACGTTGATTGAACATTAGTCAATTTAATATTTGAATATAAAATGCAGAAACAATTAAGATGCCGAAAGTTGCTGGAAACTTGTAGGTTATTAGCCTAGCACGATCCTATAGGACAGAAACAACCATGAATACGATCAGGGAAAATGAAGGGACCTACATTCAAGGAAAGAAGCAGCACGTTGGCTTTTCATGGCCCTTCAGTGTACAAACTCGTTGTTTGGCGGTGGTCATCGTGTCTTCTTCAATCTTCGTGCAGTAGGTTGGTGTTGAGCTCGACTCCCTATACTTCATGACCACTACCATCTTGGCAGCTCGAGACAGCAAAGCGGACAGGAGACAAGCAGGATGCGGCTGACGCACAGCTACGGGATCGTCGGCCAACACACCGCTGAAGGGCATGCACATGCTGCAGTCTGTAGGGGCCTCGATTAGATAGGCGCATTGCGTTGGGAGAAGGGCAGCTCGATTTGTTGGGCTGCGGCCGATCTCAAGAAGATGATGAGCATGGCTGGGCAACGGTGGCGAACCAGCAACTCGATCCATCTTGGAGATTGACCACGGCACTTAAGGAAACACGGTTGGCGGCGTGGAGCAGCATCTTATCATGACGAGGATTGGCAAGCCGGACAGCAACGGGACGGGAATGACGTACAACCTGCCCTGCCGGAGATGAAGGATACGGCAATGACTTGATCTTCTCATGACAGTGGCGCTCCAATCTCGGCAGCTTCGGTGAGCGTAGCTCAAGGCGAGGGTCAGCTTGCTTCTCGGCATTGCAGAGATGAAGGCGGCGACAGCAGTTGGGCTGCGCGATATAATCTTGGATTGGATTGGATTCAGATTTCAAGGGTTTCATAAAGGAGTACGTGAAGCCAAGATTGCTATTTATGGACGGGCATAGCATGAGGGATATGGAGTCCTTGGCTTGCATGGCATATATGGCAGACAATTGGAAAGGAAAACAGAAATCGATGGGCTGCTCTGTGCTAGAACAGCTGGCCGACGCTGTCTATCATCATTAATATTAAAGCATGGCCTCGTTGCTTGCTTCTTTGATCTGTATTTGTCATCTCGTCAAGGCAAAATGAGCCAAGAAACAAAACAAAAGAACAGATAGAACATATGGATCAAGACGGATAGATTTGTACAGACCTTGATCCATTAGTCAAAGAACCAAAAGGTTTGGTCTGAGATAGATGGATGATGAACTCAAACAAATCATTTTTGGAGCATAAGAAAAGGATTTGAGAAGGTCAAATCGAAAAGATTAAGCTCGGTAATTCAAGGATTTGATTCTAGACTAGAAAAAGACAAAGACATGCTGAAAAAGATGATTGCCTTACGAACATGTTTTGAAAATTGTACGCACTCACAAACATCATATCAAGCAACCGTACAAACACCACAACAACGCCAAGCCCTTCAAAATAGTTTAGAAATTTCTTTAAAAAAATTCAAATTTCCTTTAACTAAATTTGCACTAACGTCAACTAATCTTGGAAAAATTTATATCAATATTGAAATCATTTATTTTTTTTAGTGTTTTCTATGCACAACTTAAAATTTTCATTTTTTGGGTGTGACACGAAACCCTAAATCCTAGAGCACGCACCCACATGCTTGGAGCGGTAGACGACATCGGTGGCGGCGGTGGCTAAAGACGAGGAGATGAGTACCGGGGGAGAAGGGGACATGGTGGGGGGGAGGGGGGGTACTGCTGACACTTGGGCTCGACAAGCGCGCCACCGAGAAAGCCGCCTCCACCCAGATTTGGCTGGGGTCTCTCGCTCCTTCTGTATCTGACCGCCGCATATCTTGTGCAGATCCGGCGGTTGCACGACCCCGCACCCTTCCCACAGCGTGCAACCTTTATACTCTCCATGCGCCGTGCTCCACCCCGGAGTGAGGTCTGAGACTCCAAGTGGACGCCGTGAGCGAGCCAGAGCTGGTGTCCACCCCGGCGACACCGAGGGGCGCAGACCACGCGCTCGGTGGTGGCATACACCAAGTTCGGCCATCGCTTCGTTGGCCAAAACACCAAGCGCCAGGCCGTGGATAATTTGCCTTTTGGTTACTTGTTACTCTTCTGGATTCTGACAGTGTACAGTTATCTTCATAGACTCGGTGCATTTATTATATTGTGCTGGACTTGTGCTTGTACCAGTGGATAATTTGCCTTACTATTTTTCCAAGATTATGCCAATTAGATATTGTTCAATGATTATGCTAATTGGTTATTTGTCCATCGCTGTGGTAATTACCCATGCTGGTAGAGCTGACTTACCTATGTGTAGGCCTGTACCTTGATGAGGCTCACAGATCGCAAATAGTGATGCTGACAGCTAATTAGCATTGCTTCTTTATCGCTGGCAGGTATTTAGCATTGCTTCTTTTTAGCTGGCAGCTTCTCCATTGCTGCTATCAGCATGTGAGCATCTTCTTTTGCTGCAGCCTTCTTCTCTATTGCAGGTAAGAATGGAAGAAAAGCCTCACATGTTCCAAACAGTGATGCTGCCCCACTGCTTGAATTGCATTGACAAACCGTCAATTAGTTGGTTATAGTATCCATCTCACTAATTTAAAGGATGGAAAATTTATTAGGATCTCTAATCGAATTTGTGATTCCTTGTGATCATTTGTACGTAGGTACAAAGCTTTTCTCGGCCACTATCCTTTGGAAAACCAAGATCTCTGGATTGTTAACCATGGTCAGTCCTGAGTCACACTTCTCATGACATGCCATTTTGGATCCTTACTCCCTTGGTTAGAGTTTGCATGGTGCTGGGTTTGTAGCACGCTGTTCCCAATGTACTTGAGAGATTTGTTGCTTACTTTCTTTGAGTTTACACTTAGGTTTGCAAATGCTGCGATTAGATCATAGTGGTGGGTTTCCATCCTTCTGTCAGTACAAATATTCGCTTATTCAGATTTTGGCGCTCACAGTTTTCAAACCACACACTTGGGTTTCCATCCTGAGAAAAATTCATGCCTGGTCCCTCAACTTGGCAAGAGGTGTCACATAGGTCCCTCTACTTTCAAAATGCCATTTTTGGTCTCTAAACTTGGCAAGAGGTTTCACCTAGGTTCCTCTACTTTCAAAATGTCATTTCTGGGTCCCTGAACTTGGCTTTGGGTGTCATCTGGGTCCCTGAACTTGGTTTCGGGTGTCATCTAGGTCCCAACGGGTCCAAATCCACTATGGATGCTGACGTGGCTCGATCCTACATGTAGGGCCCACATGTCAGTTGGTTATATTTCTATTTATTTTTATTTCTATTTTGGGTACTGTAGCTACGATATCTATACGATCTCAGATGAAGATGTTTTTTATATAAAAATTGTAGCTCTCGACGAGATCTACGACTTTCTAGTTTTGAGTTTTTTAATTTGAGGTAGTTAAGATGCTTAAAAAATTAAATAAATTTTCAGCAGTATATTAATCACGTACACGCGCTTGTCGCCTAGGAAAAATCATATCTTTCTTATATACTGTTAAATGGAGATACTTTATATGTAAAAGTTGTACCTCTTAATGGGATCTACAACTTTATGGTTTTGAGTTTTTTAATTTGAGGTCGTTATAATGCTCAAAAAAATTAAACAAATTTTTAGCAATATATTAATCGCGTAAAGCGCTTGTCGCCTTGGAAAAATCATATATTTCTTAAATGCTGTCAAATAGAGATACTTTCTATATAAAAGTTATAGCTCTTAATGGGATCTACAACTTTCTAGTTTTGAGTTTTTTAATTTGAGATCGTTAAATGCTCAAAAAAATTAAACAATCTTTCAGGAATTAATATACTACTGAAATGATTTGCCTGGAATGATATCCATCGCTGTGGTAATTAAATAACCTGGAATGATTTGCCTCAGGTCCTGACAAGGCGTGCACAGAATAGAGAAGCTGCTCGGAAGAGTCGACTCTGGAAAAAGGTGGCCACAAGAACTTCACCGATCTTTTTGTGTTAATAACCATGGTAGGTTATCTGTACCTTATGTGTCTAATAACTGGTGGTGCCAATTCTGCTGTTGTTCAATAGGCCTACATCCAGCAGCTAGAGACAAGCCGGATGAAGCACGATCATAACACACTTACATTGGTGGTAGTACTTCAGACACATAATGAGACATCATTGGTATAGTTCTTCTCCAGTAGTCCATAATATCATCATATTTTCAGTTTCTACAATTGCTGTGCTGTGACCAATACCCCCATTTATAAGCTTTTCGATTTCTTAAAAACTATGTCAGTTCTGTCACTTACTTTCCTGCTATAAAGCTTTGGATACTTTGACATTTATAACTAGCAAAAACTGGTTTGTTCACTAACAAAGGAGTATCTATTCATCGCCTAGGTATGAGCAGTTATGTTGATGGCGAATGAATCTTATTATGTTCTTAGAGAAGTAGTGTTTCCCCTCACTCTGGGCCTATGTTCTTAGTCTGAGAGATCAAGAAGGCTGGAAATCCTCCTTCAACCACTGTGGTTGCTGAGAGTTCTTGAGAAATGCATACAAGGGAAGCCTAGAGGTGCTGCTGTTGGAAGAAGATATGAACTTCAATGCTCGAGCTACCTCGTTCTCTGTAAGTGCTCTGCGAGTTCCTTGTCTGAATCCCCAGCATCTTCATTCTCTGTATTTGACTATGAGATTTTTGTGACCTCTGCAGGAAGTGAAGGGGAGAGGATTTTTGCTGGTTTCAACAGACATAGCAAGAAAAGGGTTTGTTGCTCTCGATTGTCTATCTAGATCACAGTAGTGTGAATGTGCAGCAATATTGGATGTATATTAGTTGCTCTATCCATGTGCAGCAATATTGACTATGCAGCAATATTTGACTATTAGTTCCTCTATCCATGTACATTAAGCCTATCAGTATCCAAAAAAATTTGGTGTTATCTATCTAATATTAGATGAATATATATAAGATCCTGGCATTGGATTTATATTTTATTTTTGTTTTTTAATTCACTATTACACATGCGTGTTGGTTATGCGCGTATGTGATATATAAGGGGTTGTCACAGACGCGTTTTGACTATATACATATGTGATGAGTCCTATCACAGACGCGTGTACCCTTACCACATACGCGTTTTGTGTACATGCATTTGTGATATACACTTATTACAGACGCGGGATTATGCGTCTGAATTAAGCTCTTAGAATATCTCCAACTGTTCCCAATAAAGCCTCCCAATCTAGGATTTTTAGCAAGAATGAAAAAACTCATCTCCAATAGTTCCCAAACCCACTTCCCAATCTTTCCGCGCTTGGAAGAATAGACGATCACAAGGATATATCCGTGCGTCTCCCACACTCGTATCCATCGACCAATCTAAAGGTGGAAGGGTGTGGCAAAGAATAAAGAGTAGGAAAGGGTTCCTAATACAAATATAGAAGAGAGAAAGAATATATAAAAGTGATTATTACATACACGTTATTACAAGCGCGTAAAACCACGTCTGTGATATGCTTTAACCCACATCTGTGATCAGCTTTTTTACATAGTGATTTTAGGAGTGTTCTTTCTGGGCCCTTCCTCCTCCTAGGGCTACAGTAGCATCCCGACGAGGAAGAAAGGGTGCCTGTTATTAGGGACGAAAATGGACGGAATTTTTCTCATACCGTCCCGTTCCGTTTTCTACATTTTCCCATCCGTTTCCGTATTTGCGAGATCCCGTTTTCGTATTTACGGAAGTTGAAAATGGTGTTTTCCGTTCGTTTTCGAGTAATCCCGTTTTAATACGGAATAGACCCGTATTTATCCCGTTTTCAATCTATGCTCAACATGTTCAACAATTACATGTCTTTATGTTATGTTAATATAACTACGAATCACCAAATATGCATGTTTTGTTCACGTACATAGCATGTAAATGAATATTAAACTTTGTATATATATTATTACATGACTTTATATATGTATACTTTGAGAATATTAGATTATGTGATCTTAATTTAATTTTCCAGCTCTGCATCCATATTTGTCCGTTTCCGTATGTCCGCATATTCCGATTCCGTTTTCGAACCCGCTCCCGTTTCCGCTAAAAAATATAGAAACGGAAGTAGAAATAGGGTTTTTCCGTCCGTTTCCGTCCGTTTTCATCCCTACCTGTTATATAGGAAGGTCTGATTTGTATAGCACCAGCTACCTATAGAAATCATTTCTACATGGTGCTGGAAACACTAGCCACCTATAAAAATGCTCAGGCCACCTATGATGGGTTCGTTGCCGTGGCAAACATCATTGTTCGTCGGATGTCAGGAGTCACTACAAGAAATCTGGGCTTCTGTGATGATTGCCAGATGACAGAGCACCTATCAGTCATAAACAGAGACTGTTTTATGACGACTGTTCACAGGATGACAACTGTTTATGACTAAGCTATGCCTTTGTCATAAACATCGTCATACTATCAATCTGCATGAGATTTGTGACGATAGATCATGACAATAGTTAAGCATCATAAAATATAAATCTATTGTGATTATTTTAAAATGTCTTGTTATCCTACGTGGCCTCTAGTCCACACTGTCATGTCCTAGGTGGAGTATTCCCGTCCACGTTAGCCCCTAGTCTCATGTAGGATTGGAGGAAAAAAAATTCACTAAAATGTGGCCTGTGCATGGTTCGAACGTGGCACCTCCAAGTCCAATCCAAAACAGCTTGCACTACTGGACTCGCATGCTTTGCCGAGGGCCAGAGGCCCTCGGCAAAGGCCCAAAAACCCTCGGCAAAGGCTTTGCCGAGGGCGGCCCTCGGCAAAGAGCCCTCGGGAAATTTTGAGACGGCGAAGGGGTCTTTGCCGAGGGCCCTTTATCGGGCACACGGCAAAGCCTTTGCCGAGGGCTAAAAAAACCCTCGGCAAAGAAAAACCCTCGGCAAAGAAAAAATCAAAAAAATCCGAAAAAATTAGCAAAATAATTTTATTTTTTTTTGGAGACGCTGACGAGCCATCACTACCACCCGCGGGATTTTTTGTAGCATTTTATACAGTATTTTTGACCCTATTTGTAAAGTCGTGGTCGGTGGGATTCGAACTCGTGACCTCTCACACCCTCTCTCACTTACCTCCTCTAACCACTCCAACCCTTTATCACTTGTGTTTATATTCCATTTCGATTCCCCATATATTATAACAAACCGAGTGTAAATTGATTGTTTAAGGCACTAAATGAATTCAAATGAAAAAGTTGTCAACTACAAAGTTTCGTAACTTTTCGAGATCTACAACTTTCGTTTAGAGTGTTTCTCCATCCGAGGTTTTTTTCAAAATTTCAAATTTCAAATTTCAAACTTAAGACGCAATTATCGGCAATTAGATGCTTTCAAATGAAAAAGTTGTCAACTACAAAGTTTCATAACTTTTCGAGATCTACAACTTTCGTTTAGAGTGTTTTTCCATCCAAGACTTTTTTTAAAATTTGAAATTTTAAATTTCAAACTTTAGATATAAATATCCTCAATTAGATGCTTTCAAATGAAAAAGTTGTCAACTATAAAGTTTTATAACTTTTCAAGATCTACAACTTTCGTTTAGAGTGTTTTTTCATCTGAAAATTTTTGAAAAAACTCTTTGCCGAGGGCCAAAAGGTTGGCCCTCGGCAAAGACCCTCTTTGCCGAGGGCCATGACGTAGGCCCTCGGCAAAGACCCTCTTTGCCGAGGGCCATGACGGAGGCCCTCGGCAAAGACCCTCTTTGCCGAGGGCCTACGTCATGGCCCTCGGCAAAGAGAATTTTTAAAATACATTTTGAGGCACTAAACGAATTCAAATGAAAAAGTTGTCAACTACAAAGTTTCGTAACTTTTCGAGATCTACAACTTTCGTTTAGAGTGTTTCTCCATCCGAGACTTTTTTCAAAATTTCAAATTTCAAATTTCAAACTTAAGACGCAATTATCGACAATTAGATGCTTTCAAATGAAAAAGTTGTCAACTACAAAGTTTCATAACTTTTCGAGATCTACAACTTTCGTTTAGAGTGTTTTTCCATCCAAGACTTTTTTTAAAATTTGAAATTTTAAATTTCAAACTTTAGATATAAATATCCTCAATTAGATGCTTTCAAATGAAAAAGTTGTCAACTATAAAGTTTTATAACTTTTCAAGATCTACAACTTTCGTTTAGAGTGTTTTTCCATCTGAAAATTTTTGAAAATTCTCTTTGCCGAGGGCCATGACGTAGGCCCTCGGCAAAGACCCTCTTTGCCGAGGGCCTACGTTATGGCCCTCGGCAAAGAGAATTTTCAAAATACATTTTGAGGCACTAAACGAATTCAAATGAAAAAGTTGTCAACTACAAAGTTTCGTAACTTTTCGAGATCTACAACTTTCGTTTAGAGTGTTTCTCCATCCGAGACTTTTTTTAAAATTTCAAATTTCAAATTTCAAACTTAAGACGCAGTTATCGGCAATTAGATGCTTTCAAATGAAAAAGTTTTCAACTACAACATTTTATAAATTCTCAAGATCTACAAACTTTATATTGATTGTTTGGTCATTTGTTCAACTGACGTGGTGGTTCTAACATATTTCACAATCCTTATATATCCTCTCTAGTAGTTTCATGAAACTTATTAGAGAGATGTAAATTTTGTGAACAACATTACTATTGATTTGTTAAATGAAGAAATGACCAATATATACTTTGTAGATCTTAAAAAGTTAAACAATTTTGTAGTAGAAAACTTTTTTATTTGAGTTAATTTAGTGTCTCAAAATATATTTTGAAAAATCTCTTTGCCGAGGGCCGTAAGGTAGGCCCTCGGCAAAGACTCTTTGCCTAGGGCCAATAGGGAGGCCCTCGGCAAAGATTTTTTTTTTGCCGAGGGCCGTTTCTTTGCCGAGGGCTGGCCCTCGGCAAAGGCCTCTTTGCCGAGGGCCTGTCTTTGCCGAGGGCTCCTTCGGCCGGCCCTCGGCAAAGAGGGCCTTTGCCGAGTGCCCGATATTTGGCCCTCGGCAAAGCCGGAAGCCCTCGGCAAAGTCTGCGTTTCCGGTAGTGTTGAATAGTTGAGACAAGCTTCAGTTGGTGACTAGAAAGTGTTCGAATATTTTTAGCACTTTTCCATTTCTGGATTAAAGGAGAAAAAACCTCAAAAGAAGTGGCCCCAGTAGGGTACGAACATGCGACCACCTGGGCCTTGACCGATTGAGGTAAACAGTGAATACAAGCTGTTGTTAATGCTAGGAGAATCATTCGTCGGCTCCTTGTCACATATGTTAGTTGATATGAAACATGTAATGGTTATGATCTTGTAATACAGGTGTTGCTGCAATGTATGTTGCTGGATATATTTAATCTATTTTTTATTTGGTTTTGTAAATGATTTGTGTTTGGGCTGGCCTAAGAACAAAATATGGTGTGGGTCGGCAAAATAATTTTTTTTAAAACCTTAAGTAATGTTTGCTTGCTAATGTGCGTATACATGTACTCCCTCTGTATCGGATTTAGAAGTCGTTTAGGATAGCGACACGGTCTTCAAAACACAACTTTGACCTCTTGTTTTTATAAAAAATATTTATGGAAAAGTGATATATGTATACTTTTATGAAAGTATTTTTTAAGACAAATCTATTCATATAATTTTTACATTTGCAAACTCAACAACTTAAAAGTTATTAATGATTTATATTCCTAATGTTTGACCCAAACCTTATCCAAAACGACTTCTAAATCTGATACAGAGGGAGTATACATGATTATATATTTACAAGCATACGTTTGTGTGCTTTATTTATAGGATTTAGAAATACAAAGAAAATAGAAAAGGCCTAGGAGACCAAACCAAGGCCGAAACCAGGACGAGACAGCAGGCCACCCATTTACAAACCCATCACCGTGAGGCCCGAGAGGCCATGAACCTCTCGCCTAGCCCAACCAAGCCAGCCCTTCCTATCCCGTGTGGCCCAAGAACCCCCACAGGCTAAACGGCTAGCCCAGCCCAGCTCACTCTCCTCCATCCTCTCCTACGTATCATATTTCAATAGAAAATCAACATTATATGAGATTGTATACTACATTATAATAAATATTAGTATCTTCAATGGCTCACTATATAAGCTCAATTTAATCTTTAGCGAAATAACTTTTGTCCCATAAATATAGATTTAGAAAATAGCAAACCATCACAAGTAGATATCAAATGGAGAAATGACCAAAACAAAAATTGTAGATCTCGATGAGTTGTATAGATTTGTGGTTGATGACTTTTTCATTTGAGTTTATTTAGTACCTTAAAATTATATTCGAAGTTCTCAAATTTTGAAATTCAAATTTCGAATTGTTCAAACGAAGTTTGACGGAGAAATGGCTAAAACAAAAGTTGTAGATCTCAATGAGTTCTACAACTTTGTTGTTGATGACTTTTCCATTTGAAATCGTTTAGTATCCCAAAATCGTTTACTATGCCAAAATAGATACATCTCACATATTGTTACGTGACTAAGTGAGAGATACTTTTATTTATGAAGGATGTTTAGTCTTACTTTGTTAAAATTGCTTGAAATTTGTATGGAATGCTTATGGACTCAAAATATGTTGTTATGTCAATTTCAAGAATTTTCTAACCAAATTTAGTTATTATTGTAATTATTTGTGGAATTACCATAGAATAAATGTGATAATATCTAAAATTGTTTAGAAAAATCTACAAACTTGCATGTCAACGTGATTTTAGTGTATAATAATCCCATAAAAATTTCAAATGATTTAACAAACGGGTAACATACATTATTCACAAATGGTACATCTCCCATATAGTTATACGAAACTTCATGAGAGATGTATCTATGTGTAAACCAAGTATAGTCCCATTTTATTAAAATTGTCTCAAACTTTTATGGAATGTTTATGGATCCAAAATGTTGTTGTGTCGATTTGTGGAATTTTTTGACCAAGTTTAGTTATTATTGCAATTATTTTGTAGAATGACATGTAGTTACCTTCCAAAATTGCATAGAAAACATAAACCTTAGAAAAGAGCAATTCATTTCAGAAATTCTTGGAATTCATACACAACACCTTTTAGGTAGCTTAGTTCATGTAAAAACTATGATTTATATAAGGATCATATATTATAATTTGTATTTTAGAACTAATGAAATGTATTTTTGCAAAAAAAAAATTAAAAAACCAAACAGCCCAACAATACTCCGTATAATAGAGGCTGGCCCAATTGCATTTGGCCCATGATCTTATGGCCGTTGATTTGTGATCAGACGACAAGCAATACTCCCACGCTGTATAAAAATAGCATCCCTCCATCCTCCCAGGAGAAACCCTAGAGGCCGCCCCTCTCTCCCCACCAGACGCCGCCCCTTTCCCGTCCTTCTCTGGAGTGGCGCAGCCTAGGCCGATAGGGGCGGCGTTGCGGCCCTGGTCGGCTGAGGCGGCGACGCACGGTCCCAGTGTCCTAGGTAGGCGTGGCGGCGAGGACTCAGTAGTGGTACTGCCGTCTTCCAACCGTCGAGGATGCGAGCTTAGATCCGACCACGCCTCCGAGTCTAAGGTAGAGTACTACTCCCTCCATTCCAAATTATAAGGCATTCCTAGAATCTTAGAGAGTCAAAGCGTCTTAAGTTTGACCAAAATTATAGAGAAAATTACAAAAATTTATAACATCAAATAGGTATACTATGAAAATATAATTAATGAAGAATCTAATAATACTTAATTGGTATCATAAATATTATTAACTTATCATATAAATTTGGTCAAACTTATCCTTTAACTCTCTAAGATTCTTGGAATGCCTTGTAATTTGTGATGGAGGGAGTAGATCACACATCTGCATTTCCAAGCGTTCGTTCTACTGCTGACCCCTCTGTGGTCATAGGGGAAGGTGGTGTGGAAGGGGAACATGGTGGAGGAAGGCCGCCTGTCCTCGATGCGGCCAAGGGCGACGCGGAGAGGGCCGCCTGTCCTCGATCCAGCCAAGGGCGACGCGGAGAGGGCCGCCTGTCCTCGATGTGACCAAGGGCGTTGGATCCAACGACGTCTTCTTGGGCTGCCACTACTTCACCGTGGTGCGCTGCCTGTGCGTCGGATGGTTGGTTGGTCGAAAGAGTCGATCTGATTCGGCTTCTGCTGGTTCCTCCCACGGGCTTCGCTGGCCAGTCGTCCCAATCCGAGGTGCCTTTTCTAGATGCGGCCAGGAGTTCCCCGTTGAGGTCTTGCTTCTTTTTCTTCAATTTTTAATAGCAGCATTTTGTTTTGAACAATATTCACGTGTTTGAGTAAGTTGTCTTTTTTTCCAATAGAGGATATATGGAACTTTTCATACCAGCATGTGTCTACTAGGAATATTTTTCATAGCTAGCAGCCTGTATATACCAATTTTTCTCATCAATAGAGGTAGTGGGTGTTCAATTACGTTCATGTTGCCGTCAGCTTGTTTTACTGAATATTGCTAGTCTCATTCTTCATGGTGGTTTGAGACAACCTGATGAAGTCCAGGTGCTAGCCATGGCCAGATGCCGCTGCCAGCACAAAGTAGCGATAATTATGTCCACCCCACTCCTAAAGCAAAAAAATAGTATTTTTGTAATTTCTTTTGGAGAGCAAAATTCATGCTGCCTTGTTTTCTCTTCCTGAGAAAGTGAGGAACATGTGTCCTGGTCAAATTCATCAGCATAGTTTTATGTAGTTCTTAATCTTAATGTGATGTACTTAAAGCATTAGAATAGAATATAGAACAACATCCATCTCTGTTACCAATTATTCAAAGTACCTGCATGCATTTCTTTTGTTTTGGCTGAATACTGATAGTTCAAATTAATCTATAGCAGCAAGCTTTCAGATTTTCTTTTTGGTTAGTTCGGTAGCTGCAAGAGAGCAGCTGAGAAGCCGCCTTTGTTAATTCCAGTTGATACGGTGAATGTACTATGTTCTGGATGCATGTGCTCGCTTAGTTATTCAGTATTCCAAGTTTATCCAAATTAATCAAATGAGTAGTCCAAACTTTCCTTTTTAGTGCGTATTTCCTTTTTAGTGTGTATATGGGCTGTGGTGGCAGTAGCAAAGTGGCATCTAAAATGGATACTAGATTTGCAGTATGACAAATGAATTTCAGTTGCTTGCTGCTATCCTTAGATTGCACTGATTGTTGCAATCATTTTCCAACTTTGTAATCCCTTGCTCAAATTTATATTCAATGCCATGTAGCTTGTATCTAGAAAATAGGTTATGGTATATGCAAGTCTCTTTTTACTTTGGTACATGCATTATATAATGTTTGCCACATTTGGCAGACAGAAATATAGATGTACAGTAACTTCTGTACTGCTTGCTGCTGATGTGACCAAAGAAGAGCATAGATAAGGTGTGCTTAATATTTAGTTTTTTTTCGTCTGTTCCATATCTTTCTTCTCTTGCAGCCTTTTTGTAATGGATGCATGTTTTCTAACATGGATGCAGGCAAGGAATAAGAGTTCTGAGTTCAGCTTGAAGTGACTTTCAAATTTATTATTTATTTGCATCTTGTGGCAGCCGGACCTGTTTTGGTGTTTGACTTTCAACTTTTAATATTTATTTGCATCTTGTGGCAGCCCGACATGTTTTGGTGTTTGTTATTTATGCAAATGTACCACTGTTGGTGACTTCGCAATATGTGAGCATATTGTCATGTATTTGACTTGATGTATATGGGTTTGACATTATAATATAATAATTATATATAATTGGTTATGTGGTTTATAATATGTGATTAAATTTTAATTGGGCCAACCCACAATATGGGCTTGAATTTTAATGTTGGGCTGTTTAAAAAAGAAATGCCAATTTGTAGCGCTGGGCCAAAAATGTTTGTGCCAATTGTGCTGATTGTAAATGAAAATAAAAAAGGAAAAAGCCCATGCTATATGGACCTAATGTGGATTGCCACATCACTTGCCAAATCATTTGCCACGTCACGTGGGCCATGTCACTATGCATGTGGCAGTATAATGTTCAATATGTTGTGACGATTTTGTCCTGTCACTATATCAATGATAGGAGAACTATTGTCATTGTATCAATGACGATGTCTTCTGGTGGTCACAGAAGCTATTTAGTGACCCACCTTCTGTGACGACAGTCAGTTCGTCACTACAGACAAACAGTGATAGGAAACAGGCTTTGATCGTCGTATTCTGATTGTCACAGAAGCTCAGCATTCTTGTAGTGAGTGTGGGTCTTCAGCGGCTCGGGTGGACTCAAGAACATGAGAAAAGACACGACGATGTATCTTGGTTTGGGCTATCGAGGCCCTACGTCTAGGAGTGAGTAGTTCTTCGTATTTAAGAGCACCCAAATCGGGGGTTACAACAAAAGTGAAAGAGATTTGGCAGGGGATCACTCGGTGCTATCCTATGGCTCGTCGGCGATGAGGTTTCTTCCCCAGTGAGTAAAGGAAACACTCCTCTCTTGTTGGGTTGCTGGGGGAGGAACGCTCGACTGAAGGGGTGCCAACCTTCCCCTTATATTCCGAGAAAGGTCGGGTACAAGACGGTTTAGGGGCTACAATCTATAGTCTTCATGCGCTGAGGTCCAGGAAGGAGCTGCAAAGGCTTGGATGGACATTGGCGTTGTCGTGGAGTTAGGGGAGCATGGGCGCCGCCTGACGTCGCTAAGCCCCTGACCTATGGTCATCACGGGTTGTTTGCTTCGGTGCGACCTCCATGGGGTGAGCCTTCTGAAGGCTTCCTTGGAGGTGAAGGTGCCTCGGTGTAAGGAAAATGGACCATTGGCCCATTTAGTATGGGTTTTAGTGTTTGATGATCAACAAGACCAAATTGGACTAATGAATTTGCAAATGTTTGTTTTGTAGTCCAATAGGTTGCAAATGTGGACTGAACAATGACCACGTAGATCAACACCTCACAAGACATTGAATACCTAGATGATCAAGCAAAGTTCAAGCCATGGAAGTTGGAACCAAGTCGGACGCTGTTATATATGACCATCGGATGCAACGAAAGCATTGCTCACACAAGTCTGGTGCATATATGACCATCGGACGATGTTCACTGTTCACATCGGACGCAACGACGTGAGCATCCGATGTGGTCCAAAAAGGTTGCAGAGAGCCGCAAAGTGCATCGGACGAATCCGATGGCTGGCATCGGACAAGAGGATAATGTCCGATGCATATATGACCTACACATATGACCTGCACAGCAACCATCGGACGATGTCATATATGATTCGATGTGGCACCAACAGTCGGAAATGACTAGTTATATATAGCTGTTGTGAGACATCGGACTAAATATGACATCGTCCAATGGTCATATATGACATCGTCCGATGCTAGCAGAAAAGTCGGGCGTGGCTCTAACGGCTAGTTCTCCACTTGGGGCTATAAATAGGACCCCAAACCGGCCATTTAAGAGGTGGAAGAGCTGAGGGAAGATAGTAGGGTGTTGATACACCCCTTTGGTGCTCTCCATATGCACAGTGCTTAGTGATACACTTGGTGATTAGCGTAGGTGTTGTGTGAAGTGCTTAGGTTAGTTAGACCACTACTTTGTGCTCGCTCTAGGTTTAGGCCTAGTGTTTAGTGAAGTTTGCATACCTCTTACTTCTCCGTGCTTGCACGCACCATTATTGTACTCGGCGGGGCTTGTATTCTTGCAAGACCAAACCAACTACGTTTGTGGAGTAGCCGCCACCGTGTACCGGTGGGAACAAGGCCCGTGGCCTTTCGACCGAAAGCTTGATTGTGAAGATGGTGGGGAGCATCCGGTAGAGGCTTGCCGGAAGGCACGTCGGATACCCACTTGTGCGTGGGGGAGGCCCGAGGCTATCCATGGAGTTACCCAACCGAGAGCTTGGCCCTTGCGAGGGCTTCCTTGCGTGGGGCTCCAACGAGGACTAGGGGGAAAATTGCACGCTTCTCGATACCTCGATAAAAATACCAAAGTCGTTAACTGGAGTTTACATTTTTACCTCATTTTTAGCTTCCGCATTTATATTATTGCCTTGGTTGTGAGCTTTACCTTTCTTAGCTTAATTTGATAGGCTAGTTGACAGGATTGGAACTTACGTTGCATAACTCACCTAGCAAAACCATAGTTGTACATTTAAAAGATTATTTATTTGCATAGGTTTTGCTAAGGTGAAAATTAGAAGCCATAGATAGAAGTAGATTTTAAGTGTCTAATTCACTCCCTCCTAGGCATCACGATCCCTTCACTCAGCTCAGGGGCGGACGAGTGGGCCTGGGAGCTGCGCGCCCTTAGAACCGAGGGCGATTTGTCCTATTGCGTCACGCCGTCTGCGTGACCTTATCAGGGGAGTGGCCAACAGGCCGGCGTCGTGGAGCCCCCAAGCCCGCTGAGGCCTTGGATGCTCGGGACATTGGTCAGTGGCCCGAGCGTTAGCTCGGGCTGGGATCGAGTTGGGACCAGGCTCGGGCTGCCATCAGTCGGGAGCCTAGGCCTTGGCGAGCCCCCGAGCTCTTGCTCATCTTTGACCTGAGGGTGCGTGCAAGCATACCTGATGGGCATAGCCTCCTGAGCCCCGAGCAATCCTGGAGGGATCTGTCCCGAGGGGGGTTCTGTCGGTCGGGAGCCTCTCTGCCGGGGACTTAACATATCCCTATATTTGACTCTCGTGACCGCCTATCACAAGTGGCTACTGATACAGTTGGTGTGATTTTGTGTTGAGAAGAAAAGATAGATGATCGTGGTATATAGCTGAAGGGAGGTGTCATGGACTTTTTCGTTTAATTAATTTGTACAGGAAAGAGTTATGTTAGAACATCTCGAGCAGCTCACCAATAATCAACCCCAATAAAATGGTATTGGTGGTGTGGAGCAAATCACTAATAATCATCCCCTATATATGGGACCCACATGTGAAAATATAGGTGTGAGAGGAAAAAGATAACAGTTATTGTGGTCCCAACACTATTGGGGGATGCAACTTCACCTTTTTTTTAGGCGAGATGGGAGGGTTTTTTTTACCATAAAAAAGGGAGAGTTATTGGGGAGTTGCTGCATCAATGAAATTGTCTCATCTCCCTAGAGATGCTCTTGTTCCCATACTCAAGGAACAGTAGGCCCCATACCGCAGCTGGCCATGCATGATGGGCTACACGGGCGTTCTTTGTCTATATAAACACCCAACCATAGGTGGACTACCCAAAGTATGCTTGAGTAGTTAGCAGTCCTGAAACCCGGTTCTTCGTGAGTAAGAAGCAGCTATGTTTGTTGCTTTGCCACTACTACTCCTCTTGTCCTGTTCTTGGTGTCCATCTACCCGTGCAACGGGCGACGGACATAATGAGTACACTGTCGTGGCAATCAGCTCGCTGAAACCAAAAGCCGCTTGCTCAGGACACAGGGGTCCGTGCCTGCTGCTTCACCATCCTTATCTACATGGTTGCATCGAAGTTGTATATATATACAATTTGATTTTTCTCACACAGGTCTCTGTTCACGTATGTACGTGCAGTGACTCCGCCCTACAACAGCACCTGGGTACCGTTGCATCTCCATCATGGCCCGTGCTCGCCTTCGTCGCCCGACGCCCCTACTACTATGCCGTCTTTGGTCGATGTGCTCCGCCAGGACCAGCTGCGTGTCGACGACATCCAGACGAGGCTGTCTGATGATGTTCGCGGGAGTCAAGCACCAGGCGGACCGGCGCCCAGCGATAGCGTCGATATGTACACGGGCAGCAATGAGCAACCCACAGCAGATGTGTCTTTCCCTAATGGTGGTCGTGGGGTATGAATTATTAGTATTTCATTCACAACCCTCATGAAAATCTACGTTTAATATCTATGACGACATATGGTCGATTTACTTGCCCCCCCCCCCCCCCCCCCCCCCCCCTGCTGCATTTAGGCTCAGGCGTCGTCCCTGCTTGCGGCGGCAAGCCGAGGAGGGCGATCAAACCTGCCGGGAGTGGTGCAGACGGTGGTGCTGGACACGGCCAGCGACGTGGCGTGGGTACAGTGCGTCCCCTGCCCCGTCCCCCAGTGCCACCCGCAGACCGACACCTTCTACGACCCAACCAAGTCGGCCTCCTACTCTGCCTTCTCCTGCAACTCCCCGACCTGCACGGGGCTCGGCACCTACGGCAACGGCTGCGTCAACAACCAGTGCCAGTACCTCGTCCGGTACCCCGACGGGTCATCGACGTCGGGAACTTACAGCTCCGACATCCTCACGCTCACCCCGACGGCCAGGTTCAACAACTTCCAGTTCGGGTGCAGCCACACCGCCCAGGGCAACTTCGACAACCAGACCGCCGGGATCATGGCGCTCGGCGGCGGCCCGGAGTCGCTGGTCTCCCAGACCGCGGCGACCCACGGCAACGTCTTCTCCTACTGCGTGCCCCCGACGACGAGCGTCAAGGGGTTCTTCGTGCTCGGCGTGCCGCACGTCGCCTCTTCAAGGTACGTGCTGACGCCTATGCTCCGGAACATCCAGGTGCCACCCACGTTCCACCGCGTGCTCCTGCGGGCCATCACCGTCTCCGGACAGCAGCTTAGCGTGCCCCCCATGGTGTTCGCGCCCGGCTCCGTGCTCGACTCCCGCACCGTCATCACACGCCTGCCGCCCACGGCGTACCAGGCGCTGCGCGCCGCGTTCAGGAGCAGGATGACCATGTACCGCGCCGCGCCTCCCAAGGGGAGCCTCGACACCTGCTACGACCTGCGAGGCGTTCCCAGCGTCAATCTGCCGACCATCGCGCTGGTGTTCGACCACAACGCCGTTGTGCAGCTGGACCCCGCCGGGGTCCTGTTCCACGACTGCCTCGCCTTCAGTACCAACGCCGACGACCGCATGCCGAGCATCCTCGGCAACGTGCAGCTGCGGACGATCGAGGTGCTCTACAACGTCCAAGGCGGCCTCGTGGGGTTCCGCCATGGCGCGTGCTGAGGGAGTGCTCAGGGCGTGCAGTGCCATGCCATGCCCATGCCCATGCATGCATGCTTGCAGCAACCTCCTATATATCTGGCGGGAGCCTAGTATATCTACTGCGGATTTAATAATGGAAATTTGGCAGTTCCTAAATATTGAACGCATCATCTCCTCTCATGATATGATGCATGTATTCGTTCTTGAGCGTCATGTGTGTAAGACGCACCAGTTTGTTCATGTTTAAGTTCTACTACAAGCTATAGCTCATACGTACAGAGATGAGCTAGTTCCTTCAATGTAATAAAAGTAAACTCAATGCACTGCATGGATGCAGTAATCGAGCTTTTGTTAAATGATGCATGAACCGATATGACTGTGGCTTTATCTGGACTTTTAGTCTACATATCTACTACATTGTCTCGCTTCTGAGATATGCTACCATAATGTGTCGTTCTTGTGGTAGGTTCCGTCTACCATAGCGATGACTTATTTTACATGAAGTTCCATGCATATTGGTAATGGAATATCGATCAGGTCGTCACAGCCGTGTTTTGGACTTTGTGTTTCTAGTCTTATATGTTAGCACGCATGAATGAATAGATTGCGTGTGGTATTTTGCAGTGTAATTTAGCCTACATGGCATGCAATAAATGACTATGACACCACGCATTTGGACTACCCTAAGCACGTACCGTAACTCATCAATCGAGTTCTACTACTGCCAACACCGGGCAGGACCTATCTACAAGCCCTGTACAAAACCTTGAAGCTAAACAACACGGAGAAGAGATGGGACTTATCTGGTGTATGTCTCAAGGTATGCATGTCTAACTCTATCTCGGAGACTACCCACAACGTGAGAAAAAAATCGATGCTGAAAAAAAAAGACAGAGACAGGGAGAGTTTGAGCACCGGGTCAAACCATTGTGCGAAGCCACGCTGAGTTACAAAAACTTCTACTCGATTAAAGTTTGCCTCGATGCTGAACAGCCTGGACAATTTTTTTACAAATCTTTTTGCACAACAGCAACACTTGAGAAAGGAAGAGAATGCTCTGACTCATTTGATTCTCCTTGTACTACCAGCATGGATGCAAATAAGGCTCAAACAAGAAAAAGCATGGATGCAAACATTGCATCTCTGGACTGGTTGTTGGCATCGACGTAACATGGCACGAGAATCTTTTCTTTGGAACCGACGACACTGTGGCCAGTCTGAGTGGTTTCTATCTTGAGCGAGCTGATCCCACATAGACCTAACACATTACAGCTGCCAAAAGTAGCGTTGATGTTTAGTGCACGCTTTCCCACTCATGGGACAATGTGTCAAAGCGGCTCATATGCAAATTAAAAGGTTAGTACGTTGTCCTGTTCGTCCTCTGACAAAGCAATTAAAAGAAAATGGAACATATACTAAAGATAAAGATAGGGAAAAGAATAAGCATTAAGCAAAGACTAGCGAGGTCACATGATGAAGAAGTGTAGCCAACCAAGCCAAAAGAATTCCTAGAGCTCTCTGTATTACACATGCATCGATCACCCTGGTGAATGCCAAGAGCTCCCAGTATCAGCCACATCAGAAAATGGTCCTGTTCTTCCTTTGACAAAGCAATTAAAAGAAAATGGAACATATACTAAAGATAAAGTATATTGGGGCTACTTACCCTGAAGCAATATACTTATATATGTAGTCCGCTCACGAGTCTCAACAATACAATTAACAATTCCACTAATTATATTCCTCCTAGCACTGCATCATATATGATTTATAGGGGCGGCTCAAGACCATTTCTGGCAATGGTTTTGCTAGCCGCCCCTACTAAACCGTTGCTAGAAATGGCCGATTTGTAATCTGTTTCTAAAAGTTCACGAAATCCGGCCAAAACAAAATATCAATTTTTTTTTAATCCGGGGAGGCCCCCACCGGTTAGCCACCCGCCCTTCGCGGCATTTTTTCACGGTATTTTTCGTGGCGCAAAAAAATAGCGAGTCGTGGCGTTTTTCGTGCGTTTCACGGCTACGGAGATTCAAACCCGCGACCTGCCCCTCATACGTATCCTCCTCTACTACTGCACCTCACACTCACTTGAATCTGTATTGGATTTTGGTTCCCCACATATTATCCTAAACTGAGTTTAAATTGATTGTTTGAGGCCCTAAACAAATTCAAATGAAAAAAGTTGTCAACTATAAAATTTTATAACTTTTCGAGATCTACAACTCTCATTTTGGTACGTTCTCCATCCGAGATCATTTACAAAATTTAAATTTCAAATTTGAGATATTCAAACGTAGTTTTCCTTGATAAGATGATTTCAAATGAAAAAATTGTCAACTACAAAGTTTTATAACTTTTTGAGATCTACAACTTTGGTTTTGGTGGTTTCTCCATCCGAGGTCATTTAAAAGAGTCAAATTTCAAATTTGAGAAATTCAACATAGTTTTTCTTAACAAAATGATCTCAAACGAAAGAGTAGCTTACCGGTGGGGGCCTCCCCGGATTAAAAAAATTCCTATTTTTAGCCATTTTTTGGCCCGGAATCGCGATTTCTGTAGCCGCCCTTAAAAATCGGATTTGTAGGGGCGGTTGACCAACCGCTCCTGCAAATCCACCATTTGTAGCAACGGTTGCCCTAGAGCCGCCCCTAAAAACCCATCGTGGCATAGTGTCAGATCAGGGCACAACGTTGGCGAGCAGCTCGTCTAGAAGAGAGGGGCAACTGCTTGTGAGATGCTGAAACTCATCACTATACATGATCTTCTTTAGATTGCACGGAGATTTGTGGAACTTGAAGCATGCCTCCTTGAGACCTTTGCAGCCATGCTGCTCTGCAAGCACCAACGTAGTCGTTGCACTGCTAGTGCTGATGCACTCACAAAGCTTGTGCTCGCATATGAGCTTCTGCCTTTGCAGGTCATACCTATCCGCCGTGACGAGCAGATGCTGAGCCATGGCAAGGGCATCACCTTTGTCCAACTTAGGAAACTCGTCCGTGTAGATGAAGTGCAGCATAGCCCGGAATACTCTTGGCTCCATGTCATCAATCTGTACGACCCTGCTGTTCCTCTCCTTCATGGGGCCGAGGAGTTCTGCCAAGAACACTGATGACCGAGCACCGAGCATAAGCCGATGCGCGGCGAACGTCTCCTCGCCGACCTGAAACGTGACGTCTGCTTCCAGTCCTTCCACCCCTGACGACAGCAGACGGCCTATGTGCTGGTTCATGTCTGACGGTGGCACCGTGACGAACTGGGAGGCGCCCTCCGTGTGGATCTCCGTGGAGACGGTGACGTCGCACCGGGCTCTGAAACAGTCGTCCTTCAGATAGTCTGATTCCTCCAGGGCCTTCCTCTCAATGAATTTTAGGTATCCCCATCCGTTGCTTGTGGAGTTGTTGAAACTGCGTATGATGCCGTCGCTTAAACAATACGACGGAACTGGTTCTCCGACATCGTCCAGTAAACTGAACGTATAGCTTGCCTCAGCAACCGTTGCATTGTTCTGATTGAGATGCAGGTAGAATTCTATCCAACCAGCGCGGTCATTGGTTACAACATCAGGGTAGTACCTGATACACCAGGGATGGCCTCCGATGACGAAGGGCCCGGATTTGACGAAATTGTCATTGCCGAGTCCCATGGTCCGGGAGTACCCGTCGATCTTGAGGACGTGCGACCCCATCGCGGCCTGGGCGACGATGGCTGAGGCGCTTTTTGCACCGCCGCTGCCAACCACGAAGCACGACATGCACGCGCCCATATGGAAGGATCAGAATATAAATTTGCAGGCCACAATTGCAATTTACAGGTGGAGGGTGAACCGAGATAATTATGGTCAAATGGCGATGGAGGCGGAAACCGAGTCGTTGGCCAATCTGAAACCGAGGAGACGAAAATAAATCAGTACAGTTCTCGTGGATCTGTCTCCGCCGTCCGATTGTTGTTGATAATCGATGAGGCAACGACTTTGCTACCCAAATGTCACCTGGACCTTTTTCCAAGAACGGAAGGGGGAATTACGTTAAAACTTGATATAGTTCATATCTCTAAATTACATATAAAAAATCTTACATAAAAAATACACAAAATTGTTGTATCAAGATTTTTCTAGTCTTCATCCTTGATGGTCACTACTACTGTGAACTTTTCCGAGGTGGGCAGAAATGATTAACCGAGGCGGGCATGGCAACTGCCTTAGTCAAAAGGTCACGGTAAATGGATCTTTCCTGAGTTGGTTGAAATACCTGCCTCGGTTAATAAAAAAAAAAAAAAAGAAGAAAAAAAAATCCATGGATAGGCACGCCGAGCCCATCCACGCGCCGCCGCCACCGTCGCTCACCGGATGTGGCCTTCCCACGCGCCGCTCAGGGAGGGAGAAGAGGGAACCACCGCCGGATCTGGCCTTCCCGTGCAGCCGGCCTTGCCCGCTTCTCGCCCACGCCGCTGCTGGAGGAGGAGAAGTGATGCCGCTGGAGGAATCCGCGGCTGCTGCTGCTCCGGATCTGGGGGCTGAGAGGCCGCCGCTACTGCTCCAAGGAGAGGGAGAGAGGCTGCTGCTGCTCCGAGGAGAGGGAGAGGCGCCACCGTAGCCGGGGAGAGGAAGAGGCACCGCCGTCCCAAGGGAGAGGGAGAGGCGCTGCTGTCACGAGGGACAGGGAGAGGTGCGGGGCTTGGGGAGAGACAGGCGGGGAGAGGGTGAGGGAGAGAGAGAAGTGTCGGCTGTTAGGAGAGGAAGAGGGAACCACGGCGTCGCACCTTCACCACCATACATCGAAGCTCAGATCTATAAGTTCCTGAAAACTCATTAAATAGTGCATTAATAGTATTAGTGAGCGTATAATTAGTAAATGTTCTGTTGTCACGTGCTAGCTCGGCATCAACGGAGAGACCCGAGCAACTGGCCACCGCTGGGGCAACCGTGTCGACCACCACCGCGACATCCTCCAAGCAACCGGTGGGTCAGACCACCAGGGCGGTGGAGCCGACAACGAGCAAGGATGCGGTCAACGTGGCGAACACGGAAGTGCCGGAGCAGGTGCCTGAGCAGGTGCCCGAGCAGGAGGCGCCTGAGCAGGTGTCGCCCGAGCAGAGTCTTCCGGGTACACTGAGTGATGGGCAAGTCCCCGAGACCAATCAGAGCGTGCCCAAGTAGACCACGGCCGCCACAAGCTCGACGCAAGGTGGTTTGCCTGACGCCGTAGCCAGGGGAAAATCAGCGGCGACGTCGTAGATCACTGGGCTAAACCAAGAGCGAAAGCAAGCCGGTGCCGAGCAGGCGGCAGAGTCTAATGACGACGTCGTCAAGGAAATCCAGGGGCACCCACAAGATGGACGTCAACATGTATACATCTACTGTGAACATGGAGACCATTACGTTTGCCATGAGGAGATTTCCATCGACGAGGAGACGGAGAGAGTGGAGCGAGCAACAAGACGACTCATCGGAGATGTACAGGTAAGCGTACTCCTTGATCACTATCGTAGACCAGTTCAAATTTGTGGTCATGCATATATGGTACTGTTTTGGCGTGCAGGGCCTCGTGAAGACTGTAAAGTACCGTAAACGGTGCTTTGACCAGATTCAAGGCATCTCCGAAGACAATAAAGAGCTGACAGCTGAAGTGGATCGGCGGCGCAAGCGGCTCGAGACCGCTGAAATGGACCAGACAGAGCTCGAGTTTCAAAGGCTCGATGCTGTCCTCTAGCTTGGTCAGAAAGAGCGAGAAATGGCAGGTAACTCATCTTAGCTGCACACCCCCAAGCACTGAAAAATATTGTTGATACGTACTTATGTGTCTCCCGGAGCTTGTTGTTGACCTGGCGGAGGAAGTCGCCGGGCTTCAAGCGGCAAACACGCGCATGGCCGAGGAGTGCGCCCAATTATCAGCAGAGAATACCCGGCTGGCAGAGGACCACGCACGGCTCCAAGACCAGTCAATGAAGATGACCGAGGAGGTGAAGACCAGAAACCAAGAGATAATCAGTAAGTGACCATTTTCCTGATCGTGGTTTCACAACTCAATGTATGTCCTTTGGCTGTTTTCTGACTAGAATGCCCCTTTGCAGCATTAAAGACCAATGCCAAGAAGCACATTGTAGAGCTGCAAAAGGATCGCGACCTCTGGAAGGATCGCTGCGCACAGATGGTGCGGGGGATCAGGCCAGTGCTCGACTTGCTCGATCTAGGACTGCAGCCGACCGAGCCTCGGGTACAGCAGCTAGGCATGATAGACAAGTGTCAGCTCGCCTGGGGTTGGCTTCAACAGTTCGTGAAGGAGGACGGAGAGTTTGCGGGCGCCCATGTGCTTAGCATGGTGCGCGCGCATTATCCCCTGATCGACTTCACGCGCTTCGCGAAGGGATACCCCAAGGAAGTCGGCATGCAGAAAGCGGGAGAGCTGCGGGACCAGTTATCGCAGCTGGCGGCGACAATAATCGGTGATATAAACCTGTGCGGAACATCAACGCCACCGTCGCAAGGAACGTCAACGACGTTTGCTCCGGGGTCTTCAAGCCAACCACCTGGGACTGCGGTCTCGACCAGCCAATCCCAGGACGGGCAATCTTTAAGCAAGGAGCAGCCGGAGCCTGCGGTCACGACCAGCCAGACTCCTGTGGCTCAGGCTCGATCAGCAGAGGCAGCACCACAGCCGTAGATAGGTGGTAATCACGAGCCAAGCCCAGCTCGAGCACCGACCTTCGAGTAGCTAGTTACCTGTAGCTGTAGAGCAGACAATAGTTTAGTTTATTGTAAACTTGTACCTCATTAGGCAAGCTTGTAATAAAGTACTATTGCAACAATGTAAGCTTGTGCTGTTTTCTGTCCAAAAAAAATGTAGTAAGCTTGTATATTGCGTTTGATAACTAAGGTAGAACGTATAAGTGTTCTAGTTTAGTTGTAACAGTTGGAAGACATGTCATCTTGTGGAATCTGTACGGCCCTAGCTAGATTTGTGGTCGGAGTGCGAGGCACGGAGCCTGTTCACACGTAAGAGCGCACAAGTCAGACCAGGGAGCGCCCGCTGACCACCCGGAGCGTAGAGAGCTGGTCCTGTGCACGCGTGGGGAGAAATCGGAGACAGTGCTGGCTCCGAGGACTCGAAAAAGAATGGTGGGCTGTCAACTGGTCTTGTATAAAATACTGATAGAGAGCAGTCTCCAGATAAACACGTTAGAGTAACCGAAAAGAAAACATATATGCTTTATTGAAATAATCAAAGTACAAGAAAGGTATATATCTTTATTTATGTGCTCCATGGGTAGAAATGCCTAAGCTTATCAATATGTCCGACCACGAAGAGACGTTCTTTGACATTCCTGTTGTAATATCTTCCTTGGTCTTTTATAGAATTGCTTGGCGCTCTGGGATCTCTAGCTGGCCGGCGGGAGTCTTGGAGGTGTCGACCAGGATTTGCTCCATGCGAATTGAGAGGTCGGTGGCCTCTGCCACCTTAAAGCTTTCCTCTTCACAAGTATAGGCAGTGTAAACATTGCCTCTAAGAGTAAGGACGCCCTGCTCGGTAGGCATTTTGAGCACCAAGTAAGAGTAGTGCGGCATAGCCATGAACTTGGTGAGCACTGGTCGACCAAGGATGGCGTGGTAAGTACCCTCGAAGTCCACGACCACGAAGTTGACGTAGCCGGTGCGGAAGTGGTTTGGATTGTCAAACTGCACAGGGAGCGTGATCTGCCCGAGAGGTATGGAGCTCTATCCAGGAAGGACGCCCCAGAACTGTGCATCGTAAGGCTTGAGATCAGCCTGAGTTAGTTTAAGGGGCAGGCAAGCTGCTGTGAAACAGGATGTCGTTAGAACTGCCATCGTCCATGAGTACCCTCTCGAACCAGACGATGTTGATGCAGGAGTCGAGGATGAGGGGAAAATGACCAGGTTCCGAAATTGCCACCCACCAGTCTGCTCGGCTGAAGGAGATTTCGTGGTGGGACCAGGCCGGGAGCCTCGGATCAGAGATGAGGTCGTCGGAGTTGACGACGTTCAAGCAGGCCCGCTTCAGCAGCTTGCGGTCGTGCTTGGACTCTAAGGACACCTTTCCACCAAAGATGGAGTGGACGGTTTTGGTGGGATTGACATATTGGTGATGAGGATTTCTATCTTGTTCGTCATCATCATCGTCATCACCGTCACGCCGTGGTCCATCGTCAATGGCCTTTGGAGCATCATCATTAGCGAGTTGCTTGGCGTAGATGTTCTTGAGGAAGCGACAGTTCTCCATGGTGTGATTGGACTTGGGATGGATCTAGCAGGGACCCTTCAAAGCTTTGTTGTAATCCTCTTGCTAGTCACGGTGACCAGCAGGCTTCTTGACCGCGTTGACCTCATGGTCGTCTTCGTAGGGGTGCTTGCCTCTATAATCACCGCGGTTATGGGGCCACCTATCACGATTATCTCGGTTGTTGTTGTTGCGCTGGTCGCGACGTTCGCGGTTGTTGTTCCTACCACGGTCATCGGGTTTATCATCCCGGTGCGGTGGGTGCTCGGGGCGTGATGGCCCACCCATGTCTTCCTTAATGATCTTCTTGGCGTCATCGGCATCCGCGTAGTTCTTAGCAGTAGCGAGGAGCTCGGAGACCGTAGATGGCCGTTTTCGGAGCAGCTTGCTTCTGAGGGCATCGTGGTGCCGAAGGCCTTTGATGAAAGCCGAGACTGCTTCGTCATGAGAGATTCTTGGGATCTTGAGACGCATATCCGAGAAGCATTGGATGTAGTCGCGCAGCGGTTCACCTGCTCGGTCACGTATGCGCTCAAGGTCATACTTATTGCCCGGCTGGTCACATGTGGCGATGAAATTGTCGATGAAGGCTTGCCGAAGGCCCGACCAGCCGTCGAACAAGTTCTCCGGGAGGCTGAGAAGCCATTGATGACCTGCCTAATCAAGAACAACTGGGAGATAGTTAGCCATTACATGCTCATCACCTGCAGCAGACCCGACAGTGATTTCGTAGAGCGTGATCTAGCTTTCAGGGTTCTCCTTGCCGTCATATTTTCTGAGCTTCTCAAGCTTGAAATTCCTTGGCCAGACGACTTCTCGGAGATGAGGAGTAAACTGTTTGAGGCCCGAGGGCCGTGTTCGGTGTCATACTAGACACGGCGCACATTCTCATGGGCCCGGCGGTCATTAGCACGACTAGTGATGTGACTGCGGACGTCACGAGGAGGAAGACGGTGATGGAGATCGCGAGGAGGGTTCTGTTCGACCTCCTGATCCCGATTGCCGCAACGATTGTGGTGGTTGTCACGACGACCTCGACCACCTTCTTGTCCGCCCTCGTCGTTGCCGCCACCACCACCTCCACGTGGGGGATTGAGTGGGGGCTGATCGTCGCGATGTTGGAGACTTGGATGTTCTAAAGCGCGGGAACGATGACTCCGACTAGAGATGTGACGGATGTGCCTGTAGCAGCTCGAGCTCGCTGGGCGAGCTCGACAGTTTGGCCCATGGCAGCAGTCAGATATGCTTTGATATTTTTGTGAACCGCGTGGTTCTCTGGCGTGTCTGGTAATCGGTCCAAGTTGGCCATGGCAACGGCCACGTTGGCACTTGGGGTCCTGAAAACTTGCCTATCGCCTACTCTGTCAAAGGCGTCAGCCAGATCTCGAGGTCGGGGTCCCGTGTGACGTGCTTCTTCTTCTTTAGCCTCCAGGCGGTGGCATTCGGCGCGGTCGGTGTTACGCTGTTCGTGAAGCTGCCGTTGCTAGTCAGTTTCTCCCATGACTGCGGGCTCATCATTGCTGACGTTGAGCACTATGTCACCATGTCTCGGTGGGAACCGTGGAATCTAGGGGAAACCCAGAGGGTATGATAGTGGATCCAGATCATATTCATCGTCTTCGAGGTGTTTAGCCTCGGTGTGGACGGAGTGTGTAGATCCAGTTCGGGCTCGCCATCCTCGGGCAGTGTATAAACCGAGCCTTCTTGATGCTCCCGGATACCGACCATGTTGACGGCATTGCCTGGTGATGGTCGAGGTAGATCCAAGAAGCACAAATCTGAAACATGGTCGCGCTCTGTGGGACCCATGAACAGATGAGGTGTACGATACGCATACTCGGAAGCAGCATTTTTCAGGCCATGTGGGAGGGCCTGGCAATCCTCTGTCGGGACTTGGTACTCAGAGAGCCTGAGGCCGGGTGTAGGAACCAGGAGAAGGCATACTGTACGTCCTTTAGGAGTAGGAGTAACCACTAGATCTGTATCAAGCCGTGTTGGATGGCAAGCCCGAACTGGTCGGGTAGATCTGTTGTGGTGAAGTAGTACTTGCTCGGTAGATTGATTTTGAATTGAATCTACTAAAGTCAGGGTTTGCGAGAGCTTGTGGCTAATCTGGTCGATAGCTTTGATTAGGTCGGTGTTGTCGATCATCCTTCCTTTGTAGCGGGGGAGTGGTCGACGAGTTGTCGGCGTGGTCGGAGACGTTGCTGGGGTGGTCGGAGCCAAAGCCAGCATGGTCGAAATCGTAGCCGATGAAGACGTGGTCAACGCAGATCAGATCTGTGCCTCCTCCGTGGCAGTGGCGGTGAAGCTGTTGACGCCGGTGGTCCAGGTGATCTGGCCGACGGTGAACGTGAGACCGTCCGCCACGGCCACGAAGTCGGGGATGATGACCATCTTGCTCGCCTAGGAAGCTGTATGCACACCCCCTACCTGGCGCGCCACTGTCGACGAAACCTGGTCGGCAGTCTACCAAGGGGTATGCCCAAGGTAGTGATTTGTCGGTAGACAAGTGTGCAAGCTACGAACTAGATGGTGACGCAAGACACAACAAGGTTTTATCTAGGTTAGACCGCCGTGAGGGCGTAATACCTACGTCCTGCGTCTGATTTGTATTGCTGTGTATAATGAGATGTGTTTTGAGGGAGTCCCCTGCCCGTCTTATATAGTCCGGAGGGTAGGGTTACAAATCTGGAAACTAATCCTAGTCGGTTACAATTGCCATAGCTGGCCGGATAAGGATTCCTATTCTAACCGACCAGGATCTTGCTTGATCTCCAAGTTTGCTTTCCTTCCTTGCGTGGGACGCCGAGCAGATCGACTGGGCCACGCGTCATCTTCTGGTGGGCTGGGCCCTCTGATCTGGGCCAGCCCAAGTCTTGCCGTAAGGGTATAGGGGTTAATACCCTCCACAGCCTCACTAACCGAACCAGGCCATTTTAAGAGGCCCACCTCTAAAAATTCAGCCTGGGCACATTGAGACCGAAAACCGATCCCCGAACCGAACCGAAAAGTCGGTTTTTTAGTTCGGTTTCGGTTTTTGATCCAGGCAACTTCGGTGTTCGGCTACGGCGTCAGTTTCTATCTCGAAAGGAACCGAACAACCGCAGAACCGAAGTCAGCAACAAATCTCTACGATCTCCACTTCCCCAATCCTTCGATGGATGATTCAGCCCATCAAGGCCTCTCCCACTCGCAGTCTGTCTCCCATCTGACTCCCTCTCCTCTCCCCTTCTCCGTCTCCCATCCGACTCCCTCTCCCACCCGATTCCCCATGCAAAACCCTAATAAATCCAAGCGGCGGCGGCGCGACTGGGAGGCGGTCTGGTGGAGCGCGGAAGCTGCGGCGGGCGAGCAGCGGCGGCGCGGGCACGGCAGGAGGTGAGCTACGGCGGCGCGGGCATGGCATGAGGCGAGCTGCGGCGCGGGCGCGGCAGGAGGCGAGCTGCGGCGACGCAGGCGTGGGTGCGGCAAAGAGGTGAGGCGAGCTAGGCTCGGTGGCTGCACAGCGCGGTTACTCCATGGCACGACGGCAGTGGCGCGTCGCGGATGCGAGCAGGCGGTGGCGGCGGTGCTGCACAAGTGGAAGGTGGCAGCGGCGGCGGCGCATCTACTCTTCAAGGCGAAGTTGCGCGCGTTGCAGATGTGAGCGACTACCCAGCCCCACGCCGCGCGATGAGTTCCTACGCAGGTACGACATAGGGCAGGCAAATCTCGGTTGAAACCGAACACCGAACCGATTCAACCGAAACCGAAATCGTCGGTTTCTCCTTTTCTGTGCAACCGATTAGTTGTAGCATTTCCCAAAACCGAAGTTCTCGCCAACCAAATAACCGAACCGAATCGTCGGTTTAAACCGATTGCCTAGGCTGACTGAAAATAGCTGGATTTTCCCAAGCAGGCACCTTATAAGGCCTGCCTCCATTAATAGACGTAAATCGATTTTGCGAGGTGGTTACAATGAGACCACCTCGGTTAATAAAAACGACCGCCTTGGTTAATCCTAGGCATTAATCCAGGCCGTGGGATTTTGCAAAGGCCTCAGTTGAAGTAGTGGGTTTTTCTCGATGTAGCCGATGCAGTACATGAACAGAACAAACACCGAAGCCACAGTGCAGTTCTTATACTGAATCCAACAATTACAGCCCCAAAATGTTGAACATATCACAGGATCCAACATTTTGGAACTACTCCAAAATGCATATAAATTGACACTACAAGAAATGTGTCATCTTATGACGATTATGGCATGACATCTTATCAAAAGGTCACTAAATCGATCAGTCTATGACATTTGTTTCGGAGCCTGCTCAACTTGGTGACATTAATAAATATACGTCATAAAAAATGTCTTAAGCTAGTAGAATGGTATATTGTGACAACAGTTGCCATGTCATAACGATCAATATGTTAATATCATAAATTTATGATAAGGATAGTGTGTCACAAAATATTTTATGAATTTTTTTAAACATTTTATTATCCAACGTGACATATGGATCCACTTGGCAAGACGGGTCCTACTGCCACCTAATCGAGTGGATCCTATATTTTTTTTCTTTTTTCGTTATGTATGTATCCAGCCCAACTACTAGTTTTTTTTTTATTTTTCTGCCTGTACTAAGCCCAGCAGCTTCCGCCGGTCCATCGGAAATGAGCTACGCGAAAAGTCGCACAAAAAACGGAAGATTGTTGCTGCGAGGAATCAAAGCAGGGCCTCTCAGGCCACAAGCAGCAGCCGCAACCGCCGAACTACAATGGTTCTTGTATTAGGCAGTGTAGTTTATTTCTTCTTACACAAATATTTTGCTCTAGTCGCAGAAAGTCGCAGCACAAAAACACATCTTGCACGAGAGGGCCTACCCAACATGCGCGGGCATAGCAGGTCCAGTGACGTGGCCCAAGGCAGGCGCACGGGCGGAAATCTTAAAGCAGGCCCAGTGACGTGGCCCAAGGCAAGCGCACGGGCGAAAATTATAACCAAAAAAATCCTGCGAGCCGTGAGTTCGAACCTAGATGCATCTGATCTGATTTACAGGCGGAAGTTCTACCACTGAGCTATACGTGCTCTTAATTTAAACGTTGTGGTGAGTGCTATATATTTTATAATTATTTGGAAATTCAATTTGTGCATTAGCCTATGCATAACTTTGAGAAAATGATGGTGTATAATTTTTTCAAAAATGGTTTTAACAAAGCGGTGATATAGTCACCATCACGTTTCATTTCTTTTGTACTTCATTTGCCCTTATATTATACAATTTTGTAACCGTAGTCTATGTCAGGGACGAAGCCAGCGCCCGGGCAAGGGGGGCTCGAGCCCCCCCTACGGCTGTGGAGTACGTGAAGCCCCCCTGGAGCCCCACCTATGGTTGCCAAGTGCTGTATTTAGACAAAAGGTTGTAGATCAAATACAATGCATGCTGATTCCTTACTATTCCTGTTAGGATTAGTTAACTTATTTATAAGTGCTAAGATGGATAGTCAAGCATTGATCAGCATGTTTTCACCGTCACGCGTCGTCTATAAGTTTCGTAATTTGGTATTTCATGATCTATTTTTTGATCTTCGTCGATGTTTCAATATAAAACTACTTCAAATTATTATATTTGTTTATTGTAAGGAGTCATAGTGAGATTATGTTGTTGTAGCTGCACTTTTGTTCAGCCCCCCCTAAAATTTTTCTTGGCTTCGTCCCTGGTCTATGTGGTAGAGTTGAGTTGAGAATTAATTTTTAATGTCTATTTTTTGGAATTCATTTGGCATTGAGTGTTCAGCCCAACTGTCCTACGAAAAAGAAAAGAAAAAAATAAAAGCAAACGCTCCCTAATATAAGAGGACCGAGAAAAGGAAAACAAAAAAAAAAAAGCGACCGTCCAGTCGAACGAAAAAAGTCAAAGAAAATAAAAACGAACGTTTCCTAATCCAAACGGATGAAAATATGGGCCGCGTGTGATACATGCAAGCAGCCTGGTCATTGGCCGCTGAACTAGCCACGTCCCTGTGTTTTCCCAGCTCCGCCGACAAAGTGGGCCCCTAGTGGCACGTTCCAACCTGCGACAGGTCGGTCAAACAAGCAGCCTGCACACGATTACCCGAGCGCGGGAACGCGAACAACCCCAGGCGGCGCCCGAGATTCCAATTTTCACGTCCGGCTCTGTGGCTCTCAGCGTTCCTTCAAACAGAATACTGATGGATCTGTGCACCTTAGGATTAGATGGATTGTATCGTAGGCCGAATGATTTGATTTTTTTATGCTCCTCTAGTTAGTTTGGCAGTAGGATAGGGGTAAATAGAAAGTTAGAACTATGGAGGCATACGTTAAAATCGAAAGGGTTCAGTAGGACTAAGACCGAGTACATAAGGTGCGATTTCAGCGTGACTGGGCATGAGGAGGGAGACGTTAGCCTCGATGGGCAAGTGGTGGCCAAGAAGGATACTTTTCGGTATTTAGGATCGATGTTATAAAAGGATGGCGACATTGATGAAGATGTTAGGCATAGAATTTCAGCTGGCTAGTTGAAATGGCGTCAAGCTTCTGACGTCCTCTGTGACAAAAGGGTGCCTCCGAAGCTGAAAGGTAAGTTCTATAGGACGGCGATTCGTCCGGCGATGTTTTACGGTGCTGAGTGTTGGCCTACAAAAAGGCGACATGTCCAGCAATTGAGTGTAGCAGAAATGCGTATGTCGTGTTGGTATTGTGGGCACACAAGGAGAGATAGAGTCCGGAACGACGATATTCGAGATAGGGTTGGGGTGGCACCAATTGAGGAGAAATTGATTCAACATCGGTTGAGATGGTTTGGACATGTCCAACGGAGGCCTCCTGAGGCGGCGGTGCGTAGTGGGGTTGTAAAGCGGGCCGATAATGTAAAGAGCGGTAGAGGTCGACCTAAACTGACTTAGGACGAGTCCGTTAAGAGAGACATTAAGGAGTGGAATATCGCCAAAGATTTAGCTATGGATAGGAGCACTTGAAGATTAGTAAACGTGTCTGAACCGTAACTTCTTTCTGTCTTGTGCACTTTATGTCCCTTTACGTGTCTCCCTGTTTCTTGTCTCTTTTGGGTTTCATCTCTAGCCTACCTTAATTTGCTTGGGACAAAAGACTTTGTTGATGTTGATGTGGTGTCTAGTTAGTTTGGATTTTTTTTTTAAAAAAAAAGTAGTTATAGACAACTTTACCGGTCATGCATTTTGGTTTGATACTAGATCTTTTTTTTAAAAAAAGTAGTTATAGACAACTTTACCGGTCATGCATTTTGGTCTGATACTAGCTTTGAAGTTCCACTCTATGTGTTTTTTCTACAGCATCTCAAAGTTACTCCAGGATTTGTACTTTTGTACTTCCTCATGAAGTTGAGCAAAATTATCCACTCTTGCCGCTGCCAGCCGGTCAACGCGCCGGGCGCACGAGAAGAGCATGGCGAGGTCGGTGTAGTCGAAGGCCGATGCCTAAGTCGTCCAGTGGCCTATGACCACGCATTGGCCACTGCGCGTCAGGACTAGGCTGCATGCGAGGAACAGGTCGAACAGCAACACGGGCAGTGTTGGGCCCACGATCTCGCCCTCGCGCGTACCCTCTTCTGCTACTTCATCTACATTGAATTTGGTTTCCCACGTATTATACAAAATCGAGCATAGATTGATTGTTTGAGATCCTAAACTATTCTAATTAAAAAAGTTGTGAACTACAAAGTTTTATAACTTTTTGAGATCTAAAACTTTCATTCTGATAGTTTCTCCGTTTGAGGTCATTTACAAAATTTGAATTTTAAATTTGAGAAATTCAAACGTAGTTTTCCATAACAAGATGATTTCAAATGAAAAAGTTTTCAACAACAAAGCTTCATAACTTTTCAAGATCTACAACTTTTGTTTTTGCTGTTTGTCCATCCGAGGTCGTTTAAAAAATTCAAATTTCAAATTTTTAGAAATTCAAACATAGTTTACCTTGACAAGACGATTTAAAATAAAAAGTTGTCAACTATAAAGTTTCATAACATTTTGAAATCTACAACTTTCATGTTGGTAGTTTCTCCATCTAAGATCGTTTATAAAATTTGAATTTTAAATTTGATAAATTCAAACGTAGTTAACGTTGACAAGAAGATTTCAAATGAAAAAGTTGTCAAGTACAAAGTTTTATAACTTTTCGAGATCTCCAACTTTTATTTTGGTTATTTGGTCATTTAATCATCCGACATAGTGGTGGTAATATTATTTACAAATTTTACATATCTCTCGTACAGTTTATGGACCTATAAGAGACATGTACATTTTGTGAAAAATGTTACTACCACTTTATCGGATGAAGAAATGATCAAAATAAAAGTCGTAGATCTTGATGAGTTCTACAACTTTTATATTCATGATTTTTTCAGCTAAAATCATTTAATGTTTCAAAATGACATTTGAAGTAGTTATTTTTTGAAATTCAAAATTCAAATAGATAAAACATACGCCCTGTTTAGTTGCCAAAAAATTTTGCAAAATTTTTTAGATTCCCTGTCACATCGAATCTTTGACATATGCATGAAGCATTAAATATAGATAAAAAATAAAACTAATTACATAGTTTAGACGAAATTCACGAGACGAATCTTTTAAGCCTAGTTAGTCCATGATTGGATAATATCTGTCCAATAACAACGAAATTGCTACGGTAACGTTTTCCAAAATTTTTCTGAAACTAAACAGGGCCATAGTCACATGAAAAGATGGACAAAATGATAGCGGTAAGAACACAATAAATTGATAGAGCATGATTTTTAAGATTTTTAGGAAAAATTTTTCAAATTTGAAGTTAGTTAAAGGGAGAAAGATTAGTTAAGTTTTAGCAACAGATTAAAAAGAGAAAAAAGAGTTCTTCAACAATTTAAAAATTAAATTTCAAATAGCATTTTGAAGTAGTAAATGATTTCGAATTAAAAAGTTGTAAACAACAAAGTTTCATAACTTTTCAAGATCTATAACTATTATTTTAATCATTTCTCCATCCGAGATCATTTGAAAATATCCAAATTTTAGTACTTAATTACATGCGCTGGCTGCTGGCCAAGCAAAAATGCTATACGATGCGCCGACGCTATACGTAGATGTATTCCAATCAGAAAAAAGAAGGAAAAAAAAATTTCAGCCCATTTTTGGGCAGCCCAAAAGCCCAACACCATCATCCGGCTCAGTCCATAATTTCTTAGCCATTCGATTCAGGATCGGACGGCCTACGATGTGCTGACGCTATTTAAATACTCGGAAGCTGCCATCTGTTACGAAACCCTAGCCACAATTCTCTCCACAGTTCTCTCTCGTCTCCTCTTCTCCCTTCCCCAGATCCAACCTAGCCGCCGCCACCACCTCTCCTCCAGGCTGCGGCGTCCCTGACCTTGGCAGCGCCGTCATCGGTGGCCTCATCTGTGCTCTGCGTGGTCTGCATCAAGGCCGAGCACACAGGGGCGACCCCCGACTTCAACATCGTCGTCCCTCACTGAGGTGCATGAGCACCCGAGACCTTCGACCTTGAGTTGCACGCAAATGTCAAAAGTTATCATTAAAGACACTCAGCTTTTGATATTTGGTTTTTTGTAAACTTGGTGTCAAAAATGGTGACCTATGACATATTTTCTATGTATTATGACATAAATATGGCACAATTCTTGTAGTGTGATAAAGAAAACAACTTTGCATCGTTAGGTATAACATATGTTGTAGATTAATTCATCACCTCCAACTATAGCTTGCCAATTGCCCAGCCTAGGCAAGGCAAGCCTCGCTAGCTGTCGTGCCTGTGCCGGTGTGGCCTAGGAACGGCATGGCCCGATGGCCATCCGGCCGGTGCCGGCTTGTCCCGTTGAGGGGGGTCATGCCTAGGCGCTCCTTCAGTACGCCGTGCCTAACTAGCCTCGCCCGATTAGTAGAGGCCTACGATGAAGGCCCATCTCAGTAGTCACATGCACCCCACATATATAAACATACCAAAACAATAATTCAATGTCTCCGACTCCTGGCTATTGTAGCCCTCTACATTTTCTCCGCCCCACGATTGAATCTGTCCTTCAACTCCCAGCCTCCTTCGCTCCGCAGCTCCCCGGCCTCCGCACGACGTCTTTTTCCACTGCACATCTGGCAACTCTCTTCCATGCTCAACTCCAATGCCGACACCCCTCCAATCCCTTCTCCATTAGCGCTGGCGGCGGCGCCCCTAAGTCGGATGTTAGGCATGCGGCCTTGGTCATTGCAGTGCCGCAGGTGACACCTTCTCCACCACCACAGGTGGCCTCGGCCTCAGTCCGCTTGGATGGTGGTTTGCGGGTTGAAAGGGGCAGCCCCTATGCTGTTGGGTCATGCCTTCAGTAGGCTCGGGCTGTGTCAAGATGTGCCCCCATTTGGCCATCTATACCTCCATCCTTTGACTCATCATGATGGATGTTGATTTCCATTCACGACGTTCAAAAATCAGATCTATGACCTAGAGATACTGCCCTCATGGGGTGTGTCCAGTAGCACCCCTCCCCCTTATAGATGAAAAAAGTTTGAACAACAAACTTTTAGAGATTGTCAAACACTAGAACTTTGGTACAGGATGTGTCTCCATCTGAGATTGTTTAAAAAATTCAAAATTTTAAATCTCAAAATATGTGAATTTAGAAAATATTTAATTTAGACTCTATAGAACTTGAAATAAAAAACGTCCAAACTACCAAGTTGTAGATCAGGTCAGCAACTATAAATTTAGTATTAACCATGTGAATATTCAAGGTCGTTTGGAAATTTCAAATTTTGAATTTTAAAATCTAAGAAATTAAAACACATATTTTACCCTATAAACAACTTCTAATAAAGAAAATATTCATCTATAATGTTATATATTGTGTTGAGGACTAGAACTTTGATATATACCATGTCAATATCTGAGGGTTTTTTTAAAAAAATTTGAAATTTTAACCTTCAAAATCTATGAACTTAAAACAATATTTCCAAACACTAAACAGATTCAAATAAAAACCTTCTAAACTATAAAGATGTAGATCGCATAGAGAGCTACAAGTTTGATATAAAGTTCATCATCATCAGACATCGTAAGTGATTAACAAACAGGGCGTCATCTCGTAGAGACTATGAATGAAAACTAAAAACGTACGCACGTCCCAATGCGAAGACGTCATGGACATGTAGCAACCTTGGCAAGCAGCTCCTTCATAAGAGATGGGCATGTAGTCATTAGATGATCAAAGCCCTCGGTTGCCATGACTGTCTTCAGATGGCTAGGCCACTTCAGAAACTCAAAACATGCCTTCTTGAGCCCAAGGCAACCATGCCGATCAGCGAGAACCAGTGTAGTCGCAACAGTGCTGGTGTCGATGCACTCGCAGAGCTTGTCCTCACAAATCAGTTTGAGCCTCTCTAGATCATATCTGTCTGAAGCTACAAGTAAATGCTGAGTAATCACAAACGCACCTTCCTCGTCAATGTCAGGCATGGTGTCAGTGTAGATGAAGTGGAGCATAGCCTTGAACACCCTTGCTTCCATGTCTTGGATCTGTATACAGTTCATGGCCTTCTCCTTCATAGAGCCAAAGAGCTCCGCCATGAACACCGATGACCTTGCAGCTAGGGATGAAAACGGAACAGAAATATTCCGAATTGACCGTTTTCGTTTTCTATATTATAAACCGTTTTTTAACATGAAAAATTGTCGGTTTTAATTGATTTCACAACCATTTTTAATCATTTTTTATACTTTTTGATTGCTAAATGTAGAAATATCCCGAACCGACCGTTTTCGTTTTTCTATATCGTAAGTCCGTTTTCGACCGTTTCCGACCGTTTTCATCCTTACTTGCAGCTAGCACGCACCTTTTTTTGTTTTTTTGAAAGGCAACCGGCGAAAAATTGTTAGACATGTATATTAAAAGAGAAGTAACGTACAACAAAATAAAACAACAGCCAGCACGCACCTGTGTGCAGCAAACTTCTCTCCGGCAACTGCAAATGTTACGTCAGCCCCCACTGCGCCCGAGAGGAGGCAGCCAAAATGTTGGTGCATGTTGGACGGCGGCACGACGACACACTGTGTGGTGGCCTCTGTGCGGATGTCCATTGAGACGGTGACATCGCACCTTACCTTGAGGCAATCATCTTTCAGATAAGACGATTCCTCCAGGGCCTTTCTTGCAACGAATTTGGGTAGACCCCAGGATCGGTTTCTGGAGGAGTAGGTAGCCATAGAGGATTCCTCGCTGAACGTCGGCACTGGTTCACCAATGTCGTCGAGAACACTGAATATGAATCGAGCTTTGACGTCCACAGCATCGGTATAATCATGCTGCAGATAGATAGATATCCAATCGGCATTGTCTAAACCTTCACCATCAGGGTAGTACCTGATATACCAGCGATGGCCACCCACGCTAAATGTGCTGGATTTGATGAATTTGCCATTGCCGAGCCCCTTGGTCAGGGAGTACCCTTTGATCTGGAGCACGTGCGACCCAGTCACAGCCTCCGCCACGATAGCCGACGTGGTCACTGCCTCGCCGTAGCTGCTGCGGTCGGCAGACTCTGCCGTGCTAGACATATCAGGGAAGAATGAGCACAGTGCGAGGCTACTATAGCTAGTTCTATATGCTGGAGAAGTACGCAGAATGAAGGAGGAGGATTCTGCGTCAAGTTTGTGGCCGCGATGAAAAATGGAGGAAAGATGAGAAGCTTTTATCGTGCGCAATCTCACAGCTCATCACGAGGTAAACGAGCGGTCAAAGGCTGCGTGGCACCGCGACCACCGAGGAGACGCGAGCTGCATCATGATGACTTTACCGTTTACGAGGGGCCACTGGCCACGGGAAAACTAATTTCCGGCGGTATTAACTTCAGGGGTGATCGAGGCGACGCCAGAATAATATCAGGCCCCGCGCATGAAAACCGGTGGAGCTGAAGACGAGAAGCATACCCATGGGTTCACACCTTGAATAAACCTAATGTACAGTCCCATGTGTGTATCCATAAAACAACAATTCTACCGAATCTTAGTGATGGGAAACAGAATGGATTCCATGGAATTGGATCCGGATATCATTTGTTGTCACATTCTAATCCAAATATGGATACGGACATTTTCGGTATGAGTACAGAACGGATGTCTTAGATTGGGTTTCTATTTGGTATTTTACTCAATTCAATTCAAAGTACATATATCGTTAAATTCAACATACATGAATAGAATTTTACTACTAAGTTCGTCAAAAACCAAAGTGAAATAAAATTAAAGTATTCTTTTAAAAACCTCCAATCTCTAAGTGAACTAAATTACAATAGATAATATTTAATAAATTAATATTTCAACTAAACAAATTCAAATTAGGATGGTAGGCAATAAGTAGCCATTTTGCTTTATCAATGTTTTTATAATTACAAAATTCTTTACACAAATAAACAATACACTATGTGAGTATGTAACATAGACAAGGAAAACTAAATAATATAATTATCAGTAAATATTAATAATTAAATATATCAATTATTCAATCGTTATTCATATAATAGTTATGATGAAATCATAAATTATATATATTATAATAAATAACATACATCTGTAAATAGATAAATTAAAGTAGTAAAATAATTTACTACAACAGATATATTAGGTTTAAAATAAATTAGAAAAATACTAAAATCTTGCCGAGCGTGCCACGATGGTTTTCGATCGGGGGTTGAATCCTATAGAGCGTGTGGCGTCCACGCTTCCATTGTAGCTGCCAGATTCTGGCTTGCCCTTGGGTGCACTCTGACGATGTTGCCTTCTCAGGGAGTATCGTGCTGTTGACGTCACGGCCTCGGTGCAGCGCTTAGCTTCAGGAGTGCGGTACGAACGGTACATAGACGTTGGTGTTCTCGGTGACCAATGTGTCAAAGTCACCTAGGAGGTGTTCGTGAGCTTGCTCGCTAGACTTAGCATTGATATCCATCAATTTCATTGCCACCCTAGCTAACAGGTGTTCATGGTCACTAAACCCCATGCTTGACCATCAGCATGCTATCAAAGTGAAGGTAAATCAACATTACATGTAGCAATGCAAATAGTGTCTATATTTGATCTAATTCCACTTGTACATGGAAAATATTTTAATGCAGGAAAATTTGGCTAAAATTCATCAAAATTCAAACCCAGCAGGCAAGTGGGCGTGGCAAGGGGCCATGGCCCACTTGGTGTGATCAACCGACCCCACTAGGCATCGCCTGACGCCCCACCTTCCCCTGCCGCATCACTGATCCGTGCCAAAGTGAGAACATACACCTTGGAGCTTAATCAACCATTGATCCAACATCGGTTACGTCAAAGGGCCTTGGTGGAGCTTCACTTGGTAGAGCTGCCGGGACCCCTGCTCTCGCCGTAGCTCCGCCGGAGGTGCGGGTCCTCGACTAGATCCACCGGCCACCATCGCGAAGGAGACAGAGCCAGGGAGAAGCTTGAGGGAGGCGCATTTGGCCCCGTAGCGCGCCCCACCGCCAGTCCGCATCACGAAGGAGAGGGAGGAGCTCGAGGGAGGCGCATCTGACCCTACCGCCACATTCGGCCCCGTCGCGAGCCCTGTTGTCGCATCTAGCCCCACATCCTTGCCACCATCGCGAAGGAGAGGGAGGCTGCCACCACGCGCGCTCGCCCTAGCGTGCCAGCTATGAGGGAGAGGTAGTGGGCGATATCATGAGTGAGGGAGGAGTGGTGGCTGAGACATGTGGAGTGAGGAAGACGGAGCCGGTTGAGAGAGATGAGTGCTCAAACCCTAATTTTCGGTATTTATATGTGAACATTGCTATTGGGCGTTCTGGGGCTTGTCTTTTTTCCAAGGCGGGCCACATAAGAGGATCGCCTTCGAGGTGGACCTATTAAGAGGCCCGCCTCTATTCATGGATTTACTGAGGCGGTCGCGTTTTTAGCGCCTCCGAAAATGGACTGACCACCTCCAAAATTCGCTGCATATTTTAGGAAACGCCAAGACATTGTGCCCGCCTCGGAAAATCACAGGGCCCTGCACGCAAATTCATTTTTGTGGTAGTGGATAAAGCTCAAGAGGAGAGGCACTAGTAGTGTAGTCCACTTCATAGTAGCTAGGCAAGTAGTCGGAGATAGAGATAGAGTAAGACCTCTTCTGGGAGTCTAGAAGAATCTTCTAGTTTGGTATAGCTCTTTTGTACCTTTCCTCTTTTATGTAATTATTACTTTAATTGGAATAAATTTCTACTTTGCTCAACTACTTCATTCAAGTTTACTTACATAGCTAAGTGTTCTTTGGAGCTTTGTTATAAGCTTAGTTTACTTATGTTATTTACCTTGTTAGAGTAGTTTACCTTGCAATGGCTCCACCGTCTGGTTAGGATACTTTAACCTCATTTCATCGGAGCTCGGATTAAAGTAGTGAGTTCATAGATTAAGCGTGGTGCTTAGGACATAACTTGTTTGTGGACACAACTAGGCCTCCGAATAGTTAGTAGTAGGTGGCAGGTGGTGATAGCTCTGTCCATCCTCTATAGCGTGTTTGGTTTGCTGCATATGGGGCTGGCCTAGCTAGGATAGTGCAGGCGCCGACTGTTTGGATGCATGGAAGTGTCTTTTAGCCTAGCTCCCGCCACCCAAGGCCCTTTAGCCAGGCCTGGCAGAAACACAGGTGGTGACCGTTTCCCCTTGGCCAGGCTACGTCTAGTGCCTGTTCCCGCTCCACTCACCTCCCGTTGCCCGTAACCATCCAGGAGACGCGGCAATAGACGAGGCGCGGTGGCGAGGAGCATCACTAGGACGCAGACGCGCAGGGCATCGTCGATAGCTATCTCGTCCATGGCGAGGAGGTAGGGCATGGCGACAACACGGACGCGTTGGCCATGGTGAGGAGGCAGCGGAGGAGTAGGAGGTGGAGGAGGACGAGCAGGAGGCATCCCTGGCAATGGCGAGGAGCCAGTGGAGGAGACGCATCCACATCCCCGGCCATGGCGAGGAGGAGCAGGAGGCATCCGTGTCCCCGACCATGGCGAGGACGAGGAGTCAGCATCTCCATGGTCTCCGAGGTGTTTTCCCTACGTGCCCACCACCTGTTTGACATAATGCCTGAGAGGAGGTAGACTTACCAGTTCATCGAAGAGGTGACTGCTCTATGCCCATTTCACAACAAACCAAACACGAACTCGTCCTGGCCCGGCTCAGGAGGGCACGCAACCAAACAAACGCCTCTTGGCTCCCTGGAAACAGGCCAACAGTGCTTAGGCTAGGATTCTTGGCAAGGCTACGATGGAGCCAACATACCAAACATGCCTTATATTCCACCATGATAGACCTAGTTCTTAAATCGTAGGGATCATGGCAATTAATCTGACTAATCCCTTCTGGGTTAGTAGCCTTTTTCCTGTGAATGGTGTCCACGTTCATCATGTGGACCAAACAAGGAAGGAGGGATTCCTTTTCTCTTTACTTGATCATGCATTTCAGTGCAATCAACGAATTGAAGGAGGTGATCGAAAAAATAATTATTGCGTGGAAATACTGAGATTCTAGGAATTGTTTAAAAAAAGGACAGACCCAGTGCCAGAGGGTCCCACACGAGTGGGGTCAAGCAAAGGGAATAACCGAACCAAAGTCTTACCGTCGTAGAAATTCTGCAGAGAGACGGCTTCGAACCCAGGACCTGATGATTCAATGAATTGTTTATTTATATAATTTAATTATTCATTTTTCAAAATCTGAAATATGAAGGGTTATGATTTTTTATGATTTTATCGCATAAAAGGTGACCGGAGTGCCGCAGCAAGTGCCAGACAGTTAAGACTCGCAATGACGATGGGAGAACTGAACTAGTCAGTTGTATAAGATTTTGGGCTTAAGTGATGAGAGGATGGGATATAAAAGCAGGCTGTTAAGGACAATGCAAACGTGGCAAAAAGGTGTGTGGCTAAACAGGAGAATGATTCTGTAGGTCTGAGCAATCCGGTGTATGATGCCTTACCAAAACAGATAGTGATTAGTTATGATTAAGGACCATCTAAAATGGACATTGGCACTAGCTACCCATCAATGAATGAATTCAGCATGTTGGCTCTAGGGCAGCCATAAATGAGGAATCTGAGCTAGTTATAGAGTTATGAAAAACGAAGATATTTAGAGGGCCTGCTGCAATGCTACCAGGAACATGATTCACTACAGGAAACTGGCTCTTTGCCGACTGCAATTTTCTTTGCCAACTGTTTTTTTCGACACTCGGCAAAGAGGTCCCTTTGCCAACTAGAATTTCCTGCAGTCGGCAAAGCAGGATTTGCCGACTGCCTGGCTTTGCCGACTGCCAGGCAGTTGGCAAAGAATTGCAGTCGGCAAAGGCAGACCATGGTTGACGCCATCCACACCGTCACCTTTGCCGACTGCCACTCCGTCAGCAGTCGGCAAAGTTGCAGGCAGTCGGCAAAGGCTCTTTGCCAACTGCCACTGATGGCAGTCGGCAAAGAATTAATTTTTTTTTCGATTTTCGATCCCAGTTTTTTTTGTGTTGCCTTGCTACAGTAAGTACATGATATATTCCAAGTTTGGGGTCATTTTGATTTATTTTGCTATATTCCATTGATTTTTGCTGTTTCTTTGATTTTTTCCGGCAGCTCTAGATTTGAACTGCAGGTACATGAAATAATGGAATCCGGCGATTTAGAAAATGATATTCATGATGTTTGGAGCATGTTGAGGCCGTGTGCGGGGCCTCGCGTGAAATTTCGACCGTGTTGGTGTCGGAACACGCCGAGACACGCGCGTGAAAAGTGTTTTTAAATTTTATAAAATCAAAACGGAGTCCGAAAATGACGAAACTTGACGACGTGTCTTGCCATCGCATGCGGAGGCTGTGGTAAAAATTTGAGAAAGTTTCAAGCAAGTGGCGACGTCGAGTGGCTAAAACCTGGACTAACGTCGGGTGACTAACTTGTTATCACGTGTGGAGATGTCCAGGTTTTAGCCACCCGACATCGCCACTTGCTCGAAACTTTCTCAAATTTTTACCACAGCCTCCGCGTGCGATGGCAAGACACGTCGTCAAGTTTCGTCATTTTCAGACTCCGTTTCGATTTTATAAAATTTAAAAACACTTTTCACGCGCGTGCCTTGGCGTGTTCCGACACTAACACGGTCGAAATTTCACGCGAGGCCCCGCACACGGCCTCAACATGCTCCAAACATCATGAATATCATTTTCTAAATCGCCGGATTCCATTATTTCATGTACCTGCAGTTCAAATCTAGAGCTGTCGGAAAAAATCAAAGAAACAGCAAAAATCAATGGAATATAGCAAAATAAATCAAAATGACCCCAAACTTGGAATATATCATGTACTTACTGTAGCAAGGCAACACAAAAAACTGGGATCAAAAATTGAAAAAAAAAAATAATTCTTTGCCGACTGCCAGCAGTGGCAGTTGGCAAAGAGCCTTTGCCGACTGCCAGGGAGGATGGCAGTCGGCAAAGAATTTCTGAGAAAAAAAATAAAAAATAACCTTTGCCGAGTGCCAGGGAGCAGAGCGTCGGCAAAGTATTTTAAAAAAAAATTAAAAAAATATTTTTTTGAAAAAAAATAATAGACCTTTTGCACAGGCTATCTGAAAACACAACCTGGCTGGGCCCGGAAAGTGGCTTCGGGCCTCTAATCCCGCCATGTAACAAATTATTTTATAGATTTTGTTAACATTATTATCCATGGTGGCATGCGGATCCAACTGCCAAGATGGATCTAGTAACAGTGTAGATGTTGATCAAGGTCGTTAATCTTGTCCATAATCGTATATCATTCTTAGTAACTAGCAAGTTAAATAAATCAAGTTTTATATAATATATAAATATTATTTATTGTTAATTGTTTGAAATAGTAGATAAATAAATATACACCTGTATGTAGGAAAGAAAAATAATTAAATAAAAAAGAAAATCGGGTAACCCGAACGCCCAGGCCAGTGATTAGGTTCAAAATGTTCGTCTCGCAAAGTACAACCGAGCTGTACAATTAGTTTTTTATTTTATCTATATTTAGTACTCCGTAGATGTATCACAAATTTGATGTGACGGGAATTTTTTTTTGCATAATACATTTTCGAAGGAATTAAACACAGCCTTAGAAAAAAAAGCCCGGGATAACTCGCTGGTGCCCGGGGACCATCGCCCTTCCCACCCATCTCCCAGCATCGTGCTCGGACGCAACACTGGTAAAATTTTTTAATAATGTTACTATTACTTTATCGGATGAACAAATGACCAAAATAAAAGTTGTAGATCTTGAGGAGTTGTATAACTTTTATGTTCATGACTTTTTCAACTGAAATCATTTACTCTTTGAAAATATTGTTTCAAGTTGATATTGTTTGAAATTTAAATTTTGAATTGATAAAATAAAAGTCTCATGAAAAGATGGGCAAAATAAAAGTTGTAGATCTAAAAAAGTTATACAATTTTGAAGTGGACAACTTTTTCACTAGAGATCATTTACTACTCCAAAATTGTTGAAGTTCATAAAATTTCTAGGAAGAAAAAAAAAAGAAAAAGGAAAAATAAAAATAAAAAGAGATCACGATTTTCTATTTGGCCCATGATTTTCAGTTTGGCCCACGATTTTCTGTCCGTTGATCCACGATTGGATGGATGAGATCCGCGTAAAACTCAAACCCTAGCTTCTTATCCCCTCCGCCACCCCCACGCAGCCCAGCACCGCGAGCCGCCGCAAGCCCCGGGCGCGAGCGTGCCCCCAAGCACGCGACTGCGTCCTCCCGCCAGCCCCGCACCACGCCTCTCGCCGCACTCGCAGGCCTGCACCGCGCCCCTCGCCGCACCCGCAGCCTCGCACAACGCCCGCTCCCTCGCAGCCTCGCATCGACATTCTCTCCTCCGAGCAAATCCACTGTTAGTCTGTGACTCCCCTCCTCGAACATGAGCGGCGTGCGGGCGCGATTCCGCGGTCGGTCATGTTGGCGGCGGGCCAGATCCATGGCGTCTCGCAGCTGGTGGCCTGGACCTGCGGGCGTGCGGCCAGGGTCCATGGCTGCGTGCATAAAGCAGCTAGAATCCGCGGGCATGCGGCCAGCCGGCCGGTCGAGATCCACAGCAGCGTGCAGACGGGCTGCGGCCGCTGGGGCATGCGGCCAGCCGGCCGGTCGAGATCCACAGCCCATGCCCTGTTGCGCTGCATCGGACCTCACCTCCTCAGCGGCCGCGTCTGCCTCTTCGTCCCCTCCGGCGGGGATGCGGTGAGATTTGGGGATTTTGATTTCTAGGTCCGGATTCGGGGAAGAACAGGGGCTTTCATCTGGTTGTTCGTCTCCTGTGCTCGATTTGATTCTGTAGCCACGGCGCCAGAGGCCGCACGAGCGGGCTTGCTGTTGGCCGCCTCCTGCCACGGCTCGGCGCGGCCAAGCTCCGCCGGTGCCCGCGGGCGCGGCTGCCCATGGCGTCGCCTGCTCCCGGCGGTCCTCGTGCCTCCGTTTGCCTCCCTCCCCCCCTCTCTCTCTCCCGTTGCCTCTCCCTGCCGGATCGATTTCCTCCTGAATGAAAAAAATACATTTCATGGTGTCCGCAAAAGGACTGTCTCTACTGGTCTGTGAATATTTGTAGCTTTGTGTTCCCCAACCAGATGCCATTGCAGTTATTTAGCCACCAGTTCTGTGACGGCTAACTGAAATGTTTTAGGTGTCTTATGTCAATCCCTGTTTATTGCCTTCATAGCTACGTTAATGTAGATAAGATACCATCTACCCTCAGAGTTTGTCAAATTCCTCCCTATCTTCTTTCCGTGTTCAGGAACTTGGGCGTTCTCCGGTTGCTGTGTAATAATGCTTATATTGGAAGGCATCATATTTCAGGTATGCGCAAGACACATTAAATGCTTTCTATGCTGCCATATGTTATGTTCTGACATTTTGCTTTGCTTTCGTCTTTACCCAGTGCCAAATCTCTGTTGGGTTCATTCTCAAAAGGAAAACAAGTGTATCTCAAGGTACCTTACAGTTTGCAGCCAACACTTGCCTGTAGTGTTTCAAACAGAGTAATCTGCAACCGATGCTTGCCTCGATCATGTACTAATGAGTAGAGTAATGGCCTGCTAAAATTTATGCCTGCAAATTCGTCTTTGTTTTGTCTGTACAAATTCATAAATTCTTTTTTTTTTTGCTTTCCTCACTATGGTTCACGTGATTTATTATTGGTATAAGTATCTGTGCTTCATAGGCCAGAATCCTATGTCATACAGAGTATGTAGTTAATTCGTTTGCTAGGAATGGTCCACTGAATTACTAATGTGTTGCAGACATGTAGTTGTTGCAATGAAGTTTTATATTTTACTACTTCCTTACAGTACTCTGATTAGAATTATGAGGCACTGCTGCACCAGCAAAGTGTCTCCTTTAACTAATTTTTTCCCACCTTATGAATGTTACACCTACCTGTCCTTTGGTCCAAATCTACCTTATTTTTCTCTTACACTAAATGTTATTTTACATACTCAGATAAGAGGCTACCAGTGATGATTGTTACTGACCATGGGGGTTCAAGAAGATAAACACTCCAGTAGTGGACCTCACAATGATGTCTTAATAAGCTCTCCAGATCAGGTTTGTGGTTGTTTCATGCCCCCTTTTTTTCTTATGTGGTTTAGGTATAAGACTGGCTTGGTCCTAAAGCTCAAAAGATATTGTCTGCTAATAGACCCTGTGATAATTATTTTAGTCTCAATTCAAACTAAGAACTATAATTGTGCATTATTCCAAATCCCAAGGGGGGAATTTGTGGACTGCCTACGATCTTTGCAATCTTACTATTTCGCCAGCAACATTGATCTCAATGCCACTGTTACATCAGTGTTGGATACGGTGAGTTCAAAAATATTCTCAGCTGTTTACGGTTATCATCAACGAGGTGCTTTTACTCCAACAAGAAAGAACATACCCTACCTTCATACAGCCGATGACATGTAATGATTCCCTAAAATGTTTCTTCTGTTATACTCATGTAAATCTAAATATGGCTGAACCGCTTGCCGCAGAAAAAAAAGTTAAATATCAAACAAATATGTTTTTCCCTTTTGCTTCATGAACCTCCACTGATCTCAGGACCATAGTTACATAAATGTTGAATGCACCGAATGTAAAAATACAGTGCCACTTTTAGCTCACATGCTCTTAGCTCCAAAAGTGATACACCTGTTATGCATGGCTTATTCAACGCAAAAAATAAATAACAGTTCACCCTTGGTTCTCATCTTGGGCACGAAAGAGGGGTGTGGGGGTGGACTGACCAAGTTCAGTTCTCACGTACCTCCAATCCGTTCTCTAAATTGTACTCCCCTCCATTACAAATTATAAGACGTTTACGTAGCTTTTGCTATGTACTTAGATATATACATCATATCTAGATATATATTTCATATGTTCCAGATTATAGATCATTTTGGGTTTTTTAATATTTGTTATGCACCTAGATACTACACTACGTCTAGATACATAGTAAAAGCTATGTACCTAGAAAAACCTAAATAACTTATAATTTGAAATGGAGGGAGTAGTAAAAGCAATGTAAAAACAGAAAACAAAAGAAAAAAAAAATTCCAGCTTTGCCGAGCTGGGCAAAAAAAAACCAGGACAGAGTCTTTGCCGACTGCAATGGGAGGCAGTCGGCAAAGAGGTCAACCCTTTGCCGACTGCAACTCCGAAAGCAGTCGGCAAAGAACATTTCAAAAAAAAATATTTTCTTTCTTTGCCGACTGCCGAGCTGGCGGCCAGTCGGCAAACAGAGTCTTTGCCGACTGCAATGGGAGGCAGTCGGCAAAGAGGTCAAACCTTTGCCGACTGCAACTCCGAAAGCAGTCGGCAAAGAACATTTCAAAAAAAATATTTTCTTTCTTTGCCGACTGCTGAGCTGGCGGCCAGTCGACAAACAATTTTTGAAAAAAATTCTTTGCCGACTGCCGAGAAACCAGCAGTCGGCAAAGCCTGCCGTCAGGGCTGACGGCGCCACGTGGCTATGCCGACTGCTGGCGTGGCAGTCGGCAAAGGCTTTGCCGACTGTGTGCCACGTGGCAGTCGGCAAATCCGCCTTTGCCGACCCAGGCTTTGCCGACTGCCACGTGGCTTTGCGGTCGGCAAAGCCTTTGCCGACTGGGTTTATGCCTTTGCCGACCGGGGCAAGCAGTCGGCAAAGAGGCGTTTTCCTGTAGTGATTATATCTTTGCACATTCTAATATGCAGTGACAAAACACACCAGATTAAACAAAACTCATCAGTTATCAAGTAACGCAAACCCAACGTTTCAGCCATACATTACTGCTCCACATTAGATAAGTTCATTACTTTGCCCTGAACGAAAACTAAAAACATACGTACGCTCCAATTTGAAAACGTTATGGACAGGTAGCCATCTTGGCCAGCAGCTCCTTGATAAGAGATGGGCAATTAGTCATGAGATGATCAAAGCTCTCGGTCGCCATGACTGTCTCCAGAGTGCTAGGCGACTTCAGCAACTGGAAGCACGCATTCTTGAGCCCATGGCAGCCATGCCGCTCAGCGAATGCCAGTGTGGTCGCCACGGTGCTTGTGTCGATGCACATGCAGAGCCTGTCCTCACAAATCAGTTTGAGCCTCTCTAGATCATATCTGTCTGCTGCTACAAGTAAATGCTGAGTGACCACAAACACATCCTCCTTGTCAATCTCAGGCATGGTGTCAGTGTAGATGAAGTGGAGCATAGCCTTGAAGACCCTTGCTTCCATGTCTCGTATCCTTATACAATTCATTGCCTTCTCCTTCATGGGGCCATACAGCTCGGCCATGAAAACCGATGACCTTGCGGCCAGCACGCCCCTGTGTGCAGCAAACATCTCTCCGGCAACCTCAAAAGTGACGTCGGCCCCCACAGCGCCTGAGAGGAGGGAACCAAAATGCCGATGCATGTTGGATGGCGGCACGACGACAAACTGCATGGTGGGCTCTGTGCTGATGCCCTTAGAGATGATGACATCGCAACTTACTTTAAGGCAATCATCTTTTAGATAAGACGATTCTCCCAGCTCCAGTTCCTTTCTTGCAACGAATTTGTCGAAACCCCAGGATCGACGATTGGGGGAGAAGGTAGTAGAGGTTTTTTTGCTGAACATTGGCACCGGTTCACCGGTGTGGTAGAGAACACTGAATTTCAATCGAGCTTTGACGTCCACATCATTGGTATTATCATGGTGCAGAAAGAGGGATACCCAATCGGCATTTTCTACACCATCACCATCAGGGTAGTACCTGATAAACCATCGATGGCCACCCAAGCAGAATGTGCTCGAGTTGATGAATTTGCCGCTGCCGAGTCCCTTGGTCCTAGAGTACCCTTTGATCTGGAGTACGTGCGACCCAGTCACTGCCTCCGCCACGATAGCCGACGTGGTCAAGGCCTCGCCATCGCTGCTGCTGATGCCGACGGCAGACGCTGCATTGGTTGACATGATAATGGAAGACTCCTCGTAGAGTTTCTGATAACCAGAATATAGCAAATCGAGAGCAAAAGAGTTTCTGATAACCAGAATATAGCAAATCGAGAGCAAAAGGAAAACGAGATATTCTGTCGAGTTTGTCGCCGGGAAACCGAGATATTTTGTTGGGTTTGTTGCCGTATACAGCCCGTGGATCTCATACCGAGCACTAAGTATTAGATATATATACATGTGTTTGTATTTGAGATTGGTCATATAACTTACTAGCAAACATGCTCGTGTGTTGCACGGAATCCAATATGTCTCAGAATATGATTGTATATACTCGTTGGATACAAGATGTTATAACTCATATGAATGAAGACCATGAATCTAGGTCATATACGGGGTACAGATATAGAAGATCTCAGGGCAGGTGACGACATTCAAAGAAATGAGCAAATCTTTTCTCCATCACCATCCTAGATCTTATCACATTTCCTCCTAATGCATGTGATTTTAGAATTTTAGATTCATCATAGAGCTTATATATTATGTAAAATTTAAGTGTTTTTTAGTCGTCGAGAACGATCGAGAATTGCTGTTCCTGTTCTTTTGGACCGGGCTTTTTTCTTTTTTCTTTTATTGTCGTTTCCGTTTCGGCTTCCTATTCTTTAGGCGGACGACTTCTTTTCCGTTTTGATTTCCATACGTCCATCCGATAGTATTTATTCGTTTTCTCTTTCCTGTTTTTCTTTTTTTTCGTTTGTGTCCTTCCAATTTTTTTCTACTTTTGTTTCCTATAAGTTTTTTTTGCTTGTCTATCTATCCAGCATTTCTGCCTTCTGTTCTTATCTTTTATAATAGCAAATGTACACTGTGTTACATACAACAGAATAAATATATTTTTGATATTGGATTTTGTACTAGCAAATGTACTCGTGTGTTATATATAACATAATCAATATGTTTTGGAATCAAACTTTGTACTGTCATTGGATGTGAGTTGTTGTAACACATACAGGTCATGAGTTTGTTTCCATAAATTTCTAAAACAAAGAATAAAAGCAATAATCGTGGGCCTTTGAACCCTTCATCGTTATATATCTCTATCTCTACTACCTAATATTAAAGAGTGAATTGTTTCTTCTAAACTACTTTTTTATTTATATAAAATGCCCTCGTCTACTTTGTCTTGCTTTTTTTACTTCCCATAATGTTTTCACATGCTACGTATCCTGTACACAACACGGATTGATTACCCATGCTCCTACGAGTTACAACAACTCATGTCTAACGAATAATATACGCAGTTCGATTTTGTGATGTATTGGATTTTGTGCAACACACGTGCATGTTCCCAAACTGCTCTTGCACCCTCCTTATCCTGTAGACGACACGGATTCATGATCTATGCTTGTAGAGTTAGAACAACTCAGTGTCTAACAATATACAAGTTCAATTCTAAGATGTATTGAGTTCTGTGCAATGCACCGGTACGATCCAGATCTCTCTAGCACCCTCCGTTCTCCGTACAAGACACAGATTTATGATTCCTACTGAACAACTCGTGTCCAACAAATATAGTTCGTGGAACACACAGGCACATTTACAATTTAAATTATAAACTTCAATGGTGAGCAATTTATTATCCAAATTAATCTAAAAAATATACATCCTAGTTGAATGCACATAGTACTATAATCCAACATAACCATCAACGGACAAACCAAATCTTAACACGGCGGCAACTAACTCCTTGCTGCATTTAATCTATATCTATACCTAATCTATACCTAATAATAAAGAGGCAAAATTTTAGGCTCTTTTTTTTCGTCCATCCATTTGTTTTGGTCTATCTCCCTCTAACTACTGAACAATGGAGAGTTTCTTACGTCCAGACTTATATATATAACCCGTGTTCATACAAGTTAGAATAGCTCTGGTCTAGCGCGATACGGAGTTCAATTCCAAACCACCCATATAAATTGGAATCCTAATCTAAATAGATCTATCTGATTATAGTAACCTGAATAGGAATCCTAATTCAAATTCCTTTTCAATTCCTTTTTCGATTTTCTTTTATGTTATTTTATTGCTATCTTTTCCGTCATACATCCAGCACCCGTCCAATTCTATTTTTTTGTTTTTATTTTTTAGGTCCGAACGGGATCCCTGTCCAACTCCTATTCGGCCATTGAACTAAAAATATTTTTCTAATTTTATTGTTTAGATCCGAACGATCCCCATCGAACTCCTATTTGGCCATTGACTAAAAAAGAGTTTCTATTTTGATTTTTTTTATTTTTTTGATCCAAGTTGTATCATATTTTTTCCCGATTTCACCTCTACGTCCCAACGTCCAAGTTCTAATTCTGATTTTTTTTCCAATTTCGTGTTGTTGGTCCGAACATCCAAGTTTCTATTCTGATTTTTTTTTTAATTTTACGTTGTTGTTCCGATGGTTGGAGTTAGTTAGTTTTTTTTTATTTCAAGTATGAAAGTTCCGAGTTCCTATTCATGTTTTTTTACCAGTTTTGCCTCTCCTGTTCTGACGGATCAAGTTCGGACTTTGTTTTCTTTTTATGTCCCATATTCCAAAACGGTTCTGGTCATTGTTTTCTTTTTACGTCCCATATTCCAAAACAGTTCCGATCCGTATATATGTGGAAAATAAACAGAAAGATATATCTCTATCCATCCATCTACTTATCTATCTAACCTATTATATGTTGTTTTTTAACATATTTATGCCTAATAATAAATCTATATCTATATCTATATCTATATAAAGAGGCAAAATTTTAGGCTCTTTTTTTCGTCCATCCATTTTTTTAGTTTGTCTTCCTCTAACTACCGAACAATGGAGAGCTTCTTCTGTCCGGACTTATATATATACAATCCATGCTCATATGAGTTAGAGCTCTTGACTAGCACGGAGTCCGATTCCAAAACGTATTGGGTTGTGTATGGTCTATGTTTGACCAAGGAGCCCATCCTCCTAGAAAAAAATGTCCATATCCAATATGATTAATATATATAGTAAATTTAGATTTTTTTCCTTTTCCAATTCCGTACGAGTTTGAATAGCTCTTGTATAGTTGTAGTTAGGAAACTTATTCCAAATTATGCTCGATTCCTAATCCAAATCCAAATAGAAAAAGAAAAAGAGAATAAAAATCTATTCATAAACCACGGACAAGTCTCTTAGTTAGGTTTTCCTTATTTTCTTCCTGTTTGTCCAAGAACGTTTGGGACTCTTTTTTTTCTTTGCCGTAGAAGACCAACAAAATCCAAATCCAAATAGGAAAAAAAGAGTAAAAATATATTCCTATAATTAAACCACGACAAGTTTGGGTTTAGTTATTTTCTTCCAGTTTTTCCAAAATGACTCTTTTTTATTTTTTTATTTATTTTTTGCCGTTGAAGACCAACAAGAGGACCGGAACAAGAGAGCCGATTCCTTATCCGCCACGATTTTTTTTTATTCTTTTTTCCCGCTTCTGTCAGTTACGTTTCCTTATTTATCAGGTTCACACGTTCAACTTAATATACAAATGGGTAGATAAATAATAACAATAAAAAAATAAAGTTGTCAGCCACGAATTTTTTTCTGATTCTTTTTGTTTTGCAGTTCCGTGAGTTATGTTTCCTTATTTATCACTTTCACACGTTCAACTAAATATAGAAACAGGTAGATAAATAATAACAATAAAAATAAAAAATAAAAACAACACAATATATAGGCTTTGAACTTCATACCTTTGACTGATGAGAAATAAATATTCCTAGCACCAAGTTATTAATGTATTAAAAACAAAACTCATATTATTATAACCTAATTTTGTCGATATTCATCAAATCACGAAATTAGATCTCGAGTAGTTTGCTACCTCATGTGCCACCTACAAGTATGCACCAGTGCCAACAAACGATGTGGAAAATCGAGAGCGGCCTTCTATCATAATCATCGCACATAGTAGCCCTTGATATCAATAACTAATTCCACCCTAACTTGAGTTACAGATTTTTACTTGTCTTCAAAAGAATTCATGAAATTTGATATTTAACTATGCTAACTATTGATATTATTACTTATATCTACAAGCAAATATTTTTTGCTTAGCAATGCGAGATAAGTTCATCAAGACCTTATTTTAATTTGATACAAGCTTAATTATACATTGTCATATTATTGCCAACATTTGCATATATTTTGGATGTCGTCACAAAATAAATCATAGTAGCTTTCAAATTTTATAAAAAGAGGAAAACATATAAATAATTATGTGGCACTTTTTCTCCCGTTGCAACGCACGGGCATGTTTGCTGGTAATAATAAAGAGGCAAAATTTCAGGCTCTTTTTTTCGTCTATCCATTTGTTTGATCCGTCTCCCTCTAACTACCGGACAATGGAGAGTTTCTTCCGTCCGGACTTATATATATATCCCGTAGATACGGAGTTCAATTCCAAAACATATTGGGTTAATATGTTCGTCAACTCTCCTATTTCTATATGACTATTTTTGGACACGAGTTCTCAAATCCTAATCAAATATGATTGATTGTTGTTGCTCTATATTTTTATATAATTATTATTGGACCCGTGTTCTTATAAGGTCTCTCCAATTTTTATATGACTATTACCAGACACGAGTCCTTATAAGGTAATATAGATAGTTCAAATCCTAATCAAATACAATTGATTGTTGTTGCTCTATTTTTTATATGATTATTATTGGACACGCTTATAAGGTAAAGTAGATAGTTCAAATCATAATCAATACGATTGATTTTGTTGCTCTATTGCCAGCCAAGCGCTCTCACGTGTTTATGTTTTTGTCCTCGAGAGTCCCTATATTATTGCTGGTAATATTGCCAAATATGATTTTGATTTTGTTTGACAGTGTGTCTCCGTCTAGGACTCGTTAGTGTGCCGTACCATGGCGAGATTGTTCTTCGTCATGGATTATTTCCATATATATATATACACACACTATTCTATAGCCTGAGCTTCAAATAACTTTCAGCGCACCGGCGGAGCGCCGCTGCCTTCGGCCAGTATGCTAATCTAATCAACAATTAATTTTAGCCTTCCTTTTATATTATGTCAATTATTACTAGTGGTCACGTCTGAATTTAATTATGTCAAGCCGTGAAGACCGGCTTGACCCCAGCTCCTGCCGATTTTGCCGTCTGCCGCCGGATTTTATAAATCACATCGCCGCTCCCTCCTCGCTTCCCTTCCGGAAAGATCTCACCACACGGCGAACGACGATGCAGTTCCTCCGGCGCTCGTTTGCCCAAGCAGGTAACGCTTCTTGTGCCGTCCGTTCGTCCGACGAGAAGGCACCATTCGGAGCTGGTCGGTTCTGAATTTCTGATTCTAACCCGAGAGAGGTTTCAGGGCGTGGCGCCGGCGAGAGGCAAGAACGAGGCGGCCACCGTGGCAGTGGCAGGCGTCAAGAGCGAGGAACCAGCGACAGCCGCGCCACCGCGTGGACAAGGACGATCCAGCCGGCGGCCGAGGCCGTCGCGGCGAAGGGCAGCGCGGTGGTGGTGATAGTGGAGACCAAGGACCCGTACGGCGACTTCAGGGCGTCCATGTCGGAATAGTCTTCTCACCACTCTGCCCCGATTCATATTAGCTATCGCAATAGTCTTCTCATTCCCTAACACCAGCCCTATGGCCTGTGCTCTGATTGGCCTTCGGCTACTGCTAACAAGTTTTTTTTACTTGAGCACACAACATGGTCATGCATGAAAGTATATATTCGACATGAAAGCATGGCCTACGACATGCTATCAGTGACGCACCTGGAAGCCACAACTGCCACTACCGCGCACCCAATGTGGAAGGAAGAAGCAATGTTCAGCTTCTGACAGACAGTAGAGATGATGATATAATGCCACCTTCATCGGCAGCTACGCAATCCTCAATAGCTCGGCTGCCACCGCATCAGGATGCTACGCAGCCGCCGCCACAATGACCAAGTTGGGCACAGGTTGTACGAACTCCTCAGCGAGCTCTTAGGCCAAGCAATCTCGACGTGTAGTAACCGGCCCATATTGTCATTTCTTTCCTTTTTGCTTGTCCTGCGGATCATATGTAAATATAGCATGAGAATATTTTCGGAAGATTATATATATTTTTTCCTCTATTGCAAGCCATATTGTCATTTCTTCCCTTTTTGCTTGTCCTGCGGATCATATGTAAATATAGCATGAGAATGTTTCTGGAAGATTATATATTTTTTTTTCTCCGTTGCAACGCACGGGCACTTTTACTAGTAATAATAAAGAGGCAAAATTTCTTGCCACACATAAATTTTCGTCCAATCTGATCACCAAAGTCCCGCCCCTAGCCTGGTTGCCAGTGTTCGATCCGGGTCTTTTTTGTTTTTGTTTCCGTTTCTATTTCTTATCTGCACATAAATCAAGTTAAATCCTGTACCAACCAGACTATAAATACAAGGCATCGACGCCGTCACTCATCAAATCAAAGCTCCAATAGATTAGATCAAAGAGAAAGAGGGCCAAATCAAGCCCACCATGCACCAGATCGAGACGAAATCAGAAGTGAACAATGAATTGAATCGAGACCACGGCAGAAACCACCCTAGACGTACAATCCATACGCGCACAACACAGCTGGCTGACGAAGGCAAAACAAATACTATCAAATTGAAGATCTATAATAATCAAAAGCAAAGCAATAAGATGGACCAATAATAACTCGGAAGGCAGCAGAAGTTGAGAGGGAAAGGATCCAAGGTAAAAGGAAATCAAGCCATGTTTCCAACCAGCGAACTGTGAACCGCCATATATGAAAAAGAACTCCAAGAAAAACTACTCCAGAGAGGGGGCGAGGCACAGCACGGGAGTCGTCGAGGCCCTGAGCCGCGCGACGATGTGGATGCCGGGGCATGGAGCTACTGGAGCAGGCAGAAGCCAAGGAGCCAGGCGAACGTCGAGGACACCATAGCACGGGCGCACATACAACAAAGAAACTAGGGCACGGCTGGGCCAAGCTACCAGGGCGAGCAAGTTGACCTTGACCCTCTCCGTCGTCTCCATCTCCACCCGCAGGCGGCAGACCCATCCGTGCTTCTGTGGGGAAGCATTAGTCTAGGATGAGACGATAAGGTGTTCAGCTGATGGTTTTTGTGACTGATAAGCCGGCTGATGTTGTTTTGTTATAAGAGAAAAACACTGTATCATGGCTGATAATCCGGGTTGATAATTTCAAGCGAACAGGACGTTGCGTAGACGATAAGCATGGTTTTTGCCGTTGCCGTGGATGAGCTAAGTCCTTGGACTGTGGGTCCACATGCAAGACCAAGAGGGTTGCTAGAGAAGAAAAGACCTACGAGTATTCTTTTCCTTAAAAAAATAAAGAGCTATGACTATTCTTGAATTTCAAACACCTTTTTTTTTGTTCCTCGTGTACTTTTGATGGCTAGAACAAAATTGAAGTTCTAAGATTTTTTTTACATGTTTTTCCTTAAAACCACAATCGTTAAAAAAACTTCTTAGATGCAAATCATGAAGGTAATCGGGAAAAGGTGTATGTCCTGTTCCAATGCATATGCACATTTGCTAGATGGTATAGTGTTCGATCCTGAAGACGTGTCTAGAGATGGTACGAAGTCTAATTCCAAGACGCAGTGGACCAAATGATGTGATTGTTAAATAAATATGTAAGTCACAATTGTCAAGCTAACCACGTAATAAGATATACACCCGTTGCAATGCACAGACACGCTTGCTAATAATCCTAAAGTGGCTCGCTCTCGCCATATGCTCCACAAAAGTTCTGGTCAAACCAAATAATCCTAAAGTGGCTCAGTCTTACCATCTGCTCAAAAAAAGTTCCAGTTCCGTTTTCCTCCATACGGAACCGTCAGTTTTTTCACGTGGGAGATGTCCTTCTCCCTTTCCTTTTTTTTGGTTTTTCTGTAGATGGAAACCCCACGGTCGCTTTATGTACATGACTTTTTTTTTCTCTTTTTCCATTTCCTTATGAGTAAAATAATAAATAGCAAATACAACATATTATGGGTCTACAAACTAGTTATCCTTCTCCAATCTAATAAATAATCCACGATAGAAACCTTAAATAATTTATCATGTAATCTAATCTATATCTATATATCTATGGTTATGTGTAACACCCTAATTTTTGAAAAATTTTAAATAGGAGAATTTGATTTAATTGTGTATTTATGTGTGCATGAAAACTTAGTGAAATAATAATTTTTGAGAAGTTAAAATTAATTATACGGTTAAACACATGCTTGTGCATACATGCCGCTGCATATTTTCCTTTGTGATGATTGGTTTTTATTACAAGAGAAAAAGATTTCAAAAACTCATTTGAATTGCATTTGGAATAATAGAAGAAAAAAATATTTTGAGAGATTTAGTTTTGAGCTTAAATAATTTAGAGAATATTTAATGGGGATTAAAATTTAAAATATTAGGTGGGATGTTTGCTGATGCATTTATTTTATTGAGTGGTGTGGTTTTGGTTTTATTTGTTTTGGATTTAAAAATTCTATTTAAATGGTTTGAAAAACAAATGTACATAAAAAAAAGAACACCTTACCTGTCTGTTGGCCGGCGGCCCAGCTGCTGAGCCCGCTCCCGCGCTCGCGTTGTGGCAGGCCACGTCGGTGGGCCGGCCCAGCAGACGAACAGCCCAGTCGGCCGAGCCAGCCCGAACCAGCAGCCGCGTTTTCCTCTCTTGGTCGCTGACCGGTGGGTCCCAGCTGTCGGATGTTTCTTCTCACTCGCGTAACCGGGCCGGACTCTGAGGAGGATTCGGTTGGCTACGGGATTGACTCCGGATTCACCACGAGTCAAGATCTTCCTTATAAGTAGTGGAGGACTCAGTCGATGATTGTTTTTCTTTTAGTAGATGCCCTAAGCTCCGCGTTTTTAGCTAGTTTTGCTATCCCTTGCCGCCGGGATAGAGCCGCCACGGTGGTGGGAGTTTTTGTCGCGCCTCCACCTTCCGTGTTGGTTGCCGAGGTTTCTAACAAGGTAGTGAAGCTGTTCCGAGGTTTTTATC